>WOVY01001157.1:0-1341851 GCA_013436015.1 Rhipicephalus annulatus | reverse complement strand
GTATGAAGGCCATTTGGTTTTTTTATAAGTGAGCTTTAGTTGAAGTAACAGTGATCGAGTCATTAGCACACTCTTTCAATTTGATGTTTATGCGCGTCTTTTACTTGTTTTTTTTTTCTATGTACCGTAATTCCACCTTTGGATTGTGAAGGAGGTGGTGCGTGTAACTCCAGCTCTCCACAGTGAAGTACATAGATTGCGCTAAATCATCAATCATTTCGAAACACAAATGGTGTGTTGAATAAAGTGCTTTATCTATAAAGAACATGCCAAATATGGGCGTATTAAAACAATCATTTTGTTGGAGCGATGATGAAAACATTCCATTGATTGATAATACAATTTTGTTTGTCGCACTTGCGTCCTCTGGCGTTGGTGAGAGCGACTAGTTTATTACGTTAGTCGTGACGTACTTCCCGAGGCAAGGTTTCGCGCTGAGTGTCTGCTCTTAACTTTTTTCTTTCGCTGTGTCACTACCCTGCACGCCCTACTTAAATGGTTCCGTGTGAAATCTTACAGGAAAAATATGGACTTCGTACAGTTTTCCTTATGAGTTACACGGAAAAAAATCTGGGTTTTTATGGAAACATAGGGAAGTTGTATGGCACATACGTAAAATGTTTTAAGGAAAATATAGAGGGATACGGAAATCGTGTAGTATATACGGAAAGTTCCTTGAAGAAGATATGGAAGGATACGGAAGTCATGTCGTATATACGAAAAGTTTCTTACGCAAAAAACGAAAAAATGTGAAAATATGTAAAGCTTTACGAAGTATACGGAAACTGTGGCGTGGGAGGAATTCCACAACCTTATTCGCAGTATAGCATTCATAAGGCAGACACACGAAACACCAAAAGACAGTACAGCTAATAGATTGGGCAGCTTTCCACACAACAGACAACTTCAATTTTCATTAAACCTCCCCCATCATACTCTGAATGGGCTGGCATTCTACTGGAACTTAAGGAGGAGGTTACCAAAACAATCTTTTAAACACTCTCAACCCCAGCAATTGATGATCATCTTTTGAATTTTTCGGGGATGCCAGGCGTCAACTCACAATTCTGAACACAGCGGAAAAAAATCGCCTACTTATGACACGTATTGCCACCTTCACCACTAAACCAGAAAAACACGCAATCGCAATCGCTAAAAAAATGGTTTCTGAATGCGTCTCTCTTACGAGATCTCTTCATAGCAAATCTGCCTAGAATCACCTGCACCACCTCATTGGCCAGGATTCTACTAGAGGTGCGACCTAAATAACCTTTCAGAGGGTTATACATGGCTTTCCGGCAACAACACGAACCTTATCTGTGACGTATACAGTCAAAGTACGTCACCACCACATCGGATAACGCACCCATTCCTCTGTATGATGGACCCGAGAACCCGGAACTTTCAAAAGCGTTCCAGGTCGACGATGTTAAAGTGGCGAAACATAGCATAAGGAGAGGCACCGCCCCACGACCCCGATCATGTATCCATAGGGCTCCTCTCTAACAAAAGCGATGACATGACTGAATTGCTAGTAGTCAAAATGAACCTCTACTAGGACGCCGGAGCGCTGCTAAAGAGTGTAAATCGGCCGAGCTTACTTTCATATCGAACTCCGACAAAGCATTCAACATTGACAAGCTACGTCCCATATCCCTCACGTCATGCGCTGGCAAGGGGAAGCAGAAGACCATGCAAATGGGGCTAACCAAATATCTTGATCACAGCCGCCTGCCTAATGCGATGTGCGGCTTTCGTCCCCATCTGCCGGGGCTGGACATCCTGATTGAACTAAAACATGAGATTGTCAACCTACCGAGTGGAACCACTCAAGTATAAAGGGTCATTTTTGCAATTAATTTGAAGAGTGTCTTTGGAAACGATCGGTGCTTCACCATCTTGGAAAACTTACGTCAACTCAAGTGCGGTGCAAAATTATACGCATATGAGCGGGACTTCCTTGCACTGACAGTTGAGTCACTATCTTCATAGGGGACCTTAAATCACAGCCCATCGCTTGGGTGATTTCGGTCTTACCGAAAGAGCTGTCCTTAGCCCTCTCCTCTTCAATATCGCCCTAATGTGCATCTCACAGGCCCTATATAAAATTTGGAAAGTACGCCATGCCATCTGTGTTAATGACGTCACAATCTAGAGCGCTGATATGGCAACCTGTGTCAGAAAAAAAGCCCTCTAACAGGTTGCCTCCGTTGTAAAAAAAAAGAGTGCGCAGGTGTTGTATGGAGTTCTCGCCCATAATATTCGAAATCCTTGTGATGTATAAATAAGGCATCTGACACTGCATTTCTGAACTTAAAACGAAATGTGAACCAAAGTAAATAGGTTAAAGCCACACGAATACTTGCGGCTCACTTCAACAATCGGGGCAACTCATTTGCAACACTTAAAATATGAACGTTCTGTCTACAGACTATTCATCTGATTAGTCGTGTAGCTAAGTGACCACGAGGGATGAAAGAATACGACATAATGCGACTCATTCAGGCATTTGTTATGAGTCGCATAACCTATAGTTTTTCTTACCTGAGGATCTTGAAAGTAGATGAGAACTAAATAGACAGTCATACGTGTGACTCTGAAGAAAGTTGTGAACCTTCCCCCGCGGCCCAGTCATGGAGCGTCTGCTTCAAATGGGCCTCCCCAATAAGGCATCTGAACTAATCCAAGCACATCACACGATGCGCCTGACCATCGCTAAAACGGGATGAAAAACACTATCCGAACTTGGCATCGAAGCTCCTATATAAAGAGGGCGAACAACGTATCCTACATGAATAGAGGCCGAAATTTATCGCCAAACCACTACCATGCAACGTGCATCCACAGTTCTACGAACATTAACGTAGGACATGGGCCAAAGCTCATGAGATGTACTCCAACACTGAGGGTGCCTTCTTTATCGATACAGCTGGGCAGTGAACGGCAAATACACGGCAAGCGTCATTAATCAAGGAAAATAGATCAATTGTATACCAGCCCAGGACACAGGCACAATTAGCATGTAAGAAGCAGAATTTGCCCTCGCCCTACGAATCCATGGTTTCACCTTCATTACAACAGGTTCGCAAGCAGCCTACTAAAATTTCTGTAAAGGCCAAACTGGGCCCGATGGATACCGAATTTTTACACGGCTATTGGCCCCACGTTCAGAGGGTGAATGAAAACAGCTAATATGGATACCCGGCCCCTGCGGGCTCAGAGGCAATGAGCTCGCTGATGCCTCGGCCCGAGAATTACTCTTCCATACCTACGACGCCGGCACAAGGCACCCACCCCCACGGCTCTGCGTATGAACCACTTCCGTCACACATGCAGAAATTCTGCGACGCCAAACAATCGAAGGACAGAAACTACCGCCCCGGTGTCAAACCTCAGTAAGAATCACAGGTAGTGTGGCGTCGCCTACAGGCCCTCTCTTACCCCAATCGATGCTCGCTGTCCAAATATAGATCCCGACACACACGCATGCAGTGCAGGTTATGCACTAATAAAACAGCCACCCTGTAGCACGTGGTAAGGAAATGTCCTTATAATCTTCTTTCGCAACCCAGGACAGAACACAACATGAAAGGATGAGAATCACCTATGTCCAGCTCGGATTCGAACACGCAAAAGGTCGTCGTAAAACGTGCGACGACAGCGGCCCACGCCAATGGGATGCCAGACAAAGGATCCCACTTTCCACTCTACTCGCGCAGCAAAACTAACAAACGTTTTATTCTTTCTCTCTCTGGTATAGTGTGAAGTGGTGAACGCTACGCGCACAGATATTTTATTCCCTGTGGCAAGGTTGAGGCATTCACGCAGTACCGAGGCTGGCCTCGATATAAAGAAGGCAATTAGCACAGCGAATGATTATGCTATCACCTTTTGCTCTGAATTAGGAGTAAAGCTGAAGCTTCCTCGCAGTTTTCTTTTCGTTTGTATTTACCCTAAATAAATACCTAAGAAAAGGTAACTGTTAGATTTACTGAATATTTTTGCCAGAGTGAAGTGTCAAGAGAAAAATTACACGCAAGTCGGAAAGTTTGATTAGAGTGCTGCTGCTCTACGCAAGCTGTATAGCATTTTCGTTTCCTTAAGGCCGTTAAAAGTTCTTGTTACATGCGAAAAAAAACGACAATTTTGACAAGCACGTCTGCCTCGCTAGAATAGTGAATATGGTGTTTGGCTGCTGACCGAAAGGTCACGGGTTCATTCTCGCTCGCGGAGGTCGCATTTCGATGGGGGCGAAAAGGTCAATGCCAGTCTACTTAGCGATGTCAGTGCAGGTCAAAGAACACGAGATAGGCAAAATTTCCGGAACCGTCAACTACGGCGTCTGTTATATTTCAGTCGAATTTCTGGAATAATAATAATAATAATAATAATAATAATAATAATAATAATAATAATAATAATAATAATAATAATAATAATAATAATAATATAATAATAATAATAATAATAATAATAATAATAATAATAATAATAATAATAATAATAATAATAATAATAATAATAATAATAATATTATTATTACTATTATTATTTACCTGCTCTTAGAATTCAGTCAGTTGCCCTTAATGACCAGCGGTTACCATACCTATGTGCTACATTCCCAGCCCACGTCCATTTCTTTTTCATTTCAACTATGATACCCGTAATCTCCGTTTGTTTACTTGCCCACTCTGTTTTTAAGGGGCTATTATAATTTCATTTCCATCACTTGCTGCGTCTTCCTATATTTAAGTTGAACCGTCTTTGTGCGCCTCCAGGTTTCTGCTTCTTAGGTAAGTACCGGTAAGGCGCAGCTGTGATGTAGCTTTCTAATTAGAGATATTGGTAGACTACCATTCACGATTTGAGAATGCTTGCCGAATCCACTCCACCTCATCCTTATTCCTGTAGTTATTTCACTAATATGGTTCGGCTCCACATTAATTACCTGTCCTTAGTAGACAAACGTGGCGAGACACAGGGATGTGGTACAGAAGGTGAGTAAATCCGACTACGGATATGTGGCAGTACTTTCCACTATACCTCGCCTAATTGGTTATCCCAGTACCTGCCACTACGGCCAGTATTACTCCCGCCACTCCTCCTGCTTCATACACACTTTATTCCCACTGAATTTACACTTCCTTCAACACCACTGCACGCCACCTGCTTTGTGCTTCATCAACGCCGACCAAGTGGAGCAGGCCACATTAAAGGCGATAATACTTCTGATACTTCCACGCAGAAGTTTTGCATTAAAAAATAATATTCAATCATGGCACGGAACAAATAGTAAGAAGTTGTGTCCAAATATCATTTACAGTATTCAACATGCACAAATGAATGAGCAAAAAAGTACATGAAACGGTGATACAAAACCATTCAGTTCCACGAGAAGTCTTAAACACGGGCTACTATGGACTGACATCTCACACTACACACAATTTATATGGCGATTTATATACAAAATATACGTAAGCTCACGAAAATGCAAGTTTATATGCATATCAGACGTTATAGCGCAAGCTACTTACATAAATGCATAGTGATGGCATGACAGTTTTGTATACAACCTTGAGATACCAGGGCCCCCAGAAAAGTAAATATGGTACGTACACATTAAATACATGTGGCAACTATGGCATGATGGCACGGCTGCGATAACCAGGCCAGGTGAAGACGCAGCCGCACCCATCCATCGACCACCGACAAGAACGGCGTGATCACTGCCATGAAAACTGCTCTTCCCCGAGGAAGAACGATTCCTCCGACAAGAAGGACAGAAGTTCCGAGTACAATTGTTCAATCAAGTGCCCTTCACCGTACCATTTCAAGATAGTGGGAGGCCTCGAACTTATGAATCATTAAGTATGGAAAACAGGAATGGTTCGAGACTAATCTCGAAAAGCACTGGAGATAGAGGACACCCATGGCGCGCTCGGCGCATAACAAGATAGAGCACTTTCATAGCCTTCGATAAACAAAGAGTTCTGTATATTTCTCTATGCGCTTCTGAGGAGCTCAACGTAGTTTTGCGAGAAGCCAAACGCCGCTGTTACGCGAAATATGTAGCTGTGCTCGAGGCCATCGAATGCCTTTTCTTCATCAAGGGAAACACGGAGCCCACTTGCTGATCACGCTATCGTTTACGTAAAAATGGCATGCGTAACAAAGGAGACACTGCGCCGCAGAAACTTTTGGTGTCGTTCGACTTGACTGTCTGTCATCCAAAACTATTCAACTACTGGGCTAAAGTTCATCTATTTTCTCAAAGCTCACTAATCTAGGTCTGGTTTCTAAGTTCATACTTCTGCACATTTTCGATTAAAAACCAAATATTTCGCATATCCGAAGAACAATATCAACACGTCAATATTCTGCCTCCTGTTCCTTTATACAATAAAATGCATACATAAGTAATTCTAAGGACCGTATCGTATAATAATCGGCGCTGACAACGCGACGCTATGCACCAAAAGGCGGGCGTTTCCAACGTTTTGCTAAGATGACACGGTTCTGCCACCTACCCGTGGCATTGCATTCTACAAACTTTGGCCTCCGAGATGGCACGTGCCTGCTGCGCGCTCGCTATATCGGAGGTCATCTTCTCGCTTTCCAAGATTACGGCCAGACGGCGCTCATATCTCATGAACGCCTCCAGAATCTCAATCACCACTTTTATCACGTAGAACACGAAATCTTTTATTTACGCTACACAGACGGAAGAATACCATATTTGGACTACATTGGCAGTGGAACACGCAGATACGGGACCATTTTTTTATTTTTTGGGGGGACGCTCCTTAATGTCAACGCTTGCTCATTAGCGTGCGCCGTAGCTATGATGATGATGACGCTGATGACGCTGAAGGTGGCGTGGATCATAATCACGGACAACGACTGGCTCGTGCAATATATGAAGTCTCGATATGCTCTACAATGCATTTTTTACGACAGGAAACAGCCAACAACTTCCAAGGGCACGTGCACAGACCTGGATACCACAAAGCTGTAATGGTGAAGAAAAAACAAAATTCACAACTCAGCACAGTCATAAGATTTATGACCAATAAACACTGTACATAAATCTAGAGCACTTTGTCACTCGTTTACATGCGTGAGTGGTGCATGACACGGGTGATTTCAGTAACACCAAACGATCTCACCGCTTCGCCCCCTCAACAGCATCGACTCCGTGGATATGCCCTGTTTCAGTTGGTTTCTCATTTGTTAGCGTCTATTTACCTACGTCACACACGTGACCGAATTATGTCGACAGAGCCTTGATGGGCCTTGGAATAAAGCACTTCCATGCTACAAAATTAATCATGGATCTATTGTTATGCTGCAAGCGAAGCTGCAGTCATTGTAGTGATCGTATTGCACTGGTTTAGCCCGTCACTTAATCGAAATCAAGAGCGTTGACTGTTGGACCCTCATGATGGTTTATATCGACATCACTGCTCAGCTGGTAAGTTAAACAGCGTACCCTCTTACTGATGTTAATTCAGGACTTCCCAACCTGCGCCCATAACGGACGTTCACTGCAATGGGTGAAGTGCTATTTACTGGTAAGGCACGTGTGAGGTTAAAAGCTCGGAGCTTCTTATCTTTTTTCAGCTAGCAAGCCTATTCGGCAGTTGACATTGCTTTGAATCTCGGCGAAGGATTGAAGGCCATTTAATAACATGCCGGTGCTCTTGGGGGTGTCGAGTGGCACGAGATTGACGCAAATTCCTAGTGAGATTTGCTCCATAATCAGCAATCGTGTAGGAGCATGATAGTCTTTTCCGACCTGGGACGCCATTACGCACTCCCATGGTAGAGTACCAAGTACTCTAAATTATTACCTACACTGTCTAAACACAGTACAATGTTTTCTTGGTCACTGATATTCTGTATTGAAGACACCGAATTCAATAGTTCATAGTGAAGGAACAAACTGATTGTCCCACGTTTCACGGTTAACAAAACGAAAAAAAAATGCGTATTCGCGCGAACAGTCGTACTGAACGAATCGCACCGATATGCGGGCTTACTACTACCTTTATTATTTTTCGTATCCAGATGAGCAAGAATAGGTAAGTCAGTCGTGCTAGAGCACTGCGCAGTAGGCGGAACCAAAAGCTAAACGCGTAGAAACAACACAGCAAGAGCGTGATTTAGTGCGGAAGCGCGAAGACAGTCACCCAGGACGAGCATCCCTTTCATAGGCATAATGCGCTTCACCCGTTCGTAATAGTAGCGTTGAATGGGCTTCGATGATCGGTTGGGCAGAGAGAAGCATAGATATTAACTGCAGTCAATGCCTCTCACTCGCGGAGAATCCCTTTAAACTGCACACATCGAAGCGCCGCTGCGTATATTTGTATACGCACCAACAATCGCCTAGCCACACCATCCATCCATCCATCCATCCATCCATCCATCCATCCATCCATCCATCCATCCATCCATCCATCCATCCATCCATCCATCCATCCATCCACCCATCCATCCATCCGTCCGCCCGTCCGTCCGTCCGTCCGTCCATCCGTCTATCTATCTATCTATCTATCTATCTATCTATCTATCTATCTATCTATCTATCTATCTATCTATCTATCTATCTATCTATCTATCTATCTATCTATCTATCTATCTATCTATCTATCTATCTATCTATCTATCTATCTATCTATCTATCTATCTATCTATCTATCTATCTATCTATCTATCTATCTATCTATCTATCTATCTATCTACCTAAATCTCGGCGCTCTCATGATCATTCTCTTAACTTGGGCTACACCAAGATTAGTATGGGAAGGTAAGATGGTTTGGCAAATAGGACTCGCATGACATGAATAATGTCACAATGTCGTCACGTACGCCAAAAAATACTTTCCGAAAAAAAAGTGGGACATACTCGGGGGCGGGTATGTGCCACTGATATGCGGGTATGTCCATGTTATATCTACCGATGAAGTGCGAGAACACACACTGGTAACTTTAACGCTTGAGCGTTCAAAAAAAAAAAAAACTGCCATAGGCAACGTTGACCGGATGAATGCAAACAATAAATTTCAGTGTTCCAGCAAAAATCGACCCGTAGCATTCTGCATGGCGATAAAGCAGGCACGCCAGGCCTAGAATATACTTTTTTAATTTAACCCTTATGATCATGCATTGTCTATCGGGATTGAAGGACTGGCTATTCGATGGTGTAAACATCACATATGTACTCCAATGATACAGCCTTCGTGTCGGGTTGTCGTCAATTGTAGCTATAAGGGCCAATAGCTGTAGTTTATTTGTGTAGCAGTGTTGAGGGCTACCATCCTCGTGCGCACTAGCCGGCGCTTCATACCTACTTACCGCTTTTGGTGTTGCTAATATCCATGTTGCTGTCGGCATCATTACGCAGCTCTAAACAGCTGCTAATCTAAAACATATGCGGCTGTTTACCGTATGTGTGCGCGTGGATTTGTACATATATTGAGCACCACTTAATAACGTCTCAGACAATAAAAAAATTGGGGGACCCTTAAGCGTTGAACGCGATAGCCATATTCTGTTCTTAGTGCGTACTTCAAACACTTAGTGTGTTAAATTTTTTCGAACTCGCTATGGACCCACAACCTGGCTTTAAGGGTGCAATAGCGTGTGTGCCTTTTGTATTGACTATCTGGCTTTAAACGATGAAGTCACTATAATAATGCTATGATCTGCCGCCCGACGGCAATGTACGCTCACGCCACGCAATATTACTGCAATATTGCATGTTGTATTGTGAAGCATGTATAGGAGGCGCGTGTGTTTGTAAAGCTTGAAAGTTAGTTTCACTGCATTCACGAGCAGATGAAGTTATTTTCACTGTATTCACAAAAACACCCGCTTACCACGCAAACGACCCGGGTTCGACTTCCTCACATACTAAGAATTCAGATCATTTATATTACTTGCTTCTTTCTTGATTTTTGGGTCACGCAATGATCATGATTTTTCGCTCACAACCAACTAAGCCGACGTCAACGTCAGAATTTCTGTAAAACGGGCTGTTTAACAATATCGCGTGAAAACATGAAGCAAACATTTACCTTCCATCCGCATGCTTCGCATAACATCGATTTGCAAAGTACGTGAGGTCTGCCGAATGTTTACTGGCTCGGTCTGAGATGTGCGGGGTGCTGACACCGCCTGTAAAGTTGTTTGCGCCGCGTTGCAATTGTGTCTCGCGCTGAAGTCACATTTCGAGGTCACAACTATCAAGCAGTAGGTGGCGTTGTGTTCGCCAGCGTTCTTGAAATATATGACAATACAAGACATAGTTATCGAAGTATTCCCTGCAAAGGTTGGCGAGGGGAGGCTAAGGTACCCCCCTACGTGACTCACGCCTCCGATCACTCATTATTGAAATTGTGTATGAACAGTACTGTTTACAAATACGTTAGTAAACGTATATCCGTTAGTAAAAACAGGTATTTAAGCCTGCAGAGGTAAAACGGGGGCTTAGGCAGGGGTGCCCCCTGTCACCCTTATTATTCATGATGTACCTACAAGGATTAGAGGCAAAATTAGAGGGAAGTGGACTGGGCTTCAACCTCTCTTTTAGTCAAACAAGGAAAACTTATTGATCAGGCACTACCAGCTATAATGTACGCAGATGATATTGTTACGGGGATCGCAAACACACGGAAGAGAGAAATGAGCGTATTTCCTATATTTACATGTAAAAGTGACGCTTCAGAGCTGCCAGTCTCTCGCGCGGCGAGTCCACTTCTTTTTCATCGATTTGTTGTCCACGACGGTAGAGCCATGCCCACTGCCTCGTAACATCACCCCCGGCGAACAAAGCGCCGTCACGGCGCCCCTAAGTCAATCAGGACTGGCAGTATAGTAGGGCTTTAGGCGCGACACATGAACAACATCAGTAGATGGTGTGGCAGAGGATGAGTGCGGTTGAACGGGAGTGATGAGGTAGTCGACGTCGGTGACCTTGCGGAGAACTTTGTAGGGTCCTGTGTATCGTGGGAGGAGCTTCTCGCACAAACCTTCACGTCGATACGGCGTCCAGAGTAGGACAAGAGAGTCATCAGGGTAGTCAACGTCGCGGTGCGAGTCATCGTAGCGGACTTTTTGTGCGGCCTGAGAAGCACTGAGCCTAGTGTGCGCGATTTGGCGAGCGACGCGGGCTCGAGAAGCAGCGTCCTGCGCATACACCGTTGGTTGGATAGTAGCAGAAGGAAGGAGTGTGTCGAATGGCAACGCAGGGTTGCAGCCGTACAAAAGAAAGAATGGAGAGTAGCCGGCGGTGTCATGTCTTGACGAATTATATGCAAATGTAACGTAGGGGAGCATTGCGTCCCAGTCACGGTGGTCAGCAGAGACGTACATAGACAACATGTCTGTAAGAGTTCGGTTGAGACGCTCCGTGAGACCGTTAGTCTGGGGATGGTAGGCAGTAGTAAGGTGATGTTCGGTAGAGCAGCTCCGGAGGATTTCGTCGATAACTTTTGCGAGGAAGCAGCGGCCCCGATCCGTCAAAAGCTGGCGCGGAGCTCCATGCCGCAGAATGACGTCATTTAGGAGAAAGTCTGCGACGTCTGTAGCGCAGCTAGTTGGCAAGGCACGAGTTATCGCGTATCTGGTCGCATAGTCGGTTGCGACAGCGATCCACTTGTTGCCTGACACGGACGTCGGGAAAGGTCCGAGCAAGTCGAGGCCGATGCGGAAGAATGGTTCCGGGGGAATGTCGATAGGTTGGAGCAGGCCAGCCGGACGGAGAGCAGGACGTTTCCGACGCTGGCAGCGCTCGCAAGCAGCGACATAACGGCGCACAAATTTATACATGCCAGGCCAAAAGAACCGTTGCCGCACGCGGTGATAGGTGCGTGAAAAACCCAGGTGTCCCGCCGTCGGTGCGTCATGCAGATGTTGAAGAATAGTGGCACGCAGGTGTCGGGGAATAACTAACAAATATTCCGGGCCATCAGACTTCATGTTGCGACGATACAGAATGTCGTTGCGAAGGACATATTGACGGAGCGAAGGGTCGGAATGTCCTGAAGATACTCGCTGAATGACCTTCTTGAGGGTTGCGTCCCGGCGCTGCTCTGTGCCGATGTCGTGCAAATCAGATATGGCGAGCACACAAGAATCGCCTTCATGGACAGCGAGTCTAGCAGGGTCCACTGGATAACGCGAGAGACAATCAGCATCTTGGTGCAACCTGCCAGACTTATAAATTACGTCGAAGTTATACTCCTGGAGACGTAGAGCCCAGCGACCTAGGCGACCAGTTGGGTCCTTGAGCGACGACAGCCAACACAGAGCGTGGTGGTCCGTAATAACTGAAAACTCCCGGCCATACAAGTAGGGGCGAAATTTCGCTACAGCCCAGACCAACGCAAGACACTCGCGCTCTGTTATCGAATAGTTTCGCTCAGATGTGGAGAGAAGGCGGCTGGCATACGCAATAACACGCGTTTGGCCTCCCTGGTGTTGAGCGAGGACGGCGCCGATTCCGTGAGCACTGGCGTCTGTGCGTACTTCAGTCGTCGCAGACGGGTCAAAGTGAGCCAGTATTGGTGGTGAAATGAGCAGGTCGATCAGCGTGGAAAACGCAGCTGCTTGGTCTTGGCCCCACGAGAAGGGCACGTTCTTTTTGAGAAGATCAGTTAGTGGTCGTGCAATTGTAGCGAAATCGCGTATAAAGCGGCGGAAGTACGAGCATAAGCCCACAAAACTCCGAACATCCTTGGTTGAAGAAGGCAGAGGGAAATTCTTGACAGCGCTAACCTTGTCAGGGTCAGGTTGGACGCCAGCAGCACTTACAAGATGACCAAGGATCGTGATTTGTTGTCGGCCGAAATTGCACTTTTTCGAGTTCAGCTGGAGTCCTGCTCGACGAAAAACGGCTAAAATGGTCGACAAACGAGTTAAGTGAGTTTCAAATGTTGGGGAAAAAACAATCACATCGTCGAGGTAGCAAAGACAGATGGACCATTTATAACCACGAAGAAGAGAGTCCATCATGCGTTCGAACGTTGCCGGGGCGTTGCACAGCCCAAAAGGCATAACCTTGAACTGATAAAGGCCGTCCGGTGTGACGAAGGCAGTCTTTTCTCGGTCTAAGTCGTCGACAGAAATTTGCCAGTAGCCCGAACGCAGATCAATAGATGAGAAGTATCGCGCGCCATGAAGGCAATCAAGGGCGTCGTCAATTCGTGGCAGCGGATATACGTCTTTGCGGGTTATCTTGTTCAAGGCACGGTAGTCAACGCAAAATCTCCAGCTGCCATCCTTCTTTTTCACTAAAACAACAGGTGACGCCCATGGACTTGAAGAGGCCTCTATGACTCCTTTGGAGAGCATTTTCTCGACTTCTCGTTGTATGACCTGGCGTTCGGACTGGGAAACACGATACGGTCGCCGTCTAACAGGATTAGCATCGCCGGTATGTATTTGATGACGCACGAAGGACGTTTGACCTAAAGGGCGGTCATCGAAGTCGAAAATATCTCGGTAGGTAGTCAGAACGTGGTGGAGTTGCGCCAACTGACAGGGCAGAAGATCAGGGGCGATCATCATCGTGATTTCGTCGCTAGGTGCGTTTGCTCGGCTGGCTGCAGTAGGGGACGAGCAGTCTTCAGGGTCCAATGCCACGATGCTACATGCATCAAGTGGGGAAACGTGGGCTAACGAAATGCCTTGCGGGAGAACTTGGGTCGAACTACTGAAGTTAAGGAGCGGAAGCTGAACGCAGTTGTCCACAATAGTCACGATTGTATGCGGCACAGCAACACTTCGAGCCAAGAGCACATCCACCAATGGAGACACTATGTAGTCACCGTCAGGAAGAGCTGGTGATATCGTTAAGGCAACACACGTGGTGGCTTGCGGTGACAGCCGAACATAATCAACAGGGCACAAGCGGTGTGACGGTGAGGACGGCACAGGTCCAAGTCGAGGCAGTTCAAGTTGAAGAACGCCGGTTGCACAGTCGATGAGAGCAGCATGGGTGGACAAGAAATCTAAACCAAGAATTAGGTCATTTGGGCACTGCTCAATAACTGCAAAGAGAACAGATGTGGGGTGATCGGCGATAGTGATGCGTGCTGTGCACATTCCTGTGATGGCAAGACTTCTTCCGTCGGCGACACGAATAATGCCAAGAGCAGCCGGTGTGAGCACTTTCTTCAGGCGGCGACGAAGTCGGGCACTCATCACAGAAATATGCGCCCCAGTGTCAACAAGTGCAGAAACAGTCAGGCCGTCAACGTCGACGTCGATCAAATTTCGTCGTGTCGGCAGTACAAGGAGAGGATTTGAGGTCGGTATCGAGGATGCAGCTTCACCTCCAAGAGCTGCACCGCTTAGTTTCCCTGGTGAGAATTGAGCGGGGAGGTCGGGCGTCGTCGTAGAGGAGAAGGGGACGACGGGCGACGTCCTGGCGGCGAACGAGACTGGTGACGTCGAGGCGACGGTGAGCGGCTGTGCTGCGTATCAGGGGCATCGCAGGCGTAGGAATCGACGGGCAGAGGCCGGCGGTAGTTGTCGGCGATCGGCTCAGGAGGCTGGAAACGACGGTAGCTATCGGTGCGGCGAGCAGTGTTATACTGGTTTCGGGACGAAGACCAATGGTTGTGGCAATACCGTGCGACGTGACCTATGCGGCGGCAGTTAAAGCAGATCGGCCGATCATCCGCAGTTCTCCATTCGGCCGGATTGCGAGAGCGTGGATAAGACCTTTCTTGGGGTGGTGACCTGGGGCGAGGCGGCGACCTTGAACGGAAGCCAATTGGTCGAGACTGAGCAACGGCGCAGACATCGAAGCCCAAATTGCTCAGTTCTTCCCGCACAATCGACTGTACCAAGCAAACCTGAGGTACTTGCAAATCGACGTGGCCGTTGGCGGGAAGAGTAGGTGTAATTGCTTCGATTTCCCGCCGGACAATTCGCGTAATTTCAGACGCTGGTGAAGACTGCCGATGAGAGGACAGTCCATCTTCGCAGGAGGACGTCGCTGCGGTGTTCGGCAGTCGAGTAAATGATCTTGAAATCCGCCTGCTTTTGGCCAGTTCAAAACGCCGGCATTCCTCAATAATTTCGTCGACGGTCGCACAGTTCCGGCACATTAGCAGGTTGAACGCGTCGTCCGCTATGCCCTTGAGGACGTGGCCAACCTTGTCAGACTCCGACATGTCGTTGTCAACTTTACGACAGAGAGCCAGCACGTCCTGTATATATGAAATATACGGCTCTGTGGACGTCTGAGCACGTATAGACAACTCCTTCTTTGCAGCCGCCTTTCGACCGATGGGCTTCCCAAATAAGTCGCGAAGCTTTTCCTTGAAGGTGTCCCAACTGCCGATCTCCTCCTCATGGTTCTCGTACCAGACTTTGGCCGTGCCTTTCAGGTAAAACAGCACATTGGCCAGCATAAGAGTCGGATCATACCGGTTGAGAGCACTGGTGCGTTCGTAGTCGGCTATCCAGTCGTCGACATCAACTTCGTCCGTACCGCAGAACGTTCCAGGATGCTTCGGATGCGTCAGCACGTACGTGGGTGGGGGTGGGGCCAGTGGAGGCGTTGCCGTGGATGGTGCGGGCGTCGCCGAGGCCGATGGAGAGGTGGCCGTGGGATCAGTCCCGTGTTCCATCACGGAAACTCCGATTTGACGACCACTGCGGAGCTCCGTTGTATGGCGCTTCGTTACCCAGCACTCCCACCAATTTGTTACGGGGATCGCAAACACACGGAAGAGAGAAATGAGCGTATTTCCTATATTTACATGTAAAAGTGACGCTTCAGAGCTGCCAGTCTCTCGCGCGGCGAGTCCACTTCTTTTTCATCGATTTGTTGTCCACGACGGTAGAGCCATGCCCACTGCCTCGTAACAATATAGTGCTAATGGCCAACAACAAGGAAGATTTGCAGAGATTGATGGACATCTGCGGTAATGAGAGAGATAGGTTAGATTTTAGATTCAGTAAGGAAAAATCAGTAGTCATGATTTTCAATGACAACGAAGGTAGTGAGCTTAGAATACAGGAGGTCACGCTAGAGATAACAGGTAAATACAAACATCTGGGCGTATGGATAAGCAATGGGAGCGAGTATCTGAGGGAACACGAAATACACGTGACGACTAAAGGTAACAGGAATGCAGCAGTCATGAAAAATAGGGCACTGTGGAATTACAATAGGTATGATGTTGTGAGAGGAATATGTAAAGGGGTCATGGTTCCTGGGCTGACGTTCGGCAATGCGGTCTCGTGCATGAGATCAGAAGTTCAAGCAAGATTATAAATTAAGTAACGTAAAATAGGTAGGCTTGCTTTAGGAGCTCACGGGAATACACCAAATCAGGGAGTACAAGGTGATATGGGATGGACATCATTTGAGGGCAGGGAAGCTAGCAGCAAGATAAAATTTGAGAAGCGACTGAGAGAAATGGGGGAAGAGCGCTGGGCTAGGAAGTTTTGCAGCTACCTGTACATGAAGAATGTCGATACAAAATGGAGGAAGCGAACAAGGAAGTTGACTGGTAAATACTTAGAAAACAGCAGGTTGCCAAACCAAAAAGAACTATTGGTTAAGAAGAAAGTGAAGGAAACGGAGACTGACATGTGGAGAATGGGCATGATTAGGAAGTCCGCACTAGAGATTTATCAAACTTTTACGCAGGAAATTGCCAAGGAAAGGATCTGTGATAATACTCGGGGTAGTTCTCTACTGTTTGAGGCCAGGACGGGAGTACTGCGAACCAAGACATATTGGGCCTAATACGAAGGGGTAGACAAAGTATGCAGTGCGTGTGGAGAGGAAGAAGAAGCTGCCGAACACTTGATAATGTTCTGTAAAGGGCTTCACCCTATAGTTCAGGATGATGGCGCAGAGTTTTTCAAAGCACCGGGGTTTAGGGACCGAGAGGGCAAAATAAACTTTAAGCGGGTAGACTTAACTAGAAGGAGGTTATCGGATTGGTGGCTAAAGTCAAGGCACGAGTAAAAATTAAACTCTTCACTGCAAAGCACGAATCCTCAAACTCACTTTTTAAGGAAAATAAATAAATATACTTTTTGGTTCATTAGGTATTACGGCTTGGTGGCGCTAGCCACCACCCGATCTAAAGGGTACAGCCATATCCATCCATCCATCCATCCATTGATCACCAATATCGTCATCATGGTTAGATCGGTAACGCCGATAGTGACGCCTCGTGGCAAGCCTCGGTGGTGGCACGAGAGAGTTGAGCGAGCCTCTCTGGCTGGTGGCGTTTGGCGCGAAAGGTTGTCTGTCGCAGTGGGACCCCGGTGCACGGCACCACGGGCCGTCTGCCGGGGGGTCCTTGTGGGGAGTCAGGTGGTAGTGACACCACCTTGCTTTTCATATTGTTGAGTGTTGTGTAATATTGTGTAAGGTTGTTTAACGTGTGCATCACAATTGATGCTATAATAATTAGGCAGACGATGTCGTCGTTTCTAAGAGTAAATAAATGACTGTTATTCGGTTTGGTACGACCGCGTCTGCTGTGTCCGTTTACATCAAGAGCGTGACTCTCGCCACATCGAGACCCCACAGAGTCTAAAAGAGTATGAGTGATTCGACTCATAAGTGAGTTCGCTGACCTGTGGTCGCAAAACACAAGAGCGCTAACAGGACCCGAAAACGTACAAGTCCTAGCAATCACCGCAGAGGGCGAAAAGATCGACCGGGCGAGTTCCATCGACATACGCGTATAGTGGAGTTACTCACTCCTCTTTTAGCGGTCGGTCAGAGTCTCCGAGATGGCGAGCGCGTAGCATGTTCAGTTGCGCCCTTACGTTGGTTTCTTTGTCAAAGCACTAACTCGCCCAACAGTCAACTCTTTAGTGTTTTTCTGCGGCCGTTAAGATCGCCGCGCTCTTCAGCCAATCCACGTGTATCACCTAGCGCGCCCGGCTACCGTGACACCAGCAAGACGAAGCTGGTATATATCGTCCTTTTGAAAGATAGTAGTAGACTACCATTTTTGATTTGGGAATCCTTGCCGAATGTGCTGCACCCCATCCTTATTCTTCTGATTATTGCACTGACAAGGTTCACTCCCATGAGTTTTATTTAAAATCAACTAAATATCGTGACTGCATAGTCTTCCAATGAAGAGACCCACAGCCGCCCTTCCATATATATCGTCCTTTTGAAAGGTAGTAGTATAGACTACCATTTTTTATTTGGGAATCGTTGCCGAATGTGCTCCACTCTATCCTTGTTCTTCTGGTTATTGCACTGTCAAGGTTCACTCTCATAAATTTCATTTAAAATCAACTAAATATCATGACTGCATAGTCTGACACTGAAGAGGCCCAGAACAGCCAGCCCATACTTGTAAAGTTGGAGACAAGGCTTTCAATGTGGCAAGATGAGACTGCTTTTGTCGCTGGCCCGTTACTTCTGTGCGTTTATCGAATAAATGATTATTGAAGGATACCTAAGAAATGTATTTATTGAAATATAAGTACATGGGCAATATTGAGAACGCGCCAGTCTAAAATACCCGCAAACGTGGTAGAACAGTCCCGATCGTTCATTACACGTAATGATTAAACCACTTTTGAAGGTTTAGCCCATCAGTGAGCGATGAGGATTGTCAATTGGCCCTAAAGTGTATACTGCCACAAAGACAGTTCGAATGAGTCACGACATAGTAGAGATATGGTCCCGAATGAAGTCTGCCATCCGAAAGACACACAGGACTGACACCGACGGCACCGTTTCATTGCCTGAGGTCATGCCACAGGACTCGGCGTGCAGCGCGTAGCAGCTTGAAGTTCTTGTCGGCGCAGCTGCAGTTATGGTTGTCGTAGTAGACGTCGTCCAACAGGACGCAAGCGTTGGGAAGAGTAGAGACCTTCCGGATCTATAGGAATGCGACAAAAAATTAAAAAGAAAAATAAGAGGCTCTGCGCAATAGCCGGCTGTGTCTTAATGCAAACATGACAAGAGTTTCCATTCAATTGTGGTGTTTTCACGCCCCGGAAGACTAAATCGGTTGAACGACGTGTGCTGAAATTTCGGTAAACGACTGCAGACTTCGAATATTGTTAGTGCATAAAAATTCTTGGACTTTTACAAAAAAAAAAACGAAGGAACTCGATATGCTCATGGGGCTTGTCGTAAGAAAGGGTACCGGAACTTTTAACAACCTGGTCAATTGTCTGACGTGCACCTAAATTGAAGAACACGAGCTTCTAGCATTTTCGCCTCCTTCGACAATGCAACCGCTACAGCTGGGATCGAAGACGCAACCTTCGGGTCAGCAGCCGATCAGCATAATCACTGTACCACCAAAGCGGCTTCGTCGAATATTCCACGGCAAATGCATTGTCTAAAAGTCAATCTGATGCTATGTTGAAACGGTTTGCATAAACGGTTTGCACAGTCTTTTTTAAAGACCACCGCGAAATTCTCAAGAGTGTTTGCGAGTAAAACTCAAAATTTTTATGGAAGTCCACTGTGAAGTGTAACAGACGTCGAACTATATAGTAATTATCTACGACTCCATAACTACGTGTAACAGAAGCTTCGAAATATTCATTTCAGAAATGTGCAATAAAACACAACGGCGTTCCGTACTATGGAGCAAGAAATGGCATTACTTCACAAAAGGTGACAGCAACACTAGTGTATTCGTACAGAATGGATCATGATGTGCATATCAATGTCCCCGCTATTCTCATAAATGAATAAATAATCTCGAGTCTTGAAGAAAAACAGGCCACCATTTGTGAATTCAAAATATATTCCTGTAATATTAGAGAATCTTTGTTAATAACCTCAATTTGATGAGTTTCAACATTTTAGGGTGCGCTCGACAGTATAATTTGGACAGTGGTTTCCCTCAAAAACAACAGTTTTCTAAATTTTTCGTTGCGGGAATATTATTTCGTGGCATTTAATGTCCCAAAACCACGACATAATCAAGAGAGACGCTACCGGGAAGGGTTCCGAAAAGTTTGGCCTCCTGGGATTTCTTAGCATGAATATAAATCTAACTTCAGCGGCCACACGCATTTTCGCCTCCATCGAAAATTCTGCCAGCGCGATTGAAGTTGGTTCCCGCGAACTTCAGATCAGCAGTTGATCATCGTAACCAATTGACCAGCGCAGCGCGTATGTTCGAAGAGAAGACAGCCAATAAAAAGCGCCGTTATGGAAACCTACATGGGCCAGCGGGCAGCCGCTGAACTCACCTTCATCGCAAAATCTTTGTCTCTATCGAAAACGACCAGGGCTGCGTTGAAGTGAACGTTGTACGAGAGGTCTGCGTGGTCCCGCTCAGCTTTCGCTTGGTTGTAGTCCTGAAAAAGGGAGACCTGACTATGAGAATTATTAGCCACACCTGTGGCATCCAGTCCAAGGTCTTGCGATGGATTAACTTGATAGGGAGGATGTGAGCCACGGTAACTCTAATGCATTGTTTCGCAATTGTGAACAAGATCATCGCAGAGGGGAGGAAATAAAGAGCAAATCAACACTGTTTAAGTTATTTTACGAATTCATCGCTAGAATGTACTATAAATGCAAATCCTGTGTTTATTGCGTTCACAAAAAAATTAATAAATCATGCCCGAAACGATAAGGTCGTCACAATTAAACGTAGTCAAATTTAGCATTTTATGTTAATGTTTTAGTTCATGTAAGTGAACTGCAACATAAACAAAGAGCAGTGAAATACTGGCAATGTCAACCTTTTTTGTTTCGAGGTAACAATTGGTGTAGATTATTGGCAGGTCTGATTGTCAGCGGGGGGTGCATAGGGGCTACTTGGCCCATCATAAGCTGCAGTACCACCTGCACCTGAAGCACTGCGAGTGCAACCCCTCGTAGCCAGAAATTTTTTTCAAGGGAGGGGGAAAGCAAACCTCCGTGATCTTAGTGAGGCATTCCCTTAAATGGTCTTTTTTTCGCTCTCTATGCCTTGGCGAAAAAAAAAACATTCGGTGAGGGGGTGGGTGAGGCACGGGCTTGGTGAGCCACCCCTTGGCTACACTTCTGCCCCTTCGCCCCGTTGCTGTGCAACACAAGTTTGCTTCAGTTGAGCTGTCCTAAGTGAAAGGCACTTCTCCCTCATTTTGCTACCTTTTCCTCCTTCCTTCCCGCCTTAAGGGATAAAAATTCATTCATCGTGCTCAAGAGAAAAACCCTCCCGATGCCCATATAGGTAGGCATTCTGGAGATACACACGTACATGATGCTTTGATAAACAGCACCACTTTTCCAGATGTAAAATGTGGGAAAAGACGCCGTGTACATAAGTATCTCCATTTCGCATCTCAGCGTCGACGCTTCTCTCACCTCAGAACAGAACCGCGGCGATTGTGACACTGAAGCGTACACACCATGCAATACTCGTACTTCTTCACGCCGTACGCGCGATCGTCAAGTTGGCGAGCCCCGAGGAACCCCACCGCGGCCAGGCTGAGAGCGATGCAGTGGTTCCCGTAGCTTTCAAGTTTCGCGCTCTTCACTGCCGCTGCGTAGGCGGCCACAGCCTTCGCCTGTGCGAAATCGCAACGCGTGCTCTTTTTGCAGTACTAGTACTATTAGTATAGAGTAGCAATGGTTGTAGTGCTTACGAAGTTATGAGTGGTTGTTTCAAATTATGTTGCAAGGTCTGCCGGTAAATCCACAGAAATCTTGGAGAAGGTTCACATAAAAAAAAATAGAAGCACGATGTTCTATACGATACAATACCACCTGTATGAATGCGCAGGCAACTGCGTCTGTTCAGAGAACATGCATGCACTAAGATATGCGGTACTTCAATTTCCTTACTGTCAAAGATATGTAACGGCCACGGTGTAAAAATATGGCCATAGACAACACAACTGTTTCAGTGAAGCATACGCTTATTTGTTTGAAATTTCAGGCTTGGTGCGCCTGCTTTGTGATCGACGAAGGCAACGATCTATTCTCTCGGACGGCTCTCTACATCTGGCGGTTTTGTAAGGAACTGCCACGTTCGGCTTTCGTGTGCTCACAAATAGGTGGCAGTAAGCGTAATACAAACTCGGGGGTACGTTCGTGTTTTCGTTCCTAGTGTATTTTGTTTGTGTTGTCCTTATTAGGCTACAAATATTCTTGACCGCCTTATTCTTCTAACTGTGCACGGGACGAGTTAAATTGTAGGCTCAGAATAGGATTTCATTTTCTTTTTTGCTTTTTCACAGTTAAACGTTTTCTTTTTTCGTTTATATCAATCACTAGGCTTGTGCTGTCCTACTGTAGGTGCTTTTTTAATTACCCATGTGTGCAGTTTATTACCTCTTGTGGTTCACTGGAACTGTTATAGTTGTACTCACGCATGTTCTATTTACAATGATATGCACATTAGTGCTATGAACGTCGTAGGCTGCCTAATTAAGAATCTTCAGAGACCCAGTCAAGATGCCTGGAGAAGCCTCAACTTTTTAAGGTCGTAGAGAAATTTTTTTTAAAAAGTAACTTTTTATTGGTAGGTCCGTCAGTCGATTGGTAGGCTGGTTGTTCATACACTCTTTGTCCAAACTTACATACAGCCTATGCAGCAGCTTTATACTCAAACTAGAGTGACCGAGAAAAAAAAAACCTAGATGCTTAACGTGCTTTAGGTTCAACCTCACCTCCACCTAGAGGTGCCACCAGTTCGTCTCGAATCGGCAACTCGTGCAGTAGCGAATCGCGTGGTATTTGTCAAGGTGTGTATTTCATTAACACTAAGTTCTCGTATTGGTGCTTACATAAGTGGCTCTAAAAAAATAGTCTAAGTCCGACAGGTTACCCTCCAAAATTTACAGGCCGCTTTAGAGTTACATTATATGAGAAAAAAATCTGAAGAGCTGACTAACGTTGCACACGCGTTATAACTATACAACTATTAGATCAATGCATACGTAAACTTACAACATTCCCGATAGGCTGAATCGGTGCAGCTTTGTAAGGGCCCTGCAAGAGTGCAGTGTACACTCGGAGGGACGCCAGGTGGAAGTGCCTGTTTGTGAAGGAAGCGTAATTGAATGTCATTTTAGGTGACATTCATGTGGACCTATCTAGAGGTAGGTCTACGTGTTATCACGTACCGAAATTTTATGCAACAGATTCTTCGAAAAGATTAGCATATTATTGGTATACATATTTATTTGTCTGCTTACTTTTGTACTGCCCGCACAACCAAACGATCAGAAAATTAAATGATTCGCCACTATAAACCAATGCTTGAGAGAACGCCTTTTTGCACCAATGGGGATGCCTCATTTATCGAATTGATGTCGTGATTTGTATCAATTTCATCATGGTTAACGTAAAGAGACGTTCTACTGGCAACGTACCGGAATAGCGCAGCAGTTTGCGCGCCACCTGCGTTCATCGAGTGAAGTGTCCTTTTTTGTAAAGTGAGGACACAGTTATTCGGAAGACAAGGAACGCCATGTTACAACTGCTAATAATCTGAAACGATTCTTATCTGGTTTTCTGAATACTGTCCTAAATAGCCCCATGCTCGAATAACTGACACACCGGCGATTAAAGAATATTGTTACAAGAAAGCTTGCTCATGCTAAATGTGTAAGAATTACGGTGTAGTATTTGCTGTTGTGTGTTCAGCGTAGCGGTGTTATTTTGTGGCAGGTCATTGGCAAGATATAGATACATTCCTAGCGAAAGCAAATGGTTGTTACCTCATGACGTTTATGTTAACCTTCTCGAAGAGCCCATGGATTAAATACTTTTTCTTGTCGGCCAGACTCCGCAGCTCCTGGATGGAAAAGAAAGACAATGTTGATCGTGTCTTAGATATTTCAGTATTCGGCACTTCTATTGCGTTCTTTCACCAATGCCAAATCTGGGAGAAAAAGCAAGAAAAGAAAAGAGAAGAAAGAAAGAAAGAAAGAAAGAAAGGAAGAAAGAAAGAAAGAAAGAAAGAAAGAAAGAAAGAAAGAAAGAAAGAAAGAAAGAAAGAAAGAAAGAAAGATGGAAAGAAAGCTTTGTCGAGCATTTTCAAATACGACATTTTGTATCAGCACTATTTGACAAGAAGCAGCTTCTTTAAGTCGAATAAACTTTCAGAGGTTTCTAGTGCTCGCATAAAGAATTAAAAAAAATGGCAGCATATCCATGGAGTGAATGATGGATAGGGGGGCGAAGCATCCGTCCGTCCATTCGTTCTTGCTTCCGTCCATCCATGCGCGCGTCTGTGTGGCCGCCCATGCGTCCATCCGCCCATCCGTGCGCGCGTCTGTTCGTGCGGCCGCACGTTCATCTGTGCGTCCGTCCCTGCTTTCGTCCATGCATCCACTCCTGCGTCCGCCTATGCGTCCATCCGTCCGTGCAGCCATCCGGGCGTCCGTCCATGCATCTGTCTGTGTGTCCGTTCGTACACCTATTCAACACTCCAAGTACCACCATCTCGCAACTTTTCATCATATGTTCCTCATATAGAAGCACCGCCATCTAGCGGACATTCCAAGGACTGAACGAAAGGAGGCACACGCACACTTACTTACGGCTTGCGCTTCGTCCCTACTTCCCACCTTTAACCACCTCGAGTTCGTGGTATCTACTAGTTCACTGTATTCATGCCACTGCGGCCCAACGCTCGCTAAACCTTTCTAAAACCTAGGAGGTTACGCCCGACGAGTATAACGTAGCAACCCTTTCTTGTCTTCTGTGCATTGTTGAACAAAAAAAAAATTCGCAGCGTGCGCGTTAACTAAATGCCAAATTCTCCTGTCTCTCATTACCCATTAGCAGCCATTGGCATGTACATCTTTTATTGTTCAACAACGCACAGAAGCAATCTCTCACCAGCACCATCTTGGAGGCCAAAATGTTATACTTGTTATAAACTACTACAACGGCTACGAGGGACGAACGGGTGTCGCAATAAAGATCTTCGCCCCTAAAAATACCCCTGAGAGTTGGTTGATGGAGTGTCCTAGAACCTAGCCCATTTTACAGCCTATAACTGACAGTGTAGCATTATTATGAAATAAGCTTGAATAGTGCATTAAAAAAATGGTGGGCTTTCACAAAGGTGCTTGTGGGGACATGTGATTAAATAATTTTAAGTATGCATAACATTATTCAGTTCCTGTAAACAGTTCGTATGTATCGGAAATATGGGAATTGTGTATGTTGTTGGATGTCTTGATATTCTTAGCAGTTGTGTTTTGTATAGTTGATTGCACGAGTATTGATCCTGGTGACTGAACATGTGTTGTGTACGTTTATTACTCTCGCTAGCGCTCCGTAATTGCTGCCACTTGGAGAGACTCCTAGATTCCATCAAGCAGTACGCTTACAGCTGTCTTCAAATATGGGCCTTCAACGTAACACTGTACGTGTGCTGTGAATAGTATTGCGTTTAACTGTCGCTATAACAGGTTGACACGTAGGCAGCTTTGGTACATCTCTGTTTTCATGCAGGCTTCGTTCATTCTGCTTCAACGCGCCAGAGTTAAAGTGATAAAGCAGGGCACGAGCCAATCTAACAAGTCACTAGGGTAACTATTCGGACAAGTCTTTACTTCAGCGGCTATTCGCTTGTCCCGTGCTCTCGTGGTTTGAGGGCACCTATAGATCAGTCCAAAACGCTGCCAACGCTGTTTTTAACGGCATTGTCAGGTGCACATGTGGGGTAGAGTATACCGAGCTTAACAAGTTGAAGTCAGCTAAATTAGAACTCTCTGGACTCGTTTCTTGCGTGCACTTATAAAACAAGCAAACAAGAAGAGGGACCAACTAATGTAGAGATCACGGACTATCGCATATCGATACTTTTTGTGTTGAGAATGCGAAATATAAGAAAAAACACACACCAAAGCATCACGTGACTTCTAGCGGCACGTAGAGGTGAAAAAGGGAATTATCATCAGCACAAGTGCACGACTGAAGGCCGCTAGGTTATGTCCGCCTGAACATGACGTCACATTTTTTATTGGGGGAAGGGGAGGCACACATCCTTGATTTTGGGAAAGAGGCCACCTTTATGATGGCCATTTTTGCTCTGTATGCCATGGCGAAAAAAAATCAGGAGGGGGTGCTGGCACGGGCCCAGTATAAATAGCACCGATTACTACGCCACTCACTCTACATGATACGGGAACCATGGTTTTCCATGCATTACATCGCAGAAACGATTGCAAAGAACATGACACACTACGCGGTGCAATACTTGGTCGATAGAGTTGAACAATAATAAATCACTATTTATGTGAATTTCAAATAAAATTAGTCCTTTCACGTCGCAGTATACCTTAAAGAATAATTCCTTGATCAAAGTAAACAACTTTAAATGATTAGGAGTAAAGATTGCCAATAGATTGTCATGTAGCAACTATATTGACGACGCTTGTTCCTCCGCCTTTAGATAACAAGTGTTTCTAAGACACAAACTAAAAAAAAGCGCCATCACAAATTAAACTCCTTGCATACAGTACATTTATTCGACCCCGTATTGAGTACGCATGGCTGGCCTGGGACCTATATTTAAAAAAAAAGACATTCGTGAACTTGAAATGGTCCAGAGAAGGATGGTATGATTAATTTATAATGCCTATCACAAGCTTGATTCACCTTCATCAATTATCCCACTTTTGAAAGAGCGTAGAGCTATCACCAGTGTCAAGGTTCGTTTCCTGCTTCTAAAACGTCAGCTCAATATGGATCCTCATGAAGGCCTATCTCCGTCTTCTTCCAGGCAAACCAGACATAATCACAATACTGATCTGACACCATACTTCGCACGTAATAAAATTTTCAAACACTCTTTCCTTCCACGAATCATTAGCGAATAGAATACATTGCCTACATATGCTTTCCTGAACATGGCATTCCTGACTTTCAAAAATTCATGTATATTTTTGCTTAATGAACATTGTTGATACCATGATGCATAACGTCATCCCATGATTTTCGTTGTGTTGCGTTACTTCTCTGCTTAAGACTGTTTCAAGCAATTTGTGCACTTTTTTCTTTTTCTTTCTGGTAGTGAATGTTCGTTCACTCCACTTAGTTTGTACTTGTTTTTCAGTTATTGCGTAGGATAGTAAGAAAAATTTGCTGTACAAACGTTTTCCCTTCGTTTCCACTGTCTTCCCTTTCTTCGACACTCCTGCTTGGTCTACGAATTGCAGTATGTACTAAATAAAAAAAGTAAAAGAGTTATGGTTAAATTTCCTAACGGTAATAACTTCAGGGGTTTTATATACTTGCCAAAAACGTGATACATTTACTAGGCACGCAGTGGTAAAGGACTCCGCAAATTTGGACCATCTGGTTTTCTTTAACGCGAATTGACATTGCAGAGCACACCTTCTTCCGGCACATCGCTTTCATCGCAACACGACCGAAGGAGTGAGGATCGAGTCAGCGACCTTCGAGTCGGCCTCTGAGAGCCGTACCACTGTAGCGCAACGGCGTCGGACAGTTAACTATCGCAATACGCGAGACAGGCGGTTCCGACCGATGCACCTTCAGTTTGTGGATGGATCTCTCCGTGCCGTGGATGTAGCGGATGTCGATGCCGTCCAGCGAGCCACCACGGATCGACGCGAAAACCTCGTCGATGTCCGCCATGTCAATCGCGTCTATCTCGCGCACCGGGAAGGACACGAGCTTGGTGATGCTTCCAAGCTCCCTCTTCATGGCCTTGAACTGCGCGAAGGCCTCCTCACCTGGGAAGAGGAACTCCAGGGATCACGTCCAGTGAGGACCATCGTACACGCACTTATTCACTCGATAATAGTAATTATTACTGGGGTGTGACGTTCTAAAACCACGATAAGATTACGAAAGATGCTACAATGAAGTACTCGGGAAATGTACACCACCTGAGGTTATTTATAATGTGTATTTAATGTGAGCAGATGTACCTAAAGCATTTTTGTCTGCACTTTAAATGTGGCCGCGGTGGCCCACATCGCATCTCGCGAGATAGGGCTTCTAGCAGTCGAGCAGCAAGAATGACCACTAAACGATATAGTATAACTGTTAGGCCAAGTCTTTCTTCAGTGGCTATTCGCTTGTACCGTGCTCTCGTGCTGTTAGGACTTGTATAATAATTGACAATTAGTTTATGTTATCGTTTGTATGGAAATTGTACCAATTCGTGTATCTATTCCTTTTATGCTACCCTTACACAATGCCCTGTTGGCTCTGTAAGGTATTTTGAATAAATAAATAAATAAATAAATAAATAAATAAATCAGCGCGGCGCATCTTAGTAGCCCCCAAAATTTTATAAGGACTTTAAATCGCCTTTCAAAGAGACACCAAGATGCACGAATTGACAGTCTGCGACAGACATTCAGAAACGAACAGTTCTGAGAAAACAATGAACTTTTACGAAAATTCGCGACTCTATGACTGTATACTTCTTGAAGCTGCAAAGTACGTGCTGTCCGCGCGTTTTGGAACTGGCCAGAAATTTGAATTCACGGCAATCGGCCAGAGTGTCAGGAAATACAGCTTTTTGTTGGGCTTCGCGGTTTCTAAACACAAGCAGGGGCATTTTTGAGGGGTTATGGTAGTATCTAAGGCACGCAATGTTGATGTATCAATGCATGACACGAGCTTCAGGTCGGCGTCGATTAAGCCAAAGCCAAAATGATACAAACTCTCATTCGGTGTAACCTGCTGGTACTAATGACAATGAATATTGCTGCAGGATGCTTAGCAGGCTTGCACCTTTCTATTCGCTTACTATAAAAGTAAGTATAATTATATTACAATTTCAAATAGAGTGTCCCGTTAAGCATACTGTCACGTAAGAGTGAGCGTAGCCCGAAGACAGCAGACCGGGAGGTTAGTAGAAATAGAAAGAGATCCATTTATTTGGCGGACTTGCGCCCACTAAAGGAAAACAGACACACCGGATAGCGGAAGGCGAACAGCGCGTTCGACGGCCGTCGGGTAACAGAAATGTCCCACTGGAACGCAAGGCGCGTTCGACGGCCGTCGGGTAACAGAAATGTCCCACTGGAACGCACGGCGCGTTCACCATCCGAGATACAGTCGCCGTAGCGTCTGGCGCTATCTCGTTATCAACGAGTGGTCGACGTGCGGGCCATGATCTTCGCAGATGGGTCGCGGTGCATCCTGGACCACGATGAGGCCGCGTGCCGGCGGTATCGGCATGCGCAACACTATCCGCAATACACCTCGCGGTATTGCTCCCCTCCTCAACGTAAGCATCGACCTGATGCTTTGTTTAAAATAAAACCAAAACAAAAGGACAGCCTGTGCGAAAGTAAATGGCAAAAAAGCGCGAATCACGCACACATAAACATAACAAGAGATGCAAACAGGGAGCCTCCTTTAGTGCGCATGATAGGGCTTCAAACGGGCGACGTGTACCACTTCTTGTCGTGCGCCGCGTCGTTGGGATGAGCTAGCCCCATCAGGGACCACTTCATAGTCCACTTCACCCACTTGACGGATGACTTTGTATGGGCCGAAATAACGGCGCATGAGTTTTTCGCTTAATCCTCGGCGGCCAACGGGCGTCCAAACCCAGACTTTGTCACCTGGCCTGTATGTTAAATCGCGTCTCCGCAGGTTGTAGCGTCTTGCGTCGTTTCGCTGTTGGTCTTTTATGCGCAGACGAGCAAGCTGCTGGGCTTCTTCTGCGCGCTGAAGGTAGGCGGCCACATCTAGGTTGTTTTCATCGGTGACATTAGGCAGCATGGCGTGCAGGGTAATAACGGCATCCCTCCCATGGACGAGAATAAATGGTGTCATTTTAGTGGTCCTCCTGCACCGCGGTATTGTAGGCGAAGACCACGTAAGGCAGAATTAAGTCCCAGGTCTTGTGTTCTGTGTCCACGTACATAGCGAGCATATCGGCAATGGTATTGTTCAAGCGTTCCGTGAGACCATTTGTCTGCGGATGGTACGCAGTTGTTCTTCGGTGATCTGTCTGACTGTAACGTAAGATTGCCTGAGTAAGATCAGCCGTAAACGCCGTTCCCCTATCTGTTATTAGTACCTCAGGTGCGCCATGACGGAGGAGAATTGATTCGACAAAAAATTTGGCAACTTCTACGGCTGTGCCGTTCGGGAGGGCCTTAGCTTCAGCGTATCGGGTAAGGTAATCAGTGGCCACTATGATCCACTTGTTACGGATGTAGTACGTGGGGAAAGGTCCAAGCAGGTCCATACCAATCTGTTGGAATGGTCTCGACGGGGGTTCAATTGGCTTGAGAAATCCAGCTGATTTTGTTGGAGGTCTCTTCCGGCGGTGACATTCGCGGCAACTCTTGACGTACCGCGCAACATCTGAAGAAAGGCGGGGCCAGTAGTATCGTTCTTGAATTCTGTGGAGTGTGCGTGTAAAACCGAGGTGGCCTGCAGTGGGTTCGTCATGTAACGCTTGTAAAATTTCTTCTCTGAGGCTGCTTGGGACGACAAGAAGGTAAGCTGCCTTATTCGGTGCGAAGTTCTTTTTAACTACCACTCCGTTTTGCACACAGAAGGAGGATATCCCACGCTTGAACATTGCAGGCGGTATGGAGGCCTTTCCTTCGATGTAGTTGATCAACTGTTGTAGGATCGGGTCTGAGCGCTGCTGTAATGCAAAAGTGCTGCTGCTGATAGGCCCAAGAAAGGCATCGTCGTCTTCATGGCTTGGTGGTGCGCCGACAGGGGCTCTTGAGAGGCAGTCTGCGTCGGATTGCTTACGACCAGATGTGTAGACTACCTTCATGTTGTAGCGACGATCGCTACAATGTCAAACTCCTGAAGCCGTAGGCTCCATCCAGCGAGGCGGCCAGAAGGGTCTTTCAAACTGGCCAACCAGCACAGCGCATGATGGTCCGTTACGACCTTGAAGGGTCTGCCATATAAGTTTGGGCGGAATTTCGAGGTGGCCCATACTATCGCAAGACACTCCTTCTCAGACGTGGAATAGTTCACTTCCGCTTTCGACAGTGAGCGGCTTGCATACGCGATGACGCGCTCGCAGCCCTTGTGCTTCTGAACGAGAACGGCACCTAAGCCGATGCTGCTGGCGTCTGTATGTATCTCAGTTTCGGCATTTTCATCAAAGTGACCCAGCACAGGCGGCGACTGTAAACGTTGTTGAAGTTCTTTGAATGCCTCACGTTGCTCAGCTTTCCATTCGAAAGGGGCGTCCGACTTGGTGAGCTGCGTCAAAGGGGCAGCAATGTGTGAGAAGTTCTTGACGAAGCGTCTGTAATAGGCGCACAGTCCTAAGAATCGGCGCACTGCTCTCTTATCTTGCGGTTGAAGAAACTGTGCGATAGCGGCTGTCTTCTCGGGATCTGGTCTTACGCCAGGTTTGCTTATAACATGGCCAAGGAACTGTAGTTCTTCATAGGCAAAATGGCATTTTTCTTGCTTCAGTGTCAGCCCTGATGACTTAATTGCGTCCAGTACCATCCGGAGCCTTTTCAGGTGGTCGCTAAAGTTGGAGGCGAAGACGACCACATCGTCCAGGTATACGAGACATATTTGCCTCTTGAGACCTGCCAGTACTGTGTCCATTAGACGCTGGAAGGTTGCTGGAGCGGAACAAAGTCCAAATGGCATCACTTTGAACTCATACAATCCATCCGGCGTGATGAAGGCGGTCTTTTCTCGGTCTCTTTCATCAATCTGAATTTGCCAATACCCTGTCTTCAGATCAATGGATGAGAAGTACCTTGCATCACTAAGACGATCTAGGGTATCGTCGATCCTTGGTAAAGGGTACACGTCCTTCTTGGTTACACTATTCAACCGTCGGTAATCGACGCAAAACCGAAGACTTCCGTCTTTCTTTTTGACAAGGACGACTGGTGCCGCCCATGGGCTCTTCGATGGCTGAATTACATCGTCGTGTAACATTTGCTCAACTTGCTCTCGGATGGCCTGACGTTCACGTGCCGACACACGATAAGGGCTTTGATGGACAGGGCGGATGTCTTCTTGTGTTATGATTCGATGCTTTGCCAGAGAAGTGTGTCGGACCTGTGAAAAAGTGGCGAAACAGTCGTCATAACGTCGAAGGAGGTTCTGGAGCAGTTGCTGCTTGCATTGAGGCAAAGAAGGGTTAATGTCGAATGACAGCTGCGAGTTGTGGGTCTGTGGTGTGATGGTCGCTGGATTCGAGAGGGCGAGGGTGTCACTGACTTCCGCGATTTCATCGAGAAAGGCAATGGTCGTGCCTTTGGCCAGGTGACGGTGTTCTTGGCTGAAATTTGTTAGCAGCACTGGGCCCTGTCCATTCCGGAAGTCTGCAATGCCTCTTCCGATTGCGATATCACGGCCAAGCAAAAGCTGTATGTTACCTTCGACGACGCCATGAGCATTTTAGGCAGTACCAGTGGTTACGGGAATTAGGGTCGTTGATCGGGGTGGGACGCTCACGTCATTCTCGAGCACACGGAGGGCTGCGCGATTATGTGGTGCCGAGTATGAATTTATGGCTTCATCCGAGGAAAGTTTGATGAATCTGGACGCCAGGTCAATAACCGCGTGATGTTGAGTCAAGAAGTCCATGCCGAGAATTACGTCACGGGAGCATTGTGGGAGCACCAAGAAAGTGGCAAGGTATGTGTGACCATCGAATGTCACCCTTGCAGTACATCGCCCCGATGGGGTGAGGAGGTGGCCTCCCGCTGTGCGGATCTGCGGGCCGTCCCAAGCCGTCTTAACCTTCTTCAGTTGTGCTGTCAATGGCCCGCTGATGACCGAGTAGTCAGCTCCTGTGTCAATCAAGGCAGTTACCGGGTGGCCGTCGATAGATACTTCAAAATCGGTGGCACGTGGGCTGGAGTTTTGGAACCCAAAACTCCAGCCCACGGTGGTTTTGGGTTCGGGCCACGGCTTCGTCTTGTTGCTTCGTTTTGCTTCGTCTCGCAGCTTGGGTTGTTGTGCGTTGTCGTCGTCGTAGATGATGTGCTGTCGTCATATGTTGTCGTCGGTGGAGGGTCTTCAGCTTTTCCTCTTGAAGCAACCTCACCTCCAAAGGTTGCTGGTTTTAGTTTCTCCTCGGGGGCTTGGGGACCTTCTTCGTTCGTTGTTGCTGCGGTTCGGTGACGTGAAGCGTGGGGATGGCGGTGATGGAGAACGGCTGGACAAGTACTCTGTATGGCGCAAGTAGTCTTCGATTGCCGGAGGTCGTTGTCCAGGGCGTGGCCGTGGTGCCTGAGATGAGAAGCCATGCAGTCCCATCCGCCTCTAGGGACAGTGTCGAAGAATGTGGCCGGCCTCACCGCAGTGAAAGCGTAGAGGACGGTCGTCGGGAGTTCTTCAGGTGTCGCATTTTCTTTGGCTCGGGCGTCTCTCGTATGTAGGGTGGGCGGGTAAGGGCGGACGGCTACTTGGGGCTGCAGCGTACCGTCGAGGACTGGGCTCGTTTCGTCGGGGTGGCCTAGTGTTCACTGCAGCGGCGTAAGTCATTGCTTCGGCCTCTGTTCGAGTCGTCGCTGATGAAGAGCCAAGCGCCTGCTGGACTTCATCACGCACTATGTCCAAGAGAGATGCTCCTTGGGGGGGCTGGGGGGTAGGAGGTAGCAATCGGCGTAGTTCTTCCTTAACCACTTCTCGAATAGCTTCCAGCAGATCGCTGCCCCGCCGCGGTGGTCTAGTGGCTAAGGCACTAGGCTGCTGACCCGCAGGGCGCGGGTTCGAATCCCGCCTGCGGCGGCTGCATTTCCGATGGAGGCGGGAATGTTGTAGGCCCGTGTGCTCAGGTTTGGGTGCACGTTAAAGAACCCCAGGTGGTCTAAATTTCCGGAGCCCTCCACTACGGTGTCTCTCATAATCATATTGCCACATGGTTTGCTTGGGTGAGATCGAAGAGTGGAAGAAGACAAAGACGATCTCTCTGAGCCACTGCTTGAGTAGTCGACTAAACGAGCCCATTTTTATCAAGTTTGCCGAGAGTAACGTGACAAGACTGGTGGAGTTGCTGGGTACAACGTCTCGCAATTCACCCGATGCCCGAGACCCCGTCCAGCAGCCGGAACACAAGCCCTGCACCCGTGGACACTCCTGTTCATAGAGTAGGCCGCCGACAACGAGGCCTACCGCCTGAGACACCAACCACTGACGCAGCGACTATGACTTCGACACAAGATCCCATGCAAGCTCCGACACCTTCCACGCCGATCTACTGCACCGTCCAGAACCCGCTCATGCCTAGCCCCTTTCACGGAGAGCAGCATGAAGATGTTGACGACTGGCTGAGTGAGTTCGAACGTGTCGCAGCGATCAATTACTGGGATGATGCCGCGAAGCTCCGGAACGTGTACACGTGCCTAAAAACGGTGCCAAGACGTGGTTTTTGAACAGGGATGATGTTCTGACATCTTGGCGCGAGTTCCAGCGTCGCCTCCTGGAGACCTACAGGAGTCCCGACCGCCGCGAACGGGCGGAGCGTGCACTACAATCACGCATCCAGATGCCCAACGAGGCCGTCTCGATGTACGCCGAGGACATGACACGGCTTTCAAAGCGAGCGGATCCTGCTATGGCAGAAGAAAAAAAGTTGCGCCACCTCATGCGTGGTGTGAAGGAACAACTTTTTGCTGGTTTGGTGCGCAGTCCCCCCAAAAGTGTTGCTGAGTTCCTCACTGAAGCGGCAACAATGGAGCGAGTACTGCACCAACGGTCTGCCCAGTTTGACCGTCAAGTGAATGCTGCCTCAACTCCCGAAATTTTCGCCACCCCTGGGAGCAAGAGCCCCGAATGGATTCGAGAGATCATTCGATCTGTCGTCCGGGAAGAAATGGAAAAGATGTACGGGACAAGGCAAATCGATGTTGGTTCTATCACCAGTGTCATCCGCGACGAGGTCCAGCAGGTGCTGCACGCCCATCATTTTCCGCCCACGTCGGTTGATCCGCAAACGGCTCCTGTGTCTACTGACAGTCGCCGTCGTACGTACACGGAAGCCTTGCGATCTGCCACTCCTCTTTCGGGTCAAGGAGTCCCGATCCAGCCAGTGCCGCAAGTCCCGATCCAGACAATGCCATACGTTCCGATCCAGACGATGATGCCGTCAGTCGCGACTCAGTCAGCGCACGCTGATTTGGACATCGACAGTCGCCGTGCACCGACGCGCAAGTCTGATCTCTGGCGTACGCCAGACAGACGACCCCTCTGCTATCATTGCGGTGAGGCTGGTCACATTTACCGCGAATGCCCATACCGGCAACTTGGACTGCGCGGATTTTCCGTCAATTCCCCTCGTCCTCGAATTTGTCAAAGGCCAAGGGATATCGAAGAGTATCTCGCGCAACAGCGTGCACCCTTTACACGACGGCAATCGCGGTCACCATCTCCGAGGAGACCCGCAGCCACTGGGCCACGTTTCGGGGTGACGGCACGGGACGCTCCCCGAGCCCTCGTCGGGAAAACTGAAGGCAGAGGCCTTCGGGGGCAAGGTCGCTGGGACTCAAAGTGCAGAAGACCTCCCATCGACGCTTGCACGCAACGCCGAAGGCATTTCGTCAGAGAATAATCGCAGTGCCGAAGAAACGCCGACATCTGCATCTGAACCTAGTGACCGCGTGTCACTCGACATACCTGTGCTGGTTGACGGTCTTCATGTCAGTGCATTGGTAGACACTGGTGCAGACTATTCGATCATCAGCGGGAGGCTAGCGAAAGATCTCAGGAAAGTGATCACGCCGTGGAATGGAACGCGAATTCGAACAGCTGGAGGACACGTTGTAACACCGCTGGGTCGCTGTACCGCAAGAGTGAAAATTCGTGCGTCAACGTTTGTGCTCAGCTGCCTCGTTCTTCGCGACTGTTCGTGTCAGCTGATTATCGGCATGGACTTCCTTCGGGAATACGGTGCCATCATAAATCTCCGTGAGCGCATCGTGACCTTCTCGACTCAAGGCGCAACAGATCGAGACGCTGATAACTGCCGTAGACTTGCGCTGCGCGTTGCTGATGATAGTGTGACGCTGTCACCTCGAGCAACTGTTCCCATCGAAGTCACGTGTGAAGACTTCCAAGACGGCGACGTGGTGGCTGAAAGCAACTTATCACTTCTGCTGCTCCAAGGTGTATGCGCCGCCCGAAGTGTTGTGCGCGTCCGTGACGGACAGTCAACGATACTAGCTACGAACTTCAATTACGAGCACCGGCATCTTTTCCGCGGAACCACCCTAGCTTATGGAGAACCTGTTGCCGACGTCACGGAGTGCTTCGCGTCCGAGGAAGCGCATGAGGATGAGAAATTTCTAGACCACATCGACATTAATTCGACGCTATCAGACGAGAGAAAGGCTGCACTTCACGACCTTTTAAGGGAGTTTAGATCTTGCTTCGCCTGTTCTTCTAAAGTCCGTCAAACACACCTCACGAAGCATGGAATTATTACCGACGATGACGTTCGCCCCATCCGGCAGCAGCCTTATCGCGTTTCTGCCAAAGAACGCGAGGCTATTCAGACACAAGTAAAAGAGATGCTCGATGACGGGATTTTTCAACCATCCAGCAGCGCTTGGTCCTCGCCAGTCGTTCTAGTAAAGAAAAAAGACGGAACGCTGCGGTTCTGTATTGACTACAGGAAGCTTAATAGCGTCACAAAAAAGGACGTCTACCCGCTTCCACGGGTCGACGACTCCCTCGACAGGTTACGACGTGCGAAGTATTTTTCGTCCATCGATCTAAAGAGTGGCTATTGGCAAATTGAAGTGGATGAACGAGACCGAGAAAAAACCGCGTTTGTGACTCCAGACGGACTTTACGAATTCCGAGTTCTTCCCTTCGGCCTCTGTTCTGCGCCAGCCACTTTTCAGAGGATGATGGACACAGTTCTTGCTGGCTTGAAGTGGCAAAGCTGCCTTGTCTACCTCGATGATGTGGTCATCTTTTCCGAGAGCTTTGAAGAACATCTTAAGCGTCTGAGAAAGGTTCTGGAAGCCATTCGTACAGCTGAACTCACGCTGAAACCCCAAAAATGCCATTTTGGCTATGAAGAGCTGAAATTTCTGGGACATGTCATTAGTGCGGATGGAGTGCGACCTGATCCAGACAAAACTGCTGCTGTCGCCGCCTTCCCTGTCCCATCAGATAAAAGAGCAGTACGCCGTTTTCTCGGCTTGTGCGCGTATTATCGCCGATTTATCGCCAACTTCTCTAAGATAGCTGAACCTCTTACGCGACTCACCCGAGATGACGTACCCTTTACTTGGGGCGCAGAACAAGATACAGCGTTCACAGAGTTACGACAGAGAATGAAAACAGCCCCTGTTCTTGCCCGTTTTGATGAGGACGCTACTACAGAAATTCATACAGATGGCAGCAACGTCGGACTTGGCGCTGTCCTTGTACAACGACACGGTGGCGTTGAGCATGTGATAGCTTACGCCAGTCGTACTCTTTCTCGAGCTGAGACCAACTATTCTACGTCAGAAAAAGAATGCCTCGCAGTCGTGTGGGCGACGACCAAATTTCGGCCTTACCTCTACGGTCGTCCCTTCAAAGTGGTGACTGACCACCACTCGCTCTGCTGGCTGGCAAATCTCAGAGATCCATCCGGCCGTCTCGCACGGTGGAGTTTGCGTTTGCAGGAGTTTAATATTACAATTGTGTAAAGGTCAGGGCGCAAACACGAAGACGCCGACGCGCTTTCTCGAGCACCTGTGGGGAACGCTGTCAGGGGCTCCGAAGAAGAAGATGCCTTTCTCGGAGCAGTTAGTGACTCCGAATTTATGTCAAAGCAGCGGGCAGACGATGAATTACGCCCAGTAATTGATTTCCTGGAAGGCTGCAACTCTCAGGTCCCTCAACACATTGCTCGCGAACTGCCCTCTTTTTGTCTAAGAAGAGGCATTCTTTACAAGAAAAACGCCCGTGGTAGCGACAAAGCCTTCCTACTCGTTGTTCCTACCAACATGCGTGATGAAATCCTCCTTGCGTGCCACGACGAGCCCACGTCAGGACATTTGGGCTATTCGCGAACTCTCGCCCGAGTACGCCAACAGTATTACTGGCCGCGACTATCAACTAGTGTACATCGATATGTGAAAGGCTGCCGTGAGTGCCAGCGCCGCAAGACTCCGCCTGTGAGACCCGCGGGCCTGCTCCAGCCGATCGCACCACCACGGACACCATTTGACCTCGTGGGAATGGACCTTTTCGGGCCCTTCCCTTTGTCGTCCTCTGGGAACAAATGGATTATAGTTGCGACAGATTATCTTACGCGTTATGCTGAAACAAAAGCGTTACCCCGTGGCACGGCCTCTGAAGTCGCGCAGTTCTTCGTGCACCAAATCGTCCTACGGCATGGTGCCCCGTCATGCGTGATTACGGACAGAGGGACGTCGTTTACAGCACGAATGATGGAGGACATTTTTAAACTGAGCTGCACAAGTCATCGAAGAACAACGGCTTATCATCCGCAATCCAATGGACTGACAGAGAGGCTTAACAAGACCATAGCGGACATGCTGTCAATGTACGTGGACGTACAACATAAAACCTGGGACGAGATTCTTCCATACATCACGTTTGCTTATAATACGGCAACGCAAGAAACAACGCGATTTCCGCCTTTCCTACTTGTTTACGGACGCAACGTGCGAACCATGCTCGATGCTATGCTTCCGTACGACCAAAGCAATGAACTTGCTCAAGATGCTGAGCAATACGCTCAATACGCCAAAGAATCTCGTCAGCTAGCTCGCATAAACACCAGTCACCAACAAGATGCAGACGCACGACGTTACAACCTCCGCCATCGAAATGTCACCTACCACCCTGGGGACCGAGTTTGGGTGTGGATCCCTGTCCGGCGACCAGGCTTATCCGAAAAACTCCTAAGTCGTTATTTTGGACCGTACAAGGTTCTTAGACGAATCACAGATCTTACCTACGAGGTATTTCCGGACGGCGCAGCGTCTTCTCGTCGACAGCTTCGGCCCGAAACCGTGCATGTCGTTCGGCTGAAGCCCTACTTCACACAGTAGCCCTTGTGGTTTCACGTGCTACGACATGCCGTGACATTGCGTTGCTGCTGCTATTTGTGTTTTCCTGTGTTGTTATGCCTTTTTTTTGCGCTTGGCGCAAGCGTTGGTGAAACTTCCTCATTTGCGCTGCGAGTAGTGGCACTCTCCCTCTTTTGGTTCTCTATATCTACGTGTGTATACCTTCGTTTTTTTATTTACGAGCATCGAGTCGATGCTTTCAAAGGGGGGGACTATTGCCACATGGTTTTCTTGCGTGAGATCGAAGAGTGGAAGAAGACAAAGACGATCTCTCTGAGCCGCTGCTTGAAGAGTCGACTAAACGAGCCCATTTTTATCAAGTTTGTCGAGAGTAACGTGACAATACAGTGGTTTTGGGACGTTAAACCCCACATATCAATCAATCAAAATCAATCCAGCCGATCGTTGGTGGTTAGCCCACCTCGAATCGGTTCCGAGTAGAGCGAGCTGAGCTGAAACGGGTGGTTGTATTGCCGAGTCCGGGCGTCCAGGGTCCTTTCTATGGTGTGCGCTTCTTCAGTAAATTCGGCGACTGTTTTAGGAGGGTTCCTTATGAGACCGGCGAAAAGCGACTCCTTCACCCCTCGCATTAGGTATCCGACCTTTTAGATGCGGAGCATCTAATACTCGAGGCTTGTAGTGCGGCGCCGTCCGCAAGCTTCCTCCTCCTTTTAGATGCGGAGCATCTAATACTCGAGGCTTGTAGTGCGGCGCCGTCCGCAAGCTTCCTCCTCCTTTTAGATGCGGAGCATCTAATACTCGAGGCTTGTAGTGCGGCGCCGTCCGCAAGCTTCCTCCTCCTTCTTCCACCATCTGTGCATCCCTTCCTCCTCTACACACTGCGCGCGCTTCACTCCTCCACCATCTGTGCACCCTTCCTCCTCTACACACCGCGTGCGCTTCTCCTCTTCACGAACATTCGATAGCTGTATAATGTAGCACGCATGCGCCGTCACGCTTCGAGAACATCGGCAGCTGACGCGCGCGCATGCGCCGTTGCGCTTCTCCCTTTTCTCGAACATTCGACAGCTGACAGTGCATGCGCCGTCGCGCTGTATATATACTCAAGGTTGGCGCTCGCTCGCTCAGTTGCCGCTCGTCGGTTGGTTTGTACGGCGCGTCGACGTCCAAGGTCGCGGTGAAATGAATTCCAACGAATCCACAAACACAATGATTGACGTCCCTTCGACCAGCGCCGCCCTTTCGCATACGTGTGTACGTGTTCACTCATTTAACACCCCCTCCTACAACCACGTTAACCAATTTAGCCATCGACCCAAGTAAGTCGCAATTTGACACCCCATTTCACAACCACGTTAACCAATTTAGCCATCGACCCAAGTAAGTCGCAATTTAACACCCCATTTCACAACCACATTACCCAATTTAGCCATCGACCCAAGTAAGTCGCACTTTAACACCCCGTTAACCAATTATATGCTCCGCATCCTCCTCAGTGTTCCCCCGAGGGAAGCTGCGGGCAATTTTTTTTGTCTTCGGTCATGTCTTGGTCCGCTCGCCTAAAAAGACGTTTCATTTCTTCGACGTACACTTTTAGAGTCTCATTGCGCTGTTTGGTCCTCGATTCTTGCAGCAGCTGGGCCCTTTCTTGTAGCATGATGCTGGTGAAGGTCCTGAGCAACTCATTCTTCAGAAATTCCCAGGTGGTCAGTGTGGTTTTATGGTTTTCATACCACGTTTTGGCGGGGCCGTCCAGGGAAAAGTAAACGTATCGCAGCTTCATTTCTTCATCCCACCTGTTTATGGTAGCCACGCGGTCGAATTGGCCGAGACATTCTTCTGGGTCTTCAGCGGCATAACCATGGAAAGTTGGGGGCACGCACGGCTGCTGCAGCATGACAGGAGTAGGTGATTGCGGGGTGCTCATGGTGGCTGTGGAAGCGTCCTTTCGTGGTCGCGTGGGGTCTGGTAGCGGTCCCAGCTCAGGTGGCAGGTTTCGGAGGCGGCGACTGCTTCGAGTATCTGTGTCTTCAGCGTCCTCGTTCTCTGCAGTGGCTGTTTTAAGGTCGTTTTTGTGCATACCCCGCACCTCCACCAGATGTCACGTAAGAGTGAGCGTAGCCCGAAGACAGGAGACCGGGAGGTTAGTAGAAATAGAAGGAGATCCGTTTATTTGGCGGACTTGCGCCCACTAAAGGAAAACAGACACACCGGCTTAGCGGGAGGCGAACAGCGCGTTCGACGGCCGTCGGGTAACAGAAATGTCCCACTGGAACGCAAGGCACATTCGACGGCCATCGGGTAACAGAAATGTCCCACTGGAACGCAAGGCGCGTTCGACGGCCGTCGGGTAACAGAAATGTCCCACTAGAACGCACGGCGCGTTCACCATCCGAGATACAGTCGCCGTAGCGTCTGGCGCTATCTCGTTATCAACGAATGGTCGACGTGCGGGCCATGATTTTCGCGGATGAGTCGCGGTGCATCCTGGACCACGATAAGGCCGCGTGCCGGCGGTATCGGCATGCGCAACACTATCCGCAATACGCCTCGCGGCAATACCATTGCAAATTTGGAACTAAAGCTACCGGAAATATTGCGAGTCTCTATTGCGCAAGGGAAATATTCAAATGTAAGTAGTGTAGTAGGTGTTTAGAGGTTACGACTAGGGTGAAAATGCGAAACCCTTAGCACCAGACGTAGGGTAGCGTCAATTGAATCTACCTAGCTCCACTTTGTCCACATCAAAATTTAGGTATATTCCACAACTCATGCTCGCCCACTTACTGCCTGAAATCGGTTGCGCCCGTAGTTTGGCAGTGTCCACGGTAGCTGAGAGGAATATGAAGTGTGTGCAGAGATGCTTGACGTTCTGCAGCTCCAGCTTGCCGTTTAAGGAACACAGCAGAGGAGGGTATTCCTTGTTTGCTAACAAAAAAGAAAAACAAAAACAAAGAATGCAACACGAGTCACGCGATATTTTCTCTTCAACAAAGTTCTTTGTATTATTGATCCCGCCTTTAACATCTGCAGCATTTTGTTCGCAAATTGATGAAGCAAGTATTGACTTAACACATGGACCTTCTGAAGGAAGTAAGGTTGGGATTATCATGATGGCGAATAGTAATGTTGAGAGTTCAAGTGGAATGAAAATAGGCACAAGTGCAATAGCTTGCACTAAACTCAGTGCCAATGCAGCAAAAAACTAATACGATTTGTCCCATCATTCAGTATATCATCCGATACAAAATATACACAGCCAGTGCCATAACACCCGAAGCACGAGTAAAAAGAACTAACTCTTTAAGAGTGCCGAAGAATAACGATAAAAATATGCTTACGCTTGAAGGTGACCTCGTTGCCTGCGAGGATATTCAACAATTTAGAGTTCATTACTTGTTGTGTGGCAAAATAAATAATTTCCAGTGACATACGATCACCTGCTCAGCAAGCGGCGCTTGTCACCAAGATATGACTGACTTGCATGTGTTCGCTAAAGAGGTATGTCGTTAAGCAATGTGACGCTAGAACGCCGCGCTTGTATTGGTGATGCGAAAACCTGCACTTCAAAATTACTAACGAGAAATCCACCACGGTTGAGTGCGGAGTGAATTTTTATTAAAGTTATCAGTACGAAACCAATATGTCTAGCAGTTAAAGATGGCCTTCGCTATGAAAGCTAAGGTGCTCTATCACGAACTTCCAAAGCGGTTCATTCGAAAATGCTGCTAGTTTTAGCATCTGGCCTAGTCACATATGTTATTTCTTGACTTGTATACAAAAATCAACAATTGTGCAAAACTGAGTGATAAAAAGTTAGATAAGTCTTTATATGATATTAGTTACAATATATGTTCAATATACAACGCTCTAAGCTATATATTCGGACCAAGCAAAGAGGTTGCTTGATTCAGGGGTAGTGATGTTTGGGGGAAAATAATTTTGGCCAAAGAACTACAATACAAACGAAATAGGGCAACCAATCACTTGCTATATTCTTAATATCTCCACTTAAAGAAACAAAAAAACAAGCGCGCTTGCAATTACTGGGTAACTGGGCCAATCATCATTGGGCCAATCATCATGCCTCGAATACGGTAACAAACTAACATACCACTTTTTACAGCGACATATCCATGGTGATTCATTAGGATAGAGAAATTGGTTCAAAAAACGTGAAACAGAAAGCGCTACACTTACACTGCTGTGTTGTGATGCGCTCTGCAGGAAATGAACAAAATAAGTTGCCCAACTGCGCCAAAGAACGACGTTGATGCCAAGTGTGCGAAACTGACAAACGTATTAGAAAGCCGCATACCTTCAACGTCTGCCATGGGTCCTGCGCAGTAAAACGTACACGAGAATAAGTAAATGAGGTTGTAGTATAAGAACGAAGCGGTATTACTAGGAAAAGAAATGAAAAGAACAAGACTATGGCGCGAGAAACCCAACTTGAAGGAGCATTCATTTGGGTAGAAGAAACCAGGCCAGAAGTTAACGTTCCTTGACCTTCAAAATATAAAGTAGCGCAGTTGCATTTGGTGCATCGAGCTGTGCATGTATTAACCTGCTTCAAGATTTCCATTTAACGGAGCCTTTTTCAAGTTCGGTCTTCAGCATGCTTGAAGGGGCCGCCTACCGTCCTTCGTTGCTTTCCTGCTTTGTGTCGCAATAAAAGGCGCACCCTGTGAACTGTCTAACCTTTCAGCGGTTTCCCTATAGAGCGCGTAAAATTGAATAAAACAATTTTTTTTCCGCGCAATGTCTCCTTCCATTGATGGGATGAATGCCCACAACATTGGTCGGTTCCAGTGAAAGTCGAAAACTGAAACAAACGTGCGTTTTTTGCAGGCTTCATCAAGTTTCGCTATTAATAAAGCAAGTATCTTAGTGGTTGTTTTAGGCACGCACACACATTTTTGTTGTTCTCACGAGCGGCGGCGGACGCCGTGGTCATCTTTCTCCGCCGTTTGCAGGCAGACATGCAGGCAAGCGATGTATGTATGTATGTATGTATGTATGTATGTATGTATGTATGTATGTATGTATGTATGTATGTATGTATGTATGTATGTATGTATGTATGTATGTATGGATGGATGGATGGATGGATGGACGGACGGATGGACGGACGGAGGGACGGACGGACGGACGGACGGAGGGACGGACGGACGGACGGACGGACGGACGGACGGACGGACGGACGGACGGATGGATGGATGGATGGATGGATGGATGGATGGATGGATGGATGGAGATGGATGGATGGATGGATGGATGGATGGATGGATGGATGGATGGATGGATGGATGGATGGATGTGGCTGTAACCTTTAGATCGGGCAGTGGCTAGCGCCACCAAGCCGTAATACCTGATGAACCAAAAACTAGTTTTATTTTTTTTTTCAAATAGTGAGGTTGAGGATTCGTACTCTGCAGTGAAGGGTTTAATTTTCACTCGTGCCTTGACTTTAGCCACCAATCAGATAACCCCCTTCTAGTTAATTTTACCCGCTTAAAGTCTATTTTGCCTTCCCTGTCCATAAACCCCAGTGCTCTGAAAAACTCTGCGCCGTCATTCTGAACTATAGGGGGAAGCCCTCTACAGAACATTATCAAGTGTTCGGCAGTTTCTTCTTCCTCTCCACACGCACTGCATACCGTGTCTACCCCTTCGTATTAGGTCCGATATGTCTTGGTTCTCAATGCTCCCATCCTGGCCTCAAACAGTAGATAACTACTTCGAGTATTAACATAGATTCTTTCCTTGGCAATTTCCTGCTTAAAGGTTCGATAGACTTCTAGTGCGGACTTCTTAATCATGCCGATTCTCCACATATCGGTATCAGCTTCCTTCACCTTCTTCTTAACCGATAATTCTTTTTTGGTTTGGCCCCCTGCTGTTTTCTAAGTATTTACCAGTCAACTTTCTGGTTCGCTTCCTCCATTTTGTATCGACATTCTTCATGTACAAGTAGCTGAACACCTTCCTAGCCCAATGCTCCTCCCCCATTTCTCTCAATCGCTTCTCAAATTTTATCTTGCTGCTAGCTTCCCTGCCCTCGAATGATGTCCATCCCATATCACCTTGTACTCCCTGATTTGGTGTATTCCCGTGAGCTCCTAAAGCAAGCCTACCTATTCCACGTTGCCTAATTTTTAATCTTGCTTCAACTTCTGATTTCATGCACAAGACCGCATTGCCGAACGTCAGCCCAGGAACCATGACCCCTTTCCATATTCCTCTCACAACATCATACTTACTGTCATTCCACAGTGCCCTGTTTTTCATCAATGCTGCATTCCTGTTACCTTTGGTCGTCACGTATATTTCATTTTCCCTTAGGTACTCGGTCACATTGCTTATCCATAAGCCCAGATATTTGTATTTATTTGTTATTTCTAGCGTGACCTCCAGTATTCTAAGCTCACTACCTTCATTCACATTAAAAATCATGACTGCTGACTTTTCCTTACCGAATCTAAAATCTCACCTATCTCCCTCATTACCACAGATGTCCATCAATCTCTGCCAATCTTCCTTGTTGTTGGCCATTAGCACTATATCATCTGCGTACATTAATGTTGGTAGTGCCTGATCAATGAGTTTTCCTTGTTTGACTAAAAAGAGGTTGAAGCCCAGTTCACTTCCCTCTAATTTGGCCTCTGATCCTTGTAGGTACATCATAAATAATAAGGATGACAAGGGGCACCCTTGCCTAAGCCCCCGTTTTACTTCTGCAGGATTGGATACGTGTTTTCCTCACTTTATAACTACCTTGTTACCTTTACAGATATCCTTTAAAAGATTAGTAACTACATGTTCCACGCCTAGTGTGTCCAGTATTCCCCCAATTCATCTTGAACCACGCTATCGTACGCTCCCTTGATATCCAAAAATGCCTATTTTAAAATGCATTTTTGATATGCGAAATGCATCTGAAATGCATCCTTGATATCCGAAATGCATATTTCGCAAAACACTTTATTCTGCGCGAAAACACTTCATTCTGGCGGGGAACACACCACCGGCAGCGCCACCAGACGCCTATTTGAACGCGTAAAAAATGAGAAATTGGTCTCCGTCACCACCCAAAGCTGCATCATTCACATAAAATACTCAAGTCAAATGTGTTTGTCCATCTGCGAGGATTTCTCGTGCTGCCAATAGATTGTTCAGATTGACCACATTCGCGTTTGGGTGGTGCTATACTGGTCATTTTTATGTATTTTTAACATAAAGTGGAAATTATAATTCCTTTTTTTCTGCCACGAAGCATGCTTGTTCCCGCTAATGTGATGAGCGATCTTATCATTTGCGTCACAATCAGAAAAAAATGTTTCAGAGCGGTAGAGAGTGCGTTTACCTGAAACACTCCGCAGTGCTACCTGGACTGGTTTGAGTGATGGCAGCCGCAAAGCACTGGGCGATGTTGCTGAGATTATATACCACAAGGCTTGGACAGGATGCCGGCATGCATGATCATTATTGAGTCTGCTGAACCAAAAGCCTCGTGGCACTCATGTCAGTCAAATTATTAAAAGCCCGCTGCGGAGCCTTCGAGTTAAACTTGCTGATGACTTGCAGTGGTCAAATAATGCAGTTAACTTCATTGGCACCATCTTTAGTAAGTGTCCCACAAATGAAACGTTGACTATAGCACGACAGATGCGCAGCTCCTTCACGTGGTCTTCTCGAGCAGTAGCTACCCGTTGTTACACATGATATTTCGATGTCCCGTTTTATTTCATATTCGTACGTCGTGCTTCATTTGCAAGTTAGTGTGGTGCGAGATTTGTGCCCACTGGGCAGCATAACTAGAGATGTGAAGTGTGAAGTATGATCTGTTCAGAAATTCATATTTCGCAGAACACTTTATTCTGCCCGCAAAATGAGGCGAAATGAAACAGGTGAAGCGCGCTTTTTGACACGATGTTCTACAAGATACGCCTAAATTGGACGATGCGGTTACATATATGGATGTAATCGAGGGTAGATTAAAACTTTCGAGAAGGGATAACCTGGCTAGTTTGTGGGAATTCATGTCAAATCAGATATTGCAAAGGAAAAACGACGCATGCGAGGGACAACTACACGAGACGAGAGCTATCTTGCTTTAAAACAAAGCTTACGCCCAGTGGAATATCTATGTCGCCAATATGCCATTTCGTCACTTTCTCGCATCCCTTCGAGACGCCCTGTAAGGCTGTGATGGTGGATTCGGGATTGAGTCCACTTACCTCACTGTATGAGCCCTTGGCAACGACCACCGACATTTTTTGCGCGACACCAAGAAATCTTGGAACGTTCGTATGTTACCTTGTCGACTTAAATTATTTCTAAATCGCATCAACCGTGAAAAATGAATGCTTCGCCAAACGGGTTGCTTTGTGACGGTGCTAAAGTTTTTCGTGCAGTATAATTTAGATTGCATGTCACTCACTCTTCTTGAAGAAGGACATGTGGACTCCGATACCGATGACGACCATAGTGACAAAAACGATCAGCAGTAAGGCGCAGTATTGTTTTGCAATGCTTCCACCGTACCTGAAATGATGAAGTAAAATTTATTTGCCAACCAAACCGAACTTTGTTATTTATAAAAAATTCAACGAGCTCCGCTTCGCAGACACCGATGAAACAGCGTAGCCAGTGGCGTTGCCTTCGCCAGGCAAACGCATTGCTATGTTTTGCAAGTCTTTTACATATGCCGTATCACTGCTCTTTCATAGACAGCCTTTCTTGAGTTTCGACATAGATAGTAGATCCTTGTTACATGTTGACAGTACCACTATTACTTGCAGGTTTAAAAAGAAGCCTTCACTCAAGATGCTCCGATATGTTCTGTCACTGCTCTTTTAGACACACCTCGTTAAGCCTTGAGGTGGTAGTACGGCTACCACCTTTTATAACAACGATGTATTGCGCGACAGTGGTGCGACTATGACTACGCACTCGTCATTAGTCAGCTAACCGTAACCTTTTTCCTTTCCAGTGCAATTTGCGTTTCATCGAACTTACCCGAGCTCTGGAGCACCTTGACTAGCACATACACGGTACGAAGAACTTTCATTAAACATCCAGAGAAGTGCCACTTTTTAGGGCGACTTCGTGGGCCGCTCCTACGTGGGAGCATGTAGTTAGACATAGCCTAACCGCCACTAGATTGCAAAATTTTTTTCATCGGCCGCACGGATATCAGTGGCACATACCCGATTGTTGGGTGAACGATATAGTCTTTCTTGGGGACCTTAGAAGCAAAAAAGTTTGGTCTGTCTGTCTGTCTGTCTGTCTGTCTGTCTGTCTGTCTGTCTGTCTGTCTGTCTGTCTGTCTGTCTGTCTGTCTGTCTGTCTGTCTGTCTGTCCGTCCGTCCGTCCGTCCGTCCGTTTGTCTGTTTGTCCACATTTAACGGCATCGGGTACTTGAAACGGCCGACCCCATCCGCAGCGCCTACCAATGTTGCTCGAGGTGGAGCGTTCATGCTTGTGCAATCGTCGATTAAAAAGCAATTATTGCGCATGTCTGGGGCACCATAACAACACGTATATATTCTGCGTGTGTGTATTTTACTTGAAAAGGCCTACATAAGTGATTTTAAAGGCCATGGCGCTTATCACGCTGCGCTGACCATGCAACGCTTGCACAGAACGGGGAGTGTTTCTAACGCTTTCATAAGACGAGACGGTGGTGGCACCTACCCGTCGCCTTGCGTTCTACACCTTATCACCTCTGAGATGGGCGCGCACACCCGTCTCAGAGCCATGTGCTTTGTTTTCTAAGAAAACTGCCAGATAGCACTCATGTCGCACGTGTGACGTGACTTGATGCGCTCGTTCGCCTCTGGTGTCCGCTCGAGGCACTCTAACGCAGCGCCTCCAGAATACTACGCACAGATTTTCTTGCGCAGACTATCGTCTTGCGTGTGGAGAGAGTGCAGATATGGGGCCAATTGTTTTTTTTTTGTGGGCCAGTGCTGAGTATAGTGAGATTTGCCTAACGTCCGTACAACATGCGCGTTTACGACGCCCAAAAGTGTTAGCATGGATCCAGGGCATGAAAGTCTCCACCGTCAAGTGCTGTATTGTTAAAAGATGGCAGACGCGAAGACATTAATAGGCACAGGCGTGATTCGGTTTTCTTTTCAAAGGGGGTGGAGTGAAGGTTTGCCGCAGCCCCCCCCCCGACTCCCTGTTATGTGAATGCATAAGGACTTGCTTTGCTCCCCTCCCCCTATTTATGCTACTCCCCTCCGCCGCCCCCGTGCGCACGCCTATGCTGTTATGAGAGAAAATATCAAGACGCCATGGTGGATGCGGTTTCACGATCTCTCTCAACTTGTATCACTGCACGCTCCTAAGCTGCGCGCAGAGAAGCGGACACAAGTTAGACGCATGCAGAACATGAGTGCAGTTTCGAATTTGAATATCTTGGCTAATCTTTGGCCATGGCCTCAGGACAGACCAAATAGTAAAACTTTTTGGGCTAATGGGCACTCGCCTACTGAAATACACAAAAGACGCGTACCATCGTGGAAAGATTCGAGACAGAAAAGAAAATAAGCCTTTTTCATTCTGTCTTCAATTATTTCTTTATGGAACGTGGCTTTTTTGGTATTTCACTGGCCAAACATTGATTGCACCTGTAAAAGCACTATGCAGCGCTTTAGGCAATTAGTTGCCAAACGTGAGTCATAGACGGCTACAATCTGGTTCACACAAGATATTGCTGCCTCTTGCTTTGGTTCCGCGCATATAAAAGAACCCACAGGAGAACAAATGTACTTCAGTAATACCTTCTGTTGTGTTAGTTGGTTCGTAGTTTTTTTTAAAAAATGCCCGAAAAGACGATGACACAAGCAAGAAACATACTTCTGTCGTCGTGCTGCGCCCCTGTTGTTCTCCACATTTCTTGAGTGTGTGCTTGTAATAATGTGCAGTTAATAGCGCTTTAAAGCTAAGAACCAACTAGCCCGCCAGAACGTTCTAATATGTCTAAAGACGTGCCTCAATTTCTGAAGAATTCTAACCAACTGGCTCACTTTCCTGTCGTTCTAAACTTCACTCTTGCAGTCTCACAAAATGCATTTTTCACAATGAGCGCACTTCTCAGGAGATTATAGCTGTAGCAAAACTTACGTGTGACATGCAAACCTAGAATAAAGGTACTTTTAATTCAGCAGCGCTGTAGTGGAACTGCAGCGCAGTTTTACTAAACAGCTAGCACAATTGACTCCTTTTAAAATACAATATTGTAGGATGCCATTCAGAAAAGTAGAGCATCCACGTTACGAACTATAATAATGCATTTTCCAAAAACTGTTTTGAGCAATTACGTTAAGAATTTACATTCGTAAACTCATTGCGATGACTCGGAACCCGGGAATGTGAGGCATTTCGGATCTTAGTTAATCGCACGATATGGTCAAAGCTTCATTAGGACATGCATGTGAACATCATGACTGTGTTCGACAAGCGTGATGGTTGGCAAGTGGAACACGAGATCAAATGTAGATAATATATTTGTACTAGGGTTGTGACATTGAGTGATCTCTTATGAGTGCGCTCTTCGCCCTACTTACGACGGTTGCTGAATACCGATACTGGATATTCCCGATACCATGCTGGATTCTGTCATCTGCGAGCGTATCATCGGCACCTCCGACATTTTCGCTGTCGACAGCATGGCCTCGTCCATATGTGAGGTTGTGTGAGCTGTGAAGCGTAGAGAAAGTAAAAAAAATGAAGTGGAGTAGGGGTAATGAAAGATTACCATTCACAAATGAACCACTGATTCACAAATGAACCACTAACGACGAGACGATTCAATTCCTGAACACCTACATGCATGTGATCTCCTTTTAACTATTTGAACATGTTGCATTATTCCCATGTAGGTCTAGCGCTAGAAATGGCAAGCAACATATTGAAAGGAGGCGAGGGTAGCGCAAAAAGTGCCTTTAGGATAAAGCACTACAGGGGTGTAAAAAAGCCGCTATAGATAGTAAATTTGTTGGGTCCTTATAGAACCTAAGTGGCGACAGACATTACTGCATGAAACTTTGGCACGATTATTGAAGTTGTTTTTTAGGAATTAAAAATTTTATAATTCTTGCAGTTATCTTTTTACGTGTTTTTTAGGGTCAATTGTATTTTATTTTTCTAACAATATGTGCAATTAAAAGTATTTCTTATGCGCACGAAGCCTTTATGGCACGTAGATATAATTTCAAGTATCGCACCTTCCATGAGATATTTTATTGAGATTTTTTTTCTGTGGGCCCAAGGAGGTTTAACAAACTTAAACCTCCTTGTGTAGGCCCCACTGACACGAGTTCAACAGCAGCCCTGCCCAACGTACCTTCGCGCTTTGGAGAATTCCTGCTTCTTTATCTCTGGCATGCGTTATCTCTCCCTGGAGATGAGAAGGGTGCTCTGAACAAAGAAAGAGAAAGAAAACAGCTTTTATGAAGGTGCCTGCGAAGTCGACGAGGATCCCCTACGCAGGGAGGGTGAGCTTTCATCGCGATGCAGCCTTTCAAGAAACAAAACCGCGAGTTACCGTTGTGGCGTGCTAGAGAGCTTCCTTGCAATGGTAAGAGGAAGGATTTCGTTGCCCTAATAAATCAATAATTATCAGCGACCCCCAGCTACTCTCGGTTAGAGATATTTAGGTGTATGGATTAGCAAGGAATGCAGAAGACAGGAATTGCATAATGGTGGCAGAAGCATCTGTCTAGTATGATTATTACTTTGGTTGTTATGCATACGCGCAGGTCTATAACGAAGCAGTACATTTATAAAAACCTATCGACTGAAATCTGAATTCTAAGGCACCTAAAAAGTGCATATGATGTGGTAGAGTCTCCTAAGGGTTTTCACTACATAGGCACAGGGTTGAACAAGACGTTTTATTTCTAATGAATACCGCTTTCAATGCTTTGCAGCGGTCAGAAAGAAGAAATAGGGGTGAATCGGAAGCGAACATTATTGTTGCTTGACTACATCCTCGTTTTTCCCTTTCATGTGAGATCCCCGCACTTTACAGCTTTATTTTTTTGTCGTATTCGTTTGTAAAATTATTTTTGCAAACAAATACGACAGTCCGAGGCGTCAGATAAGCACGTGACTCTCTGCTGAGTAAAACTGTAGGCAGCAAGGCATAGATCACACACTTTACTACCACTATAAGCACAATCATTAGTATTTGAAATCAAATGTAAATCTAATGCACTGTTGTTTATACATGCGTCGGCGTGCATGAAAGCGGAAGGGCTTGTGCAGTACTGTCACGCGGCTGTTATCATCTCGACAAGTCGCTCGGCAAGTTGCATCAGCGTGATGATATTCCCCATCAATAAATGAAGGCGTGGCGTGCGCCAAGTGCGCGGCCATAACCATCATGACATCAAAAAATGACTGCTTCAAACGAAGGTACGTCTGTTCGCATGAAAACCGCGCAAACAAGTTCTCCTGTTTCATGTAACATATTTAAACACAGGAGAGAATCAGCAGACGGCGCCGTTGTTACGATGTAAGCGTACTATGAAAAGAGGACGTCATGCATAGCAAACGCTAATATTATTGTACTTGAAACTTCTGGAATAAAAAATATACAGACGGACGATTTGTGAGGCACTTCTCCAACACCGGGATTGTGTAGTTTCACAGGGAAAAAATGTCGCAGTGACAGGCAGAAAGCCTGTTTGCACAGTCCTCCTAAATTACATCGCACAGTTCCTGTAGACAGGCAATCAATCGTCTTATATTGGCTGTTGCTTTCAGATTTAATAAACGCTGTGGAGAAACACAGGTACAAGGGTTATCCAGATCGACAGTAAGTTCTTGATGCGCTTTCATAAAAAAAATGTTTAGGAAAAGCTGCTTTTTCTTTTTCAGGTCTCCAGTCAAGCAGAAACTCATTGGCAAGCATATAATAATTCTTGCACGAATTTCCTAACACGCTCTCTCTCTGATATGCGCAGGCACCGCGTAATTGTTAGTTCATTGATGCGTGCTCACCTCCCGTGCAGGCTGATGTGAAATTAAAAAAAACGACACAAAGAAAACAACATAATTCTGCATTTCACAGAAAATAACTATGGCATGATGCACTTGTACCTGAGCAAAGATTTATCCCAGCGTCGTGTTCCAACAGAAACCCTGCTGCCGCAGAGAACACTTCAATAGGTTCGTCTACTTACACTGACGTTCAAAAACGTCCCTTGGGTTCTTACTAGAAGGGAGAAAATTATTCATCAGGGGTTGTCGACGAGAATCACAGTAAAAATGGTTGAAGTAAGAATGCATGTGCCCTTCTTCTTGATGATTTTAACTCCCGAAGCATGACGCATACCCTCTAAGAGGGCTTTTGCTAGACTCCATGCAGCCACACTGGCGAAACTTGACTGACTCAATAGGTTTTTACACCTAGATGAATGTAATGAAAAGTAGAGTCGGAAGCTTTGCGCCACAGTCAGGAACGATTTCTACACCTTCGTCAAAATGCAATGTTCCAAAAATGCAAATAAGTCGAGCAAAATAAGACAAAAAAGCAAACCAAAAGAGACATTACTGAGTGTGTGCCGTAGCGCGACTGTGCAAGGGATTAAAACTACTGGAATGTTAAAGGGCCTATTGAAGTTGAAGTAACGGATGATGATTATGATGTTTGGTGTTTTGTGGTGCAAGGGCCATTCGATGGCCCCAGAGCGCCAGTTCATGGGACTAGAGATGTGGACAATGATTGTTATAAACGGCTGTATAAGGGCCTTAAAATTACTCGCGCTAAGGCGGGTAAAAACGCAGAAGCAATAAAGTCATGACCCTGTCGTGAAAATTGTGTAGTGTCAATGAATGACGTGAGTTTGTGACAATAAAAAACCACGGTGGACATGTATGGCATTAGCACAAGTGCCTCGCTCGTTCAGACCCTTGCATCCAAGGGCTGTGAGGCAAGTGTTTTGTTGAGTGTAACAACCGCAGCGGAGACCTCACCGGAGAGGTCGAGCTACGGGAAGCCCGAGTATATGATATGAAATGTATACGAACTTCTCTCAAAAAAGCCAACAATGATTTATGTGTGAAATGTGGTTCCCTACCGACGAACATTGCAGAATGAAGTGGTATCTGTTGTCGGTAGGGTAATGGAAAGTGTTGCCTTCTCAGCGTGTCTACTTGTTTACACTGGATTAAAATGTAAAGCACAGTGAATTCTTCTCCAAATGTGTCACACAAAGGTGGATCACCACCAGACAAAAGAAATGAATGTGTTGTGTGTGTGTATGTCCTGTTCTTAACCTTGTAAGTATTACTTCTATGTGGCGTGATTTCGATACTGGCGGCCAATGACCAAGTTGCGGCTTGATAACATGCAGTCTATTACCTGTGTGTGTGCCTGTGTCCCGTGTGCTCTGCCAACAACCCCTGAGCTTTCGTTTTAGAAAAGGCTTCAAGTCAAGTGCAGCAATTGATATCGACGTATTGGTAGTGGTTTTGTTGGCGGATCCAGCTAGCTGGTCCACCAAAACGTTGCCTTGTATTTCGCGGTGCCCTGGCCCCCAGCAGACTACAGCATGCTGTTTGGATCAGTAGGCTGTGCATAAAAGTGAGTAAAGCGGGACAAGGACGGGTTTTTTGTCGTTTTTAAGAGTGTTCAGAGCTTTTACCGAACTTAAGGAATCTCCATATATTATTGCCTTCTGCAGTTTTATTTGCTTAATGTGTTTCACGACCACCAGTATCGCATAAGCTTCGCCGGTGAAAATGCTGGTATCAGAGTGCAGAACGCCGCCTTCCGAAAAGGATGGGCTTACGGCTGCGTACGAGACAGAAGTGTTGGTCTTCGAAACATCCTTAAATAACTCAGGACATGTGTGTTTACGTTGTAGTTTTAGGAAGTTTCTGAATATGTGCCATTGGCACGTGTTTTGTCGTCTCTAAGAAAGCAAGTTGCAATCTATCACCTGCCACTGCCCCGGGGGCAGGCATACTGCGGGAGCCATCGAACGGTGTTCAAGGGGCAAACCTGTTTCCATCGCTAGGCCCCCACACGAAGTGAGTAGGGCTGCCTCATAGAAGGCCGTTTTTCAAACACAGCAGAACTTGAAATGTCATTAATTGTCGAATGTGGAGGGTGTTCCTTGTCTGCGTTCACTTTAGGATAATATTTAAAAGACATGTTACATCTCTGTAGGTGGAGCGACCATTCTTTCGATTTCATGTACAGGCTTTTCACTGGGCTAGTGCTAAAAGCACCCGTAGAAAGATGAATGCCTATAGTGATAAGCGTAAAGTTGGCTAATTCCGTCTTGTCTTTAGGTGCAAAGTTATAGGAGTAAATCCTCAGGCTAATTGGATCTAAAGCGTGAGCCCGACGCTCACAGCACCACCGAAATAAAGGATTCCACTCGCCATTTACCTGAAATGGCTCCCACGGTTTCACGCTTTTGCGAGTGAATGGTCGCTAGGTTGGCAGCAGACAACGTAGCTCTTGGGCGGCTCATAGTCTCCGTGAAAAGGAATGCAAAGATCAACACGATCGCGAAGCGGCGGTCTGCACGTTGTGAAACAGGCAGATGACGCTCGCTGTTTACCGGAGCTCCATTGACGTACGCTGGACAAATAGATGTCTGGCAGTGACATTCCGAAAACTTGTGTCGTAGCACCAGCTTTGGAGGACGTGACTTCTGCGATCCGCTCAGTATTATCAAAACATCATACGAAGGTTATTTGTGCTCAGAGGTGTTCTTTTCAGGTTGTTATCACATTGCATCAGGTTAACCACAGCAGCTCGTTTGTCACTAAAGCCGCTACCGTAGAGTGCCAGCACGTTCACAAGCTGCGTCCATGACGCCACGTGCAAACTATTCAATTTTGCTGATCGCTCGCCTATTCTACGTACAATGAAACAATGCCACATAGAATGAACGCAGGAAGTCAAAAACTCGTCCGTCTGGATCACCGCGTGAGCATGTTAATATTGGTGTATTGCAAATAACACTGAAATCATAAAGTTTACCCCGGCCTGCAAATTTTGCACAGGACTTGTTTACCACCCGAATGCTCGTGTACAAAATCATTAAAACCGTTTCAGGGCCCCTTTATCCAAAGGCTTTTGCTCTATACCCGCAGTAGTAGTTAGGTGGTTTTCGATATCTTATTACGAAAACAGCGGTCGCTGTTCGATTAGGGTGTAAAGCAAAAACGCCTTCTTACTTTGATTTAAACAAGCACCAGAGAATATATGATGAACATGGTCAAGCATTTTAAGGGCAGTAGGTGTCGCAGGCTGATATGCTCTTGCCCCATAGTCTAGGCGGGTACGTATGAGGCTTTCATACAAATTCATTAAACACCTATTGTCACTTCCCCACGTAGTGCGTGACAACACCTTTAGAACGTTCATTGCTTTTATGCACTTGTTTTATAAATACTTCATGTGTGGTATGCAGGTTAGCTTGCTGTCCAAGATTAGGCCTAAGAATTTGTGCTCAGTATTAACAGAAAGACGTTGCCCATGCAGTTGAACATCGGGTTCAGAATTAATGCCTCTTTTCCTGGAAAACAAGACGCACGTGCTTTTCTGTGCAGTCATTGGGAACCCGCATTCTTCTACCCAATCAGATGCTTTGTTCAAACCAAGCTGAACCTGCCACTCCCACATGGCCAGATTACAAGACTTGAAAGCAATCAGGACGTCGTCGACAAATTTGCAATAAAACATATTGCGAGGAATGGACAAGCGCAGAGATTTCGTTTTCATAATAAAAAGCATGCAACTACGTACACCACCTTGCGGCACTCCTGTTTCTTGAACAGATGTTTGGGAAAAAACGCTGCCCACTCGGACGCAGAATGTCTGGTTTGACAAGGAACTTTCGATTACGGTAAACATTCTGCCACGCACGCCAAGATGAGGCAGGTCTCTTAATATTTCAAAACACCATGTTGTATCTTACGCCTTTTCGATATCGATGAACACAGAAAGAAAGTATTGTTTGTGCACGAAATCGTCTCTGATCTGTGCCTCGATACGAACAAGGTGGTCGGTGGTAGATCTACCCTCTCAAAACTCACACTGGAATGGGTCGAGCAAATTGTTTGTTTCATGGAAATGCAGAAGTCGGCAGTTTATCATTTTTTTCGAAGAGTTTGCACAGGCACCTTGTAAGTGCAAAAGGCCTATAACTCAAAACTGAAGAAGGGTCCTTGCGCTCTTTCAAAATAGTAATGATAATAGCCTCTTTCCAGGAAGCAGGGATAGCGCCAGAAAACCAGATAGCATTGTACAAGCAAAGTAAAGCTTTTCGCGTTTCGATTGGGAGGTTTTTCACCATTTCGTGCCCCGCACGGTCGGAACCTGGGGCGGAATTACTGCAGGAGTTTAGTGATTTTTGGAGCTCAGCTAAGCTGAAAGCTTGGTCGTATGCATCGTATTTCGTACATTTGTGTTCTAGTTTCTTCTTTTCTATTCTTGCTTTGTATTTCTGAAAATCATCAGTATAGTGTGATAAGCTGGACACATGTTCTAAGTGTGCACTGAGGAAGTTCGCCTGATCTTGCAAGTTGCAACCCTGTTTGTTTACGAGTGGGAGTGAATTTACTTGTCTTCCGGCTATTCTACCAATCATGTTCCAGGCTTTAGCCTCCTGTTAATACAAATTGATCTCTGATAAGAACTTCTGCCAGCTTTCTCTTCTGGCTTGCCGACGAGTTCTCCTGCCTTAAGACTCAATTTTCTTAACACTGTCAAGATTGTCGGCTTTTAGAGAGTTCGAAACCTCTATGCCCTGTTCTGCTCCATTTGCACATTCCGACACTCAGTGTTCCACCATAGGACACGTCACTTGCCATGCATTCCAGATGTTTGCGGTATGCAATTGGCTGCTGCGTCTGTGATGGAGAAAAGCTGTGAAGTACTGCACAGCTTCATCTATGCTTAAACTACGCATGCCAGTTCAACTTAAACGAGTAGTGTTGTGAAACTGTTCCCATCAGCCATTTTGGAACAAGTGGAGAACATTCATACGTTGGCGTACTAAAAACTACAAGAAAATGGTCCCTTCCATATGGATTATTTATGATTCTTCATTTAATAGGGGTAGAAGTGAAGGAGATGCGATACTGAGGTCTATAGACGAGTAAGTTTTGTTGGCGACGTTAGCGTACGTTGGCTCTTTCCTATTCAACAGACAGACACCGGAAGAGAAGAGAAACTGTTCAATGAGACGACATCGTGCATCACAGCGAGAATCGCCCCACAGACCGCTATGTGCATTCAGGTCCCCAAGGGGCAGATAAGGTTCAGGTAGTTCGTCTATTAAAGAGCGGAATTCACGTCTTCCAAGACGGTGGTGCGGAGGTACGTACAGAGAGCAGGCGGTGACGAGTTTGTTCACAAGTACCTGCTCGGACAGCCACCACCTCAAGGGATATCTGGAGTGGTAAATGTGTACACACTACTCCTTGATTCACCATAATGGCCTCGCCCCCGGATGACGCCACAGCATCATCTCGGTCCTTTCGGAATATGACGTAAGTACGTAGAAAATTTGTATTGGATGATTTAGGTGTGTTTCTTGTACGCACATCACTTTCGGTGCGTGTTTGTGTAAGAACTCTTGGACATCGTCGAGGTTTTTAAGCAGTCCTATGAAGTTCCAGTGTACAATTTGTGTCTCCATACTGGAAGTAAAGTAGTGCTGTGTGTGCGTTAAGGGATTGACTTGTTTAAGCTGAAAGCTTGGGCTCAAGTAAAAGGGCTGTCTTCAGGCCCTGTTATCTATCAGATTTTTTTCTCTTGGCGCAGTATTCTGGAGTAGCGCTAAGAAGTGTGCGCTCCAGAGAGCCGTTGCCTCTCTGGAGCACACACTTGCTACCCTGGAGTGTTGACACTCTGGAGCGCACACGGGCGTGCATTGCCTCCTTGGAGGCACTGGATGCCCGCACATGCGAGCATGGTTGTTCGATCTTTAGGCCTCACCTAGTGAGGTGAGGCCTTGAGACTAGAGGACCCTGGAGTCCGGTCTCGATTCGCTAGAAAGCGGAGTAGACTGAACTACTGCCGCCTTGGGGGCAGGCGCCACGGCCGACGGCTCACTCTGCGCGGGCCGAAGGAGTGGCGAGGGCTGGTGTGGCGTTGCCCCCTGACGCGCCGCATCAGCATACGTGGCGCCATAAAATGGCGAAACTCTTCTTCTTGCTTCTTTAAATGTCATGTTTTCTTTTACTTTCAATGTGATGATTTCTTTTTCTTTTTCCAAAATGAAGAGGACCGTGAGTATGTGGCATGATTTCCACCACAGTTCACACAGTGTACCGGTTCTTCGAAGTTGTAAGACGCGCGGCCTCAGACTCCGAACAAAGCACAAGTTTGCCGGCCACGACAGCTTTGCGAGCCGTGGCCATAATTCTGACATTAGAAGCAACAGTGGGGGTTAGGAATATATGACATCACAGAAGTCTTTCCATACCTGGTTTGAATGGTCTCCGGCAGATCGTTCGAAGGAAAGGTCAGTATTAGGTGTTTAGTTGGTGTTTCCTTTTTTCACTTCTTATCTTAATACGCGGTACGTTGGTCACGTTCTGGCTCTTTCATCCTTCCAGAAGATCAGCTTCGGTCAGGTCAGGCAAATCTGCGTCCGGTACTACCCTGCGAGCCGAGTTCATAGACCTGTGCGGTGTAATACTGATTGCTGTGTCGCCAAAAATGTGAGAGAGTTCAGCTTTTCGCATTGGTCTTCCTCTCGTATTTCAAGGAGTAGATCTCCGCTGGTCATTTTGGTAACCTTGTACTCTGCACCGAGAGTTTCGCTTGAGCACCTAGGAACTACGAAGGGGAATATAGTTCTGGCTTGTTACTTTTCTCATCAGTGAATAACATGGAAGAGACGGAAGATTTGTCTTGGCCGGTCGAAAAAAAAATGATGTCTTCGGTGCGTACCAGCTTTGAGGAAGGCACGACACTAAGCAAAGGAAATTCTTTATGCATGCTAACTGTGTGTTGTTCAGCAGCGTTGGCGGCCACCCGCCATGGAGCCGAACGAGGGAACGCTGCAAGTTTGCGGATGCTCAAAAGTTGCAGACATCAGCCGTACAACACTGCCAAGAGAGAGAGAGATAGGAAAAGGAGACTGCCGATTTCCCCTGGGTGGGTCAGCCCAGGGATGCCGTCTACGGGAAGCCGAGGCCAAAGAGGTGTATTGCCTCCACCGGGGGAAGGGGGGGGGGCTTAAAAGTCCAATCACCCGGCATCGGCTCCACCCACAGGATCCCTTTTTCCCCGCACACGGCTCAGCCACGCACGGCTACGCGTGGAAGGGAGTTGAAACCCCCTCGTTAGCTTGGGTCCGTGGTGTCGCTATGCACCAAACGCCTGCTTGCACTGATGCCCCTGCGGGGTTGAAGTAATGGAACGAAGTGCTCAGCCCTGGTATTCAAGACAAGTGACGTCGGGCGACTACAGCCAAGCTGTCTGTTCTGGCCTATGGCATGATAAACTATAGGGACGCCATCCACCTTGGATGACTCTGCTGTAGCTTCACTTCACTGAATATAGTTATTTTCTACTAGCAATGAAGCTTACAGGCATCGTACATCTCACCTTTGTTTGTTGAGGTTTATAAAACTTACCAGACTATGATCGCATGAAAGGTGCCACTATCGACATTTTTTATTACATAGACGTCTTTGCAAGCTGGCTAAAGTAGTACTACTACCGGTTAGGGGCACTGAAGCTCATCATAAGACGTAAAAAGAACACCCTAGCGGGCAAAATACGTAAAATAGCAGCAGTGAATGTAGAAGAAGAAGTTCGTTCCTGGTGCTGTTTGTGCCATATTCTACGGAGCCATGCGTAAGTCTTCTTTCATTCTTTTTCGGCCCCCAAGGTCTTTGTGACGGTTACACGAGTATTTGATTTTTACGTTGTTTTGCCATAGTGAAAAGTGTTGTGGCTCCAGCACGTATTCTGTCAGTAACTTGCAGTATGAGCTGCATAGCCCAATAGTGATTCACTGAAAAGCTGCTTCATAAATAACACCTATGAACATTATCTATATTGAACCGTTATGAGATAGAACATCACAGTCCATTTATTTAAGAGTGCTATACGAGGTTATTATCTCCCTAGGCTTCCACCACCCTTGTATTCGAGCATGGTGCAGTTTATGACCAATAATGAGGGCCCTTCTTGAAGTGAGGACTATATAACTATATGTCTCATGAAGTTACGTGACTTTAGCTACCGTATAAACCTTGGTACTACCGGCGCTTCACATAACTGGAGAGTATTGTCGATGTGGTGGCGAATGTCGGCTACAGATGGGAAAATGAGTGTCCATGTATTGCGTATCGATGCCTATCCGCTTTTATACTATCAACATGCCTTCATTGAATCTAAATCCGATGATTCAGTTGTTTACCAATTTTAGGGTATTAATTGGTCGAAATATTTTGAATATTACAAACTATGGGGATTTTTTGGCACCAAATCTAGCACTAATCTACAGTGAGTGATATGCTTTAAGATAATAAATTGCTGGTCTTTTATAGCCCTAACGTACATTCAGCGATACAATTGTCGACTATTTCCGAATAATGCGGACCACATGGTGTTTTTATAATGTGCACTCGAGCCAAGCAACGCGAGTGTTCATATATTAGGCCATTTAAACTAATGCTTTCACCGTCTTCAGAAAGTCAACCTGCGTCCACATGCTCCCAAACACAATGGTGCATAGACGAAACCGTTTGTACGGTAAGAGGCTCTGACATAGAAAAATTGCCCGCAGCTTCCCTCGGGGGAAGACTGAGGAGGATGCGGAAGCATGTAATTGGTTAACGGGTGTTAAATTGCGACTTACTTGGGTCGATGGCTACATTGGTTAACGTGGTTGTGAAATGGGGTGTTAAATGAGTGAACACGTACGGCACGTATGCTCTAACGTCAAACGGGTCTCGGACCTGGTGACGAATGGCCGCCGAAGGAAGACAAATGGTCGGCTCCTCCTTGACAAATAGCGGACACCAGACGCCAGATCACATACAAGACGCGCGCTGGCCGGCACCGCCGCCGCCGCAATGGTCCCCGCCAAGCGCCTTGAGCTCCTCTGTCTGTGTACTCACATACAGACAGCTGGCACCGCGATGGCACCAAAAGCAAGCAAAAGGGATGAGTCGAATGTTCTCGAAGGAGAAGCGCGCGCGGCACAGATGGTGGGCGACGGCGCGACGGCGCATGCGCGCGCGTCAGCTGTCGAATGTTCGAGAAGCGGTGCGGACGGCGCACTACAAGGCGCGAGTATAAGATGCTTCCGCATCTAATAAGGTCGATCCCTCCGTCATAGAAATAGGTGTAACACGAAAACGATACGCGACCTTCCAAAAGTAGTTGAGTGTTCATTGCACATGGATAAATTAGAGCTTGTGGAATGTCTGCAGGTGTTTGGTGGCTATAGCATCACATGATGGGGATGCACCTACGTTGATGCATTGTAGGCCGTTCCGACGACTAACCTTTAGGATTAAACCACTGTGTTAGCTGAAGTATAGTTATTATGAAACAGGACCCAGCATGCGGTTAATCACTCCTCACAGAGATGACATCATCAAGCCGATAGTGAGGAAACGGTTCATGTTACGCTCCAATTGAGAACGCTGTTATCTGGTGAGATAAACTTTAAGGCGTGTGAACCATTGATTTGATTCATTTGTGGGGTTTAACGTCCCAAAACCACCATATGTTTATGAGAGACGCCGTAGTGGAGGGCTCCAGAAATTTAGACCAGCCGGGGTTCTTTAACGTGCAGCCAAATCTGAGCACACGGGCCTACAACATTTCCGCCTCTATCGGAAATGCAGCCGCCGCAGCCAGGATTCGAACCCGCGACCTATGGGTCAGCAGCCGAGTGCCTGAGCCACTAGACCACCACGGCGGGGCGCGTGTGAACCCTTGTAATAGTATAGCCAACACTTCCGCTCATACATACACAACTAGACAACTTTTCAGAAAACCGAGGGGCAGAACTGGTAGCTTGCACTGTGAACGCGCAAAGGCATCCCGCTACCCACTGGCTCGTCTCGCCGGAACAGAGAACGCGCTCACAGTCCAATAAAAAAAAACTCCCAAGCATTTCCCCGAAGGTGAACATGGTTAAGTGCGAATACACGGGGTGATGCTATGAGGGGTATTTATTAATTCGCACTATTATATTTATTAATCACACTTTGGTGCCTTTATGGTGTAATGGTTCCTGGGAATCGCAATTTGATCACACGGGGAGTTTACGTTAACTCACTGGCGAATGCCAACGGATTTTAACTTTACTCCCCCTCACGACCCGCTCTCGACGGGAGACTGAGAGAGAAGGCGGGCGTGCGAGAGAGAGGGGTGCGCGCGCATCTGCAGCGAGCGAGGAGAGCGGAGGAGCGAGCGAAGGGGGAGGGGGTATAAAGCGCGTTACTGACACCGATATCAGCGTCGCGTCCCTGGCTTATTCGGTAGAGCGTCGCGCTGCGGCCCGCCAAGTCCTCTTTCTTTTAAAGATAGAGAGAAGGCTGAGGACACCGCCGACGGCGGTGGATGGTTTGGGGTCGCTTATAAAGTGTATTCACACTTAAAAAGAAATAAAATGGAAATCGGATAGCCAGTTTCTGCCCTGGTCAGTACAGCATGCCTCGATTCCAGCGTTGAGTGAAGGAACGCTGGCACTGAGGCGTCTCATAGCTGGCACTGCCCAAGCGCGCTCGTAGGTTTATCGCGGTAATTCATTTCGCCTCTGCAAGGTGGCGGCGCAGCCTCAAGTGACAACGTTGGTGTGAACGCTAGATGTGGAAGATGTAAGGTGCGTTTGCAAAGGTTCGTGCATAAACGTCGGTGGCTCAGCAGGTGATGAACCTGACTCCAATCAGCATCGACCCAAAGGTCGTGGTTTTAAGTCCCAGGTCACCGAAATCAGCGAAACTGTTTCTTCAATATTTCCTGACCTGATCGTGTGCATTTCATCTACTTTACATCTGTCAAAAAATAATGTCTGTAAAGTCTCGTTGAATGCCGGCATATAACAATTTCGAAAAGTGAAGCAGCAATGCAAAAGCTCTCCTTTAATCTATGCGCGATGTCATGCGAGGTCATTTTCAAGGGCGTTCAGTTACGAGACGCCAATCAAAGACAGAAATAGTTTTATTTCGTCATTAAGTAAGTTACAAAATATTTGCATACAGAATGAATTTCTATAGCCACAGGATGAGTGTGACGTCATAATGACGCCATGATCACGGCAGACACATTGGTAATATTTGACGTGGTGATGACGTTGTAGGGTGACGTCCTTACACTATGACGGTTTTATGCGTTTATGATGCTGATGCCTAGACTTTAAAAAAAAGTCATTTCACTCTCCTTTTTCACCATATATATATCTTAACTTTCATATGTGAGTCGTTTTAGAGAGACCGTTAACTAAGTTTTTGACGAGTTCTGCGTCCCAGGAATGCACAAAAGAGAGTTAAAGTGTCCCCGGTAAAGAGAGTTATATATGTGGGAGTCATACACGTGCCGAGAAAAAAACTCAATATTTTTTTTAAACTTAGAATGTACACTGTCGACACCTATGGTCCCGTGTGCCATTTTATGAGGCATATAATGCTTTCAACTGAACAATTTGTACAGGTAACACAATTCGTCCAGACCGAAGCTTCGGACATTCAGGTAAGTGCACGAAGGCTAATGGTTCTCCCTTACAAACGTTGTACGTGCTCATATAAGATACGGTAAATATTTTGGCCGCCAACGCCTGCCCACAGTGCATCACTCCGACACTCTCTTGTGCCCTTGTGTCACCATCGGTTTACCGTTCGAATGTTTCATAAGCAAATAATTTGCAGAATGCCAAGCACAGGGTAACACATTGTCGTGAACGATCACCAAAACGCCGTAAGCCAAAACTTTTTGTGAGAGATTGTTTGAGTCAATCATGTTGTGGGAGATGTTAGCAAAGGTGAGCGACCGAAGACAATAAAACACATGAAATAACTTTTGTGAATTGAACGCACGTTGTTTGCCTTGGCCAGGCCATTACTAACCAGCTCGCTCATTGCTCTAAGGCATCATTTCCTTACCGATGTTCACTGCAATGTCGTCTGTCTTTCACACCACACCTGATTACTTTGCAATTTGGGAAGATGCGTCAATGCACTGCCACACAAAAGGAATAATAAAAGGTAGGACGGGGAACCTGCCGCCATAATATATATATATATATATATATATATATATATATATATATATATATATATATATATATATATATATTATGACAGGTAGATTGCCACTATCCCTCAAGAGGAAGGTATACAACAGCTGTATCTTGCCGGTACTTAGCTACGGAGCAGAAACCTGGAGACTTACAAAGAGGGTTCAGCTTAAATTGAGGACGACGCAGCGAGCAATGGAAAGAAAAATGGTTGGTGTAACCTTAAGAGACAAGAAGAGAGCAGAGTGGATTAGGGAACAAACGGGGGTTAAGGATATCATAGCTGAAATCAAGAAGAAGAAATGGACATGGGCAGGGCATGTAGCGCGTAGACAGGATAACCGCTGGTCATTAAGGGTAACTGACTGGATTCCCAGAGAAGGGAAGAGGGTTAGGGGGAGACAGAAGGTTAGGTGGGCAGATGAGATTAAGAAGTTTGCGGGTATAAATTGGAAGCAGCAAGCACAGGACCGGGTTAACTGGCGGAACATGGGAGAGGCCTTTGTCCTGCAGTGGACGTAGTCAGGCTGATGATGATGATATATATATATATATATATATATATATATATATATATATATATATATATATATATATATATATATATTAATAGCGATGTTAGGACTATGAACTAAAGGTGAAAGCAACGAACCATTTCGTTCGCAAGTGCTCTTTCTGCTGGCATGATGACAATACCAATAAAATGTCCCGCAACACGACATGACCTAAATTTTTTTCTTACTGGCTTGTACACCGGAAGACAATTTTTTTGTTATGAATACGGGCCAATATTTTGATATTTTCAGACAGCTGCTACAAGAGCCAAGTTTGAAAACGCATTCAGAGTACACTAATTGAAAGTGTTGTCTTAGGTGCACATGATCATCATCCTCAAGCACTAAGCAAGCTTTTGGGAATCATTAATATAAAAAAGTTTTTACTGTTGAAAAGTTCACAAACCTGCCTTATGCTTACCCCCGAATGCAGAGATGTTACTTGAGTCGTACTTGACTCGTTCTTGACTCAAGACAGTCTTGCCGGTCACCATAAATCGTTCTCGAACTTGCGGACGACTTGAAGGCGACTTGGCTCGGTCGAAGTCAGGACAAGTTTCAAGTCAGCTGCGGGGCTAGCTTGAAAGCGACTTCGTGCGTTATTCCAACATGGCCACCTCTCGAATGGACGTCGCGCAGAGGGTGCCTTCAGTGTTACAGCTACGGATGGCTCTCGAGTTTTACGGCGCTGGCACATTCCAAACAGTCACCGGGAATCTCGTCCGCATTCCGTAGTCGACAGTTTGCCATGCAGTAGGAAAAGTTACGCTACTCATCGCAAAACACCTGTACGCAATGCTGGTGCGCTTTCCGCAGCCGGCAGCACTTTCTATAGTTATGCGGGACTTTTATGAAGTGGCTGAGTTCCCTGGTGTTACAGGCTGTGTCGACTACACACACGTGCGTATTAATTGCTTCGGTGGGGACGAAGCCAAAGTGTTCCGTAAGCGCAAAGGTCATTTCTGTTTTTCATTAAACACGACGATGATTTCCGCCTCTTTCGGTACAAAATTGACTCGGTGCTGTGTCTGTGTGCCTCGTCTATCCTTTCGTCCCGTCTAGGGCACTGTTTCTCGCTCAGATAGCATCGCTTGTAGCACAACGCTACGTAGAATTCCACACACATAAAAAAGAGGTGCCCTTATCACGGGTTTTTTTATCCGCTTCACCATCATGCAGCGAGACACTGCTGCACCCCGCGAGACAGAATTCTGCTGAGGGCAATGTCCTGACCCACGCTTTTTCTCTTGTTTACCAAGCTCAACAAAAAGATACGAATCACATTTGTTCCTAGAACTCGTTTTTTTTTCATATATGACTGCGACCTAGCCCACTACAGGCATGCACACAGGCGAACAGAAAGGCAAATACCGTGAAAATCGCGTCACCTCGTGAGCCAGGTCAGCACAAATACATGCCGTGGCGTTCGATTGAAAAAAAAAAAAACGACGAAAGAACCCAACGCGATGCTTGCTTCGCCTCCAAACAAGCAACCGTGGAGAAACGCGCTGCATTTGGGCGGCCACTGAAACCAGCGGGTAACGAACGCTTTACAAAAGCAACACTGCGCATCGCTGTGACGACAGGCACCACGTGCCGCTTGTTAGTCGTAAAATGTCAGGAATATGCTTGTGGCCCTACGTTTTTATTGTTATTTTAAAACGTACGGTGTTTTTTTTTTATGTAACGCATGCCTTACGCGAACAACTTCATTATTACCCTCGTTATCAGGCGAGCAGCGTGTTTCTGCTTTGAAGCTCGTTCTTGACTTGACCAAGCAAGACAGCCTGAGCATCTATGAAACGCGAAGGCTGACTTGGGCGTTTTGAAGTCCGCTGCTTGCTTCGCGCCGACTTGGTCAAGTCAAGTTGAAGTCGCGAGCCAAGTAACATCTCTGCATTCGGGGGTTAGGTTTATAAATAGGTTCAATATGCATATTTAATGCGATAGGAATTACATGTCTTTCAAGCATTTCCTTGCTCCTTCTGAAACCCAAATGCTTTGCAGACAGTATGATGACATAAGTGGAGCAAACGCCTCCCGGTATTATTGCATACATCATATATGTAACGTTAAGTACACCCTTATAAGTCATTAGGGTAACTAACTGGATTCCCGGAGAAGGCAAGTGAGTTAGGGGGAGACAGAAGGTTAGGTGGGCAGATGAGATTAAGAAGTTTGCGGGCATAAATTGGCAGCAGCAAGCACAGGACAGGGTTAACTGGCGGAACATGGGAGAGGCCTTTGTCCTGCAGTGGAAGTAGTCAGGCTGATGATGTTGATGATGATGATGATAATGATGATGATGATCTCGATGACACCCTTATAAGACTGTGGAACGCTTAAAATGACAATTCCATGCTTCTACGCGATAATGAGTTTGCTGTTCACTGCTCGTTACAGCGACTACCGGATCGTAAGTACGCCTTTTTTTTCTCTACTGTTCAATTTAGTGAATAATTCTTGGAAAATATGCCTGATATTTATATTCACAGATAGACATTTTGTGTCAGATTACTTCAACGTTAGAAGATGTTGATATTGTTGATACAACCAGTGCATGACAGATTGAACAATCATCTACAAATAGGAAAAAAAAAGTTTCTGTGCACAACGCGTGAAAAAAACTCCAGCGATAATATATTTTTTTTTAATTTAGAAGCGCTTATACTAACAAGGAGCACAGGTCTTCATAACAGACTAAGACTACTTTTAATGTGGTTTAATGTACGTGTATCATTCTACCATCTTCCATGTTATACCGCACAAGTTTTAGAGAATTCCGGAAGGTATAGTAGTGTTCATGGTACGAAAAAATGTTCATCCACCTCTTTGTAGCCCGAAACCACAAAGTACTGATACGTATAACTCAATGGAACCATCACAGTTGATAAAAAAAATGGCAGCATATCTACGGAGTGAATGATGGGGAGTGGGGCGAAGCATTCGTCCGTCCATTCGTTCTTGCTTCCGTTCGTTCCTGCGTACGTCTGTGTAACCATCCATGCGTCCATCAACCCATCCGTGCGTGCGTCTGTTCGTGCGTCCGTCCCTGCATTCGTCCATGCATCCGCGCCTGCATCCGTTCATGCGTCCATCCATGCATCTGTCTGTGTGTCCGTTCGTCCATCTATTCAGCACTCCAAGTACCATATCTGGCATCTTTTCAACATATATTCTCTATATAGAAGCACCGCCATCCAGCGGACATTTCAAGGACTAAACGGGAGGTGGCACACGCACACTTTCTTACGGCTTGCGCTTCGGGTATTTCCCACCTTTAACCACCTCGAGTTCATGGTATATACTAGTTCACTGTATTCATGGCTATGCGGCCCAACGCTCGCTAAACCTTTCTAAAACCAAGGAGGTTACACCCAGCGAGTATAATGTAGCAACCCTTTCTTGTCAGATCGTGCTCAATGCACATGCCAATAGCTGCTATTGAGGATCGCAGCGGGCGCGTTACCTAAAGGCCGAATGCTCCTGTCTCTCATTCCCCCTTAGCAGCCATTAACATGTGCATTGAGCGTTATCTTTTATCGTTCAACAACGCACAAAAGAAATCTCTCACCGGAACCACCTTGGAGGTCAAAAGCGTAAGGACCACTATTTCGGGTATGTGCCACTGGTGGTTACATACTACGAGGGACGCACAAGCCATGTCATAAGGAGCTTCGCCCCTAAAAATTAGCTTTGGCACGGAATCGCAGACTGAGATGAATTTATACTTTAAGTTATTTTCTATTTGGTATCATAAGAGTATGCAGAATAGCCAAACGAAATTACTACTTCAGGGTAACATTCCTACACGTGGTAGAGTAACAGCTCATCGTGTTAACCTCGTTAATTCGGAAAACCGAATAATCAGGACGTGCTCACTTGTGCTGGCAAGCACGCGTGTAATTCAATGCCATCAAGCTTTCATTATTTTGTAGTATTCGACCTCAATTTGCTTTTAGTTGAATTAGCATGATTCGTGGAGCGTGGCACGAAGGAGCGAAAACGCGCTCATGGATCCCGAACTTAAGCATGATCGAAACTGGTGAGAGTGGGGAGTTTCGGGCGTGGTGCGCGTGTTCACATAAAACGCGCTTGATATATTGCGTCGGATGAACCACCAGCTGCCACCCATTTGAACTGCGATAAGACTATCGTCACCAGCGCATGTTGATGGTGGCGGTAAAGGCAGGGGTGCGTAACACGTTTGTGACTGTTCCTCCACGGAAATCGTGCACGCGGTCAAATTGTGGATTAAGTCACAGAATGTCGAAAAGTGGGTGTTTTACACTGCTTCGGTGAAGAAGTAGCTGCAAATGTTATGTATTTTTCAGGAAAATTTAAATACTATCGTAACAGAAATTATTTTTTCTGTGTTTATATTTTTGATGATTTAGCATCCGGTTCATTCGGCCATTTTTTTCCTGTTCCGTGAAGTGCGAAGTAATGAGCTTTCAATGATTCATCACACTTCCTCCCTTGCACACGCACACACGTTTGCTACAAAACCTTGTCATGACGCTTACTCGCGCAGGCACCCAGACGAGGTCATAGCTGTGACGGCGGTGCTCGCTATTCTCTTCGTCGTAGGCATCGTGTGCTACATGACGACGACTGGTAAGTATGATATGTAAATAACTTCATGTGAGGATGTAATATAGTGACGCAATCACGCGTTGAATTTTTGCAGCGCTCGCATTGATTTCAAACATCGCCACCAATGGTCCATTATCGCCTTCGATTAGATGTCTAGAGATTATAAAATAATTAAATACGTACAGGTTTTTTTTTAAATGAAACTCATTATGCAGCCACAACCAGCGTTGACGAGGCACCGATCGCGGAGATGGGAGTCGTCCACCATGACTTGGTGACCGGCTCCCCCGTCGCCAAACCGCGACAACTCCGAATGACGCTGGAAGCGTTGAATTCGACGACCAGTCCTCATCAAGGGCCTGAATTCGGTGAGTTTTGAGAAACAGTAAAAATGGAAAGATAAGCAGAACGCCAGTTGCCTTCGGCTGAGATAAGATGCGGAAAGAGGAGCCCATCTTACACAATTGGCACCGTTTTCAAGACACCTTTATTGCGCACATTCATTGAGAAAACCTTCAGGTATACTGTGATGGTTGACCTACTGTGAGCTCAACACCAACCAGCAAAGACACCTGCAATCAATACGTTGCACACGACTCCTGCTCTGCTAGAGAGTCACACTGGAAGATCATAGCTTCCACGGTTACCACACCTCCGCCACATCGGCAAACAGTAGGTTATTCCTACAGCATACTACTCATATTGACCACGTGTCGGCACGACACGTGACTGCAGCAATCAGTTGCAAGGCCAACCGGTTGCCTAATGCTCAAAACAGGGCTTCAAACTTTTCAGCCAGAAATACAAATTTATCTACATCCGCAGTCATCCTCGCATCGTCTGAGCATTGACTTAGCAGATGTGAACAGCCAACCCTGGCAAAGACTCGCCAACTGTGGTATTCTTCGGCCCTCAGATGCAGGAAAACCAAGTCATGAACAAGGAAACACATTTATCGACTTGGAACAGAACAATTACATACACAGTGAATCCCCTAACAATACAAATATCTCCTAAAACCTAATCTGGAGTCTCTAACCCACACGTGAAAGTTTCGGCGCGTCATGACGTATAGGCCCATCAAGCGTCACTCACAGTACCGCAGAGAGGTAGCGATGGAGTCCGCACGAAGCGGACAGTTGCAATGATGAAGTCGTTTTTTTTTTCCGTGACAGTGACTTTTCTTCAATTATAAAACATTGAATACTTTGAATAAAGCGAATCAGTGCTGAAAGAGCAAAGTTGTGCAGGCGTCTCATAAACGTGAACGACGGGACATATTAAAGCACGAACACTACAAAATGCTGATAATCGACTGATTTTGTTGCTGAAAATGAGAAAGTATAAGTAATAGAAAAAAACGGTAGGATGGGGAAGATGGAAGCTTGCGATGAAATATCGGTAAACAGGGTTGTGTCGAGCCAACATTTCGACAAGTGGACTTCTGTTCCTTAAGGTTAGAGCTGAACTGATTTCTTTAGTGCTAGCGTATCTACGTTTCATACACCCTCGCCCGTCCTAACAGAGGAGGGATAGGGGCATTATTACGTACGCGGGTGTGTGTGAGAGATTAGGTTAGGGGGCGATGTTATGACAAATTGTATGAGTGAAGGAGGACGAGGTATTCCGTGAATGAAAAAAAAAGTAAGGATAGTGGGGGGCGGGGGGGGGAGAGGTGAGGATGTATACATGTCGGTGGACCCTGGTTGTCGAACCGGTGGTCAGAAGTGAACAATGGCAGGTTTGAAATTCCTAGACGAAGGGCTTCACTAGCAGTGGTTTTGTTCGCGTATGTACCATACAAAAGGGACTCAAGGGTTTGTTTAGAAACGTGTATACCTACTGGCTGGAGTGTACTATACTTGCAAGTAAGGTGCGGCTTCGCATATTTTCTCTCTCTTGCGGATCGGAAGTTTGACTGAAGTATGTAGAGTGTAAGGTCGTAGAAGTTGTGTCTTGCTATATTGAAGTGATGTGCCACTGCTTTCGGCAGTTTATTCGCTCTGTCCACGCGATGACCATTCAATCCAACACTAACCGGCTATCCTGTTTCGTCAATGTACTGTTTATGACAACTTGAGCAGGAGATTGGAACTATTTACCTGCCTTCACAAAGAATATAACTGATACGACTGCATTTGGAAATGTATACTTTGAAGCCTACTGTAGGATTACACATGTGTTTCTTCTACATTACTTGTAAATATATTGCTAGATGTCTCTAATATGCTTTACGCAGCTTTTGTAAATCTGTATAAGGCTCCCATTTTACTGTTATTGTTATGCCTTTTCTTTTCTCGCTCTTTCTTGATATTTAGACCCCACCCTCTCTGCAAGCTATTTATATCCTGAAGGCACTATCAATAAATAAATAAATAAATAAATAAATAAATAAATAAATAAATAAATAAATAAATAACTGAACAGACAAATAAATAAATAAACTTGATATATCTCGGCCAATCGTTTTTCTTTATTCGAGATGTTTTTCTCTACCAACGATCTTGTTCTCTGAATATTTTTTTTGCTTAGACCACTACAGTGTTGTTAAGCATATCACTTTTTATGTGATGATCATCATCATCTGTCGCACGTTCCTAAAGACGTCAATAGCCTCCGTAATTCCCGGTCAATCCAACTGGTATCGCTACCGTCCGCCGCCGTTCACCCCGTTTAGAATACATTGAAACCCTGTTCCGTTTCTAAACTAAAGAACCATTCAATAATCAGTGCGTTGCCTTGTTTTTTTTTGTTCACATGTGCCATGGTTCACCAGGCTCTTTTCGCATGACGCACATAAACAAGTCCAGCTAAGAACATCTTTGCAACTCACAGCACTCCGATTTTTCAAACAACATACTGCTACATGTATTTTAGAACAACAGCAGATACATCATGCCTAAGAAGCCTGTCATGCTATATATGTATACGATTCCGCCGATCCCTTTGCCAGAGTGCAAACGGATCAACGCTCCAAGGTTCTCTATTCGTGACATATGCTGATGCGTTTCCCAATGAAGCTGGTTTCACGAGGTTTGATCCAGCCGTGGTGGTCGCGTTTCGATGGGGGCGAAATGATACAGCTTCGTGCATCAAGGCACGCCGCCATGCAGGCGAAAGGACACCAGCTAGTCGAAATTACTGGTACTCTACGGTGCACCTCGTAATCACATCATAGTTTTGGCCTGTAAAACATGATATATCACTTTTTATTATCTTCATCTCGTGATAGCTGGCACTCCGCGTGTACGGTGGTGGTGGTAAACACTTATTGATCTAACAGAGAGGGTGCAAGAAAAACCAGCGTCCTTAGTTGGACAGCTTCATAACAGTACAAGGTGGAGTCTCTAGTCAGGGACCCCTTTAGTAGTGGCCGCTCTCGTGGCACGCTCAACCATGGCTTGTTGGGCCGGAAAGCAGCCCATGGTGATTTATAAATATCTACGCACGTGACCACGCAGATAATGCCCTCCTCTGCGGCCTCACCGCCCCCAGTCGGCTGCCTAGTGGTGCTACCGAGCAAGGCATGGTGTCGTGGAGGCTCTTGCCGGAGCCCGGAGTGTGCGACTACTTCGTAATTGACATTGAGCCCAGCGTGGATGGATCTTACGACGGTAATACCCACTTTAAAAAAAGTGACAGTAAAAATAATCCTGGTTGGACTTGGTCGGTATAGAGCTATAGAAAGAAAATTACAAGAACTAAATTTGTTTGCTTTGATGAGTGATGTAACGAACTACTGCTGTGTCTATTAATTTTGTAATGCGAAGAATAACTGCAAAGAGTTATTTGAAGCAAATCGGCCATTGCTTTCGCACTGACTTTTCCGCCAAATTGTGGCATGTGCGCCTCATTTCTTTTAGTAAAAATTTTCTGAAAAATAAGACGAAAGTAGCAAAGGGAAGTTAATCTCAGTGCCAGACATCCCGCTTTAAAATCCACAAGATTTCAGTGTGTACGTGCTGCAAATTAAGCGCACTCGTATATGAACTGAGCATAAATAGTCAACATTAGTGAAGTAATGTGAAACTAATTTGGTTTGAAAGGTAATAAAAAAGTCATAACTTTCGGCCGGATGTAATTCCTAACTTACCTTATTCAAATTCAAGAAAGATTAAATACCAATTAGTAACGGGCTTTAGTTACTCTCTAGCAGTAATCTTGCCATCTCCGATCCTGATAAAACGAAGACACCAACCACGAACAAAAACCAGGAACGTCTATAGGCGACCCTAATAATTTTTTGGGGTGTCTGGTATTGGCACTGGAACCTCGGTGATTGTGTGCCCTGGTCTATTCTATGGGATCACATTGTTTCGTAGCACTGGTTCAGTGGTCACAGCGGCCATGCAGAAAGAAGCGTGTGGTTGAGATCTAGTCCGCCAGGTGGCACAACGACACTAACTTCTCTAGGGTTCCTCGATGCGCGAGCCCCTCTCCCCCACTTTGTAGGGTGGAGACAACCGCGTCGTCTGCTACGGAATACGCCATTACGATGCCTTCTCCGCAAGCCGCCTATAGCCCCGACGGCCAGCCAATAGGGAGTTTTAGTGCTGGGTACCCAAGCGGCTTGCGTACGCAGGACGTTGGGGCGGCGGTATTGCGCATGCGCGAAACCCCAAACAGATGCGTCGCAAGATCGCTGGGGCGATGGGGCCATGCGTCCGCGCGGTCCACCTTCGCAAGAACTCACGGTATCCGCACTGCGGATACTCTAGCCGTCGAGTTAAAATAAGCCAAAGTGCGAGCACTTATAGCGATTACACGGTTTCAGCCAGATTTCCAAAGCTAGAATGGCCTGGAACATAGAAACTAAAAAAACATATGCCAGCCCCCGACCAGCTGAATAGGTGGCGCCATCTAGCGCGACCATAGTGAAACAGACAACCACAACTTTGTTATTGCAGAAACATTGTGCATTGTACATCTGGTGCAAAAACTGCGCAGCGACAATATTACAAATGAGTAACTTTTTTATTCATTTTCACCTCAAAAACATTACGCGTAAGCTAACATGTTCATGACTGCGGTTGCACAAAGTGTCACGAGATGTCGACACTTTCGTTACAGTAACCTTGTATTTTTCACTTTTTTGCGTATGCTAGATTACTGTACACAATAAAAAGTGTCCTGATCACTATTTATGTTTAATTTAACAATTTTAATCATAAAAAGACTTAAATAATACTTACGTACCAAGACGCAATGGCTTGCGAGCGCGTGTGAACTTCGTGCGGCTTGCGTTTGCGTGCGTTCCATCGTGGCGCCAACTAAAAGGCATTCCGGTTGGGTATGGGTTGGGCACGCAACGCAGTGCGCTCCCAAGCCCGCAATGCCCCAAGAGAATGCGTACCCAGCACTAAAACTTCCTAATGAGTACTGCGCGGCTACATACAGAGTTTGTTGCGTCAAAACGTGTGGTACTCAAACAACATGAGAGAAATTTGAAGTTTTTGCATCGTGAGTGTGAATGCCTTAGATATCCAGTCTCCACTCTTCATTTTTAAAGCGACACTAATAGCCGGGGTTGCTCGCAGAAGGAAATTACCCTCGACGCCAGCCACGTTACCACCATCAATTAGCATCTTTTTGGACTAGTCAGTAACTATTTATACTGGTTAAAGATGTCAAACACACGCACCTAAGTCACATAACCTTTTAATGTGCCTGTGTGTTGTGTGCCAGCTACAAAAGCACAAAACAGTTTGTCGTTTACCCGTTGGCTGAGAAAAATAATAAAATTACGTGCCGTCGTGAGAAAAGAGAAAAATCACAGCACATTCATGAAGCGAATGATGATGAGTGGGGCGAAGCGGACAAACGGCCACACGGACGAACGCACACATGGACGGACAGATGCACTGACGGACGGACAGACGCATGGACGCATGAACGCACGGACGAACGGACGCATGGACGAACGCAGGGGCGGATGGACGAATGAATGAACGGGCGTACAGATGCACGGTTGGACCCATGGACGCACAGACGAACGCATGGACAGACGCATGGACGAACGCAGGGATGGACGGGCGAACGCACGAACGAATGAACGGAGGAACACACGAATGGACGCACGGGTGGACACATGAGCGGATGGACGAACACACGGACGGATAAACGAATTCACGGATAGACGGTTGGATGAATGGCCCGATGAACGAATGGAAGCACAGACAGACTGATGGACGCTTCGCCCCACTCATCATCATTCACTCCGTGGATATTCTGTGGCACAGTTTTTATCGACATGTAATGCAATGGGGTAGAGCACATTTGGCAAGCACTCTGAAATCTTGACAGGTAGATTGCCACTATCCCTCAAAAGAAAGGTAACTAACAGCTGCATCTTGCTGGTACTTAGCTACGGAGCAGAGACCTGGAGACCTACAAAGAGAATACAGCTCAAATTGAGGACGATAGCGAGCCGTTGAAAAGAAAATGGTAGGTGTAACCTTAAGAGGCAAGAATAGAGCAAAGTGGATCAGGGAACAAACTGGGGTTAAGGATATTATAGTTGAAATTAAGAAGAGGAAATCAACATGGGCGGGGCATATAGCTCGTAGGCAGCATAAGCGCTGGTCACTAAGGGTAACTAACTGGATTCTAAGAGAAGGCAAGAGGGTTAGGGGAAGACAGAAAGTTAGGTGGGCAGATTAGATCAAGAAGTTTGCGGGTATAAAATGGCAGCAGCAAGCACAGGACAAAGTTGACTGGCGGAATATGGGAGAGACCTTTGTCCTGCAGTGGACGTTGACAGGCTGATGATGATGATGATAATGAATGCAATGCAATTGGCACGGGACACGTGGCACGGACGATGGCACGGGACATCCAACCCACGACGTAAGGGGCTTTGCCCCTAAAGGAAGTAGTTGAAAGCACCGGCAGCAACAAGCGCACAACGTTGGCGCACATCTTCGCGCAATTTCACATTGTGTACAGCAAGTGATTAATAACAACAAATTTTGTGCTAACCAAAATGAACGAGCTAAATACGCATGCACACAGCATGAAAATGAACGTGTATTGCACCTGGTGCACTCGTGATTGCAATTAAGCCTGATAGAAATAAAGTTTCGCAACAATGATTGGCGCCCTTCTGTAGCTGGCGTAAGAGGGTCAATCACATCAACCTTTATTTATTATTTATTTATTTATTTTATTTATTTACAGATACTGCAATCACCATTTGGTGATTTTCGCAGGGTGGTACATGAAGTTTAGTCATGAACAAATGGCAAGTTCAATGACATATAATGTATACAGGTTATACAATGTGTATAGGGCAAATACAAACTTCAACTAGCAATAACATACAATAAGAAATAGAAGACTACAATTATACAAGCATGTACAGTGGTATGTAATGCGATTTACCAATTCAACTGGTTAGTGCACTTTCTAATTTCGAGGAAAACAATGCCAATGATGGTGCTGAAACAATTGCATTAGTTAGTTTGTTCCACTCGACTATGGTGCGAGGAAAAAATGAATACTTAAAGCAATTATTGCGTGTGGGAAAGGGGGTTATGGTGAGGTCATGTCTCTGCCTGGTAGAGTAGCCAGAAGAAAAAGAAAAAATATCGGCTATGTCTACTTGATATTGGCCGTTAATTAGTTGGTACAGAAACTTAAGCCTTGAGTTACGGTATCTTAATGATAAAGGTGAAATTTGAGCTCTGCTTAATAGGTCAGTAACAGAAGTCCTCGAAAAATTATTGTAGACAAAACGAACTGCTCTTTTTCGCACTTTTTCTAATTTGTTAATGTTAGTCTTAGTAAAAGGATCCCATATAATAGCGGCGTAATCTAATATTGGTAAAACAATTGATTTGTACGCTAAAAGGCGGACAGAAGGAGTGGATAGTTTGAGAGCACGACATAGAAAAAACAGTATGTAAGTTGCATTGGCCGTTACATGTGTAATGTGTTTGTTCCAGCAGAGATCATTCGATGTGTAAAGCCCCAAGTACTTATAATTAGTGACTTCAGTCAAAAAGGTGTTGTTAGCATTGTATCTGAAATGCAAAGGTTTTTTTCATGTGTGTAATTCGCATAAAAACAGTTTTATCAAAGTTAATGACCATCTGCCATTCCTCGCACCAGGAGGCTACTTTTTGAAATGCCTGATTTAACAGAAGTTGGTCGGATGTGCTATGAACCTCAGAGTACAAAACACAGTCATCTGCGTAAATTTTCACTTTAACAGGGATTTGTTCTACAATATCATTAATGAACAAAAGAAACAGTAGAGGCCATAGAACTGAGCCCTGGGGAACGCCAGAACCAACCATTACATATTTTGAGTTGCAATCGCGAAAGGAAACAAGTTGTTGTCGTTTAGTTAGGTAGAAAGAGAGCCAGCCCATTAACTTTTTGTTTTTAAGTATTTTCTCTAATCTAAAAAGTAATTTTTTGTGGGAAACCATATCGAAGGCTTTGGCGAAGTCCATAAAAATTGCATCTAATTGTTTGCCGTGCTTAATACTTTTCGCAAAGTCATGTACGGTTTCAACTAGCTGAGTGCAGGTTGAAAAACCTTTTCTAAATCCATGCTGATGTCTAGTTAAGAAATTGTGTTTGTTGAGAAACTGTACGATATGATTGTGTATTATATGTTCTAATATTGTGCAACATGTTGAAGTTAATGAAATTGGTCTATAGTTACCGACCTGGTTTTTGTTTCTCTTTTTGTGTAATGGTTTAGTTCGGGCAGCTATCCAATCATGCGGTAGTTCACCATCGAGTAATGATTTACAGAACAGCACGTACAAATACTTTGATGTCCATTCTGCGTACCTTTTTAAAAAGTCATTGGGTATGCAATCAGGGCCAGGTGATTTTTTCGTGTCTAGTTTCAGTAACATGTTTAAGATACCCCTTTCCGAGATAACAGCATCAGACATGGGAGGTAAGGAGACATCAAAAGTTGGCAAGGTACCATTGTCTTCAGTGTAAACAGATCTGAAGGGTTCATTAAAAAGGTTCGCGATTGATTCATGATCACTTATCTCTCTGCCATCGTCATCAAATATTTCGTATTCATTTGACTTAGGAGAAATTGTTCTCCAAAACTTCTGTGGCGATGAAGTGATGAAGCTAGGTAAGGACTCACCAAAGTAATGTTTTTTATCTGAAATAACCTTAAGTCTAGTTTGAGATGTCAATTCTGCAATTCTTTCTTGACAACTGAAATCAGCACAACAAGTTTTACTTTTCTTTTTTAATCGCTTTACCTTCCTTCTCAATTTCAATGTCTCCCTAGTTATCCACGGGTTCTTGGTTCTGGGCTTTTTACACGTGGTTGGGACATAACGCTCAATGCTTTTGCTTACAATGCCCTTAAACTTAATCCAAAGATCATTTACACTATCATCACTATCGGCAAAATCATCAAAATGAAAAGAAAGGATATCGAGTATCGACTCATCATCGGCTTTACGAAAGTTATAAAAAGTAGTAGTCACCTTGGGTTTTTCACAGACAGAAAGATTTGACACGGTGCGATTGAAAGTGCCCGTGTGACGGCACTTAAGTCATAACTCTTAAAATCTGAAATAGCATAGCTTACGCTGCACAAACACGAACGGTCCGTAGGTTTCCACTTCTTGCGCTTGACTTTTACAAGCCACAAGAGTCGCGTTTTCGGATCTTTCGAGAATTTGAACATTCTGTAGCCACTTTGCGAGTGGTTCATGCACTGTGGCACACAACAGGCAGGCATTTTGCTCCCCCCTCCTCCCCCCAAAGAAACGCCGCGCACGTGTCTCACTCAATCAGCCGCGATGAGACAGGGGGAGCCGAATGGCGGCCGCCGATCGGAAGGCGGCACTCATCCCTTCAAAGAGTGACTCCACCCTCAAAAAGGGCGCGCGCATCGAGGAACCCTAATCTTCGCCAAATCACTGCGTAAACTCAATATATATAATCTGACAGATAGCTGGCCCTAATCTTAAATAAAGTTCTGCTCCATTGTCATACGTATATTCATATAAATCCTTAATTGAACCAGACCCACCAATTTATATTTTCTAAAGGTTATTGTCTATATAATTGTTTATATACAATGACATGTATATTACGATATAGTATGATTCACACTGAAATCCTAACTTCAAGCACAGTCGCCGATTTTTTATATTTTTGATGACTTATGAAAATTAGAAAAAACCGGAAGTATTCACTAATCCAGATATGCTTGAAAGAAATATATGTGTCACTATGTGCGCATGACAGCAAAGAAAGGCGTAGCGGATCCCCCGGCAATCAGTCAGGTTATTTCAAGAAAGTCTATCTCTCGTTTTCCTGCAAATGCACAATAAATGTTTTGTTGAAAAACATTGGAAAAATTTACAGCCATGTAGACGTTTCGTTTGCTCTCACGTTTGACATGAATTGTCTTGGTCAGAGTCGCAGTACCAATTTCTACTGGACCAAAAGCCGAGGGCCGCTCGGTTCCTCTTCACGCTGTCATCGACACTGTCGTTCAGCAGTCTTCGGACGCAGTTCGGGCAACTACCGTTCCAGAACAGCGCTGCTCAGCTGCGCCAGTCCCTTGGCGTGCGCGGTTTCGGACTGCTGGACGGTGATCGCGGCACCAGCGGTAGCGCCGTTACCGAAATCGCCATTCGGAGCACGGCGCTGCTGTTTGCGGTAAGGGTTGCTTGCATGTGGTTCGCCAAGTAATTTTAAAAAGTTAACATTCCGGCACGGTCATAATGAATGAGCATGTGACATTTAAGGAGCATTCATGTGCGGAAGGCAGGCGCAGATCTGTGATAGAGCCCATTGCGAAAATCAGGACATCGAGTGTGCCCTCATGTGTGCAATGAGAACGACACCAGGGAGACATGTGCGGAGGTGCGCACATGAAGGCTCCCTGGTGTCATTCTGATTGTACACATAAAAGACACACTCTGAACCACGTCCTGGTTTTTGCAATGTGCTTTATCACAGATCTGCTATATCTAACTGTCATTCAATACCACGTTCTTAGTTCCTCTTTACTTTTTGAAAGAACCCAACAGCTCTATTCTCATCTTCCGCTTGAGCTGCGAAACTTAGTCCTCCGCCCCGCCATTTGTCGCTCGTATCATGGTATTTACTGCCCACATATTTGATTTCTTCGGAAAGGCTTTTATTTTTTCCACGTCCTTTGTCATATTGTTACATGGTTTCGGCTGAGTGTAACAGGGCATAGTGGGACATACACAAAAAGAGCACCTCAGACTGAGAGTGAAGAAGTTGATGTTGTTGGTGAGCTGTGTTGTGGCTGCAGACTGTCTACTGTTATTTCCACGTAACATGTTGGTGGAGGTACTGGGTACTCTTTTGACAACAGAGCTACACAGCGGACGCCTCCTTAGGTCTGCTACCATGACTCCGGGTGAGAATACGCCTTCGCCACCTACCTCGGCAGCGACAGGTACCCGGTAACTTGCCTTAACGCAACCCCGTGATCCCGGTACCTTAACTGGAAAGAACAACGTGAATGTGGGAAAGTGGCTCAATATGCACAAGCGCGTCAGCAGACAATATGGCTGGGACCCAACCGTTATTCTTGCGAATGTGATAAAAGCCGTGATAAAAGAGTGCCGCCATCTCGAGCAGGCGAAGAGTCGACGCATTTTGCACTAGTTCCAGCGCCTACCCAACACCAGTGCAACATCGTCTTGCGAAGCCACTCCTTGACAGCCGTCTACAACCGAAGACGTGACGCGCATCGTCCAACGTGAACTTGAGGCTGCTTTCCCGGCTGCCAAGAAACCTACGTTGCTCGACGCCTCAACGCCAGCTGTCTCCTTGATCCAGGCTGTTGTCCGCCAGGAATTCGCTAACCTGGGTATCCCGTCCACTGCACCCACCATGGATAATACTAATCCCTCGATAGCTTCTGTCGACATGACACGTCGCCGTCCGTACTTTTTTCGAATCAGGAACCCGTCTGATTGGCAAACAGCTGATGGTAAGCCAATCTGCTTCCGCTGTGGTCGCGCAGGACACATCGCTCGTTGCTGCCATAGCCAGTGGTCATCTATGCCTTCTGGTCTGTACCACACTTACATTAACTCATTTTGTCCACCGTACCACCGTTATCCTACCCGCACTGAGTCTACAGTTTCACTGCCCCTGAGGACTACGACCGCCCTGTCCCGTACTCGCCACCGCCTCAAAACCACCCTTCTCGTTACGCGTCACCATTCTCCCTCGCTATCGTTTAACCGCCGTGTTCCTCCAGAAAACTATGCTGCCCAGACTCTGGAAACAAAGCTGCCCTGTCAACCTTACCTAAAAATCCTCTGCTGCCCTTACGTTTGAACCGAAACACCATTGAAGTATACGTTGATGGCACAACTTTTGAATCTTTGATTGATACGGGCGCTCACGCCTGTATTATGAGTTCGCACTTTCGCCGTTGGACGAAGAAGGTCTTCATGCCACCCTTGACCAGTGTCGTTCAAGTTGCAGATGGCGGAACAGTCCCTGTTGTTGCTATGTGCACAGCTCTACCTATCGTAGCTGGTCATGAAGTGGTCATCCTTTTTACCGTCCTTACAACATTTCCCACGACCTCATACTGGGCCTCGATTTTCTTGCCACCAATTCTGCTCTGATTGATTGCTACGCTGGCGTGCTCCGCCTTGAACTGCCACAACCCAGTGACGCTCCATACCAACCTACATCGCGATAACTATGCAGTGACCTTGTTCACCTATCCTCCAAAACTGTAGCGTACATTAATTTCCTGTGCTCATAAGCTGTGCCCGACGGTGACTCTTACGCTCCGCCTCTCACCGACGTACTCCTTGCGCATAATGTTGCAGTTCCCTACACGATGCTCAGCATCACATATAACACAACTTGTCTTCCACTTGCAAACTTCGGCTACATGAATCATGTGCTTCCACAATGCATTACTGTGGCCCACCTGTGTCCGTTGCTCGATTCACAAACCAAAGTGCTTGCCTTAGACACCTGTGATGGTTAAGAACGTTCGTCACTATGTTTGCATATAGCGGACGAGAAAGGATTAACATGAACTTTTTATTTTATGGCATGGGTGGAATGGCTGACGGCGCATGGATACGCTACCGTGTGCAGCGCCGTTGAGTCAGACGTCGCGGCCAACCCAGCAGTCAGGGTCGCAACTCCGGAGGTCCAGGATCAGGCCACGACTCACGAGGACCACACCCGGTAGGCCTCGCCCACGAACCTGCTCCCAGCCACTGCACCCAGGCAGGAGCCGTTCGGCAGGTCTCGGCCTTGGACCTTGAACAGACACACCGGAGCTCGACCTGGCCGACACGTACGGGTCTCAAGTCCGGCTCAGGAACGCTGCCATGAACTCGTCCTCTCGAGCGGCGCACCGCTTCCTCTGCCTTCGTGGCCTCAACCCTCGAGCTCTCTTTTCCGCACGTTCCTTCTTCTTGGTCAGGGCACCGCCAGGTACCCTCGGGTGCACACTGCAGCTCATGAGCTCGTGGCCCGCGTCCGAGTCTGGCGCGTCACTCGGTACGGCTCGGCACCCCTCAGTGATCCTCGATTCAGCCAGAACTCCCCTGGCACCTGGATGCTCGGCCACCCTTGATCTTGCACGGCTCCGTGGTCCTCTGTGCGCACTCCCGCGTCTCGCCCGGCAGAACGTCTCGCTCGTCTCTTGCCGACGTGCGACGCTGTGGTGACATCAGCGCTTGATGGCATGGGTGCGGCTACGGAGCAGTCAACCCGCATCGGAGACGCGATGCTTCATGCGGGGAATGGCCATCCCGTTCAGCGAACAGCTTGCGTCGAGACGCGATGCTCGGCGCAACCGTGACCATTAGCCAGGCCACGTTCATCGCTGTGTCGAACGGCTGGCCGTGGAGACGCCTCGCCGAGATCCGCGATGCCCTCGGCAAGGAAAAGAACAGCAGGCCAGGCTGAACAGCAGGCCAGGCGAGATGCAGTACTCGTGCCGGCAATGCCGCCCCAGCTGGTGGTTGGGCGGCAGCAGCGTGGACGGCCGCGTTCCCTGGCCGGAACCTGGATCGCCTGCGTCCGACGCTTCGGTCCGCTGTCTTCCGTCTGCCGCTGCTCCGGCTCGTCCCCAGGCACAAAGCCTGATGCCACGTAATGGTCACATGTGGCCCAATTGTTGCACGCCACCTCTATGGGCCACCACAGGTCATCAGCCGATTCGCTGACACTCCTGCGCACATTACACGCGCCTTGCCCCGCACTTCCGTCGTTGTCGTTTTCTTCACTCATCACAATAACCCCCCGCACAAGAAAGTTGTTTCAGTCAAACAACTTTTCTCACAATACACAGTGATGAGGAAGAACAGTCCCGTGGACTCGCGACTCTCGAGCAGTGGTGGCGGAGATGCCTGGACCATCGCGGCCTCGGGCCTCGTTTCCGAGCTCTCTGGTCCCTAATTTCTTTTTCCTCAGCGCTCACCCATGCCAGCAAAGCCTCTCCACTATGCCCCATCTCTTTCCCTAGCTCCACTACCTCTCTCTTGTCGTCCATTCTCGTCGGCCACACACAAACAACGTGAGGCTCTCAGACGTAACGCGAGAGCTTAATCCTGGCAGCGCACACCGCTCGCAGCACATCCGGGCAGCCGTCAAATTGTAGACATGATCACCACTGAACTTCAGCCTCCGCAAGTTGAAGCCTTACAGCGTCTTCTCGAGGCTTACCAAGATAGTTTCGATTTTGGCAACCAACCTCAAGGGCAGACGTCCTGTGTCTAGCACCGCATACACACAAGAGATGCCAACCCTGTTCACCGCCGTCCCTACAAAGTCCGCTTTGGAGCGGAGCATCATTCAGAGGGAAATGAACAAGATGCTGGCGAAGGACATTAGTGAACTATCCTCCAGTCTTTGGGCATCCCCGGTCGTATTAACTAAAAAGTAGGATGGATCGAGGTGATTTTGTATGGACTATCACCACCTTAACAACATCACGGATAAAAACGCATACCCTCTGCCACGAATGGACGACGCCCTTGATTGCCTCCATGGTGCTGCCTACTTTTCCTCCATCGATGTTCGTACTGGTGATTGGCAGATTGCCGTGGACCCCATGGACCAAGAGAAGACGGATTTTGTAACACCTGATGGCCTCTACCAATTACACGCGCTTCGGCTTATGTAATGCCCCTGCCACCTTCGAACGAATGATGGACTCTTTACTCCATGTATTCAATTGGTCTACGTGTCTTTGTTATCTGGATGACGTGATTATGTTTGCTCCCACTTTTGAAGCGTACCTTGAGAGCCTGTTTAAAAATCTTGATGTATTTCGACTCGCTGGCCTTCAACTGAATTCATGCAAGTACCGGTTTTGTCGCCGCCGCATTATAATACTTGGGCCTATTGTTGACGCTTACGGCGTACAGCCTGACCCAGAAAAAGATCGAGCTATGAAGAATTCCCTGTTCCGAAAATCCGACAAAGAAGTCCGCAGCTTTGTGGGGCTTTTTATCTTTGTGGGGCTCTTTATCAAGGCGGTTTATCAAGTACTTCGCGGAAATTGCTCAGCCCCTAAGATATTTACTCAAACCAGATGCGACGTTTCCCTTGGGTTTTTTGCAAGCAGCAGCATTCTCCGATTTCACCACTTTGCTCACTTTTTTTCCTGTTCTGGCTCACTTAGGCCCTACGGCACCAACCGAAGTCCGCACGGATGCCAGTGGTTACGGTATAGGCGCTGTGTTGGCTCAGCGACAACGTGGGCAGCATCGCGCGATAGCTTATGCCAGCAGGCTACTGTCTCCCTCGGAGTGGAATTATTCCATCACAAAGCGCGAATGCCTAGCGCTGGTGTGGGCAGTCACGAAATTTTTCCCTTACTTATACGGCCGACCATTTATAGTTCTCAGCGACCACCACGCTCTTTGCTGGCTTGCCTCCCTCAAAGATTCCACAGGTCGTCTCGCCAGCTGGGCACTCCGCCTCCAAGAGTATTACACCGTAGTGTATAGGTCAGGAAAACTGCTCAAAGATGTGAATTGCCTGTTACGCTACGCTGTGATCGACTGTGACCCTACGAGCAGTGACTCCGTGGGTTGCGTCCTTTCTATCTCCCAGCTGCTTCATCTCGGTGACCAGCAGCGTCGCGATCCGGATTTCAGCCGCCTAATACAACAGCTCGAATCTTCACTGTAGGACGCTTCTTTTCGCACGTTTACCTTGAAGGGCCGCGCCTTATATCGACGTAATTTATCGCCCACCGGTGACGACCTGCTTCCGGTCATACCAGAACACCTGTGCTCCACAATCGTCTGCGAGCGAGCTCCATGACGCACCAACCGCGGGCCACCTTGGTGTGTCTCGCACATATGGCCGCGGGCTCGGCAAAGCTTTCACGGACGTCTAAATGCAGTCAGGTAGAAGTAAGAAGGCAGAATTAGAGTTGGAAAAGAGCCCGTCAGGAGCTGCCACTTATCTGGAGCAGTGAGAGGCGACACTACTCGGCACCGACAAAAGCGAACAGGTCTGAATAACGGGACGGGCAGAGGGAACCATCAAACAGCAGGAACTCCTGGCCGACTGATGGTCGTCGCCCACCACAATGGAAGAAAGTATTATTATTGGTCTCCAATAAACGTTATGTACTGCTTCTCGATCCTTTTGGTTACATTCATCTTCCCTCGTAGCTCTATACATCGCAAGCCAGCAAAGCAACATGAGAGTTGCTACATTTTTAGAAGCCAAGCAGCTTTTGCTCAGGGATGTGTCCGTCCCTCAGTGATCACCCGCTTCCCCACTGAGCTTGCGGCCACTCTCCCATTCTCTGTGCACGCGTGAGGTGGGGTAGACGAGGTGGCAGAGCACTGCCTTCACTTTGTTTCTCCTCTCCCATTTGTCTCTCAACCACAGCAGGGTGCTCGTATATATTTGTGCGTGCACTCGCTCCAATGCACTCTCCTAGCGGCTCTGGGTGTTCACTCTGAGACACACACCCGGTAATACACACAAATGGGAGGGGTGTAACATAAGCGGTATACCACATATACAAAACTCCACACACAAATGAAACATACATGAAAACATACAAATTCAGACAACAAATTCCAACACAAGTGAACACCACGCAACGCTACTTCGCATCACTTCATTGTTCGCTTATGTGGTAGATAGTGTAATTTTTTTCAAAATAGACCGTTTTTTTTCGCATGACATCTGCGTATTTTCTCCAGCGTAAATTTCACAATACATTGAAACGAAAATTTAGAGCAAAAGTCAAGGTGTGCTTCTAATGCAAATTTCGGTGCGTCAGGTGGGTTCACGGACACTTCCTGGCAATGCAAGAAGGGCTGAGAACCGAAGAGAACTGAAAGTGTGAGTTATGTGAGGAAGAAAGATTAACACTTCCGACAGAAAATGCACCAAAATGAAGCTTAAATCTTCTTTCTTCGCATTCTAGTTCAGGGTGCGAATCATATGCAGGGGCGTCTGAATAAGCGAGAAAATACGGCATTGTCATCGGCAGACGCAAACTCTGCGCAAGTTCGAGGAATTTCGGAAACACAGATACGTACAAGCTCCGGTTTACAACTTTAGGTTGGTGTTCCTCCATGTCTGTATGTGTCCAGTTATTTCGCCGAAGGCGCGGTGCATTAGTCCGTGTAGCAACATACTCGCCCAAGTCAATATTGCGACAAATTATCCGTAGGGAGCTGTTTTCGCTCAGTTCTGTTGTATACCTTGACTTCTATCTCAAAGCTGTCGCATTTTATAGCATGGCACCTTCGTTTTTCAGGAGCTTTCTGCGGGACTAACTGCGGCCGGGTACGTGGAGAAAGACATCGCGAACTTCTTAGCACTTCGCCCGGTCGCACTTTGGAAGAACCTTCCGCTCTTCGCCAGACTACTTGAAGCGCTCAATTCGTGAGTCTTCATGCGGGCGACGCTGATAGAATTGATCATCATATTTAAATACCACAGTGACCCTGAATACGAATGCTGGTAAATGCTCGGTGTTGCATTACGTGTGACCGTGGCAGTTCCTCTAAATAATAATAATAATAATAATAATAATAATAATAATAATAATAATAATAATAATATTAATATTAATATAATAATAATATAATAATAATAATAATTATTATAATAATAATAATAATAATAATAATAATAATAATAATAATAATAATTTCAGGGTTCTCACGTTCCAAAACTATAATATTATTATGAAGCATAACTTCGTGGATGGCTCCAGCGATTTTCATCATTGGGTGTTCGTTAACGTGCGCAAAAATTGCACAGTAGACGGGCCTAAGGCGTATCGTTTCCATCGAAATGCGATTGCCATGGCCGTGGGCACGAACCCGCGACTTGTGGGTCAGCGGCCGAGCACGATAAACATATACCACTGAGGTGGACGTGCATCTAAAGGAGGTCGCCGGGACTGTCAATTCAAGCTTAGAAGAGCAACACTGCAGTCGCGAATCAGCACTGCGTTGTCAGAATAAGGTGCTAATGTGTAAGCTAATGTGGAATAGTCCCCCTTCCTCTAGTGTGGCTTTTGTAACCTTTTCTACAAATAGGGCGTTGTATTTTAAACAGGTTGGTGAGGTTCATCATCCTGCTGTCGATTTCGGCTCCCCGTTCTAGCTGCGTCGTGGAAGCAACCACGACTTGGAATAATACGACAGGCTGCTTCATCAGCGACGGCATGCAGCCGACAGTGGTGAGTTGGATAAATCGAAAATACAGTCCACGCGGAGGAATTTTCATCTACCGATCTAAGCTGCGAGGAAAGCATCCGTGGACGAGGTTTAGTATAGGATCCTGACAGAGATAAGCACGTCGATAAGCTGGCGTATTGTGAGAAGATAACTGGCTCAGGTGTTAGTGGCGGCCTACTTTACAAGAACAGCAGCGCCATACGGCAGCGATGTCAGTGTCTGCGCTGTGTGTGTCAGTGCTGTCCATGCTTCCGAAATGTTGAGCTGTGCGGTGATGTCGAGAAATATTTGTTTTATTTCGACTACACTTCAACAGTGCACTATAAGTGATTGAATACGTGTTACGCAAAAGTAATGCTGTACGAAATACTCAGGATTTTGATACTTCCATGCACGTGTGTTGCTTTGTTTTGAAGAAATATGGTGTCGTCTCCCCCCCCCCCCTTCTTCAACAATAAAGAGGCTGTTAGGAATGCGTGGCGGAGACTGCACCAAAATGCTTGAGCAGTTTGTCGATTGTTTGACATCAATATAACATTACGCACAGATCACGAATAGTCAAGTTTGTTCGACAGCTTGTACAAGCACCAGCGTTAACGCTGGATTGTTCAGTGCACTGCTTCCTAAAAGGCGAAGCATTCAGCCATTGGTCAGGGTAGCGAAGACCGACGACAGTATTGGCCGCTAGAATTGTACAGTGCGTATTAAGAAAGAAAAATTAGACAACCGCCCGCTTCTAGCACGAAGACACAAAAAAATCTGTACAGATTTTTCAGAAAGAAAAGCTTCTTAATTACCAAAAAAGTTGCCCTGGTTCGTGGGTTGAACTAGGGAACAACGTATTTCAGAGGCGCGAGAAGTTAGGGAAGCAATAAAACGTGTATTGCTTGTATGCACCAACTTTTTATATCCTGGGTACAAGTTCTCCCAGATAAATAGTTTCATCTTGAACTAGCCGACGGCAGCCTTCTTCAACCTCATGACCACGTGACAACATGCAAGCCTGGATGGCCAACCAGCTACGCGAACCAAGGGTTCGCTTCACGTATGCCACGCATTCAGACGGATACCCCATCATAGTACATTTAGGGGAGGATGGACCTTTATCTGGAGCAGGTGCAGACAACCTTTTCAGACTGAGGGCCAAGATGCGTGAAGCTGGCACAGCCGGGGGGCTGGATGGCAAATCAGGACAGGTGAGAGGAGTGGTGACAAAGGGCTTTGCAGGCGAACAGAGACAGTTAGGTGAATCAAACTATCTCTTCCAGAAATTCATAAAGTGTCAATAAAACATCGATAACAAGCGAAAATGTCATTTTAGATGAAAATTGTAATGTAGGCATTGATATGCTATGTGACGAAGAGAGGGGGTAGGGTTTCCACATAGTGGTGAGGGCCGCATACTACTGCTCCATGGCCTTATTTAGAGCATTCAAAATGAAGTAAGATGGAATGGGGTCAAATGCGGCGAAAATTAAAGTAGTGATTATGCATTTTTATTTTGCTGCTTACAATTACACAACAAGGTAGAAAGCTTCCTTTGGTTACAAGGTATGTACTACATAAATGTTTTCGGGTTGCCACCGTTCAAACCATTATAAAAAAGAAAATATAAATATGCTCCAGATGTCTCATTTTGCCCCAACCGGCTGGGCAAAACGAGCCGCTGCGAGGGGGCAAAAGGAGGCATTGGGCAAAATATTGATTCCTTCAGTTTTTACCATAGAAAGATTGGAAATTCACTCAGTGGGCCTTTACGCAGTCTTAACGAGCCCATTATTTGGACTCCGCGTATTGAATATAAGCAGAATTGCGGTGCTGTGTTGCTCCGGAACTCATAGCGGATCAAGCGCTGCGAGTCTTTTTTTTTGTGCTAATTTTGGTTTTTTATTGAACAGTTGCACCTCATTGGATTATTCAACAATTGGAGGCTCGATAATTTTCGACGTATCTTCTTCACCTCTTCTTGCCGGTTTGACTGAGAACTACTCAAATGTTTCATGGCTTTAACTCCGTTTCCCGGGCTTTGCGAGGAAATGAATTTAAAACTGTGCTAGTTTCATATTTTTAGCACACTTTTTTTTTAAATCAGGGTGTGTGAGTAAGGTCGTTACAATAAATCCCAAGACGTGTTTGTAATTACCTTGACTTGAATATTCCCCCATTTTTAAGCGTCTTTTGAGAGCATCCTTGGGAACACGGAAAAACCTCGATGAAATAGACATAAAGGGAGTCATGTCCTGAACGGCAATCAATACTTTTTCATGCTGCTTTCCTCCCAGGAATCTCTAAAATATTATCTTGTATGTTGGAACTCTCTTAAACAAATAAATAAAATATATAGGTGTAAGCTAATTTTTAAGTTATTAAGACACTCTCTAAGGCAGTTAGATACTTTTTGTGACGTTTTGACACTTTCACATGCAGGAATTGAAAAAAATTTCCGCTTTGTTTCCTGGCATCAAGGGTGCTAAAATTTGGTGTTCTGTATCTCGTAGTCTAAAGTAAAAAATAAATATTCACGCTGCTGAACTTACGCAGGAATAGCTTCATGCACAGATCCAAAAATTTGGTTGAGCAGAATTTCGTCCACTCTTTAACGGGTCATGAACACACTGACCCCAGACGCGTAATTTTTCTCGCACGAATGCCGAGTCATTAAGGTTTACACATGAGAAAGTCTACATTAACTAGGATTTATGGCTGGACAAAAGAAACAAATAAAAATACTTTTCTTATTGGCTACAGAGGCCAGTGAAGTCCAAGCGTCGCGTTTTGCCCCATGTCTCACTTCACCCTACCCTATCCCAGCGAGAGAGTTGTTACCTTTAGGATACGATAGCTCTTGAAATTCCGATGTGTTGCTTTGTTTTTAACACCTAGTTAAGTATGGCGCTGAGCTTGTCTAGTTATGTTTTTATGTACGCGAAAGTGTGTCAGTCAAAATGTCCGTTTGCTTTGTTTCACTTCATAGCACGCAGTTTTGTTAGTTAGGTCAGCATTGTAACGTAGACTTGGTTTTTATTTTTATTTATTTATTTATTTAATGCATACTGCAGACCTTCACAGGTCCAAGCAGGTGGGCACGGTACAAGTAGTAAGTACATGTTAGGCACTCAAGTCACATAGAAAAGGAAAAAAGAAAAGAATTCAACGTACAAATACAGGTTTACACACCCAACACACAGTTTACACACAGTAAGTCAACCAAATTGAATCTTTATACAGAGTTTAGAAGGTTCCATTCTTCCACTGTTCGTGGAAAAAAAGAAAATTTAAAGACATCTGTCCGTGCAAAATAAGGTGTTAGGGTTCCGGGGTGATGGTGTCTCGTATACCTTAGTGTACCTATGTACAATGAAGGCGCCTGTCTGTTTGACGTCACCTGTACAGAATAGCAGGTGGTGTTATATGTCCTCTGTTTCTACTACATGAGAGTGTTTCTTGTAGGTGCTTTGTGCCCAAACTCGGACGATCGAGTCAGTAATTATTAGGGCTTCAGCTAATTAGAATATCTAGAAAATATAGGTAATGCATTCTAGTAAAATATTGTTATTATTAGATATGTTGGGTTTAACGTCCCAAAACCACCATATGATATGAAAGGCACCGTAGTGGAGGGAGGCTCCTGAAATTACGACCACCAGTGGTTCTGTAACGTGCACCCAAAATGAGCTCACGGGCCTACGGCATTTTCGCCTCTAATGAAATTCCAGCCACCGCAGAAGGGATTCGATCCCGCGACCTGCGTGTCAGCAGCTGAGTGCCTTAGCCACTAGACCACCGTGGCGGGACCTAGTAAGTAATTGCGATGAAGATGATTATGCGGGTAGTGGTGGTGATAATAGGTCATTATGACACAAAGAATCTTGGCCACAGTGCGCTAAACACGTGGTTATTTTTCGACTCACTCGCAAAGAAGTACTCAGGGTTAAAAAATTATGTTGGATAGCGTCTACAATTGCTAAGAGTAATGACAATGTGTCGATTGTAAATAGTGCCCAATCAAGAAAAGAGCAACACAAAAGGAAAGCACACAAAGCAAACCATTTTTGTTAATGTTTTCCTAGAAAGCAATTTTGCGTATTATTTGCCTTGAATAAATGAAAAGAAACAAAAGCAGTACCATACGTGTCGGATCGCAGGAAGAGTGCTTGCAACTGATCACGGCAGTGCCCAAGCCGAAGTCACAGTTTGCTTTGACTCTGACGCTTCGGATGGACGTCTTCGTAGACGTCGACTACACCCGCCAGGCAGACGAACAAGCACGGACCAAGAATAACGACGTTGGCAAGGGATGCCGCGCCCTCAGGCACCGCTTCGTAGAGGAACGAGTGAGGGCCACTCTGTGATTGATTAACATGTGAGGTTTATTCCCCATATGATTATGAGAGATGCCGGAGTGTAGGGCTCCATAAATTGAGACCACCTGGGGTTCTTCAACGTGCATCCAGATACGAGTACACAGGCGTACAACATTTCCGCCTCCATCGGAAATGCAGCGGTGGGCGAACTGCGCGACAGTTAAATAGTTAATCTAATTTGATCCTATCTATCACAGCAGTCATCATCGTTGACCTTATTTATATCACAATTGTAAAGCAAAAAGGGAGACTTGGGCTAGTTGGCATGCAATCATATTGAAGAAAGACTTGACAGAAGTGCTGACTGACAATTGGTTGTTTTAATCAAGCAAAAAAAAAGCGATGACGTAATAACGCCGGAAGTGCAGTCCTAAGTGCCGTTCACGGATTGCACGTGCATGGTTTGTTCCCCCGTTTTTTTCTGTTTCGCTTGAATAAAGCGAATAGTCGTCTGTCAGTCAGTGCTCGTGTTGTGAAGCCTTTCTTTGTGCTTCTTGTTTGCGCTGTTCCAAGATGACGGTAAAAAATGTGCGTTAAAATATCACACGACGAGGAAGGATCAAAATGAAGAAACAGGGTGCTTTTTTTTCTTGCGTTTGCCACACATATGAATACTTACACAGCGACCGGCCACAAAGAGTAAATAAAGAACTTCATCATTCTCGATGAATAACTCATCCCTGTATTGGTTGCCAAGGGGTTTCAAAACGCTGGAAGTTCGCATTCGTTGTTTCAGAGATAAGCTCACATAAATGTTCCCCGCACACGCAAGGTTGCTATACCCACTACGTTCTATATTGTTTGCCCTGTTTTTGCGATCACGAATCAACAACTTGCAAACAGCTTCGCTTCTGAAGTATTTACGTCCAGTGCGGGCCAACGGCCCGACTCCACGATCTACCTATTAGGCAAGTTTTGCGTTAGCCGATTCCATTTTACTGAGGCGACTTCCTTAACCTCAGCACTCCATCGCTACCTCTGCCATCGTCGTCCACCATTTCCTTCCATTGGTGTCCGTTCTATTGCTTCGATTAATTACTGAGGACTTTGCAAGACAACTTGGAATTATTTAAATTGCACCAAAAGTTTCTACGCGGTTGTTGTTGAATTTAGCTTCATTCGAAAAGTTACCACTGTGGCCAGGGATCGAACTCACGTCCTCGAGCTTAACAGCGCCGTACCTTGGCAGCGTAGTTACCACGACTAGTAGCAGTGCACTAATGCAGTATAAACATTGAGCCTACAGTTATGGACAGTAACAATACTGAATGCATCAGAGCATATATGACACCTGACAAAACCGTCTCGCACTACGCAAAAATCAATAACAATTACGGAACGATAAAGTTAGGGCCATTTCCTAAAGCGTTGCACCTTGAGTACCTATTTTCTCTTACCGCACTGTGCTCTACACCACAACGTCCAAATAATTGTTTAAAGGCTACAGCAATACAACAGAACTCAGTGCTAGTCATTCATGTCTGACTACATGAATCCGTTTTGTAAACTATGTAAACTTCGTTCTTTTTCGACAAGGTGTGCCCAGCAGTAACATCAACGCTACGATACCGAGTGATAATGTCCACGATAAGTTTATAATGGTTGGAATATTTGTACAAGAAGGGGCCTGCGGCTTACTTTATCTTTCAGGTGTGCCCTCCCGCCGAGGACGCCAAGAGCGCGTCGACGTCTTTCGAAACTACCGCGGAATGCAAGTTTGTGATCAGTATGTCGCAGAATGAGCGGCGAGTGGAGACCTTCGAGACGCCGGCAAGCATTGAGAGGGTGGTGCGTAGACATCAACATCACCGATATCGTCACGTAGCCACCAACCACGGTTGTCTAGTCACTATGGTACTCGACGGGTGGCCTGAAGGTAGCGGGAACGAATACCGGCAACGGTGACCGCTTGTTCGATGGAGGCTAAAATGCTGGAAGCCCGTGTACTTAGGGCCATGTTCACAAACCATCCTCAGTCTTGCCTGGAGTTTCTCTAATCGGTTGTAAGCTTTTATTGCGCTTGATGTGCAAAGTAGGCCAATAATCAAGAACCAGTGTTGTAATATTTCACATAGCTACCATTTTTGTGCCTTTACAACGCACGTGGAGGGTACAAGAACTTCAGGAAATCTGGAGGTATGGCCAAGGTCGGCTTGTGAATACGGTCCTTAGATTCAGGTGCACGTTTAAGAAACCAAAATGGGTGGAATTTGCGGAGCCCTCCGCTACGGCATCTCTTTTATTCATATGGCGGTCTTGGGACGTTAAACCCAAAAAATTATCAGGGAGTTTTAGAACAGGGGCCCCAAGGATCATTGCGTGTGCTCGCTTTGGGTCAAGCAGGAGCTAAGAGTTTTCGAATAGGGTCTGCGGTGCATTAGAAACTCCCCCTTCCCCCTTCATTCTAAAGCCCGCCCTTGTACTAGCCGAGATCCGTCACTTCAGCGGGTGCCGTCACGTTAGTCTGACGCAAAGGTTTCGGGGCAGGCAGCGGGGACCCGGCTAAATTTGACAAATAGCGTCCGCAACGCAGCGCCGAGACAAGGTTTGGGTCTCACGCATGCACAGTCCTACATAGTTCCCAGTCAGTAAAGATGCAGTGCATTTTCCTCTTAGGGGGCCATAGACTGATTACCCCAACTTTACAAAATTTCGGTGAGCCGATGTCGCTGAAGTACGCCATATACTCTTTAAAATACGTGACGTCACGCGCGGAGATTTCAGCGCCAATTTCGAAAATGAGAATTCGAACTACATTTCCTCCTCTGAATATCCACGTGTGGTGATGAAAATAACCTCATTAGAGTTTTCAAGCCAAAATTTATTCATGCAAACCACGTCCAGCTTGTTTATTCATATCCTTCATTACTGTTCTTTTAGAGAGGTTGCCACGACCACAGGGTTCCCCTTGAGGGTGAGGGGAGGAGAAGGTTCGCCACAACGCCCCATTCATATTCAGCCAATGTATGGGGCAGACTTCGTGCCCCCCCCCCTCTACTTTTTTCAGGTTACTAGGGGTGTCAGCATTCCCCCCACCCCCTTTTCATTTATGCGCATGCCTCAGACCAATCCTGCCCCGCCATTCACTATTCACGGTTCTGACCTGAAGGTTTGCAAGGACAATAACGGCTGAGTAACACTGACGTAGCAGTCGAAAAATGTTTTCCCGCGTTTAATTATGGAAAGCTGGGGGCAAAGGCAGACTGTAGTGAAGAGCGTGTCATTGCTTCATGGTAGCTTTGCATGCTTTGTGAAGTTTCGCTGTCGAAATCTGCCAATCAACGCTTTGCTTGGCCCCCTTGAAAGAGACAATCCGACCCACGCCTACAATTATATCTGATTGATTAAGCAAGCTTCCCTTCATGGTCATAATTGTGGTGTGAAAATAGACAAATCTTGTGCTGAACATAAATCATAGTTATGCAGAGACGTGAGTACCTGGCTACAGGGAAGAATGTTGAATAAGAAATGTCATAAATCTAAACGTTTGAGAGAGAAGAGATGCTTTGAACATAAGTTGATAAGGGTTGAACCAGGAATTGAAATATACGAAAAGTTTAAAGGTCAACTTTTCCGCTAGTTGGTGTAACATTTCTTGGGGAAACAGCGCGAAGATAGAGGGCAACAGATGCACACACACAATTATCGTTCATCGCCGAAATAAAGCTTAGGTTTACAATCAGCGTATCGTCTGTTGTGTGTATGCCTTTGTTAATAGCTATCGTATATGGCGCTGTTTCGCTAAACAAACGGGTATTGATATTTGATACGTGGGGTTTAACATTCAAAAACCACGATCTGGTTATGAGAGACGTTGTAGTGGAGGGCTCCGGAAATTTTGACTACCTGGGGTTTTCTAACGCGCACCTAAGTCTGAGCACATGATTGATTTGATATGATTGATATGTGGGGTTTAACGTCCCAAAACCACTATATGATTATGAGAGACGCCGTAGTGGAGGGCTCCGGAAATTTAGACCACCTGGGGTTCTTTAACGCGCACCCAAATCTGAGCACACGGGCCTACACCATTTCCGCCTCCATCGGAAATGCAGCCGCCGCAGCCGGGATTCGAACCCGCGCCCTGCGGGTCAGCAGCCGAGTACCTTAGCCACTAGACCACCACGGCGGGGCCTTTGATTTGATAGATATGTGAGGTTTAACGTCCCAAAATCACCATATGATTATGAAAGATGCCGTAGTGGAAGGCTCCGGAAATTTTGACCACATAGAGTTCTTTAATGTGAACCCAAGTCTGAGCATACGGGCCTACAACATTTCCGCCTCCATCGGAAATGCAGATTCCACAGCCGGGATTCAATCGCGCGACCTGCGGGTCAGCAGCCGAGTACTTTATTCACTAGACCACAGCTGCAGGGCAAAGAAAAGTGTGTTAAAAAGGTTTTTTACTAGGGTACGTGAAATTTACATGCTGGTCGAAAAATTTAGTACATTAGAAAGAATATATGAAAGGGCCACTAGCAAAAAAATAAAGAAAACACTCCCGTGACATTCTTCAGGCCCGTTGGTTTGAACAAGTCAGCAGCGTCAGCAAATATAATTTTATGAATTGACCTATAAACAAGAGTCGCTGATGCGCCAATAACTATCGTTGTGAAAGCCACTGATTCAGAGGTTATAAGCGGAAGTATTAACATGATTAACAAATTCGGTTACAGAGCTCATCAGCGTATACGCACGTGCGCCAGGCAGGGGAAACATTTGCCATTGCTACAGCACCAAGTTTTGTTTCACTGAGAGAAAAAAAAGAAGGCTGGAGGATTCAAAAGATGTATAAATTGTGGTGAAAAAAGAAACAATATTATAATTATGACGCACGCCCTTATGGGGAATTCGAGGTTAATTTGGGCCATCTTGGCTTCTCGAGGTAGCCGGGAGTCAAGTTTGTGACCTCGGACTTGTGAGCGCGACACTTCAACGAGATCAGCAGGTAATTCTGCGTAACTAAAGTACTGAAACAAAAACTGTTTTTCATTGAGGAGTGTCATTCGGAAGCATACGGCACAAAAGAACTGTCAATTCATTCATTTTTTAGAAGAGGAATCGTAATTGACTAACTACTATAATCTCTCGTAGAATTACTGCCATTCAATATATTCATTTCCTGAAAGAAACAAATACTAATTGCTTCCAAAATATCAAGCCATGAAAACTATCGCACATTTCAGCGCAGCGCTGAATGTTGGGCAGTAACGGCATGATTAAGCCGAAACGTTGGCAATGTTGTCGTGGTCGGTGATGTCTTGATCACCTCAACAAACTCTTCTCAGTCTCTTATTCGCCAAAGCTGCAACGCTCCGCACGTAACGAAACGCAGATGGTACGAGCGCACCAAAGTCTGGGAGAGAAGAATCACGGCAAGCTAAGTTGGTTCCTCTACAACGTCACCTCCTACGTTGCGACGGGACCCTGTCCCAGGGGTCAGACCCGGATTGACAAGGTTCGGGAGGTTCTGGAGCGCTACCGGAGAAAAACGGGCCCCAGAAGCTAGAAGACATGCTCCCCCAACCTCGGCTCATTACATTACGTTAAGTTTTGCCGCATATAGCCTGCTGAAGCATTGAATCGGACACGTGTACAGATTTTTTTTTTACTGTGTAACACCTGTAGCTGGACTAAAGGGCATCCTTTTTATCCTGTAATCTTTCATCCTGCATTTTGGAAACTTCCACGTTTTTCTTGCTCCAGCAACAGTATTCAGTAGTCGTTGCCTTCTTTTCGTATATAGAATCAAGCATATCTTACCGATGGCTCTATACTCTTGTAAACCGTATTCAGCATTGTGTTTTTGAGCGCTTAAAAAAGTGCTCTTTTGTCTTGCGAGAATGTGAAAGAAAATCTATTTGGGATCACGGGGATAATCATCTTCGGTCTTGTTTTGATGAAAACTCATTTACCAAGTGTTCATGCCGGCAACAGAAAGTTGGACAACGTAACGTTGTGATCAGAATTAACAGATCACACGAGAAACCGCCCGTGTTTATGCTTTCTTTTGGTATATAAACTCGAGAATGTGTTACCATGAGCATGTGTTACCATATTTGTTACCTGATGTCCATCGTGTTTGACGGTGCCTTCTTCACCGCGTAACACAGTCCGCTGTTGCATTCACATAGTGTGAAGAAACATTTATTTTCTACCATGCCAGCTAAAACAAGAAGCAAGACGAGCAGGAAGATACGTACACAAGGCACATTAACAACTCATGACAAATTATACCCGAACTTCCACGTTTTGGAACTGTGCCACCCCGGCAGAACACCACGGTGTACGTACTGAGTGCCTGCCAGTGTCGAAAGCAAAACTACTACAGCCGATGAAATGTCGTGCATACTCGAAGTATGTTTACCGCAGATCGCGTATCGTCTGCACTTGTATTACAACACATTTTAAATCAATAAAATAAGAGATCTGAAATATAAATGCGAATTTTAACGCAAATGTATCAACGAACAATTGCTTTTCAAGGCGAAAAGCCTTCAGGAATTTTTTTTCGTGAGAAAACGTTATTCCGAGTCTCGCCTTGTTTCCAAAGCGCCGGTCGCATTCAACATCAACCTTCCGTACAACAAACGCTGCATTCGTACGTAATATTTTTTATTACTGCGGTGCTGAAGCGCACTGGTGCAGTTACTTGAATGCACTTCGTCAGTCGACCAAAGAGGGGATAACAATACTGGCTACATATCTCAAATTTATCATTTGCGAGCGCGACCGCACTGGTTTGTGTGCGTAAAAAAACGTGAACATGGGCGCTTGTATTTGACTTTCAAAGAATAGAGTTCGATGCTCGTTGTTCGTTTGGCATATTTTACGACTTCGATTGAGACGCGCGCAACAATCGGAGGGAAACGAGGCGGGTTTCTATTGCTTATTGACAGACCCAACCTGGCGCTAGTGAAATGTAAGCGTTACGTTATCCTTAGTTTGGTTTCGAAGCGTGCTTGTGGTTTACAATTGACTGTCTATAATATTGTGAAATTACCTGCTTTTGCTTTTCACGCAATGTTTATCGGGTAGCCGTGGAACGCTGAAGTTAGTTCTCGACAAGAAATAAGCCAGACCATTGTGACACAGACCATCGAGTCAATAATTCTTTATGAATATCGATGAAACAGGGCCAAGACAATATGCTTTGAACCTTTTCTTTCGAGTGGGGCTAATACGATAATTACGCGTGGGCCTTATGCGCGAGTGTTATGGCTGATTGCAAGGAGAACGGTAGACATGGCTGATAAGTTTATCACAAAAACACACACCCAGGCATTCCCATTCACTCACTCACTCAATTCCGCATCCCGCCCCCCCCCCCCTCAAGAATTTTCTTTTAGTATTTTTTTGTATTTTTGCATATTACACCTATCTATGTTTATTTGAAATTCTTACGCTCATTATACCTCCTGGTGGAACGGAGTACCGCCATTTTCGTTTAAGTTATGTGCAAACATGGGGAAGAAAGAGTGCGCATACACGCACACGTCAGGCAAATAAACATTACACAAATATCAGACATGTTTCGTTAAAAGCTAAACAATAGATAAAGTAAAGAAAATGAATATGACCCAGGTTTTTGCCTTGGTGATCATTAAACAGGTACACTTGCGTGGGACTTTCCAGTAATCGTTAAACGAACATTTGCAACCAAGTACCACAAAAGGTAGCTCTTTCCAACTGGAGATTAGAATGCTTGCTATAGTAATATAATGTAAGGTAACGTTACTAGTCAGCATTTCGGAAGAACACACTGCTAAGAATGTTCACCTAATATGACACGCATGGTGATGACATTGGACTCTGCTTGCCACAAAAGCTAACATCAAGGAGATTAGCAAATAATAATAATAATAATAATAATAATAATAATAATAATAATAATAATAATAATAATAATAATAATAATAATAATAATAATAATAATAATAATAATAATAATAATAATAATAATAATAATAATAATAATAAGAAACTATTTTATTATTATTATTATTATATTATTATTATTAATATTATTATTATTATTATTATTATTATTATTATTATTATTATATTATTATTATTATTTGGGTTTAACGTCTCGAAACCGCCATATGACAATGAAAGACGCCTTAGTGGAAGGTTCCGGAAACTTCGACCACCTTTTCTTAAAACGTGCACAAATAGAATAATGATTTGATTGATATGTGGGGTTTAACGTCCCAAATTCATCATATGATTATGAGAGACGCCGTAGTGGAGGGCTCCGGAAATTTCGACCACCTGGGGTTCTTTAAGGTGCACCCAAATCTGAGCATACGGGCCTACAACATTTCTGCCTCCATAGAAAATGCAGCCACCGCAGCCAGGATTCCAACCCGCGACCTGAGGGTCAGCAGTCGAGTACCTTAGCCCCTAGACACCGTGGCGGGGCCCACGGGTAGAATAAGTAGTTTGCCTTGTTCTATTCGCCTTGAAACAGTCGAACTGCCTACGTGAAATTTTAGAAAAACAATATTTATTATTGCATAAACAAGTTAAAGGGGGCACCAACCTAATGCGAAGAAGTCTATCTCGTGATGCAAAGCTGTAACATGCAGGCAAATGTCTTTGTGCCATTCGTGTTCATGCCACCACGTGCCGGAGTGTTTTTCTTTTTTTTAAGTTTAGCACTTTACGTTTGTGTGAAACACCTAAAGTAAATTTTCGAAGTGAACACTTTTCGAAGTGCATCACAATAGAACACTGGTCGTCCATTCACGGACCCAAGGGCACTTCATCGAATCGTTTTTACTCTTTGTCGGCGCTTAGTTAATATATCTGAAGGGGACGTACCCCACATGGGCGAACAAGCACGATCACACTAAGGTCAACCTATGCTGCTTTTCCCACGGGCAGAACGCAAAGGTGGCACCTCCCATTGTGTTTGCTAATATGGACGTGCGCACGAGGAGGGCGAAGGGGTGCGTTCACCCCCCCCCCCCCGCTCCCGCCTAACTTCCTCAAAATTTGGGAGGAGGGGGTGAAAACTTCCCCTTACGCTTACTCAATTATAACTACATATAGGTTTCTATACAATAACTGTTGCCCAAGGTCCCCGACACTGCATTCCAGGAACTGTTTACTATATATGCTTCAAAAAAGTCGACGACCAACGGGAGGCCATTTTAAGCAGCAGGCCAACGTTTTTATTTGTGATTATGAAGTATGTTGTCTTTTAGATTTGGCCAAAAAAACAGGGGGGAGGGTCCCCCATTGAAATTTCACTCACATCTTTGATTGGCGAGGCCTGCACACGCTTAAAGATGCTAGATAAATGCTAAAATATTCTAAAGAGTGTAGTGTGCGCAAAGCGCGACTGCTAGACGCCGTTTACTCTCGAATATACCCTCACACGTATCCCATATATGGACCTCTATAACTACTCTGATATATGGATGCAGCAGGAATTGGCCATATCAGGCTTTATATAAATGGGAAACGACCTGACGGTATTCGAGGCAGACAACACGTATCTCAACTGCCATAATAAGCAGAAAGTCAAAACGCATCAAATATTATAGTGCATGTCGCACACCGAGTTTTCGAATCTCCCAAAGAAGGTTCTTTCTCGCACAGGGTAAATCCTACATGCTTGTCTCTAGTACAAACGTCGTCGTCGGTGTAGTAAACGGAGCAGAGTGGAAACTCTGCAACCCGGAAAAGCTGCGTGAGTGGGATACAAACTTTCTCATGTTTTCACAGTAGTGAAGTGGTATTTTGTTGAACAGCGAAAGCTGTTATGAGATCAAAACCCGGGTCACGCGCACAGCCATAGTTGTCCACCGCTGCCGCCAATGTCTATAACCACATCGCACGAAAGTGGGCCTCAAACCCGAGTCCGCTGCGCGCCAGCCAAGTATTCTACCCTTGAGCTACGCGGTTGCTTGGGTCTCGTTCGCAAACTTGCCTTAGGCAGACTTGATGCCGGGTAAGGAGTCACGTTAACATGAGTGATAAAGTGCTTTAGAAAAGCAAAAGAAGAACGAGGGGTCACGCAATGTGAATAGCGTACCGAGTAGGTCATCCAATGCTCCAACTCACTATACTAGCTTGTTTTTGATCGTTTATTGAATATGACGCATACCCACTTCAGGCATAATTCTTCATCGTCGTCAGCCCCTGCATGAACAATTGGCACGAAATTTCTTGCAAGTGTTTAGCGGGTATAACGCTTCTCAGAAGAATAACGAAGAATAGTATAGACGAATGCATGTGTGAAAGGTATTGTTCGCGGTGTCGATGTTAACTTGACCCCGTCTGAGGTATTAGAGAAGTTTGCCGTGACTGGTGCTATTTCCGTTTATAGGTGTGCACGACTAGTAGAGAAGCAGAAGACGCCGACTGAGTCGGTAATTGTAACCTTTGCTGGAGCGAATCTCCCAAGCGAAATCAAGTCATTGCCACTTATATACAGAGTGGAACCGCTATCACCACGACCACTCCAGTGTACGAAGTGCTGGCGATACGGTCACACTAATAAAGGATGCAGGTCAGAACTCAGATGTCGAGTGTGTGATGACAACCGCGAAATAAATTACTGCGAAGCTAAAGAAGAGAAATGTCTCTGCAACGAACAACACTGTGCAGATAATCCTGATTGCTCAGCAAAGGCTCGAGAAATGGAAATTCTTGAAATTATAGAGTGTAGGCGCTGTTCTCGACGAGAAGCCCTAGCGGAAATACAGACTAGAACTCAGGAGTATGCCAGTGTTGCAGCAGGACATCTCTCGGAAATCAATGGGTCGATTTCCCTGAATATAGCGGAGGCCATAGAAAAGGCTCTAGAAAAAGCCATGGAACGACTGACTTCTAACCTTTGCGATTCTCTATCTCAAATTTTGGCTAACCAGATGACTCGCATATTTGGTACAACGGGAGAGTCAGGCCTAGTATCCCAACATGTTGAGAGTTCACGACCAATAGCTGACGGTGAATCCGAAGCTGCGCCATCGTTTTATCCGCCCGCAGGACACTCTGCAATAGGCGTCCACAGCCAAAATGAGGAATTTGAAACCGCACCATCGTATTCTCCGTCTACAGCACCCTCTGCAGTAGATATACACAGTGTAAGTGAGGACAAAGCTGCATATACAATAGATTCCGATGACATGGGTTTGAACCCTAGGTCCCTGAAGATATCTAGATCCCCTGTGTCAAAGAAAACTAACTCACCGAAACAAACTAAGAACAAAAAGTATCTGAAAGAAAAGGAGAGCCTTTCGAAGAGGGATTTCTTGAAGGAAGGCATTCTAGAGAAAGCTATAGCGGAAGCAGCTCTTTCGAAACCATAGGGTCACTTAAAAATCTCCATCGGAATTGCCGATCAATCCATTCTGCACCTACGGATTTGGTATACTTGACTTCTAAATTCGCTCCTGATAATATAGCATTACAAGAGACATGGCTATCTGTACATAATTTGTTCCATTTAAATAACTTCCAATCTTTTCGACTAGACCGTCCATCGAGAGGTGGGGGTCTAGCTTCCTTTATTAATAATAGAATCAGTATGAAAGTCAAATCCTCATACAAACATATGTCGCCAGAATGCGAAATTTTGGCAGCAGACATTACACTGCCCAACTGCACTCCTTTTACTTTGGTTAATATGTATTGTGCGGATGGAGTTCAAGACACACGAAGTTTGGATCTAGCTACAAAACCGTGGTGCAAAGACAAAGTTTCAGTTGGAGATTTTAATTCCCACCACACGAGTTGGGGTTTTAGAACTGATCTGAGAGGGAAACGCTTGTGGGGGTGGACAATGGCTAATGACCTGACGTGCCTCAACGTCAGAACCCCCACATTTATTCGTAATAACTCCAGGTCGGCCTTAGATTCAGGTTTTGTCAGTTCAGCCATTACTACTTCTTCTTGGAAAGCGCAGGACTGTGGCACCAACAGTGACCACTTACCGATAAGTTTTGAAATTTCTTGTCCAATAATTCCATCTTGTTCAAATGTAAGAGTATTTGTAAATTACAGTAAATTTAGGAATGATCTGAAGTCAGCATTGGCTTTTCACTCGGAAGAGAGCGATGATGAAAAAGCACTGAAAATAAACGCAGTCATTAAGAGATCCTACAAAAGATTCGAATTCACTGTTGAATCCACAAAAATAGTATATAGCCGTTGGTGGAACGATGAATGTACAAGAGAGCACCAACGACGTCAGGCAGCTTGGAAGCAGCTTTTACATAATCAATCCCCCCAAAACTGGGCCGATTATAAATTAATTGCTACGGGCTTTAAAAGAACGGTGGCTCCAGCTAAACAAGAATACGACAGAAGACATTATGAATACCTGTTGAAGCCTAAACATATGAAAGCACTGTTCCGATATATGAGAGCTCGGAAAATCTTGCCATCACCAGTTAATGTAGCTTGTGATAATCTGTCGGCACAAGAAATGACCACTACCTTAGAGGCAATCGGTAAAGGTCTGGAAAGCAGATTCACTTCAGTAGTGCCAAACAACTGGCACAAGTCTACGACAAAGTCTGACTTTGAAGAAGTGACAAAGACTGAAGTATCCAACGTGATTAAACATTTACCCTGTGCATCTCTTGGCCCAGATGGAATCACAGTACCCATGATTAAAATTCTGTTCAATTTATCGCCTCGAGACGTCGCCAATGTTATTAACTACTCTTTAAAAAACTCTGGGGTGCCTCAGGATTGGAGGATAGCAAAGGTGATTCCTATACTAAAAAATCCGGGTGTAGGATTAACAGTCGATAATATCAGACCAATCTCTCTAACATCTAACATGGTCAAACTAGTAGAGAGGATACTACATAGCCGAGTAAGTATCTGGATGGCAGACAATTTAGTAATAAAACCGAACAAAATCGGCTTTCGTAGTGATTTCTCTATTTAGTGTGCCCATGCTGATTTAGAGAGCCGAATACAGCTCGCGCGTAAAAGAAGGCAATACGCTGCTTTAGTAACGCTTGACATAGCCAAGGCGTATGACAGTGTGGAGCACTTAATATTGTTAAATACGCTAAAGAGGTTGAACTTCCCACAATATTTTATTGAGTGGGTGGCAGAATTCTTAAAATCAAGAGAATTCTACTGCGTCAAGGATGGATGTTCCTCATCTAAATTTAAACAAACGCGCGGAGTTCCCCAAGGAGCAGTCTTATCTCCAATATTATTTAATGCTTTAATGAGCACAATTCCAACAAATCAAGAAGTTACTGTCTACATTTATGCTGATGACATTGCACTCATTGCTGCGGACTGTGGTATTTACTCACTACAACATAAATTACAATGATATACTAACATGTTAGAAATTTGGTTGCAGTCGATTTCGTTATTGTTAAATGTCAACATAAGCGCGCTCATGGCGTTTCCGCTTGCAGAACCAATTTCAATTTCAATTCTATATAAACAGGAACCCATCCAGCAAGTAGACTCTATAAAATATTTGGGAATCATTTATAATGACAAACTTAACTGGAGTCCACACATAGAGTATATAACTACCAAAGCACAGCGGGCTTCAGGCTTACTACACAAGCTAAGTAACCGGAAATATGTGTTACGGAGGCACACCTTGATAACGTTGTACAAGATTTATATGCGCCCCATCATGGAATTCGGCTGCATATTATTCTCGGGGGGCCCTGCTTATAAAACGAAACCTCTAGTTGTCTTGGAGCGAGAAGCACTGCGAATGTGTCTGGGACTCCCTAGATTTGTGGATATCAACGTACTGTACCAGGAAGCGCGCCTGCCTACACTACTTTGTCGATTTCGAATTTTGACCGTACAAGCATTTTTAAAATTTTATAGCTTACCGGCAAGAAGATCTCAATATGCTTTTATCGCTAACCCAGACGCCTTCTTTCTTGCTCATTGGCCATGGTTTCACACACCTCAGATAATGTTTGTACAAAAAAATCTACAAAGTATAATTGTGAACATTAGAAATGTAATTGAGACTAATGACTCGAATTGTCATGTTATTATTGAGTATGCTGATATATTCCCCCAAAACGCCAAATTACAATCTCTCAAATTTTTAAATAACATATTATTAGATTACTTGAAGCATGCAGAAACTAAAAATATAATAGCCACAGATGCTTCCGTAAATAATCAAAAGGCAGGTGTAGGCATCGCCTCTGATTCGCTTGACTGGTCCTTTTCAGTGAGACTGCCTGATTTTACTCCAGTTTTTGAAGCGGAGCTCTTGGCGATTATTTTAGCTCTTCGAAAACTTCCATCAAATCAAAACAACGCAGTCATAATGACGGATTCTCTTTGAGTTTGTGCAGCTCTAACAGCTTCAGAGATCTCTTGAATTCTAAGCACATTCAAAACATTAGTACCCCCGCAGTTGAGACTCCTGAGATTACTATGGGTTCCGGGACGCTGTGGATTAAGATTAAATGAATTGGCTGATTCCTTAGCACGAGCCACACTTGATGGGCCAGTTTTTTCCGTACTGCCAGATGTTGAATATATCACGGCAATAAGATATCGAAATTCAAAAATCTCCACTGATACGATAGAAAAAGTAACTACATGGACAGACTATAACCACCTCATGTTTCCATGGCAACCCCACTGTAGTCAGTCCAGAAAGCTCGAAGTCTTAATTACTAAATTTCGATGTCGTGTCCCCCCCCCCCTAAACCTGTATCTACAAAGAGCTGGTCAGACAACATCACCCCTCTGCGCATTCTGCGGAGAAATGGAATCACTAGATCCTTATTTTTTGTATTGTCACCGCTACGATATACTTAGAAAAAGGTTACTAGTTATGCCATTTCTGAGAATAGGCGTTAGATTGATGGCGAAAACAGCGCTAAGCTTTGGTGCCTCAGTTTTGGGACATTGCCACAAGGATGCTTTCAATGCCGTTTGCGATTATATTCAGGCAACCAAGCGTATACCTTTGTGATCTTCAATCAAAAAAATTATTTATCACTCCTCAGGGGAGAGTGAAGTAAACGCAGCTGAGTGGTAATCATAACACCTCAAATCTCGAAATTGCTCAACTTGTTTTTTCTTTCGTTTGCTCTTTTTATGTTGTTTTTTACAATAGTCTTATTATAATACCAATTCATTACACATAGTTAAAATGATCACAGAAAAACTGCACTACACTTTCTGGCCAATCCCCCTGAGTGGGTATGAGCCAACATCCCAGGGAAACAAAACAAAACAAAACGAATGCTGGTTCACAACCTGAAAATTCTTATTCCTAATGCTGCAATGGGTACAGAGCAAGTGGGCTGGCAGCGGTTACCCAATGAGTGTTCTGAAAAGGCTCTGAAAGGCCGCTCTTCTAGCTTTCGCTGTGACTGTGCTGCACCTTCCGCGCAGGCCTGGCTTTTTTGTTTGTTTTTTTTACTCATGAGTCTTAGAAGACTTTTTGCCTTGAAAACTACACTAAGTCTGTGTTATCAACCATAGTTGTCGTATTGGGGAGCCAACAGCATTCACCAGCCGTGCTTTGCCACAGAACAGTCTTTCGAATGCTTTAGCACATCGCTACGCCTACACTGAGAGGCGCTGATAGTGTGTTGTGCCGATGTAAGAACAAGAACACGTTGAAAACCCGCGATATCGTGCATGTTGGCCTGTGTGGTGTAGCTTGCCCGTGTGGTGTGCGAGTTTTTTGTTGTAGATCGTAAACCTTAGATGCCTTATCAAACGCGAAAATTGGACGTCGGTGGCACCAACTCGAGTAACGCGAAAAATCACCATCAAATGATGACGTTACAATTAACCACTGCGTGACAGACAATTATTATTTCTCACGTCACCAAGACGCACCGTCCCGTGATAATGCCATCACGTGACGTCACTTGGTCAAAGGTGGGTCCACCCCGAAGGCATTTCCAGACGACGTTAAGTACGAAAAGTCGTCAGAAGGGGCACGGGTGAATAGAATAGGCTTGGAAGAAAAAAAAAGGTGCCTTTCACCTTTGACTCTTCTAGACTGCGAACTATAAGCCGAAAGTTTTTGTGTGGGAGTTTTGTTTCTACAAAACCACCTCAATCTACAGCATCTTTGCTTTGAAATGCCGGTGAAGCTAACAATTTTTTCATGCTTGAAAAATGTTATTTTCAATGTAGACAGAGTAGTCTGTTTTAAACAAAAAATGGCAGATCCTTGAGCTTCGCCTGCAAGAGTTGAACGTGATAACAATATCCTGTCTCTAAGGAGTACTTCAAACATTTGTCGCATGAAATCTTTTCGAACGTACTGTGCACACATTACGCGGCCTTAAGGGAACAGGCGCAGTAAAATGTGTGCTTCTTGTAGTGGCTGACTGGCTTCACATCACGAACTCACAATAATAATCACACATGTTATGACGCCCGATGGAAATGTGCATTCGTACCATGCATTCTTGCAGCAATATTTTATGTTGTCTTGAAAAGCACGTAAACAGAACGCGCATGTTTTCAAAGCATGAAAGTTACTTTCGCTTCGTTTCCAAACAGAGGAAGTTGTTTTCGCTGTATTCACGAGCAGACACATAGATGTGTGGTAGAATATTCGCTTGCACGCAATCGATCCGGGTTCGATCCCCAGTCGAATCCAGAATGTTTATTATTTAATGCATTTGTATCTTTCTAGATTTTTCAGTAACGCTAAGGTTGATTTTTCGCTCACAACTAACAACGCAAACATGGACGCTGACTCCGATGCCAACTCCGACACCGTAATATCTGTGGAACGAGCTCTTGAACGCTATCGCGGTAATAATGACAACTCACATGCTCCATGGGAAAATTACGGAGAACACTCAGGAGAACACTCACGATAACACCAACTTCAACTTTTTCTTTCATCAGCGCAACACACATAACAGCGATTCTTATGAGGGCAAAAAATATCTGTCGTGATGACATTGTTCCAAACACAATATCCTTCTACTGGTTGCACCTCCTAACGTTTCGCTGGTCCCCCTTTCAGGCTGATAAACAGCGTCGCCATGTGAGCGAACCCAAGATTAAAACAGGTTTCTTGAATGGCGCACGTGCAACGCGACATATGTGCATACCCTGTGTGCAGACGCGCTTGTTCAAGTTTTATTTGAACAAAAATGTCATTCTGAAGCACTCTGGGACCTGTAAGATGTAAAAGGGTAAAAGAAAGCGTGGTTTGTTTGTCCGCTTATTTTTTTTTCTGCGCGAAAAAAAAAACAGCCCGAAGTATGCCTTGGAGACGACATTCTATGAGTGACAGCGGGTGGTAAAGGCTGCCTTCGAGGAGGCTCTGAAGTTTACGGAACTGTTTACTGTTGCCATCAATGCTACGTTTCAAAGTGTCGCGTTATCAATAAATATAACTTATGATATGAGTACGTGCATAGATGTCTGGATAGCCAGCTGAAACATGGCCTATCTTCAGACGTGTTTAGTCTAAAGCAGTGCTGGTGAACTCAATGCAGATTTGTGCAGGTAATTTCCTATCAATTATGTTTACCATTCAACGGTAGACAAATCTGTACACCTGTGTTATACCAGCGAGGCAGAAGAAAAATCAGAGGGCGAAGTTGAAAAAGATAAGGAAGCGAGAGCGTATGGGTTCATGGAGATATTTCTTCTTACGCCATACGGCAAAGTGTGCATATATATTGTACAATACTTGGCGATGCTATGGTTCATTTGTTTTAAGTTCATTTATGTGTCTGCCTACGTGAAAAGCGGGAAACAAAATATGGAGGGATTCATTACGTTACAGCGCGGCAAAAGTGATCGACATTGTTGCACTGTAACCTTTTGATTTCATAAGAAAACACTGCTGAGAGTGTTCACGTAACAAAATACGCACGGCGATGACGATGAGCACGTGTTTCTCTAAAATATAACTATAAACTACATCTACTCGTTTGTGTTGTTTTATCCGTCTTCCATCAATCGTGCTGCCTCTGTGAGATGAAAAAAATTATTTAGTCTTTTTAAATAAAAATTGTTTAAAGGGGCACCAACTAATTACAGAGAAGCCAATCACGTGAGAAGAAACTACAACATACGGGCAACTATCATGCATTATTTGTGACGTCAGTTGTTGGAGAGATCAGAATTATTCGCTTATGCACACTAAGTAAAAATGTGGTCATTTGACTCGTTGGTGCCGTGTACATAACTCTCACATATAAAGTTATTTTTGAAGAGAGTTTACCTTTCTCATGGAGCGTCTTTAATATCGGATCTTCCCATCCCACATTAGAGTTCATATTACTTCACCTGACGCGCCAAATGAGTAAAATGACACTTTTTTTTGCTCCGGAGTGTCGTGAAATTTCGCGTAGGCTCAAAATATCACCATTCAGACATAGCACTGGCAAGCGACACACTCTGTTCATAGAATATAGAAGCTACTATTGTCCATATAGGCTACAATGTGACTCGAAAGAACTGTCTGCCAATTTATTAATTTGCTAATTTTAGTCCCAACAGAAACATACCGTCTGAGGTTTATAACCTTGAAGTGTTTTTTTTTCTGGAAAGGGAGCAGAAACTTTAAACCAATTTTTCATTTTATGTTTAGTCATCTTAAAATTATTCAGGAACCTAGTTAAAGTGACGAGTTGGGCTTGTTGATACATTATTCTAGTGCACTACAGCGCAGAAAACAACCCAACAAACGGAACAGCGGTAGACTACGACGAGCGCTAGGAACGTCTGCAACAATGGTTACCGCACGCAATGACAATCGTTGCGCCACTGAAAGTCGAAAACTGGAACCATATGCTGTTTTTTCTTCAGGCCTAATTTGGTTTTCTTTAACAATAATACGATTACCGTAGTGATTTTTTTAGCTCGCCGGCTGTCTAATGAAATAATATTACCATGTCTTTCAAGTTTTGTTTTTCTTAGCCTACTCATGACACACATCAGCAAACGAGTATATCGGAAAACTTTGCGTTCTCCAGTAACACTGTTATTCGGCGTTGTAAAACAAACTGTAGTAGTTTCACCTATGCCAGGCGTGCGACTAAAATGAGCACGAGAAGTAGTGTTTCTTTGTTAAAGATGAACGTCCTCACTGTTTTACAATGCTTACGTGTTGCACGTTGCATACGTAACGTGATGGAAAACGTGGACGCTTTGGTTAAGGGGAACCTGAAAACAAAATGCTCTTTATTATACAACGTCGGGGCGCAAGGAAAGTCACTTTGCGCAAGTGAAGTCACGGGCATGGTTCGAAAATTCCCCGAAGTCAGCAACGCTGTTTGTCGCCCGATACGTTTTAGGAGCGGAGCTCCTTAGGTTCCAGCTTTGCTTCCATTGTGGTCTCGGTATGGAACCGTTGCTAGAATGAAAAGATTACGCGAGACACACACAAAAATGTTTTCTAAGTAGACTTGAACATGAATATAGGTTATTTATAAGGCAGATCGCTGTTTCCGACAGTAAACCCTATCGAGAAGGGTATTTATGAGTTGATCTCAACTAAAGTACGCCTAGATGTTGAGGCTTCTTAAGGAAAACTGTCACACACAGGTTCAGGTTCAGCATTGTATGTCCAAACAAATCATTCATAATGAAATGGTGTCTTTGCCACCGGTAAAATGGCGGGCTCTTGAATTCACTTCACACACACTTACACACACACACACACATTATATATATATATATATATATATATATATATATATATATATATATATATATATATATATTCACTCTCTCTTTGTCTCTGCTTATGAGCGGCGCCAAACGCATTACTTGCATGGCTCGCTTTTCGCCGCCTTAGGCAGGCAGGCGAACGCATCTTCAGCAGCGCCACCGAGAGCGCATTTGAACGCGGGTGAAAAGAAGAAACAGACATTATATTTTGCCATGAAAGAACGATGCCACAATTGCTTACAGGGATCCTGAAAAACTTTTTTAAGTAACAATAGAATAGACTCACTAAAGAAGCTTATTACCTCACGAGTTCAACGCCTATGGAATTTTAAGATTCCGTCCTTTACGAGCAGAGTCTATTTATTTATTTATTTATTTATTTATTTATTTATTGTCCCCAAGATTTGTCGCACGCTGCTATCACATTCCCTCTTTCCTGTCCCGACGAAAACACTGAAAGCTAAGCAGGGGAGTGGCGTTGGCATGGGCAAAGAAAATACGTCACGCAGATCTCGTGACCTTCAGCACATCTTTCTTTTTTTCTTCAAATACGCAGTTTTATCTAATATGATCATGCTCGCACGCATAGACTAGTCACAGCCTCTCGTGGCAATACCTGCAACGACCGAGCCCGCCATATTCAAATCAGGCGATTACCGATAGAAGGCCTCTTTCAAGCAATCTTTGAACTTCCTCCGTCATTTGTCGAGAGAAGAGGAAACATGTTTTAGCTGACTTATTTTGAACCTATTTTGGATTGCAGGCCGCGTGCTGCACTGTAATATTTAGCTTGCATGTTCCCGGTTGCATCTACTACCAATTGGCAGCGTCTTCTGACCAAGCTCAAGAAGTGTTCCAGGGCTCGTCTAATTGCATTTTATGTTTTAGATAATTTGTTTAAAAATGAGTCTACCTGCGAGAGTTTTCTTGCTCCTGCCATAACATCAAATATCACCGCTGCTGGGGGTAAAACTAGCGGTCGTACTTTCACGATTGGTCACATTTCGACGGAAGGGAAACGAACGAGTAACGTGTACTGTTCGACGTAAGCACACAGCAAGAAACACCAGATGGTCGAAATTTCAGAAGCCCTCCACAAACCACCTTTCATAACCATATGGTGATATCAAGACGCTAAACCATAGATTACAAAACAGGTAGTTTCACGACTTTCAGAGCCATATCAAGAATATAATTACTTTTTTATGATAAAAAATTGTGCTTGTTAGATTGATGTGAGAAACAATCTTGCCACCTTTTACAACAATCAAAAAACTTTTTTCAGAGCAAGATTAAAAAATTTATTGCGAGTGGTAGACGGGTCCCCTACTCGTTCCTTCAGTAGCACATGAGAGGTAAGGTGATTAATTTAAACTTCGTTTGCTTGTACTTTTGACATTTTAACGACAAGGGTATTCTATTTTGATTTCAGCCTCATTATTTATAGCTGGCTAAATAAATAAAACAGGCACAGATACAGAAGCTTCTTACAGAACTCAATGATTTATAGTACCTTTATTTAACACTAAAGAGAGCAGAGGTGGTAGCATAGAAGACACTCATTAAACTACTTTGAAGCCCTTAGGGGATTGCATGGCTGCTTCATATTTCTATTTAGCTCGCCTAGACACCGCTACTTCTACACTCTAAGACTTGATTGCCGAGATGTTTGTTCGCATTTGAAACACCTCTAGCCCACTTTAATTCACTTTATTTGTTATTTACTTTATTTACGTCTTTTAAAAATTTTCAGAGGTGGGGAAATGGTTGACTTCGCCATCGTCAAGGACACGAGATGTCCACACATGCGAGACATGACACAAACAATACATCGTTCAAGACATGCTCTGCAGACATGCGTGGCGTTTACTGACGCTCTAACGTTTAAATGAACCGTCATACCTCATAAAAGGGTAAAGGGACCACCGCCGGCGTAAGTCGGTTGGATGGTAGTCATGAGAAGCGCTACCTATTGCTTTCCAGTTCTGTCCCCGCTGGCTGAAGTGGTATTTCCGTCTATTTTAATTATTTATCACTTATATAACAATTACTCCAAACGTATTACGTATACCTTCCCTGGAAGGCTTGACTGGTTTCTACTAATGTTGTGTCTAAAGAAGTAAAAAAAAATTCGGGGACCATTAAGCTTCGCCTTTAAGATTTGAACACGATGGCGAAATCCAGCTTCTAGTGCGCCCTTCAACCGCTAAAAGCAACCGCGAAATACGCGCACGCACGCACTCACACACACACACACACACACACACACACACACACACACACACACACACACACACACGCATTCTGGAGGCCATAAAGAGTCTCACAATACCTCACAGGTGGCAGCACTTCATCAAGCGTTTGCTGTTTGCTTGGTGAACGCCTCTGGAGAGGCATGATATGTTTTCTGCTAGATAGACGTAGTTGTCCATATATAGAGCTGTTTGAAAGTTCCTGTGTGTTTAAAGCGGCGATAGCTGCACTGTGTTGGCCTTTTTCGACGTAGTTGGATGGCCTCCCAAATCCGCCCACAAATCGCCGAATAAGCTCGTTATCGTCGTGAAACCTGTCGAACGAAATGCGTTAAGGAGACCCCTTCCACTACATGCCATTCATGTAGTGTCTTTTCCCGAAAAAGGAGCCGCACCGATCGGCTGTGTTCGAAAATGCCCTCTGCTGGGAACAGCGTATCGGCCAAAGGCCGAGCATCATAGACTCCGTTTTATGATGAAGGCTCAAGCTATAAAGTCGTCTTGCCACGTTTTCCAACCGGTAACGACGGTTGAATTCCGTTTTCCTTCATGCCGACTTAAGGGGTAGGCCATACCATGCCCCAGACTTCCGTGACGCGCTGCTTAAAGTGGTGAGCACAGCGGACATCACGGGAGTTGGCCAGTATGAAATGAGCGAAGTATGGATGGTTACGTGTGCAAGCAGCATGGCGAAACAGAAACTCGTCACTTGTGGTGAGCTCCATGTAAAAGGGCTGAAGTGCATGGGGCTAGATCCGGATACCAAGAATATTAGGCTGAAACTTCTTTGGCTTCCACACCATCTTGAATCGCGGCGTGTAGTACAGGCGTTCCAAGCTTACGGCGTTGTGAAGTCCGCTGAGAGAGAGGCATGGAGATGTGCATGAATGGAACAATGAATGACAACAAATGAAGACGTTGCCTTGGAGCTCAAGGACACCATTACTGTGAGCTGAATACCACACCTTATGTGAATCTATGGCCACCCACGGCCGCTGGATGAAGGAGCGCACGGTACGACCTGCCGCGTCGAGCAGCTTGCAATGGGAGAGCGCGTGTCAGCCGTAGGGTCAGTTGCGGCCGCTGCAGCGCGACAGGGCGGGGACGAGAGGGACGGGGAAACGAGTGGCGGCGGCTCCCTCGGGGTCGCAACCGCAGCAAATTAGCTGGTGTTTGTCACAACAGTGACCCACTCAATTGTTCTAAAGAGTGATTTTTCTCATTTATTGCAGCGATGACATATCGCGTATTTATTAGCCTACAAGGCACTATCTAGTCAAGAAGTCAATTGATTTTTCCTGTCCGTGCCGAACACCTGACTTTTCTTTTTCGGAACCAGCGTCTTGCTTTGTGGCTGAGAGAAAAATCCACAATGCATGCAGGTGATTGATATGGCACTGAATGCGGGACAAAGTCGTTGTTCTATTTACGAAGATGTCTTAGACTAAGGTATTTTGATTTTGGTGATGTTTACTTAGCACTTTAGCGTTTTCTCAGACGGAACGCTTGACAATTATTTTTTTCGACACTCGATAACAGACGTTCACAGTTTTTATACGCTGAAAGCGTATGAAAGAAACATAATTTGAATATTTTTATGTTATCCGGTACACGGTAGTGTGGCGAAAAGTAATTAAGCGTCAAACGCTGGATAAAAGTGGTTTCTACAAACATCGTGACGCGCTCCTTGTAACTTTATTGAAGAGGCTGCGAAAGTATACATCTTTAAGAGTGGCATTCAAATGTCTTGATAGTTCTTACTAGGCACGGCAATATATATATACATACATACACCCCAGTCACGTGGCAACCGCGTTTTCATTGTGTTTACACATGCGTAAAACACCGGCCCCTGTAGAGAACTTCAGTACACGTGACGTGCCTTCGTTTTGAGCGAACACAGGTGCCAATTTGTTGAGGATACATAGTACAACAAATAAAAAGTAATGGATGACAGTACCGCATGACGGAGACTGCGAGAAGACAAGCGCGTTGGAGTGCTATCGGGATTCGTCAGTGCCCGTGGAGAAGCTAAAATAAAGAAACCAAACGGATGGTCTTATTATCGATATACACAGAAGCCAAAAGTTGGGCGCACAAGCTGGCGCAATTTTCAAGTTGTCTCAGTATGCAAAAAATTAAAAAAGTAAAAAAAATTAAAACTGCCAGGATAAGCCCTAAGTTGAGAATAAATAAAATATCTTCACGCATCTTGTTGCGATTATGTGTTCACTGTTCAATTATTTGCATTATCATAAGAACGTCGGGACTGAAAGAGACGAAAACATTGAAAATCGCAGGAACGCAAGCTGTTGTGTTCAAATTTTGCAGCATTTCATCGCTCTTTTCATCTCACAGTTTTAATAATATTTACTTCATAACTGCTTGCTCAATTGCCAGCAATGATGTTACAGTCACTAAAATTTCAATGAGGCTCGAGTCCACTTTTATGAGATCGCAACATGCTAAGTATATTTCGTGGCTGTTGCATCTGATACTGTATTGTATTAATATATAGACGTGTTTGGAGGAAGTAAAAAGTCTGTCTTATTTTGCGTTAAAAAACAGTGGCTACTGCAATTACTGAGGTTACTTAATTTAAAAGAAATGAATAAATCTGAAGAGACGTTTTCTGAAGCGACATACTCACAATTACTGTAATCAATTTAGATGCATTCTGGATCTAGAAGACAACTAACAGATCTGGAAGAGCAGGTGTAGCTCTTCCAGATCTGTTAGTTGTGGTCTTGTAGGATCCGAGTTAAATGTGCTCACAGTTCTTACTTCTGCGAAAACTGATCGGTGTGCAAGATTCCATCTCGGGCAAGACAATACCAAAAACTTGCAAGGACTGCAGGATCTAAAAACAAGATCGGTAATTACCTGGTGTACACACGCCAGACGAATATTAAAAGAAGATTTCGCTGGTCACACAAAGATGCACGCGCTGAATCGTAACTACTACAAGAGCGCCACGCATGCGATTCCATGGGCGCTCACGAAAACTGCCCCCCGCCCCCCGCTGGTGGCGCCGCAGCGGTGGTTAAGGAACTAGACCTGCCACGCCAGTTTTGGAGCATGCGGCGGGCCGTACCCGTGCGCTCTTTCATCAAGCGGCCGCGGGCCACCAATGCCTCGTACTTATTCTGGGTAGTTCTCCACTGTGTCATCGGTGCAAGCGAGTGGGGCTTGTACGTCGACAGTGCAAAACTCCGAGGTGATTGCAGTGCCAGCGATTTGGTCACTCGTCGGATACCTGCGTGTTGACTTATGCCAACAAACTCCGTTCGGGACAAGGCACAGAAGAGCAACATCTGGATCATCTTATAGATGCCACTGAGGTAGTTGATGCGACAAGAGAAGAAGCGGGAGGAGCAGAAGGTGCCTCAAAAGAGGCTGAAAACTTGTCCATGGATACCCTCGGCGCGCAAAATAACATCGCTAACGACGTCAGTGAAAGCATAAATGAACGCAATGCTTCAGAAGAACACCACTTGAAAGACCTTAAAGAGAATCATCCTGACAACGAGGAACAAGATGCAATGAATTGCGGTCAGACAAGGAAGCGTCAGGCACCGGTCACCGATGAAGCAACAACGAGTGCGCCAGACACGACAGAGTAAATGTCTTCATGTGGTCCACGTGTAACCTTCTTTGGGGACCGAGGGACGTGCCGCCTATGCCAGCGTCCTCAGGAAAGTGCTCCTAAAAAGTGCAAAGGAGTTAAAGCCACAGGGCAACCTGTGGCTAAAGGTGACCTACAAAAGGCTTAAGATAGCAAAATGGCTACCGCGCGAACGTTTCCCATGTGTATAGCGACACTCAATGTACGTGGCTTGAGGAATGTAAGGTGTCAGTGGTAGTTGCACCACGTGCTTGAGCAGTACAACATTGGTGTACTTGTAAGGCAAAAAGACTAAGGTTTTGGTTGCCCGTGACACCGATCTTGCACTGGAAGTTTTCCGAGGTTACAATTTAAACATCAGCGCAGCACGTGGTGCATCCACTGGATGCTTTTTATTAGTTAGAAAGCACTTGAAACGTACTATGGCGTCACTACATGCTGATGGGGAAGGACACCTCATTTGTTGCGACTTATCTTTTCATTCCCATAAAAGGAGGTTTATCTGTGTCTATTCTCCCTCCAAAGTGAATGACAGGAATGCTTTTTTCCTCTCTTTAACTTCGCTGCTAAACACTGACAGAACTTTGATAGTTTTTGGAGCCTTTAATTGTGTTTGTGACGTGTGATATCATTCATATATAACAAATCGTTATGATGTAAGTGCCACTTTACTGTAGAAATGAATCAATGACCACAATTTAGTAGATGTTGGAGTGCATGCACCTTCCTCGGTGAGGTTTATGCACTTCCAAGGCATCTCTCATGCTATGGCTTGACCGTGTATGCGTATCTCTAGGCTTATGGTCTCACATTTATAATTATGCTGTAAAGCCCATATTTTTTACAGACCATTGCTTCATCACTGTTTCTTAGGGTACTGAAAATTTTCATGAAACCCCTCTAAATTGCGACCTATGGAAGCTTAACGTACAGTTGTTGCGCGAAGATTGTTTTGTTAAAATAGTAAAAGAATCGGTACAAGAAGTAGCACAGTGTTAGCAGCTGCCAATTTTCGCTCAATGGGAAAGGTTTAAAAAAGAGTCTAGTATCAGACAATCAGTATTTCGTGTGAAATAGCGCAAAGAAAAAAGCTGAAAAACGCTATTTTTATGATTCACTTCATTAGCTCCACACTTTTGAAAGTCAACAGCCGGGATAAGTACGGGGACTAGATAAATGCGATTCGAGCACAGATACAAAAAACATGATACAGATTTATACGAAAAAGCAAGGATTCGTTCCCGTGTTACCCATTTCACTGAAGAGAAACCCACTAAAATATCCCTCGGGGATGAAAAGAGATATGCACTTTCTAAACATATACTGCAAATTGAGTCGAGGGGTTCCCTTTGCACAGAGACATGTGAAATAAAAGCTGCATTTGAAGACTATTACAAAAGTTTGTTCACTGCGGCTGAGCTTCAGGAGAATTTCGAGGAAGAAGCTGACCACTTCATTTCCCTTGTGCCAAGTTTCAAGAAGATGATAGATTCACTGTAGACGGTGCCATAACCAGAGAGGATATTAGATTTGCAATACCAACAATGCAGAAAAACAAAACTCCTCGCCCAGATGGCCTTAGTGGCGAATTTTACATAGATTTTCAGGACCTTCTGATACCTTTCCTTGAGCAACTTTATAAAGAGGCTTATCCCCGTGGTGAGCTTCCTTCTTCTTTCTATCAGGGCCATACAACATTATTCCCAAAAAGTACTCATTCTGACACATTAAAGAGAGTTAAAGAACATAGGCCTATATTGTTATGTAATGTTGACTGCAAAACATTTGCTAAATTGGAGACAAATCGGTTGCAGATGGTGATTACTAAATGTGTAGGTAACCCCCAAACATGTGGAATTCGCGTTCGCTCTATACAGACAAACATTCATAATGCACGTTCAGTTCTTGAGTGTATTGATGGTAGCATGGACCAAGTAGCCCTCTATCAAATATGCCTTGCAAAAGCATTTGATAAAGTACAGCATGCTTTTTTTTGTTCCGGCTCCTAAGACACATGCAGTTGGATGATGTACTGTACAATGATATTTCACTTTGTTATAAGAAGTGTACAACAAGGCTAATTGTAAATCACACACTTTCCAATATAATAGAGTTAAACTCATCTGTACGTCAGGGATGTCCGCTCTCGCCTTTGCTTTTTGCAATTTATCTGGAACCATTAAGTTTAGGTGTGCGTCTAGAGTCTAGCATAAGAGGTTACTGATATGATGCTGAGGAAGTTAAAGTTCTAGCTTATGCAGATGACATTGCCTTATTTTTTGCTGATGAACCCAGCGTTCACGAAGCAGTCAACAGTGCTTTACGTTTCTCTGAAGTCGCTGGCGCCAGCATAAATTTTGATAAAAGTAGTGGATTCTGGCTAGGCATGTGGGCCCAAACTCCTTTGGTCTTCGCAAATATTCATTAGAATGCGACTACGATGAAGCACCTTGGTGTGACTCTTGATAAATATCGTAACAGCAGCCCACACTGGACCGCTGCGATAACTACGATCCGCCGAAAGGTGGCAACATGGCACGGACGAGAGCTTTCCATTTTTTGCCAGAGCATCGAAGTTTATTTCTAGCATCAAAGTTTATTTATATTATGCAGGTGTTGTGCTGCTCTCGTGTACACATTCAAGCCTTTCATAGGATATTTCCCTGCTTTATTTGGAGGTCTTCCTGGGAAGCCATGAGAAGAGACAATCTTTTTCTTCCGCTTGAAACGGGTGGCCTCGGTCTTGTACATTTGTTCGTGCGAGAGTTGGTGTTGCGTTTTTTTTTACCTCATGGATGTGTGCCACCCCTTTTTTTTTTAGCGATTCTTGGTAACCGTAAATGTTTCCACCTTCCTTTTATTCATGTCACAAGAAGCGTTGCTAAAGAATCGCCATTGCGGGGATTCTTAAAAAAATTGTTAATACTGTCAATTTTTTGAAAGCCAGGTTTACCTTAGTGTATTTGTATACTATTGAAAAAACAAATTTAACCGCCACACTTGTGAATAACCTTTTCCCCGAACCTGTTTATCGAAAGCCATATTCGCTTTTGCCTGGTCACGATGTAATACTTCCTTTACGTAGAATGTGGATATCTCCTTCAGCGAAAACATTTTTCTTTAAACGGCACACTTCTACGCTTCCAGTGAAAACGTGGCTGAATGAAAAAAATCAATATACGTTCCCTGGACAGTGAATCGTAGACTCTGCAACCAACCTGAGACCATAGAGTATTGTTTTATTCATTGTCGTGACGCTTTTTTATTTTTGGGACATTCTAAAAAGAACATTAAGAAAAGAACTTCCAATCACAGCTGATGGTATTAGGTTCCTCTCATTCAAAAAGAGTCTGACCGATAATACTCCTTATGACCTGTTTATGTTGGGAATTTATTCACTATGGTATAGTCGCATGAGTGATAGACACGCCGAGCCACCACGGTCGACGAGATCTGTCTTCCGAGAAGCAGCTGCTCAAGTGCGCAGTGTTGTTGAGACTTTTGACCCCATTCCGGAGTTGCTTCCCGTTCTTGACGCGTGTGTGTGTTTCCCTGACTTCTGAAAAATTATGTTGTGTGTACTTTACTTGTGATCTCGTGCATTAACGAAAAAAAATAACATCGTGGCTTTGTGGTAGGACACCTACTCGCCGTGCGAACGGCCCGGGTTCGATCCTCAATGGGACCAAACTTGTATTCCTTATTTTATTCGCTTCTTTCTCGATTTTTCTGTCACAACCAGCGATCCCGATACCGACAGCGGATTTTTTGCGCCACGAGCATTTTAACACTATCGGGTTAAAAAGCTCCTAAAGTTTCCCTTCTATCGTACAGTCAAACTACGCCACACTGGCGAACTCATTTCAGAACACCAACGTTAATATTCCACAGGCACAACACACTATAACAGCGCCTTCCATGACGGCGCTAAGTGATATGCTAGCAAACATTACTCGCAATGACCTTGTATTGATCGAGGGGCACCCTTTCGCTGATTGCACCTGCTAACCTGTCTCTGGTCATGCTTTGAGGCTGCAGAACAGCTGCGACGTTTCGGCGAAGCCTAAAACGAAGCACTCATCACGACATTCGGCGTAGCCTGTTAGTGCGAGCACGCTCGTTCAATTTCTCTTCCGACGGTTCGCTGCTTTGACGCGTCATCGAGACTGTAAGATGCAAGAGGTCGGATTATTAGGCACAGTTTATTTATTCGCGCACGGAAAAAGCACGAAGTGCAGACATGCGTTGAAAACGTCGCGCGTGCGACAGTGGTGAAGAGTCGAATTACTGCGCATAAGTTTGTTAAGGCTTCTTAGAGAGACATGTTTGCCGTTTGCGAAAACTTCGGTGTACGGTTGATGACATCGGCATTATTAAATGTGACGCAGTGCATGGCAAGCACCAACACTTTATTCATTTTTCCCTAAGCCGCCCACTTCTGAGTGTGGTCATGGTGATTATTCGCAAGTTTCATCGCCTATAGGAGGCGCAGTGTGCGATTCAATATGGCGCCCACAGAGAGTATCAGAGCGCGCCTTTCATAAGACGCCGAGTGCGTCTTTCACAAACAGTTACGTCTTCCTCTCGGTTTCACAAACAGTTACGTCTTTGCACTCGGCGTTTTTCACAAGACGCTGAGTGCGTCTTTCACGAACAGTTACGTATTTCTAAAGCATATGGGATAACCTAAGCTTCTCGTTCCCGCTGCACTTTCTAGAACTTCGCAGCTCGAACTCGACTTACATAGTGATGGCATACTGGATACAGCCCAAGATGTAAACATAAGCGTTTTTGACAAGGCGAGATGTAACGGCCACCATAAACAGTGGCTTGACGCAAGCAAAAATCAGATATTCTCGTTTTCTTACCTGCGTTGCTGACAAAAGTCCACGCTGCACACTCTCCTCAGCGATGTGGCCGACTTGCCGATTCTCAACTTCACCATCCAGTCTTTTTTCCTCGCTGCATCTTTTGGGAAGGAACGAAGGCTTACTCTTGTCGATCCTGTATTTGTACACTGTGCTACGCAGCACATGCGATTGCTTTTGAAGTCTTTGAGGCATTTCGTGGACACGATGACGACTCGAACAACATAAAGCAAATGCACCCAGGAGCGCTACTGCCCCACCAACCGCCACTTTTTTGGATTCGAACCCTCGACCTTCGGGTCAGTAGCACTAGGTTGCTGACCCAAAGGTTGAGGGTTCGAATCCCGGCAGTGGCGGCCGCATTTTCGTTGGAGGCAAAGATGCTTTGGACACATGTGCTCAGATTTAGGTGCACGTTAAGGAACTCCAGGTGGTTGAAATTACCAGATACCTTCACTACAGCGTCTCTCATAATCACATGGTGGTTTCGGGACGTTAAACTACAACAACTATAATTATTATCATCTTCACCACATTCCTAGAGTAACTGTGAGCCATGTCAAATAAGCAGTCATCATCACTATCATTGTGTTTGTCCGTGCGGCGTATCTTGCCTGTGTGGCATGTTAGTCCTAATTATTATAGATAAAAGCAGAGCACAAATCTGACACGGACAAGAATACTGAAATGCACATAGTACACTAGCTGTTGTCCCGCATGCCTCTTTATCCGTTATGGTGTCACGCTGTTTTTAAACTAGTAATACGTGCCACATGGCTCGCATTCACTGTATTTTGAGTTTCCTTACTTTCGTTTCTAGTAAACTATATCTGCCTACAACGCCTTAGTTTTAAATGCGCAACAAAGATAAAAGGGAATGAGGACAAGCTGGCAAAGCTGGGTCCCAAGGTACATAATGTCTACGTTGAAGTGGGGCACTAGAATAAAGGACGCATGGACGGCACTGCTGATAATGTATCGTGCTGTCACACACGTATTGATTATGCATATAATGAATGAATGAATTAAGTTTATGTGTGATATACACATGAAGTCTGTTTTCTATAGAAATGTCTTTGTTCTTCACTGTCCAGGTGTTCCGTTTCTGCTTCAATATTACTATATTAGGGAGCGTGATGGACGCGGACGACAACAAGGTTCGGCCTCAAGGGGCTTGGTTCCTATTACTTTTTCTCATTCATGTCATAAAGGCGAGCTACGCCTTCTATACGACCACACACGAGGTCACAAAAGTCAAGGTCTTCTATAACTGGCACAAAAAAACAAAAACAGTGGTTCGCACAAAGGGCACTATCCCGAGGTCGCCTTTTTGATCCCGTCCCCGGCTGTCGTGTTTTGATAGAAGTGGATTGCTAGAGACCTGTGTAGTGTGCGATAGCTGCGTACCTATAAGAACACCAGATGATGCAAAATTTCGTAGCCCATCACTGCAGGGTCACCTAATGGTATCACCGTTTCGGGACGTAAAACCCCTCTAATTATTTAAATTATGTAAGTCACCAGCGATATTGTCTCAGGGTTGTGGCGCTGAAGGCTCAAGCAAGACTGGGAAGTACAAGACTCCTTATTCGGGCGATCTCACAGCCAGCAAATGAAAGCGCCGTGTACAAGCGGTAGACGCTGCACACTGATAGTGGTGTGGACAGTTGTGGGCAGTCCAATAATCAGTGGTGTGGACAGTTGTGGGCAGTCCATTAATCAGCCAAGAGTTCAGGGGGCCCCTGAACCACACCGAGTCGAAAAGCGAGACGGTATCTCGCCATCACAACTCTTTTTACAAACGCCATTTTCTCCTGACCGCTTATATACACACGAAACACTTGGACTGCAAGTGTTTGGAAGGAAGCATCAGCCAGTCACCATTGCGTGATCAACTGCACGCTGTTATTTTGGCTTGCGCCATTGCCAACACAGAGAATGAAGTAACATGAGTTTATCGCGCTCGATAATGATGCGAAACAAGGCAGAACGGGCACACGACTACATGGTAATTCAGGGTATGAGACAATCACACCTGACATCTCTCGCATATCAACAAAGCGAGAGCTTATTTCATGGTGAAGTCACGCCAACAAACTCATGGCGTTAGGAATTCGGCCACCAGAACTAGAAACGGCGAGAGAGAGAAACGCGCCCTTTGTATTTTCGGAGGTTGTTCAGGGGCCCTTAAAGTGCGTCGGCCTTTATTCAGATGCCATCGAAGGTTACAGCGTTATCTCAAGCGGCTTCGTAAGTTTTCGAATAAACTCTAATGCCCACGATGTGCGCTTAATCTGTAAATACACTCACATTGATTCTATTGTTTTGTTTCTCTTTTCTCTCAATTTTGATGTGCTTACCACATCTAAGTTATACACGACATGTTGTTACGTATTTCTGTACCATATATTCTTGTCTGTTAAATATATGTGTATATGTGTATGTATGTTTATATATGTACGTGTAAATAGATGAGTATCTATATATAGATGTGTGCGTGTATGCATTCTATCTGCTTATTCTCATTTCAATAATGCGTATTTCTGTAATTATACGTCTGTAAATGACCCCCATTACTCTGGGTAAGAGTAATGGGCCCCTGGGTAAGAGGTCATACACTGTTTGCAAACAAAATGCACCTCTTTCATGCGAATAAAACTTCAAGACTTCAAAAAATTCAAACCTCATTGGAAGATCGAGTAGAGCAGAGTAGAACCTGAGAAAGTGGCACACACCCACGCTCAGGGATCGGCCAAGAACTGGGTAGTTTTCCAAAAACTAAAACAATATTGATGTTTGCTATCCGGGCACACGTTCGCACAAGGGCGATGCACATGAATACCGCCACGCCACGGTGGTGTACTGGCTAAAGTACTCGGCTGCTAACCCACGTGGTCGCGGGATCGAATACCTGCTACGGCGGCTGCGTTTTCGATGCATGCGAAAATGCTGTAGGACCGTGTTCACAAATTTGGGTGCACCTTAAAAGAAGTCCACGTTGTCGAAATTTCCGGAGCCCTCCACTACAGCGTCTCTCATGATCATATGCTGATTTTGGCACGTTAAACCCTACATATCAATCATCACGTTCATATTGAAAGAGTTTGCTGCGCAAGCTCGTAAGTGCAGAAGGAAAAGGCAGAACAGTGAAGAACGAAAGCAAAGAGGGACGTTTTTTTTCTGTTCCTCGCTGTTACAACTTTTCCTTCAGCCCTTCCATGCTCACGCTGCAAATCCTCTCAATATTTACTCCAACGACCCCAACTATCTGTTCTTATTCAATGGATCACACGTGTAATGGGTCTGTAACATACGAAAATAAAAATACGAGACCACGTGTAGAATTACGTTTGAAACTATCACTCGTGAATCGTGATGACCTGTTTTTGATCATAGACAGCCTTTTACTGGTTGCACCTGCTTTGTGTGTCTGGTCATGCTTCGAGTCTGGAAAACAGCTGCGCCGCTCGAGCGAAGCCAGAAATGAAACGGGTCTCGGTGAGATGGCCTCAACTCAACCCGACATCGGCATAGCCTGTTTGTGCGAACGCGCTCCTTCAATTCCTATTTCGACCATGCAGCTGTCGTCCTGACGCGACATCGAATGTACACGATGTAAAAGGCTGGACTTTGAAGCGCAGTTTTCTTTTCTCATTTGAATTCTTCTGGCAAAAAAAAAGACATTAAACGGTACTTGAAAACGTCGTGCGAGAGTTGAAGCACAATCTCTAGAAAGCAGCTCAGTGGTTACGAGCCAGAATGCTACACATGAGACTGTTTAAAGGATTAAAGGGAGCATTGCCTGCGGTTTTCCGCAGCTTCTGCGTCTGGTTGATGATTTAGACTTTATTAATATGACAGTGGGTGGTGTCAGAAATAGACAATAATAGTGAGGAATATTATTATATATTTGAATTGTAGAATTCATAAGCTACTTATGAGGACGGTAACAATCCTCTCACGTTTCTGGTAGTCGGCCACAAATGGAGACCACCCAAAAATCGGGCGCCAGAATCTTTAGGTTAGTGGGATATGCACATAAAGCATCCAATGGAAATAAAGTTTGTAAAATTGACATGTCGCCTTAGAAGACGACATTAACGAAGTGCGCGCGGCGGCACTGGCGCGGTGGCACGAGCGCGGGCCTGGCGTCGAACGCTGGCCAGGAGTGACTCCAACGCCTGGGCTACGCTTTTGAACTTGTTCACGTTTCCTGTCCTTTAATAAATCGTCTACAGTCACAAGCGGCTGTACAGACGTAACAGTTGGCGACGAGGAAGACTGGATCGACTCATCGGCACTCCACCGACGTCAAGGAAATAACATGGCGACGCCCGACTTCGGTCGGCTACCCGAATTCAGCGGCAGCCACGAGGACATAGTCAAGATGCTCAAGGCTCACTTCGATCCACAACCGTCTGAAGTCTTCTGCAGGGCACGATTCCAGCGACGTGACCAAAAGCACGACGAAACGGTCAGTGATTACGTCACGGCGCTCAAGAAGCTAGCAGCAGATTGCAATTTCGGGACAAGCGCAGACACGGCAGCGAATCCGACAATGCTGCCTATGGACGTCATGCTGCGTGATCGTTTCGTTTGCGGTCTTCGGAACGAGCAGGTCCAGCAACGGCTCTTCGCAGAAAAGGACTTGACGTTCAAGAAAGCTTTCGACCTTGCACTGCGAGCTGAAAACGCCATCGAAGACCAGAAACGCGTGAAAACCGAATTTAAAGAGTTTCACGAATCCTGCATAAGCACATGCAAGATAGACAACCAAGGTCACTCTAGTGCCTCTGCCCAAAAGAAGAAACAACGCTGTTGGCGTTGTAACGCGCTACATAATCCGGACACTTGCAAGTTCCAGACAGTCTCCTGCAACTACTGCAAGAAACGAGGACACATTGAAAAAGCCTGTCTGAAAAAGCGGAAAGAAGCAAAAACGAGCAACAGCATCGAATATCCCCAACAAGGAACTTCGACAGCTGCCTCAGCACCAGTGACGACTCAGCAGGACTCATCAGACGTGGCCCTTTACGAGCTCAACACCGTAACCAACGCGTCCAGCACACAGAAGGTCATGACTCGGCTACGCGTACATGGCAAGTTCTTGGATTTTGAAGTCGACTCGGGTGCAGCCTGCACACTCATCAGTGAGGTCACGTTCAAAGCTACGTGGACAGATGATCGACCACGGCTTCAGACCGACAACATTCTCCTACGCACATGGTCAGGACAGTCTCTTCGAGTTCTCGGATGTGCAACGGTGATTGTTACGCGCGGAAACAAGACCATGACACTACCACTTGTTGTCATCAAGGGAGCAGGTTGTAACCTCCTTGGACGAAACTGGTTTCCTCACCTGGGTATACAGATCACGGGCATCAATGATGTATCCGGCGATGAACTTGTTTCGAAGCTTCTCGACAAGTACCAATCTGTATTCGACGAGGACATATCAGGACACATCGGTCCAGCGGTACAACTAGACCTCGTGGAAGGAGCGAAACCAAAGTTCCTAAAAGCACGGCCGGTTCCTTTCGCGCTCCGGTCAGCTGTAGAAGCAGAATTGGATCGACTGCAAAGTCAAGGCATAATCGAGCCAGCACAGCATTCGGATTGGGCAACGCCTCTCGTACTGGTTCGAAAGAAAAATGGCTCGTTGCGAATATGCGGCGACTACCGTTGCACAGTGAACCAGGTATCAAAGAAGGCAGACTACCCACTTCCCTCAACTGATGAAGTGCTCAGCCACTTGAGGGGAGGCAAGGTCTTCAGCACCCTGGATTTAGCACAAGCGTACCAGCAACTTCACGTGACGCCAGAGACAGCAGAGATATTGACCCTGAACACGCTGAAGGGACTATACAGGGTCAAGAGATTGCCTTTCGGAATTTCTGCAGCCCCAGCCATTTTTCAACGTTTTATGGAGACAATGCTGTCAGGCATCACAGGCGTGTGCGCATACCTAGATGACGTGATCATCAGTGGGAAAGACGCCACGGAACACGCCGAGAGACTGGAAGAAGTGCTGAAGAGGCTACGAAACTACAATCTGCGCCTCGGAAAAAACAAGTGCTGCTTTGCGGTGCGACAAGTTTTCTTTCTGGGACACCGAATCGACGAGACAGGCGTCCACACAAACGAAGAGAAAGTTCGAGCCATAACGGACGCTCCAGCACCAAACTGCAAACAAGCGCTTCAATCATTTCTCGGAATGCTGGCTTTCTACGACAGATTCTTGAGGAACAGGGCAACAGTTGCCAGCTGCCTATACCAGCTTCTTCAGAAGGACGCCACGTGGAGATGGGAGACAAAGCATCAAGAAGCCTTTGACAAGCTTAAGGCATTGCTGCTCAGTCAGACCGTACTGGCACACTACGACGAACAGAAGGAGCTTCTTGTCTCTTGTGATGCTTCACCATATGGCATAGGAGCTGTTCTGTCTCAACGTGATGACCAGAATAGAGAGGCGCCAATCGCTTTTGCATCTCGGACGCTAGGGCCGGCAGAACGCAATTATGCTCAATTGGACAGAGAAGGCCTTGCTGTGGTGTTTGCAGCCCACAAGTTCCACAAGTATATTGCGGGAAGAAAGGTGACTTTCGTCACTGACCACCAACCACTGCTCGGCATACTGGGTCCACAAAAGCCAACGGCTCAAGTCCTTTCTCCACGGATGACCAGATGGTGCATCAAGTTATCGGCGTATGACTACAGCATAATCTACAGGCGTGGCAAGAACCATCAAAACGCGGATGCGTTGAGCCGTTTGCCATTACAAGAACGTCTCGATGAACCCTGGCCTCCAGGTGACGTACTATTGTTCGAAGCTTTATCGAGACCTCCGTTGACTGCTGCCGAGATAGCACGCCTGACACAACAAGACAGCATCATGCAGAGGTTGTACAAGGCAGTGCAGGATGGTACAGTGGAGAAACTCACTGGAGATGAGTTTGCTCCTTACCGACGACGAGCGACCGCACTAGCACTACATCGCGAGTGCATCACACTTGGATCCCGAGTGATCATACCGAGCTCAGCACGAGCCCGTGTTCTGGCACTTCTGCATGCTGGTCACAGAGGCATGGTAGCCATGAAGAAGTGCGCAAGGAGCTACGTATGGTGGCCCGGAATGGACAAGGTGATCGAGGAAACGGTGCGACAGTGCCGTGAATGCCAAGCAACGCAAAAGAGCCCACCCAAAGCTCCTATTCCTACGTGGGACCGTCCCCAGACAGCATGGAACACGGTGCACGTTGACTTCGCGGGGCCACTACTCGGACGCACCTACTTGGTTGTTGTGGACGCATACACAAAGTGGGTGGAAGTCCGGCACGTGACACAAGCAACATCCGCGGCTGTAATCGACGTGCTCCGAAGCCTCTTTGCAACGTTCGGCATTCCCCGAAAGGTCATCTCCGACAACGGAAAAGCATTCATCTCCAACGAGATCAAGCAGTTCTATGCGTCGAACGGCATACAGGCTGCAACCTCACCAGCATATCATCCGGCAAAACGCTATGTGGCGGAGCTGAAAAGAGCGCTGTTGAAAGATGCGGACAAGTCCATACAGTGCCGACTTGCAAGATTTCTGTATCGGCAGCACACGACAATACACACTACCACAGGTATGACACCGGCGAGAGCGATGTTCGGACGAGAATTGCTCTGCCCTCTCGATCTTCTTAAGCGGGAGACGAATAAGCGAAGTCCTGAGAGCCAGGAGGCATTGCAAAAATCACGCCGCTTCGCTATAGGGGATAGAGTGCTTATCCGGCAGTTTTTGAAAAAGCCAGATTGGATTGAAGGCGAAATACTGCGCCGCGTCGGACCACGATCCTGGCTTGTAAAAAGCGACCAAGGAAAGGTTCGGCGTCACCTAAATCACATGAGGAAAACGAGTCAGACCAGACAAACAACCCAATCGCGGACAGATTGGAGCGCAGCTGACGATCTCTTGGACGCAACGCCAGAAGAGACGCCATCGAGCTCAGCTGCTCAACCGCCTGACTCGCCCAAGATGCAAGATCACACTCCCTCGCAACCGTCGACGTCACAGGCAGTGGCCACTCGGCAACTGCGACCACCAGAGGTTAGGCGACCTCCAGACCGCTATGGAGACTTCGTCTAAGGGAGGAAGAGTGACATGTCGCCTTAGAAGACGACATTAACGAAGTGCGCGCGGCGGCACTGGCGCGGTGGCACGAGCGCGGGCCTGGCGTCGAACGCTGGCCAGGAGTGACTCCAACGCCTGGGCTACGCTTTTGAACTTGTTCACGTTTCCTGTCCTTTAATAAATCGTCTACAGTCACAAGCGGCTGTACAGACGTAACAAAAATGAAATCGTAAATATTGCTACATGAAAATGCTACACGAAGGAACGATTAGGCAATCCCATAGGCTCGGAGCCATAAACTAGAATAGGAATAATATTTTTGATTCTGTCACCTGCGAAAACACAGCAAAGCAAACCTCCATGTGACTATTACCTAATATAATCCCTACACAGGATAAAATTACTGCAACATCTATTTCTAAACATAGACTTTCGATTGGAATGACATGTTGTATTTTGCTTTGATGCAAATATTGACGACAGAATGAAAATACCTGGTCTGTTTATTTATTTTCCTTGCAAAAAACACATTACGGAAACGCTGTGAGCCCAGCTTTAGGTACCTAATACGTCAGATGCGGAATTTTACTGTGTAATCTGGTTATTGTGTTTACAACTGCCGAAATACACACCACTGTTTATTCTAGCAAGATATATATACAAAGTATCTCATTTTATCTAGTCATAACTGGTCTATTTCCTTGTGCAAACAAGCATTTCTAAATCTTAGTGCTGTCACGTGAGTCTTATCAGGCAAAATTGGAAAGAGGGGTGCGTTGAAAGATGCTGTGGCTAATGAGTCTGCCATGTCATGCAGATAAATCCCATGGGGACCGGTACCCATAAAAGTACATTCCGCTCAGGTTCCCTGGCATCAAATTGCTAAACATACCGATGAGTGGTATTTTTTTCTTGCTGCAGAGATTCAAGTACATAATGGGGAGAATCAGTGAGTATGACTGCTTCTGATTCGCTTGCAGGAACTTTACGAATAACTAGAACTATCCTGCTGGGTTGGCTTGAAAACCATCTTCTTCTAAGTCGATGTACAGATCCTGCCACGGCCCTTTCCTAATCTTTTCCTGGAACTTACGTGGTTGAGCCATGCCTCTGGTGTCGTCCCACCGCTGGCCAAGCAATTATGTCACTTGGTGACGTCAACACGACACGTCGTGCTACATTACGTCACATTGATGCCATAGCGACGCCATGACGACCACATGATAGTGTGGCACGTCGACGTTCACGTCACATTCTTATGGCAGCACGCGATCACAATTTTTTAGATGCGAAGCATCTTATTGTCGAGTTCAACCCAGTGTTCCTGCGGTGCACCCACCCACCATCATCATCATGATCATCATCATCATCATCATCACACCACCACCACCACCATCATCATCATAATCATCATCATCAGACTGACTACGTCCACTGCAAGACAAAGGCCTCTCCTATGTTCCACCAGTCAACTCGGTGTTGTGCTTGCTGCTGTCATTTCACACCCCCAAACTACTTAATCTCATCTGCCCATCTAACTTTCTGTCTCCCCCTAACCCGTTAGCCTTCTCTGGGAATCCAGTCAGTTACCCTTATTGACCAGTGGTTATCCTGCCTACGCGCTACATGCCTTGGCCATGTCCATTTCCTCTTCTTGATTCCAACTATCTTTAAACCCGGTTTTATCCCTGATCCACTCTGCTCTCCTCTAGTCTCTTAAGGTTACACCTACAATTTTCCTTTCCATCGCTCGCTGCATCATCACCAATTTAAGCTGAACCCTCTTTGTAAGTCTCAAGGTTTCTGCTCTGTAGCTATGTACCGGCAAGATGCAACTGTTATATAACTTCCTCTTGAGGGATAGTGGAAATCTACCAGTATTGATTGGAGAATATTTGCCAAATGTGCTCCACCCCATTCTTAATCTTCTAGTTACTTCAATCTCGTGGTTCAGTTCCGCAGTTATTACCTCTCCTAAGTAGACGTAGTCTATTACAACTGCAAGTGCACTATTACCTATCTCAAAGCGCTATTCTCTATCGAGGTTGTTGTACATTACTTTCGTTTCCTGCATAATAAGTTTAAGACCTACGTTTTTGCTCTCCTTGTCTAACTACGTAATCTTGAGCTGCAATTCGCCCCATGAGTCCACCTTGACGCACAGAATTCCCTTTAGCTGAGATGGTGCGAACTCTTCAAGGGCGAAGCTCCTTAAACCGTGGGTCGTACGTCGGCATTGTATGTAGTAGTAGTAGTAGTAGTAGTAGTAGTAGTAGTAGTAGTAGTAGTAGTAGTAGTAGTAGTAGTAGTAGTAGGTAGCCACTTCCACGGCTGGATTACAGTAGCGGCACGCGCTCACCCTTATCAATTGAGGAGGAAACCCGTGCACGTTACTCATAAATAAACATATAGTTGTTTATGATGAAATAGCCTACAAAAATGAGTAACGACGAGTTATTCTCCAATAAAATTTGCTTTGAATTTCATGCTTACTAAAGAAATAGTAACAGAAGGACACAATTTGAGCACTATCGGACCAGAAAAGGTTGCCACGTTAAACTCGCTGGGCGTAACCACCTTGGTTTTAGCAAGGTTTAGCGAGGGTTGGGTTGCAGTGCCTTAAACTAGTGGCGGTATAAGCTGTGAACTACCGTCGACCTAATGAATGCAGAGAATAAATCTCAGGTTCCCAGCTGGAATCGAAACCAAGCAATTCTGCGTGGCAATGAAGCATTTTACGTCAGGTCTCTGAACTACTTATTAAACAGATGCTAATCTTCGTGAAACGTCAATAGTCGTTGCAGTGGTGCCTACCCAATTTTAAAATAACATAAGTACTCCTTTGATGCAGCTGTCACGTCGTGTTAACGTCAATTGTGGTTAATTGTCATGCGCTGAAGTGAATTTATGTAGCAGCAACCAGGACCAGCATCCTCGCGAGCATCCGCGCTTCATATCAGCTTCTGGTGTTGCTAATACGTATGTTTCAGTTGGCATCGTTGCGGAAGCGCAAACTACTGGTTATATAAGCATCTGCAACTCTTCAACATGTGTTCGTGCGTGCAGCATCTTACATGTATCTAACGTCATGTCATGACACGTCACTCAATAATTGCTAAATGGTCACCTTTCCTCCACATGCTTCGCATAACGTCGATTCCCAGGTCCGTAGGATATGCCGAATTTTTTTTTAATGCGAAGCATTTCTTAGAGAAATTCGGCGACCTTCCGCGTATCTATCTATCTATCTATCTATCTATCTATCTATCTATCTATCTATCTATCTATCTATCTATCTATCTATCTATCTATCTATCTATCTATCTGTCTGTCTGTCTGTCTGTCTGTCTGTCTGTCTGTCTGTCTGTCTGTCTGTCTGTCTGTCTGTCTGTCTGTCTGTCTGTCTATCTATCTATCTATCTATCTATCTATCTATCTATCTATCTATCTATCTATCTATCTATCTATCTATCTATCTATCTTTCTTTCTATCTATCTTTCTATCTTTATATCTATCTATCTTTCTATCTATCTATCTATCTATCTATCTATCTATCTATCTATCTATCTATCTATCTATCTATCTGCCTACGACTCATGGATGTCATGAATGTTTTGATGTACATTTGATGGTCCTGCAGCTTTTGCGGTGGTTTCGTTCACATGACCGTTTCCGATGGAGGCCGAAATGTTGAAGGTCCGTGTGGTCAGATTTGGGTGTACGTTAAAGAACCCCAGGTGGTCGAAATTTCCGGAGTCTCCACTACGGCGTCTCTCATAATCATATGGTGGTTTTAGGACGTCAAAGCCCACATATCAATCAATCAAATCGTTCGGATGGCATGTTGCAAAACCGGTATGGTATAGCATGACTGCATGGCAACCACAAGCGACAGACCCTAACATGCAAATCATTACATGTGCGTCATGTAACAACATGTCTACACGCCACGTTCATGATGCACTCATGGCCGTTTGACTAGCGTCACGTATACCAAGTTTTGTATTACGGGACGTGAATGAATGAAAAGGTATGTGACTGGTGCAAACATGATAATCACGACATGCGTGTCATGTAACAACATGACTACCAGCCACTCTCATAATGGGCTCGTGGTCGTTTCGCTAACTTTACATTTGACAAATTTGGTATTACTTGACGTCAATGAATTACGAAGGTATGTGGCTGGTGCAAACACGATAATCATGACATTCGTGTCATGTGAGAACATGACTACGCGCCACACTAGTCAAGGCGCAATTACATTTTGACTTGGCACGGTGCACGTGCTCACCGGCGTTCATTTCGTCGGGTCACGCCGGCGTTGCAAAGCCAGGCACCGGTTCTGGCATATAGTCGCAAGCGCGTTCCGCGCTGCGTTGCTTTGACACATGCGCGTTTTAGCGCGTCCGGCGTCCCTGCGTCACGAAAAGAGGGAGACGCAGTGTTGTCTACATAACGCATCGGCGCGAAATACAGCATGTCGCATTTCGCGCCGGTTGCCGTCGGGCTGCGCCGACGGACCCTGGTCGCGCCTGTCGCGCCTGGCGTCAGACTATATAGAGTGCTCGCGTTTTGCTAACGTAGCATCACTGTGCCCAGAGTGCGTGCCCGTCAACGCTTTATTGAAGTATAATGGGCCCTTCATTATGTCCTCGTGGCCGTTCTGCTAGCCCCAAATATACCCAATTTGGTGTAACGTGACGTCAATGGGTGACAAAGTTTATGATTGGTGCAAACATGATAATACTGACACGCGTGTCATGTAAGAAGATGACAACATCCTACGCTCATAGCGTGCTCATGGTCGTTTTGCAAGCTTCACATATATACTAAGTTTGGTATCACGTGACGTGAATAGATGATGAAGGTAAACGATACATCCAAATATGATAATTCTGACACGGAAGCCATGTACGGCATAGTTAACCTCCACCTCGTAGCATTGTGCTCGTTTTAATGTGACATATCAACGTTTCTCACCCGTGCTTCGCATATCATCGATTCCTGCTCTACGTTGTCTCTCCCAATTTTTTCTTTCATGCTTGAATCTACGAAAAATCGAGTGTAGCTCACAATATGTGCATAGAAAAACATCTACTTAAGCGCAGGCGACCATACCAGCAGGATCCAAGCAATTTGCGGACTTCGCACAGTCGCCATCTTGTCTTAACAGCAAAGTAACTTGCATATCTGCTTTTGTCTCCGACGCTTTCATTTTGAAGCTGTCTATTATTCCGGCTACGTGAGCATTGGGATGGGACTTAATTATTACGGCCATCGTCCACTTAGCTGACTAATTAGCCGTCTGTGGTGAGTATTGAAACCCACCCTGTTTGGGCAGGGCTCGGCGGAGCGAGGTGGTATGGTGCCGCTCTTTGTGAGCGGTGAATTAAACTACTGTGTCATGACGCTCAGCCTAGTTGTGGACACATTTTATTGGGAATGAATGGACAGCTACGTGGGCGAAGCTTCTGCACACTGCTCATACGCAAAGTTGTTCGGTACGGCACATGGTTCGTAATTAGCTTTCTATATCGATGCAGAGGTAGCTTTTCGGTGTCCTCGTAAAAGGCGCAACTTTCTCTCGCGTGCTAAGACAAAAAGTCACAACATGTAATGTGAAAACAAAACCAATATTTCACTGTTGCGAGCAGCGGCTTTTCTCAACTGGCAACATGTTGAAAAGCACTTTGTGGCAGTTTATGCATGAGCACAGGCGTTGGCTATACTGCATCACTAGCAAGCCCATACATTGCAGTTTTCCCTCTGAATTGACGACGCTTTGAATACGTGCATATCAAGTACACGTGTTTATCATGGGCTAATACAAACAATTCACTAGCTCTCTGAAGCCACGCTTTACTATCGCTTTATACCAATTCATATGAAGAAGAATCAGCCATGCTTCCCCCCCTCATCTATAAGTCAGGTTGCAAACTCATTCATGACTCACTCCGACTCAGATCGAGCCATGAGTCTGAAAAGTCTGGGTGAGTGGTATTTGGGTTAGTCTAGGTTTGAGTGAGTCCAGATGAAGGAAATTTTCGCGAGTGTGAGTCCGGGTGTGTTTGGCTAAGGAAAGTTTTGGGGAATCTGAAGCCGAGTGAGTCTAAAGTGCGAGATTTAGTTCTTGAGTGAGTCTCAGTGAGTTTTACTTTTTTTTTACCGAACAAAGGTCCTGTGTAGTCATCCTCAAAATTAAGGCAGCCTTACCTGCATTCACCCTTACACTCCCATCTACTCACAATTATTCAAAAGCGGTGTATTTACACACCATTTTAATGTTTATCCATAAGAGGTGCGAATAACGTAGGACGATGCCTTGACCTATCAGCTTTTCCGCCACAATAACCTTGTTGCCTCTCTCTTTCTGCCCCACCAAACTCTTCCACGGAAACTTTCCATAGATGTATGTTATGTTGTAATCTCTTCGAAAAAAAATTTCCTGATTTACTCAAACTTCATAATCGAAGATGCATGTCAAACATGTCAAACAGTGCCAAGAAAAGCATCCGTTAAGTGAGATATCGGTGCTAAAGAGCATTGACACTATTGTGGAAGAAGCTAATACTGGGCTAGTGAACTCATTACTGACTCGATTGGACTCACTCAGACTCACATCAAACCGTGAGTCCGGATGAGTAGTGTATTGGCGAGTTTGAATCAGCCTGAGCCCAGTTGAAGAAAATATTCGTGAGTGTGAGTCCAAGCGAGTCAAAAGGGGGAAATATATTGCTTCAGTGGGTCTGAGAGAGCTCCACAAGTTTGCGGAACTGTGCCTTCATTCGCTTTAGAAGAGACGACAACAAAGTAATTTTCGTCATCTGAAAACGATGGTTACAAGAGCAGGCGTTCTCACGAACATTCAAGAATATGTGATGAATCTGCAGGGCCCAGCAAGATATATATATATATATATATATATATATATATATATATATATATATATATATATATATATATATATATATAAAGGGAGAGGAAAAAATAATAATATAACCATTCATTTAAATGCATCACTTATTCTCGTAGGCTCATTCTCCAAACTGCAATATTTGGTGACGTATGCTTGCACAAAACCAGCTAAATAATGAAGGAAGCTTAAGGAGGAAGGAGGAGGAAGAAAATTTAAGCAGAAAGACAGGGAGGTTAGCCAGTTCTTAGACCGGCTGGCTACCCTGTGCTGGGGAAAGGGGTGAGGGGAATGATAGATGTTAAAAAGAAATGTTGCGAAGAGAGGGAGTAATTACAAAAAAAATTGCGACAGAGGAAAGGCAACATCAAAGAGTATAAGACACTAAAGTCTGTCTCCGAGGCCAGTTGTCCGCAAAAAGCGCAGCAAAGCTTTCAAAGCCTTCTGGGCTGAGGATGGGCTTGGCCAATGACCCTGAATCCTTTGTTCCGACAAAGGCCGATTGTCTAGTATATCCAGAGCTGCAGTGAGTTCTTGTCTTTGCACGTTGAAATAGGTGCACTCACACAGAAGGTGCGCGATGGTTTCTTCGCAACTGCAGTAAGTGCATGTAGGAGAGCTGGCCATCCCGATGAGATAAGAGTATGCGCTCGTGAAGGCCACTCCAAGCCACAGGCGGCATAGAAGAGTCTCCTCAGCTCGAGATATCCTTGGGGGAAGACGAAGCTGCAGATCGGGATCCAAGTTATGCAGGCGCGCGTTTGTGAAGTCTGTCGAGTTCCACTGTACCAGTGTGAGGTCACGTGCAAGTGAACAAAGTCTTGTAGCTGCGTCGGTTCTTGCGAACGGGATGGCTGTGTATTGGGTACCATCGTGTGCAGATCTAGCGGCCTCATCTGCGCGGTCATTGCCATATATACCGCAATGACCTGGTATCCACTGATACACTATGCTGTGCTGTTTTTCGGTTGCTTGGTGATGAAGAAGCCTTATTTCAGCTACTAACTGTTCATTAGGTCCATGGCGAAAGGGTGATATAGGACATTGAAGAGATGCCTTCGAGTCCGAGAACATCGACCATATTCCCGAAGGTTTCTTCACTATAAACTCCAGAGCTGCACGAATGGCTGCAAGTTCTGCAGCTGTCGACGACGTCAAGTGCGATGTCATGAATTTAATTGTGATGTTCCTCGCGGGAATAACCACCGCCCCTGCAGAGCTTACTGAAGACACCGAGCCATCCGTGTAAATGTGAAGGCGTCCGTTTTGCTTCTCTTGCAGGAAAAGTAATGTGGCCTGTTTCAGGGCTAGATGCGACGACTTTTTCTTATTTTGGATGCCAGGAATTGTAAGAAGGGCTTTGAGTGGGGGTAGGCACCATAATGGTATCGGCGGCTGTGCTGCATGCGTGAAGTGCAATGGAAGCACTGCGCAATGCTGAGCTACAGTTGCGCTGAACGCTGAGTGGGGCCTGGAAGTTCAAAGTGAGGCTAGGTGATGAGATGGAAGCCGAGCGAAATGTCTTATGTGCATTCTCAAAGCGTCTACGCGGATGTATGCGTTGACTGGATAATCACGTTGACTGAATGATGACTGTCGCTGCTGTAGACGCGCATCTCGGGAGACCAAGGCATATCCTCAGGGCTTGGGCTTGGATCGACTGGAGGACGCGCAAGTTTGTTCTTTGGATCCCGCAAAGCACGGGTTAGCTGTATCGCATATAACCGAGGAACAAAACAGTGTAGAGTTGGAGCATTGCTTGCACCGATGCACCCCACGTTTTTCCAGCAAGAAACCTCAGTACGTGGGTGATCATGGTGAGTTTAGTTTTCATGTGGGCGATGTGAGGGCTCCAGGAGAGGTCGCGATCATCTATGACTCCGAGGAATCGGTGGGTCTTCACGTAGTTGATCGTGTGTCCGTTGATTTTAATAACATAAGGGCTCATATATACCTTATGCGTGAATGCTATAAGCGAGCATTTCTCTGATGACAGCTCTAGTCCCCGTTCTTCCAGGTACTTTGTCGCTATTTTTGCCGCTCTCTGAAGCCGGGCACGCAAATGAAGGCGTGTTACGCCTGACGCCCAGATGCAGATGTCATCTGCATATATTGATAGATGGACAGATTCTGGAAGTGCATCAACCAGGCCGAGTAGCGCTAGATTGAAAAGTGTGGGGCTAAGAACGCCGCCTTGAGGCACACCTCGACGGTTGCAATGGTGCGTTGTTGTGCCATTCACCGTCTGTACAAAGAAAGTTCTGCCTTTCAGATAGCTGTGGATCCATTGGTAAACCCGACCCCCTAATCCAACATTTTCCATGACATCCAGAATGGCTTCATGTGATACGTTATCGTATGCACCTTTCACGTCCAAGAACAACGCCGCAGATAAACGTTTCAGTCTTTTTTTATGCTGAACAGATGAGACCAGGTCTATAACGTTATCAATTGCGGAGCTCCCACGCCGAAAGCCCGTCATAGCATGAGGGTATACCTCGTGGCGCTCCAGGTACCACTCTAGGCGAGTCAAAATCATCCTCTCCATCACTTTCCCGAAACAGCTGGTAAGCGCGATGGGGCGATAAGAGGTCAAGTGCAGAGGAGATTTACCTGGTTTAAGCACAGGGACGAGGCGGCTGGATTTCCATGAATGAGGGATAAATCCGCTGCTCCACGAGTCGTTGTACACGGATAGAAGGGCCCGTCGAGCTGCTTCTCCGAGGTTGCAAAGAGCCATGTACGTGATCCCATCCGGACCAGGCGATGAAGATCGTTTGCATGCTGTCAAGGCCACTTGTAGTTCCTCTAGAGAGAAAAAGGTGTCTATTCTTGAATCTCTGGAAACTGGAACGTTTTCTAGGTGGCGCGTGGTGCACGTGGACGCATGACCGGCAACTTTCATGCAGAAATCTTCTGCTACTTCAATTTCGGTGCGTCCTTGGTGGAGAGAAAGACACTTGAAGGGGCGATTTTGATGTGGCGATGTTCGTAGGCCACGGACAATCCTCCATGTCTGCGTCAAAGGCTTGTGTGGATCCAAAGATTCGCACAGACGTTTCCAGCGAAAGGATTGAAGTGAAACGATTCGCCGCTGAATTTTTTTCTGTAGGTCAAGCTCAAGCTAAAAATGCCTTAAGCAGTGCCCCTGAAGTACGCATTGCGTTTTCACGAGCTGACACGAACGCCCTGCTTCGCTGCGTGATGCGCAGCTACACACTTCAGCACTGGACCAAACCGGAACGGCGACACCAGCGACTTCACAAATGGGACCCGGAAATGAGCGCCCTGAGCGGACACGAACGCCCTGCTTCGCTGCGTGATGCGCAGCTACACACTTCAGCACTGGACCAAACCGGAACGGCGACACCAGCGACTTCACAAATGGGACCCTGAAATGAGGTTCCGCATGCCTCCTAAATTGAAACGGCAACTCACAAGTATGATCAACCGCATTCGTCTTGGTGTAGGGTACACTAGACGTTACGCACATATCATCGGTCGCAGTGACACCGGTCCTAATTGTGAACACTGTGATGTGCCAGAAACACTTGAGCACATATTTTGTGTCTGCCCAGCATACGCACGTGAACGACAAACACTGATTTCTTCTACTGAACAATATCGCAGTAGGTCATTAACTGATGAGACCATGTTGGGCCCTTGGCCAGACACCAACAGCGCAACCGCGGTCACAAGAGCAGTTATTACCTTTTTAGAAACAACTGGTCTATGTGCGCGGCTCTAAAATGTGTCTCCGCTAGAAAGAACACTACATACTCACCTCTCTATCTCACCATCGTCATCCATTAATCTTTCTTTTCCCCTTTCCCTTCCCCCAGTGTAGAGTAGCAGGCTAGAGCAAACTATCGCTCAGGCCGACCTCTCTGCCTTTCTGTAAATAAACATACTTCCTTCCTTCTGTAGGCGCCTTGCCTCCCTCAAGTCGTGAATGGACTTAGTGCGCCTATATCTTCTTTCTGCGCGACGACGGATCGCTCTGAGCCGTTCCGATTCCGCTTGATATTGACAATAATCTGAAGTATGTTGAATATGATAGGTCGCTTCTTGAGTAGCACCTCTAATCATATCCTCGAGGGTGTCAAGAGGAGGCGTTTTATTTTCTTGACACCTTTTTTCCGTCAGTGACCTGAACTTTGTCCAGTCGGTGCGAGTCGAAGTGTCGTAGTTTGGCGATTTTTCCAGGCCCTTGATCTTCAAATAAGTTGGTATGTGGTCGCTTCCATGAGTTTCATAGTCTGCGAACCACTTGACCTTTCCATTTAGGCTTCGTGACACAAATGTCAAGTCAAGGCAGCTGCTGTATGTCGTTCCCCGTAGAAACGTTGGGCTTCCGTCGTTTACACAAAGCAGCTGCTGCTCCAGAGCAAAGGAGAATACTTGCCTTCCGCGACTGTCGGTCTTCTAACTTCCCCATAGTGGGTGGTGTGCGTTGAAATCTCCGGTGAGGATCCATGGTCCAGGTGTGGCTGTTAACAGTGCACGTAGTCTTTCAGGTTCAAAACGATTCGAAGGTGATATATATGCGCCTACGAGCGTGAAATTGAGGTCTCTACGTTTAACTGTCAAGCAGACATACTGGTTGTCATCGTGAGGTGCTACACGGTGCTCGATATAGGTAAGGTCGCATCTGATATATAAAATGACTTTACTCTGTTCGTTGCAGGTAGCGGACTTGAAGGCTTCGTACCTGGATAGTCGTATTGCATTGTGTAGCCTTGGCTCGCAGATAACAATAATTGGAAACTGATTTTTGAACACAAATTGTCGTATATCAGAAATGCGGGGCTTGAGGCCTCGGGCATTCCACTGAAATATCGAAGCTCCTTTGACCTCTTTACGAAAGGCTTGCAGAGGCGCAGCCATGGTGCCTTTCCAGACTTGATAGCACCGGCTTCAGCGCATCCACTAACTGAAGTGCACTCTTTGCAGCCGGACTGTCAATGCTAGTGAGGAGCATACGAATGGCATTCATAAGGGCCTTTACCATGGCTACGATTTCTTTGTCGCGACTATCACCGCATTCTCGTTCCAAAGTGATTGTAGACGAGCGATGCGGTGGCTCAGACGGTGGGTTTATCGTTGGCAGCGCTGGCCATGCTTCGGGCGTGCCGGTGATGCTCTTGTCTTGCTTGGAAGGTTTTTTGTCGGCGTGTCTGGACGCTTGAGGTGGTATGCCGGTGGTCGTTTGGTGAAGTTCAATCCTTGCTTCAGCACTGGGTCTCCTCAGGGGCCTCCGGCGACGAGACCGCCGGCGTCGTACTTGGGCAGCGGCCTCCCTGTGAGTTGAGCCATCCCGGACCATTTGCCTCAACACTTGCATTTCCTTTTTCATGATTGGGCAATCTTTCAACGATGCTTCGTGAGGGCCATGACAGTTTCGACATTTTCGAAGTTCTGCCTGGCAAGCGTCTGCGCTATGTGATTCTGAGCATAGCGAGCACACAGCCAGGTTTGTACAAACAGCACTGACATGTCCCAATCTATAACATTTCCGGCATTGAAGGGGCTTCGGTACGAAGGGTCGCACTGTGTGTCGAAAATGGCCGACCTTGACTTGCGATGGAAGGCTGTCACCCTTGAACACGAGCTTAACGCAGCGTGATTTGCCAAGGCGATGAGCTTGTAGTATAGTAGGTTCTGCAGACACCGGTTTGATGAGAGCAGCAAAGTCACTTTTGCTGATGGAAATGTCGACGTCGTAAATGACGCCTGCCGTAGAGTCGCGGCCATCAGGCATATATGAGCGAACATTGATGTTATCCAACATCTTGACGTTGCTCAGCACTTCCAATGTGCTTCGTTGAGTGACGTCTACGGCGAGGATATTCTTACGGTCATTGATCCGCACGTCCGCGATCTCTCCCTGGGCGAGTTCCTCAAGAAACCTAGACGTGACTTGACGATTGAGCCGGTTGAGACTATGAGCCGCATCGACCGGCACAAACAGAATTGTGTATATCGTGGGCTCTCGCGTCGTCGTCACATTCTTACTTGTTGTTGGAGACGGCATCACTAGTCTTCTTTTTCGCTGCCGCCATGTCACAGGCACGAAGTCGCCTTCATCGGAGCTTTCGTCGCTGGCTGTAGAGTAAATCAGCGTGTCTTCGCTGTCGGCATCACTCGGGTGGCCCGTACGCTTTCTCGTGGTAGCTGCGGACGACGTCGATGGTTGCGGTGGAAGCCCAGGCGAATCCACGTCCATCGCCGCAGTCCCTGGAACGGTGTCTTCCACAGAGTCGCAGAAAAACTTTGAAAAATTACAGATAGTGACAGCAGTGTTCTACGCCAGAATCACTTTGTCGTCGTCCTTTCGTCGTCCTCTGGGGTACAGCCAACCAACCGTTTTTCATCGGCTACTGCGCTACGCGCATTTTTTTTGAAGGAAGCTTAAAATGCGCGTAGCGCAGTAGCCGATGAAAAACGGTTGGTTGGCTGTACCCCAGAGGATCGGCTCAGCCCACTACGGGGGATCGGCCACGAATCGCGTGGTAATGGGATTTCGGGGAAAGAAAAAGGAAGAGGAAAAAGAGGAGGGGGATGCCTTAATGTTTTTTTATACAAACGAAAAGTTTAGTTGTGCTAACAGGCTGATATGGATTGTCTAAAAATAAAACAAATCAAAATAAAGAGATGAAATAAATAAAAATACAGTAAAGAATATATGAAATAATTACAAAAATAACACATGAGCAAGGAGATTAGCATGGTAGCCGTTTTTATTCATTTTCGCAGTTACATATGGCTCCATATATGCCCCTGTTGCATTGACCTAGTGCCAAAGCCTATAAGGAGTGTATTACTGTTTCAGATAGCTCAAGCCTGTGTTTTTATAAAGCTGTCATTAGAAATTTTCGCCTTCAATTTTGATACTGGCAGCATTCTGTGAAAAAGTGTTCTCTAATTTCTGTTTGTGTACAATAGTGACAATGGGTGGAGAAGAAACAAAACAAGGTCTGTATAAATGAAAGGTTAAATGTAGAATAGCGCATCGCAATTTAGTGAATGTCACTTCCAATTGTCTTGTTGCACACCAGGCGCTGTACCTTTGAAACTTAAGGTGCTGAAAATCTGCGCCATTTAGAACAGAAGAATTGGTGTGTTCCTGCCATACACAAAAGTTTTAAAATCACGTTATTGTATATTGGCAGCAGGGTCTTAGAATATTCAGGGCGGGGTCTTGAATTGATTCTGCCGCCAGTGGGTCTGCCGCTTCATTTAATACTAGTCCCACGCGACCTGGCACCCAAACCAATCGAATAACACGAACGCGTCTGGGTATATACGTATGGAATTCTAATAAGCAAGACGATGTTTTTGGTGCTGTCAGAACAGTGCAAACTGGCAAAAAATCAGTCAGTATTACAGTTAAAGAGGTATATGTTTGTATCTTGTGTATGGCCAGAATCACTGTCATTATTTCTGCCATTAACAGTGCATTTCCTCTGAGTTCATAAGCTACTTTCTCTTCTTTGAACGATGGTTTTTCAAGCATATTACGCTGTCCGGATGGCTGAAGACACCGCCAGGATTTGAGCCCTTGCCCCCACCTGAGGAAGGGGGCATGGAGGAATAAAAAAAAGGAAGAAGCATGACGTCACGCCGACGGCCTTGACAAGCCGTGCTGTTTCAGGGACAACATTGTCGGCCCAACATGTGACCTTTCGTGCAAGAACACGCCAGCAACGAGACTTGCCGATATTTCGGAATATGGCACCCGGTAGCTTTTAATTGAAACGCGGTTGTTCGGCACAGACCAGCCGGCTCACGCATGTGGTTCAAAGACGGAACGCCACCACGAGTACTAAAACCTACCGCATGCTCTAACGTTTTGATCACGTGTTGGGCCGACACGGTGGGCTTCACTCGTGTGACGTAATGCTCAATCTTATTTTTTTTCTTCCTTCCTGAAAAGGAAGTTACGAAGAAGCCCATCTCCCCCCCCCCGGCAATTTTTGACCCCAGCAGGGACAATTTATTGAGGTTTATATATATACGACAGAGCGCATGTGGAATAATTTAATTCCATTTCCACGAACTATCACGGAGTCTTCGACGAACACGTATCTTCCCACAGAAAAAAAGTTGGGTGATTGGGATCCGTGCATGTATATTACGAGAAAGGGCTTATTGATGGGGCCAGACTGATTCTTGCTGAACTAGATAGGGCTAGAGAGCGAGCGAAAAGGTATGGTCTGAGGAGGCTCGTCAATCAAGCTGAGACGAGAGACATTCGAACAAAGGAGGACAAACCTCATCTATGTTGTAAATATGTAGAAAAAACTTCATGTATCAATTAGATCGTCAGCTTCATGGAGCTTCAAATCTAACCTTTTTATAAGAGTATACGATGTCTCGAAGATACGATCGATGTTGGCTAGGCCATTCGATCTCACCTTCTCAAGCTGTTCTTTGAATGGAGAAAACGCTGCGATGACAAGCTGAATACTGTAATCTGTTTTTCTTACTGTCAAGTTATTAGAGAGTATTCTGCGTTGTAGTGTGAAGAGGAACGAAGTGTTCATATTCAAAAGGCTCCACAGGCATTGATTTCCAGCGCTAGTATAAAAGGGACATCTCGCATTAGATCAGCTAGGCTTTGAGATATTTAGTAATGATCCCCACCACGACCCTGCAATTTACATCACCAGGTTGCGTGGGGACCGCAGAACAGGTGTCCGAACGTATGGACTCACCAATGCCTCGCGCATATCATTAAATTGCTCCAGTTGCAACCCCGCCTCCACGAGGTGGCAGCAGAGGTACTATGAACTGATGTCTCCGCTCCGGCAGGTTTCAAAGTACTTAGACGGCGTAGGTTGCGAGCATTCAAACTACACTTTTACGTTTCTGACTTTGCAGAAAGACCTTCACAGTGTCTCTAACGAATAGTTGGTCACTGGTATATCATCCCACCATCACCGTCCTGAAGAGAAGCAGTACAACATCGCCTATCAGAGGATGCAGGGTCATTGCGGTATCTGCGAAAACGACCATTTCGATGAAGCCATACGGTTGGCTCATGATCTTCATTGCAGTGGTGCCGTTAACATGAATGACTGCCGCTACAAGGCTTCTTTACTCACACGTCTGTTGACACTCGCTGCAGGGGAACTCGACGGAATACACCAGTGCACGTTTTAATCCGTTAAACCAGAATCTACAGCTCTGTTTTTCACGGGAAGAAAGTAGAACGCAGAAGACGCTCCTGCGCCGACTGTGGTTCGGAGTGGAGGTCGCGAATGCTTACTCGTTTCTGATCCGAACGACCAGTTGCCGGTAGTGTGAGAATTGTGGTCGCAATGAGACAATCACCCTTGTTCTTTGTGAGTGGCCTCGCTTCAACGCACCAGGAATTGTTAAACGTTTTCCACAGATTTGACAATCACCCATTGTCGGAAAAAATGTCTTAAGACGTACACTCGTCAACACGATTCTCGACACAGAAAACTGTGAAAGCATTATTGCGTCTTTTACGGAAAACTCGTTTCAAAGCTGGACTTCAGGCAGTGTCGGCTAACGTATTACTGTTCTCCTCTTTTCTCTCTCTTCTTTTTTCTGTAACATCTCTTTTCTGTTATCCTTTGTTCTCCTTAATTCTTTCCCAAGGAAAAGATAGCCAGCCGTTCTGAAAACTGGCTAACCTCCCTGTCCTACCATTTTTATTTTCCTCCTTCCGCCTCATTCACAGTGTATTGCTGTAGACCATGGAGGCCTTGAATAACACTAAAGAGTTTCCGTCATTAAGAATAGGCTTTTCATGCAAATTTGTGCTTGCAGTGCCACTTTAAACATTATGTGCATTCTTGGCTTGTTTTTTGTTTCATTTCGATATTTCGTTGGACGTAGAATATTTCTAAAATCATCACGGTTACTAAAAGGTCCTTGCCAAGAAAGTCACGTATGGAACAAAGACGTTCTATTGTTTGCGATCAAACGCACCTGTTTCTTCTTGCATATTGAAATGTTTAGAAGAACTCTTTCGTTAAATTTACGAATATGCAGGAAGCAGTTTGCCTTCGCAAAACCCAGACACAAACACACAAATGCATACCATCATATTGTGCAATAGTGGACTGCTCCTAACAGTTAAATTTTGTTGGAGCCAGTAGGCATCAGCAATGGCCACAGGCCCTGCTCTACTTGTAATAACGGGAAAACAAGATGTTTATACTCTGTACTTTCGCTGGTATAAACGTTCACCTAAAAAAAGAAAGTAAATAATCACGCATGTTTTCTGCGATCGGCCTTCCGTGTGAAACATATCGTGTGGACGTGCGCTGATTGGAAAATTTCAAGCTCCCTCAAGCCTGGTACGCTTCCGTTTGTGGACGAAGCTTGCAGACAGCGTGGCAGGCAGCCACGGCAAGCTGTTAAAAAGACAGACAACAATTTAAATCCTCAAAAACAGCCAAAGTTACCGGCATTCACAGCACAGCGAACGTTTGCATTGTGCATCTTTTAGCTCAGAAGCCCGTCGCGAACCTTGTGGTGACCGCGAGCAACTCGATCTGTTATGGTTGCTAACTTGTGTTATAAAGAAAGACACTCCTTTATAATACGATCATACAGCAGTAATAGAATTAAAACTACGCTCGTGTACCCCGGTTATTATTTTTCAGCGTTCTATTCGTTACTAAAAAAGTAACTAAACACGTTACTCATTGCACCAACAAACGGCAAACGCGTTACAGCCTCACGTTACCGTAAAAAAAAGTAATGGACGTTGCCTTTACCCTTTCTACACAATAATAAATTCAGTGTCTCTTGCTATGGAAACCCACAAAAAGAAATTTTTATATATAGGATTCGTGCTTCACAATAACCTTTTGACCCCAACTTCGATAATATTCAATGTGCTCATTTAACGGGTACTACTTGTACAAATGCACCCGACCTTGGCAGTGTTATAGTGGCTTAAAGATGCTTGACGCATGGCCCCGCCCTGGTGGTCTAGTGGCTAAGGTACTCGGCTGCTGACCCGCAGGTCGCGGGTTCGTATCCCTGCTGCGGCGGCTGCATTTCCTATGGAGGCGGAATTGTTGTAGGCCCGTGTGCTCAGATTTGGGTGCATGTTAAAGAACCCCAGGTGGTCGAAATTTCCGGAGCCCTCCACTACGGCGTCTCTCACAATTATATGGTGCTTTTTTGGACGTTAAAACCTCACATATCAATTATCAGCTTGTCATATGTGATGACTTGTGACAGTGGCACATGGTGAAGCCACTTTTCATAATTCAAAATATTAAAAAACCTCAAATTCAATTACCCATACTAGCCTCAAAGAAAGCATCTCTGAGCAACTCTCAAGAAATTTGCAGTAATCGGCTTTTCCTGAGTTCGAGCAGCCCCTCAATTGTAGGTCGTCAAAACTGAAACTGGTGGTCCTGGCCTGTAAAATTGCCTGCCGCGCGACAGTAGACAGTGGCGGAGGCCTGCATAGCCCCCCCCCCCCACCCCCTTGTTGTTTCTTTAGCGGGGACAGGGGTGGAATGATTTGTAAGTTTGTGACACCAGATGTGCCTTGGTCACCTTCTGTCATCGCGTTTGGACCACCAAAACGTATGGGGCGCGCCTTATCGACTCCGGCAGGGATGCGTGGATGGCCTACACAGAAAAAGGGCTATTCTGACGACTGCTGGAGAAACGCTTGAGGACGTAGTCATGGAAAAAAAGAACATTTGTGCATAAAAATTGCTTGTTCACTTTAGCCTGTATACTTACCGCAAATTTTGCGAGCGTTTAAGTGAGCGCGTTCATGAACAGCCTCACTGGATCAGGAGCTCAATAACCAAAAACGTAGCTGCCATTGCGGAGAGAAAGAAGCAAAATTTGTTTAAAAACAAAGTTAATAAATGTTATCAACTCTAAAGCAACTATTTTGTAGCTAGTATGATCAATTCATCCATTTTTAGACATTTTTTAATAATGGTTTTCTTTGCTCTAGATGTTTCAAACAATGTTCCTTCACTCTCCGGTGTGCATATACTTCATACGCAAGATGTCTTCTTTGGAACGGTAATATTTGTGTGTTACATCAGTATAAACTTCCGAGAAAGACTGGAGATGTAATTAGTTCCTCAGTGTTGAATATCTTCGATATTTTTCACCTCTTAAATTATGTTTGTTCAAAGAAACCTAATTTTGTTCTTGCGGACAGTGGGTGCTGCATGCATAAAATATGAAATACTATATCAAATTTAAAATATCATTTTCCGAATTTTGGTCAATCTCTCCTGGAATTACCAGTTTGCGACAGTGGCACGGTGAGGCAGTGGCACATTGAATCCATGTTCCCCCCAACCCCACCTTCCTTTCAAATTTTTTGAGACTTGGCATACTTGTCTGCCCGGCACCCCCTTCAGCTCAACGAGGTGCCCTCCTCGGAAAAGACTTCTGCCTAAGCCCCTGCTTTGCGGTGACCACTCCTAGAAGACAAAGTGTGGTTGTGTACGCCGTGTAGCTACCTGTAACAATTAGCTGTAGTGTTGGTATGACAGCAGTATGAATAGGCTTCAGTTGAAACAGAGGCTAGCAGAAACCGAGCCAACCAAAGTAGCCAAAAATGAAAAAGGTGTCTTTTAGGGGCGAATCTCGTTATAGCGGCATCCGTTCCTTCTTCGTAGTCGTAGTAGTAGTCATAGTGTGTAACCAGTTTTACATTTTGACCTCCGAGGTGATGCCGGTGAGAGATTTCTTCTGTGCGTTGTTGAACAATAAAAAATTCGCAGCGTGCGCGTTAACTAAAAGCCGCATTCTCCTGTTTCTCATTCCCCCGTAGCAGCCATTGGCATGTGCATTAAGCACTATCTGGCAAGAAAAGGTTGCTACGTTATACTCGCTGGGCATAACCTCCTTGGATTTAGAAAGGTTTAGCGAGCGTTGGGCCGCAGTGCCATGAATACAGTGAACTAGTATATACCATGAACTCGAGGTGGTTAAAGGTGGTAAGTAGACACGAAGCGCAAGCCGTAAGAAAGTGTGCATGTGCCCCCTCTCGTTTAGTCCTTGGAATGTTCACTGGATGGCGGTGCATATGCGGAATATATGATGAAAAGAGGTGAGATGGTGGTACTTGGAGTGTTGAATAGATGAACGAACGGACACAGACAGATGCATGGACGGACGCATGGATGGCTGCACTGACGGATGGACGCACGGAAGGACGCAGCGGCGGATGCAAGGACGAACGCAGGGACAGACGCACAGATAGACGTGCGGACGCATGAACAGATGCACGAACGGACGGGCGAATGGACGCACGGTCGGTCACACAGACGGACGCATGGATAGACAGAAGCACGAACGAATGGATGGACGGATGCTTCGCTTCACTCTCTATCATTCACTCCGTGGGTATGCTGCCATTTTGTTCTTCACACACACACACACACACACACACACACACACACACACACACACACACACACCATGCGACGTTTCGCGCATAACTCGCATTCTTTTCAGAGGTTTTGTTCATGTCATGGGGTCACGCCTATTGTTGATGATGCGCGACATTTTGTTTAGGCAGGCTCTACGGGTAGTGCAACTGTACGTCACTTAAGTTACCGGCTGTTTCCTGGATGGGCCACGATTCCTCGAAAAGCCGCCTGTAAATTGTGCTCTGAGTCTACAATGCCGAATTCGGCCAATTCGATGCGGTGGTTGTTCACCACGCTGTTCTCAGCGAGTTTACTCCTTTGTCACTCGAACTTGCAGACGTCGGTTTCAGTTTGCCGTAGGCTCTCGAAAAAGTTCTTTGCTTTCGCCACGTACGAAGCGTGACAATCGGCACGTGGCGTGTAGTAAACCAGTTCACTCGCTTTCCCTTCGGGTAGCCTGTCTTTTGGGCCTAGAAAGGTGCAGTGGCCAGCAATTCATCTTCTACAATCCAATTTCATCAAAAGCATATGTTCCTACAGTGTGTCGTGGCGTATACCGCAGCTTTCATCAAGCTTTGTGGGGCGATGTCCTAAATCGACCCACATTGAGCTGAGGCGCTTCAGCAACGGCTATCCGTAATTTCTACCAAAAAAACAAAAAGCGAATCCACCATCGCTTTCTCTGCCAAAACCTGCGGCTGACATGCAGCTCTTCGACGCTGCGAAAGAAGAATGCATCGGGGAGAGCTCTGGGAAAATGACACCTACACGATGAATAAGTAACGAGTAACGTGACATCACACGTTACCGAAAAATTGTAACCTTAGTACGTTACTACTTACTGTTCTAAAATTTAATGAGTACGTTATTAAGTTACCAAAAAAAGCAGCGCGTTACCGGTAACGGCGTTACTTGAAACACGTTACCGCCAACACTGTTCTCCATACGATTCCGTGTATGTGCATCGTACTTCTTACTCTTTTTCATTACCTTTTAATTTTATTCCAGTAACTTTTCTTGTTTTTGTGTGTTTCTTCAACAATAGTACAAAGCTAAGGGAACAGTAGGTTCATGACGTAGCGTTCCTTCCTAGGTTTTTGTTTTCATATATAAACAGAATTCGGCATAATAATCTACATCTATGCGAAGCTATTGCAGTACTGGGACAAAGTTTTTGACAGGTCATGCGTCGATTCCGCAATGTCTTGTGGTTGCTGACGATTTCACGATGAAAATTATTATAGAAAACCAGCCATGAACGGAGCTAGAGCTCAAATTCAGCAAATTTGATAAAGAAGGCCGGTAAAATATAGGACCAACTTCAAGGGATCGCTTTTGTTTCATATTACGTTCTGTATGGGCTACCATCTCCTTTTACTCTGTCACGGCGTCATTTAAGGCGTGACAGTGCAAGCTGGAGCAGAACTTACAGCAGTCGCTTCGAGAGGCAATTTAGTCTTCTAATAAGCTATTTTGGTACTACTTGGAAAAGAGTTGCATGGTTGTATACGCGTAATTCGCATTGTTCGTTCCATTAGGCTGGTGCCATTTAAGAGCAACAATTTAAGTTTGTTGAAAAAGAAAAGAATTTCGGGCGGTGTAAAAAAACACGTAAAGAAAGAGAAAGAGTATACAGTTCCTGGAAGTTCGAGAACACCGAGATTTATGATGCCAATAAACAGGCACTTCTATAGGAAAGGGAATACATAGAACTTGTTGCATGCAGCAAACGTAGGCAAAATTTTTGAGAAACGGGCGTATTAAACGTGAGATAAAAAAAGTAGAAGACGGAATTTTCTCGAATCTGCCAAACGTATAATGAAAAAAAGGACTCCTTTAAAATTGTGTCTTGTGGGTGCGTGAAAGTATTCTTCGATACGTGTACACACTACCTCGTTAGACAATTACGATTTACATGGGTGCCTTTGAGCACAATGGAACCACGCAGAAATGTCTGACAACGAAGTGTGGATGGCTGTAAAAGAGAGAAGCTAGAATACTCGGATCACCCGTTTCCTTCTTATTCTATTTAATTTATTCCACTCTTCAATGAAACGAAATTTTGCCTAGGTTCAATACTGGGATATTTCTCAAAACGTTGTGTACGGACCGGTTGACGAGCTTCTACCGAAACGACGTCATTAAGAACGAAGGCTGTTTTTTACCGGATGTGTGACAGACGGAGACGCTGCACCATGGATACTGCGAGCTACTTGTTAAGAAAGACAAACTACTTCACTAGCTATTGTAAACTTTGTGTACTTGGTGAGAAATAGCCGTGTGCAAACAAGGCTATTCATTGTCAGTGGCAAATAGTTGTTCTTATTTGCGCTTGTGTTCTTTTTTCATTACAGACGTATTGTAAAAAGTGTAAAAGACAGGCAAGGTAACAGCACCACGAAACACACACGTAGTCGAGCTCCGTTTGTACCGTGCGGTGTTCTGACTTTTGCTTGAAGCCTACGTTAATCGCTAATCACAGTGGCTTCCCATGCATGTAACATTTTTAAGCTGCGGCTTTTCAGGTACGATCATTACCATTGATAGAAGGAAAATATGGCTGCCTGACCAAAGTTATGCTTTATGGGTTGGCTTAACCTGATCTAAAAAAGAGGCCCTGTAACACTTCTCACAACCTCGTTGGTTTACATGTTTTTCTAGCTTGCTGCGTACACTGAAGGCGCAAAGATAAGTGCCGCCAGAACGGCAGCGATAGGGGCACGCAGTGAAAAGTTATTCAGCGTAGAGATATCAAAATACAATGAAACGAATGCTTCCCCTCAACTCAATTTTCTCTAGCTCCCCTAGCCCCGTGTTTCCCTCGCCCTGTGACGTTGGAAGGCTGCCCAATGAATTGAACTGAAGGCCCTCCCACACAGGAAGCATGCTCGCCATATTGAATGAATGAATGATCTTTATTACACTCATATCCTATACAAAATAAGCACAAGCTGTATGGTCCCATAGCCAAAGGCTAGTGCGGGTCCCATTGAAAGTATACATAACAGAAACTGTAATAGTTCTAAATAAAAAAGAAACAGAAGTAAACAATTGAAATTTGATATCATCATACAAGAAATAATGTTTATCTGCTAACAACAGTCACTTGAATTCGATTGAACATAGAAAAAAGGGAAAGTACGTAACTTGTAGTCAACACAAATATCCTGTGATTAGTGGCGTACAGAACTGAAGAATGATACTTGTAGTTGCAAGTATCAATAGTAGTTCTTTTATATGGCTTAATAAAGAGTACAAGGGTATTGAAAGATCTTTCAAAGAAAACACTAAACACATAAAGGGCAATATATATACATAATGAAAAATTACAACATAAAGTATCACTCAACTCAAGCAGAGAAAATTGCTTCAAAGTAGTATTTCCTCAATGATCTGGAAAAGTTCTGGGTATTCTTTATATAACGCGGTATGCCATTCCAAACTTTCACTCCGGTATATTGTAGTAGACGTTTGCTATAGGCGTTTTTTGTGGGCGGTATATTGAAGTTGTTAAAAGTTTGGTTCCTCGTACGGCGTCGTGGAATACACAGTAATGAAATTGGGAATGGTTTATTGTTCCTAACGACACCGTTAATACATGTAGCTAATTTTAGTTCCCGCACAAAATCAAATGGTAAGATTTTTAACCTAAAAAAAGTGGTTTGCTATGTTCGTAGTAAGGTGAAAACGTAATCGTACGTATAGCCCGTTTCCGCAGCCATCGTATAGGCTCAAGATAAGAGTGATACGTCGAACCCCAGGACTCTACGCAGTACAAAAGGTGGCAGTTAACTAAGGCAAAATACAAAGTGAGCAAAATTGTAGTGTCAAAATATTCACGTGCTTGCAAAAGGACGTAACAACTCGAAGCTAGTTTCGAGCTGACTGCCTCTATTTGACTCTGTCAATTTAGTCAGCTGTCTAGAACAACACCTAGGTAAGTAAAAGAATCAGTACATTCCCGGGAGCAATTATTGATGTAGAGTTGCATGTCATGTGGAGTAGGATTTGTACGGGAGTGGAATAACATATTTTGTTTTTTTTGGCATTGATGGTAAGCCTGTTAGCTGTAAACCAATAGGCAAGCTCAGCTAGTTCAGTATTCATCTGTTCTATGCCTGCCAGATTTTCGCCGGTAATAATTAGGGCAGTGTCATCAGCATACATAAGCATCTCGGCAGTTGTTAGTACTAGAGGCAAGTCATTTATGTATAGCAAGTAAAGTAACGGACCTAATACGGAACCTTGCGGCACACCTGTTTGAATGGACTGGAGAGAAGAAGTAATGTTACTGATAATTACCGTCTTTTGTCGACCTTGAAAGTAACTCTGCAAAAAATTTGACATAGTGTTGCAAAGACCATCTCTACGTAATTTGTAAAGTAAGATGTCATGGTCTTCTGTGTCGAACGCTTTTCAGAGGTGTAGAAAAACCACTGCGGCGAACTTGTTATCTTAGAGGGCAGTATTTAAAACTTTGCTTAGTGTGAGCACTGCTCTACTTGTAGAGCGCATTGGCCGGAAGCCATGTTGGTGCGGACATAACACATGATATTTGCTCAAAAAGGAAAGCATACATTTCGAAATCATTTTTTCGAAGATATTGTCAAGTACACTAAGTACAGAGATCGGGCGGTAGCAAGAAGGATCGGACCTATCTCCCTCTTTGTAAACAAGGGTGACTTTGGCTATCTTGAGTATTGATGGGTATTTACCGGCATATAATGAGTGGTTGAATAGGTTACATAATACTTCTCCAATTAAATCAATGTTCTTCTTTATAACGCGCGCTGTAATCTCCTCATGACTGGCGCTTTGATAATTACTAGTTTGCTCACAATAAGCAGAATTTCTTTAATCTCTATGTTGTTTATAACAAAGCTATTTGGTAAGAATGTTGATTCATACAGCGCTTTGTTAGGAATAGGCAGCATTTTGGCTAACGAAGGACCAACATTTGTAAAATAAGTATTAAAGTCGTTGACAGTGTCCTCAGTGACCTTGTCGGGTAGCGTTTTTTCAGCACGAGTATGCCCGATTGCTTCGTTTATTATTTGCCAAGTTTTGCGCGAGTTACCGGAAGCTTGCTCAATAAGCTTCGAATAATAGTCTGTTTTTTACATTTACGCGACATGGCTACCGATTTGTTACGAGCAGTTTTATACTCATGTAGTAGCATTGTGCTTATCACATTTCCACTTCTGATGCCAGTACTTTTTAGCCTTAAGCGCCCCTAATAAACCTTGAGTCATACAAGACAGATTGGTGTTTCATATGAGCGTCTACGGATGACTTTTTTCGAGGTATGTACGGCTTCCGTAATAACATTAATTTGATTAGAAATCTCCTGGTCTACCTCATTATGATAAACCTCATGTCATCTAAAATAGCGTAATAAATAACGAACCTTTTAGTAATCAATTCTATAAGAAGTAACCTTCCTCTGATGATTTATTATAGGCCCTCCATCCACAGTGACAAAAGTTGGCATGTGATCAGTGACAAGCTCATTAAGAACACCTGCTGTTATGTTGTTAGGAATATTTGTGAGGACATGGTCCAACATAGTTTCTGTTGTACTTGTTACTCGAGTAGGCACAGTGATCAGATTGCGGAAATGTAATGATTGTAGAACGTAAGCATAGTCCTTATAACTAGCACTAAATGCATCAATGTTTATATCCACAAGAATAATAACCCTAGTACGACCATTCCTTGCCAGGGTAGACAGAATGCCCTAAAGTTTATAAAAAAAAACAGCTAGTATCGGCGTTTGGCGGCCGATACACCACACCAGCAACAACAGAGCATTCTATCTTTACAAAAAGTGCTTCTATATATGGGAGGCTGCATGTGAATTCAGATAGTAAAAATAAGCGGAGCCCATTATTTACGAAAAAAAAACAACGCCTCCACCGCGAGAGTTAGATGCACGTGGCTGAGATGTCAATTTATAGCCAGGTGTGGTAACTGTTTCATCCTTTCTCAGCCATGTTTCTGTAGCTGCTATTACATCATAATGTTTGCCATGCCGCGAGATAGACGAGAAAAGAAGATTAAGATTTTTTTCTTATACTGCGTGTATTACAGTTGAAAAGAATTATATTTCCTTTAGATGTGCTGAGACTGAGCCATAAAAAGAGGTTAATTTATTTTATTAAGGTCATCAATACATGACACGTGTAGTACTCGGGAGTTTTCACTTTTACGCATTAGTATCTTTCCATCGGATACCCATGCAAACTTCCAAATCTCTCGTTTTACCCGTATGGCTTTACCCTGCAAGACTGTTCTCTGCACACAAATGTTCGTTGACATACACCGGCGTGTTATTAGCATTGAAGTGTTAAGGTCTTGCTTTTTAGCTGCTCTCAGAAAGTTGTCTCTCGAAGTCCGTCACACAAATCGAACGACAATATTTGGGGGCATGCCACTTTTTGTGGGAACGCGATGCGCAGCGCAAGCATTAGGCAACCTTCTCAATCGTGTGGAATATGTTTTCGTTTTCCGCAAGCGGAACACCGTTCACTTCAACATTGTTCCTTCATCCGTACTGCTTTAGTTCTGTTAGCTCTTTCCTAATTACCTGTAATTCACTGCTCAATTTCTTATTTGTTTTCAGAGTTTCAATATTTTCTTTTTTCACTTCTGCAAGTTCTTGTCGCAGCGACTTGAGTTCCTTCTTAAATTCTTCAAAACTCGTATTAACAAAGTCCATTGACATCATTACTGATGATATCTCAGCTTTTATGCTATTGTTCGAGGAATCAAGTTTCCTCATTTCTAAACTGAGATCGTTCATTGCATCGGTAAATTTAGTGGTCATTTCCAGTAACACTTTCACTCCCCCCCCTTTATGCTATAAGGGGCTTTATCAGCCAAAGCCTTCGTGAAGGTCACTAACGCATCAGTGTTGGTGTCCTCCACGTCGCTCTTTCCTAAAGCCATGGTAAATGCACAGCACAACGTTAAATTGACAACATCAATAAAGCACTGAAAACAGCGGATGGCACCAGGGCAGACCAACAGCCATTCTAGTCAAAGGCTTTAGTTCATACATAGGTAATAATACAGGATGCCTACCTGCAGCGAAAACAGGACAGCGTTAGCGAGCGTGCCCGCGCGGCTGCCGGATCCGCTCTGATGCCAGTCCAACGGTGCTGTCTTCTTTTATAAGGCCTCCGGAAACGCCCCCCTGGCAAGCCCTTGTAGGACGGTGATCCTGACATGCGTCGAAGTGGTGACGTCGGTCGTAGACTTGCGCAGCCGCAGTAGTACACAGCTGCCGAAGACCACGTTAGCTTGCATACAGTTGAAGGCAGTTTCCTGAGCTTTGCCTGCAGCAAAGCTCAGGCAAAGCCTGTTACGTCCAACGTATCGAGGACGTCATTGCGATGGTAAGAAATAATGTGGTACTCGAAGAGGGAACAACACGTGCGAAACGAGGCAGCGCCTGAACGTTTCCTATTGTTTTGTAGCTTTATGATGTTTCTTGTTGCGATGGCGTTATAGCATATCAACCTTCTTACATTTTTTTTCAATGGGAAACATTTCTTACCGCCCTTCGGCAACTTTGCCCCTATCTATCTATCTATCTATCTATCTATCTATCTATCTATCTATCTATCTATCTATCTATCTATCTATCTATCTATCTATCTATCTATCTAGCCGCCTACGACGTTTATCTCTCCTGGCCGTTTCGGTAATGGTATCTATACTAAAATTGGTATGACATAACATAACTGTATTACGAGCACAAATGACTAATAATAAATTAGATGAAAATTATAATATGTATGCCATGAATATCATATGATTTACTTTTCATGGTCTTGCTGCTCTTGAAGTGGTTTCGTTTACAGGAGATAATGAAAAATTGGTATGGTACGACATGGCTGCATGAAGAAAATAACTGACAGGCCCTAACATAGAAAAAACAACATGCATGTCATGTCATAACTACACGCCACAATTATGGAGCGCTCGTGGTCGCTTCACTAGCTTCACATATACTAAATTTGGTGTTATGTGACGTGAATCGATGATGGAGGTATATGATTGGTGCAAACATGATAATCATGACATGCGTTTCAGCCGGGTGCCTCTTTCTACGGTTGCACTTCGTCTTTCACGCAGCTGACGGGGCGTCCAATCACCATGCTCATCTTCCCGGTAAAACTCAACGGCTTCAGTGGGATAGTCAGGGTGAACAGTGGAAGTGCCTCAGACAGGCTGGCCGACTTTACGATATGAAGACCTGTCTTTGTCAAATGCTCCTCTTCATCTTTGGCCTGTTAGTTTTAAGGGGGTTAGTAGTGACATAACATCATTTATTGACTTCAAGTAGTGAGTACTACTAGAGTACTAATAGTAGTGGCTACTAGGTTAGTAGTCATTACTAACCCAGTTAAAGCTAGCACGCCAAGGATGACAAGGTGTCTTTCACAAAGATATGTCCTCCTATCGAAACGTCGGTCAGCCTGTCTGAGGCACTTTCACTGTTCATCCTGACTATCCCACTCAATGTTTCCTTCTGTCGGCTTCCATCTAGATTTTGGTTCACCGGCGTTTGGATTGTGCAACCGCAGTGACCCTGTGCACTGTAAAGTGGCACTCAAACGCGGTTGCTTTAATGCCGAAGGGGCTTGCATAGACCTTTTTACTGAAGGCTCCCAGGCCACCGCCATAGTTCTCTCTGGGCTGTTGTTAGTAAAAATGCACTGCTGGGGCTGTGACGTCAGATTATGTACTCTCGTGCAACAGCTCAGAAAGGAGGAAATCCTCCTCTCCGTAAGATTCAAAAAATGTGTTTTTAATGCGCATGTGCAAGTTGTTACTGTACGCATATCGAACACGAAACTACATACGCACACATGACGTCTTCATCACAAATGTTTCATCCGTCGTCCCAAGCAGGAACACTGCACAACCGTCATTGACCTGCAAGGAGTAAGCCGTGGCTCCGTTTCTTCTTGTTGCCCGAACGCAACTTCGCCAAGCACTTCAATCACTTCATACGCCGCCCGGCACATGCATATAGGCGCTCGTTCTGTGTACTGTTGAGGCCCCGTAGCAAACAAAAGGTTGCATAAATGCTGCCACTATACTCGGTAACAACTTTTCCTAGCAATGAAGGAAAATCTACAGAGGTGGAGCTTCTCTCACTGTGTGTGTCTCTGTGTCTGTCTAACTGTCTGTGTGAGTGTGTGTGCGTGTGTGTGCGCGCGCGCGCAGCGTGTGTGTGTGTGTGTGTGTGTGTGTGTGTGAAAAACATTTATGGAGAGTTTGCAGGCCCATAAGGGCCCTTTACACAGGGGGAGTCATTATTCCGGTATTCCGCTGGACAAGACCACTACGCGCGCCCGTTGGACTAGACCTCTTTGAGCCTCAAGCTCTGAGAAATTGAGTTGGGCTGCCTCCCGTGCCTCTCTAGTGGGGGAAGGGTTAGGAGGAAGGGAAGGACTCATCTGACATGCCCACACCATGTAGAAGTTGTCCGAGACTTCCCTACAGTGAGGGAACCACCCATCGAGTTTTGGGTCAAAATGATTTATTATTGCAGGTCACAACAAGGTGGTGGTATGCAGGCGCCTTAGGGTTCGGTCATCGGCCTTACTCAGGCCCTTTGCAGGCACCGGGAAAAGCCGGTGTTGTTCGCAATACTACAACAAAATTTTGTTGAATCGTAGAAGTGGTTGGCTAGTTTCTGAGCCGGAAAAGTCTGGTTGACGTGCCCGGTAGTTAAGCGCGTGGGCGGCCGCATCTGCAGCCTCACTTCTTCTAAGACCCTGGTGGCTTGGAGTCCAAACAATGCGTTTGGGTGAGGGGTCTGAATCCCTAAAAGCTCGCTTTGAAATATCGTAGTCTAAAGGTGTTACCTCCCCCACCAGATAATTTTCAGAGGCTCTGAGCGAATCCGTATTTTATACTCTAGAACTCGTGTGTGAGACGGAAAGCGCTATTGTTACCTCCTCAGCGCGCGTGGAGTTGGAAGCCCGATAGGAGAGCCCGTTGACGCGTTGGTCTTGGTGAACTACGGCGGCCATGTAGAATCCAGTGGGCGACGGCCCTGCCGCATCAACGTAGTATACACCTGGCTTAGATCCATATTGTTGTTCAAGTGCCAGAGCGCGCGCCCCTCGTGGAGCGTCTGCACAAGTAGCACTACGCGAAGTAGCAGGCTTTTCGCGTTTCGTAACGCAGGGGAAAGTGACATGGACGCACCATAAACGTTTCATGTAGACGTAGACGCCGCTTAGTGCCTGTGGTACACATAAAAATATGGCAGTATATCCATGGAGTGAATGATGAAGTGGGGGCGAAGCATCCGCCCGTCCATTCATTCTTGCTTCCGTCCGTGCGTGCGTCTGTTCGTGCGTCCGTCCCTGCGTTCGTCCGCGCATCCGCCCCTGCGTATGTCCATGCGTCCATCCGTCCATGCAGCCATCAGTGAGTCCGTCCATGCATCTCTCTGTGTGTCCGTTCGTCCATCTATTCAACACCAAGTACCACCATGTCGCATCTTTTCATCATATATTCCGCATATGCACCGCCATCCAGCGGACATTCCAAGAACTAAACGAGAGGTGGCACACGCACACTTTCTTACGTCTTGCGCTTCGTGTCTACTTCTCACCTTTAACTACCTCGTGTTCATGGTATATACTAGTTCACTGTATTCATGGCACTGCGGCTCAACGCTCGCTAAACCTTTCGGAAACCAAGGAAGATATGCCCAGCCAGTATAACGTAGCAACCCTTTCTTGTCAGATAGTGCTCAATGTACATGCCAATGGATGCGCAGGGGGAATGAAAGACAGGAGAATTCGGCTTTTAGTTAACGCGCACGCTGCGAATTTTTTATTGTTCAACAACGCACAGAAGAAATCTCTCACCGGCACCACCATAGAGGTAAAAATGTAAGACTGGTTACACACTACGACTACTACTGTGACTACGATAGACGAACGGGTGCCGCTATAAGCAGCTTCGCCCCTAAAAATTGAGAACGCCCGGGATTTCGACTTCCCGCTTCTTGAGCGGAGGTACCTAGCGCAGACTGTGTTCTGCGGTCGCATTTGGTACCTTTCTCACGTGGAACAGCCGCCTTTACGCATTGTGAGGTCATTGCAGTCTGTGTTGACTTCCTTCTTTTGGTCCGGTGGGACTGAGTTGGTTTCTCGTGCGGCGCTAGGACAACAGCGTTCCCAGGGAGGTTTTGCTTTCTCTTCGGTATCAATACGCTGCCGGCTATTGGCCCTGCGCGTCCTGTTGCACCTCGTACAAGGAGAGGAATCCCCACACGAACTCTGGCATATTATTTTCTAATCACTCACCTCTGGTATTTAATGCCTAATGTGCACCTTAATCGGGGCCCATAATCAGTAGTACTTCCTTCGTTTCATGCAACAGCTGTCGCGTTTTCGTCATATCCAGTCGACTTGCCCTGAGGTAGATGTGTTAGACAATCCTATCGTTGACACAACAGCCTCTTTGTTGCTCCTGTTAGTTCCTCCGGCACGCCGCACGCACTTTAGTCGTGTGTCTTGGAGCACGCTGACGGCATCATTTCTGCCTGGTCACCTCCGGAACTTCATGTGACAGCTGGGGAGGGGCGTTCTTCCTACCCTTGACTGGCTCGAGAGGTGGAGAACGGTCCAGTCATCAACATGTCCGAACTGCTCCCTGCGTGAAAAAAATCAGCATGTTTTAAGACAATGCGTCGTTGCTCGTGTTTTCTGGAGGGCTGTAGATGCAGGATTTCGTGACTTCCGAGTAAACCGCTTTGTTTTTTCTGGACGTTGTTCTTGAGGCCACTTCGCCTGCCTTTTCATTGTTGCTGGTGTCTACTGTCTTTGGCGTAACCGCTGTGAGGCTGTTGCAGCAGGTCGTCGCCGCCATGCTCTCTTCCTGAATTCGAAGCGACTGTTCAAAGAAATACTATCTGTTTTGTCGGAGGAACTCTTCTTTCTGGGTGAGGAGGAATTCCTTCGACACTGGTCCTGCCCTTTTGTGTTCCTCTGCGAGAGACGTGTAAGACTTGTTTTAAGCCTGCCTGGTATTGATAGGTTAATCTTTGTTTTTAGTACTCACCTTGCCTTGTAAATACTATGTAAATACCTGACATATAGATATTTACGTTTCATTTGTTTGTTCTTCATTTACCATGTATTGTGCATATGTAGACATATCTTTTTGTAACAATTCTTGTGTATCTGTGTATGTTTTGTTCTATGTACATATGTAAACATATATTTTTGTAACAACTTTAGGTGTGTCTGTGGATGTTGTGTTCTGTCGCGATGTTCTGTTGGATTGTAAATGATGTTGACTGTCCGCGAGAATAAATTTTTCTAAACATAATTTGGGATCGCTTGGGACGGCTTTCAGCTCACCCATAGTACAGTACCAAGTACTGCAAATCGTTAACCACTTCTTCTAGACACCCAACTTTGCAAATCGCATTTAGCGATACATGCCTGCTCACGGGACGGCTTTATGCTCTCCCACAGTAAAGTACCAAGTAGTCTGAATCGTTAACCACTTTTTCTAAACACACATAGGAACGGCTCAATGCTCTCCCACAGTCCAGTACAAGGAGGAGGTAAGTTTATATACAGAAAGGCAGAGATGTCGGCCTGAGCGATAGCTTGCTCCAGCCTGCTACTCTACACTTGGGGAAGGGAAATGGGAAAAGAAAGATCAATGAATGGCGATGTTGAGATAGAGAAGTGAGTGTGTAGTGTTCTTTCTAGCTGAGACACATATTATAGCCGCGCACATAGTCCAGTTGTTTTTAAAAAGTTAATGCTCTTGTGACCGCAGTTGCACTGTTGGTGTCTGGCCAAGGGCCCAACATGGTCTCATCAGTTAATGACCTACTGCGATATAGTTCAGTAGAAGAAATCAGTGTTGGTCGTTCACGTGCGTATGCTGGGCAGACACACAATATGTGCTCAAGTGTTTCTGGCACATCACAGTGTTCACAATTAGGACCGGTGTCACTGTGACCGATGATATGTGCGTAACGTCTGGTGTACGCTACACCAAGACGAATGCGGTGGATCATACTTGTGAGTTGCCGTTTCAATTTAGGAGGCATGCGGAACCTCATTTCCGGGTCCCATTTGGGAAGTCGCTGATGTCGCCGTTCCGGTTTGGTCCAGTGCTGAGGTGTGTAGCTGTGCATCACGCAGTGAAGCAGGGCGTTCGTGTCAGCTCGTGAAAACGCAATGCGTACTTCAGGGGCACTGCTTAAGGCAATTTTAGCTTCAGCGTCTGCCTCTTCGTTTCCCATCACGCTGCAATGAGCGGGAATCTACAGTAAAGTTATAAGATGACCATTTGTTGAAGCAACTTGAATAAGTTCTGTGATTTAAGTACTCGAAATCGTAACTCATATTTCTATACACAGTGAACTCCAAGAACAACGACGATGCCTCGTCGACGCTAGTCTCGAACATCTCCCATAATCACGTAGGGCGGACTGCAGCGTCACATCAGACGCCACACCAAAAGCCACACCAAACAGCCACTGCGAGCCTAGCAGGCAGTATCAGGCAAATCCTCGAGGTCCAGAGGATTGATCCAGTCGCCGGCGACCAGTTCGTAGACTGTCGCGCCGCCTAGAGGAAGTCAGCAGCGTCTTCTTCAGAATGATCAGTAGGCAGACGGTTTTTTGTTTGGCTGTGTGTCAGTTTTAACATGTTAGCAAGAAATCAACAAACCACTTTGTAAATTTTGTGCATGAGGGAATATACTGTACTGTTCGCGAGGCTATAAATTCGATTCATTGTTGCGAGACGTGAAGGTTTCGTAAAAATACGTGGTGAATCGCACGTTCGATTATAACCTGCAGTATACACAAAACTGCGCGATTTTTTTGTACATCCACGTTGGATAGTTAAATGGTATTGCCTGACCTTTGCAGCTGAAACTCACCTCGTTTTACGTGGTGGTACCATTTGTCAGTGATTTTGGAGAGCATGAATTCTATAACATTTATTGTATGCGCAATGTAGCACATGCTCGCGCATTGCTCTTCCACACCTTGGCCAACGCTGCGCCGATAGATTTTTACGTTAGTTGCTAGATGGCAGCACACTGCAAGCGATTCTCTTTTTGCCGTGTGTCACAGCGCCCTGATAAACGTGGTGAGTGACGCCATGTTAGTGTTGTGCGTGAAGAGTGACGCGTTGTTGGCAAAACGCGCAGGCACGACTACAGTCCACGCCTTTGCTAACTTCTCCTGCACTTCATCGGTACCGTCTGAACGACGCTGTTGTTCGACAAAGTTTCACAATTTCGACACTTCGAAAAGTGTACGCGTGTATTCGTTTCGATATTCTTGTTGCGACCGCACCGACGGAACTTGCAACATCCTAGCGCAGTGCATTGCGTACTGTTAGAGTCTGATCATGGCTGTTTCACTAGCGCTACTTAATGCGAAGTTAAAAGCTTGTGTTCTGTTGAAAGAGCCACTCCGTAGTGCTTGCAGCGCAAGCAATAACGATGGCGTAACATGTTTGCAAGCCATCGCTACGCTAAACTTTCGGTACCGTGCAGCCGTGACCGCACGCTACTCGCGAGTGGCCCACTACTGTGGCAACTTTGTCACGCAGGCGCGGCACAAATTATCTCGACAGTTCATACGTAAATTTGAATTCGTACAGTTTTCTGCAGCACGCGCGGGTTTACGCAAGGTCTCGTTGACGTATGGTTGATCAACTGATACCACAACCATTTGCATTGTGGCAAAATATGAGGTAGCGAACATTTAGCAGTTTCTATTGTTTGGAAAAGTAGTTTGGCCCGACATACATTCAATCGACAATCAAGAGTTCATCTGGTGAAAGCGGCATGGGGCGTACGTCCGTGCGTCCAATTTTTTCTTGTGCGAATTCACGGGTTAATCAACCCAACGATTATCATCATACAACAATTTTGGATTGCCACCGCGCCACCTGTAGCCCGTGGCCATCGCGAATCACAGCACCGCAGGTTGACCCCTCGAAAGAGAAGGCTCCCCCATGACTGCCCAGTCCTCGGTTAGTCCTCCTGTCCTTGGGGAGACTTTGTGCTAAGATGACGAAGCTTCCATATACAAGGACTCAAACAGCACCACAAGTGAGATGGCCTTCCGGATAGACGACGACAGCCCCCCAAGAGATATGAGCCGCAACAGTACGGACATGTTTGTACCCTTCACTGAAGATCCCGGCACCAAGCGCCACCGGATATGCCAGCAGCTACTCAGAGGCCTCCAGCAGAGACCCGCGAACTTCAACGAGGCGCCTGAAGCCCCGTGCCTCAGGTGGTTCGCCTGGTCGTCAAAAGTGACTGGGCCGCTCACGGGGCACCCGATTAAACTTCTGTTATAACTGTGCATCGTCTAGCATTCAGGCTAGTATTTAAGGTTTGTGATGGCTACTTTACTGAATATTATTTCATTGAACATTGAAGGCTTTCGCAGTGTGACATATCAAGCCGAGGGGATTAGTGTAGCCCATGCTGCAACTTGTGTTGTTTTGTGCCTGCAGAAGACTAATTTCTCTTCCCTGTCAGATGTTTGGGTCTTAAATGCAAAGCATTTCTTAGCGAACTTTGGCGCTTTTGAGCATATCCGTCCGTCCGTCCGTCCATCCGTCCATCCATCCATCTATCTATCTATCTATCTATCTATCTATCTATCTATCTATCTATCTATCTATCTATCTATCAATCTATCTATCTATCTATCTATCTATCTATCTATCTATCTATCTATCTATCTATCTATCTATCTATCTATCCATCTATCTATCCATCTATCTATATATCCATCTATCTATATATCCATCTATCTATCTATCCATCTATCTATCTATCCATCTATCTATCTATCTATCTATCTATCTATCTATCTATCTATCTATCTATCTATGTTTTCGCCTATGACTTTTAGCTCTCCTGGCCGTTGGGTTAATGATCTTGATACCAAACTTGGTATGGCATAACATGACTGTCTGAAGAACATATTTGATTAGTCATAACATGAAAATCATGACATGCATGTCAAGAATGTCATGATTTACAATTCATAGTCCTGCAGCTCTTGCGATGGTTTTCTTCACATGTCATGCTGCAACACTGGTATGGTAGGACATAACTGCATGGCGAACACAAGCGACAGACCCTAACTTGAATATCATGACATGCGTGCCATGTAACAACAAGACTACGTGCCACGCTCATGATGCGCTCCCGGCCGTTCCACTAGCGTTACATATACCAAAGTAGGTATTACGGGACGTGAAGGGAAGACGAAGGTATGATACTGGTGCAAACATGATAAACATGAAATGCATGTCATGTAATAACATGACTACTTGCTACATTCATGATGCGCTCATGGCCGTTTCACTAGCTTCACATGTACCAAATTCGGTATTACGGGATGTGAGCAGACGACATAGGTAAACGACACGCCAAACATGATAATCACGATATGCGGGTCATGTAAGAACATGACTACATGCCACACTCATGATGCGCTCACGACTGTTTCGCTAGCTTCAAATATGCCAAATTCGGTATTACGTGGCACCAATGGATGGCGAAGGTATGTGACTGGTGCAAACATGATAATCATGAGATGCGTGTAATGTGAGAACATGACTACATGCCACAGTCAAGGCGCCAATACATTTCAACGTGACGCGGTGCGCGTGCTCGCTGGCGTTCATTTATTCGCGTCACGCTGGTGTTGCCACGCCAGGCACAGGTCCTGCCACATACGTGCAAGGCACGCTCAGCGCTGGGTTGTTTTGACGCCTGCGCGTTTCATCGTGTCCTGCGTCCTTCCGCCATGAAAAGAGAGAGACGCAGTGCAGTCTGGGGCATAGAGTAATGTAACTCTATAGCATTTGCTCCAAGTGCAGCATGTCGCCTGTCGCGCCGGTTGCCGTCGGGCCGCGCCGACGGACGCTGGTCGCACCTGACGTCAGGCTGTGGAGCGCTCGCGTTTTGCGAACGTAGCGTCGCTGTGCCCAGCGCACGTGCGCGTCTATGCTATATCGGGGTATATTGAGCCCTTCATGATGCGCTCGTGGCCGTTTTGCTAGCTCCACATATACCAGATTTGGTGTTACGTGACATCAATGGATGACAAAATATATGACTGGTGCAAACATGATAATCCTGACATGCCTGTCATGTAAGAATATGACAAAATACCACGCTCATAGCGTGCTCGCGGCCGTTTCGCTAGCTCCACATATAGTAAATTTGGTATCACGTGACGTGAATAGATGAGAAAGGGAAACAACTCCTCCAAACATGAAAAACAAGACACGGAAGTCATGCACGACATCATTTACCTCCACCTAGTGATGTTTTGCTGATTTTAAAGTGACATATCAACATTCCTTATTCACGCTTCGAATATCATCGATTCCCACTGTACGTGGGATCTGCCAGTTTTTTAAAACGAATTTACCTTTGATATTTCTCTTCCGCTACAACTCGTTTTACGAGAGCAGACATTATCATATTTATTCAGGCTTTACTGAGGAGTCACCATGTTTTTTTATGACGGCGTAGGTAGAATTCTGGCTCTAGATTTTACCTACTTTTTTCGATTGAGGATACTTTGGGTGTATCCGGCTGCACAAGCTGGACACCCAAATAACTTGTTAGGGGCGAAGCTCCTTGTGCATGGGTAGGTCGCTCGTCCGTACGTATGTATGTATGTATGTATGTATGTATGTATGTATGTATGTATGTATGTATGTATGTATGTATGTATGTATGTATGTATGTATGTATGTATGTATGTGTGTGTATGTATGTATGTATGTATGTATGTATGTGTGTATGTATGTATGTATGTATGTATGTATGTATGTATGTATGTATGTTATGACGGCGTAGGTAGAATTCTGGCTCTAGATTTTACCTGCTTTTTTCGATTGAGGATACTTTGGGTGTATCCGGCTGCACAAGCTGGACACCCAAATAACTTGTTAGGGGCGAAGCTCCTTGTGCATGGGTAGGTCGCTCCTCCGTATGTATGTATGTATGTATGTATGTATGTATGTATGTATGTATGTATGTATGTATGTATGTATGTATGTATGTATGTATGTATGTATGTATGTATGTATGTATGTATGTATGTATGTATGTATGTATGTATGTTGTATGTATGTATGTATGTATGTATGTATGTATGTATGTATGTATGTATGTATGTATGTATTGTATGTATGTTATGTATGTATGTATGTATGTATGTTATGACGGCGTAGGTAGAATTCTGGCTCTAGATTTTACCTGCTTTTTTCGATTGAGGATACTTTGGGTGTATCCGGCTGCACAAGCTGGACACCCAAATAACTTGTTAGGGGCGAAGCTCCTTGTGCATGGGTAGGTCGCTCCTCCGTACATATGTATGTATGTATGTATGTATGTATGTATGTATGTATGTATGTATGTATGTATGTATGTATGTATGTATGTATGTATGTATGTATGTATGTATGTATGTATGCATGTATGTATGTATGTATGTATGTGTATGTATGTATGTGTGTGTATGTATGTATATGTCTGTATGTAGGTATGTATGTGTATGTGTGTGTATGTATGTATGTATGTAACCACAGGTGGCTACATACATACATACATACATACATACATACATACATACATACATACATACATACATACATACATACATAAAGTCGAGGTTGACTTCATGGCACAGACGCACCTTCGCGTCGAAATAGGTGGTCGCACTCTCGTTGCGCTGCTGCACACGCTCTTGTATCCTGTGCCATCTTTCTGCAACACGAGTCTGGCTGATGAAGGTCCAACGAAAGCGTGTCTCGAACTCTTCCCACGACGTGATCTGGGAGCTCCTCAAACGGTGCCAATTTTCGGCAGCTCCCACTAGTCGGGCCTTGGCAGCTTTAGGGGCGAAGCTCCTTATAGCGGCACCCGTTCGTCCCTCGTAGTATGCAACACGCATAACATTTTGACCTCCAAGATGGTGCCGGTTAGAGACTTCCTCTGTGCGTTGTTTAACAATAAAGAAATAGTGCTCAATATACATGTCAATGGCTGCTAATGGGGAATGAGAGACAGGAGTATTCGGCTTTGAGTTAACGCGCAGGCTGCGATCACCATTAGCAGCCATTGGCATGTACATTGAGCACTATCTGACAAGAAAGGGTTGCTACGTTATACTCGCTGGGTGTAACCTCCTTAGCTTCAGAAAGGTTTAGCGAGCGTTGAGCCGCAGTGCCATGAATACAATGAACATGCATATACCATGAATGAACTCGAGGTGGTTAAAGGTGAGAAGTGGACCTGAAGCGCAAGCCGTAAGAAAGTGTGCGTGTGCCACCTCTCATTTAGTCCTTGGAATGTCCGCTGGATGGCGGTGCTTCTATATGGGGAATATATGATAAAAAATGCGAGATGGTGGTATTTTGAGTGTTGAATAGATGAACGGACACATAGACAGATGCATGGATGGACGCATGAACGGACGCAGGGGTGGCTGCATGGACGAATGCAGGACGGACGCACAAACAGACGCACGCACGGACGGGCTGATGGACGCATGGACGGTCACACTGACGGACGCATGGACGGACGGAAGCAAGAACGAATGGACGGACGAATTCTTCGCCCCACTCTCCATCATTCACTCCATGGATATGCTGCCAATTTTTTTAGCGTGTACGCTGCTGGCCACCCGTGAAGGTTAGACATGCGACGAATATTCTCGATCTACTCGCGCGCTGATGGAGCGTCCTCGGAGCCGCCGAAGGCACTGATGTTGTGGCTTAAGTCGGGAATAACCTGGAACGTTGGCGCTGGTGAAGTTTCACCGTGCCAGTCACAGACAGTCGTTCCAGCAGGGTTGCTAGTAGTCCAGCTTTTTCATAGAGAGGCCCCATTCTTCGTTCTGCGGTATTATGACGAAACACCAGGACATATTACCACCCGGCTTCAAACTTGGGATGCGTCCAGCATCAGCGCTGCGGAGTGTCTGTGAACCTGACGTGCGCTTATCGGTTCGTGGAATCATTAGGAAGGCACGCATGTCTCCACTAGCCCTGAAGCAGTTGACTTTGCGTCTGTTGGACAAAACGTACTGTGACCGCACACATTTTACACTGATGGCTCCACTAATTATAACAGCTCTGCAGGAGCAGTGGTTGTTCCATCTGATGATGTATCGCTACTATTACATGTTCTCGCGAATCACGGCGTTTGCAGCAGCAGAACTCTCGTCGCTTCAATGGGTGGTGAAGTGCATTCTTCAGCAGCAACCTAATCAACGGGCCATCGTTTGCGACTCGAGGTCAGCCTTACATACACTACGGTTCTTTACGGCACGAACTACACGGACAATTAGTATATCAGATAAGGCACGACTACCACCAAGCGCTCGAGGAAGGTCACGGTATTGTATTTCGAAGGTTGCCAAGTCATTGCGGAATGGACGGCAATGACTGCGCGGATAAATCTGCTCACTCGGCTCATGATGAAGACCTGCGGACACCCATACCACTATTGAGAACGAACGCTACCCGGCGGCTACAATCACTTGCTCACCGTACAACTCCCCTACAATGAAATACACAGGGTTTCTCCGATGCGTACCTGTTCGGTAAACCCAAACTTGCAACGTCGTTTGCCGTCCGGGCTCTTACGACACGCTGAAACGTTGCTGTGTCACATGAGATTGGGGGTGACATTTACGAATGAGTATTGTTGTCTCCTTAGAATGGCGAGCAGTTTGGCATGCAACATTTGCGCCTGGTAGGAGACGCTTTAGCACATTTTATGCTACTGTCCAAGATACTAATCTGAACAACGTGTTACGGAAGTTGCGCTGCGTCAGCTGGATTCACGACCACTTGCAGAGCGAAAGATCCCGGGACCTTGGCCGACTGTTTCGCATACGCGCAAAGCCATGAAAGCTCTCTTTTGCTTCTTAAACCGGACTTCTTGAGCGCTTGTGAAAGAACAGCGTGAGTCTCAAGCTGACTATGTAGTCTCAAGCTGACTATTTATCAATCTCTTTCTTACTCTTCTTCCTTTTTTCTTTTTCCTTTCGATTATTCCTTATTTACCCCACCCCAAGTGCAGGGTAGCTAACCAAGCTAATCTTGGTCAGTTTCCCTGCCTTTCCTCCCCATTTCTCTATCTCTCTCTCTCTCACCCAGCCCTTTCCTATAAGCGTTCTGCGTTGGACGATTTAACGCTGCCTCCGGGATCGGAAGCATGCAGTCACGGTATCTCTAATAAAGCTGTGCCTCTCTCATGTAGTTTTGCAGTGACTTGACTATCAACTAACCCTTGAGCAAGCGAATTCATGATGTGGTAACGTTTTGTCGCGGAACAGTGTGTCATGTGGTGCTACCGCGTCATGATGATGTCACAGGGTGACGTTTTCCCGCAATGATGCTTTCTAGTATCACTCTTGGTGTAGCATGTGTGCCGGAAATGACTTTCGGTGTTCGATCGACAAAGCACGTCTTTTTTTCGCCTTAATAAACCAAAAGCTGAAAGCAACGAACCATTAAAGACATGAAAAGGACAAATATAGGTTATGCCATCCGCAGCGCTCACTGAATGCAGTGGCAAGCAGGGAATGGACAGGTAAGCGATCACTTTACACACGTGTTTCTGGGCTCTATATGAAGTACCTCTGCTTAACTAAGGCGTCTCGGCTGCTCGCTTTCTGCCACTATTGCGTCAGAAAACGATGCGGATGCTTGTAGCAGGATCATACGTCAAGTATTTTCTCATTTTGTTTCAAGGCTTCGAAAGACGCGAACGATCTCGTACGGTAGAGAGAAAAAAGAACATACGAGAAATGAAGAGGTTGCAGAGACGTTGTGCACACCCTTATTCGTACAGTCGTCACCTTGCGTTGATGGCACGGAGAATTCTGACGTCGCGCTTCGGCTGTACTGCACCGTAGTTGAAGGGGAGTGGGCGGGGGGAGATAGTAGAGTATGCGTCCACAGATAAGATCGCACGGGGATAACTTGAGAAGCCATATGTGCCATTTTCTTGTATTCCTTCCCTTGTGCTATTGTATTTTGTTGTGCACCACCTTGTTAAGATGAATTACGAACTCACCCAGCACTGTCCATGCTTTTCGAGAGTTAGAGAAGTGGGTAAATACGTGCGTGGAGATGGGTGTGTCGGCGTGATGCGTATTAGCGAAATGTGTTTTTCTTTTTTTCTCTTACTCCGTGCCTTGAGGAAACTAAAATTTGACTGTCACCACGTGAAGCCCTATGTCTTCGAGTGGTTACAGTGAAGAGCAGAAACTAAGGCGGCGTTAGAGCTTTAGATAGAGAAACGGCTGCATGGAAATGAACTCAGAAGTAAATAACTCTATTGAAGATAAGACCAACACACTTTTTCCTATATACAGAAAGGCCGGGCAAGTCATAGGAAGAGATAACGTAGATCCAGTCAGAACATCGGAATCGGTACCAATATGGCAAAGGCATGACCGACTAGAGGTTAGAGGAAGAAGCAAAATTAAGAAACTAGCAGGCATAAAATCAAATCGGATAGCAAAAGCCAAGGTGGGAGGTAGATATCTGGGAGAAGCCTTTGCCCATCACTGGACGTAAGAGAGGATGATGGCGCTGATGATTATGTACAAAAGACCAGAAAGAAATCGATGTGAAGCTGGCGTTTTCGAAACTTGACTGCGTCAGCAGACCTGCTATGCCAAACGACTAAACTGTAAAAGTGAGAGAACGTGAGAATGAGGGCTCCGCAACATCATGCAGAAAATAAATGACAGAAAAACAGCCTTTTCAGAGCTCAAAAATACCGGTGCGTCTTTTAGGGTGTTTATTTTTTAACGCTTTCTTTACGATAACCACTCACGCATTTAACGTTGTCACCAATAAAGAACTTTGGAGCAGAGACAGACAAAAACAACACAAGATGCAGTTGAGTATGAATAAAGAGGGCGAAGGGGTGGCGGGCGCTTGAACAAATGAAAGCACCCCGTTTATAGAGAAGAAGAGATTGTAACTGGCTCCTGTCAAAGCAAGGGCACAAGCGACTGCTAATAACGCAGGCACGCTTTAAATCACTCTCGGTGTGACGCTTTGTACGAAGCACGTATTTTTCTTTTCCTTTTCACTCTGCATACTAACCTTCTTTCTCAATCGCGTTTCACTCCATCGTCGAGCGAAAATATCCCCAGCGCACACCTGCACGATTCGGGTATACGGACCTCGCCGAATGCCGTATCTGCAAGACGGGAACTTCACTTGGATACTCCTTTACAGTTACGTTTTTTTATGTCCCGCTTTTCAAGAGCCATAATTTTTATTTGATTCGCCCTTTTAAATCTTTCTCGATACCTGTCCTCCTACTCGAGAGAGTGTCAAAGTCGCCTATTGATGAACCTGCTGTCGAATGAGCGCACGTCATCATGAATTTCCAGCGCACTGCCTTTCATCCTCGCGATTCTACGACGCACATCTTCTGCTCTCCTTGGGGCTGTAGCTTGTTTCCTGTCGTTCTCTCCTCGCTAACCTTCTCGCCTTCTTTTTTCTGTAAGACGTAGGCGGCCACAGTTTGTGTTCATTTGAAGTGAAGAGAGAGAGAGAAGAAAGAAACTTGTATTGTAAGAAAGACGTGGCTCGAAGAGCGACAGGACGTGGCGCTTGCACGGAGGAGCATAAACTTTGTTTTTGTTTGTGCGTAAGAGCTTCGAGTTTGCTTCGGCACAAAGGATAGGCTAACGCATTGGAAACTCCTACGTATCTCGAACGACTTTCAAAAGGAAACGGGCACCGAGGTTGACGTGAAAGAGTTGAGGGGAAAATTTCTAGAGGGTTCTGTTTGGAGAGGGTTGTGTTCATGACGTCACTCAGTGGAGGATGGAGGAGTGGAAAGAAAGATGTCGGGCGGGAGGAGTTCCAATTATACCTTTGGCAGCTTGCCGTAACGCAGAGGTCGGACGTAATCTGGACCACTTAAAGTGAAAGGTAACTTTAATCGCTAGCCCTTAGAGAAAATTACCCCCACCCCCTTTCGACCCCGAAGCTGTTTTTGCTGTTGCCTCGGCTTTCTTCAGCCGCTTTGGGAACTGCTACACTTCTGACCATCTCTAACACTTCCTTCGTTATAAATTGTCAAAGTAGTGAATGGTCTAAACGGCTAATGTAAGTAAAATTCTAGCTGCGTAGGAATAATCACAAAAGGGAAGATAAAAGGTTCGGTTCGAAAGAGGAGACATTCAGAGCAGTGGCTTCGATTGGAGAGGTGACTGACAAAGCGCCATTGTGCCTGCTACAGCTATTCGTAACCGAATTACTAGGCAATCGCTGAAGGACAAACGATCCTTGTCATTCAGTCCTCCTCCCTTTTCTCCTCTCAGGCTTTTCACTCCCTCGAACCCCTTTCTTGAGCATTCCAGCACTCTTTCCCTCAGACACTTCTTGCTCTAACAGGGCGCCTCACTGTAAGTGGCGCCTGTGGCGGGCAGACAGCTAAGAGGCCCTTGACAGCTGGACTTTCCCTAAAGACAACAAACCACCTTTCCTGCCACTGGCGTTTCATTCTTCGGACAGGGCCAGAAGCCTTCTCTCCTTTGTCTCTCTTCTCTCGCCTGTGTCGTCTGCTCGGCTTCTGGACTACGCTCAGCGGTAGAGGGTGCTGACGTGTCGCCAAGCAGGACACTTGAACGCTTGGTCGCGCACCGAGTCCAGGAACCCGCTTCCATCCAACCACCCTCCTCCTCCTTCTCCTTCGACTCCAGGTGAACGAGCACTCCCCGGAAGAACAAGCGCAGTGTCGTCGCCGTCTCGTCAGAACCGGCTCACTCGCCTGTGTCGCGCCGTCGGGGAGACGTGAGGAGTACGCCGGCGGCGTCGTCAGAGGATTGCTTGCTTGCTTTTGCCGGACGCCCGAATTCATCGCACTTGTGTGTCGTAATTCAGCGTTCGGCAGCAAGGGGGTGCTGGGTGTTACTCGATTCGAAGAGTGGGTGATCCACGAACGACGTTGAAACGAGTGCGCCACACCATCGGCAAACAGCGCGGCGAGGAAGACGCCGAACGGACGGGGCGTAGAGCCCCGCGGTTGAGAACACAGGATGCTTCGAGTGTCGAAGACCGGGCTAGGCCTAACACTATTGTGGGTGAGTACACCAAAAGCGAAATGGCAATGGCTGCGATATTGACAGTGAGGTGACGGAAAACTGAGTTCGCAGAAAGGGTGTGTAAGCATCGCGTATAGCACGAACACGTAATCGCGTTTAAATGTGTGGCCGATAATACTATATGAAGTTTTACGTTCTAAAGCAACGATACCGCCTTGGGTCACGCCGTAATGAGGGGCTCTGGAAGTTTTGACCACTTGAGGGTCTGCAACTTACATCTACATAAAAGTACACGGTCTCTAGCACTTCATTTTCATATAATTGCAACGGCCGTGGCCAGGACCACACCCTAAACCAGCAAATTACCGAGTAGGTATTTTCGTCGTCGAAACAAACGGTCGTGAACCATCTGGATCTGCTATGGCTGAATACCTCAAGATAGAAAGACTCTAGCAGGGAAACGGGTTCTGTCGAGTAAAGAGCAACGTTCCGCTAGTGGCACTCCGTCAGCATGCTATTTGCCACGCCTGTTTTATACCCACCATCCGCTTAAAGGTGGTACGATAAGTGGGGTTTAACGTCCCAAAAACCAGCATATGATTATGAGACGCAGTAGTGTAGGGCTACGGAAATTTTGACCACCTGGGGTTCTTTACCGTGCACCCAAATCTGAGCACACAGGCCAGCAACATTTTCGCTTCCATTGAAATGCAGCCGCCGCAGCCGGGATTCGATCCCGTGACCTGCGGGTCAACAGTCGAGTAGCTTAGCCACTAGACCTCCGCGGCGGGGAAACATACTGAACGGGTAGGATCAAGGCAGTGCTTGTAACTAATACTTTTACTGGTATACCGGTCATCTGCGGAACAAATGACGAGCCGGCAGAAAAAGAATATATAGCAGGGATTAAAAGTATCATTGGAATATTCTAAATTCGATCGCTTCTTGGGCTATTCCGATAGATGTCCGACAGAGTGTCACTGATCTATACAAGATATTGCTAAGCTCCAGAAGTCTAAAGCAATACTCCAAGTAAAGTGTTGAGCTAAAACATCGTATTATTCCACTTTTAATAGCTGTGGTCATTTCATATTTGAAATAAACACGGATATCGCAGTCTCCAAGAATAGATACACTTATAAAAAACTCATGATTCATATTATAACATTAATTTCCATCCTGCGGCGTTTCGCTTGCTTTACGAATGAAATTAATTACGTATTTTAAGTGAAGCTTCCGCAATGGAGCTATCCGAATAAAGAGTTTGATCAAATCGACGATAAGTGTAAGAGCAATAGAAGTTTCGCGGGGTTCTTAGTCGCAAATATGCGAAAGAGTCCACTGAAACATCGTAATAAATTCTTGCTTGAATATTGAAAATAGTCTATAGAAGATGGTTTCGAAGAAGAAGCGAAAAAATGATGAAAAAGGCAAGCAAAGTCAAACCAGACGCGCTACGTCACTTGGATGACGTGTCTTTGCCACGTATGAACGAAGGGCTCCGCGAAAGCTGGGATCAATGGCCTCCATTAAATTAGTTCCATAGACAGTCATAGCCCTTTAAGTAAGAAATACGCGAAGAACATTACGTATTTATTTATTTGTTCATATTTAACTTCTCAAAAGTTTTTTGTAAAGACTTTTTTATAAAGACTTTTTGTTAGCAATGAGATTTGACAGGCGACAGCTGCGGTGAAAGAAGTGCCCACTACAGCTTGCCACCATGACCGTTCGTGACGCACTTAGTTATTCACTGTGACGTCACAGCGGCCATTGACGAATGAAACCTCCACATCTGGTAAAATCTATATAGTTAGATTTTTTTGTGCTAGTTCGGACAGTATAGTTCGGCAATGTGCATTCCAACTTCACTAAAATAACGAAAATAAACGCTCCTTTAGTGATGATGATGATGTTTAGTGCTTTCTGGCGCAAAGGCCATTTGATGGCCAAAGATTGTCAGTTCATGGGACAAGAGATGTGGACGATGATTGTGATTAGAGGCTGTACAAGGGCCTTAAAATTCCTCGCCCTAAGGCGGGTAAAAGCCCGTTTAGTGACAATTGGCAGTAACATATTACATGCAAAACTAGTTATTACATTCTTAGTTGTTCTAAGGGCTAAAGGTACGATATGCAGACATGACCATTCGAGAAAGGTTCCGAAATGTTGATAATTCTTTACTCAAAAAAGGGAGTTGATACAAACGAGATAAAGAAACGCTACTGCAAAATCTCGAAAAAAAAATATGCACATGTGGTTTCAAATAACTACGTTCACTGATAATGCCCTTCATCACATCGTAGCTGTAGCGCTTACCTGCATGATCTAGCAAAACTAGAGCTGCAGGCACGTCGGGAATGAAAGAATACGTTATTTCCATTCACTTCTTTGTTGACGACTGTGAATGGAAGTTCATTGGTTCTGGATATGATGTTCCCGTCCGACATTGCAATGCGCGGTTGATCACTGGTATATATTGAAGGTTTTACAGATGAAGATAGATTTGTCTGATATCGATGGCTCACAAAATGCCTACAATCAATGTATACCATCGACGACTCGCCAAATGTGGCGAGATGAGTTATACGCTTCACGACCAGTGGTCGCTTGTCTCCATGCCAACCGGAAGTGGATGCAAGCTTTAGCTCCTACTGAATCACCGGAGTCACGGAAAACTGGAAAGTTAGGACTAAGCAGCAATTCAACGCTTGAAAGGCTCACCCTAGCATAGATGCGCTGCATTCGTGGTAGGACAAACTCGGGCAACGAAGTGCTACGAAGGAATGCCTGCAACGCAGCCGATGAGGTAGACAGCAGGTGCTTCTACGAAACGAACGTTTCCCGGCCGTCGCTAGCCAACCGAAAACAAGCAAAGTCGCGTCGAGCGGAGAGCTTTTAATTTGGAAACAAAAGATATCACGTGACAGTGCCATGAACCAAAGAGATGCGCTTCGTTTAATTGTTCCCGGCAGCCGAATGTGATCGCAGCGGCCACGTTACTGCTGAGGCATGTGCAGTCGAGTGATTACGTTATGAATTAACATCAAAAAATAGGCATGTTCTTTTGAAATAAATGAAAAACAATTTGTAGCAACAGCAGTCGCCTTTCATTGTGCCTAGCATCCGTGTCGCCAAAAAAAAAATCATAGAATTCGCTCGAAAACGACGAGTACCGAAAAGGCGACACTTTGAATGTGTGCGTCGTGAGGAAGCTGGTACAGCATAAAAAAAAGTTAAATTTTCAGCGCACCCACGGGTGCTGTAACACGCTGCGGGTTTGGTTTACTTATATATTTACCGCACGCTTCTTATGAAGAAAAAAAAAACAAGTATCACACCTGGTTGGCGAAGTCGACGGCAGCACATACTTAATGGCGGAGAATGCTTTCTTACTGATGACTTTTCGCAAAGCGTTCCTGAAGCTTTCTAAACGACAAGCGAAACGCAGCTGCTCCTGCGAGGCTTTTGAAAGCGACCTGGAAAGAGAATCGGGTTCTGGCGGCTCCGACTTAAACAAATGAGATTCGCGAACCTTCTGCGCAATATGGCCGAGTGTGGCGACGCCCAATGCGATCGTAAAGATGTCCGACGCCTCTGTAATGGGATGCGCTGAAGCTCTGTACGCGCGCTCAAGCTGCTCACAGCTGCTCGCTGAGAGGTGGGAACGATGAGAGCTCTGCTGATCGCGAAGGAAATTAGTACGCGCGTACAGTCTCAAACTGACCAATTACAACAGTAATCAAAAACTTCAAAAAAAAATGGCCGCGTATCGGCGCGATACGCTGTAAATCTCGACGAAAGACGATAGCCTTCTGCCGGCCTTCTTTCGTGCGTCGCGTTTTCAGCGCCACCTAAGAAACACTACCAACGCCTTTAGAAATACGTATCTATATACTTTATGGTAAAGGAACACACAATCTAATACTTAAGTACTGATGCGCAGCAAGTGCTTAAACTTCGATCAACAGGGTGGCTGAATCATTTCTTGTGACGGACAGACAGACAGACGAACATTCTGCATTTATGCTGTATTCCATCACGATTTTCTGTTGCATTGTAAGTGATGTTCACTGTTCGTGAGAATAAATTTCTCTAAACACATCCCAAAGACGGTCGTCTTTGAAAAAGATACTAGCTCCAACTGCAAAGCCTGTGCACGCTAGTCAACAACTTGTGTAAGAAAGTCCTGCAAAGCTGGTTTGCTTTTGTGCTAATATTTGTCTTTTTCTCACCTATTTATATTACCATGCGTATCGAAAACTAAAAGCTTGTAGTTTTTAGCTGCAATGACCTTCAGATAAGCATTGATTTCAGAATTTTTGAAGAAATTGGCCGGGACGACCAAATTTTCGTCTTACAACGGGGACACTAACATATCTCGGTATCCATGGTTGCACCATATGAATCGCACAGAACTGCTGGACGTCACAAAATAGGGCTGTTGTGATTGAATGGAGCATCCATGCAAACTTTTTGGGGGGATCAGAAAGGGATGGTAGTGGGCGGATTTTCCATTTTTCTAATAGGTTGTAACCGGCTATGGCACATGTGACTGAGCTGGCTCATTTTTTTAACATACGTAATACGAGGTCGATAGATATAATTATGGCAGCTTGAGCTGTCAAGAATTGTGCAAATTGACGTTTCTCTTCGCACCAGTGTGTTGTCGTTTCCCGAGTATAAGGCGCCGGCTTTGATAAAGAACTTGCTATGTGTCTGCTTTGGCCTCACGGGGTGAGCACGCGATATTATCATGCTTCAATAGCTTCCTAAAATTAGTACCTGAAAAAAATAGCTGACAGTTTCAGCGGACACGCATAAATAAAAAATGCAGCTTTTACATAGCAAAATATTTAAGGTTCACCAATTAACGCCAAAACTAGTTATGATGTGGTACGTAATGCGACTCGGTGATGGTAGAAACTGAATTTGCAAGGCATATCTACCTATACAATGGAATGCTAGGGTGGCGCGGGTATTGAGGTATGCACAAGTTCAAGTTGCAGGAATTCTGTGTGTGTGTGCGTGCGTGCGTGCGAGCGTGTGTGCCTGCGTGTGTGTGTGTGTGTGTGTGTGTGTGTGAAACGATTTTTAGCGAATTGACGTAAAACTGCATTAAAATGATGTCTTACATAGCACAGCTTGTGAAGTATTATCCCAAAACTGATGCCTCCATAAAGAAACTCACGTGAGGTTGGTACACATTGGAACCTACGCACAGGGGGGGGGGGGGGGGTAAACGTTCCCAGACCACCATCTGATGTATTTCTACGAGAGTGCGGCCTGGGAATGTTTAACTTCCTCCTCTCTGTACATTAAGCGTCTGTAGTGAAAAAAGTGACTTATTAGTAAATTTGAAGCAGCAAGCTTTTAATTCGCCTAACTGACTTTTATAGATGCAGACCTTACTTGACAACTTGCTCTTGCACACCCTTACTTGCAATACATATTATGTATTGTTTTGCTAGAAAGTTCACTGTAAAACTGATGGAAACTTAGTGTGCGTGAGTATCTTGGATACATAAACAGTGTTGACTTTTTTCTTCGTAGGAATATTTTCAAAGAGGTGTGAAATGTACTTGGGAGTGCCCGATCTCGCTTTAAAAGGACACTAAAGTCAAATAAAATTTTATGTCTGACTCAAAGCTCAGTGTAGGACAACTTTTTAAACGACAATATTATCAGCAGTAGTGCACTATTTACCGAGAAATTAATATAGCTGCAGGAGAACCCATGTGTCACGAGTAGAACATCCACAAAATGATTCAAAGGATGTCAGAGTTACCACCTACAAATATTCACTAGTAATGAAACTGGCTACACTAAATAAAATACATTGTGTGCATATACAGACGTACAAAATGCTGCTTCTTCGTTACTGTTTGATTCACGGAAAAAAGAACCACCGGACGTTACTATGAGGAATGGCGCGAGTGGTTGAAAGGTTCAAATTTGACCTGATTAAACTGGACAGGTCATGCTATCTAGCGGGGCCCAGTTGAACCAAGCACGCCTTCCAGCTCATAGGTCATGGCAGGAAATTGTTTAATGGCCGTTGTTGTTGTGGCTCCCACTGCTTTCGCTGTCTTGCTACTAGTATCGGTGGCCGCGCAGTAAAGCCGGGCAACGTTGCTTACTGCAACAGTGACGTGAGACGGCCACATTTAGGCGGGTGTTTGAAGTGTGCGAACGCCATGATTTGTGGGGTTTAACGTCCCAAAACCACCATGTGATCATGAGAGACGCCGTAGTGGAGGGCTCCGGAAATTTTGACTACCTGGGGTTCTTCAACGTGCACCCAAATCTGAGTACACGGGCCTACAACATTTCCGCCTCCATCGGAAATGCAGCCGCCGCAGCCGGGAATCGAACCCGCGACCTGCGGGTCAGCAGCCGAGTACCTTACCCACTAGACCACCGCGGCGGGGCGTGCGAACACCATGCAGACCTCTAAACGTGATTTCATTTCAAAACGTGATTCACTTCTTGGCACAAACTAGAATTACGACGTTTCTGGACTGCTATTTAAGCAATGAACATCGGCCTACTATTTGCGTTTAGTGTTCATTTAAAAGGGCCCTGCAACACTCTTTTAGCATGTTCAGAAAACGCTGCCCATCCCACAGTCATTTAAAATACGCTCTCTGTTATCTCCACAAACTGCGCTGTCACAATTGTTAATAGCTAATAGACAGCTCCATCGCGCGGCACCGTTCTTGAGTGTATTGGTTGTCATGTCTGGGATTTGGGGAATGGGACGTGAAAATAACGAAAATCCGAGTTCGTTCTGGACACTCGTAACGCTATGTCGTTCTTGGCTATTCATCTGTTGTTGGTGACCGACTTCTGCTAGTCTGGCAGCCATCTTTTGTCAGGCACCATAGGCTTAAAAATCGTTGTCTTAGGCCATGTATCGGTCGCTGTCCGATTTAAGCATGTCGCGCTTGATCGTTACTGGGGCCACCGAGGAAGGCCACGACTTGTTCATGCGCGCCCGCGCAATCACCTTGAGAAGCTGCGTATTCAAAGATGAAAAAAAAAGTTCTCATGGTCACGAGGAGCGCGTGATGTATTTTCTTTCCCCGTAACACATCTCCCTGTTTAGCTTCTAGCACTTTCGTCGTGACGAGATAAGAGAGGGTGCAACTGCAGCGTGCGACATTTCTTTGTAACTCTGCTACTGGAGGGACTATAAAACTTTTTCGCGGTAGTGAATTAGTGAGGCAATAAGCTTTTATACCGAATCTATTACATGGCTACTAATTAAAGTGTTTCACGGCCCTTTTAAATGAATTCTCTAACGCTACCGGAAGCTCAAGCTGTCACATCTTTAGAAATCTACTGGTTCTCGTATTCTTGTACTCATTTTGCAATCTTGAATACTTTTTGTTCGATTTGCTTTACTGAGGACTGTTCACATAAAAAGATTACGAGCCGTGGCGTTGGACTTGCTAACTAAACGGAATATTTACCCTTTTCCTAAATAAATAAATGCATACTCTTCTCTATGCCGCACCCAATGTGTATTATCATGTAAGCTTTGCATAAGCCCGCACAAATGTCATGCTTTAGTTTGCAGATCAAATTTATTTGCATGCAGTTTTATATATACTGAGTTAAATCAAATCAAATCAAAAATATTTTATTTTCACCATTTCATACAAAGGTGAAAAAGAGAGAACTGGAGAAAAAGCCGATAGTTCTTCGGCTTGACAAAGCTCCGGTTCCCCAGGCAGACAGTGGTGAAGTTTGTTTCAAAACAATAGAAGAAAGCATGTTACAAAGTATAAAGCATTAAAGCAATAATAACATTTCAACTGAATATAAAATAAACATTGCGATGAAGGAAGAGAAATGTGTAAATTAAAAACAACTATACAGCAACTACAAAGTACAACCAAGAAACACTTCTTTTTATAACATAGAATATTACTATAACAGCAGCATGCTATCAACAACCGGTGGGATTTTTTTTTCTAATCCTATGTTAATGAGCCGTTACAGGAACAGGTCCAACATTTTAGTTTTGTTTAGCGGTAACACATCAACACTTTGTCTTTTGAAATGGTTAAGTAGGGAAGGCAGTGTATGACAAAGGCGCTGTTGTCTATAATTTGTACGAGAAAAAGGAATTTGCCATGGGGCCTGATGGCGAAATGAATATGTACTTTTGTTTTCTTGTGGATCAGTGAGGGTAAAAACGAATCTAGCTTTACTAGCATAGCACTCTTGTAGCATTGTAGTGTTTTCAGTTTCCAAATATCACCAGATTTTATTATTTTACTTTGCCTAAAAAGCTCTTCCGTATGTTCGGAGAAAGAAACATTCGCAATAGCTCGAACTGCCTTCTTTTGAAGTGTTTCCATCATCTGAACATTCTGTGCGGTGGTGTTTCCCCATATGAGTGAGCAATAAGTGAGGTGTGAGTGAAAGAGAGCATGATAAATGAGGCGCTTAATTTTATAGGGCAATGTATTTTGATAGCGATTTAAAATACCAATAACTTTTCGCACTTTCACAAAAACATTGTCAAAATGAGCATTCCAGGACATATGCTCGGTGAATATGACTCCGAGTGTTTTCATAAAGGACGTAATGGTAATCTTATATGGACCCAGAACAATGTTATCTGGTAATGTAGTAGAACTTCCTTGGGCACGAAAAATGACACATTTTGTTTTGGCTTCATTAAGAATCAATCAGTTTGCCTTTGACCAGCGTTGAATTTTGTTAGAGACAGTGCTAGCTATAGGCATTATTTCTTCCAAGTCTTTTCCTGTAAAGAAAATTGAGCAGTAATCTGCGTAAGCGACAACCTTACACTTATCACTAATTTCTACAATGTCATTAATGCAATAAAGAAAAAATATCGGGCCAAGGATGCTACTTTGAGGCACACCCGCTGTTAGAGGTTTCGTTTGTGACCTATTTTCATTAATTTCAACAAATTGATGTCGACCTTTTTAAATAAGATTGGATAAGTTCAAGTGTTATTCCTCGGAAGCCATATCTTTCTAGTTTCGTAGCAACAGTTGGTGGTTCACTCTATCAAATGCTTTGCAAAAGTCTAAGTAAAACCCTAACGTTAGAAGCTTTTTTTCAATTTTCTGAAGAATAAGATCCTTTTGTATATTTAATGCACTTTCTGTAGACCGTCTTTTTCGAAAACCGTACTGACACTCGGTGAGCGAGTTTTGTTTCTTCGAGAGCTTATCAATACGGACGTTGATAATTTTTTCGAAGCCCTTCAATAATATACGAAGAATATAACATAGGAAGTGGATATAACTAGGAAAATATTCCATAGATAGGAGAGGAACAAATAGAAAGCATTGGAAGACTGGTGTGCTACCCTACACGGGGAAAAGTGTCTGAAACTTTTAAAGATGACAAAAGAGTGAGAGGAGAGAGCACACAAATAAGATCTCACTACACAGTCACCATAGCACAGTGATTTTATAATCGCCGGTGCAAGTCTGTTGCCTTCAAGAATTAGAGCAGCGTTTTGTCACCTTCTCCCGCGATGACCTCTCAGGTCGACATTGTCGAATTGTTTCTGCCGTCATCGGTCTCCGACAGGAGAGCTAGAGCGACTGCTAGAGATGTTCTTAGCGCATCGTAGAAAGAACAGTCACAAACGTTTGCTCTAATGTTTCCTCGCTACCACTGTTGTCGCAAAAACGGTTGGGAGCAATGTCATTTCAACAGGAGAAAAAGTTCGTGAAATCCACTCTCAGCTATAAATGGCAAAGCATAGTGGCGTAATTTCAGTGTAGTCCAATAAGCGTCTGAAAACGTAAGCTGTTCGGGCAGCGGTGGAGCTGTTTGCGCATTCTAGTTGGTTTATTCCCTATTGGATAAAGTGACTTCTTTTGTGACCGTTTGAAGTTGGCTTGCAGCATCGGTCCCCGATGCGGGTACTTTCTCGACCATGTCCCTTTGAACAGACGATCGAGCAGTAGTGTTGACATGTTCATTGACTACTATACCCCAGGTGAAAAGAAGACAAGGAGGCTAAACAGCTGCTACCCGGTTGGCTACACGCGGGGAGGGGAGAGGCAAGAAAAATAATTAGTTCCAAGTACATATTCGCTGACGACCCACCGGCTATTTTTCATACGTTCCAACATTTGCGGTATTGTAAATAATCAGAATGTTAATTCATGAAACTAAGGTGAACGGGCACTAATACGCCTAGTTTGAGCTTCTGCAAACCCTTGCCTTATAGAGCACGTTAAAAAGTAAGCAATAAGCCAGTAAAACGCACATAGTAAGATTTTAATGTCGCGAGACGCTCTGAGCATGGAAGGAATGTATGGTCGTAGAGATACAGGCAAAATACATGCACACGCTCAAAGAAGTGGCATGATTACCTTCAAGTGGGCCTTGAAGCATTTTTCCTGTAATAGTGAATTGCCTTCATGAAGGAGTTTATCGCCAGACGAATGGACCGCTTCAACAAGCTGTGCCACACTCTTGAAGCGCTTTCTATTCGCGCTCTCTGCTCTGTCTTGAAACCTTTCATAATGGTACACGTCTTCTTTGCGTTTCGGTAAGCATATACTGACTAGCTCCGACACCTGTTTTACGGAGCCACCTTTCTCTCTCCTTTTGTTCCAGCGAGCTCGTTGAAAGCTATGCAAGTGAGGGGGGTGGAAGAGGAGGGTGATAAGGGTGCAACAAGCTACGTCGTTTTGTCACTGTGCGTCATTTATTCTCTCTCGAATTGCGGCTTACCGGCTAGTGATTGTACCGTGTGATTGTAAACACGCAGGTATAATTCTGTAGAGCATGTAAGTCTAGTACTATAGATTGCTTTACTGGTGAAATTGAGTGCCGCCATGTTGGGCTATTAATTTTTCTGGTTTTCATCATAGAAAACTAAACTAACAAGGTTACGGTAGACGCATACGCGTGGAAGCGGTTGCGTTGGTGCACGCATTGTTTCAAGTGGCAATATACAAAAACGACAAAACATCAACTTTACAGCGCAAGATAGGGGTGCCCATAAGTCTAAGGCTTTAGCCTTAGACTTATACAGCGTGGACCCGTCACGCCAACCCGAGGCGCCCTCGGTAGCTACGCAACCCAGGATGCATGCTCAAGTTAGTCAATGGCTGTGGGCTTTGGGTCTATACGACGCGGTCATTTTTTATTACGGCATCATGTATGTAGAGAAGAGCGAGCCATTTCCAGCCGACTTTGAAACTCATTGTAAGTTCTATGCCACATGCCGCGCCATAATGTTTGGCTCATGTGTTCTCAGGAGCCTCGACTACCGATCGACCCCGTTTTCTGAAGGTGCTGGAAATGCTTTGCAGCTCACCTTTATTTATTCAACTGTGTCACAGGCACAGTTGCCTACTTGCATTCTCACAAAGTAATAAATAAATAAATAAATTATAACTAATAATTTTGATTGCGTATTTTAACACATAGACCAATGAAGGAACGTAAATTTGGTTGCGCTACTAAAAGGTCGTGAGTTCAATCTCTGTCGTCCTTCGATAACGGCTAAAGGCCATTGTACTGTAGGATATCAGTGCATTTTATCTTCAAAAGCACCAGGTGATTAAACTTGCGGCTCGCCAAACTTAGGCGAAAATCATAGTACTCTCGTGACATTTGCATGCGAAACCCAGCATATTTATATGTTACCAATGTTTCTTTTTTCAATGATTGCAATACGTACTGTTCTCATTTGCTCTCCCGGCTATAATTCTTTCTTGTGATTTCCAGTAATATTAAATAATAATAAAATGATTATAGTATAAGTAATATTAAAACATTAGTTCTGTTTTTGCTTGAAATCCATCGGTAGTTTTTCATTTATTTTTAGACTATGCTCTTCAGCAGCGAAGTATGGTGTATGGTATGCAAATGTGTCAAATATATACATTATTCCAAGCCACCTGATAATATGTTGCAAGAAAGGGGACGGTGGTAGTGTGTTGATGTGGGCGTTTACAGCAATCATTCCTAATTAATGTATAGTTTAAACATATTTATTGTGAAGCCAGTCGCTTAAAACCGGTAATACGGGGTTTTGTTCCTTTCGCGTTGATCGTCCAAATGCTAAATACAGCGTTATACAGACGAAGTAATGTCTTGAAGCTCAAAGTTAATATACACGTGCATACACACATATTATATGTATGTGTACTGAAATGTGTCAGGTAATGCGTTAATGATGGAGGAAGTCATACTGAAAAAAAGAAAAAAGAATGGGAGAAAAGCTTTACATAGCCGGAAAAATACACGGTTGTGATGCTCCTGGGACGCTCTAAGCAGGATGGCTCGGGTCACCCCTCGATAGTGATTTGACAAATGAGACAAATACGCTTGCACGTAAAAAAGGTGATAGAACCATCTGAAGTTGAATGTAAGATCCTTTAGCATCTGAACAAAAGTCAGGTAATGACCTGCTGTAGTAGGAAGTCTAGAAGACTGATAAAATTTGGCATCTTAGTTTGAGCAACATACAGTGTGTCCCACATAACTTGAGCCAAGAATTCGAGAAAGGAGAGAGAGAGAAATAAATAAAAGGCAGAGACAGGGAGGTTAACCTAGACGAACTGGTTTGCTACCCTGTACGGGGGTGGGGAAAAGGGTCAGAAAGAGGATAGAAAAATAGAGATAAAAAATAAATTAGAAAAAAATGGCAGCATATCCACGGAGTGAATGATGGAGAGTGGGGCGAAGCATTCGTCCGTTTATGCGTCCGTCTGTGTGACCGTCCATGCGTCTGTTTGTGCGCCCGTCCCTGCGTTGTTTCATGCATCCGCCCCTGCGTCCGTTCATGCGTCCATCCATGCATCTGTTTGTGTGTCCGTTCGTTCATCTATTCAACACTCCAAGTCCCACCATCTCGCATCTTTTTATCATATATTCCCCATATAGAAGCACCGCCATCCAGCGGACATTCCAAGTACTAAACGAGAGGTGGCACACGCACACTTTCTTACGGCCTGCGCTTTGAGTCCACTTCCCACCTTTAACCACCTCGAGTTCATGGTATATTCTAGTTCACTGTATTCATGGCACTGCGACCAAACGCTCGCTAAACCTTTCGAAAACCAAGGAGGTTACGCCCAGCGAGTATAACGTAGCAACCTTTCCCTGTCAGATAGGGCTCAATTTACATGCCAATGGCTGCTAATGAGAAATGAGAGACAGGAGAATTCGGCTTTCACTTTCTTACGGCTTGCGCTTCGTATCTACTTCGCATTTTTAACCACCTTGAGTTCATTCATGGTATATACAAGTTGATTGTATTCATGGCACTGCGGCTCAACGCTCGCTAAACCTTTCTAAAGCTAAGGAGGTTACACTCAGCGAGTATAATGTAGCATCCCTTTCTTGTCCGATAGTGCTCAATGTACATGCCAATGGCTGCTAATGGGGATCGCAGCGTGCGCGTTGACTAAAAGCCGAATGGTCATGTCTCTCATTCCCCATAAGCAGCCATTGGCATGTACATTGAGCACTATTTTTTATTGTTAAACAACGCACAGAAGAAATCTCTCACTGGCACCACCTTGGAGGTCAAGTGTTATACCTATTTCGGGTATGTGCCACTGGTGGTTACATACGAGGGACGACCAAGCCACGCCATAAGGAGCTTCGCCACTAAAAAAACCACATGCGCACACATTCAGGGAGTTCCGATCACAGTCGTTTGGACAGGCTGGTTGAACGCAAGAAGCGCAGGAGCGCCTTCACAGCCTTCTTCTGCGACATAAAGTCCTGTCGGCAGCGCAGGATTCTTTCTTCCGAATGAGGCTGGTTGTCCAGTTCATCTAGTGCATTGCAGAGTGACTGTCTCTGCGAGCAGTATTGTGGGCATTCACACAGAATGTGCCAAGTTGTTTCATAACTGCCACAATGGTCGTATGCAGCAGTGTCAGCCATTCCTAGGCGGAATGCATACGCATTGGTAAATGCGACGCCCGACCATAATCTACACAGCATAGTAGCGTCTCGTCGGCGTAATTCCGGAAGAATTCGAAGACTAAGAGTTGGGTCCAGAGTACCTAACCATGCATGGATGAAATGTGACTCGTTCCATTGTGACGAAGTGCGCTTGCGAGCAAGCATGCGGAGTTTCTGTGCAGCGTCAGTTCTGAAAAGCGGAATTGATATTTCATCGCTTTCAGTATGGGCAGAACGGGCAGCTTGATCGGCCCGTTAATTGCCAATTATTCCACAATGACTTCGGAGTCATTGAAAGGCTATTTCATGTCCTTCCTCAGTGAGTTGGTGGGTCTTTTCTGCAATCTCAAATACCAGCTGTTCATACGGGCCGTGGCGTAAAGGTGATAAAAGGGATTGCAGTGCCGCCTTTGAGTCACTGAAAATTGTCCATTTTTGTGGCTGTTGGTCGTTGATGCATCGCAATGCGGCACGAAGAGCTGTGAGCTCTCCTCCCGTTGATGTCGTAAGGTGGGAGGTCTTGAATTTTCTTGTCATGTCTTTTATCGGTATAACAAATGATGCCGTTGAAGTCTTCTGTAAAACAGAGCCGTCGGTGTATACGTGTATACAGCCTTGATACGTCTCGTATAACAAGAGCAGAGCAAGCTGTCTAAGAGCAGGTGGCGACATATGTGCTTTTTTCTGGATGCCAGGTATAGTTAGCCTGATGTTAGCCTGAGTCAGGCACCAGGGAGGAGTCGAAGGCCTGGCGGCGGGTGTGAAGCATGTTGGCAAAGAATCGCGATATGTGGTGACCGTTTGGCAAAATGACAAACGTGGTCTGCCTGCTGGTAAAGAGGCTAGGTGGTGCCAGGGTGTCCGAGAAATATGTCTTATATGCGTCCTGAGTACCTCAACGTCGATATGTGTCGTGATGAGGTGGTCACCGGCGATAGCTATAGTAGCCATTGTCGACGCACTACGAGGCAAGCTGAGGCAAATCCGGAGTTCGTGGGACTGTACACTCTGTAGTGTTCGAAGGCTTGTTTTGCTTGCATTGGTCAATGCCGGTACACTGTACCGCAGAAAACCGAGAAAAAATACTCTGTACAGCTGTAGCACTGCACTGGGAGACATTCGCTGTCTTCCCTGCAAAGAACTTCAGTATATTACAGATGTCCATTAACCGTTTCTTCATGTACGAAACGTGATCGCTCCATGAGAGATTACTGTCAAATATGACGCCCAAAAACTTGTGCGATCGAACATATGGTACAGTTTGACCATTGCTGCTTATAGTGTACTTATCTATAGGGTTTCGTGTAAAAGCTACGAGGGCGCATTTCTCGGAAGAAATTTCCAAGCCTTGATTTCGTAGGTAGCGTAATGTTTCAATGGCAGCTTTTTGAATTCTCTCTCGTAACTGCAGGCGTGTTACAGCCGCTGCGCAAACGCAGATATCATCTGCGTACATTGATAGCCTGACCGTGCTTGGCAGATGCTCAGTGACAGCAATTAACGTAAGATTGAACAGCACAGGGCTGAGTACGCCACCCTGGGGGACGCCACGGTGGCTGTAATGTGAAGAGGTTGGACCGTCTCCGGTGCTGACAAAGAAGGATTGCATTGACAAATAACTACGTATCCAGCGATACATCCGACCACCTACTCCTATATCTTCGAGAGCGGTGAGAACAGATTCATGCGTAACGTTGTCATACGCCCCTTAACGTCTAGGAACAAAGATGTGCAGAGACGCTTACGGCCTTTCTCGTGTTGGACGTAAGTGACCAAGTCGACTACGTTGTCAATCGATGCTTGACCACGCCGAAAACCTGCCATGGCATCTGGGTAGATGTTGTTACACTCCAAGAATCACTCCAGGCGTCCCAGGATCATCTCTATAACTTTGCCTACACAACTAGCCAATGCAATCGGACGATAAGATGAGAGCTCCAACGGTGACTTGCCTGGTTTCAGAAGTGGAACTAGGCGACTTGTCTTCCAGCTTGTCGGGAGCGTTCCATCTTGCCAGGATTCGTCGTACAACTCCAAAAGGAAGATTCTCGCACGTTCACCCAGATAACGCAGGGCCCTATAAGAAATTCTATCGGGCCCTGGTGCCGACGTGCGTCCACACAAAGCTGGTGCTGCTCTGAGCTCCCCGATTGAAAAAGGCATATCCATGCGGGAATCCAGTGTTTGTGGACAGTTAGTCGAAGGCAATAGGTCTATTGGGCACTGCGAGTGGCCCAGATACTCTGGCACAGAAGTCTTCTGCCACGTAAATGCCGCGTCTCTGTACAGAAAGTGCGAGAGCCCTGAATGGTGACCACTGAGTGGGTTGTGTGCGGAAACCTCGTACCGTCTTCCACAATTGGGATAAAGGTTTTCGTGGGTCAAGTGACTCACAAAAAACAGTCAAACATTGTGACTAAAGTTTAAATATCCGGCGCTGAATCTTCTTTTGTATATGTCGAGCAATCCGCAAGTCTTCTATTGCCTCCATGCATCGGTATCTTCGTTCAGCACGCCGTCGGATTGCTCGAAGTCGTTCTAACTCGATGTCAAATTCCGTCATTTGGGAGAGCTGGTGAGGGTACACGTAATATCGTGTATTGTGCTTTTAATTATCTCCTCTATGTCGAGGGATATGAGACACTTCAGTGACGAATTGAACCAAACGCGTACTAGTCACGCTAGCCTGTATGTACTCAGGCTATATTTATTTCTCTCCATACTAATTATTTATTAATTAATAATTACCTACTTTTAAATGTGCGCTTTAAACCCAAAATATGAACACTGAGATGTAGAGCGCTTTCAGAAACCACCGAATAAAATGTTTCCTGTACGATACGTCTAGCGCCGCTATTTTTTCCGCGTTGTAAAGAAAGCCTACAGCAGCACTATAGTAGTGCGCTCGCGGTCCGTCACATGGCTTCTTTTCACATTTTATGGGCTTTCTTTACCACGTGAAAAAAATAACCACGCGAGATGTATCACACAGGAAACAATTTAGTTGGTGGTTTCTGCAAGTGCTCTACATGTCAGTGTTCATATTTTGAGTTCTCAGCCCATAATTAAGAAAATTAGGTAATTAACATATATTGTTGAATTATTATGAGGAGAAATAAAAAATAGTCTGAGAACCTACAGGCTAGTGCGAGTAGTATCGCCTCCTAAGTGCCTTTCACATTCAAATTTATGGCTCAAGTTATGCGGGGCAGCCTGTATACATAGTTGCTGGAAGAAAGAGCCTGCTACGGTACGAATACTCCTGAGACTTCTTTCATGAATTCCAGGGCCTGTCAGTAATAGTCGCTGATGGCGTGATGAACCTTTCTGCGAAACACCTGTTCAGGGATGATTCGCAAGCGCGTTTTAGTTGGCCAAAGAAATCGGCGCTTGTTAGATCTTCGGGGGGCTTTTTTAACCAAACCGAAGAAATGAATCACCAAGAATGCTTTACGGCTACGAGACGGCGTAGCAGACTCTCTCTGTGGGTAAACTTTCGTCTTCTAGATGGACTTATGTGGCGTCAACTAAGTACGCATCCTTTAATGCTTTAACCTATTCAATCTACTTTATCGTAATAATATATGGGGTATTACGTCCCAAAACCACGATATCGTTTTGAGAGACGCAGTCGGGGAGGACTCCGGAAATTTTGGCCATGAGGTGTTCCTTAACGTGCACTCACATCACACAGTACATTGGCCTCTGACATTTCGCGTCCATCAAAACGCCCCCATCATGGCTGGAATCGAACCCGCGACCTTCGGCTCCGCATGAGAGCACCGTGGCCACTGTGTCACCAAGTCGGACACTTTGCTTTCTGATAAATAATACGCATAAAACAGATGAATACATACAACAGAATAATAATTGAAGTTTTGAGTTTTGAATTACGAAAGCATGAATTGGTATGAAAATTTAAATGATGTTACCTACTCTGAATTTCGAAGATCTTTCAAGGGCTGAAAAAAAAATCTCTTTTCATTTGGTGTCCTTCGGATATAAAAAATTGGCCCCGTATCTGCATGTAATCTGCAAATGTCGTCGAAAATGTCGTCTTGCGTCGGAGAGAGGGAACAAAACGTTTATTTGATGTTCTGCGCAAGAAAATCGGTGAATGGTACTATGCAGGCGCTGCATTAGAGTGCCTAGAGCGTGTAGCGAAGCTGAACGAGCGCATCGAGGCACGTTAGACACAAGTGTCATCTGGCAGTTTTCTACCAGATGGTGCTTGTGTCGAAGGCGTGCAGCCCGCGGAGATAGATGCGCGCCAGTCTTGGAGGTGATAAGGTGTAGAACGCAAAGCGACGGCCAGGTGCCACCACCGTGATGTCGTAGCAAAGCGTTGGAAACAACTTTTTGAGCATAGCGTTGCACTGTCAGTGCAGCGCGCTAAAATGCTACCTTTGTTAGATAAACTTCTGTGTGTCTTATCTAGTATAAAGGCAAACATATAAAACTTTGAAGTGTTGTTAGGGCGCCTAAGATATGCGCAATAATTGCTTTTTAATTGACAATCCCTTAACTATGAACGCTAAACCTTGAGCAATATTGATGGGCGCTGCGGATGGGGTTGGCCGTTTGGTGCCGTTAAAGGTATCGTTAGGGTGTACAAACAGACAAATGTTCATACAGACAGACAGACAAGCCAAGATTTTTTCGTCGAAGGTGCCCAAGAAAGACTAACGTATTTAAAGAAAACTGCTGAAGGCATCGCCAATCACATTTGTTTTTTTAACGAGCTGCTTTATAAATAGTCTATAAGTCAAACAGTGCGGGCTCTTAATTTTGACTTGTATTGTAAATAACAAGTGCTATTATGCATCATTCTTACAAAACAAAAGATTATATCTGGCGTGCAGTGCATCATACTTCTGACAAGGAACCCATTTATGAAAATGATGTTAAATGTATTGAACATTGTCATCTAGCAGTAATTTCAAGAAACTAAAGTTTTTTTAGAAGGCAGAGCCACTAGCAGGTGCACATTGCCGTCTTAGCAAAGTGTAGGAAGCACCAGCTTTTTCTTTCATAGCGCAGCATTGTCAGCTCAGCCTAATAAACACGTATGTCTTTGAAATTACGTATAGAAGCATTTTATTATTAAAAGTACATTCTGCCTATCACTTACGTATTTACATTGCGCCTTCATTGTGCGTATGTTTGGTTATTGATTGACAGCGTTCAAAAGTATGACCGCAAAACCAGATCGAGATGGATGGGCGTTCAGCAACGGGTTAAGCTTTTGTCGGGTGACGAAGACATTGGACAGACAACAACTAACTGATGGACCAAAATTTTTCCGTTGATGTATGCCGGTACAGGATATTGTCTTAAAAAAACTCCCGCATATACACGAAGTGAATGATGATGAAGGAGCTTGCTTCAGAGGTTGAATCCAGTAAACCATGATAAAGACGTGACATGAGAGTTTTTGTGGTGTGATTGTATATACACGTTATATACGAAATGTTCATAATGAAATAATTGGAAGCGCAAACCAACGGGATACAAGCGAAGAGACAAAGAAGCGCAGACTGAAACTCAGTTTATTCAGAGAAGAACTCATGTACATGAAAGATGAGAAAGGAAAAAAAACTGGTGAGAAGGTTCCACCATGATCAGGTATCGTCCAGAAACGAGACTTCGTAATTAAACAGTGATATAGACGGTGAACTAACACAACTATCAATATTCTTTTTAATAAAAAAGGCTTTCGCAATATCTCTAGTTTTCGTGTCATTATGGCTGTATAAGACAAATGCGCGCGAAAATTTGTACCAACTAGCCCGCCTCTCAACCCTTCTGCAATACAAAATGTTTACGATTTACATAATAATGTACTGTATAAATATATTTACATGCTGATGCGGTCTATACATTTTGTTCAAGAGCTCATTTGCGGATCACAAAAGCTGAAAGAAAAGTTTTCCTTTTCGTATAATGGCCTTGTGATTCGCAAAGTACAAAGCCATAGCATCCTGAATTATATTATGTACTGGAAAGTTTGAGAAAGGTCCTGACGACGAGCCCGCGCTGCAGCCGCATTGCGAGCCCCCGCACCGCCGCTTTGGCTTCTGCGGTGTTCATAGTGCGTAGCGGTAATGACGCGGACTGGGTCATGTCTGGCGAAAGAGCACGGAAGTGGCGAAGCGCGCCAAGAACGAGTGCTATAAATAGGCGCGGCCACCTAGCGTTCTGCTACGAAACCAGAGCACATGCCGAGAATGGAGCGAGCGTCGCCTGAGTGGTGGTGCGCCATCTCGTGAGTCCTCTCGAAATGAAGAGCACCGGTGCCCCTCTAGCGGGAGCAATAAACACTAGCGTACACGCCACTGCAACAACGAGAGACAACCCCCAGCAAAAGGAGCAAGCTTTTAAGAGATTCCCTGCGTGCGCATTAATCGAAGCGGATTGCGGGTTTCTGTGTCTAATCGGAGCAAAATGGAGGTTTCGCTTATAGACCCATGGACACCGCATGCTACGAACCACTCTCGGTTTCACGCTATTGGGGCTAAAACGCCCACCATTACATGCTCATTCGCCTCTTTTTTGTTTTGTTTTCGTGGGCATTTGTAATCAGCAGAAGTTTGCGAATAATCATAGGTAAAAAAATTGGAAGTGTTTTGGTCGGATATCCAGCATACGGATGTGCTACTTTCTCATTGTATTCTTTTGAGTACCAGCATTTTTTTCCCAAAATAATAGTTTAAAATGACACACTACAGAATTTAGAAGAAAACTAAGATTACGTGATTTACTTTGTGTAATATTAAGCCACATGCGCTTCCGTGGGTCATCATGGATTGCACTGGCATATTCTTAAACTCTCGTGAGAGATTGCTAGGGCCACCTGTATATAAACAACAAGAGACGTAAATACGTGCCTTTTCAGACCATTCAAACAAGATTATGAAATACTACGGTTGTGTTCAATGTTAAGCACATCAAAGTAGCGTCGTCAAGATATGCATATCTGATGTGAATCTGATAAAGATGGTGATATCATCACCTTCTAAAAAGCCCTCATAAGTTTCAAGGGCTCATCATTTCACATGGCACTGCCTGAACTCGACAAAATGCACATCGCCTTTCAGTTTTATTGTTATAGGTGTTTTGTTAGTTCGCTTGTTTTGTCCTTATCTACTTTACTTTGCATGCCTCCTTAAACTAGAAAAATATTTTTTTATTTTCCCTATTTAGTGCGTCACTCTAATACACTTCCTTATATACCTCTATTTTGTCATTATACATTGAACTGGACATTTTGTTCTTACTCTAGTATTGATGACGCCACTACAATCATTGATTTTTTAAATTTTTGAATGCCTGCGTGAAGTCATATGCACATATTATGCCATTTTATTTTGTTTGTATTACGTATTCATTATGCATGATGAGCTGAGCACATGTTATTGTGATGCCCTCTTTATTTAATGTTCCTTGTGAGGCCTGTAAGAACTTTAAGGTAAATAATAAAGGAAACTCTTACAAGTCTCCTACTATAGCGCAGGACGTCCTTAGAATATAATGACATATAGATCTATAAAGAGGTTCCCAATGGTTCCTCTGTTGTGCGGAGTAAAAGTTCATTAATATAAACAGAAAAAGTAATACACCTATCACTTTGTTAATACAGCGATGAAAAGAGGAGGCTAGATGAATAGAAGGCAATGGTGGCCAGCTTATTTTAGAGTCGTCTGTGACATAAAAGGATGACAGCAACCCATACTAGATTGCTAAACAACGTTCTAAGTTATGATCGTTGTTATAAGTTCAGCATGAGCAGCGACAGGGTGTTCTCTCCTGCGACATTAATCAGCAGTAGAAAGAAGGAACACGTCGTTCCACCGATAAGCACAATGATCTTTCCAGACAAATGGGAGCGTCGTAAAAGCTGGTACGGGGATCGACTGTTGTTCACAGAGGCCCTCGACGGGCGAGCGATCGTAAATCAGAAGCACCTCGCTGAGGGAGTTCGAGATCTTTTTCTTTCCACTTGCTCCAGTCAAATATATCAGAAATATATGGCAAATTTAATTTACACAGGAACAATAATGTTTGCTTTATGAAAGTGTAGCAAATAATGCCCACAGACCCACTCAATTGAGTCACCTGAAGCCATGTTTGAGTTCTATTTGCTTGAAATATTTATTTTATTATTTACCTCATGGTAGCACCATTGAACAAAAGGACCTCTAGGAAGGGCCATATTCATAATCAAATTATACGTGCATTGAACAGTTTCACGGTTCCGAGCGGAATTAGCAAAAAAATAAAAGCGCATTTATTCGAGGTTAGCAACACGTGATTGAGATCCTATAAGGAACCAAGAACAGCCCATCTAACAAAGAAAATAGGTGTGTTCTTTTTTTGGTCCACAGCCAGCTTCAACGCTAGAAAGTGGTGTGCAGTCTTTGCTGAACAGAAATGATTCCAGGGTACGATAACAATTGAGTACGCGCTACTGCTACTAGCAGGAATGCTGAGGAAAGAGCAGAGCTAGTGGCGTTCCCCTTCCCTCCATTCGTTTGCACACAACCTAACTTCCTTTTCCTACCTCTTCGTATATTCTACAAAAAAATGCTCTGCTAAACATTGCCCCTCTTCTCTTCCTTTGTATTCTCTTCCTCACGTCAATAATCCTCATTTCCTATGCCTTGAAATACTATATAACCCAATGCGATGTTATGTTATGCCCTCCCTCTTTCTCCTCCCATATTCTTTCTTCTACCATACTCCTCATCCTCGCTTCCCTTCCCGCATCCAATCGTTATAGGCGCTATACCATTCAAAAGGGTAACTGGCTGAGCGAGTTGGTAACATTCCATAACTAAACGTAGCACAACAGACATCCAATTGAGGACACAAACACAGCGCCGACTATCAGCTGAAATTTATATGAACGACGTACACTCATATATACTTAAGGAAGTGAACACGGGAAAAGTGGAAAAGGAAACACGAGAAAAAAAAAGAAGCGTTCAAGTGATAAGTACTGAAAAAATTGGCCCCGTATCTGCATGTAATCTGCAAATGTCGTCGAAAGACGATAGTCTTGCGTGTGCAGAGAGTGAACAAGACATTTATTTGATGTTCTGCGCAAGAAAATCGGTGAATGGTATTCCAGAGGCGCTGCGTTAGAGTGCCTCGAGCGTGCAGCGGAGGCGAACGAGCGCATCAAGTGACGCCACACGTGAGACATAAGCGCCATCTCGCAGTTCTCTTAGAAAACAAAACGCGTGGCTCTGAAACGGGTGTGCGTGCCCATCTCAGAGGTGATAAGGTGTAGAACGCAAGGCGACGGGTAGGTGCCACCACCGTTTCGTTTTAGCAAAGCGTTGGAAACACTTGCTTTTCCGTGCATGCGTTGCATGGTAAGCGCAGCGCAAAAAGCGCTATGGTACCTAAACAAACTTATGTATGTCTTTTCTAGTAAGAGACGCACATGCAGGATATATATACGTGTTGTTATGCTGCCCCGGAAATGCGCAATAATTGCTTTTTAATTGACAATTGCACACGCATGAACGCTCAACCTTGAGCAACATGGGTGGGCGCTGCGAATGGAGTCGGCCGTTTCAAGTACCCGATGCCGGTCAGAGTGGACAAACAGACAGACAGACAGACAGACAGACAGACAGACAGACAGACAGACAGACAGACAGAAATTTTTGCGTCGAAGGTCCCCAAGAAAGATTATCGTCTATAATAATCAACTTCCTTAGTTGTTGCACTCTATCGAGGTTGATTACCTCAGTGCTTGGTACTAGACCATTTCTTTTTTACTCGTGTTTTTTCCACACAACACGTGTCTAGTTTCTTAATTGAACATCTGATTTATTCACGAATATTTATTTTTATTTCATAGCACTCTTTCTACTGTTTCTTTTCTGGTTGCTTCTATGAACGTGGTGCTTTCAACTCCTGATTCGGGCGTCTGGCGGTCGCTTGGCTGGCTCGGACCGAGGGATAACTCCTTCGATAACGCGGGCGTTTACAATGCAAGAACATTGGCAAAGGCTACATTTTTTCTTGATGATGTGCCGGGGCCATGGCTGGCGCGAATGGCATTTGAGAACCAACAGAAGCTGTCCATGCAGTTATACGAGAAGAGAGCTCGAAAACCGCGATGCGCCACCTGTCGGCGTCATGTATAAGTTGTAGTTGCACTGACTTGTACGATGCAACTTCGCCAATTGTGACACCTCTACGTCTGTTATCCTCGTCTAGCCAGAATGGATCCGCAGTTAGCAATTATTCGGTTGCTTTACACGCCCATCAGACAATCTCCAAGGAAAGTCTCAAGTGCTATTTCACAGGAAATACAGCAGCTGCTGGACGAGAAACAGCGGGGACAATATCCAACCACCTCTCGAACTCGGGATGCAGTTATAAATTTCTTCTAACCACGGCAATTTTGGCAGGGTACAGCAAATGAAAATAATCGCCTGGTATAAAAGCCACCCAGCTTGCACGAAGGGAACACAGAACTCTTCACGGCAAATGTAGAAACATTCTGCCCTGAAAATTGGAAAATGCGCATCAAGAATTGAAATGTGTTGCACTAAAGAACACTATTGCTATGATCATGCAGTCAAATTTTCAGCCATCAGTTTTAGGCACCTGTACTTGGGTCCTCAACCACTGTCAAGTATAACGTAGTTATGCATGACATTTGCTTATCACATTATTAGTTTAAGCAATGTAGGGATGGCTTTTTGTTAGTAGAGTATGAACTCTAAATTGTTCAACACTTTTTCAGGGCGAAGCTCTCTATGCCGTTGGTCGCACCTCCGCCATGTATGTAGTAGTCGTCGTATACAGTAAATATAGCCACCTCCACGGTCGGACTAGAAGAGCGGCAAGCGCGCACCCTTTTGAATTAAGGAGGAAACCCGCGCACGTTAATTATTAATGAAAAGATAGTTATTTTTGGTGAAATAACTTACAGAGACGTGTACTGGTGACCCAATCTCCAATAAAATTTGCCTTGAATTTGATCTTACTAAACAAAAATCTAGTATGAGAAGGACACACTTTGAGCACTATATGACCAGAAAGGGTTGCTACGTTGAACTCGCTGGGCGTAGACTCTTTGGTTTTAGCAAGGTTTAGCGAGAGTGGGGCCGCGGTGCCATGAACTAGAAGCTTTGAAAGCTGGGAAGTAGACACAGAGTGCAGGTTGTAACAATGTGTGCGAGTGCCACCTCTCGTTTAGTCCTTGGAATGTCCGCTGGATAGCGGTACTTCTACGTGCTGAATATATGATGCAAATATGCAAGATGGCAGTACTCAGAGTGTTCACTAGATGCACGTATGGATGGACAGGCAGAGAGATGCACGGATGGATGGACGCACGGATGGATGGATGGATGGATGGATGGATGGATGGATGGATGGATGGATGGATGGATGGATGGATGGATGGATGGATGGATGGATGGATGGATGGATGGACGGACGGACGGACGGACGGACGCATGGTTGGACGGACACAGGGACGGACGCACGGATGAACGCACAGGCGGTAGGATGCATTTCCGGATGCGCGAAGAGACAGACGCACGGACTAACAGATGAACGCACAGACGGACGCACTGACGGACGGAAGCAAGAACGAACGGACGGACAGACGCTTCGCCCCACTCATCATGATGCACTCCGTGGATATGCTTCGATTTTTTCTAAACACACAGTAGAGTACAACGAATCCGTCCTGTTTCAAGATGTAGTAGAAGCTGTACTAGAATGCGCCGAAGCTGGCCGTTTCAGGCTATACTAGAATGCCTACTGGAAGTATAGTTTAATACATTTGTTTGTTTCAGACATATATACGTGATTCGCAAAGTGAATTATCTCGAGGAATCAAGGCCAAAGGAGTCCCGTATGCCTCCCGACGAGGCCTTCACCCCAGACTTAGTTGTCTGACAGCTGGAGTGAAATCGGTGAAAACTTGCGAATTATAAAAAATAATTACACTGCTCGTAACAAAGTATTCAAAGAAAAATCACAGTAAAAAGAAACATCGCCACATAATAATTATTAGAAAAGTTAATACAAACTGTAAAGGTGGAAGTAACATTCCTTGCATATTAAGCACAAAGTATACGTACCAGCATTTTATGATACATTATTAAAAAGTCATACGTTTCAAGGAGACAACAAGAAGCTTTAGTCGTTTCATCACGTACTTGTCACTTTAAGCGAGAAGTACATGATGTTTTATTGGCCAGTTTGATTGGGCATGGCTATGCATGTTACACAACAAAATATTTGATTATCTACAGTTTTAGTATCATAGTTAATTCTTTGTCTTGATCCGGTCAGTGATATAGCACGTAGGTCATATGCCACTTGTCTCGCCGCAACGGCAATTAGCGGCGCTGACAGGTGGTTCCACGTTTAAGCACACATATATACCATAAAGGTGGACTGGAGGATGATTGCCACCACAGTTCAGTGGTAGAAAATCGAATGCGTTAATCGAAGGTGACAGGTTCGGGTCCTGCCCGTGGCAAGTCCACTTTTCGTGCACATTTCTGTCTCTGTGTTTTGATCACAATTGATTCTAATCATTTTCTTGGCGTCATCGTCTGTTATCGTTAAAGTCATCGATAGATTACTAAAACTTTAGCATGTGTAAAACACCTTAGTACACGGCTCACTAGAACAACTACGGAGCAAGGGTGCATGCTGAGACTTCATGCTTTGTTCAACATTAGGAAGTTGAATTGACTACAAAATGTCATGTGTCTCGCTTATAGCTGCTTCAGATACCTGAAACTATTATACAAAAGAAAATCAGTGTCATCGCAAGGATGAAGGAATGAGTGCACCATCATGAAATGAAAGTGTCATAAAAAAACCTGGACAGCTTGCGCAAGAGGCGTTAATTGCAGCAGTGATAGCTAGGGCCGACTTGACTCGATATCACTTAGGCTTAATTATGCTTAATTGGCTTAGCCCTTTCAGGCGCTGTCGCGCTTGAGTGTACTAATCTTGTAGGTCAGTTAGCGAATACTTGGAAAAGATAAAGCATTATTCTTTCTAAAGAGCCAGTATGAAACAGCTGCTCAATGTACGCTAACTCACCCTCTCAGGAAAGCAAGGTTGTGAATGAAAAAAGAAATTACACAAGTGATTGATGACGATGCTGATTGACATCGGGGGTTTAATGTTCACAAACCACCATACGATGATTAGAGACGCCGTATGGAGGGCTCCGGAAATTTCAACCACCTGGGGTTGTGAAACGCGCACCCGAATCTGAGCGCACGGGCCTATAGCAATTTTGCCTTCATCAAAATGCGGCCGCTGCAGGCGAGACTCGTTCCCGCAACCTGCGGTTCAGCAACAATACTCGACTGCTAACCCGCAGGTCACGGGATCGAATCCTGGCTGCGGCGGCTAATTTCGATGGAGGCAAAGATGCTGCAGGCCCGTGTGCTTAGATTTGGGTGCACAGCAAAAAAACCCCTGGTGATCTAAATTTCCGGAGCCCTTCACTACGGCGTCTCTCATAATCATGTGACGGTTTTGGGACGTTGAATCTCACATATCAATCAATCAGAGTAGCGCAGCCATAATCTGGTGAATGTCGGACCGGGAGACACTCCCTTCGCGCCATCTTACGGGTTGTAGAGAGCTAGCTTTTGCTACGCTAAAGCATGTCAGAGATCCGCGTTACACACCCGACGAATCGTCTATATAGACGACTAGCAGTTATTATGGTGCGATATGTATGCGTTTTTGACCGCGTGGTTGAACACCTAGTGCAACCAAGCAATTAAGCGGTCGTATGTTCGAATCTCAGGTCACACGCTTTTGGCTTATTTTGTTCGCACGCCAATGTAATGGCAAGTATCACGCTGAAAAATGTTGTGATCAAATGACAGGTACGAATCGGTAAATCAGTGTTATATTTGGGGAAAAAAGTTCTGCTTCAAAATTTGAGATCAGCATCACGCTAATTAGTTCATATAAAATAATTGGTTTCAGCCATTAGTAAGAAACATATTTTGTGCACTAAATGGTCCAGATAGTTTTTAACTGATATTTCATTATTTCTTTGTCTTGCCTTTTTTTTTGGAGGGACTTGACAAAAATATAAAATGTTGCATGTTTAGCATTTTTTTAGAAAGGGGAGCATTATTTTGCGCGAGTTATATTTAGGTTGTGGACTTTATAGCTTCATTGAGTAAATGATAAAATACTGTGAGAGTGAATGGAGTGTTAACACCTTTACAATATTATGACACAGTAGGGAAAAAGGTCAATTTTCACCTTGGAGTACTTTCGTGGTACGAGGAAAGTAATGGCACATACATAGTTGTCTAAGATTATTTGTTTGTTTATCATAGATAAAAATTTGAAAGGACAATTTTAGGTTGTGGTGAGAAAAAGTTTTCGGACTGACCAAACACATGGTTGCATGAAGTTTGCCTTTCGCTCGCCTTCACTGCATAACACATCAGCTCAGAATTCAAGCGGGCGTTGTTTTGCAGCAGCTAATGCAATTCATAAGACTGCTTGTCACTCGTTTAGGTTACACTGAAGGTCGCAGGCTCCAATTTGCTTTGGCAAGTTATCGTCGACTTTCGTTTGTTCACATTTACAATAAAGTTACTTCCAATAACACTCCCTTTACTTCTCTTGGCATCCTTGTCTGTTAGTCATCAATACTGTCTACAGAACATCACAAACCGCAATCAAGCTAGAATGATGGATCGACCTTTTCTTCCTTGGTCCATCGAAGGGCAGGTAATATTTCACCACTTCATAGTGGTGAAACATTACACCATCGGACATTGTAGCTAACTGCACGAATAAACTATAGTTACCTTGAGCTGTTAAGATGTTTCAAGTATAAAATCAGCACGTTACCGCATACAAGTAGGTTGCCTGATGAAAAGATGTATTCAATGGAAGCATAAACTCGAGACTATTCTGCAGTGTGAAAATAATTTATGAATGGGACACCTTTACAAGATAAAATTTGAACATTTCTATCCTGCTTGAACCAACGAGAAAAAACTATCGCAGCAGATTCACAGAGTAAATAATGATGAGTAGGACGAAGCATTCAGCTGTTGATGTGTCCGTTGATCCGTGCATGCGTCCGATAGCGTTCGAGAATGCAGATGGCCCGCGGGTAACACCGGCGAGACGCGAGCTAAGGAAGCCGAGCGCAAGCGTCTTCAACGCGTTCACCGCTCTGCTTCGTCCATGCCACACAAACGATCCGCCACATACGGCGACGATCCAGGCAATTGAGAGGCACTCGTTCTCCGCGCACTCAGGCGAAGCGCGCGCAGCAGGCAATTAAAGAGTAGCGGCAGTTTGGCGAGTAGCAGCTGAGTAACGCCATATAGGAAATGATACGAGAAATGGTTGTTCATTTTTTTTGCCTTCTTTTCTTTCTCGTCTCATCTTCTCTCGGTTACGCATGACAAGGTTATACTAAGAGGAGCTTCGCGCCTAAAGAAACAAAAAAACAGGAGAGGCGAATGGGGGATTATAAATACCTTGCAGAAATGGTGACTGATGTGCCCTGAGATATTGAAGCCGTTCTGCGGATTTGCTCAGAGAAAAATAATAAAATTAATGAAATGCGCCGAAATAGACGCAGAAGGGACAAATAATGCCTAAGTATTGTTTTTTATTGGTCATTGCCGAGTTAACGTTATTGCCATTACTTGCGTTCTTGTCAATTTGTACCACTTGATCACCTCTAATTATTATTATTTATGGTTGTACCTACACAACATGCGTTATTCTTCTGAGCGTCTGCATTCTTTTTGCTCTCCGATTTGGTAATATTGCCATGCGCATTCGTGAACATTTTTGCATGTATTCAGACTTCAACCACAAAGATTTAAGCAACAATACTTCGCGCACACCGCTTCGCAATGTGAGAAGCTTAGCTATTGTTCGAGTTCGCTTCAGCTAAGCAATAACATGGTGTAAAATTATTCAGGTGATCACACTTCGCGCACCGGCGCTGCCAAAGTATGTGCAGTGGTGAGCGCTGTTAGGGTGAACACGCGAGTGCACGGCCGATGGCACTATCAGCGCCGCGTAACAGCCATCGGCCGCGAATTTGCACATGCGCAGCATGTGCTCTGCGACGCACTTTTTCCACTGCGCGTACCTTGTCATAGATACATTTGTTCGTTGTCTGCTAGCCGCATTTTTGTCGGCTAAGCTGGCGCGTCGTGCATTTCATGGTGTGTCTGGGTTTAAATTGGTGCATCAGTTAGAAAATATGTATAGACACATTCCATGTTTGCAAACACAGGTAGGCCTATGTGGACATTATGGGTAAAATTATAGCGACGTCCGCCCGTAAAGTCAGCCATAAAAGCGCTGAGGGCTGTGATGTGCGCCAAAAAAAAAAAACTAACTTGTAAGACGCGACTCACATCCAACCGCGACACAGTTCGTCGGCATACCGTTTTGGGGGCGAAGCTCTATATAGCGGCACCCGTTCGTCCCTCGTAGTTTTAGTAGTAGCCGTAGTGTGTAACCAGTCTTACATTTCGACCTCCAAGGTGGTGCCGGTGAAAGATTTCTTCTGTGCGTTGTTGAAAAATAAAAAATTCGCAGCGTGCGCGTTAAATAAAAGCCGAATTCTCCTGTCCCTCACCCCCCCCCCCTTAGCAGCCATTGGCATTTACTTTCAGCACTATCTGACAAGAAAGGGTTGCTACGTTTTATTCGCTGGGCGTAACCTCCTTGGTTTTAGAAAAGTTTAGCGAGCGTTGGGCGGCAGTGCCATGAATACAGTGAACTAGTATATACCATAAACTCGAGGTGGTTAAAGGTGGGAAGTAGACACGAAGCGCAAGCCGTAAGAAAGCGTGCGTGTGGCACCTCTAGTTTAGTGCTTGGAATGTTCGCTGGATGGCGGTGCTTTTATATGCGGAATATATGATGAAAAAATGCGAGATGGCGGCACTTGGAGTGTTGAATAGATGGACGAACGGACACATAGACAGATGCATGGATGGACTCACGGATGGCTGCACCGACATATGGACGCATGGACAGACGCAGGGGTGAATGCACGGATGAACGCAGGGACGGACGCACGAACAGACGCACACACGGACGGGTGAACGGACGTACGGACGGACGGAAGCAAGAACGAATGGACAGACGGATGCTTTGCCCCACTTTCTGCACTCCGTGGATATGCTGCCATTTTTTTTCTCGTTGCTTGACTGAGAACACCACATCCCCCATTGAAAATCCCGCAGACATTGCGGTAGGCAGAGCGTCTTTTGCCTACCAAGACAGCACCACCGCATTTTCGTGACGCAAGTCCGGTGGAATTTGTCTATACTACCATATAGCCTATGATAAAGAAAAAATGATTGATATAAGGGGTTTAACCTCACAAAAGCACCATATGGTTACGAGAGACGCAGTAGTGGAGGGCTCGGGAAATTTCGACCACCTAAGGTTCTTTAACGTGCACCCGAATCTGATTTCCGCCTCCATCGGAAATGCAGCCGCCGCAGCCGTGATTTGAAACCGCGACCTGCGGGTCAGCAGCCGAGTACCTTAGCCACTAGACCACTGCGGCGGGGCATAAAAAAGTGGGGGGACCCTTAGGCTTTACCTTTAGGAGTTGAACGCGATAGCGAAATCTGGCCCTTGGAGCGCCCTTCAACCGCTAAGCGCGTAGATATTATTTTGTTTTGTTACACACAAACGCATAAAAACGAGTGCAAGCGCTACGTATCTATAGTAATGCAGTGGCTGTGCAGTGTGGCCTATTCCCTCTGCTAGAACGGCGCTCTGACAGAGGCCATAAAGAGTCTCACAATGCCCCACAAATGGCAGCACATTATCTATCTAGCGTTCGCTGTTTGCTTGATCAACGCCTCTGGAAAGGCATGATATGTTTTCCGCGAGATGGACATAGTTGTCCATATTTAGAGCTGTTTGAAAGTTCCTGTGTGTTTTAAGCGGCGATAGCTGCACTATCCCGGCCTTTTTCGACGTAGTTTGATGGCCTCCCAAATACGGCTACAAATCGACGAATGGGCTCGTTTTCGTCGTGAAACCTGTCAAACAAAATGCGTTAAGAAGACTCCTTCCACAACATGGCATTTATGTAGTGTTTTTTTCCCGAAACAGCTGCAAGTAACATGGTGGCTTTGTGGTAGGACATCTGCTTGCCAGGCGAACGGCCCTGGTTTGATCCTCTGTGGGACCGAAAATTGTATTCTTTATTTCAATTGCTTCTTTCTCGATTTCTTCGCTCACGGACGATTTTTCGCTCAGAACCAATGGTGCCGACTCCGATAACGGAATTCCTGTGACACAAGCTCTCTAACGCTGTCGCGTTAAAACTGCAAACAAAGAAACAAGTCAAAACTGACGGTGCATCAGCTTAGCAGACAAACATGCGACTAGCAGACGACAAACAAGCATGTGCATGACGTGGGGCGCGCGGCGGAAAGAGCATTGCAGAGCCCATGCTGCGCATGTGCAATGTTTCAGACGATTGTTGTTACACGGCTCTGATAGTGCCACCGGCCGCGCGCTGGCATGTTCAGCCTAACAATTCTCACCACTGCACGGCTACTGCCAGGCGCACACTTCTGCGAGCCATTTATGTAGCGTTGCGGCCAACAAATCTAGCGGAGTAAGGCTGGCAGCTTCAAATTCACCTGCTTCTCCAACGTGTTCTTTCGTAGTCGTGTAACACTCTAAGCACGAAGGGAATTTCTTACTTCAAAGAAATTGAAAACCAAGTTTAAGGATTGACCGACATGAAATCGCCTCGTGGAGGGTGCGAATGTCGAGAACACAGACAGATCGACAAGGACTCGAAACCCGTCAAGTTGCGCTCACGTGCATCAGTAGTTGCGCCTGATGTTCAAGGCATTCATCTAAGCACAAAAAATAGCCAGCAAGATATCTCTTTTTCAAAATATTTCCCGGCCACGGCCACCACATTTCAGTGGCAGCAAAATGCAAAAAAAACACACGAGTTCTTCAATCTATAGGCGCTTGTTAAACAATACCGGGTGGTCAAAATTAGTTGGGAGCACTATGATATGGCGTCCCTCGCAATAAAATTGTGGTTTTAAAGCGTAAGCGCACAACAAGAGCAATTATTATCAATCTATAGAAATATAATGATTAATTAATGTACATTATTATATTATGAACGTCCATACAACTTCAGTATCTACAAGCTTATTATAGTATTATTAACATTGATGCATCGCATCGCCTCTTTCCACTCCTTGTCATTATTATTGGGGTGCTTGAACACGAGGGTTTCTCTCCGAGTGGCTTTCTATGTTTGACGGGGGGCGTAGAGTAACAAACGTAGACGAAAGAGACGATAATATGTGGCGTTTAACATCCCAAAACCAGGATATGATTATGAGAGACGCCGTAGTGGAGGGTTCCGGAGGTTTCGACCACCTGGGGTTCTTTAACGTGCACCCAAATCTGAGCACACGGGCCTACAGCATATTAGCCTCCATCGAAAATGTAGCCGCCGCAGCCGTGATTCGATCCTGTGAACTGCGAGTTAGCAGCCGAGTACCTTAGCCACTAGACCGTAGACGGAACAGAGGAGAACAACGCAATAGGATGCAATAGGATGGAAAGGTGGGCTAGTTGGTAATTCGTGATGGTTCAGAGAACTGGGAGCGCGGGAGTAAACACAAACACAAAGCAAAGAGGAGGCGCACAGCACGAGCGCTCAACTAGCAACTTGTTTATTCTCACGTTCTAAGGACATATACACAAGGTTGCGCATGTCAACAGGAAAATAGGATGACACTGGAAATAGGATGGCTGCTGCTCACACTGTCATCCTATTTTCCTGTTGACATGCGCAACCTTGTGTACTTATATGTCATTCGAACGTGAGAATAAACCAGTTGCTAGTTGAGCGCTCGTGCTGTGTGCCTCCTCTTTGCTTTGTGTCTGTGTTTACCCCCGCGCTCCCAGTTCGCGGAACCATCATGAGAACAACGCAGGAAACTCGCTTTCTCGTGTGGTTCCCCTCTCCTCTGGCCACGCTTGTACCGCAAGGCCCACCCATGAACCCAAGTGCACAACTTGCACTTCTGTTTTTAAGTTCGATTGAATAACCTTATGGGTACATAGGACAGTTAAAAAATAAGGCGGAAGGCATTTAGGATAAGCCAGGCCTTTTTGGCTTGTCAAGTAGCACCCTTACCTTGAACTCCGCGTGCTTTGCGTTTGTAACCATGCCCTCTAACAAAGCCCTCGCGCAGGCATGGTCGGTAGGCGTTTTAGTTCCGTCTGCCTTCGGAAGTGCCCGCGGTGTCATTGCTCCAGAGGATCACTGCGTGACGTCACCTTGAAGAGAGGCACACGCTCGACGTAAGTCCAATAGACAGAGCGGCCGTCCAGTACAAAACACTTTCTCACCATTGCAGACACCTCTCGGCAATTTGATGGCACCGTCAATTGAAGGGTATAAAACGTGCGCCAACCACAAAGCTCGGTTTCAAAGCAGCGTGGCCGCACATGCGAGCAAAAACACCAGAATCATCCGCATGAGCGTCGTTGTAAGAGGACTGACCCCGCTAGTCGCAGCGCCATCTAAGAAGGCACCGATTAAGGTGCAAGCCAACTGATAAGGGCCCGAACATAATCTGAACGCGCGGGATCGCGCTTGTCGACGCGTTATGGGGACAGTATCAGCACCCGTCTAAGTATATTTTTACATCGTGGTTCATAGTACGCACCGGACGCGAATAGTCAAATCTATTTGAGAGTTTACTCGTGTACAAGCGATAAAACTCTATTGTACCATGCCGCGTGTGTGAATGCCGACACAACTCGGAAAAAATAAGAATATCGAGTGACGGCGCTCTGTTCACCGTTATCAACATAGATAGCGTGTATCGCTTGCAGTTTGACTCCTCGATTGATTGATTGATTGATTTGTGGGGTTTAACGTCCCAAAACCACCATATGATTATGAGAGACGCCGTAGTGGAGGACTCCGGAAATTTTGACCACCTGGGGTTCTTTAACGTGCACCCTAATCTGAGCACACGGGCCTACGACATTTCCGCCTCCATCGGAAATGCAGCCGCCGCAGCCGGGATTTAAACCCGCGACCTGCGGGTCAGCAGCCGAGTACCTTAGCCACTAGACCACCGCGGCGGGGCGCAGTTTGACTTCTCGTTTACCAGGAATAGGTTCACCAATTAAGAGTTTCGTCTTCAACACGCCAACTGCGTCTTTCGTCAACGTAATGACTCCGATATAATAACATTGTAATAATAATACCTGGTGTTTTACGTCCAGAAAACACGATAAGATTATGAGAGAAGATAGTGGAGGGGTTTCAAAAATTTTGGCGTTCCCCAACGTGCACTTACATCGCACAGTACGCGGGCGTATACTTTCTCACCTCCATCCAATCGCGACTGCCACTGCCGGCGTCAAACCCGCGATCTTTGAGACAGTAGCCAAGCACCCCAGCCACTGTTTACACGAGGCTGACTACATAATTGTAGGTGTTTGACGTCCCGAAACCACAATATACTTATAAAGAAGGACGTTGTGGAGGCCTCAATAAATTTTGATAATGTGACGTTCTTGAAGGTGTACCTAAATCTAGGTCCGCCTTGATCAAAATTCCGCCTCCGCGGATGCTTTTGAATCCCGCGACTGGCGGGTCAGCAGTGTCATACCCGCCCACCTTATTACCTGACCGGAGGAGGAGGAAGAGGAAAGTTTAAGCGGAAGGACAGGGAGGTTAGCCAGTTCTTAGACCGGCTGGCTACCCTGTGCTGGGGAAAGGGGTGAGGGGACTGAAAGATGATAAATACCTGACCGTGTTTTGTGTAACACTGTGGACGCGACCGCCAGCTGGAATTTCACTCAGCAGAACGAATCAGACTCAGTAGACCCTGTTGTTGAATTGCGGATCACTCCGATGGCCGGGCTTGTCGTGCAATGATTCATATCATGTGGCGTAATCGCGCTGAAAGCAAAGCTCTCAATGCAGGCTACAACAAGACTAACAATGCTCATACCCACGTTAAAATGAACGAAGAAGCATTGAAATGTTTTAATTAGCAGGAATGATTTACAAGTAACCAGACGAATTACACTTAAAATCACTAAAATGCTTCGAAAACGCGCTATTTATTGTGCCATTGCACAAGCGTTGGCACCACCGTCTCTCTAAGTGAGCGAATCCCCCTTTCGCCGTGCTGGCACTACGTCACCACGTGGCCGATTACGATAGGTGGAAACAACCCGATGGAACTCACTGCAAATGGCAGAGATGTTAACTGCCGTAAGAAGCAGACAGTCAATATAGCGCAGCTATAAGTAGCACAGATGTTGCACACCGTATGTGAATCTGTGCAGCAATATTCTAACAAGATGACAATTACGTCGTCTAATGTTTAATTATTCGACAGTCACACATGCCACGCACATAAAATAGTTGGAATTGTCTTCCCGCATCACTATAGTAACTATTCCATACTACGCTAGATTGGCAACGTCTCTGACCCATTTTTCGTAAACCTTATATTCGGCATCTTGATTGTCACACTTGTCTGAATAATACATAACACATCCTGACTTATCTATATGATAAGACGCTGTGATGAACGAAGTAGTGGGGACTAAACGGGTGGGATTTTTTTAAAACCTCCTCGATGGGATCTGCTGAGTGTACGTGCTGCGCACTTTCTCAGATTCCACAGCGATAAAACTACCATGCGGTTTTTTTTCTTCTCCAACAGGCCACGCTCCATCTTCTTGATGGAACCCACGCGAGGTCGCTACATAGGTTATCCGGACAGGTTAACCAAAATGCGATTAAAGGAGGGCAAACAGAAGGTAAGTGGTAAATACAGCTCGCAAATGAAGATAGTGCTGGCACAGTTCTGTTTAGGAGCAGATAGACTATTCCGCCTTAGATCAGAGTTATTGAACAATCTATGTTCACTTGAAGGATCGAGATAAGAATCCGCGCAGGAAACACATGATTGAACATTATGCATTAGTATGCATCTCCAACGATCGCCTTTCGCAGTAGAAACTTTTAAGCACATATTTTATTGATGTAATGATAATGATGATTTTAGGGTGTCAGGTAGGTTATTGCATCATTTATTTGCCGTGAAAAAGGATGCAATTACGCAACAGTTGTTACATTCTGGTATGAAAAAGCAGTGCTCAAGGGGTAAGCTAGGGCTATTGGAATTCGTGAGTGATCATGAACACATTAGTTCACACTAGCTGTGTGTTAGGTGGTTCGTGTGTTGAAAGAATAAAGTGATAATTAAGTGAAAATAAAAATTAAACACAAGAAGAATGAAGTTAGCCTGAAGTAGTGGAGCAGCATTGGAATATAAATATGTCTACGGCCCGATTCAGAGTGTGATGTAAGGAAGCAAGAGGAGTGTTACAAGTATTTCCCTATGAAGTAATAACTAAGTGATGTGAGCACCTATGAAGGTGAAGTATAAAAAACAATGAGGCGCCAAGTTAGTAAAGTGGACGAGCTTTAACGAGGGTTCTTGCACCAGAGGTAGGTTTCTGTTTAGCGTAGGCGATATGACTAGAGAACCTAAAATAAGCGTTTCAATTTCTGCCAAGAAATCATATACACAATCAGCTGCAGGAATAAAATGATTAATGAGCACTTGAGCTACAAAATGAAGCACTTTTTTCAGGAGCTTTAAAAACAAAAAGCTCAATGTTGTGTGGTTTCGAAATTCAGTTGTTCAAACGACAGCTTTTACCTACACTGGTTAGTCGATCTGTAGCTCTTCTTTGTGATAGGAGTTCTTCAAGATGTGTGCGACATGTAAATAGTCGTATCATCAGCGTAAAGGATACCGTCACAAAGGATCAATTAGGCAAAATCATTTATGTAAATAATAAATAGCCAGGACTCAAGTGCACGATCGTGCGGTACCCCTTTAACAATTTTAGCCTTACATTGAATATCCCTATTGTAGGCTAATCAGGGTTAAGCAGGAATTCGAAAGATGGAGCACAGATACCGTAGAATTTAAATTTGGTAAATAGAATATCATGACTACAACGGTGTCAAATACTTTTGTAAGTTATAAAAATACAGAACCAAGAAATTACCGTTGTACCATCGAAATAAATATTTACGGTTAATTAGTACTTTGAGAAAATTTAATTTCTATGCCCTGTGTCCGTGATCGAGTCATGTAATTTCTTTTGGACATTTAGTAGGCTAAAGTAACTTAAAAGCAGTCACACCAATGCCACCACAAAACGTCAATTCAGAAACAAAGAACGAACAAGAAGAAAACACAAACAAATTCAAACACAAAAAAATTATGTATGTCACACACGCGCCCACCACGCTCTGCTTGCCTCGTTTGCTTGCCTTGCTTTGCTTGCCTCAAAACGTACTATATTTAGCGAGCCTTGTGAACATGGGTATCGCAGAGTTCAATTAAAAGTTCAGTGAAATGAGTATAACAATTTCCTGGATCGTACCTGTAATGCTCATAAAAATTTAAAAAAAGCGATATTCCTTGTATTTTGTTCAGACAATACCTAGAGTAAGCAATCAGGTCGCTAAGAAAGCATTCACGCCGCACGAATACTTGAAGAATCATTCATGAGTTCCAGCCGTAGAACTTTCAATTTCAAGAAAAACCTCTCATGGTAGAATACCCATGCAAGGTCTCCACCAGTACCACATAGTAGAGCACCTTGTACTCTAAATGATCACGCCTTTTTTTTTGAATACACAGCAAGATCTCCCATAGTAGAGGCCCACGGGACAGCTTTATGCTCTCCCGTAGTAAAGTACTAAGTACCCAAAATTGTTAACGACTCTTTTCTATACACACCTCTTAGGACTGCTTTTCACTATTTCTTAGTAAAGTAGGAAGTATTAGATATCGTTCAGCCCTTTTTCTAAACGAACGGGACAGCAGAAAGCTATCCCGTTCGTTTAAAATTTATATATACGTTGTGGAAGCTACTGCATATCTTTGTGCAGTAAACATTCAATAATTTCTAAAGGTATACATTTTACTTTCTTTTAGTAACTATTCATAAGACGGAGGAATCCGCCATGATCTTTTCTTTGATTAAGATTTCAGCTATAACTTGTAGGGGTTGGCATCGCTGCGCATATCTCTGGCAGTGCATGGAGCTGAAATGTTTAGGTTTATTTCATTGATAGTAATAACGTATGGTTCTGCACGTTTCTTTTCTTTAGCAGAGAATTCCAAGGGCCACCTACTCTTCCAGACAGAGTTCTGGTGCATACCTTTCAACCTGCGGTGGACATGCTACACTGGTGTAATCGAATGCAACTGCGGCAGTAAGTGCAGCCTGCTCATAGAAATTTCCTGTTGAGGCGTGGAGAATTCGAAAAAGAAAGTTGTAATCAACCAAAGACTAAGAGCACTGTGTGACATCACGAGTGAGGTGTAGGATGACAATTGAAGTGCAGTGCCTAGTGAGGATTTATTTATTAAATGTCATTTTTTTACATTTACATGCTCGTATACATTGACACATCGACCATATAATGTTTGATGCCTCCAAGTGACAGCGTATGCTTTATAAGAATGCTTCAAAATTGTTTATGAGTAGTTCTGCTCGTTTGTCATGAAGAGTTTGCACAAAAAGCAGATACTTTAATAAAGCAGCGGCTGCATCAACAGCTTATTGCGCTGGCTTTTTTAAATTGTCAAGTTACGCACATAACCTTCAGTGTGCCTGCATTTGACATCAAATCATATTTTCTGCAACACTTGAGCGCTTTTTCAGCTTCAGGAACAGGTGTAGACGCATGCGGTAGAAATGTGTTAAATGTAGCATTTGCGTTTTGGAAGATTTGGCGCTGAAAAAAATCTGCCGTAGCCAAAGGTGACTTCATGTTTGAAAATGAAATTACTATGCAGTGTACATCTTACACTAATGAACTGAATTTAAAGACTGTCGAATTACGTCTACGACCACATTTGTATCTTGGTGTAACAAACGTATTAACATTATTGCATACTGCGTGAATAATGTGTAGCCACCAAACCTTTTTATTTTTGCAGCAAAAATGTTGATATTATTATAAAATAAGATTTCGTGCAATATTTACACATATCCTGTCGAAATAAAACTACGTCCTGAAAATATGCTTGCATTTAAAAGTTAGACCAGAAGCAACAGGGAGTAGAATACTGGCTATTAGGTGGCTGAACAAAAACCCTGAGAAAGTATTCTAGATGCTGAAAAACCATACTTTTCTAAAATAAATACAGGGGACTCTGGCGCTGCGATCGTCCAGCCACTGTGGAGATGATGGGTAGTATACGGGTTCACGGCATCTTACGACGCACTTACGGCGCACTTGCAGCATCTTTTATTTTCATGCTTTCGTTTTGTTTCAAATAAAACAACAGACCGTTTTGAACTTCATGACCCGATTTCCATTGGCGATTCGAAAAGGTGAAGGTGTTGAAACGTAACTGCCGAATATTTGCCCATTATTGTTTTGTGACAAAGCAGCTTCAATTCACGTGCAGCCAAGCTAAGTATAAAGTACGAAAATTAGGCAAATCCATGTACTACCCATCATTCGCGTGCTCGCTGAAGTGCAATGCGTAGCGGCTCGCATAGACACTAGGGCACATAAAGGAAACTCTATGATGAAAATAACAACACCAATCTTCCCCGACACCTTATGTGATCAATAAATCAAAATGGATCAACACGAAACAAACTGTGAACGTGCAAGAAAAGTGTTATTTAAAGGCTAAGTTTCATGTCGCCCAACATAAAACTCATTACGTTGCAAGGACCCAATATTGTTAAAAGTCTGAGGGCCGATCAGTGCAGTTTTCAGTTCACACTCTTCGAGCCAGTTTTTGACAGCCTATTGTTACAAAACTGGTGTCGCAACTCTACAATAAAGGTGCTTATATCTAGTGTATACCTTTCATTGAAACAAGTTTGTTCAGTCGTTTTCATACCCCAACGCACTGCCACTTATACCTTTGCTTCTTGTTTTTTTTTTCATTGCAGGCACGGTAAGTTGGTGATATTTTGCTTTACTGCACACTTCAATGATTTTAAATGATGTACAAACTGAGAAGCCAAGTGTTGTGTCAGATATAAATCGTGTTATTACTCACTCATGCACAATTTTTCTCTATGAACACGCATTTTATGCCTGGACCACGCTTAGTCGGTATCCTATTACGCACACTCAAAGACGGTGTCCTCCTTGTAGTGCGTGAGACTAAATAAAATTTCGACAAAGTCTTATCTAGATAAAAACTTCTTGTCGGTATCGGAACCGACAGCAGATTTTTACTTGGAACGTCGCAACACTCGTTTGTCATCAAATGGCATTAATGTGTGGGGTTTACCATCCGAAAACCACCATATGGTTATGAGAGACGCCGTCATCAAATGGCACTGCCCTGCTCTATAATCAATAGGTGCCCATTGGGTGAGTCTATAGCATAAGACACTTAAAAATGCTACTGGGTGTTGTCCTTCTACGGTGATGATTAGGCTGATCACGTGCGCCATCTTTGTTTGGCCGGGACAGCCTATGGCTCTCCTATCGTAGAATGCGTCTAGGGCTCTAAAGCCTTCACAATTCATTCTATGCGCCAAGCATTCGACACACGGGACGACACAAGGGACGGCGTTCAGCTCTCCCATAGCAGAGTACCGAATATTCTAACTCGTCAAACACTCTTTCTTAACACACAGTATTAGTGCTTTCTCGGTAACGGGACGGCTTTTTGCTCGCCCATAATAGAGTACCAAGTACTCTGAATTGTTAACCACTTTCTCTAAACACACTGCGCGAGCTCTCTAGATTATTTGACTACTTCAATTTTTCGTAGCACGTATTTAGGGGCCATTCTGTGCATTCTTACAAAAATTGAGGACTGAGAAGAGCACAGCCAACGAAAGACAGAGACGCGGACGCCTGCGCATCGAGGACGACATCTGCGCACTTTCGCAGGTTTCGTCGTCTCAGTCTTTATATTCGGCGACAACGTTTCTTGGCATTGGAGCGAAGGTATGGAGCCAAATTGCGTGCATCCTACCGCCAGTGAATGTAGTTCCACAATATCGCCAATGTTTTCTAAGTGAAATTTAAAAGGTTCTTCTCTATTTTCTACGTCAAGCTATTTTAGGCAGGACGCAGCTCTCACCATTAGGAGAGTCGTGTATTTTTTAATTTATTCGATGCGACTTCACGTTTTTGAACGCCTTTTTATGTGCACCTCAAACGCCAAGCGTCATCTGCGTCTACATAAAGCGCTGATGGTGCGCCCCCGTCACTTTCCATAGCGTTACGAGACACGTCCCGAATCGGACTACTTCGTATCGTGCTTCATGTGCAGAAGCTCCACCTCCGTAGCTTTCCCTTCAGTGCGAAGAAGTGTTGCCGCCGAGTATTGGCCACGCGGGCCTCCACTAGCGAGACCAGCGCTGTGGTCGTTTTGACGTCACAGTTATGGTAATAGTTTTGGAATACGGCAGCGTTGCTTTCGCGACACCATGCACTTGCATCCCCCTTCCCCCGCACCATGGCTGCGCTGGTTCTTAGTCGCGCGTTTGCGATGCAAATTAGACACGAGATTGCCACCGGGGGCATCGATTCGTAGTGTGCTTGCCCGTATTAGCAGGTCTTACCACTTCTATAAGCACTGAGCTTGAAAACAAAGGAAAGAACGCATGGTATACACAGCAAAAGCTCAGAAAATGCGGAGTTCCTAGCAAACAACACAACCCGTTATCCTATGAGCGAGGTCATCACGTATATAGGTGGCGCCACGGTAGGTCCTCGAGGCCAATAGTGTGCCATGTCTTCTCGTGTCATTCTTCGTTTCGGAAACTTGGTTTTCGCAACAACTGGACGCAACCAACAGAAGACAGCTTTCAATGCGTGAGTTCGCGCATTCAATGATCTCAACTCACGATTCTACGCCCTCTTACAGCCAACACCGGGACCTGGGCCTACAAAGCCTTCATCGGTGAGTAGAGCATCGGAGACTACTTGTTTATCTATACCGCCTAATGTAATTAGAATGACAGTTGTTCTGATAAATACATGATTGAATGCAATACACATTTTTGAAAGAAGTTAGGGTGACCCTTCTCTCTAGATACGTAAGGAAGAAGACACAAAATACCGCTGTTGTAGAGAACTTTGATAGATTCAGGTCCAGCAGACGAAACGTTAGTGAACAAACTAAGGAAAGTCGTATTTTCTTTCTTTCGTATTTTAATGGGGCTTGTGTGATCGTTTTACTACCATATAAACTGGGTGTTTTTTTTAAAGAAATACAGATTTTCTTCAAAAAAGACTGTAACACGTAGGTACTTGCCACCGCACCCAATTGACAGACCAAAGCGGAAAGATTTCGCCACTAATTTGATCGCTTAGGGATACGACAATATTATTGAAGCACCTTTTAAATAACGATTAAGGGTTGTTGTATAATTGGGGAAGGTGCTCTACGTCCCAAGCTTTCGCGAGCCTAGTTTTTTAAAACTAGAAAATATCATGCGTAGTTTCAGCAATCCGTCGTCGAATTTCCAGACCGTGGTGCCGGAGAAACCAAAACCAACACAAGAAGTTCGTCAAAATCTAGGAGGTTTTTTGGACTCGGTGCGTTAGTTCCGGTTTCTTCGCCAGCGCAGTCTGGAAACTCGACTGTAGATCTCTGAACCCAGGCGTGATATATTCAATTTTTAAAAGCTGGGCTTTCCATAACTTATGTCATACAGACATACAGACAACAACCCTAAATTGATACTAAAAAGGTTTTCAAATTTTGTTTTCCACCATCATTTCTAAGTAATCTAAATTATTGGCGAAAGCTTTCCGCCTCGGCCCAGAAACTGCCTGTAAGAACAAGTTTGCAGCTATTATAGCTTTTTAAGAAAAATTTTGTATCGCCTACTCTATATATATATTCTCAGTGACAAAAGACTGTTTTCAGTAGTTCGTTTTCTGAACCGAAAATCGTTCTGTTCGATAAAATTTAATAGCCTCAACCACAATGGGAGTCTAACAACCGTATCAGGAAAGACGTCGAGATAAAATAAGACGATAAGAGCTCATTAACAGAGTACAAAGTAAATAGGAAGCCAAATATGGCAGCGCTCACAGGCGCTAATAATGTTAACATCTGCATAAATTAAGTCGCAATATAAGCATCTGCCACAGAAAAAGCAGTCTACTATGTATCGACACAACACGAGGTCGCACCAAGACCAATACACACAGGGATCGCTATGCGTGCTTGTGTTCTGTGTTGTTGTGTTCTTGCGGTAAACCCTACTACGGCAAATTGTCCCAACTACAAGACGCAACGTTGATACCACTAGACTACGTACATTTAAGGACGACTGCATCCCACAGCAAGGCACTGAAGTAAAAAAATAAGGTATCCACTGTTATTGCGAATATCCTTGAACGCAAGAGCGCTATCTTGACGGAAAATACATCAGTGCACTTATTAAAATATAATGTGAGAAATCTGAACTTGTTAATGCAAAGACATAGAAGTGTGGTTCTAGCAAAGAAGAAAGAAAAAGTTCGCCCTATCTTAGGCTAAACATATTTCCCACCTCTATTTCACCCAGAGGGTCTTGTACAGCATTCGACACAACAAAGCACGCGATAATGAGGGATACGTCATGAGGGTGAGCCATTGCTTGAACTGGTGGCGTGCTTGCACAATAAAAACAACCCCCACACCATGGAGTCAAGATGGAACCAAGGCACCGGCAGTCTTGCGTTAGGCCTAAAGCTGCATTTCTTATTGAAAGATGTGTGCACAGGCGATGCTTGTACATAGAACCAAATGCACGTACGCTGAAAAAGCAAATGACAAAATACTAGAGGATGTTGCTTCCAGTATCAAAAATAAGAAAAATCACAGCATATCTATGGAGTGAATGATGATGAGTGAAGCGAAGCGTTCGTCATTCCGTTTGTCCCTTCGGACGTTCGTTCGTTCTTGCTTCCGTCCATCCGTCCGTCTGACCGTGCGTCCGTCCCTGGGTTCGTCCTTGCGTCCGCCCATCCGTCCATCCATCCGTCCGTCCGTGCATCCGTTCATGCGTCCATTCGTTTTATCCGTCTGTCCGTGCGTCCATTCGTTCATCTTCTCCTGCGTCCAGGGGATGATTCACGGTTCGCGGATAATGTATGATACCCGTAAGGTGGTGGTGGCTCACGATCAAAGACAGAACCCCGATGTGCGAGCGTGCGAGAAAACAGGAATGACGCCACACGAAGACGTTGGTGTTCGCGTGTTACTAAACTGCGCTAGGGGGCGCGGTGTAGTAAGATAAAACCCGTTTTGGGGCACACGCGTTCAGAAGGTCGGCGGATGGACAGGGTTGCATAGCGGCGTGCATGCAAGGCGGCGGTGGCTCGTGCTCGAGGACGGAACCACGATGTGCGAGCGCGCGAGGCAGAAATGTGCCATGAAGCCACGCGGCGGCGCTGACAAGATCCCGGCGTACGAGAACGGGAGGCCGAAGTGGCGCGCCCGTGGCGTGCGGACCCAGCTTCGCTCCACTCTCCATGATTAACCCCGTGGATATGCTGTCATTTTGTTTGTAAGAAAAAGGCCCGGCGTTTTGCAACTCTTAGCTTCATTTTCAGTAGGTCACGCTGTAAACGCTGTGCTAGCAACAGATTAGTGCAGGCACGCCACCGGCTTAGACATTTGGCCTAACCTTCACTGACATCGCCTTGGTTCACTCTTGTATTCCAGTTTGCTGTGACAGCACAGAATCCGCACACCTGTACTCGACACTTTGAACGCACAATGTGTGAATCGCACTCACAGCACCTAGAGTGACTAGCCAAAGCACATTCATAAAAACGTCTTTATATAATTCAGCAGAAAGGTTCGATGGGCTATAGTTCGTGGGGGCTCATATTTCGAACAGGACGGAAAATTAAGACAAATGTGCTGCTCCGAATTTCGTTGTTTTTACGTCATGTAGCAAAATATTCTCGTCGCGTGGTGACCGATTTTGCTCACGTATGTTTGTGGGCACCTTGATATACGAGCCTACACCAGATGTTTCGTGAAACTTGACCAAAAAGGTCTAAAATCGGTAAATGCCACACTTGTTCGATGCTGTCGAAGTTCATTCTACCGCAGCCGCAAGCATCTTCAGATAATCAAATACACCACATGGTAATAAAAGCAAGAAAGATAAGTTAATAAATTTTTGATTAGTACAGTTATTCGGCAACGCCAAGTAGAAAAATCGTAGGTCCTAATGCGAAGAACCCATGCCAACCTTGACATATTGAAAAAGTGGCCTCTAGTAATGATTTTTGACAACTGGAATAGAACGGAATTGAGAGGCGTAACAGAAACCGTAATGCGGAATAATGCAATTGACAAGTTCTCCAGAGCATCCCAAGTTGAACGAGCGCCTTTGAATCAATCATAAACTACCTTCGTTATGCATTAGTGCAAGCTGGGCTTGTTAGAGTACGTTTCGTTCACCTACGATAACAAACGCGGAGGAACAACACCCCTGTAATCGTTGTTTTGAATACTGACGTCGTTTTGGCCCTCTGCTTGTTACGCTTATCAGTGTTTTGGGTTTTGGTTTGGCGGGTGAATTCGATTGAACTTTATTCAGGTACAATAATTACTAGAAGTCGCTTGTACTACATACGAGAGCAGCGACCGGTTATTCTAATGAAGAACTGCAATGGTCTGGTTTGACGTACACACTTTACCTAAGAAATTAATAGGCCGATTGATTAGGCTTTCTTTATTACTGTCGTAATTGATGCCTTAACTATAGTATATAGAGGCCCTGCAACACTTTTTGAGCATTGTCGGGAAGTGCTGCCGATTGGTAGTAGTCACTCCAAAAAATACGCAAGCCGAATATTACACCACAGCGCGTGGCCTGAAATTCACAACAGATTACCAAGATCATATAAAAATTGCTTTATCTTCTCTCTACAAATGAAGATACAAGCTTAAGAAGCACTCATCACTGCCATTTTATCAGCTATTGGCTGATGGGAGCACGGCGCGCTCAGTCAAGGTCACTAGGTGCACGTGACCTACTTTATTCGTGCCATTCCTGCTTGTTTAGATTACATTGCTTACGTCGGTACGAAAAAAAAGGAACTTCAATTGTGGATTGCGACAAATCTTTGTAACTGAGCTCATACTGGACGGGTTCTAAAATTTTTTGCCCCTGTGAATTCTAGAGGCCATAAGTTCCTTTGGTGAATTAATTTCTTAGCTACTTCAAAAAGTGTTGCACGGCACGTTGCAGGGGACGTCTGTGGCAACTGCAAAAACCATTGTCGATGCAGTGAGCAAACATTGCAATTTCTTGTTTTTTGAGGACATCCTACACATCTATTGAAGCACCCGCTATACACGCATACAAAATCTTGAAAAAAAAGTCAGAGCTATTAGGAATGTCCGAACCTCCACCTGCATACGTCGTTTCACCACATTTCTAATCAAATGACTCTGGGTTGCTAAAACTATTTGTTCTGAAAACTTACTGCCTTAAACGTTCTAATCATTTCTGGCATAAATAACCTGAGCCGATAAAAACCTGGGCATACAAATTTGTAATGCAATATACGCACTCCGTCAAAGAAATGCTGATCCCTAAAAATCCATTCAGTGAAAACCTGTATGCTGGCTCTTTTGTAAGTTCGCAAAAAATACCCTGTACACTTCACGTGCATCAAAGATTTTCTTTTACTCACAAAAAGATACAAAGGCGAGATATGTTTCAGAGATAAGAGGTGCTACTAGGTTAATCGAAAGATACAATATGATTACATTCGTTTAAAATTAGGATATGTTTTTTAGATAGAACTTTCGTAAAGTTCAGTCAGTTCATTGGAGGTAATACTAAATAATCAAGCAAGCTGAGTAAGCTAAGTAAGTAAGTAAGTAAGCTAACTAAGTAATAAGTATTTTTGGTGGTACAAGCAATCCGAGATATCATTCACAACTAGAATGATATCTACCGCTTTTAACGACGAAGTTTACCCCATGATATCTTAGCAAGGAGATAACAGTGATTTTGCACTGTGTGCCTGCACGTTTGTTTGTTTGTGTGTGTGTGACAAGCCATCGCACAAAGAATGTACACCCCACCTGAGTTTGATCTGTACCTTATTCTTTCGCAAACTAACCACAAAACGCTGCATGCAAAACCTTTCACCTATACATCGCACCTAAATTTTGAAAAAAAATGTGAAAAAACATCATTACACAGCTAAACAGCATGTACTTAAAGTATGTGCTGATTGCGAGTAATGTCGTATAAATATTAGCCCACCAACACGATGAAGATATATTTGTACATTTATTATTTATTTATTCATTTATTTCTCTTTTATTTATTCACAAGTACTGTTGTCTCCAGAGAAGATACATAGCAGGAGTGGGCACAGTAAAAGTGGATCAAGCAACAATTATACAGCACATTTTGAAAGGAAAAAAGTGGAAGTTTTAAGAGCTCGTTTGTTTTTGTCAAACACAATAATAATTAGAACTAAGAAAAAATAATTAATACAAGCCTTATGCAGCAAAGTGCCTTAAAATTACAAGCGCATTTTAAAAGCAAGAAATGTGTAGTGAGGCGATACTTACTTGAAGTGTCATTCGATTCTCTCCGCAAAAAACATATAGGCTGCTCCAAATGCCGACAACACTTGCGAAAAATAGAATACTTCAAACAATTTAAAAATAGCTCTAACGGATCAATAATATAGGGATGGTATCGGTGCTTGGCACACCTTGTTGAGTGAATGAAAAAATCAGCGTTTTAATTCAACATTAGCCATGTACAATCTTATGCAGCACAGCGATAAGTTTAAGTATTCACTGCTGAGCCGGAAGCGCGAGCGATAAAGTGTACTCGTGAGATGAAGATGGCCATTGTGGTCACATTGATGGAAGATGAACCGTAATAATTTTTTTTACTGCCACAAGGGGTTTAAGAAAAATTGTGACGGAAGGACTTCAAGTGAACCACGATCACCTATGATACGAATTCGCCGCTTGTAGCACTCTCTCCGTACATGGAAATCCTGGTTTTCTAAGCGGGAGTTGATAATTATTGTTTTCTCATACAATCATTAAACTAAAAAGTTTGGGAAAATTAGTGAAAAATTTTTCTCCCTGAAATTGCTGTAATAAAAGCAGATTGTAATGATATACAAAGTAAAAGTGCGAAAATAAAAATGACAAAAAAAGAAAACACAACAACTCGAAATCAGATACAATCAGTGCACAGCCAAACCCCATCTTAAAGCGTGGAACATTGTCGAATGCAGAGGATGCTACTGCTTGGATTACGCTTTGCCAACTCATGTGGCGCAAAAAAAAAAGCTGGGAGGCGTCACACGAATAATGCTGGCACACAGTCACGGCCATGTCTTACACAATTAATAAATTAGGCTTCTCAGCACAATTGCTTGAATTTAACGCGCATTGCTTGAAGCCCTTCACTCAATGACCCTAGCTCAGTAGCTTTTGTGCTTTTTTTATTCTTTGATGCATAATGATTAGGAACACGTCAAAGCGAGACTTCAACTACGTATTCACGTGTCACAGTTTCATTGCTATTGTTAAAGATTTAGCATGCCGTAAGGACGTAGTCAGATTAAACCACTCGCTAGAGCATATTCCAAAGAGGTCACATGTTTTGAAATAATTCACAAAATTTATAGTCTCAGTCGCCACAGTGCAACGAGGGTGTGAGATGTAACAGTCTCATTGTTAATCAATTAAGCACTGAGGCATGTAGCCAGCAAGGCTAAATTTCGGTTGAATGAATAGAGTATATTGTTGGTATTGCTCGTGTAGTGTGAAGTAAGAGCACAGGAAGAGGTCACAGATGAAAAACGTGTCATACGGCACGAACACGGGGGGTGCGAGGTACTTTTGTCGTTTGAGTTTTTTTCCTCTGTATGCCGAGTTTTCTACCAAGGGCGTATTCATAGAACCCCAATTTTCATTAACTCAGACGAATATTGCGTACTTGCATTTTCCATTAAGTTAACGTCGCCTATTAAATTTCAGAGGGAAACAAGTACGCCAGGCTCTCCGGGCACAACAGGCACACCGGGCACGCCAGGCACACCAGGCACACCAGGCACGCCAAGCTTGCCGGGCTCTTCGGCTACACCAAGCGAGACATCGGAGACACCTTCGGTAAGTGCGGAACACGTTTTGATTTCTTAGGCGTGTAGGTGCGAAGACTAGGACGACATCTGCAATGAAGAAAGAATACGCTTGACCACCTCAACCGGCGTTGCCCAAGAAGAACCCAAGCCTGTTTTTTCGAGGTGGATTTTCCGCAGCTCCATGCCGTCGGTTCATTACGTTCCGAGAGGGGGCAGGGGAGCCGTATTCCAGAAAGCCCTCAAGTACAGCGGTCAAAGTCGACTGTTCACCATCTACCGGAAGGCTACGGACAACATTAGCGCTGAAGGCACAGTGAACGCGAAGAAGACACTGTTCAAGACGTGGTCTATGCACCTCGTTCGTGGTCGTTTTTGAACCTAACAGTTACGTCTGAAGGCAACATGCGCACCCTCTTGCTGAACTCATTTTTCTGATACTACTAGAAACCATTTTCCATTCAGTTTCACTTTCTCACAGTTCTTAATGCAATATACTTGTCGCGGGTGCACTGACTAATGATGACAGTGGTGTTGATTTGGGTCCCATATATCAATATACATCCTCAATATATATTGATACGGTTTGTTCATGGCATCTGCAGTCCCTCAGTGGATGCCCGCCCATCGAACTAATTCTAAAGAAAGAATAGTTGTTTGTATAACAAAAAAGAACCGGTCAAAACCTATTCCTGTGTTCCGCGTGATAACAAAGGCTCAGCTTGCTAGGTCACCTTTTTTGCGCAATAAGGTGAAAAAGAGACAGCTGAGTAGGCGTATTGATTTCCACGTGCCATTATTTTTCAAGAAATCTCTACCTACAGCCTGCCTCTTTATTTCAGACAATCTCATTCATAACAGCGAGCGAAACTGCCAGCTGATAATGAACATGTTGTATACGCCCTCGGCCTCCCCATTGCTTAGTATAACGCACCACATCGATGTCCCATGACTGCTAGGCCTATTACACTTTGCGGTCATTAAGGCAGATGGCTCAATATAGATTGCTTTTTGCAACGCAACTTCGATCACTAATATCTGGTCTGACCAGTCAGTGTTCACTTCTTTGTAAAACAAACATTCTAATACATGTTGTCGCGAGAACTTCGTGTTGCGAGCTCGCAATCCTGCTCATCTGTGGTGTCGCAGTTACCTTACGTACGTAACGGAACCAACAGAAGCCCGAGTCACGCGGAAGATTGTGGGACAAAAATATATATATATATGTATATATGTATATATATATATCCACACATAATAATTGGCCATGAATTTCGCAAACTTTCAACTGCTCAGTGCTGAATGTAGGAACAGCGTAACCTAGAAGTAGTTATTTCGTAACTACGGAAGCGAAAAACAAGGACTGGAAAGAGCGCTGACTTTCAAGTAAGCGCTTTTTTCTGTCTTTGTTTTTTCGCTTCCGTAGTTATGAAGTAACTACTTCTAGGTTGCGCTGTTGCTTTATTCAGTTATGTCCTACCAACGTGCCCTAGTTTCCACGCTTCATAAGCTGAGTGCTGCGGTGGAATGTTGGTCAGAAATAAACGCCACCGGGAAACACCTGAAAATGGAATTATGATAACACCAGAGCATTCTAACGTGTAGAGCCAGGCGGGACGGCTTCGCTTTATTCTGAAGCGATCGAAATCTTCGTGGGCTTTTGATATCTCTGCGAGTGATTTCCACCTGTTTGCTTTTCGTTGTGTCGGCCTACATCAGCTATACAACAGCTGGAGCACGCCAGACCATCACCACGATCGCCAAGCATATGTATATATATACAATTGCCACATAACCTTCAGGAACCAGGATAAGGAAAACGACATTGAGGGAGAATACTGAGGTAGTTCAGCAGAGGTAATTATGTTAAAAACATAGACAAGCTATGTTAGAACATCAAAATATGTTATGATTGACTTAATGAAAACGACGAATCTCACTGGCGTATCTCAGACAAGCTGGAGAGCGCTACTGTTATACTCTTTCAGGACGTGCTGATTGAATGAGTTTTGTTGTAATAAACCATCGATGCACCTCGCGTACGTGGGTATTCCAGCTGTACTTGGATTGGTAGCACGAATGGTTCACGATGACTAACGAATGAAATATAATGTAATACCAACACCGTCATAGTCATAAAATAGTAACATCGCTCTACTCTTCGGCTACAACATGAAATTTAGACTCTTGGGCCTTACGGGTTTGGCTTCGTTGGGGGATTCTGTGTAATTTCACTACTCCCAGAAAGGTAATAGTGTCCGCTTTTTTGTATGTGAGAGAGGAAGAAGACTAGGCAAAGAACTTAGCCATACGCACGTCTGGTTAAACTCCATTGGCTTCCCTGCCCTTGGGAAAGGTATAAAGGAGAAAACAAAGACAGATGGGAAAAGAGAGATAGATAGAACACACTCTAAAAAATAGTGCTAATTAACAACTTTTCAGGTAGTAAAGTGCTGTCACCACGTTCACTACCTAAGGAGTAGCTGCAGGTAGTAGACCGCATACACTTATTACTCGTAAAGTGCAGTCCCAACATTCGCTCCCTAAGTAGTTACTGTACACCACATAAATTTACTTCTCTAAGGTAGTAAATGTTTGTGGTCTACTACCTGCAGTTACTACTTAGGTAGTGACTGTTGTGACAGCACTTATCTATTTGAAATTTTAGTAAGTAGCACTGCCTTTTTTTCAAGAGTGAGTCATAAGAAGACTTGAGGTAGCACTCCAATCTACAGGTGATCACACATATGTCATTATAGTAGCGATTTTTGTAGCACTTGAGTTGCCCACTGCCCCATCGAAGTACACGTCCATGGTCCTAGAATTTTGTTTACAGAAAATTGCCTCAGGTCAAGTTGGTCCAAAAACCTCCCGAAATATCAAAAATGCAATAACATCCTCACAGAGACAACTTCAACGTGTATTCTTCGCAAAAATAACTTCAACGTTCTCCCTTAGGGCTGCATCATCTTCGTCTCATGATAAACCTAACTGCCTTGTCTTTATTACTGCTATTTCAGTTGCCAATCGTTTATAGTAAGATATCTGTGACATAAAATAAAAGGGCTGTTTTTCTTTTTGGCAATTTTCGAACACATTTTAACAAACACTGTGTAACTCTAGAACAAAACGAGAGAAACTTGTATGTGGTTCATGCGTGCATTTTCACTGAACGTGACTGACACAAGAAACTATTGCTGTAGATTTAAAAGGGATCTTTGAGGCGACAAACGAGAAGTATGCTTACATAATTTACATCACTTAATGTCGATGCCACGAAAAGTCATAAACTATGGATATAAAATGCGTTCAAACAATTTCCGTTGTCACACACTCGTACAGATTGTTTCAGAAAGCTTTTAAGTGTATGCATAAAATTATAAAAAAACACGAAAGCATAGAACGACGAAGATTGGTGGAATTCTCTTTTTTTCTGTTCTCATTGAACTTCTGCTTTGTTACCTTCTTTTTTAAGGTTCGCTAAACATGAACAAAACTGACTTAAGAAAAATTGGATGAAGAGCCAGTTGGTTACACAAGATCAACTTTCTTTGCGTGCGCAACAAAAAGCACTTGATACTGCAAATAAATGCACGTAAAAATACGTAGGATCAATATGCGAACACATTTGAGCTGATGTGTATTGTCTATTTCTGCAGTTTCGAGTACATTGTGTCACTTACGCAAAGAAAGTTGATTCATAACTTTAAATTGACTGCAGCAAAAAAAAACATAAAAAACATGGACGACTGGAAAGACCAACTCTTCCTTCAGGGTGTCTTCCTTGTCGTCCGTGCTTTTTATCATTGCGCAGCATTCCGAAGTTATGCATTATGCTGCCATCATTGATCCATGAGTCTGACACCCGCACACACAAACACGCTTCCACGCTTATTGTTTCGGACCCAGACGAAGCCAACAATCGAGACTCCATGGCCTACTCCAGAAATAGGCACTTATCCGGAAATCTCGGTAAGCCACGACACCTGCCTTTTTTTGTTTAACCACACATCCTGCTACCACAATGTTCAGACTAAGATTTTGATCCTTGAATTCATTCACACTTTGATGGTAATTAGATGTCGGAGCTAGTGAAATTTGTGGCATTGTCATAAATAAACTGGTTTGCGTCTGCATTTTTGTGAGAATTTTTTCCAGAGAATATCCTACAAAGCTTTCAACTCAGATCAAATCAAACGGCATCAAATGTTTGTTTACACCACGCACACCTTTACAAGCAGAGGACAAGAAATAAAAAGCTCTAGATAGGTGGTTGAACTAGTCTATACAGCTCACAGTAGTGAATGGTGCTTGAGCGACAGCAATAAAAGAAAAACAGTCAATACAATAACTAAAACTTATGATTAGTGTAGAACACAGCTAATGCACAAAAGCCTGAAAACAGAACGCACCAAACACAATGCCACAATAAATGAAAGTAGCATCGTTTTACAAACATATGTCTAAGTATTGTGAAAGAACAACCAACGAAACCACAATAATTACCTGAAGATAATTCAACAGTTATGGTAAGAAATTACATAAACGCTCTGATTTCGAATAACCTACGAAATAGATATTTTTCACCAGCACTACTAGTGCCCAATCACTTCATGAGTACAGAATAATCGGAGACAATGAAATTTTTCTCGTGAACACGAAATATGAACACGGAATAATTAAAAGCGCTCACTGTAGCATTTGCTTGGTTACACGATGAATAACTGAAGTACACAAAAGTTTACAGGCCGCTATACCATATAACTCTAGGTGAGTACAGCCTGGGAAATTTTGACTTTTAACCTGTTACATCAGGATATACGGAACAAGACAATATGGAACGTTTTTGTGCATACTTTTTTTCGTAATTCACAGAAAGCCGATAACGGGAGAGGTGAATACGTTAAACCAACGCCAGTCGTAAGTGAAAAGGCAAAAAGTACCAATTTTACTTTTATTCAGACTTTGACATCACATACGTTCACAACTTTTGACCATCTGCACTGATACATGTTCGGTAAAAAAGAACGCCCATATGAAAGATTCAAGTAATAAACATTCTTCACAGCATATGTGAATAAAATGAAGCAAGGAATTAGTAAATACAATTTTTTTTGAAGTAACACATTATATAAGTATGTATTTAAATGTTGTTTGGGACCAGTATAATTGGGATGGTTACAGAAGGGCAAACACAAGCCTTACTGTGAAATCTCCAAAAAGTACACATATACCTAAGAGAACAAACACTTTGCTATCAGATTTCAGTATAGGATCTCCCTTTAGCACTACGTACTCATTCAGCATACTACACCTAAAAAATACCTTACCCATGTTTTGTGTACCCCAGACTGAATCAACTGGAAAAACAATTCCACCAGCTCCCGACATTGAACTGGTAAGCAGTGGAAACTTAAGCTATGTTTTGCTTTTTCAAATGCGTTATGCGAAATGTTCCAACCATCTTCTAGGCTAAAATATAAACGAGATGCTGCAGCATTAAAATGCGACAGCTTGCCCTTAAGGTGTTAAAGGAAATGCAGATTGTGCATTTGGAAACAAAATATCTGCACCAAAATATACACACTGTCTTTTACGGCCTGATACTAAGTCATAATGTTCAAACAACATAAATAAAGCAACTTCATTACGTAAACTCACCAGGTTACAGCTGAATGTCTAACGCTACATCGTAAGAAAAAATATCACGCTCAAGAAGCCGGGGGGCTTTCTTACTTGGCCTAATTCTCTGCAATGTAGTAATAATCATATAAGCCTGTTCTTCAAGCTTGTCGAGAGTAATAAAAGAACGCAAATTACATAAACGCAGAAACACATGAATGAGAAATGAATTAGAGGCATGATTGCTGTGAAGTGTTTTTAAAAACACTACAGTAGTGATGTATTTCTGTTTGTAAAATGTCATCGGTAGTGGGCTGACTGGCTATTCAAAACAAATAAACACCTGAAAGACGTTAGATTTGAGGGTGAAATGAGCCCGAAATGTACAAAGAGGCTTCGTTCGAGACATTCAAAATCAGCCGTCACTGCTTGCTACTTTTTGCGCTATTCGCATAGAGCGTGTAGAAACGATATTCATCCTATAATGAAAGAAGATCGAGAGATAGAAATTTTGCAAGCGTGACAACGTGTGTTGATGCTGGGAACCTGGCCGCTCTTGATATACCGGCCAAGCGTAATAATTGGTCGAACGCTACAACGCTTATTTTTAGTGTAAAGTGTTCTAGTTATTTATTTGGATGGATTAATACACTACGCTTCTGTATTTCTCCTATGCATTCACACTAACCATTGCGAATTTGTGTAGGAGTTGTATCATTCGTTCAACCATACTGCAGAGATTTATAATCGATATGACTCTGCCTAAGAAAATGTCTTCGCTAAAAGTCGTCTTTCTGCTTTTACAAGGTCACCTTTCCCGTTAAACGCATGCAAGGGCCACCTCACTAAACTAAACTTTGCAACGTTTCTTTGGCTTCTTCCTCGTTGAAACCAGAAGGCGTATCTTGCCAGTAATTTCAACAACCTAGTCCTTAGCTCCGTTATTCTTGATGCTTTTTACAAAGCTCTACCTTAAAAGCTCTTCCGTTCATGGTGCGTTGCATTCCCCTCAGTGGTGGTTCTGGGACTGCTCCTTCATTATTTTTGCATTTGTTCGTGTACATATATCATAAGAAAAAAGTAAAAGTTCGCACATCTGATAAAAGTTTAGTTTGCATTTTTACTGCATGCCAAAGCTTCCGCCACCATTCTCTAAAGCCTATGATGACGATGTGTTGATGACCAGCCACATCAGAATCAGTCAGTCGCTTTTGTGTGGTGAAATTCTACGAGCATCATTTAATCAAAAAAGCACAATGCGGCTGCTTTACTTTTTTTAGGCTGGCATGAAGGAGATGGTGTCATAAAATTTGTGCCTGGCACGTTTACTGCGAAAACAGATCGTACCTCTCCAAAAACGTCATACACACTCCCAGATTCATGTATTCTCCCTCAAGTAACTTTATATCACCAGTCAAAGCGGCTGCTCTTTATTCCATACGAATGCGACGTCTTCTCTGGTAAGGCGGGTCAACGGCGAGGCAATGCACGAGAAGTTCTCAATGAAGCGTCGGTAGTAAGCACACAGTCCTAAATACCGTCTGACCACCTTTTTGTCAGTTGGCGCTGGAAAATTCATAACGGCAGCTATTTTTTCAGGGTCAGGCCGCACACTTTCACTGCTGACAAGATGCCCCAGGAACAGAAGCTCTTCGAAGCCGAAATGGCATTTTTCAGGCTTAAGTGTTAGTGCAGCAGAACGGTTAGCTTAAAATACTGAGTGCAGTCGCCTGACGTGTTCGTCGAATGTGGCAGAAAATACGATGCCGTCATCTAAATACACTAAGCACGTCTGCCACTTGAGGCCTGATAGTACGGTGTCCATTAGCCGCTGAAACGTTGCCGGTGCTGAGCACAAGCCAAATGGAAGTACCTTAAATTCAAAAAGGCCATCAGGTGTCACGAAAGCTGTTTTCTCCCGGTCTCTTTCATCGACTTCTATCTGCCAATACCCACTCCTTAGATCCATCGACGAGAAATAACGCACGTGGCGTAGTCGATCGAGTGAATCGTCGATGCGTGGAAGTGGGTAGACGTCTTTTTTTGTCACCTGATTCAGCTTGCGGTAATCCACGCAGAAACGTAAGGTGCCATCTTTTTTCTTCACTAATATAACCGGCGAAGCCCAAGGGCTTTTCGACGGCTGAATAACGTCGTCTTCAAGCATCTGTCGCACCTGCTTTTCGATGGCTTCACGTTCTCGTGGAGCTACCCGGTACGGGTTTTGCCTGATGGGTCTGGTCATGTCGTCCGTTATAATTCGATGTTTCGTCAGCGGCGTTTGACGAACCCTGGAAATCGAAGAGAAACAATCTTCAAACTTGTTAACGAGCTGCATGATACTTTCCTTCTGCGCCGGCAGCAAACTTGGGCCAATATCAACAGATAGAGGTGCAGGGGTGAGATCAGTTGAATTATCTTTTTCAAGAGTTAGGCAGTCTGTCATTTCGGCGAGCTCTTCCACGTACGCGACTGCCATGCCCCTCGTTAGATGTCGGCGTTCAGAGCTGAAGTTCGTAACGAGGACGTGCGTGTGTCCGCAATTTATGCTTACGACGCCTCTTGCGATAAATAAACCATGGCTGAATAGCAGTGTTGGAATTTGCTCGGCGATGTTTTCAGAATCGCTCGACGTGTCACACGTCACAGCCACGAGTGCACTCGACCGCGGTGGGATGGTCACGTCGTCTTCGAAGACACGCAAAGGCTGACGTCGCTGGTCTGTACAGGGCACATCCGAAACTTGATCTGGGGCCGTCCAAAACGTAACCGATCTCTCAGGAATGTTGATAATGGCACCGTATTCCCGCAAGAAGTCCATGCCCAAGATCAGGTCTTTGCAGCACTCCGGTAAAATTACGAAAGTAGCGACGAAATCTGAACTGCCGATATTAATTCGAGCTGTACATTTGCCCGTCGGCATCACCAATTGACCCCCTGCGGTTCTAATGTTTGGTCCCGCCCATATTCTTCTTACTTTCTTTAGGCAGTCGGCGAGTTTACGGCTGATAATAGAGAAGTCCGCACCAGTATCTACCAGTGCTGTAATTGGGCGTCCGTCTATACAAATGTCTAGATTGGCGCTTACGATTTTCGTTGATGTCGGTGACGTCGTATCGTCCTTGGTATCGTGCGTCGTACGATCCGCGGTATCATTCGTCGTATCGCGTCGTAGAGAAGATGTTGGGGGTGTGATAGCATCTCGACGGGCGGCAACCTTCCCCCCAAAGGTCGCTGCTGTTAGTTTCCCCGACAAGGGCTAGGAGATCTGCCCCGGACCACCTCGGAGTAACTGCGCTGCGACGGCGAGTTCGGTGCAGGTGAAGGAGAGCGGGGTCGACGATACGGCACTTCGGGTTGCTGTGCTTGCGGGCCTGCACTGCTGTCATGGCGGTTATCGAAATAGGCACGAGGGGAGGTTTGTAGAAAGTTATGATGTCTACGGTCACGGTACGGGCAATTGCGGAAAATATGGCCGGCTTCTCCGCAATGAAAGCAAAGTGGTCGGCGGTCGACGGTGCGCCACAAGTCCGTCTTACGGATGAATGGTCGACTGGTGGGCATACCTTGCGACCAAGATGCAGATGTGGCGGAGTGTACATCGGCGCCGTTTGCATAGGTACGTTAGACTGTGGATACGGCTGCGGCGGAGTGGGAGCTGGGGCCCACGGCTCGTTGTAAGGCCCTTGGCTCACGTCACGATAAGCCAGTGGTGACGAGTTGTACGACACTGAAGTGGGTCGACGGACAGCTGATGCGTAGCTTACAGATCGCTGGTCTGAGAGCAATTCGGCCAACGAAAATGCCTGGCGGAGTTCTTGCCGCACAACTTCTGCAACGCAAGCCATGGTATTTTTTGCGGAGTCACAAGCAGGTTTTGGATCTCCTCCCGAACGACCTCACGAATGAGTTCGCGCAGAGAAAACTCACTACCGGCACTCAAAGCAGAGAGGCTCAGAAATGTTTCGTTTGGTTGGTCATGGTATCGGCGCCGTTGCTGTAGTGCTCGCTCGATTGTTGTAGCCTCTTTGACGATTTCCACTACGCTTATTGGTGGGTTGCGTAGGAGACTGGCAAAAAGCTCTTCCTTGACTCTCCTGATCAGATGTCGGAAATTTTTACCTTCAGGCATCTCGGGGTCGGCCCACTGAAATAGGCGGGCCATGTCTTCCGCAAACATGGCGATGCTCTCGTTTGGTTCCTGTATGCGTGCCTCGATGAGCTGCAGAGCAGAATCACGGCGGTCGATGTTTGCGAATGTCCCGAGAATTCGCTGCCGAAATTCCTCCCACGAAGACAGCGTTGACTCGTGGTTCTCGTACCACGTACGAGCGCTGTCTGCCAAAGCAAAGTAGACGCGCGATAGCTTTTGTTCAGTGGGCCAGCGGTTGGCTTTAGCGACTCGCTCATACTGGGCTAACCAGTCCTCGACGTCTTCATAAACCTCACCGTGGAAGGTCTCAGGAATTAGAGGCTGATCAACAGTAAGCTGTGAAGGCCCTCCGGTAGCCATTTCTCCTGGTACGGTGAGTTGCTGGAGAAGTTCGAGCGGGATCGCCTCGGGACTAAGGCCTCGCTGTCGGCGACTGTAGCGGTGGACAGGAGTATCCACTTCAGGAACGGATTGCGGTGGTGGACTCGATGTGGTAGGGCGCGGAGTTGTCCCAAGCATCAGTTGGAGAAGTCCAGCACCTCCACCAATGTAGCTAGGTGAAAATAACAGTATACAGGACGACGGTGCGACCAAAAAAAAACGAGGTCTGTATTAACAGAACAAAAGAGCAGCCCCTTCAACTTCTTCCTCGGAGGAACCGTGGGTGCTGTCTACGCTCATCACTTCATCGTCCTCTGTCTTCTTTCCAGGCCTTTAGCCGTGACAATATCAATCACTTTCGGCTTGTCGGTGGCGTGTTAGACACTGGGACCACAATGCTGTGGCGCACGCAGTGATTCATCGTCTTCTCTCTTCCACACACATGACAAATCATCTGAGTGCCTTGACAACTCGCGAAAATTCTGTAATAGAGATATTGGCGTGTGTAGATTTGTCGTACGTGCACGTCCTGAAACCAAGTAGGCGTCAGGATTAGTAGGCATCAGTTTCAAGGCACTCTCGGTAAGCCAAAGTCTTCTTGCAATAGGAGGCACAAGCCCGATGTTCTGGTAGAGAAGCCTATGACTTCATAATCAAATTGAAATGACACATTTTACTGCTTTTTTGGATTGTGCAATATTCACTCTGCTGTCAGTATTCTTCGTTTATTACGGAATGCGTCATGCACGGCTGCAAGTTCAGTTGAAAAGTGTGCTACCGAATTTTGCAATAATTGGTTCCGCTGTTAACAATGAAAGATCTTTGATATTGTGCCTTGAAATGAATAAAATACGAGTGGTCAAAATACGTCGGCAAACTTTGTAGGTTCACTCAGACTAACCTTTGAAATATACTTCTTTGAGCTTAGAGCTCACTCAGACTTTAACTCATCAAAATTTTCTGAAGCTGGACTCACTCAGGCACACGCTCATGAAACTTTTACTCAGCGGGACTCAGTCGGACAGAAACTCACTAAAAGAATACTCATCCGGTCTCACTTACTCATGGCTCTATCCGAGTCTGAGTGAGACCGAGTGAGTCGACTTATGAGTCTCTAGGTCTAGAATTACTTTTTGAGATCATGATGTCAATGCTCTTTAACACCAATATTTCAGGAAATCTGTGCACTTCTTGGTTACTTTTGGTGTAATGCTTTCGAGTACGAGTTATGAGTGGTTGCAAACCAGCAAGGACATTTTATTGAAAGAAGGCAGACAACATAGGCTCTGTTTTTGAAAATTGTTCCGGAAGAGTTGGTGGAAGGGGAGCACAAGGCATCTGCTACGTAATTCGCGCCTTTAATTATTAAGTATTGAAATGGTGTATGGACGATACTTTTTGGATACTCGTGAGCACACGTACGCCTAAAAATGAATTTAGTTAAGCCACATAGTAATGCTGATTAGGAGTATACAGGACCATAGTGGGTCAACATAAATGGAACTCACTCAGACTCACTCAAGAAATATATCTCACACTTGTGACTGACTCGAACTCACCAATATTTTCTCGAGTTTCACTCACTCTCATCAAAAATTTTCTTCAGCCGGACTCACTCAGACTCTATCTCACCAATATATTACTCACCCCGACTCACTCAGACTCACGGCTCAATCTGAGTGTCAGTGAGTTCCAGTGAGTCGACTAGTGAGCGAGCTCACTGACCTAAGGTGGTCCTACAATCGAATTGATCTGAACTGTTCATGAAGTGCCTTTAGTAGTCACGACTCTCAGTGCTCTAAGTAAAGTTCCTCCATCCATCTATGCACAAACATAACCTACTTGCTTAAAAATACTATCGGAGTCATCATGCGCCGCTTCACAGACGCAATACACAATAGCATCGGTCTGCCCTTTATGACAACTCAATAAAGGCCCGAAAGAATATCATTTTAGAGTATCGTGTAAGATGTGAAAGTCCATGCAGGTGCCATCAACAAAACCACATTTACTAGTCTCTGAACGGTTTACATAGTATACTCCTACGTTCGTGTAAATCATTCAGTGGTTAATAAGTGTGTTGCGCGCGCTTGTGGGTGGTGTGGTAATAATTATAGGTGAACATTACGTGGTTTCTATAGTAGGAAGCATTCTGTGTAGTTCAAAATGTGGATAGATACGTAGCATAAAATTTTCTGTTACAGCTTCCGATATGAGCATGCTTGATATTTTGTTTTTAGCCTATATATATTATATTATTCATACATGTATGCATCATCTTGATTGTTATCACGTTCAAACATATAAGGAAGCAATGTCAGAAAAGTTATTGCCCCATGTTCATCCCCATTTTTACCTACACAGAATTCTCCTTACTATGAAAATCTCGTTAAGTTCACCTATAATCGTTACTACACACACATGCAAATATTCAGAACGGCAGAGTGACATCGATTATGCTTACGGGAAAATATAATTGCTCACACAAATACTAACAAATAGAGCTTTAAAAGTAGTAAAAACACATATTCTTCTCGTACGCAGGGTAATCTAATACAGGCATCAAATGAAATGTCAGGCACGCTGATAATGAAATGTTTTTTGAAAGCTTCACGTCAATATTTACCATAACATATCGTCAGAATGATTTTCTATTGACTTTTTATAAAAATAGTAGCCTGTAGCAGAAAGATGGACACACCACGTCTTAATACAATACCGTACACTTGCATGATTGTAATCCACAATCCACAGGGAGCCAATGAGGAGAATGAGGAAAACGGAAAGCCAACGCCAGTGGTAAGCAGCAGAACACAATTACGATAATAATTTTATAAATAACGCCATCTACATCACATTGTCATGTCTAACTTTATTTTTTGAACATCAGACGAAAACTACGGGAGTGACTGTAGCACCATTGCCGGATGAACCTGAAGTGGTAAGCAGTATCCGTTCGTGCGCATGGAAAATTATTTTGCGAGCCAGAACACTAACTGCGACTCGGGGTTTTAGAGCACCTAAAGTTAAAGAACTGTTGTTACTGCTCTATATTATTCACATCAGTGGCATGAAAAACTAATCGTTTGACCCGAAAGAAGAATTCGTCACTTTTTCGTAATGACATGTTTTCACGGGGTGTCGGTGCACAAATTTTGCGTCAGCTACGTCTCAGTTGTTAGAGTTGTAGAACATGAAGCTTATAAGGTCAGAAATTGCGGAATATAACAAATTCGTGTCATATACAATCAATAAACTCAAAATCAGCATGATACCAGTACACGTAAACATATCAACCATAATAATCGCCTTTAGAAGTTTTGAAGGCACTCATACTCAAGGTCACGTATAGACGTACCGTAACAGTCTAAACAGATTAGCAGTCACACATGTATATACGCCGTGAGCACGAAAAAAATTGTTGAGTTACATAGCACGACAAAGACAAACAATTGCCAACATTTATATTAGCGTGCGTAGTGACGTTAAAAGAAAAGAAAGCCATTAAGAATATCCTTGATAAATAACAGCCTATTTGAACGCTCAAGAAAAAAAGAGGGACTTACTCAAGGGTGTGAATTATTTGCATGAATCTATTACCTTCGCGAAAAGCGAAAAATACTCAGGTATTTCTACTAGAAATTATTGTTATTTCGCTGCCTACAGAGGGCGTTACAGCGCAATTTTTTTTTGTTTAGCGTAGCTTCAGTACTTAATGAACACGTTCTCCAAGCATGCAGTCAGGCGCTTGGAGAAGGTGAGTGAAGAAATACAAGAGGGATGATATTTGAAAACAATTAGTTTCTTGCTCCAGACTGCACTTTACAGAAATAGGTTCAACGATTAAGGGCAAATTTCGCCTACATGCGAAGATTGTCCTGTCTTGCTTCCGTTTGCATTCTTAAGAACTGGTTGCTCACAACTTTGGCGTCAGAGATGCCAATCACACAATAGGGAGTACCAATGGAGCCGATGCTTTGACAAGAGCTTTTAAATGCGAATGCATTTCTTAGTCGGGCTATGTCAGGCATGCGGCGCTGTATGTGGTGGTGTCCACGCGCTGGCAGGTGTTATCTCTCCGCTCGCTCTCGCTCCCTCTCTCATGACAACAGCTGCGGGCGCGCACTCATCCTCGTCCCTGGCAACCGGAGCATGTGTTGCGAGAGAGTGTAGGAGAGGGTAATGATTGATTGATTGATATGTGGGGTTTAACGTCCCAAAACCACTATATGATTATGAGAGACGCCGTAGTGGAGGGCTCCGGAAATTTAGACCACCTGGGGTTCTTTAACGTGCACCCAAATCTGAGCACACGGGCCTACAACATTTCCGCCTCCATCGGAAATGCAGCCGCCGCAGCCGGGATTCGAACCCGCGCCCTGCGGGTCAGCAGCCGAGTACCTTAGCCACTAGACCACCGCGGCGGGGCTGTAGGAGAGGGTAGGTGCAGTGCTTCGCTACTCCTTCTCTCGACGTTTGCTCTTTCTTCTTCGTGCACCCCACTATCCCGTCCGCTCGCGCCTCACTCTTGACCTTTCGCTGGCTGGGCGCCTCTCAAGAACATCCGGCAATGTGTGCTCGTGGTGCTTCTGTGAAACGCCAACGCCGAACCGTGAACTCTGGCGCCCAACTCTCCCATCCACTCGCTTTTTATCATCGAATGTTCGTTGAATCGGTGCCTCTCAAGGCGATGACAGAAGTGCATATGGCAATTTGCATATATGGCTTACTGAATGGCTGTCGGTTTTTTACATGACGTCGGACAGATTACATGGATTTCAGGCATATCACTAGGACGTATAAGATTATGTTCCAAAAGAAATTTTACTTGAGTGAGCTGGTAGATAATTAAATAGGCTTCAGCGCAATTTAGACGAAGACCTCGTCTATGTTGTGTGTGTCTCCTATAGCCTTCGTCTAAATTCAATTGTCAAATCCAATCATGTTAATTCAGCTCGCTGTCGGTCGAAAACGTTCATTCTTGGAAAATTTAATTAAAACTTCCGTCTTCACTTCTCTGCAAAACACAACGTTTCAAAAGGGATCGGCGAACTTTGAATTTTTATTATGCGTAGTATTTCTATTAGTACCGAAAAATGTGCTTACGGTTAGAACGGCAATAGACAATCATTGTTCTGTTGCACAGAAGAATGACAGGCACGCTGCAGTACTGGGGGCGGAGCATGCATTTATTCTTTAATGGTAACCGACCATAAACACTCTGAATGAATAAAATCTATTTATAAACACAACTGAGGGCCCAATACACTGGATCCACAAGCTGCGTTGCGCAGGTTTCTCTTGTGTTCGGAGGTTCAGCAGAGTTTGAGAATAGGGACAAACACAGGCTGCATCGGTTAAAACGCACGGGGTGCCACACCTGGGGAAGCTAACAGTACGCGAGACGCGGGCAGTACTGCCCCGTGGTTAGAGTGAACTCCAGTCGTGGCACGCGTTGGGTATGCGTCGTCTTGCTCATGACGCAAGACGCCTTGGAGACTCATGCTGTTTTAGATGCGGAGCATCTTATACTCGCGCCTTGTAGTGCGCCGTCCGCGCCGTCCGCGCCGTCCACACCGCTTCTCGAACATTCGACAGCTGACGCGCGCGCATGCGCCGTCGCGTCGTCGCCCACTCTTCCACCATCTGTGCATCCCTTCCTCCTCTACACACCGCGCGCGCTTCACTCCTCCACCATCTGTGCACCTTTCCTCCTCTACACACCGCGTTCGACATCTACAATTCTCCTGATTCTCCAATAGACGCGCATGTGGCGTCGCGCTTCGAGAACATTCAACAGCTGACAGTGCATGCGCCGTCGTGCTGTATATATACTCAAGGTCGGCGCTCGCTCGCTCAGTTGCCGCTCGTCGGTTGGTTTGTACGGCGCGTCGACGTCCAAGGTCGCGGTGAAATGAATTCCAACGAATCCACAAACACAATGATCGACGTCCCTTCGACCAGCGCCGCCCTTTCGCATACGTGTGTACGTGTTCACTCATTTAACACCCCCTCCTACAACCACGTTAACCAATTTAGCCATCGACCCAAGTAAGTCGCAATTTAACACCCCATTTCACAACCACGTTAACCAATTTAGCCATAGACCCAAGTAAGTCGCACTTTAACACCCCGTTAACCAATTATATGCTCCGCATCCTCCTCAGTGTTCCCCCGAGGGAAGCTGCGGGCAATTTTTTTTCGCCATTTGGAGGTTGGGTCAACACGAACGCAAGAGCTTGAAATTTGCGAACGCGTCCTGGCGGTTCACGAACTACTTGGGGCACAAGTGACCCAAATCTGCTTATTGTTCTGTTAGTCGAGTTGTGTATTCGCGGCAGGACATTAGGGAAGAAAAGAACAGGAGGGGAAGGCAAGGCAGGTATGTTAACCAGTCTAAAAAGACTGGTATTCTACTCTATGTAGGGGAACGGGGTGGGAGAGTTTTAAATATGGAGAAAGAAAGAGAGAGGTGAGAGCACACACACAAAAATCCAGAACTAACAGTCATCATAACGGCACAAGTCTATAACCACCGATGCAAGTATGTTGCCTTCAAGAAGTTGAGCGATGCCTTCGTCGCCCTCTGCAGCGATGACCTCTGAGGTCAACATTCCGAAATGTTTTATCTTGTAAAGGCTATGACAACCTAAACAAGACCGCACAGAATCATCTTGTACGACAGCTGATGCTAAGAGACCGCACAAAAAGGTCGAACCCCTTAGCTTTGAAGCAAAGTTCCGACGCGCTAGTTAATCACGCGTTATTCTTCAGATTGTTGCCACAATAGTGGTTGATAGCATCGACGCAGTGTGTGACGATTTTATTTTGACAGGGCGAATCTTGTCAGACAACAAAAGCTGATACACAGACGCCGAGAGCACTGAACCAGTGTGCATTTACCGCAGGTATGGTTGCAGCAGCCACTGTTAGAGGAATGCGGCACGTGTGCGCCCTCTTCGGGTGGTGGCATACTTTTCTTCTTCTTCTGGCACGACACATTTGGGACATAAGCTAGTAGTGGGTAGTCTGCTGAGGAAAAAAAAAGAGGTAGTTGGAACAATCGCGGAGATGCATTAATAAACCGTGCTGTGTTTTCGGAAACGCGTTTCAGAGTGCTATATTTATTGGTGACCCGGACTACGAACGCGACCTTCCATGGAGCAGCGTGAGCATCTCAATAGCCTCCGCCCTGGTACCGCTGCCACTGCACCCGGCCATGTACCCTCTTCGGGTGTTGTTGGAGGTATCACAACTATGACGCTACCACAACTCTGGCTTGCCGATCCCTCCTTATGGTTCATTCAAGTCGAGAACAAGTTCCGCATTCATCGTATCACGTCAGAAATTCGCAAGCATAAGCTCTTCGTTGAAGCGTTGCCGCCACAGGCAATGGCCGAAATACGCGACATCCTCGTGGGCCCGCTTGGTGACACTCCATATACGACAGTCAAACAGGCTCTTCTTCACCGACTCGTTTCGCCTAAGCATCGACGCATTCAGCAACTTCTGTGCAACGAAAAGCTCGGGGACCACCATCCCACACAGTTTCTACGTCACCTGCAGCACCTGCTTGGGGACCAGCCGGGTGGCTCGGAAACATCCATACTACGTGAGTTGTTTCTACAGCGTCTTCCGCCTACCATGCGAATAGCTCTTGTCCCAGCTCAGGATAAGCCGCTGTCGGAGCTGGCAGAAATGGCTGATGACATGATGGACATTGCTCCGGCAGTCATAAACGCTGCCCACACCTCTCCGATTTCCGAAGCAGATTCCCTTCGAGAAACGGTAAAAGATCTCGCAGCTGAAGTCGCCAACTTGCGTCTGCAATCGCTGAGCATTCGCAACTTAAATGACCAGCCTCGTCCACATCGACCATCTCTCACGTCGGCTGCTCCGCAACAGCCCCTCCACTAGCCCAAGCACTGCTTTTCACCGCAGAACACATGCTATTATCACCGGCGTTTTCGTGCCGCGGCTCGTAGATGTGTGCCACCTTACTCATGGTGCATGGGAAACGCTCCGGCCGATCGTCAATAACAGCGGCGGGTGATCAAGGCCAAGCATCAAGCCGCCTCTTCCACATCAGCGACAGAACCACAGGTCTGCGCTTGCTGGTGGACACTGGAGCAGAAGTCAGCATAAATCCAGCGTCCAAAACTGACTGGCGTCTTCGCGAGAAGTCAACTCCTTTACAAGCGATCAATTCTTCGGTCATCGCAACTTACGGACAGAAGTCTCTGACCCTTGACCTCGGACTTAAGAGGAAACTGCAGTGATTAATTTGGATAGCAGACGTACGCTACGCAATTTTAGTCGCCGATTTCTTAACGCATTTCTATCTCCTCGTGGATATGAACCACTGTCGCCTGGTAGATAGCAATACCGGCTTATCGGTCAATGGTTTTCTGTCAGGCGCTACGGCCCTAAACCCCACTTTCGTGAAACCGCCCACGTCACCATATACAGCTCTGCTCAACGAGTTTCCGGAGATTACAACGCAGTCTCCCATAGATAAGAACCCCAACCACACTGTGACCCAATGCATCGTTACCACAGGCCCACCGGTTCACTGCCGCCCTCGCCGACTTGGCCCTGATAAACTTCGAATTGTTCGGAACGAGTTTGAGCATATGTTACAGTTGCAAATCATTCGTCCGTCATAAAGCTCGTGGTCGTCGGCGCTACACATGGTTCCCAAGAAGAACAATGACTGGCGGACCTGTGGTGATTATCGGGCTCTCAATGCAGTCACCGTTCCAGATCGATACCCGTTACCCAATATTCAGGATTGTACTGCCTTTTTAACCGGCACAACTGCATACTCGAAAATTGATCTTGTGAAAGCTTATAAGCAGATCCCCGTTGAGTCTTCTGACATTCCCAAAACTGCAACAATTACCCCATTTGGGCTCTATGAGTATTTATGAATGTCTTTCGGTTCGAGAAACGCAGCTCAGACATTTCAGCGTTTTATAGACGAAGTCACAAGAGGCTTGCCGTTTTGTTTCGCCTATATCGACGATCTTCTCGTTGCCAGCAAGGACGCTGAAACGCACAAGGCACATCTACGTCGGCTTTTCACTCTACTGCGTGAGTGCGACCTTGTCATCAATGTAGAAAAGTGTCAGTTTGGAGTCTCGGAGATAGCATTCCTCGGACAACAGATCACTAAAGATGGCATCACTCCTCTACCTGACAAGGTTCAAGCTATCCTCGAGTACCCGCCTATCACATCCGTACGCAGTCTACGATGTTTTCTCGGACTCGTCAATTTTCATCGCCGCTTCATACTTACATGCTCTACACTGCTGCAGCCTCTGGAAGCACTACTGTCGACTTCGCAAGCCGAGTCAGCCGCACTTCCCTGGACACGGTCGCGGATCAAGCTTTTGCCGCCATTAAGACCAAGCTCGCCCAGGCCACCCTCCTGCACCCCGCTTCACCAACTGCTCCCAGTAGCCTCATGGTGGACGCTTCTTCAGAATCAGTTAGGGCCGCTCTTAATCGATGAATCAATGGTGCATGGGCAGTTCCCGCAAGTTACGCGACACTGAGCGTCGATATAGTACTTTCGAACGGGAGCTCCTCGTGGCCTACCTTGCGGTGAAGCACTTAAGGTACTTCCTTGAAGGGCGACAATTTGCCTGTCTTACTGACCACAACGCCCTTGTTTCGACTTTACGTTCCTGCAGTGACACGCACACTCCTAGAGAACTTCGACACCTTTCTTTCATTGCCGAATTCACCACAGACATACGCTATGTAAAAGGCAGCTTTAACAGTGCAGCGGACGCTCTCAGTCGTATTACCATCAATGCCACGACAGGCACCACCGACCTTTCATTGTCCTCGCTCGCGGAGGCATGGGCATTAGACGATGAGCTTCCACGATTCCGATCCTCTACTTCCCTTCGGCTGGAACAAGTCAACTTTCCCGACGACGACGTTACGCTCTGGTGCGATGTTTCACACAACTGCACTCGCATCTATGTTCCTTTACAGTTTCGTCGTGCTGTTTTTGACAACCTCCACTTCATCTTCCATCCAGGCGTAAGAGCTACGCAACATCTGGTCAATGAACGCTATGTCTGGCCGCGCATACGCGCTAACATTCGTGACTGGGTTCGCACTTGCAGAGCATGTGAGCGTATCAAGGTGCAACGGCACACCAAGCCTCCATGGGGAAAATTTCCTTTCCCTGAAGCACTTTTGGACACCATTCATTTGGACATTGTCAGGCCATTACCTCCATGTCGGGGAAATACGTATTTGCTTACGTGTATTGATAGGTACACGAGGTAGCCTGAAGCAGCTCCGATGCCTCACATCACGGCAGAAACAGTTGCTCGTACCTTTCTTGCTACCTGGATTAGCCGTTTCGGTGTACCATCAACGGTGGCTACTGATCGAGGCAGAGAGTTTGAGTCAGCGCTTTTCACCTCTGTCACATCTCTACTGGGTTGTGTGCGTATTCGCACAAGTGCGTATTATCCAGCATCAAATGGCTTAGTGGAGAGACTCCACCGTCATCTAAAAGCAGTACTCGCCTAGCAGCCTCACGCCGAAGATTGGGAATCACGCTTCCCCATCGTGCTTCTCGGCCTGCGTTCAACACTTCGGCCAGAACTTGCCTGCTCTGTAGCCGAGATGGTTTATGGCTGCACACTCCGTTTGCCTGGTGACCTCGTCAGCCCCATTACTACGCAAAGTGTTTCGGATCCATCTTCTTTCGTCCCGCGTCTGCGGATCTTCACGCAAAACTTGCGCCCATCACCAACTTCAGCTCACACTAAGAACGACGTTTTTCTGCCGGCAAACCTACAGACATCTTAACACGTTTTTGTTCATGTCGATGCGTCTCGCAGTGCTCTTCAGCCTCGCTATGACGGTTCTTTCCCAGTCATCAAGCATTCTGAACATCATTTTGCAATCCTGCCTATTGGGCATGAAGACAGTCAACATTGAAAGGATCAAGCCGGCATCGATTCTGACAAGCTCCGTCTGATCATTTTTTTTCAAGTGCCCACGGCCACTTGTCTGCAGTGGGGGCCTATCTGTGGCATACTTTTCTTCTTCTTATGGCACGACACACTTGAGACATAAGCTTGTAGTGGGTAGTCTACTGAGGAAAAAAAGGTAGTCAGAACAATGGCGGAGATGCATTAATAAACCGCACTGTGTTTTCGGAACTGCGTTTCAGAGTGCTATAGGGTCACCAAGTGGGCGCCGCGCGAATATTGCGGCGCAAGCGCAATCAGCGCCAGAGGCAGTGTTGGCTGCGCGTCGTCTGCTATGGTGGCTCCTACTTCGCCAAACGGGCTCTGGGCTTCGCCGCTCAAGGCTGTAGTGAGAGGCACTGCAGCAGACACCGCGCAGCCAACTCCGCCTGTGGTGCTGATTGCATATAGTTTGCACGGCGCCCGTAGTAGCACTCTGCGGAGCGCGGTCAAGCACTCCTTGTTCCCTACGACAGTGCCCACGACTGTACATGGTTGTAGGTCGACTGGATTGCACGTCGACAGCCCCCCCCCCTCTCCCTTCAACCACCCCTCCGCATTCTGTCACGTCTCCTGGGCAAAAAAGAAATATAAAAGTGTGAGCACAATTGATTAGGAAAGTGTATTCACTGTTTCACTGAAAAAAATAAAATAACAACAAAAACTCGGACTGCAGTGTCAAAGCAGCACTTCAAATCTACCCAAGGAAGGAAGCTTCGTGGTAATACGCGGGGATCACATTTAGAAAATTTTACTGGAATAGTTGCAAAAGATTAAGGTTGAACACAAGGAAATAAAATATGTTTTACACGTAGGGCCTGAAAGTAACCACAATGCTGTAACTACGCCAAACCATGTCTGTTTTTTTTGTATCATTCGTCTTCGGTCGTAAGCCGACCACCCAATGTTTGACTCTAAAATCTATAAATAACAAGAGCTCGATGTAGAACAGCCGTGTACTGGTGTTACGCATGTGTCGCATTCGTTATTGCACAATTAATGCTGGAGTTCAGAAACCGGTGGAAGTTTCGCCTCAAGTGTTAAAATGCACTGCTTTCAGCAAGAAACAGTTCAACTTTTTCATATTATGTAAACTCTATTATGTAAGTTATCGAGTGTTGTGGGGTGTTTCATGTAGGTCAGTCACTTCATTCTGCAGTATACCCATCTGGTGTAAAATGCCATAGGCGTTACACCAGGTACACGTTTCTTACACTTGTTAATAAGCTCCCCTCTCTATCATTCAAGTCACAACAACTCCCAGAAAGTTGCCTGTGCGAATTGAGTTTCGCACCAGCACACAGACATGTGCATATCATGCGACACAGTCACGAATAATATTGACATTTTCTACCCAGTGCAGATATGTCAATCTTAAATGAACAATTAACAAAAGGTATTACTTCGTCAAGTTAGGAAAAAATAATGGCAAACAACGCACGTATGACATCATTGTTGATGTTTTCGAAGCTTAAGGTCGTCAAGTTGTAGAGTGACCATATTACTTGATGTGTGCTCTCTAACAGATGAACTTGTAAGTTAACGCTCTGTCTCGTCTCTTCTGCTTCTTCCAATATGTTTTCGCACAAGGCTTTGGCTATAACTATGTAGGCAGTCCGTGATTTGTTTCGGAAATTGTACTACCATGATCGCGCGACTATTATTAATTTCACCAGGTTCCTCATTGAAGTGCACCGGTTGCTGATACCTTAAACATTTGATTCGGCATTATTACACCGCTCATTGCACTGTAATGGCTGGCACATCTTTGTGAATGTCCGATCCATAAAAAATACCACGTTACAGAGTAAGATGACACGTATATTACAACAGGCTATTACTATTATTTATAATAAGTAAAATTGTTTCTAGCAATTTCTCGCACTCAAATATTTTTCAAATACCGTGCCACCTATTGAACAATTGAATGCTGTGATTCAGTCATGTGTTGGGAAATCTCGTTTGCCATGAACAAAACGGAATGTATCTTGCCCGCAGAGATCTTGACACGCACCCATTACCGCTCTCACAAATACGCTTTCACACATCTTAAAGTGTTTCACTCGTGCATAATTTTAACATTCTAGGGGAACTTGGCATCCGAAATGGGAGCAGTGGCGAAATAACACATACATGTACTTTTGTTTTATGCGCCAGGTAGTCGCCCCAAACCGTGGTAGCTAATTCAGAAATTAAATTATGATTAACATCGCGAATGACTACTATAGCATCCGCTACATGTTCTAACCGTTCAAATTAAGGCTCTTAAAGATGTCTAGCTCGTGGGATGGGAACACACATTATTTACGACATAAGGATGCTCATGTCAGGCAAGGCTTTTACAACGGGGATATGGGGGGAAGAAAAATATAGTCCCGGTGTATAATTCATAAAGATGACGTAAGCCTAGGTACTCCTATATAAGTAATTCCGATACAGTCACTTTGCTGAGTTAGCTTAGCGTTTTATTTATAGCTACACGACGTGTTGACAGAACCAAATATATAAAATGGTGGTATTTCTATAGTAGCGAAAAGCTTTGTCGAACTTGTCACAACACAGCAAACTCGTCTATTGACGGTAAATATTAACCGGGTCTTCTGTAGATAAAATATTATCGAAAGACGAGGCGTTAAAATACACGCCTAAGTGAACAGGTGATACAGTGCTACAGATGCCACCGCAAAAGACGGAAATCTTCAGTGTTCTGAAGAGGACAAAACCACATTTCAAGTTCATGTAATATCACGATAAATTGAAATAAAAGAAGTTAGTGCGAACTAAGGTGTTTAAAGCACCTTCTTGCATTTATTGTTTGAACCAGTATGCCTTTACTCAGCATGACTGCAGTCAAGTGAACGAAAAATATTTTCCGAACCCAAGATCACAAATTCAATATTGTGCTTCCCAGTTACCGCTTGCACGATCTGTTGAACTCTGTGACTTCATCTTCGCGTTTTCTTTGTCGCCGACTTTACACGCGCTTATGACAAACACACGTTCACAACGTTGCCGATTTTATAAATGATAAAACCACAAGACGAAAATTCGGAAGAAAGCAGCGAAGGCCGTATGATGAGCAACTTGTTTCTCACAATTTGACCTGCAACATACTCTCTTTGACTTTTGTAAAGTCACAGTCTTAGAGTGTTTGCCGCGAGCGATGTATACTTTACACTTTACATTTCCTAACGTTGCATTCCTGTATAATACACATAAACAATACATCGTTTGATGATATATTAACTTTATTTAGAATAGCTTTTAGCGAATTGCGAGTTGACACGAACATCATTAAAATAATAATACATATAAAATACCACAAAACTACGACTATGAAGGTGTGCGAAACGTTATGCCCTTATTTTTATTAGCAATGTTTAAGAACAGGCTGACGCTGAAGTGTGGCTCCAGGTACACCAGGTGCATCGTAGTCTCAATCGTGGAGTTGCCACGAACACATGAATGGACATTCGCATTCCCAATCCTGGTACTACATCGTAATTGTTCACACGACCGATCTGTCCGCACATCCTAATAGTTTATACACGCGACAACAGCCGCACGTTACAGCAGATTTCATCAAGGTTATCACACGGTAGTCACCGCAGGCACGTTGCCACACTTTAAACAAAACTGTCTAGAAACAAAGGCTTATAAGTGAGAAAACACGAGAGACACACAACTGCAATAGAAACACGTGACTAAAGTACTCGCATACAATTATATTATTTTGGAGCAGGCGTTACCACACAATACATATAAATATATAACCCTCAACACGGTGTTATGCGTGGAATTGCAAGTGAGCTATAATATAAATGCTTGCCAATTTTTACAACACATGGAGAGTGCACAAGGAAAGCAAAAAAAAAGACCCAAAGCCAGCGACAAGCAAAACAAACAAACAAACAAACAAACTCCAGCCTAGTATCTCTTGATACAGGCTGCTTGCAAATATTGCAAAATCTTTTTTGTACAAAAAAACATGCTCTACTGATAGCGCTAAATTTAATTACAATTTGTGTTGTATAACAAAAAAATATAGCGACGGTAGCTTCGACATTGTTCATTGTTTGCGGCAGATTGTTACATCACCCTCTCGCGATATTGGCAATAAAATATACGCTCACGCTTTGGTGAACGACTGCCAGTAAGATTAACTGAATAGAGTGCAAATTAATGCCTGACATAACTGCACTACTTTAAAGCAGCGCTATTAATTCCCAACTGCAATAATCTTCAAAGATCATCGCGTTGCACAAGAGCAGTATCATTAGAAACTGGAATGTCCTTCAAAAGTTCTACCTGCTTCTTGTCCCGCAAACAAAATCGACCGGAAAGACACGGCCGCCCGCTCAAAATGCATTCTTACCTACAAACACGAACAAAGAAAGTTGTGTGTACAAAATAAAGAAGCTACAGATATGAACAGAAGCTACAGGTGTATGAAGCATACTTTTTTTGGGCTACTCGTGAGTACACGTGCGCATAAAATGAATTCCGGTAAACCTCATAGTAATGCTGAATAGGAGTAGATAGGACTATAGTGTGTCAACATAGGTGGAACTCAATCAGACCCACTCAAGAAATATATCTCATACTTGTGACTCACTCGGACTCACCAATATTTTCTCGAGTTTGACTCACACTCACCAAAAATTTTCTTCAACCGGACTCACTCAGACACCATCTCACCAGAATATTATTCACCCGGACTCACTCAGACTCACGGCTCAATCTGAGTGTCAGTGAGTTCCAGTGAGTCGACTCGTGAGCGAGCTCACTGACCTAAGGTGGTCCTACAATCGAATTGATCTGAACTATTCATGAAGCACCTTCACTTGTCGCGACTCTCAGTACTCTAAGTAAAGTTACCCCATTCATCTATGCACAAACATATCCTACTTGTTTAAAAATACAATTGGAGTCAGCATGCGCCACTTCACAGACGCAATACACAACAGCATCGGTCTGCCTTTTATGACAACTCAGTAAAGGCCCGAAAGAATATCATTTTAGAGTATCGTGTAAAATGTGAAAGTACATGCGGGTGCCATCAATGAAAACCGCACTTATTAATCTCTGAATGATTTACGTAGTATACTCCTACGTTCGTGTAGATCATTCAGTGGTTAATAGGTGTTGCTTATGTGTGTGCGTGTGTGTGTAGTAATGAATAGGTGAACATAACGTGGTTTCAATAGTAAGAATCATTCTGTGTAGTTCAAAGTGTGGATAGGTACGTAATATAAATTTTCCAATTACAGCTTCCAATATGAGCATGCCTGACATTTTGTCTTCAGCCTGTATATATTGTTACACGACATCGGCAACGAGAGAGCATCAGGCAGACGATGGAGACGATGAAAGCGACCATGCTCGTGATGTTGCTGTTGTACCTCCATCTTGGCTGCAGCTGCCTCTGACTCGCCCTGTATATTTTGAAAATATATTTATTTCATTGATTTTCTCACCCACGTCACATTTGGTGGTGGTGATGGGTACAACATGATATAACGGAGCTCCACAGTGGCCAACGCTTGAATTTTTCCACCATGTCGAACCAGGGACCCGCTCCCGCCGAGGCGACTACAACAACTGTTGTCCTTCCACAGCTAAAAGATCCTGGCATGTTCTGTGGCACTGACGATGTTGACATTGAAGAATGGTTGCCGTTGTACGAACGTACAAATAAGAATTACCACTGGGATCAAACTCATATGTTAGCCAACATCCTGTTCTACTTGCAGGAACAGCAAAAGTGTGGTTCGAGAACCACGAAGATGAAATTGGAAGCTGGGATGCGTAAAAGAAAAGATGCGCGCCCTTTTTGGCAAGTCTGTGGGTAGAAAGGCAGTGGCCAGAAGAAGTTGGCATCTCGTACACAAACGTCAGCGGAGTCCTACGTGACTTACATACAGAACGTGCTCGCCCTTTGGCGAAAAGCAGACAATGGCATGGAAGAAACTAAGAAAGTAGCACATATATTGAAGGGCATTGCAGATGGTGCGTTCAACCTTCTAATATGCAAGGACTGCAATACGGTCGATGCGATCATCAAGGAGTCACCGCGTTTTGAGGCCACAAAAAGTTGACGCATTGCCCACCATTTCACTCGACTACCAAACACAGCACCAACCTAGTCGTGCGAAGACGAACCTGCACTACAGATGCCGTTAACTGCAGAGCACGTGACCAAGATCATCAGACGTGAATTACAAGCTCTGTCTCTTGCATCCATGTGCTTCCATGCCTGTGACTCTAGCCCTCAGATGGTGCCACTGGTACATGCCACTGTGCGAGAAGAGCTTTCCAATGCTGGACTGGCTTCCGAGTGCACTACAGCTCCCTCACAGCCGATCGACCGTCGTCGACCCCCTGTTTCGTATGCCCAAAACCGAAACCTTCCGGTGCGCCCTCGCAATCCAGCTGAGTGTAGGACTGCTGATGATAGTCCGATTTATTTCAACTGCCACCGTATCGGACACGTGGCCCGCCATTGTAACACTCGGTCGTATTGGCTTCAGGCATCCTATGGGTACACCCATCAGCCAGGGAGGGATCATGGATGCTTTCAACCTGACCGGAAATCACCTCAGGCCACCAGTGAAGACGTTTCCTTCTATGCCGCCATATCGTCGTCGTTCTCCATCTCCGCATGTTCACCAGTCCTGTTCACCGATCTCCCTTCACCCGTCGTCTCGCTCGCCCCCATTTCGTCGCTGACTGACTACCTACCACGGGAAAACTAGATGTTGCAGCTCGTGGAGGTGATGCTGCATCGACTACTTGCCTGCCGAATCCTCTGACCATGCTGCCGACTCGACGCAACCTTATTGACGTTGAAGTAGACGACATACCCGTTTTTGCACTTGTTGACACAGGGGCTCACATATCAGTGATGAATTCAGAACTTCGTTGCCGCCTTAGGAAAGTTTTAACGCCACCCACAGTACCACTCATCCAGGTCACCAACGGTGGCACGTTTCTCGTGCTTGGAATGTGCTACGTGCCTATGAGTGTTCCTGATCGCTCCACGACAGCGCTATTTGCTGTGCTCGAGAAATGTTCCCATGAACTAAACCATGGCATGGACTTTTTATCCGCACACTGTGTTCTTATTGATTGTGAAACCATGCCGGCACATTCAATGCCGGCTTCAACTTCATTTACCGTGTTACCATGACGACCCAACACCAGCTCCACCACGTCTGTGTTCTGCAGATCACGTTCGCCTAGCACCTCAAGCCATTACTGACGTGAACTTGAGATCTGTTCCTCCTGTTCCCGATGGTGGCTACATGTTGACACCTATTGCTGACGTTCTGCTGGCCAAAAATGTCGCCGTGTCTCAAACACTTTTGAGAGTCACGGGAAATATAGAATCTTTTCCGATCCTAAACTTCAGCTGGTGCGCTCAAGTTGTCCCAGGTGGCATGACTTTGGCAAAAGTTTCTTCTATAGATGCTGCCATTTCGGCGCTTGTTGCCGAATCTTCCTCGTCCTCTGCTCCGTTCTGCTCCTTGAAGAGCACAGCGGATGCCACCATCGACAAGATGATCGCCCATCACCTTCTTCGAGCACAGATAGCTGATATCCGGCACCTGCTGAAATCCTACCGTTACATCTTTGTTGATCCCTTTGGATCAGGCATCCTTTGTAACTCATAGGATTAACACTGGAGACGCCAGCCCCATCCGACGACGTCCTTATCACGTGTGTAGTGCTTAGCGACAAGTTATTCAGCACGAAGTTGAAGAAATGCTCACAAAAGACGTCATCGAACCTTCCTGCATTCCATGGACATCGCCGGTCGTGCTAGTCAAGAAGGATGGCAGCGGGCACTTCTGCGTAGACTACCGTTATTTAAACAAAGTAACACGCAATGACGTGTATCAACTGCCGCGGATTGAAGATGCTCTCGACTGCCTACACCGGTCTGCCTACGTTTCATCTACTCGGACTTACGATCAGGATACTTCCAGATCTCTGTCGATCATGGAGACCGTAAGAAAACCGCCTTCAATACACAGGATGGACTTTTCAAGTTCAACGTTATTCCATTCGGATTGTGTAATGCCCCAGCTACATTTGAAAGCATGATGGACTCTCTCCTGTGCGGATAAAAATGGTCCACGTGTGTGTGCTATCTCGATGACGTCATCGTATTTTCACCTACAATTGAAAGCCACCTTAGCCGCCTATCGGCTGTTCTTGAGGTTTCCGGACAGCACGACTTCAGTTCAATTCTTCCAAATGTCGTTTTGGCCGTCGGGAAATCACTGTGCTAAGCCTCCTTGTCAGTAGTGCTCTAGGCGTCCAACCTGATCCTGAAAAAATTCGAGTTGTCAAAGATTTTCCTGTACCACGTTTCGCAAAAGATGTACGGAGTTTTATCGGCCTTTGTTCTTACTTTCGACGTTTTGTGAAGAACTTTGCCGACATTACCCGACCACTTACGGAACTACTGAAGAAGGACATGCCTTTTTATTGGGGTACTGACCAAGCATCTGCCTTCAGCACCCTTGCAACATTACTTACTTCCCCACCCATCTTGGCCATTTTGACCCGTCAGCCCATACTGAAGTTCATACCGATGCCAGCAGACATGGAATCGGTGCTGTTCTCGCCCAGCGGCAACGAGGACAAGATCACGTCTATGCCGTCACCTCGTAGACCCACCCGACCTTTCAGCACATGATTCTGACCCTTGCGTCTTCGCCATGTCGGCTTTCACCGACATACGCAAGGAATGGATCAGCGATGTCCACTTGCGGTCTATCATGCAGAGTCTGCGTTTGCCCCACGTAGACCCATCGCTACACTTGTTCGTTCTACGCGATGACATTCTTTACTGACGCAACACCAGCGCTGAGGGGCCAGAGATACTACTCGTAGTTCCTGCGACACTCCGTTCCGCTTTTCTTGAACAGCTTCACGACGCCCCAACCGCTCGACTTCTCGGGGTCACGCGCACGTACGATCATGTGCGGCGTAGATTCTTCCGGCCAGGCGTTTATCGTTCTGTACGCCGATACGTTGCTGCTTGAGTCCTGCTAGCTCTCCAAACATTCCACCTTGCCACCAGCTGGTCCGCTCTAAACAATAGACATACTCACCGTCCCCTTCTACTGCGTCGGTCTTGATCTCGTAGGACCATTTCCTACTTCTCTCACTGGAAACAAGTGGATAGCCGTAACCACTGATTACGCCTTAAGATAAGCTATCACACGAGCGCTACCGGCAAGCTGTGCCACTGACGTAGCGGACTTCTTGCTTTTTGACATACTTATTCACCAAGGCGCTCCTCGACAGCTGCTGACCGATTGTGGTCGCTGATTTCTTTCAAAAGTAGTAAGTGACATCCTTTGCTTGTGTTCGGCGCGTTACAAGCTCACTACGGCATATCACCCACAAACAAATGGTCTTACCGAGCGCCTAAATCGAGCCTTGACAACGATGCTCTCCATGTACGTTTCCAAAGATCACCTTGATTGAGATGGTACTTTACCTTATGTGACATTCGCATACAATTCTTCACGCCACGACACCGCCGGCTACTCCCCCTTCTTTTTATTGTTCGACCGCCATCAAGCATTACCCTTCGAGACTCTTCTCCCATCAACTACGCAAACGGTTGCAGAGTACGCCCGGGATGCCACTGCTCGGGCTCAAGTGGCCCGCCAAATAGCACGGGAACGTCTGTTTGGCTCGCAGCTCCCTCAGAAGGCCCGCCCGCTACGATGGCATTCACAGAGTAGTTTCCTACTCTCCAGGTTCATTGGTCCTCCTCTGGACACCATGCCACCACGTTGCCCTCTCTTCGAAGCTCCTGTCTCGCTACTCGAGGCCTTACAAGGTTTTACGCCGGCTTACCGATGTCACATACGAGATTGCTCCGTTGGACAGTCAGTCATCGTCGCCCGCTCCCGCCACTGACGTCGTCCACGTGACCCGCCTGAAACTATACATCTCCGCATATGATCCTACTCTCCTTTAGGCGCCGAGACGGGGCTGCCAGTGGCGTGGGGGTTATATGTTACACCACACCGGCAATGAGAGAGCATCAGGTAGAAGACGAAGACGATGAAAGCGACCGCGCTCGTGTTGTTGCTGTTGTACCTCCATCTTGGCTGAAGCTGGCTCTGACTTTCCCTGTATATTTTGAATATATATTTATTTCATTCATTCTCTCACCCCGGTGAGAATATTATATTATCCATACATGTATGCATAATTGTGATTGTTATCGCTTTCAGACATATATGGAAGCAAAGACAGAAAATTTTATGCCCCGTATTCATCCCCTTTTTTACCTACACAGAATGCCTCTTACTATGGAAATCTCGTTGTGTTCACCTATAATCGTTACTACACACACATGCGAATATTCACAACGGCATAGTGATATCGACTATGCCTACATGAAAATATAATATCTCACACAAACACTAACCAATAGAGTTTTAAAAGTAGTAGAAACATGTAATCTTCTCGTAAGCAGGGTAATATAATAAATACAGGCACCAAATAAAATGTCAGGCATGCGCATAATGAAATGTTTTTGAAAGCTTCACGTCAATATTTGCCATAACATATCGTCAGAATGATTTTCCATTGACTTTTTATAAAAATAGTAGCCTGTAGCAGAAAGATGGATACACCACGTCTTAATACAATACCGTACACTTGCATGATTGTAATCCACAATCCACAGGGAGCCAATGAGGAGAATGAGGAAAACGGAGAGCCAACGCCAGTGGTAAGCAGCAGAACACAATTACGATAATAACTTTATAAATAATGCCATCTACATCACATTGTCATGTCTAACTTTATTTTTTGAACATCAGACGAAAACAACGGGAATGACGGTAGCGCCACTGCCGGATGAACTTGAAGCGGTAAGCAGTATCCGTTCGTGCGCATGAAAAATTATTTTGCGAGCCAGAACACTAACTGAGGCTCGGAGTTCTAGAGCACCTAAAGTTAAAGAACTGTTGTTACTGTTGTGTATTAATCGCACTAGTGGCAATGAAAAGCTAATCGTTCAAACCACAAGAGGCATTCCTCACTTTTTCGTATTGTCATGGTTTTTTCAGGGGTGTCGGTTTACAAATTTTGCGCCGGCTACTCCTCAGTTGTTAGAGTTCTATATCATGAAGGGTATAAGGTCAGAAATTGTGGAATATCACAAATCCGTGATGTATAGAATCAATAAACTCAAAACTAGCATGATTCCATGGCATCATGCTGGTCATGCTAAACATACAAATAATAATATTCACCTATATAAAGTTTCGAAGGCACTCATCTTCAAGGTTACGTATAGACGTACCATAGCAGTCGAGACAGATTAGAAATCACTCTTGTATATACGCCGTAAGCACGAAACAAATTATATATATGGTGTTTTTTGGCGCAAGGGCCATTTGATGGCCAAAGAGCGCCACGAAACAAATTGTTGAGTTACATAGCATAACAAAGACGAAAATGACCATCATTTAGATAAACATACGTAGTGACGTTAAAACAAAAAAAAGCCCTTAAAATATCCCTGATAAACGACAGCCAACTTGAACGCTCAAAAAAAAGAGAGAGACTTACCTAAGGGTGTTGATTATTTGCATGAATCTATTACATTCGCGAAAAGTGAGAAAAGTGCTCAGATATTTTTATCTGAGCACGGATTTTTTAAATTTAACTTAGCTTCAGTATTCTATGAACACGTTCTCTAAGCATGCAGTCAAGCGCTAACTTTCAATGAATATTAGGAGACGTAACGTGATACAATAAACACAAAGCTAATTATTCATAATAATATTCACAAGCATATATACCGAGGTAATGATGATGAGTGGGGCGAAGTGTCTGTCTGTCTGTCTGTCTGTCTGTCTGTCTGTCTGTCTGTCTGTCTGTCTGTCTGTCTGTCTGTCTGTCTGTCTGTCTTTCCGTCCATGCCTATCACACTAGAGCACACGTCGGACGGACTGACATGCCAACGAATGCTTCACCCCACTCATCATTATTCACTCCATGGATATGCGGAGAACCACTTATTACAAAAGCGCCATCTATCCTCTTGAATCGTCAACTATAAGAAGACCACTTATGCCATGTATTGATAATATTTCCAAGGACATAAACAAACAACGGCAGCTAGTAAGCAAGTGATAGACTAAAGGAGGCTACATTTATAATATATACAAACGGAAGAGTTGTACGCAACTACATCGAATATAATGCTGCAAAGGGAATTCGGGCAGTCGGCATATTATGGAGGATAAGCAACAGGAGATCAAGAATGTGCAGAACCACGTTATTATCAATATACCGCATGTATGTGAGGCTGGTTCTAAAATTTGGATGTGTCTTATATTCCGGGGCATCTGCCTATAAGCTGCGTCCTCTTGTTCTTCCCACCTAAAGTTGTAGGGAATAACGTTTTATATATGGAGATACCTCACTCCTCACCAGATTCGAAATTTTTACTGTACAAACGTACTTAAGGGAATTTGAATCTCCTTCAAGGCGTAAACAAACAGTTTTCATTGCACAACCTGGTTTATTTTTTTATTGTCATTGGCCTAGATTTCACACACCTTAAGTAAAGTTTTTACAGTCTCTTCTCGACCCACTGTCCGCGCAAATTAAGTAGGTTCTGCCAATTCATAGTTCTCTCCAAGTATACTTTGACGACATTTTTACTAATAGTGCTAAACACCTGCGGAGTAATTTAAAAGCTTCTTTAGAGGACTACCTGCTAGGAATGCATGCAGATGCCATCATTGTGACGGACACTTCACAGAGAGATGAAAAGAGTGGCATCGGTATATTCTGCCCTGTTCTAGACTGATCCTTTTCCCTCTGAATCCCAGACTACACAACTATCTTTATTGCAGAATTTGTAGCTATAGTATTGGCCCTTCGAAAACTGTCAACATCAATGAATTCTACCGTAATAATAACAGACTCCTTGTTGGTCTGCAGTGCGCTCACGGCATCCGGTGATTCGAAAACATTAGGCGAATTCAACTCCCTAGTGCCGAATCACTTAACCCAGGTGCAATTAGTACAGGTACCGTGGCATATAGGCATAACTCTAAATGAAGCAGCTGATTCACTAGCAATAGTGGCATCAGACGAACCAGCTATCATTATTACCCCTACAACAGCCTTTATAGTAGCTTCTAGAATTCGGAGGCATATGATGATGCGAGAATTCTGTACACCATATTTAAAAAATTTCTGAATTTCAACCATTTAATTACGCCCTCGAAAACGTCCTCATGTCATAACCGATGCCTGAAAGTTTTAATCACTCGATTGCACAGTCGTATTCCTCCATTAAATTTTTATTTGTTTAGAGAAGGATTGACTCCCTCCCCAATTTGTTCTTTTTGTGTAGAAGAGGAAACTGTGGAGCACTTTTTGATCTCTCGTAAAAAGCTTTCAACATTAAAAACGTATCACTAGAAATACCATTGCGAATCGTTAGCTTAGCTTTGACAACGTCAAATTTACTATGCCGAGTCGCACATACCCTAATCCACAGCTGGTAAGTGTGAGAGGCCATGCAAGATTTCTTTGTGCAGTCTGATAGATTTACCTGCTAACCTTAATGCCAAATGAGTCTAAGTTAAACAATATAGGCTATAGAAAAAGAATTGATATAACTTATTGATTGCTCATTCAAAGAAACAAATTCATTTAAATGTTTTCTCAAGAATAATTTACAAAAAATCAATATTTCTGTTAATCGTTTTTCGCCAGTATTTAAATGTACATTACTTTTTGTTTCTGTTAAGCTACCCAATTTGTGGCTGATCCCCCAGGGTGGGTGTGAGCCACAAGTTTAGAATCTACATCTAAATCTTCAGTTTACAGCCATCATAACGTTATAAGTCTATTACCGTCGGTGCAAGTATGTTGCCTTCAGGAAGTTAAGCACTGCCTTTATCACCTTCTACGGCGTTGGCCTCTCAGGTCAACATTCCTAAATGATTTGTGAGGTTGCTATCTTGTTGAGGCTGCTAAGAACAAGGAACAGTGGTCGTAGGTCAAGAAGACGACGTTTAGTCGATCAGGGCTAGCTCCGTCATTTTTTACTTCGTTCTTCTCTTTCTCTACGTCTGTCGCGCCTCCCCCAAAGCTCAAGCCCCACTTTTTTATTTTCAACAGAGGCTATGACAATCTAAACAAGACCACACAGAACCATATTGTACAACAGTCCATGCTAATAGACTGTGCATGAATGTCAAACCGCTTAGCTTTCAAGCAAAGTTCCGACGCGCTTGTCAATCACGTGCAGAAGACACGCTCTAGGGGCGTTGCCGCAATGGTGGTTAGGAACCAGCGTCGACGTACTGTGTGACGATTTTATTTATACATAGAGAATCTAGTTTGCCTACTAAACATAATGCACAGAAGCCGAGAGCGCTGATCCAGTGTGCAGTTACCGCATGTAGAGTCGCGGCCACTGTTAAAAGGAATGCGGCACGCGTTCCCTCCGACACTCTCTTCAGGCCACCAAGCAGGCGCCGCGCGAAGTATTGCGGCGCAAGCGCAATCAGCGGCAGAGGCATAGTTGGCTGCGTGTCGTCTGCTATGGTGCCTCCTACTTCGCCGAACGCGCTCTGGGCTTCGCCGCTCGAGGCGAAGTGGAAGGTACCATAACAGACGCCGTGCAGCTAACTCCGCCTGTGGCAATGATTGCGCTTGTGCCGCAATAGTTTGCACGCCGCCCGTGGTGGCGCTGTGCGAAGAGCGGTCCTTGTTCCCTCCAATAGTAGCTGTGACTGTATATGGTTGTAGGTCGACTGCAATGCGCGTCGACCACCCCCCACTCCATCCAACCTCCCTCCAAATGTTCTCAAGTTTCCTGGCCAAAAAGAACTGAAAATTGCGAGCGAATGTGATTAGGAATATGTATTCACTGGGTCACTGAAAAACAAAATTAAATCACAAGAAAAACACCACACAATATCAGCCAAATCAGACAAGACATTTTAAGTAAGATTATTTAAAACTACTATGAGTAGAATATTGCAATACCTTTTTTGAAAGTATGAAAGTAATAGATAGACTTCGTAGACATCGCTTAAAAGGCATATTCAACTGAAGTGTTTTTCACGTACATACCAAGAGTTATTTTCTCTTAAAGTTTTTCGCACAGTATATATTACATAATCCTTTAAAAATGCATGTGCGTTGTGCTGCGCATTTGTTACCCTCCCCCCACTCAGACAGGACTGACAGGAACGACTAGTCCACCAGATGGGGAAGACTTTGCAGTGGTAAGCACCAACACACTGTGTAACGTACGTTGTTTATGCACACAAGATGAACTTTAATTTTTGCGCAAACTTTAGAGCGCTGAAATGAACTCTGCGTAGCTTAACATAACATGGCACTTTGCATAGGCAAATGAGCCATTTGGGGAAACATTGCATTCAAAACATTTAAAGTAAACGATGCTGTATCTCGGAGCGCATAAACTCTGAAGAAAACCAATGGCTGTTTCTTTTTTTTGAAATTCACGCTGTGGAGTTTGTCCGTAGATTACAACACTAATGAGGAAGCTATAGTGAGGCAGAACTTTGCGGTACTAGGAGGGTTCAACGATCAAACATTAAAAGAAAGGATGATCGAAGGGTTCAAGTTTGTTTTCAGAAAGAAATACTTATGCTTTACTTTCTTAGAAATACAGTACGTCATGATGCCATAATTTCGTTTAGGGCAATGAAACATGGTTCAAACGTTGAAGGAGGCAAGGTTAATCTAAGACGAGTGTCAGGGGTTACGAGATACTATACAGAATTGCAAGAAAAAAAATTACGCGTCATGTTGCAGAGAGCAGCATCAGCTGGAGGCGTAGCACTTACCAAATATTCCGCACATTTGAATTCACTTCACAACCAGGAAATGACTCTGTAAGAGCTAAGACTGAAAGACCGAAACCGGGGGCATTCAGGATTTGGTTCCCTCAGAAAGAAGCATCACACCTATATACAAGATAAGTTTCTACATAGATATATGCACTGAAACACATGACAAAAAAGAGTTAGCTGGATAGATACATTTTCATCCGTGCACCGCACACCAGAGTGACATGCGCGCCACATTAATATGAGCAACCTTTCCAACCCAAATTTATTGTGACACCATGAACATACTTCCCTTTTTGACTCACAGAGAGACAACATCGAGAGGGAGGGAAATGAAATGCTGACACCAGTGGTAAGCATAACAAAAAAGAGTGCCTATTCTGAATCCACGTATCACTGTGTAGCACGTTAGTGACGTTGCCCGCCTCCGTGAATTTGAAAACAGTGACGTCATGCGTGTGTATCACGTACTTCCTGAAAATATTGCCGTATTTAGAAGTACCGTTGGCCCACATACTTGTACGATATAGGTTGTAAGTTAGATGAGATTCTGTCGATTGCTGCGAAGGTTGTTATCTGAGTTGAATAACGAAGTCTATGTGTATGAAATCTTGTTGGCATCTGTTAAAAAAAAAACAAGTGTCTTCAACCGAGAGACACTGCCAGGCAGTTCAATAAAATTCACAGCTAGAATTTACATCATCGACAAAATATGCACCACCCCACGTCGAAGGGGGTCATTAAAATACCATAAAACGTTTTTTTATGTTTTTTAGCGTTTAGGCTAGAACATCATCAAACCATTCGCACCACATGTTAGGGACACCTCAAGTACTAAGGCTGCGGCGGTCAATTATATTGAACCCTCCTTTTCACCTCTGAGGCTTTGCCCCCTCAACTGATGACACGCGCTGGTGATCGCAAAGCTCTGATGAGGGCACTCGATGATTAGAGCTTCTTAGCCCAGACTAGGCCTCCGAGATCACACACCGACAGGCTTCGCGCAGTGTCGAAGGCCATAAAACATTGCACCTGGCAGCACGTGCACCGTCTAGCAGCCGAGATGAAGATCGCGGAGAGGTTTATATCAGTTAGGACAAGTGCAGCCTCCCTACCAGTTGTTCTTATTTTTGCGTATTCTACAGCCAGTCAGACCAGAAGCCTTGGTGACGTCGCGTTAACAGAGGATGACCTTCTGTGAATGGGTGGTTGAAAACGCATTCGGCTGAGTTGCAGTGATCCACTGCTCTAAAGCGTTGTTATAAACTTGATACAAAGTTTATGAAGAAGAAAAGAAGTGTACACGTAAGCTCTCGTTTTATCTGTTAGACACAATAGTAATAAGATATGTAAGTTAAATCTCATTATTATTGCGTCTCGCAGTTTATGCACAAAGCTGAAATCGACCTCTATATGACTCTCAGGACTTTCTTCACTGGCTAACTGTGTTCATTCAATTTAATGTGGTCAAAACCATTTCAAGGTTCCCTTAAAAAATCTGCTCATGCTACCCCGAAACCTCCTGTCCTATTCCCAATAACCTTGGCTGAAAATCCCACAATATCAACGTATTAAGACAATATTTTCAAGTTAAACTATCTAAAACTGCCATGAGCACAATTTCTTAAAGTTTCTTTGAAAGATTCGGAAAACTATATATCATTCGACGACATCACGTAAAAAGCATATTCAACTGCACCGCTTTTCTGGTACATACCTAGAGCTATTCTGTCTGAACGTACTTCGCGCTAGCTATACATATAACCTAATTCGTTAAAAATTGCACATGCGTTGTGCTGCGCATTTGTTACCCTCCCCTCACTCAGACGGGACTGACAGGAACGACTAGTCCACCAGATGGGGGAGACTTTCCTGTGGTAAGCACCAACACACCGTATAACATGCTTTATTTATGCACAGAAGAACTTTAATTGTTGCGAGAACTTTGAAGCGCTGAAGTGCACGCTGCATAGCTTAACATAACATGACTGTACTGCTATTTGTAATAGGCAAATGAGCCCTTTAGGCAAACATGGCACTCAAACCATTTAAAGTAAACGATGCTGTATCTCGGAGCACATAAACTCTAAAGAAAAGCAATAGGTGTTTTTTTTTAAATTTGCGCTGCGGAGCTTGGTCGTAGATTACAAAACTAATGAGAAAGCCATGGTTAGGCAGAACTTTCTGGTACTAGAAAGATTCAACGTTCAAACATTAAAAAAAGAGATCGTCGAAGTGTTCAAGTTTGTTTTTCAGAAAGAAATACTTATGTGTTGCTTCCTGCTAGAAATACAGTACGTCATGATGTCATAACTTCATTTAGGGCAATGAAACCTGGTTCAAACGTTGGAGGAAGCAAGGTTAATCGAACGCTAAAGTCAGGGGTTACGAGAAACTATACAGAATTGAAAGAAAAAAATTACGCGCCATGTGACAGAGAGCAGCATCGATTGGAGGCGTAATATTCACCAAATATCCCGCACATTTGAATACACTTCACAGCCATAAAATGACTCTGTAACTGCCAATACTTAAAGAACGAAACCGGGGGCTCAAAGACCATGGCGTTGCTTTTGGCAAAAGCTACGTTCGACGTAGCTCTGTCGTCGGCTAGCAACATACTTTTATTGGGCCATATGCCTTTTTGAAAGAGCTTATACGTACCTGCATCGTCGTCGTCTTTCTCGTTATACGCATTCAGGATTTCGTTCCTTCAGAAAGAAGCATCACCCCTATTTACAACATGAGTGTTTACATATATATGCACTGACACACACGACAAAAAGGAGTTAGCTCAATAAGTGCAGTTTCATCCACGCACCACACCCCTGAGTGACTTGCGCACCGCAATAACATGAGCAATCTTTCCACCCCAAATCTATTGCGACACCACGAACATGCTTCCTTTTGTGACGCACAGAGAGACAACATCGAGAGGGAGGGAAATGAAATGCGGACACCAGCGGTAAGCATAACAAAAAAATCTATTCTGAATCACTTACAGTAGGACTGGGCAGCATTTCTGTGATGGTGCCCAACTCGTGTTTTTGAAAACAGTGGCAACGTAATGCATGTATTACGTTCTTCCCGCAACTCTTGCGGTGTTGAGAGGTACCGTAGGCCCACATACTTGTCGAATGTATGTTTTAAACTAGATAAGTTTGTGGTGATTGCTGCGAATGCTGTTATTTGAGTTTATTAAACACGTTCATGTTTGTGAAATCTCGTTCGTATTTGTTAAAAAAATAAGTTTCTTCACTGGAGAGACACTGTCGTGGAATTCAACGAAATTCACAGGTATAATTTACATCATCGGCCAAATATGCACCACCGCACGTCGAAGAGGGTCTTTAAAATACCCTGAAACAAACGTTTTTTTCATGTTTTGCCAGCGTTTAAGCTCGAAATTCATCAAGCCATTCGCACCACAGGTTTAGCGGCACGCCACGTACGAATGCTGCTGCGGTCAACAATATTGTACCCTCCTTCACAACTCCAATATTATTGCATCTAAAAGTTTATGCAGAGAGCTCAAATTGGCTTCTATATGACTATTAGGAGATGGTCCACTGGCTCTATGTGTTTGTTCAAAATCGTCAAAACCATTTCAAGTTTCCCTTAAAAAACTGCTTATGCCACCCTGAAACTTGCTATGGGTCAGTCCCAATAACTTTGGCCGAGAAGCCCACAATATCAGCATATACAGACAAGTTTTTCAAATTAAGAATATGTAAAACTGCCATGAGCACAATTTCTTACAAATTCTTTAGAAACTATCGCAAATCAATATCTAGCGTTCGACAACATCGCGTAAAAAAACACATTCAACTGCACCATTTTTCACGTACATACCTAGAGTAATTCTGTCTGAACGTTCTTGTCGCAATGCATATAACCTAAGGCGTTAAAAGTGGCACGTGCATTGTTTTGTTGTACTATTGTTGCCCTCCCCCACCCAGATAGGATTGACAGGAACGACTAGTCCACCAGATGAGGAAGAATATCCAGCGGTAAGCACCATCACACTGTTTAGCACACGTGATCTATGAACAAAAACAGACAGCTAATTGTTGCCGAAACATGAAAGCGCTGAAATGCATATCCCGTAGCCTAATATAACATGACCTTACTGCTCTTCATTATATGCTAATCAATCATTTAGGGAAATATGACTCTAAAACCGTTTAAAGTAAAAGGAGCTCTGTCTACAGCACAAGACTACTTTCACTGAGGTGTAACGCCTAATACAAGGCAATAAAAAGGTTTGTCCTTGCGAAAAACAAAAACAAAACATGACATCTTGCTCAGAAATGGTTTTGTGACTGCCATAAAAAGGGAAACAAAGTTGGAACAAAAATAGGGACACGGATTTGCGTGATACGCTGCAAATATCTTCAAGAGATGCCAGTCTTCAGTCTGGAGACACTGCGTGAAATATGGACACCATATGGCAGTAATGTCGGCAGTGATGACATGTGGCAGTAACACAGAGCCACTGACAGGTGGCAGCACCATATTATCAGCAGAGTGCTTTTTCGTGCATAGCGTTGCATTGTCAATGCAACGAAAGGAAAAAATTTGAGTATGTATATTTATGTATCTATGCTGTGCCTCAGATATACCTTACCGATAATGTTCACAAGTATGAACGCATCCACCAGATCAAGACGGCATGGGCATTGAGCAAGTGTTTCCACCTTCGCCGGGTGGATGAACCATGTGACAGACAGACAGACAGACAGACAGACAGACAGACAGACAGACAGACAGACAGACAGACAGACAGACAGACAGACAGACAGACATACATACATACATACATACAGACAGACAGACAGACAGACAGACAGACAGACAGACAGACAGACAGACAGACAGACAGACAGACAGACAGACAGAGAGGCAAGCAGGCAGGCTAAAATATTTAGCTGCAACACGTTGAGGTGTACGATCACCAACTAGCCCACACGCAAATCATTCTAATTGTTTTTCTGCATTTCCATGATCCCAGATTTACATCATCAAAATTTGAAAAACATGCTACGAATAGTACTTCATCTATAAATTTTAATCTATAGAACCTATATCTAGAGAACAGGATCATGGAAGGAGAACAATCATGTCAGAATTTTTTGACAAGCGTCAAGGTAGAACTCTATTACATATGGCCAACTATTTCTTGTTATATCCTAAAGATGAATTTCTCTCGACTCTCAAGCGAGAACTGTAAAATATTTTCGTTCGAAGGTATACAGATATCATCATCATCATCACCATAATCATCATCATCATCATCATCATCAGCCTGACTACGTCCACTGCAGGGCAAAGGCCTCTCCCATGTTCCGCCAGTTAACCCGGTCCTGTGCTTGCTGCTGCCAATTTATACCCGCAAACTTCTTAATCAAATCTGCCCACCTAACCTTCTGTCTCTCCTTAACCCACTTGCCTTCTCTGGGAATCCAGTTGGTTACCCTTAACGACCAGCGGTTATCCTGTCGACGCGCTGCATGCCCGGCCCATCTCCATTTCTTCTTCTTGATTTCAGCTATGATATCCTTAATCCCCGTTTGTTCCCTGATCAACTCTGCTCTCTTCTTGTCTTTTAAGGTTACACCGACCATTTTTTTCCATCGCTCGTTGCGTCGTCCTCAATTTAAGCTGAACCCTCTTTGTAAGTCTCCAGGTTTCTGCTCCGTAGCTAAGTACCGGCAAGATACAGCTGTTATATACCTGCCTCTTTAGGGATAGTGGCAATCTACCTGCCATAATTTGAGAGCGCTTGCCAAATGTGCTCCACGCCATTCTTATTCTTCTAGTTACTTCAATCTCGCGGTTCGGCTCCGCGGTTATAGCCTGCCCTAAGTAGACATAGTCTTTTACAACTTGAAGTGCACTATTACCTATATCGAAGCGCCGCTCTTTTCCGAGGTTGTTGTACATTACTTTAGTTTTCTGCAGATTCATTTTAAGACTAACCTTTCTGCTCTCCTTGTCTAACTCCGTAATCATGAGTTGCAATTCGTTTCCTGAGTTACTCAGCAATGCTATGTCATCAGCGAAGCGCAGGTTACTAAGGTACTCTCCATTAACTCTTATTCCTAACTGTTCCCATTATAGGCTTCTGAAAACCTCATGTAAGCACGCGGTAAATATCATTGGGGAGATTGCGTCCCCCTGCCTTACACCCTTCTTGATTGGTATTCTGTTGCTTTCTTTTTGAAGCACTATGGTAGCAGTTGATCCCCTGTAGATTTCTTCTAGGATGTTTATATATACTTCATTGACGCCCTGATTCCGCAGTGTCTGCATGACGGCTGATATGTCTACTGAATCAAACGCCTTCTCGTAATCTATGAAGGCTATGTATAGTGGTTGGTTATATTCTGAGCATTTCTCTATTACCTGATTGATAGTGTAAATGTGGTCGATTGTTGAGTAGCCTGTTCGAAATCCTGCTTGTTCCTTTGGTTTATGGAATTCTAATGTTTTCTTTACTCTGTTAGCAATTACCTTTGTAAATAGCTTGTATACTACAGACAGCAAGCTAATTGGCCTGTGATTTTTCAAGTCCTTGACATCTCCTTTCTTATGTATTAAGATGATGTTAGCGTTCTTCCAAGACTCTGGTACTTTTCCCTTCAGGAGGCACCTCGTAAACAGGGTGGCTAGTTTTTCTAAAACAATCTGTCCTCCATCTTTCAGCAGATCTGATGTTACCTGATCCTCACCAGCAGCTTTGCCTCTTTGCATGCTCTCCAAAGCTTTTCTGACTTCTTCTATTATTACTGGTGGGGTGTCATCTGGCTTACTGCTAGTTCTTATAGTATTAAAGTCGTGGTTGTCCCGGCTACTGTACAGATCACTGTAAAACTCCTCTGCCATTTTACCTATTCTATCCATACTGGTAGTTATTTTGCCTTCTTTGTTTTTTAGTGCATACATCCGATTTTTGCCTATCCCAATTTTCCTCTTCACTGCTTTGACGCTTCCTCCGTTTTTCATAGCGTGTTCAATTCTCTCCACGTTATACCTTCTTACATCGTATACCTTACGCCTATTAATCAACTTAGAAAGCTCCGCCGGTTCTATTTTGTCTGTTGTGCTTGAGACTTTCATGATTTGACGCTTCTTAATGAGATTCTTCGTTTCCTGGGAAAGCTTGCCAGTGTCCTGTCTAACTACCCTGCCTCCAACTTCCACTGCACACTCCGTAATGATACTCGTCAGATTATCATTCATTGTATCTATGCTAAGGTTGGTTTTCTCACTAGGAGCCGAGTACCTGTTCTGAAGCGAGACTCTGAATTCCTGTACTTTCCCTCTCAGTGCTAGCTCACTCATTGGCTTATTTCATTCATTGTTGATGACATACAGATATAGCCACAAGTAAAATATTATTATGCTGACTGAGGCACTCAATGATTGTTATAATTGGACTTTAAACATATTGTAATCATTGACACTACATCACTAGGCGTTGTAGTTATGGCCAACAATACATTGCATCTTTGATAGCTTACCCAAAATGCAGGCTTTGAGATGTGGAACGTCACCTATGAAATACTTTGATCTCACGGATGAACTCGCCACAAGTACATATACAAAAATATAAGGAACATGCTTTCTGTATTTCTAAACTCACGGAGAGGCAACTTCTACAATTGGAGAAACGAGGCAGCAACACCAGTGGTAAGCAAATTAGATAATGAACATCTACGTAATATTCATTTATGCGAAAACATGGTTTATTACCCATGTCTTTCTGCCTGTGGAAAAATGGTGTAGCATGCGTTTTCAAAAAGAATACAACATTTTGGCATATTAAGAATATGGCAAAAATATACATCAAACTACATAAAAAAAGGAAACATAAGGCTTTTGTTGATGACATTCACACTGCGGCAAAAGTGATGTATTATAGCTAAATATACTCCGAATTATTCATCCAGCCTATCGGTTGGGTACGCTGCTACAAGCTTCTGTAATAATATCCCGGGCTCATGTTGCTCTCGAGATCGTTTTATGAAAATATTTCATACACCTGCAAGAATGGCCGTAACACAGCACAAATATTTTTCGTGCAAGCTTTGCATAGTTGCTGTGATGAGAAATATGAATGGCTTTGTATGTCAAATTGCCAAATGATGGACATTTGTAAAATAAAAATATAACTAATTGAAAGCATTCATTCATTTCAAACACCACTGTCAAGTGAAACATTATTCTGCGATGACTGATTACTGACAAAAATGCGGTAAATAGCAAAAGTCTTGCGCTGAAATTGATAGTTTAACAGAAATCTCTTTGGTCAGGAATAGACACGCAGGCAATTAAAAAAAACTTTGACCACTGTTTTGCTTTATATTGTCATCAAAAAGAGAGAGAGAGAGAGAGAAAATATTGTAAGGCAGAGAGGTCGGCCTGAGATAGTGTGCTCTAGCCTGCTATTCTACATACACAAGGGATAAGGGAACCGGGAAAGAAAGAGGGATGATGCATAATAGTGGGGATAAAAAGAGGCGGTGCGTATGTACAGTAGTCACTTAGCATAGCACCGTACAGCTTATTATCTAGTCCAGTGTCTTCAATAATGTTGCGCTATGGCTTTGGTTCATGAGAACAATGGCTGGCTGCTTTTACCAACTAAATAACTGTAACGGTGTCAATGTTTCATAGTATCCACCGGGGTAACGCAGACTGCATTGAAAGTGTCTCTTTCAATGCAGTCTTCACATGTGCTAAGATATTTTCTTGGATAAGGTATATAGAGAGAAATTGATTGCGCCTTAAAAACCATTACATCAAACTAGTACTCAGGCCACACAATTCGCTTTACTATTGTGTCCCTCAGACACGGTCGACAGGAAGAACACATCCACCAGATGAGGAGGAATTCACACCGGTAAGCTGCTACACACTATGAATTACAAAGCGAATGCTATTCTCGCTCTTTATAGAATTCGCCCTACAAGCCCTGTGTCACCAGAGGCCTTAGTGGCACCGAGTCTGACCTGCTGTACAGAGGAAGCGTACGATCGGTCTACACTCCTGCAAGTTATTATAAAAGAGCGCTCCTTCCCCATGTGCCGTGAAGGCAAATAAGTCGTGAATATCCGGCACTACATCTGGCCGGGCAAGGGTTTTTCTCTCAAAGGGAGACAGCAATACGCCATGAAAAAAAATGAGGGTCGCCACAGATGCTGCCAAGGCGTTATGTTTCTAGCCGGTGTGCGGTTGATGCGAAAAGTGGTGGCTAAAATATTTTCGCAGATTCTACGAGAAACAGAATCAAGTGATGTCTGGTGAGCAGAAATACATGAAGAGTCGCTCTGGTGCAGCAATTGCTGGGCAGGTCTGACAGGCTGATATAACCTGTGACCCCATTATCATCATCATCATCACCACCATAAAACACCAGTTAATTATAATTCCTCCCAATTTGTCGCTCAAAAAGGTTCACAGAACAGATTAGCATAAAAACGTGACTACACTCTCTTCAATTTTAGGATAATTAGTGTTGGGACGTTAAACCCCACACATCTATCTAGAATAATTAGTGTTTTACATCTGCCGAATATGACAACACATTCAAGTATAACCAAGCTGTATCAAGGTCTGGTAAACTGTAAGACAGGTTCATCTGTGTTTTTATTTGTTGAAGTTAAAGTCTATCAAGTCTATCCACATTCTAATAGAACGCCTTATGCAACAAAAGTGCTTGTGCTTATGACAATCAAGTATACGAAAGACAAAAAGCAAAGATTCTGTAAAAAAAGCAGAAAGCTTGGCCTGAGATACAGTATGCTCTAACCTGATACTTAACAAAGGTAGAAGTTAAGTGGGAGGGATAGGAGCAATGAATGAGGATGGTTAGTTAAAGTGCGAGTATGCAGTGTCTGGTCACGTTGACGCAATCTCATAGCTGTGCATCAAGTCCAGAGGCTTGTTGGATGGCTGTGGGAGCGTTCTTACGACTAGTTTCACTACTGGCATCAGGCCAAGGGCCAACCTCAGCCTCTCCTATGTATGTGCTATTAGAAAATTGTTCGGACTAAAAATAAATTTATATCATCAACGCACGTATATTGGACAGGGGCAAATATGCGCTGAAACATCTGTGGCATTTGAAAGTGATCAGAGTTGCGACCACTGTCAGTGCAGCCGATTATATGTGTATAAGGTTGTGTGAAGGCCACCCCAAGATGAATGCAGGGAATCATACTTCACCACGTGTTAGATTTTATATTTGCGAGCCGTGCAGAACCTCAATTATTAGTGCCTTTTATGCAATATGCTCGTGAGTATCAAGCCTATGTTGCCATTGTAAGAACTTAGAAGAAGCAACTTGTCCATTCAGCACTTGGGGTTAACTGCAGAACGGAATAGGAACAGGAAGCACGTTGAAATGAAGCGTGTAAATGGAGAAGAAGCGTACGGTAATGCGTGAAAGGCTTCAACAAAATCCCAATACACGGTATTAACATATTCAAGGTTATACCCATTTCATACTATTAACAGTTCGACATGACTAAACGGGAACACACTACACGAACACGTTTGTCATGACTTTTACAGCCACATGATGACTTTATTGTTCGTAAACCGGGAATACCGAAGCCTGGGGTAAGTTAAAATATTACATTTGGCTTCTTTATCAAGAACGCTTGTAAAAATATGGCACAGTGAGCCTACGTTTGAACGCGAGCATAATCAAACATGTACAAAAACAAAAAAAACTCTTGCATTGAATTTGCAAATAACAGTGCCACTTCGAGAGCCACCAGAAAACGTGGTTGTTTAATGAATGCGCCGATGCCATTATTTTCTGCAATTGAAAGAATACAGATTACTGGAACTCTCTGCGCCCACACATTCATTGTGCCTGTTCGGGGCCGATTTCTTGTAAATGCCTCATATCATGCAGTATTTGCAAAATGATATCTGTATAGACATCTCGACCGACAACTGAGTTTCTTGTTTCCCAATCGTTCCAAGAACTTGCTGGAGCACCCAAGCACAACCATTCGGCTATGCGATAGCTTACGATGAAGTCACACATAAGTGCCGAAACAAATATCTTCATCAGTCAAACCCTTTTCTTCATTAACGTTGTAATCTTAAAGCACCAGATCACATTCACACAACACTGTGAGAAGAAAAAATATACCCCCAGAGTTGTTCACAAAAATTTATCATTTGGGTATGATGGATACACACCGGAAGATTACGTTTGAGAGGCGCGAACACTAACGATGCCAAGCAGCGAAGCATAAAACAAGATACCAGCGCTATGTGCCGCTAATGATATAATCGCTTCTATCTACTTTTGTTGAGAACGGAGAAGCAGTTTTGCCTTAACATACGCAGATATGAAAATTAAGTATATAATAAATATGCAGTGTGGTGTTTTTCCTGACTGATAAAATAGTATTTTAATTACATACAAATTAATATTAGGCATTGTACTTAAGACCTATATGCAAGCATAATTGTTTTGCCTTTTTACACATACTACAAATAAGGACAAAACATCATTAGTAGTTGTACTTATCACTTGTACACAATGATATATGGCGTAATATACAGCTAGCACAAAATGCACATGTGTTTGGAGCGTGAAACTTGACCTAAAAAATGTATTGTTCTGAGAGACGCAGCTACCACAAGTAAATGTAATGAATATAAGGAACATGTTTGCTCGTTTTCTTAACTCACAGAGAGATGACATTGAGAGTGGGGGCCGAACACCAGTGGTAAGCGAAGCGGATAATTACCATTTACATTACATTCACTAGAGAAATGTGTGTGACATGCTACAATATTCAACCTTTTATACCTGTGGAAGAAATATATAGGCCTCGTTATGAAAAGAAATATGACATTTTGGTAAATATACAAACAATCTGGCTTTAGAATACACGACACCAATAAAAAAGGGCGAATGTTACGTGATCCACACCAAAACCAAATTGAACCATGTTCGTTTTTTGATAACATCTTCTATGCGATGAAAATCAGGCACGATCAGGAAGTGTTCTCAAGATTATGCTTCTCGGCTATCTATTCTGTACACTGCCACAAGCCCCTATAATGGCATCACTACGTTATGTTACTTTCGATAACTTCCGAAGACGTATACAAAGGCATCATATTCTGTTAAAATCCTTCATGAATGCGCAAGAAGGGTCACGATATTCCACCATGGGTCTTCAAGCAAATTTTGCATAGCTCCTGTGTTACACAAAACGGACACTGCAGTGTTCATCAAATCGATACAAGAAGTATATTTGTATAGCAAAAACATCACTACTGCAGAGCGATGACTCACTTTTCACAGCTATGTCATGAGGAGCAATATCTTGGGATTGCTGAATAACAACGAAATTATGGTAAAAATCAAAGGTATTCCGTTATTGCTTCAATGTATAGAAACATTAGAGTCTGTCTCTCTTCCAAGGAATATAATACTTCAACCTACCGATGTGAATGTTACATGTTATCTACTGATGCAACGCAAAAGTACCTCATAGAATAAAATTTTTTCCACCTGCGACAAGCGAGTCAGCTAGATCAGGTATACAGAAACAAAATGCTTACACATCACAAAAACTTTACACACGAGCTGGAACTCAGGTACCACTATCTATTTTACTACTGTGATCCTCAGACGCTGCCGACAGGAAGGACGCATCCACCAGATGAGGATGCATTCGCACTGGTAAGCATTCGCAGTGCTAAGAAATAAGTGGGTATCGTTATGAAAAGAAATATGCATTTTGGTAAATAACAAGCTATCTGGCTTTCAAAAACATGACAGCGAAAAAAAGGGGTTGAATGTTATGCGATCTACACGAAAACCAAGACGTGCCATGTACATTTTATTGATCACATTTACTATGTGCTGAAAATGAAGAAAATTGAGTAAGTGTGCTCCAGATTATGCTTCTCGGCTATTTATTCTGTACTCTGCTACAAGCCCCTATAATGACATCACTACTTTATGTTCCTCTTTAACTTCTGAAGACGTATAGAAAGGCATAATATTCCGTTAAAGTTCTTATTGAATGTGCAAGAAGGGTCTCCAAGCAAGTTTTACATTGATCCTGTTTTGCACAAGATGGACAACACAGTGTTCATCAAATGGACAGAAGATGAATATTTGTATAGTTAAATTATCACTACTGCAGAGCGATGACTCACTTTGAACAGCTATGTCAGGTGGGGCAATATCTTGGGATTGTTGAATAACCAAATTATGGTAAAAAGCAAAGGTATTTCGTTATTGCTTCGACATCTAGAAACGTTAGAGTCTGTAACTTTTCCAAGCAAATATTAACTCTAACTGTAAGGTTGAGAAAGTTACTTGTTATCTATTGGTGCGCCGCAAAAGTACCTCTTGAAATATAATTTTTCCACCTGTGCTAAGAGAGTCGGCTAGATGAGGTATAGACAAACGAAATGCTTACACATCACAAGACATTTACACACGAGCTGGAACTCAGGCGACACAATCTACTTTACTATTGTGATCCTCAGACGCAGCCGACAGGAAGGACGCATCCACCAGATGAGGATGAATTCGCACTCGTAAGCGTCTACACACTATACGCTACACATCGCCACATGCCCATGGTAGCATCTTCATTTTTGGAAACTTTAGGGTGAGCACACAATAGATGAAAAACGAAAGTCGAGAAGAAAAACAGAGGCGACTTCGCCCTTGTTTGTCTTCATTCAAACATTCCATGCCATTTTCGCTCTTTAGAGAATTTGTCACATCAGTCTTCTTCACAAGATGTCTTAGTCTTGCCGAGTAAAATTTCGCTGTGCAGAATAAGAATGCGATCGGCATATACTCCTGCGCGCTTATATAAAGTAAGGAGCCTTCCCCAATATACACTTACTATTGGACACTGAAATGCGGATACTAAGCACTACATCTGGACATGTAGGAAATTTTGATCTCGAATAGAGAGACTCATGTACAGTAAAAAAAAACGGGGGGGGGGGGGGGGTTCCCTACGATTGCTGCTAAGAAACTATGTTTCCGGCAAATGTTTGTCTGATTAGAGAGGTGGTGCCAAAAGTACTTTTGTAACTTCTACGAGTGACACGATTAAGTCATGTCTGGTTATGCCGGACTACATGAGAAAAATCGCTCAGGTGAAGTATTTGCCGGCTAAGTCTCTCATAATAACAACGCCTGTGGCACACAACCTTATCAGTTAATGCCTTGTTATGAAATAGTCCACTAGAGCAAACCAATTTCTTTCAGTGGAGCACATGCTGGGCAGATGGGAAGCATATGCTCAAGCGTTTGTTGCACTTGAAAGTGACCACAGTTCTGATGTGTGTTAGGATTGGTGATGTGTGCATAACGTCTTGCTAAGGCTGCACCGAAATGAATGTGGTGAATGATACTTGCAATGCGTCACTCCAACTAACGAGGCAAGTAGAACCTCATTTCATGGCCCCGTAGGTGCATTATACTTGTGAATGTCAACTCCGTGTTGCCCTTCAACAACTTATGAGTAGCACCTTGACAACAATAAATTTCGCCCCGCTATAGTTGAAAGCAGTAGGAGTAGAAACAAGAAGCATGTTCAAAAGAGAAAGCGTAATGAAAGTGTTCAAAAGGAGGCGTGTTCTTGAACAGTAAGTGCACCCCCAGCCATGCAAGGCGTCATCAAAGCCTCAGTACACAGTATTTAAAGAACCAAAGTTATACCCAATTCATACAATTACCCTTTGTTACGGTTATTCCGGGAAGACATGACACGAATACGTTTTTAATGCCCTTTACAGCAACATGATCATTCGAATGTTGGTAAGCCGGGAAGACCGAAGCCTGGGTTAAGTTCAAAGATTAGATCAGGCTCCTTGTTAACGAACCCTTGTAAAAAGAATGGCTTAGATGAGCGCAATTCTGAACGTGAGGACAATAAAACAAGTATAAATATAAACGAAAACTTTGAATTGAATATGCAAAGTACATGTCGCTTGGAGAGCCACCAGAAAACAAGGTTGCTTAATGAATGCGCCCATGGCCTTGCTCACACGCCTGGACTTTCAAGAGTGCCTGTACGGGGCCCATTTTTCACGAATGCGTCAAATCTAGCAGTATTTCCAAAACAAAATCTGGATAGACATCTGGTTCACAAAATAAATTTGCATTTTGCCAATTGGTGTGAAGACTTGCTGGAACGCACAAGCCCAACCTTTCTGGGAATGCGATTACTTGTTATGAACTAGCACATAAGTACCTAACATCTTCATCGGCCAATCCCTTTTTTCCATTAGCATTAAAATATTAGGAACTTCATCACAATTCCGCAACAGTGTGACAAGCAAGAAAATATAGCCTCTGCGTTGTTCACAAACATTATCCTTAGGGTATGTTGTATACACACCGGAAGATTACGTTTGGGAAACGTGAACACTAACGATGCACAGCAGCGAAGCATAAAACGAAATACCGGCTCTCTGTGCCAATAATGATATAATCATTTCAACGCACTATTGTTGAGAACGGTGAAGCAGGTTTGCCTGAAAATACGCAAATATGAGAATTATTTATATAAAAAAGGTTCAGTCAGCCTGGTGCTTTACCTAGCTGTTTAAAATGTATTGTAAATACATACAAAATAATAACAGGCATTGTACTTAATACCTGTATGATATATTAATTGTTTTGTCTCTTTAGACATATTACAATTAAAGACAAAACATCATTAGTAGTGGTACTTAACACCTGTATACAACGATATATGGCGTAATATACGGCTAGCACGAAGTTCACATGTGTTTGGGGCATGAAACGTGACCTAAAAATTGTATTGTTCTGAGGGACGTAACTACCACAAGTACGTGTAATGAATATAAGGAACATGCTTGCTCGTTTTCTTACCTCAAATAGAGGCGACATTGAGAGTTTGGGACGAACACCAGTTGTAAGCAAAGCGGATAATTTCCATTTTTTATTTTTTTTTTTTTATTTATTTTACCCTCAGGGCCAAATGGCATTACAGAGGGGGGTGGGTTATTTACAATAAAATATTGAATTTAACAAAAAAAGCAGTGAATACGGTTAAATCGTACAAATAAATTTGAAAGAGCACAATGTTTGTTAATATGCTGTATAATAATACATGTTAGGTAATACAACAACAAGCCTAAATATACAATGTTAGCTGTTGCAACAAAACACAAAAAAAGAACTTATTACACAATGTTAGCTAAAGAATCACGGAACAAATTGTTATCAGTAATAGCAACAAAGTCACCGGGAAGTCTGTTCCACTCCTTTGATGTGCGAGGCAAAAAAGAATTGAAAAAAGTTTTTGTGTTGCATGAAGGGATGCCTACTTTGTGATGGTGGTCAATGCGGTGGGAAATGTGCTGTGGGCGAAGTAGTAGTTGGGCATGCAAGATGGGATGATGGTAGATCTTGTGAAATAGAGTTAGACGGGAGACTTTTCTGCGAGATGCTAAGGAAGGAAGTGCAAGTGAAGTTTTCATGGTTGAAATGCTAGCGGTTCTGTTATAATTGGACAATATAAAACGAACGGAGTTATTCTGAACAAGTTCAAGGGAAGTTACCAGGTTATTATAGGTAGGGTCCCACACGGCTGTAGCATATTCTAGTTTAGAGCGTATTAGTGTTTTATAAAGTAGCAGTTTTAAACCATGTGGAGCGTTAAAAAAGTTACGTCGTAAATAGCCAAGCATGCGGTTAGCATTGATAATGATGTATTCAATATGAGTTGTCCAGTTGAGGTTAGTTGTTATGTGAACTCCAAGATACTTATAAGAGTTAACAGAATCCAAAGGAATGTTATTAAGATAGTAAATAGGTGAAGTAGTGCTACTTCTTGATACACGCATGATTTTACACTTTTTAATGTTTAGGTCCATTAACCATTTATCACACCAGTTAGATATAGCGTTAAGGTCAGACTGCAATATATTAATGTCATTATCGGTAGTAATTTCTCGAAAAATAACACAGTCGTCAGCAAATAGATGAATTTTTGATGATACAACTGATGACAGGTCATTAATATAAATGAGAAACAACAAGGGACCTAAGACGGACCCTTGCGGAACGCCAGAATGAACTTCGCGAAACGGAGAATTATGACAGTTGGCAGTAACGAATTGTGATCTGTTAGTGAGAAAGCATTCTATCCACATTAGTAGGTTACCGTCAAGGTTTAGTTGATGTAGTTTGTAAAGTAGAAGTCTATGGCAAACCTTGTCAAAAGCTTTTGAAAAATCTAAAAAAATACAGTCAGCATGGGATGATTTATCAAGGATCTGATGTAAGTGATGAGTGAATGATATTAGCTGTGTTTCACATGAATATGTTTTACGGAAGCCGTGTTGTGCTGACGTGAAAAATGAATTTGATTCTAAAAAATTGACTATGTTTGTAAATATTATATGCTCGAGCATTTTACAACAAATACTGGTTAAAGAAATGGGACGATAATTATTCGAAGAGTGTTTATTACCAGATTTATGGAGTGGAACGACTTTTCCGATTTTCCATTGACTAGGAATAGTAGAAGTATCTAGTGACTGTTGAAAAATTTTAGTAACTATAATGGAACTATAAGCGCTAGTATTTTTTAAAAATTTTGTGTTAATACCATCATAACCAGGAGATGAATCGTTCTTAAGTGATTCAATGAGACGTACAACTCCAAGAGTTTCGATAATCACGGATGACATGGGTGAATAATTGTGCAAGGTTGCGCTAGGTAAATCATTATGGCTATCTACGGAGAAGTTTTGGATAAAAGAATCGTTGAGAACAGAAGCGCAAAGGGCTTCACTAATTTCGTTACCGGATGAATCGATCAAGGAAATATGATTGTCAGATAAGGGGTTAATAACTCGCCAGAATTTTTTTGCATTTGTTTGTAACATAGACGGCAGAACTTGAGTGAGGAAGTTGTCTTTAGCGGATTTTAGTGCAGATATGTAGATGGATGATGCAGATTTGTAGGCAGCCCAGCGTGGGTGGTTAGTAGGTAAACATCTTGCTGCACGATAAAAACGTTTCTTTCGGTTAGATAAGCGTTTGATGTACGCGTTGTACCATGGCGCACGTGCGTTAGCTGTGATAGTACGGCAAGGGATATACTTATTGGTTAGTTGTTCAACTTCAGCTGCAAACATATCCCAGTTACACTGCACTGAACGGGTATCAAAACTGCTTAGAAATATGTCTAGAAAAGTTGCTAGTTCACTGTTTATCTTGTCAAAGTTGGCTTTTTTATAGTCCCGTATCTTTTTCTTTTTTTTATCTCTATTAGGACAGGGTGCATTAAATGAAAATGAAAGTAAAGAATGGTCACTGATACCTGGTGCGTAGGTTATAGCGGTAACAAAGTCTGGTCGGTTTGTTAGTATCAGATCAAGAATGCTAGCACTGCTAGTAGTTGCCCTAGTCGGTAAGGCCACTACTTGCGTCAGGGAAAACGTTGAACATAGGTTAATGAATTCATTTGGTTGCGGCGAAGACGGTAAAGAGTAGGGTGCGTATGCGTTCCACATTATACTAGGAAAGTTAAAATCTCCGAGGAGAAACAGGGGATGTGATGGAAATCGTGTGCAAACTATATTAATTGCGTCGTGAAGTTCATCGACAAATGTTGAAGGTGAAGAGGGAGAACGATAGCATACACCTAATATTATCTTATGGTGTCCAATGGTTACTATAGCCCAGACTAGCTCTAGTTCAGTGTTAATATGAATACAGGAAGAAGGAGTGTCTTTTGAGACTGCCAGAAGAACGCCGCCTCCCCTGCGCACTGTCCGATCACAACGGTACATGTGAAAATTGTTTGCGTCATCAAAGATTTCTTGATCGCGGACATGCGCATGGAGCCAAGTTTCAGTCAATGCAACTATTTTTGCGCTACATGTATCAATAGCTGATGATAAAGAATTATATTTATTTAGTACACTTCTAACGTTAGAAAAAATGACAGATACCTGAAGATTTGATTTGTGGTCACCTCCCCTCGCGCAACCCTATGTAGTCGTGTTCACAGAAGAAGAAACTCTCGCATTATTGACATAATTGGTACGTTTTTTCACCTCTAGAACTTTGTCGCACTCGGGAAAATACATGTAACATTTGTTATTTAGTAGTAACTTGTTGTAACGCAGCTTAAGTGGTGAAGAACCGGCCTGAGCTTTCCCAAAGTCAATAAGTTTTTTACGTGCCTGCCTCGTTGCCACAGAGAAATCTTCGCTTACTGAAATATTCTTATCTTTTAGTTGATTGCGCAGTGACAGCACTTTCTCTTTCGTTTTGAAGTCAGTGAACTTGGCGACGATGGGGCGGCACTTAGTGGGTGAAGGGTTACCCAAACGGTGCACCCTTTGAAATGACTCGCTGGAAAAACTGTCAAGAATAGCAGAAATAGAATTCGTCAATTTCGCCTCGGTTTCTTGCCACGTTTCTCTAGAGTCTGGAATACCATGAAAGATTAAATTGTCCCTTCTGGACCTGTCCTCTAGCTCGGTTAGTCTAGATTGCACGTGGTTATTCTCGTCGGTTAGTTCTTCTACGGCTTTTTGCACACTTGCTAATTCTTCAGTCATAGTATCCAGTTTGATCGATTTTTCTTCCAATTCGTCAAGCCGCTTCCGGATACCAGTAATTTCAACGTGAATGTTTTTTTGTCCGGCTTTAATTGCTTTTACATCAATAGCAAGCTCAGACTGACACTGTGAGCTCTGTAACGAACGCGAGTGCACGTCTTTCAACATATGGAATAAGACATTCATTTGTTCGGCAGGGTTTTCGGGTAACTCATGAAATTCTTGTTGTGTTGTAGCACGGGTATTGGGTCCAGGGTTAGTCTCAATGTCGCCGGAACAAAGCAAGGTGTGAGCCATTGAAAAACATTCACACAGAGTCTCGCACAACACCCGTGGGCACGGGAACAGCAGTAGACAGCGGTTGTCAGATTTTTTAGCGTGTAGTAAAGGAGTACACACCTGCATGGTGAAGAAATAGCGGCTTAGAGCTGTGCAGAGACCACTGCTCTCGTGCCCACTGAAGGCGGTGTCCAGGTGTTGCTTCTTAAAACTGTCGGTGGCGATTGCTGCTGTCGTCGATGGGGCTGGTGGATCCTCAAAGAGCACCCAAGGGGCGTCAGAGCTCGGCATGTGTTGATCGGCTACGCTGACGAGGTTCGTTGTCAGTAGCGGCGCACAAACATGCGCCAAGCCAGCAGAGCAAATTGATAACCACGGCAGGATGTTCGCAAAGAAGGCCTGCATGGTGAAGAAATAGCGGCTTAGAGCTGTATTTACATTATATTTGTCAGACAAATTCGCGTAACATGCTACAATATCCACACTTTCATACCTGCGGAAGAAATAAGTGGGTCTCGTTATGAAAAGAAATATGCATTTTGGTAAATAACAAACTCTCTGGCTTTAAAAACATGACACCGAAAAAATGGGGTGAATGTTATGCGATCTACACGAAAACCAAGATGTACCATGTACATTTTATTGATCACATTTACTATGCTGTGAAAATGAGGAACAATCAGTAAGTGTGCTCCAAATTATGCTTCTCGGCTATCTATTCTGTACTCTGCTACAAGCCCCTATGATGGCATCACTACTTTATGTTCCTCTTTAACATCTGAAGACGTATAGAAAGACATCATATTCCGTTAAAGTTCTTTATGAATGTGCAAGAAGGGTCTTCAAGCAAGTTTTACATTGATCCTGTTTTCCACAAGATGGACATTACAGTGTTCATCAAATGGACACAAGATGAATATTTGTATAGTAAAAACATCACTACTGCAGAGCGATGACTCAATTTGAACAGCTATGTCAGGTGGGGCAATATCTTGGGATTGTTCAATAACCAAATTATGGTAAAAAGCAAAGGTATCCCGTTATTGCCTCGATATCTAGAAACGTTAGAGTCTTTACCTTTTCCAAGCAAATATGAACTGTAACGATGTGAAAGTTACTTGTTATCTATTGGTGCACCACACAAGTACCTTTTGAAATATAATTTTTCCACCTGTGCTAAGAGAGTCGGCTAGATGAGGTATAGACAAACAAAATGCTTACACATCACAAGACATTTACCCACGAGCTGGAACTCAAACGACACAATCTACTTTACTATTGTGATCCTCAGACGCAGCCGACAGGAAGGACGCATCCACCAGATGAGGATGAATTCGCACTGGTAAGCGTCTACACACTATACGCTACACATCGCCACATGCCCATGCTAATATCTCCATTCTTGTAAACATTAGGGTGAGCACACAATAGATGAAAAACGAAAGTCGAGAAGAAAAACACGGGAGACTTCGCCCCTGTTTGTCTTCATTCAAACATTCAATGCCATTTTTGCTCTTTATAGAATTTGTCACATCAGCCCTTCGTCACAAGATGTCTTAGTCTGGCCGAGTGAAACTCGCTGTGCAGAGTAAGAATTCAATTGGCCAGTACTATTGCGTGCTTCTATAATTGAGGAGCCTTCCACAATAGACACCTATTATTGGATGCTGAATATGCAGATCCTAAGCACTATCTGGACAAATAGGAAATTTTGATCTCGAAGAGAGAAAGTTGTGCACAGTGTGAAGAAAAACGGTATGCCCACGAATGCTGCTATCAAATTATTTTTCGAAAAATGTTTGTCTTATGCGAGAGGTGGTGCCAAAAACTTCCTTCGTAATTTCTACGAGAGACAGAATTAAATCATGCGTGGTTCAGCCGAACTATGTGGGAAAACTCTCGTGGCGTAATTGCCAGCTACGTCTTCCAGAATAACCCCGCCTTTGGCACGCAGCATTATCAGTTAACGGCGTGTTTTGAAATAGTCCACTAGAGGAAACCGATTTCTATCAGTAGCGCGCGCATACTGGGCAGATGCAAAGCATATTCTCAAGTGTTCGTTGCACTTGAAAGTGGCCACAGTTGCGATGGGTGTTAGGATTGATGATGTGTGCATTATGCCTTACTAAGGCTGCACCAAAATGAATGCGGTCATTGATACTTGGAATGCGTAACTTCAACTTACGAGGCAAGTGAAACCTCGATTTCTGGCGCCATTCGTGCGATATATTTTTGAATGTCAACTCTGTGTTTCCCTTCAACAACTTATGAGTAGCATCTTGTCCATAATAAGTTTCGCCCCACTATAGTGGAAAGTAGGAGAATAGAAACACGAAGAATGTTGAAAAGAAAGCGTAATGAAAGTGTTCGAAACGAAGCGTGTTCTTGAACAAGAAGCGCTCCCTAAGCCGTGCAAGGCGTCATCAAACCCTCACTACACCGTATATACAGAACCAAGGTTATACCCAGTTTATACGATTACCCATTTGATACGGTTAATACGGGAAGACATGACACGAACACGTTTTAATTGCCCTTTACAGCCACATGATCATTGGAATGTTGGTAAGCCGGGAAGCCTGAAGCCTGGGGTAAGTCCAAAAATTAGATCAGGCTCCTTGATAATGAACTCTTGTAAAAATCATGGCGTAGATAAGCCCAATTCTGAAAGTGAGGACAATAAAACAAGTATAAATATAAACAAAAACATTCAATTGAATATGCAAAGTACATGTCGCTTGGAGAGCCACAAGAAAACAAGGTTGCTTAATGAACGCGCCCATGCTGGTGCGCACATATTCGGACATTCAGGAGTGCCTTTATGGGGCCGATTTTTCACGAATGCGTCAAATATTGCAGTATTTCCCAAACGAAATCTGCATAGACATCTGGTTCACGAAATGAATTTGTATTTTGCCAATCGTTGTGAAGACTTGCTGGAACGCACTAGCCCAACATTTCTGGGAACGCGATTACTTGCAATGAACTAGCACATAAGTAAATAACATCTTCATCGGCCAGTCCATTTTTCCATTAACGTTGTAATATTAAGGAACTTCATCACAATTACGCAACAGAGTGACAAGCAAGGAAATATAGCCTCTGCGTTGTTCAAAAAACATTATCCTTAGGGGATGTTGAATACACACCGGAAGATTATGTGTGCGAAACGCGAACACTAACGATGCACAGCAGCGAAGCATAAAACCAAATACCGGCTCTCTCTGCAAATAATGATATAATCAGTTCAACGCACTGTTGTTGAGAACAGTGAAGCAGGTTTGCCTGAAAATACGCAAATATGAAAATAATTATACAATGAATGTTCAGTCAGCGTGGTGCTTTACCTAGCTGTTTAAAATGTATTGTAAATACATACAAAATAATAACAGGCATTGTACTTAAGACCTGTATGCAATAATAATTGTTTTGTCTCTTTAGACATATTACAATTAAAGACAAAACATCATTAGTAGTGGTACTGAACACCTGTATACAACGATATATGGCGTAATATACGGCTAGCACAAAGTTCACATGTGTTTGGGGCATGAAACGTGACCTAAACATTGTATTGTTCTGAGAGACGTAACTACCACAAGTACGTGTAATGAATATAAGGAACATGCTTGCTCGTTTTCTTACCTCAAAGAGAGGCGACATTGAGAGTTTGGGACAAACACCAGTTGTAAGCAAAGCGGATAATTTCCATTTACATTATATTCGTCAGATAAATTCGCGTAACATGCTACAATATCCACACTTTCATACCTGCGGAAGAAATAAGTGGGTCTCGTCATGAAAAGAAATATGCATTTTGGTAAATAACAAACTCTCTGGCTTTCAAAACATGACACCGAAAAAATGGGGTGAATGTTATGCCATCTACACGAAAACCAAGATGTACCATGTACATTTTATTGATCACATTTACTATGCTGTGAAAATGAGGAACAATCAGTAAGTGTGCTCCAAATTATGCTTCTCGGCTATCTATTCTGTACTCTGCTACAAGCCCCTATAATGGCATCACTACTTTATGTTCCTCTTTAACTTCTGAAGACGTATAGAAAGACATCATATTCCGTTAAAGTTCTTTATGAATGTGCAAGAAGGGTCTTCAAGCAAGTTTTACATTGATCCTGTTTTCCACAAGATGGACATTACAGTGTTCATCAAATGGACACAAGATGAATATTTGTATAGTAAAAACATACTGCAGAGCGATGACTCAATTTGAACAGCTATGTCAGGTGGGGCAATATCTTGGGATTGTTGAATAACCAAATTATGGTAAAAAGCAAAGGTATTCCGTTATTGCCTGGATATCTAGAAACGTTAGAGTCTTTACGTTTTCCAAGCAAATATGAACTGTAACGATGTGAAAGTTACTTGTTATCTATTGGTGCACCACAAAGGTACCTTTTGAAATATAATTTTTCCATCTGTGCTAAGAGAGTCGGCTAGATGAGGTATAGACAAACAAAATGCTTACACATCACAAGACATTTACGCAAGAGCTGGAACTCAGGTGACACAATCTACTTTACTATTGTGATCCTCAGACGCAGCCGACAAAAAGGACGCATCCACCAGATGAGGATGAATTCGCACTGGTAAGCGTCTACACACTATACGCTACACATCGCCACATGCCCATGCTAACATCTTCATTCTTGGAAACATTAGGGTGAGCACACAATAGATGAAAAACGAAAGTCGAGAAGAAAAACACGGGCGACTTCGCCCCTGTTTGTCTTCATTCAAACATTCAATGCTATTTTCGCTCTTTATAGAATTTGTCTTGTAGCCTTTCGTCACAAGATGTCTTAGTCGGGCCGAGTGAACCTCGCTGTCCAGAGTAAGAATTCGATCGGCCAGTACTATTGCGTGCTTCTATAAGTAAGGAGCCTTCCCCAATAGACACTTATTATTGGATGCTGAATATGCAGATCCTAAGCACTATCTAGACAGGTAGGAAATTTTGATCTCGAAGAGAGAAACTTGTGCACAGTATGAAGAAAAAGGGTTTGTCCACGAATGCTGCTAAAAAAGTTATTTTTCCGGCAAATGTTTGTCTTACGCAAGAGGTGGTGCCAAAATTTCTTTCGTAATTTCTACGAGAGAAAGGATCAAGTCATGTCCGGTTCAGCTGAACTATGTGGAAAAGTGAGGTGGCGTAATTGCCAGCTAAGTCATCCAGAATAACCACGCTTGTAGCACACAACCTTATCAGTTAATGGCCTGTCATGAAATAGTCCCCTAGAGGAAACCGATCTCTTTCAGTAGCGCGCGCATGCTGGGCAGAAGCAAAGCATACGCTCAAGTGTTCGTTGCTCTTGAAAGTGACCCAAGATGCGAAGGGTGTTAGGATTGATGATGTGTGCATACCATCTTGCTAAGGCTGCACCAAAATGAATGCGGTGATTGATACTTGCAATGCGTCACACCAACTTACGAGGCAAGTGGAACCTCATTTTCTGGCCCCATTCGTGCAATATATTTGTGAAAGTCAACTTCGTGTTTCCCTTAAAGAACTTATGAGTAGCATCTTGTCCATAATAAATTTCGCCCTGCTATAGTTGCAAGTAAGTGAATAGAAACACGAAGCATGTTGAAAAGAATGTGTAATGAAAGTGTTCAAAAGGAAGCGTGTTCTTGAACAGGAAGCGCACCCTAAGCCGTGCAAGGCGTCATCAGAGCCTCAGTACACAGTATTTACAGAACCAAGGTTATACCCAGTTCATACGATTACCCTTTGATACAGTTAATACGGGAAGACATGACACGAACACGTTTTTCATGCCCTTTACAGCCACATGATCATTCTAATGTGGGTAAGCCGGGAAGACCGAAGCCTGGGGTAAGTTCAAAGATTAGATCAGGCTCCTTGATCTTGAACTCTTGTAAAATATATGGCATAGATGAGCCAAATTCTGAACGTGAGGACAGTAAAGCAAGTATAATTTTGAACAATCCGTTGAATTGAATATGCAAAGTACATGTCGCTTGGAGAGCCACCAGAAAACAAGGTTGCTTCATGAATGCGCCCATGGCCTTGCTCACACGCCTGGACTTTCAAGAGTGCCTGTACGGGGCCGATTTTTCACGAATGCGAATATCTAGCAGTATTTCCAAAACAAAATCTGGATAGACATCTGGTTCACAAAATGAATTTGTATTTTGCCAATCATTGTGATGAGTTGCTGGAACGCACTAGCCCAACCTTTCCGGGAACGCGAATACTTGTTATGAACTAGTACATAAGTAACTAACATCTTCATCGGCCAGTCCCTTTTCTCCATTAACGTTGTAATAATAAGGAACTTTATCACAATTACGGAAGAGTGTGACAAGCAAGGCAATATAGCCTCTGGGTTGTTCACAAAACATTATCCTTAGGGGATGTTGGATACACACAAGAAGTATACGTGTGAGAAACGCGAACACTATAGATGCACAGCAGCGAAGCATAAAACGAAATACCGGCTCTCTGTGCCAATAATAATATAATCATTTACAGGCACTATTGCTGAGAACTGTGAAGCAGGTTTGCCTGAAAATACGCAAATATGAAAATAATTATACAATGAATGTTCAGTCAGCGTGGTGCTTTACCTAGCTGTTTAAAATGTATTGTAAATACATACAAAATAATAACAGGCATTGTACTTAAGACCTGTATGCAATAATAATTGTTTTGTCTCTTTAGACATATTATATTAAAAGGCAAAACATCATTAGTAGTTGTACTTAACACATGTATACAACGATATATGGTGTAATATACGGCTAGCACAAAATGCACATGTGTTTGGGGCATGAAACGTGACCTAAAATTTGTATTGTTCTGAAGGACGTAGCTACCACAAGTACATGTAATGAATATAAGGAACATGCTTGCTCGTTTTCTTAACTCACAGAGAGGCGACATTGAAAGTGGGGGACGAACACCAGTGGTAAGTAAAGCGGATAATTACCATTTACATTACATTTATCAGATAATTATGCACAACATGCTACAGTATTCACTCTTTTACACCTGTGGAAAAATATGTAGGCCTCGTTATGAAAAGGAATATGACACTTTGCTAAATATACAAACATTCTGGCTTTCCAATGCATGACACCAAAAAAAGTGAATGTTACGCGATCTACACCAAAATCAAAATGTAGCACGTACGTTTTATTGACCACATTGACTATGCGGTGAAAATGAGGCACGGTCGGTAAGTGTGCTCCAGATTATCCTGCTCAGCTATCTATTGGGTGCACTGCTACAAGCCCCTATACTGAGATCACTACTTCATGTTCCTCTCAATAATTTCTGAAGACGTATACAAAGACATCATATTCTACAGAAATCCTTCATGAATGTGCAAAGATTGAGACATGACACGGTGGCTGTTCATGCAAGTTTTCCATTGGTCCTGTGCTCCACAAAATGGAGACTGCAGTGTCCATCAAATTGACATCTGCGACTTCACCAAGTAAATAACGACTTCCACTGTAACGATGTTGATATTTTATCCTATTTATTGGTCTAACGCAGAAGTACCTATTGAAATATAATTTCTCCACCTGTGCTCAGAGAGTCGGCTAGATGAGGTCCAGACACACAAAATAATTACGCCTCACAAAAACTTTACACACCAGCAAGAACTCGAGTGACACAATCTGCTTTACTATTGTGACCCTCAGACGCAGTCGACAGGAATTACACATCCACCAGATGAGGATGGATTCGCACTGGTAAGCAGCTACACATTATATGGTACACATAGTTGCATGCCCATACTAACATCTCCATTGTTGAAAACATTAGGGGCGAACACAATTGACTAAAAACGAAAGGCGAGAAAACAAACAGGCGCGATAATGTCCTCAGGCCATCTCGCCCAACTTTTCATACTATATTACACCTTCATTGTGATCAAGGGAGTTGTACTGGTGCGAGACGCCATTTTATGCTCATTTCTATTTTCGCCTAGGCGAGTCCATGTTTTTTGCAAAGACATTCGATGTCATTTTCACTCGTCATAGAATTTATCCTATAAGCTTTTTGTCACAACATGACTTAGTTCCGTCGAGCAGAAACCCGCTGTATGAAATAAGACTAAGATCGCCTTTTACACTCCAGCGTGGATATATAAAAGAAGCAGCCGTTTCCGTTGGACCCTGAATGCGATGAAGTCGTCTATATTCAGCACTACATCCAGACATGCATGTACTTTTGATCTCAAAGACAGAGACTCGTGGACAGAATAAAAAAAGGGGGTTTACCCACGAATGTTGCAAAAAGATTATAGTTTCGGCAAGCGTGTGGTTGATGGGAAAGATGGTGGCTAAAATACTTCTGAAATTTCTACGAAAGACGGAATTAGGTGATGTCTGATGAGCCAAACGACAATGAAAAAGTCGCTCAGTAGGGGTAATCTTCGGCTAAGCCTTCCAGAATAACCACGCCTGTGGCACAGTGTTTCATCAGTTATTGGCCTATTATGAAGTTGTTCACTAGAAAAAACCACTTTCTATCATTAGTGCGTGCATGCAGACCAGGTGAAAAGCATGTGCTCAAATGTTTGTTGCACTTGAAAGTGACCACGGTTGCGATGGGTGTTAGGATCGATGATGTGTGCATAACGTCTTGCTAAGGTTGCACCAAAAGTAATGTGGTGAATGATACTTGCAATTCCTCACTCTAATTTAGGAGGCAAGCGGAACCTCGTTTCCTGGCCCCATTCGTGCAATATACTTGTGAATGTCAACTGTGTGTTGACCCTGCAACAACCAATGTGTAGCATTTTGTCCGTAATAAATTTCGCCTCTCTATAGTTGAAAGCAGAAGGAATAGAAACAGGAAGCATGTCGAAAAGAAAGCGTAACGAAAGTGTTCAAAAGGAAGTGTGTTGTTGAACAGGAAGCGCACCATGAGCCGTGCAAGGCGTCATCATAGTCACAGGTCACAAGAGTTGCGGTGTGGGCTTGTCGGTAGTTAACCTTGCGTAAGTTTCCTTGTAGCGCACGTAAACAACAGGAAGAAATGAGGGCACGTGCAGACATACACAGAACCCAGATTTTACAGAACCAAGGTTATACCCAATTCATACGACTCATCATTTGGTACGGTTAATACGGGAAGACGTGACACGAACACGTTTTGGATGCCCTTTGCAGCCACATTATCACTCTAATGTTGGTAAGCCGAGAAGACCGAAGCCTTGGACATGTTCAAAGATCAGATTAAGCTCCTTTATCATTAACGCTTGTAAAGATATATGTCATAGATGAGCTTAATTCTGAACGTGAGAACAACGAAACAAGCATGAATATAAAGAAAGCATCGAAATGAAATTACAAAGTACATGGTGCCATTTTGAGAGCCACCAGAAAACAAAGTTGTTCCTTGAATGTACCCATGCCCTTGCGCACACATTCAGCCATTCACGAGTGCCTGTATGGGGACAATTTTTCGCGAATGCGTTAAATAATGCAGTAATAATACACATCTCTCTCTGCCACTGCGTTTGTATTTTCCCAATCGTTGTGAGGACCTGCTGGAACGCACTAGGTCAACCTTTCGGGTACATGAATTCTCACCATAAACTCACACAGAAGTATCGTAACATATATCTTTACCAGTCAGGTACTTTTCACATTGATGTTTTGATACTAACGCGCCTGGTCATATTCGCACAACAGTGTGACAAGCGAAAAATAATAGTCTCTGCGTAGTTCACAAAACGTCGTTCTTTGGATATGGTGTATTCACACCAGAATATCACGTTTGAGAAACGCAAGCACTAACCATACATGATCGGTGGATTTCGTGGCTGACAGTTTTCTCGTCCGCAATGTCCGCTCTTCCGGACCATACGCTGATCGGGGCGCCGCGCATGGACTTTCGTAACTATATCCCAATCTTTTACTTTTCTCTCACTATTCACTTCTCCGTCTATCTATTTGGAGCCCTCGTTAACCCATTCTCACGTGAGCTATTGCTAAAGTGTCGCTCTCTGGTACACAAAATTGGGTTGCTCACGTTTCTTTTCATTTTGCTGTCCAAGAATAACTGCCACCTATTACTCACAGCAGTGAGGCATAAAACGAGATCAGGCTCTATGACAATATACTGGTGTAATCACTTTAACACAGTGTTGCTTGACACTTCAAAGCACACAAATGGCTCGTATGGAGGAAAACCTGGGAAGAGACATCCCGAGGTAAGGAGACAACGTAACGCATATGTGACGCACAGACAAAGTAGAGCGTAACATGCACTATGCAGTATGGTATTTTTGTTACGCGCGTCCCCTTCTAAAATCACCAAAGAGTTAAGTACATCACAGTTGTCTATTCGCATCGTTTATTGCCTCTGAATTAATACAGAAAAAAAGGAGTTAGAACGAATGAGTGCTTTAGGTTAATGTAGTTAACAAAGATGTACTATGCCAAAGAAAACTTCACCTGTTAAAGGGCAGCCCGGCTCGATAGCGAGAAATTGGAGATGCATTCGAGTGAATTCACAAATGCAGGCTGGCGTTAGAACAAAGGTCACCTCACCTACGCAACACAATGAAATAAGACATACAGCTGTTTTATGGCGAATCGTGGTAATCGCTGCAGACACTACGATAATAAAATGGGTGATTTTACTCATCCCGTTTTGAAATAAACTGACTGTGGATACGTGGGCAGCTTTACAAAATTAACAAATATTTAAGAAAAACAATTTGATCTCACATCAAGCGGCCGGCGTGAAATGTAATCTTCGAATCAGCAGTGTGGAAATAAATCAAGGGAAATATGATTCAATACTTAGAAAGTCTTGCGAAAGTACAATTGCAATATTGTAGCCAGAAATTTATTGCTGCGGTGTTCAATTTTTTTTGTATGATGGTGAACATCTTACTATGCCCAACTTCACCCCTCTCACCAGATATGAAATCGAAGGTTGGTGGCTTTCGATCTTACTTAGTCACTTTCATCCAAATAATGTTAAATTGGCAATTCTTGTTGTGATGTTCTTTATATTGTCCTTCTGCTTGTAGAAGGTTTAAAATTTTTTTTCATTAATTCATTATTTGCATAATCCTGTGGAGACGACATATCGTTAAACTCAGCTATATATATTTTAAGGTTGTTGTGCCTACATGTTAGAAAAAAGTACAGTAGAAGCTTTTACTTTACTTTCTTGAAAATCAATACCTCCACATCAGTTACTTGGAGCCGATCTGATAAAAAATGCATAACGTATCTCATCAAAAAGAACCAAATTTCTGTCGGCGTCTCATAAAACAATGTACACTTACGAGCACATCAACGCAATAGATAGATATACAGAGCGGAATGACCCAGAAAAGGCAGAGCAAAAAATGATGCACTCTGGCAGACATACAGGAGAAAAAACGCTGTGCATATAATAAAAATAACAACCGATATTCATTTTTAAAGCGATGGACCCACGACACGAACACAGGAGAGGAAGAACAACTTGGACATTTTATGGTAAGCATCAACTTTGAACTCCCACACAAGTCACATTCTTCCTGATCCACTGCGAGCGTAAAGTTTATGAATATGTATGAGCACCGTACACGGCAGCTCCACCTGTACGCATCCTGAAATGATCAATAATTATGAATCGAAACTCTGCCATCCATGAATCTAACTACTGATATGTACATGTCTAATATGAACAACTCGCACTCGGAGACTATAAGGTCAATTTCAGAGACTTTATGTGTGCTTTTGAATAAGATAAATACTCCAGCCCCCCCGTACTGTGCTACATCTGATGGAGATTCTCAATCCAGTGTTTTGAGCGCTTCTGTAACCACCACGCTCACCACACCAAAGACCGGTATTTTCCTGTCGCATTTCAGAACATTGAAGTCATGTTGGTCAGAGATGCTCATCCGTCTAACTTATTGTACTTATTTGTACGTGCAGTGTTCTTCTCTTTCTATTCTTTCTTCTTTTTAATTGCTAGTCTTTTGTCCACAGTGCCAGGTACCAAACCATACGCTTGTCTGGTTAACGTTCCTGACTTTTCTCTTCTTGGATACTCTCTGTTTAGAGAATAATAACATTAGATGCTACGTGAAAAACGCGTTTTTATTGTTACATCATGTAGTTGATCATTTGTGAAATCGGCACACAGATTAGCGATGTAGAACCTATTAAGTAAGATAATAGTATGCAGTGAAGCACAAGCACATATAAAAAAATGTGTATAGATGCTTCTTTCTTTTCGTAACTGACAGAGAGATGACCAAAGTGCCGGAAACGGGCAACCAACACCACTGGTAAGCAAAACAAAACATGGCACCCACATTGAAACCACAGCATAGTAACGCAGCACTATGTTCAGGCATGTGCTGCGTGACGGTACTTTCTGTATGTTCACTCCTTCAATGGTGGAAACAAAGTGGAGCCGTCACACGCTAGAGCACGGTGTGCTGCACAGAAAACAAATGCTATTCATTGATAGCACTAAATTATTCACTGTACAGAACACACCAAAGCTAAGGAAGAATTACACAACAATTACAACACAAACAGATAGGAAGATACGCGTAAGGCTGCTTCGGCAATCACATTCACCCTGTGATGTGAGAAAACGCGTTATCGCTAGATCGCTTCAAAACCTTGATCAAAACTCAGTCATTTCATCTATTTCATAAACATTTGTCTTGCCGATACAGAAGATCCTACGTCAACATATCGAGCTAATGTAACCACACAAAACGCACCCGAAAGAGAAACGGTTCTACAATATCTTCACATCACAAATGATTAGCCATAAGCGCAATGAAGCAAACCTGCATCACATCAGTACTACCACTGGAAATCTTCCGTGTCTTCACCAAGATCTCACGCTTTCGCTTAAATGCTAGAGAAATATAACTGTGAAAAATGAAATCTAGGTAACAATTTTCACACCGGAAGACAGGATTACCCAATGAAATTCATTTGAAGTGCTGGTGAAATGACCACGACGCTATACAGATGAGATTGCTTTCACTGTAATTAGTTGTATTTTTGTGATGCCCAGACAAGACCTAGAGGAACGACGCACGCTCCGCGAGATGAAGGCTTTTTACTGGTGAGAGAAAACACATTCATTGGACTGCTCATAGTCTCTTCCCAATAAGATTAGAAACACGTTCGGAAATTCGGTAGCGCTAGAATATTCAATGTGCGTACAATGCAAATGAGCCTCACTAACTGTGCAGTTTTCAACCGTTATTTATATTTGAAGTTAAGTGGGTGAGCATAAGAGAAAATCAAGGTTTTAGACAGGGCATGACTACCGTTGAATGCGAAGGCTACTTCTGCAAGGACAAAAATTCGTAAAGCTGGTAGTGTGAAGTTTTATTCTGTAAAATATGCGGAAAATGTTCAGATTTTATTTCGGAAGAAGGTAATTGTTGCGCATCATTACTTTGCGGCTATGAATGCTTAAAAGAACAAACAAACAAATAGGCTAAGACAACATCTTATGGAAGATCATAAGCATAATTCAAAGCCAGAAAATGGTGCTCGAAACATAACAGAAAGAACTGACACACAAGGAACTGCAGAAAGTCTTGCGCCAACACTGCCTTTTATGCACTGCTTAGCCAGGAAACAACTCTCTGGTTTCGAATCCTGAAAGACTGAAGCCCGGGTTAAGTTCAGAAGTTACTGTATACGACACTTCAAATAATTGATTGTCATAGAGAATTTCACATTACTCAAGTTAGCATACGGGGCTAAATGACTCAACGTCATGGCTACTAATGGCGCAAGTACATTGAGGCTTGTATTCATATATGTATATCCCATAAATTTGACGGAGAGGGGGGGGGATGGTTGCCGCTGCAGCTCAGTTGGTAGAGCATCGTACTCGCTATTCGAAGGTGCCACGTTTGGATATTGCTAATGGCAAGTTACTTTTTTGTCCCCTTTACATTTGGCACATTTACATAATAATTATCACAAACAACATCCCCTATACTTTGCTTTTCGTGTTTAAGTTCGAAATAATGTTGTGTCATGCAAGCGAAAAACAAGCGTTTGAATTCCCCATTTTCGTTCACGAACTAAACGGGATTTTCGGCATTTCATTGAGCACTGGGTAGCTTGTACGGAAAATCACGTACCAGGCCTTACCTGTTGTTCATCATGTATTGTCAACTGCGAATTTCGCGGGATGTCCAGTGCGTGGCGGAGTGGCGGAAAACTGCATTGTAGCGCCGCCTATCGTGAGGGGCACCATAGTGTCGAGGTTATCGACTATGGCCTCTAAAATTAGATCCCGCAGCGGCGCGTTATCTAAACATGCCGTTGGTAATCACTGAGGCTGCGTACGGTAGACTCGAAACCACGCCATGGCACAGTAGACGACGCAGCAATGCAGTTTTCCGCCGCTCCGCCACGCGCTAGACATCCCGCGAACTTTTGCTCGCAACTTGAAGCGGCTGAATAGCAAATATTATGCTCTATGAAAATGACTACACAGAGAGCACTATCAGTCAAACGATCTATTCTCTCTCTCTCTCTCTCTCTCTCTGAATCATCCTATTTAGACGCGTGGTTATTCGGTGTATTGTAATCTGTATATTGAAAGATTGTCGTTAATGTATTTGGGCTTTAAAGGCCACCATTTACTTGCAGGATAACCACAGGGTCCAAGAATGAATAGACAAATTATTTAAAGTGTATGAGCTTTATAATCGCAATTAAGGGATAGTGATGGCCAAAAAGCACCAAGAAGATTGGTCTTTTACTGTTCTCCCTGCACTTCGTTTAAGGAGTTTGAAACTTTAGTTTCAACTTAGCGAATTTTGGGTGTTTTACGTTAGTTAAGAGAGCAGCCCATGCTAGGTTAGAAGAATCCACTTCTCACCTCATATTATCATGTCGTATTCCAAAGCTACCATCACAAAGGGCAAAACTTCGAGCTGTGAATTTAGCAACAACTATAGGTTGGCGAGTACTCTGCGAAGCAATGACGACGAACCAACTTCAGAGAGAATATGCCTGTACCAGCTTGAGAGGTTGGATTGACCACTAGGTAGATTTTGTAAGAGCGCTTACGGCTCTGGTGTAACATTTTCGCTGTGATGCTGCCGCACATTATACCAGCTGTTCAGCGAAGGGCAGTTGAAGCTGACCAGTGAGCGCTTTCAATATTCTATTATCACATCTTTAATTATAACACCCTTGCGCCTCACCTGGAACATGGTGCCCTTAAAGTAACTATCGGTTTCCTTGCCAATCACCACGTCATTGATGACAGTGTTCATCCTAACTAGGACGAAACTTCAAGCAATACGCCAACAGAACGCCAGACAGAACATTAAGCAAATCTTCAATTACTCAATCTTCAATTTATGTTTCGTTGGTGTATAATTTAGTTTTTATTTATTTCATAATTCGCAGCAAGATGCCGCGAAGTTGTATGAAACCTGAGCTAGCTGTCATAATAATAAAATATTTTTATATTGTAACTCATGTCCTGTTTGTAAAAACCCCACAGAAAACTATCCCAAGTCATCACTTTTTTTGTATACTAACGGTTTTCATCGGCTTTCCTCGTTTTCTGATCAAGGCTTCCAAAATGGTTTTGCTAAATGCGGGGAAATAGCGTGAGCGATTCCCCACTTATAATATAGTTTAGGGAATCCGCGAAGTAAAAAGTCTTCAAAGGGCCCTTTGGCGTTGTCAAATTCACACAACTTAAAATCATATGAGAAGAAAAAAAGCTCCGCATGTAAAAAATGATTGAAACAATCCACTGAAGATATTACATTATGCTTCACAGCAAAAAAATTACACTGCAGGCGGCCAGCCGGCCAATAAAAGTGAAAACGCGAAGAAAACTTAATAAGTGCGTTCTACTTATTGAGTATTCCGGTAGACTTGTTTCCCATGAAGTGCAATATGGTGATAGCTACAACTAAAAAAAACGTGAAATGGCACCGAATAACTACAAATACATAGAGGACGGGTGGTGGGAACACGCTCTTTCTGATTAAAATTATTTGTTAAAATTTTTAGTTAGACAAGATTTTAACAGCGCTACAGACGTAAAACTGAATTTCTCGAAATCATTGTTGCGCAATTTTTTGATGATATTCGTTAACAGCAAACTTTGTCTCTAGTACAGCAAATCGAGTGGTTGTTGTGCGAATTCGCCATGACACTGAACATATGAACGCCTGAACAAACACAAAAAGGAAAGCAGCCTCTGGCAAAAAGAAAGAGAGAAGAGTTCTACACATATCGAAAAATGTTCTAACACACTATAGGAATGATAGTTCTTCATAGTGCATAACGAACACACCCAAACCTTTTCCCTTAAGGGAATGAGCTGGCTGCTATTATTTCACACTTTTCCTGAGGAGCTGCTTCAAATGATGCATGGTGAAGCATGCTGCCCAAAACGCTTTGCGAGGCGAATTGGTTGTAGGCGAGGTTTTCCAGGTTAACCCTGCCTGTGCCAACACTACCACAAGCACCAAAACCAAAAACGCCGCCGCCACCATTGTTCATTGAATACGCAACGTTGTGGGCAATGTTGAAAAAGTACTTAAGTATACTGCATTTCTGACCGCTAAAGTGTGTAATTCATCGCTCCTTTACAGTCAACGATTTAGAGGATGAGTAACAAGCTGCACACACTGAAGCGGTTCATTTAATATGGCAATAATAAAGAGGACAGCACAAGACGAATAGGTAATCTTACAGGGACACTGCAACAATTTTTGAGCATGGTCAGAAATTGCTGCCAATCCGTAATGAGGGCTACCGAAAACACGCGTGCGAAAAATTATATTGGAGCACGTGGCCTGGAATTCACAGTAAATTATCGAAGTCAGCTTAGAATCGCCTTCTCTTTTTTTTTTGACAAACCATGGAAGACGCTCAAAAATCACATGTAAAAGGCTTATCTGTCAGCCATTGACTGATTTGAACATGGCGCGTTCGGTCTTTACAGAGATCGCTGCGGGAGGCCGCGACTTGTCTGCGCGTTCACGCGTGATCACACTAAAAAAGTCACTCATTCGAAGAAAAAAAGAAGAAAAAGTTCTCGAAATCACTAAGCACGCGTGATGTGTTTTTTTTTGCCCATGCCATCTTTTCTGCTTAGTTTCCAGCGCTTTCGTCGAGATGAGAGAAGAGAGAATGCAATCGCAGCTTGCGACAAATATTTTTAACTCCACTCGCACTGGATGAATTCTTAAAATTTTCGCGGTGTAGAATTCGTGAGGCAATAAGATTTTTCAGCGAATTCATTTGATGGTTATTTGAAAAAGTGTTTCAGGACCCCTTGAAGTGGCCGCCTTCTGCGCTTCCTTCAAAACTGAGCATTACCACAATCGCACAGTTCCGCATTATATTATAATTTCGATTTCGCTGTTTATATGAAACAAAAAAGCACCACGCTTGATCCGTACAGAGTGATTCAGTATTCCAGCTCCAGGTTAAAGGAATCTACTATGTTTTGTGCGGACAAATTACTCACTAATGTGACATCAGCAAAATTTCCATGTCATAGCCACAATCACTAGGGAAAATCAAAAGCAATGACATTGCAAACGGTGATGTCGGGATGATACAAATGTCCTGCATTCCAATTTTCTTAGGGGGAATCAGTCGAAGATTGCGTGTGATATCTTGAGATGACTTGACACGATAGTCAAATACACTGAAACTATATAGCTGACGTGTCTAACCACGAGCAAGAATTTTAACGCGAGAGCGTTAAAAAGCTCGTTTCGCGGATATGCCGGTGTTGGCGTTGGCGTCGTTAGTTGTAAGCGAAAAATTGTCATCTTATGCGTGACGAAAAAAAATCTAAAACAATGCAAGTAAAATAAAAAAGATTCTAAAAACTCATGGAGTAAAATGGGGACTAAGCCAGGGTGGTCTGGGTTCTAGTGGGAAATAAACACGGGTTGTTTGCGTAGCAAGTAGATGTTCTACCACATGGCCACGCGTCCGTTTGCGAAAACAATGAAAAGAAAGAACCTTTTCTGCTTAGACAAACAGTAAAAGTAGCTTTAATTTTTCGCAAACACACGCGTCTTGAATACACGAACCAAGAAATATATCAGTAATAATGCGTGGTACAAACGTCCATTGCCCACAAGCGTCTATGTGATTATCATAATGGCTTCGTGGTTGAAAACCGTTACCCCACTATAAAAGACACACACGGTACTTCGCCGGTTCCCTTAATGCCACGTTTAGTGGATTCATAGCAAATTTAAAAAGGTTTCATGCACTAAGTGTCTTAAATACGCACTTGTAACACGATGTTGCTATTGCATTGAACTCCTTAAGGTGAAGCTTTAGGGTTCTCTAATTTTTTGATCCCTTTTTTATCTCTACAATTTGTAACGTTGTGTTGGATGCTAGCGGTTTTTATCACAGAAGATCTTCTTGCACATAAGGAACTTTCATTTCTTATGCACTCACCATAACACTAAATTCCAGCCAACAACACACCCTTCACGCGACTAAAAATGTTTAACATAAAAAATAATCGATCTTCATTCCACAATCACGTTATAGTCTTTCTTTCATAAAACTTGGTTTTTCAATTTCGTATTTTCCGTTATTCTAGGAAAATCGACCTTTCCAAATGGAAGCAGTGGTGAGATAACACTTAAATACTGCTTTCTTTCTGCACATACTATCGCTCAAGGTGTAGTAAAACCTGAAACGAGCATTACTAGGTAACATGATGAATGGCTTAAATAAATTCGCTTGTAAACAAAAGGCAACTTGAAAACCTCGGCGAACGTAGCCAAAAAGTTCATAGTTGATCTCCGGATTGTGACCAAGATAATAGATTTAACGTGTACTTTGTTTTGCTAATGTAATCAAGTCAAGGAAAAACACTCTGAAAAAATATTATGACAGTCTTGGCATATTTCACACTTAAAAATATTTCTTTGGATACATTGAATGAAAGCATTTATTTCACTTTTATTTGAACACAGTCTCGAAAAAAATCAGCAGGATATTTGGCTTTGTAATCCACATCAACAACGCACCAGAGATATTTCTGTAATATGTGAGACTTGGCTATAGGCGATGCAGAATTATTTTCTCTAAAATTCGGCTTCTGGAACAGCTATCTCGATGTAGTCTTAGCAGTGCATGAATACATTGGTCAACACTATGAATATAACAAAACAACCAACCTTGGAAGGCTTGTTGCAGCAAACATATTGGTTGTTTAATATCATCTTACCAATCACCTATTATTGGATCCTCCAGCCAATTTTAGTGGAAGATGAAAAAAAGGAAGAAGAAATACAAGAAATGATGGTAAGCATTACATGTCCAAACAAATATTGAAATCTTACGTATTCCTTGTATAATCGAAAGCTTACATTGCTAAACATATTCGCCAATACTATTTTGAAAAATATGAAGCCAGGATTACGCACAGTAATGAAGCATTTTTATGCATTCAGGAGTTTCTTAATAGCTTGCTTACCGGCAGCTTCATATTGATTTGCAAATAAATACATATACAAAAGAATGATACACATTCTTAATAACTCACTAACGTTCCAGTTATCACATTTATTATAGTCAACATCACCATATGACAATCGTTTTTTTTTTCGTGGCAGTTAACTTCTAAAGCACTTGAGCTACAGAAGATAAACTGAACCATCAAAGTCACAACGTGAAAATAACCCCTGCCTCTTTTCAACACACAGAGAGACGACCTCGAAAAAGAGGAAAGAGAAAAAGTGACAGCGGTGGTAAGCAAAAAACAAACAACTTTTTCGAGCACGTAGGAAATTACTCAGAACATTGCTGATAATTTGTATTCTCAGATTTTAAAAGTACGCATGTCACATCTCAATATTCTGGCTATTATAACATTGCATATAATGCTCGAAAGTGATTTCGTTATTCTGTGTCATGTTTAAGAAGTATAGTTATATGGCAGTGACAATGCTACCTGTGACAATGACACCTTTGACAAATTGTGACAATCGGGCACAGTCGCACTGGCAACTAGGGTAATGATACTCTTTGGCTACCTTTGGGCAATGTTATCCTTCAGGGTACCAACTACCTGACAACTCAAGTCAACTTGAACCAATATTAGCGCAACAAAAATGAGGACTAGAAAATGAAAGGCAAACTACAGGGCTGTAATTCCTACAGCGCTGTGTTGCTCTGTGGTAAACTGCAGCGCTGTGATGCTTTTCATGTACCCTTCGGTGACCATACCCTTCAAAGTACCAATGAAACTATCGGACTACTGAAAACTACCTAACAACTACCTGACAACTGCCTATATATGTGATGGCCCTGGCGCCCTTCCAGGGCACCACAGCCATTCCATTTAACGCATTCTATTTGGAGCAACTCTTTAGAGTTGTCTTATAATGTGATGAAAGTGCTGGAGATTCAGATCCACGATAACAATACAAAGTAGTGTGCAAGCTCACACATTCTACTATATTTTCGTGACTTCTGAACAAAATCAACTGGTACAACGCAGCCGCCACCTCCTGATGAGTTTGTATCGGTAAGCGGTTGTAGTTCCATATAAATGGTAATGGTTTTGGTGTTCGCGATAACTAACTTTCAGTAGCACGAATATGCACTCATATTGTAGTGATACCATAGTATTAAGCTTTGGCCATAGACGTATTTAAAGATTGTTACGTCAACGATATTTGACAGAAGAGCTGCAAGCTCGGGAATATCAAAACTGTTTTAATAACTGTGCCATTCTAGCATAACATTCTCTGTGTTACACCTTGCGAGAAGCAGAAAGCATGTGGTTTTGCTTAAGCCCTTCTTGCAAACTGATATCATTGAAAGTATTGTTTAATGAATCTGACGAACAGGAGGCAGGTCATTGTGTTTCAGCAGTAAAGTGAAAACTAAAAATAAAAAAGCAAGAGAATAAATAGTCACGTCATAAAGCATCCTGGTGATATTTATTAAGAAAATTCACACAAGCAATGTAAGCGAAAATTTCATAAGAACGCACTTGTCGAGACTCATCGCAATGAAACATTAAATAATCACGTGTTAAACACACTTCACCGCCACAGAATCACATTTCTAAGCCAGGCAATTCCGATTTATGAATTAGTTGTTTGTTTAATGAAAAATGTCTACTTTTTAGGTGTTATTGCGTAAAGGTATTGATTTATATACGTGGTTTAGAATACATGATATAAATTACATTATATGAGTCCGCTTCGTGCTTTACGCGGTTATAGGACATCCTATGCGGTACGTCAAGAAACTTAGGTGCAATCTTCTAATTCTTCATTGAAAAAAAAAACCAAGCATACTTCAATTGCGAGATCGTAATCCAACGAACTTTGTTAATATATTTATTTCTTGGTGCTGGCTTGGTGCTGGCTTGACTTTGTGCTGTGCTACATGACACATCAAATAAACAGACGAGGTTCAATGATATACCGCAATTGTTACTATGCCATCTCACTGATTTCGTGCTTCCGCGGCTGTTTCATCACTTGGCTCATCACTGTTACAGAAAAAGTGAAGTTGGAATATGGTTTCTTATTGGTTTCAGAAAGTGGAGCGTTAACGCGCTGTATTCTGCACCCTTTAGTGCTCACAAATTTTAATTTCCGTAAAGAATGACTAAGTCGCATAAGAAACGCCATGCGGTTAAAAGACAGATAGTGGAACACGTGTTGAGATAAGTTGCACAGACGTGAGGCGAAATACACAACTGAAGCTGGAAAGATCGAAGCTGGCCTTAACGTTGGAATAAAGAAAAATCTTGCTGATTCTTTTTCTACTAGATAACTGATTGAAATAACTGCTGTGAAAAAAACCGTCCGTGTGCCTTCAATGAATGCACGCTGTGAATATGCTGCAAGTATAGCAGAAACTCTTTTTATGATACCCATGAAAGTAATGAGAGCAGTTAATCAGTTCATTTGCGTTGTCACCACCCGTTTTCACACTATAGCCCGCTTCCAAACTTGTAAGCTTCCGAACGCTAAGCGAGCTTATGTCACAGATGTTGAATGTTTTGTGTTTTCTTTTTCGCTGAAGAAGAAGAGATTACTGTGAAATTACCAACATTGCTTACACGAAAGGATACATTTGTTGCTGTATCTTTAGAGAGTAGGGCCTAATGTCATAGTATAAAAGCCACTGTCTATTGATAAAGCGAACATATAGAACAGTCCTGATGCTATTCCTAAATCTTTAAATCTTAACGACACGATAGCTCGACAAATATACTAATGCTAGAACAACTGGCAAAGCTTAGTTAGACAGTTTACTATATCAATTATGGTATCATAAAACATACGTATTTTTTTCACTTCACAGCAAAACATGACACAATGAGAAGAATAGCTGCTAATCAGTATGATGACGCAAAAGAATAACCCTTGTGGTTCTTTTTTTCAAACGCTCCCCTCGCCTGGAGCGCTTTTATATACAGCCAGACAAGCATTGTGCAGCAAACCAAAATTGCAGCAGTAAGGTTAGGATTGCCGGTTCTCGAAATAAATTGAAGTCGGAAAGTAGGACAGCATGTTTTATTTTTATAAGTTATGTATTTGTGAATCAGCATCCATGTGCGTTCAAACTGACTACTTGGTATGATATACGACTAGACGCAGAATTTTGAAACTGCATGCTGTACTCGTCACCCACACTAGTCTCAGATAAAAATAGTAGATTTGCTCTTTTGACAAGTATTTGATTGTTGAATTCCTCTAAAAAGTCATGGTAACTCTAAAAAGAAAGTACATATGTGAGAATTATCCACACGAGAAAAAAGAATGCGACAATTTTTTACGGAGCTTCATTATACACGCCATCTTGAAATATACTTACGTTGTTAAAACGGATTATAAGTAAATTCGTTCTAATCGTGACAGATACCTACACACATATACACATTTCTTGTTGCACTTCACAGTCAAGAAATGGCAGTGCTCGCGGAAAGCCCGCCAAAGCCAGGCCATGGTTAAGTGAAAAATGACACCATCTCCCGCTAACGGGGACCATGAGGGGATGGGAAGCAGTACCAAGGGGGGAAGGGCGAGGAGGCGTACACACGTTTAAAACGGTCTCTTAGCATCTAATGCTGAGAAAGATTATGAGGAAGAGTCCACGGCTTATTGCACAGCCACTTATAGAGGGCCGAACGCGCTAGCACCTGCCAGCACCTTCTGCTTATAAGATACAACACGTTAGCTTATCGCACCTCCGCAGAATCTCGTTCCCAGACGCCATCACAAGATTGATGAGAGAGTATATGAGGGACAAGCGACAACGTCTTACCCAGCCCCCTACACAGGCCGGAGCGCGCTCGCACGTGAGAGCATTCTGGGGATGCCTAGGCAAGCTTTTGTGAATGTGCAGTAAGGGTGGTCACACCGCACACTGACTGTAACTCTGGTGTGCGGGGTTTAACTCGATGTTCCTTCTAAGATCCATCTCAAAACATGCGGTAAGCATACAATTTTGCATGAGGTACGGAGGTATGACGGGGATAGAACGATACTTCGCGGCAAACGAACATTTAGGAATTCTTACAGATGTATGACCTATTTTTCGCATCACATTGTGGAGTATGAAAAAATGCGGCACACTGCATCTTTTTTCTGTACATTACGGACAGCGCATAATGCGTGGAAGAATTGCCGCTAAACACCATACACTCAGCCCTCTGAAAGGTGCCACAATATCGCCAATTTTCGCCATCATGTTTAATGACGCTGGCACTTCTTTTCTACTACACAGCCGAAGTACGCCCGTACACCTGTCCCACAGACTCTAATCGGAACACTATGAATAAGGAGCATTATAAAATAAAGTTTATAAACCTATTATTACCAATTATATGCTCCATAATTCTCGAAAGACAACGGGGTTCACTGTTGACGGAAAAAACTCTCTGTTCGTCTTAGGTGTACTGTCTTAAGCTTTTGACGTTTGCATAGTTCAATTTTGTGTAAAAACTACAAATAATAAGAATCCCTCAACATTGAGTGCGAATAACCTTGCATAGCAACGTAATTTTGTTTTCAATTTAAAAACTATGAAATCAATTTAACCGGATATACACATGAATCATATGCGTCGGTGTCGGTGATGATCAGCAACTAATGTTTGTGTAAATAACACATGGATATGTAAGCATCATGCTTTGATTACCTGATTTTTCGTTCGCCTTGCAGGCAGTTCGAGCGAATGTCGACTAAGGGAAGTCGTTTTTCGGGAAGATGCACGAGCCATCTCTCATAGTCTTGATGCGATTTAATGAAGTGCCTTTGCCTGGAGGCATTTACACACAACATTTCATAATTAGCATCTTCTGCAGACACACGCTGTTAAAAATTCCTAACAACTTACAATTATACAGACAAGCCGAAATATGAGCAGTGATTTGGGTTAAAGCTGTACAAACGCGGGCCCTCTAGAGGGAATTTTCTTATTCAGAAAACATTGTGCAACGAGGGAATGGTCTGAAAATAATAACGCCTTGCAATAAAGTAAGAAAGATACCAAAATACTAAGATTTGCATTATTAATCATATTTGCACGGATGATTGCTTCCACATTCCCAAATAATAAAAACACGGAGAGAGGCCAGAAAAAGATCAACGTGATATGTTTATGAAGAGAACAAATATACTTCAAATATCAGATAGCTATTCAAAGTTTTTAAGGTTTTGAAATTTTATAAGACAGTGGTCTAAATGTCCGAACTTTATTTATTTTCGCACCTCAAGAGCTTGTAAGTTCTTTCTAAAGAAATAACTTACAAGTTCTGGCAATTTTCATATTCAGTAGATTTGCATTGCGATGCATAAACAAGAGGTGCATAACAGTGGCCTTGCCTCACTTCACAGACACATAACACTAATTATGAAGAACATCAAAAGCCAACACCGATGGCAAACATCCAAAATTAGGTACACTTATCTTTCCTTTCGTTGCCGCAGGCACACGAGTTTACATAGATACTCTAAATGAGTGTTATTGAGTGACACACCTGAAAGATGATTGCTGGCGAACGCGTGACAAATCGTATATTTGTTCCTTAGACGCATGCAACAGGAGGAACAAATGAGCCTTCTTCTGGGGTACCAGAAGTGGTAAGCAGGTGGATCTATTATCCTGTTCTTCAGAGAAACTTTGCACGCCTACACGCGCACGCTTGTACATTGTAGCGTATACTTTACCTATTGACCCCAACTCATAACGAATTACACTTCCGTACCAAACTATGTAGACAAAAACTCTTCTACCACAGTACCTAACACAGTTCAACGCCCCTAACGATATGGGGAAATTTTCTATTCCGCCTCACAGGATTACTATGGTGACGAAGGAGTACACCCACAACCGACAGCAGTGGTAAGCGAAAAGAAAACAAAAAAAAATAGATTGGTCAGTTTTGCCTACTCAGACAAGCACAATATTCAAACAAGTCATCGCAATTCCACTCAACATTTGTCACTCATTTACATGCGACGAACAGAATAAACCATTTTTATGCGCACTTAGTGATATCCTAAAGGCAGGTACATCCTGATGGTGTGAGAAATAATCTTGTTCCTGAAATACCAATGGTTTCTGGAAGGCCATGGCAAATTTTCGCAGAAAGCTTACAAATAGCTTATTGTAACATACTGTTTTACAGCTGAGACAATTAGATATTCTATAAAAGATTATTATTATTCTTAGAAATCCAAAGTCCAATAGTGCACTTCTTATTATCACCTTACTAATTTCCAGTTACGTTTTGAATATGAACTTGACCGTTGACACTACGCTACTGTTTCTGAGTTATTTAGATGGAAACATATCTGTAATTGCACTTCAAGCAAAACTAAAAGCAATTAGAGTTGAAAAGAATCAAAATCTGGGTTCTGCAAGCGTTCACCTACCAGCAGTGCATTGCACTGTAATTTATGGTACACACAGAAAGTATCCATATTGTTTTTTTTGCAGCAAGAGCAAAAAAACCTGCTTCAGAAATACGATAAGCCTAAAGACGAGAAACTATCGCTCTCTTACGCAGCAGTTGATGTAGACTTCTTAAGTTAATGAGATGAACAGCTATTTGGCACGGAGCAATGAAAAGGTTTGCGTCAATTTCAATATTTTTTAATTTCTGGAAACGCTTTTAGCTTGCCACCTTTCTGAGTTTTTAATTTTTTTACCTAAACATATTTGAAGTTTATCTGCCAGAAGAAAACTGGAAAGGCACCAATGCTAGGAACTGTGAGAACAGCTTGACGAAGGCCGCTCATATGAAACCATGATCAGTGTGGAGACTAAGCAATGAGCACTGAAAAAATAAAACTAAGCCCATTGAAAAAAGTGCTTTTTAGTAGCTGAAAAAAATACACAATTTAAAAATAAAAAACAATATTCGAACACAAAAATTATATCATCGATGAGCCTGGAACCTTCAAAAAAATCATAACGTACTCAGACAATCAAATACTCTGAGACATCACGCAAATCTCGAACAAGAAAATGTCATGGAAATAGAAGGTCAGTCGTCACAATGGGAAGCCCCAGCATATCGCTATTACAACGGGAAGTTTAGACTAAAGTATATCGCTATAACAACGGGGAGTTCAGACTAAAGCATATCCCATTGCAGAGACGTTGGTGTTAACTCCCAATTTAGAACGTAAACCTTTTCTGACCTGTTGATCTTGCAGCCCATTAGAGTTTGGTTTTGCTGTCCCCTCTATTTTACGTCTCCTTCCCCTCATCACTATTCCGCTTGATATTGTAGTGCTGTCATGCTGCTGATGAAATGTGGTCGAATAAAAGGATGATAAGGTAACCATTTCTTCGAAATGACACATGAAAGCACCCGTTTCAACAGAAAGCTCTTGATTTCTTTCGAACGTGGTTTTGTGTCACAAGAAAGAAAAAAAAAACATTCCTCTGGAGTTGAACTTATCCCGGCGTGAGTACTCCTACGCCCTGGTAGCACAGAATGTTGCCACGCAGTCAAAGCAGCTTCCTCAATATTGTACCAACGCTGTTTCAACATTTCGTGCGACTGCGGCCTGCGTGAGTACGCATACACTCCACATTACTGAGCCACCAAATGCAAACACATTCTTGAAACTCACAGACAAATCCAACTGGCACGACCAGATTACCTGTCGCACGTGGAACACTACTGGTAGGCAGTGGTAAATGCAATCAGATGCGAAAAAACTTTAACATTGTGCAAGTAACTATTGTTTTAGCATCTAAAGACATACTTCAAAGGTGAAAATAATTTCAAGTAACATAGTAGAATTTATTAACCGGCCTTTATGTCTGTATTTTGAGCTGATACAATACTTCTTTTAAAGCTTATATACAAAGTATGTAATAAAAACCTTAAAGAGCATATACCGTAGCCGCGCCGTGAAATCAAAATATTTTTCTTTTCAAAACTGCGTCTTTGTTTTGTAATGTTCTTTTAGTACGTATCAATCAGCGTAAAAAACCTGCGTACAATGGCCACAAAACATGAAAACGTTTTACAGTAAGACACAATAACGCCATTAGCACCAACAAAACTTATGATTAAGGATTTTTGCCATTATTTTGAAACGTGAAAGAGAACTGCATTTGATAGCAATATATAAATAGCGCAACACATTGTGATACATCAGTATGAAAGCTAATTTCTGTGTGTTAATAGCATATATCTTGATAGCTAATTCATATTCCCACTACCATGAATAAAAATGTCACGGTAAAGATGTAACTAAAATGTACTGCCTTCGGGCCTTGAATGTACTAATGAATAAATATGTTTGTTTATACAATATTGCTTTCTTGTCATCGTCTACAGACATTTCTTAGTACGGCAAGGAAATGGCTGCATTTCGCACTTCATCAAATAGAGAACACCTACTTCCAATTTTATATCTACTGTAATAATTGTTTATATATAGTGAATGGTAATTAGTCAGGACTACATGGAGGAGTCTCAGTTCACTCCACATGAGGTTATGGTGACGCAGACAAATTTGTGATTCCTAATTGAAGCGAACAACCAGGAAAACAGTGTGTAGTGCTTCGGATAGAGTAAAGTTATACGCACGAACTGTTAGTCTAGTGAACGAGCGCTTTATTGCAATACCATATTGTTAAGTGTCACAATCAAATATGTCACAGATTCAATATAAAAGTTACATCCTGATACTATATATTTCTTAATAGACCTATTTGTGCCTTTACTTCTGCAAATGTTGCAAAAATATGCTTACCCAGAATAATGTTTCGCATTTGGAAGTGCTGACCTGCATAAATGCATAAGTATTTACCTTTATCTTTGTTAACCACCCTCTCCTCGCTCCCCGCTCAATCTATATCGTATCTTTTCTCGCTCGATGATGAGTGATTATGCGAAAGCTCATCACTTTCTCAATAGAAACCCCGCTCTTTTAATTGTGAAGCATGTCTTTGAGACCTGCAGGCCATTTGAGCACTATCTATCTATCTATCTATCTATCTATCTACCTATCTATCTATCTATCTATCTATCTATCTATCTATCTATCTATCTATCTATCTATCTATCTCTCTTCTAGGTTCCTACGTTTGAGTGCTCTCGGGATCACCTTGACGTATATGTTGTGATGATGATCACATAAACAACGTAAAAATCCAGTTAGGTACATTGTCAAACTTTTGCTTTGGCACACGTGTAGAACATAGCCGTAACCAAAGGCCGCGGTAGCGGGTATGCGCTACAGGTTATTGTCAATTCCTGTCTACACATGAACGGCGAGAACAGACATTGCACAATTCAAGCCCAAGATCAATAAGGAAAAGCGACATCTACGGCGTTGGCCCAATAAATGCAAATAATAAATATCAAGGTCCCAGCACGAGTCGAACTCAAGCATTGTGCGTCAGTATCCTGTATATATTTCACCACAGAGCTACGCCAGGTCTCAATACCCCTTAGCTAAAATAGCCTATATGCACGTGTATTAATGGCGAAACATCAGTCATGGTTGCAGTGCTGGCTTTCTACTGTTATAAACATTCCTATGATAGAGCATTCACGCCACGTTGTTGTAAAGTGTAGTTAATCACTATCCACTGAAGGAGATCTAAGTCGCACTATACACGGCTATCATCTTGGAAAACACAAGCGCCACATACCAGCTTATTGCTTCAATTATTTGTATTACCCATGTTGCTGTTGGCATCGTTACATAGTGATAAAGAACTGTTTATGTGAACCTTGTGTGACTGATAATTATATATTTGTGCGTATAACACTTGTACACATCTTTATTGTCTTTTTTAATGTTTCGCTGACTAACATAATTACAGCACAGTCAGCTTCCCTCTAAATGCTTCACATAACATCAATTCTCTTGATACGTATATTTTGACGAATCATTTGATGTGGCTGTTCTGGTTGTTTGATCTGGTTGTTTGGTTTGTTTGTTCTTTGATCTGGTTGTTTGTTTCATGTTTCGCCATGATGCCTATATTGGTACTCTTCTAATTCGTGAATGCATGCGAAATGCACTAGAGCGATCAAAGGTTTTGCGCGCGTTACAGCCCACCTTTGTGTTTTGAACTCGATTCAACTTTTTCCCGAAGATGACAATACTGAGGGGGGTGTCGTCGAATGATTTGTATTGACATGTGAGCACTGTCGTTGTATATGTTTATGTCACCAGTTTGTTTTGAACAGTGTACTCAAGTCTATTTTCAAACTGCTGTGTCTTTTTCGGGACGTCACGTGATTAAGTGTCGCCCAAATATCGTGGACGTCGAAATACTCGTCGAATCAGGACATGCCATGGTTCGCATACAGTGCATGTAGAAGCAAAGAATCTCGGGTGAGTTTGATGACATGGTAGAGTAACTTCCCATATACTTCTTGTCTGCGTTTTTTTTTTTGGGCAGTCCATGTTTTACGGCGTTGTCGAATAATTGCTTGTATATAAACATCGGTGCCTTTTGAAATTTTATTTCGTTAATGCATACCAGCACTGTCTCTCGATGTGTTCGAGACCATAGTGTTATTGTATAAAGAGTTATTCTGTCTCTTCGTTCTCTTCATTTGTTCATTTGAAACTTTTTGGCATCTATGTTGCGCACCCTATTTGTTTACAGGTGAACATATTTGACATATATCTGTCTGGGCAGGCAAAAAATTGATACAAAAGAAACTTTTCAGCCACTTCAAGCCCGGAAACTGAATTGTTAATATGAAAACTACAAACTTACCTGATTAAAATTGAATAAAGAATTTTTTTGTATCTTATGTGCTGCGTACAAGCACCAAAGTGTGCTTGGATTGCCTGACGTTTAACCGTTCAACTACCGTGACATGCTATCTTTGATAAATGTCTATTACGGGGCCTGCAGTGCTTATCAAATAATAAGAAGTTTGATTACTCCAACTTCTTGACGCCACTTAAATGCCTGTGTATAGCTTCCAATCTGCTAAAAACGTTCCCCATCGAATCACTTGTACATGGCAATGAATTCGTGTTGAAAGCAGTATCGAAATATTATATGACCCATTGCTTTACCGGCGACTGAAAGCTATGAATCAGAAATGATAGGGTAGTTGTTTGCAGGCAGTGGCGCTTATTTTTTTCATTACGGCAGTTATAACCAATTACATCGAACACACGTCGATTAAATAATTGAACTGATTTATGTTGTATATTAAAACTGTTTTGTTTTACGTCTTCAAGAGCAAAAGCACTTTAAACATTTGTAATAGCAGCACATGTTTTCTGCTGACCGTGTTTTTTGAATGCTGATTCAAGTATGAAAGTGCTAACTAATTGAGGTCACTGTTTTCCTACATTTCAGACCAAATCAAGTGATACGACGTGGCCATCACATCCTGGTTCATCAACACCTTCGGTAAGGAAAGTTTGTTCTCCCCCAACTTGTAGTGTTATAGGTGAAAAAGTCATTAACAAGAATTACTTAAACCTTACCACTTGGCAAACAAGTTGAATGAATTTGTCAGTACTCAAAGCAGTAACGAAAAACGCGCGTTTCACTCACTTGCGCATCAAGATAGTTTTTTATGTAATGGCGACACTGAAGAAAATCTATGGCAGTTCTTAGGACAGCCAAAAAATAACAGATACGCAAGAAATAATATATAGACAGAACAAGTGCTCAGACACTAGAACAGCTGCTTTTTGAATTATTGCAGCTATTATTTTACATGCGAAAATGGGCTTGGCAGAGAGAAAAGTGGATCGAACTTATCACTTACAAAAGAGGCTGATGTAATATTTACAAATATAATGGGCTGTTCTTGAGTGCCATAACCAAGATCACTGGAGTCCCATCTAACACAGAGTTTTCCCATTCACTTGTAAAGTTTGCTTGACATACTCGCTATTTCTGACATGCATAACAGCATAACTCGCACGTTTCGTTCCAAGACGTCAAGCCGCTATCACCAAAGTACTACATACCTACTGCACGCCCTCCCCGATAGTCATAAATGGCTATCAGCTGGAAACAACACAAAAAATTCTTGCTCTCTTCGCTATAACTCTTAAACAATGCTTCCCTTTCAACAATGCTTCCTTGAAAGGGAAGTATTGTTCCCTTTCAACAATTAGCCATAAACGTGAGGCTCAAGGACCACAAACATGCTCTGTTCAAAGCATCTAATCAAGCTTACGTGTGGGCCTAAACTTGAGAAATGCATAATTGTAGACTGGGCAGATAGCTAGGGGTTTCTATATTACCGTGGAATCAGACTTCACGGCACAGCCGTTCGTGCAAGCCATTGGTTTCTCGCCTTGCCTCATGAAAATAAACACAAAAACGCGTTCTGCACGGTACTATCAATGACGCCTACCTACGCGAGCATGAAACTCTGCACATGCCCGTCTTTTTTGCAGAGGGGTTATTCTAGTCACGCGCGCATCGCATCATCGGGAAATACAGTTTTATAAATATACACTAGAGGGTACTCTGGCGTAAGTGTCTATGGGAGCTGCAACCCACTGCGCTTCAGCGAGCATGGGAACGATGGGTAGTACGCAGATTTGTCTTTGTACTTCTGGCCTGCTTCTGGCTTCGTGTGTGTTCGTGTGGCTTGAAGCTGTTTTCTCACGAAACAAAGATCAGCAAATGTTCAGCGCTTGCGCTTTACTACATTATTCTTTTAGGCTTACCTTTTTAAATCGGGCCACGACGTTCAAAAGGGTACGTTCGTTCCTCCGAAACGAAACCGAAATACAGCAATACACGCAGCCACAAGTACGATTCACCGCCCACAAGTACGAAGACTATAGGCAAATCTATGTCATACCCAAAATCCCTGCGGTTGCTGAACGATCGCAGCGCCAGAGGCTCCTCCAGTAAATGTTATTAAAATCTATGATCGGGGAGCACTTTCGACGAAAGCGTGCTAAATTGAGCTGCAGTGCGGCATGGCGCATTGTTCTGGCCACTTACTGCGCCACTTACTGGCTTGGGTGTATCATAGACAGAACGATGCAATGGGCGCTCCACTCGCAAGTTTAAGTGTGCGCATGACTGCGTGCACCACGGATTTCCCCATTTACTTCTCACTTGCTGAGAGCCTGTATTTTTACACAACAATGATACCTGTAAGGTCAATCACAGAATACAGCCGCTTTCAGAGCTTCGTCTCCACTCCACCCAAAAACGTCGAACACTGACAACGGGTGAATACCCAAGAACACTGGTAAGCACCACATGTATGACCACGATCTTTTTTTCGCATATGCATAACAGTGAAAAACTAACTTTGCCCACGTCTTTAGGGAAGCAGACCAGCACATACTCGAGGGCACCGGGTAAGCGGCACACAAACTTTTTTTGACACTTTGCATGATATTTTTAAATATCACGCTTTAAATCTACAGTTTACCACGATGACTTTCACCTATAGAAAGCAGATAGGCTATGGACAGAAAAAATAAAAGTAAACAATAGAAACACAATACTGCCACATGTTGTTCGACCACCTTTGAAAATTCACGCTGATCAGTGCTTTTGTGAAATCCCCCCCCCCCCAAACTGGCAAGCAATGCGCTATATACAGTGCTGGATTGCGCGTGTCACCACACCACACTATGGAAAAAGAAGACTGGTGGCTCGTAGAAGGAGCTGCATGCGGATAGAATCCAGAAGAAGTCGACAAGGTTAGGACTAGATGGCGTAGGAAAACCCTCGCGAAGAGCTGTGGATCTTGAGTAGACGGGCACATGTTGGCATTAAATTAATACTTGTTTTAGCAGCAAGTACTGTATTTGTTCACTACAAACTGGTGGAGGTGGTGCAAGGGTATGATTTCAAGCCTACCTCAGGCTAGGAGCGTAGGCCAGTTCCCCTAAGGTTACAGCAAGTGAAATTGACTCCTATATTCCAACGCACGAGTCGCCACCTACATGGTGAGAAGCTCGAGTTCGGTGCCATCTTAATTTTTCGCGATCAGTGAAGACTGTAAACTCGGAATCCACTACAATGACCACCCGAGCAACGTCATTTGAATCAAATAATGTCATATTCGAATATTGTCGAATATTGACCACCCGAGCCCCATAGGTCTATCGCGGTGAGATTTTCGATGATGCCGAGGACTAGCTCGATGGCTTGAAGCGCATCACCGGGTTCAACGGTTGGGACGAATCCAGGAAACTTCATTGCGTGAACGTGGCACTGGAAGATTCTTTACGTATACGTGGTTCGGTAACCGTGAAGAGTCTTTATTTAATTTGGGACAACCTCCAAAGGGAGTTTCTTGCTACGTACCTAGACACAGGTCGCAAAGCAATAGCAGATGCCACTCTTCAGACGAAAAACCAACGGATAAACAAGAGTGCAGCCACGTACATTAAAGACACGTCCCAGCTCTTCCACCGAGCCGACCCAAACATGAATGAGGAATAAAAAGTTGTGGCATCTAGTGCGTAGAGTCAAACAGGATCTTCTTGCAGGGTGCGTAATTCGTCAGTTTGCAGTGAACAAATACAGCGCCCGCTAATAAAACCACAACTTATAAGGTCGAACATGTGCCCGTTAACTTAAGATACACAGCTTTTCACATGGGTTGTCCTGCGCTAGCTAATTTGGACGTCTTGCGTCTTGCCGCGGGCCACTCCATCTACTATGAGCTGCAAGTTATCTTTATCCAGAGCGTGCAGTGGTGACACGTGCAGTCCAGTGTTACATGGCGCACTCTTCTGGCCAGTTGATGTGTCGGAATTCACAAAAGCAGGAAGCGACGTTCGTATTCAGAGAGTCTCGAACAACTTGAGGCAATATTTGTCCCCGCTAATAAGGGCTTAGAATCACCACAAGGACGACAAATATTACAGACAAAGCAAATGATCATCTTGTCATTACATTATTCAGGTACTTAAGTTCAACGCCTTCTATTATTCTAGTTGCACAACCAAGCAGATCTCTTACTCTGGTAGACGTTATCTGCAAGGACAAAATTTTCAACAAAGTGACAGTCGGATGATGTTTGGTGCAGCCCTAAAATTAACAATGTGAAATTGCAATCAGTAATTATATTTCAACAGATTGACAAATCAATCATTTGCTAGAGCTGTTGCTGCTTGAAAATAGTAAAAAGAGCTTCTTGAATTGCTAATTTCTTGATTTTTTAAAATAAATAAGTTATCTATACCACATTCCACCGAACAACTATGAGAACGCGCAGACATAATAAGCCAAAATATAAAAACTGAACCTTTTATACGAGCATTACTCTTTACTTTTTGTAGGCTATATTTGTATAATTATGTTTTCAGCTGCACTAAAATATGCAAATTGATACTGAGTATGTGTGAGGCCTCATGGTGCTCGTAAATATGTTTGTTATATTACAGTTTCGCATTCGTTAATACTGTCGGAAACTCCATACGTCCAAGTGAAGGATTGAGTTCAGTGAAACGCCCAACAGAGCCATTACAATGACTTCAAAAACACTATGCACATGTTTTGGCACATTGTAACTGGAAGTTATCACTGTAAAATAGCGATATTTAATCGCATGGTGGTTTTGGGACGTTAAACCCCACATATCAATCAATCATATAAGTACAAAGTGCAGTCATTCTAGACGCAGCTATAACTTTCTTTGAGTACGTACCAGTCAGTTGCGAGCATTTACGCAGGAATATGTAAAAAAATTATAACAACAATTTATTAACTTTCGACAATTTTAATTGCTGCATGTGCTAACGCCTATTTAGCCCAAGAAATCAATCAATTTCAGGAAAAATAGCAAGAGACTTAGTAAATACTACGTAAGTTTGCAGAGCATCAACTGATTAGAAATTATTAGCGGGCAGGGCCGTACCCAGAACTTCTTTTTAGGGAAGGGGGTGGGGGCACCTTCAATATTTCAGGGAGAGCACCTCCTTAAAATGGTGATTTTCTGATCTCTCTACCATGGTGACAAAATTTTCGGGGGAGGCCTGGAGTGCCACCCCTCAGGCTACGTCCCTGCAGGCAGAAGGTGACTGTCCTTTCAATTTGGACACTTTCGGTTATAATACTCAACTACTATCTGCAGTTAGAGCACTGACTTATAGTGAAAACGTCTGTTTAACATACAAGTCATTAAGTACAGAACACGACTTTTACAGTACTGTACTCATGCACCCAACTATAAACATTAGAATTCGCAGTACTCACCTAATCACTTCTTTAGACCAGACCCGCCACAAGGGTAGCGGTGCGTCCATCAAGAACGGTAAGGGAATGTTTACAAACTAGAGGTGCTGCCTGCGTGTGGAAAATAAGTGCCGAATGCGGAGCACCTTGCAAAGCACCGTGTGTATTTTCTGACATCACTTTATACATGCACGCTCAACCTCTTCTCATTTCACTGTTATTTGGTGTTTGCAGTGTTGTTTGCTTTGCACGAATTTATACGCCAATGAATATTCAATGGCTTAATTGTTATGCACTCAGTGAACTGCAAACTCAACTGTTATTTAAAAGCTATAATATCATTTGAAACATGCTAGAGATAAAACTTACACTATCTCTCACCAAGGAGAACCATGTGTATGCGAAGCATTGGGCGCTAACGCTTATACTGGCGGTGACGTTGACGCTGGCGCTCATCGCGGCGTCGCGCAGTCGAGAAACATGGAGAGCCGCAAAGCGCGCAGCGATGAACCGGTGTTTCTTACTGAAAGATGCCAATCGCTGCTAATGAGCCGTGAACAACAGAATACTCTTATTGGACACAGAGACCAACAGTCCACCTTTAGTTTACGCACATGCTGCGAACTTTAAGTGTTCATCAACGCTCAGGCCAAACCTTTCACCGACACTTCTTTGGAGGTCAAGATTCAGTGCCACTATATACGGGGTGGCTGGTGAACGATTGCGCAGCACAGGCAGTGTTTTTTTTTTTTTTAGTGAGGAAACTCGTTATAGCAGACGCTGCCTGCGTCGGCGTTGCAAGGCGAAAGAGAGGTAGCGTAGGAGAAGAGAGGGGACGAGATGCGCATGCGCAATGGTGGTGTAAACACCGCGGGGATGATATATACTTAGGGTAGACGGGAGTGAGTGCGCGAAGGTTAACAGATGCACACTGCGTCGGCATTTCGAGGCGAGTATGGGGAACCTATAGAAGTGGAAAGAGTAACACACAGCTGTTAGAACGAGGGAAGGAGGAGAGTTGCGCGTGCGTAGTTTGATTGATGATACCGACGGCGCGTGACATAGACCTGAGCAAGAGATACTCCAAATCTCTTGCTCGGCCAGGTATTGGTCGCGTGTCTGCGTTTTTCGCTACAAATGTCGCCGAAGAACAATAGCCTTGTTCCGGCCGTACTACACGAGTCCCAGTCTCATCCGCGGCCACCCGTGATCCTATTGATGCCACGACGCTGCTGATGCCATGATACTGGTCATAAAATATTTTTAAAAACTGCCCGTTTGTGATCGCTGTGCACAAAATATAAAGCTTCAATGAAAAAAATTCGTCAGTTAACACTCACCATGGTATTCGGTGTTAAGCGAAGCATGTGGAGTGAATGTGACTGTGACGTAGTTTTCTTTTATTGAGAGAACCTTTAGGAAACTATGAAGGTATGCACAAATGTGTATTTTTTTATTGAAATGATGAAAAGAAAAAGTGGGTGCCTCTATGGTGGCACCGGCTACTGCTTCTCACTCAGCTGACAAAATATGTTGTGAGAAAAACTGAAAAGATCGTAACATGCAATACAGTAGAACATACGATGTGAAAGCACAGCACAACCGAACATCCAATGAAAGTTCGGAAACACCTAATAGGCTTATACATACTCAAGTGTTGTACGACAAGTTCCACGTACCAGGTCAGTTCACGCTGGGACAAATGATTGCACACTAAATGAAACACGCTATGCCAACATTACTCATTTCTATTAGTAGGAATGTTGTCCATATCTTCGCACGTACACAAGTGTTGCACATATCTAAATATATGTTGCATATGCACAAGTGTAAATAAACAAATGTTGTACATATCTGAAGATATGTATGGTAACATATTATCTATGTAACCAGTTGTTTAAAGTTGAGTAACAATGCCAACAGCCCCATAGGTAACAATGCCAGAAGTGGTTACGTGATCGTCGCTTGTGCTTGCGAAGATGGTAGCGCCACCCATGGCTACGTAGACAACGTTAGTGCATGGTATATAAGTACATATACAATCGAATTTTGCCTGAGGTGACACATGTATTATAGGAGTGCATATACGATGTTCAAAAAATAACTACCAGCACTGCAACCTCAAGACTCGATTTCGATCTTATCTCGATCGTGTTACGCCTGCATTGGGCTTTTTCCGAAGCTGCTTCAAAACCTGCCGTGGCTCTATGGTAGAATTCACAGGTTTGATTTCAGCTGGCACCCTTACATTTATTCTTCGCTGGTATGAGCTCAATGCTGCCGATGTCAATCTTTCCTAACGTTCTCGCATTTCTATTACGACTGTCTGTTCTCGCCGTTATAGGGTAAATAGAAACTGTCAACCGCATGTGGCTGATACCCGCATACCGCGGCCCGTTGTATACGACTATGTCCCCCACGTGTCTAAAGGAAAGCGTTTAACCATGCGCGTGACATGATTTTTCCATTATTGATCTCGTGACGAGCCATACATATTCCTCAAACACTCTTACGCTCATGTAGTAATTTCGGTCCTTCCCAACTTAGAGAGGCGATCACGAGAGCACCCAGACGTAGACGACTAGAGAGATACGTAGATAGAAGAACTCAAAGTGCCTGCAGTTTTCTAAAAAAATGCTTCTAATTCAAAACAAAGTACAAGGAAAAATCACTACGGCTCTGTTTGTACGGCGCCACAAAGAACGACAATCGATAAAAAAATCACTGGCTAAAATGCCAGATGGGAGCTGAGTTTACGCAAGCCTATCCGATCATGACGTCGGTACATTGTTCTACAGATGGAGAATACCATAGTTTTTAAATGCAGAATATAAGACAAGAAATAAGCTTAAACTACATCTCTCGAGTTACATTAACTGGGCACGTGCGTGGCCCCGTAGTAGTGTTGTGGAATCCGCTCTATATCATTGCCTTTCTGTTCTCTTTCTATGACTTTTCCCTTCCACGCTTGGATCCCGGCAGACTGAAGGCTCTGAAACGGTACGCACTCCGTCGTTTTCAAGCAGTCCATTAACTCGAAGATGTCATTACAAAAGTATAGTTGTGCATATCTGAAGATATGTATGGAATCATATTATCTATGTAGCAGTTGTTTAAAGTTGAGTAACGATGCCAACGACCCCATAGGTGACAATGCCAGAAGTGTTTAGGCGATCGTCGCTTGTGCTTGCGAAGATGGTAGCGCCGCCCATGGCTACGTAGACAAGGTTAGTGTCTACATAGCCATGGGCGTATGTGTTCGCATAATGCAAAACTGCCAATAACCGATCACATAGCGCGCCAACTTGTCTTCATCTATCCTCGTGTCATGTGTCGAATTTCGCGCTATGTGATCAGCTTTCGTTACATCTCCCTCCAACTTTACGGGAACGACTTCGGTCTGCCTACGCAAGCCGTCGGGTTTCCAGCGACACTATTCGGTAGCTATCGGGTACGCGCCTTACTGGCGGTGGCTGTGAAGGGGATAGAAAAATTGTCACCTCCACCCGGGCATGCTTTCTGCTGTCTTCTTCCACTCACCTGTCTATCCAAGGAGGCTGTGCAGCTAAATTTATTACACGCGTAATAACAAAATACCTTGCAGTATGGTATTCACAATTTTAAATGTGCATTTTGTAGTTAAACAAGAGCTTTAAGTTAGTTGGCGAATGTTCATTGTTGAAGCATCTGGCTACGCCGATAAAACAAAGACACAGAAAAAATAAAGAACAGCACGTGCCCACGTGCTGTCCTTTACTTTCTCGGCGTCCTCGTTTTAGAAGCGCAGTAAGATGTTTCAAGAATTACCTAGCCACTAGATTTTTTTTTCTTTTGATAAATTTGCTTGTTTTTTTTTCGCCGCATTCCTCTAGAACTATATCTTCGTGTTTTTCGTGTGTCATGTTGCTTTGTAATGAAAGTGTGCCTGTACTAAGACGAGCATGAATGCTCTTAAAAATGAAATAACGAAGGAACGAACAAGCGAACGAATGAATGGATAAACGAAGGAACGAACAAACGAAAGAACGGATAGACGTAAGAACGAATAAAGGAATGAACGAACGAACAGTTTATGTTGTAAACAGTGGGTAAAAGCATGAAAGAGTGGACTGTTTTTGAGCAAATGACTTAGCTTTTCACACTCTGTGCTAGGAGAGTTGTATTTTCGTAAGGTATAGTTACATATGACTTACACCGATAGTGAAACTTGAATACCGCTGCGTTCAAATGACCGTCTTCTTTTCATCTCACTCTTCTTTTTTTTCAGCCTAGTGTGGAAACCTCTCCGGGCACACCTGGCACGGTAAGTTACAAAGTTGTGTTTTTAAACGGTTATATTGTCATATTTCATAAGACGTAACCACCACTTTGCGTTACAATAAGGCCGTCTCTTATGTCCCGTGATTTAGTGGCGTATGCATATGTCGTTTACTCTGACAATTGCCCGATTGCGAAGACAACAAAGTCGTGTTTTCAGTGAAATCCCTTGCTTTAGGGCAATCATGCAATTAAAAGATGATTATTCATAATAAAATAACTGCCTTTCATCGCTGTGATTACACTGGTTCATGATATATATATATATATATATATATATATATATATATATATATATATATATATATATATATATATATATATATATATATATATATATATTTTAGGAATGAAGATCGATGGTCCGGTGTAATAGATGATTGAAGAGAAGGACGCACGTACGAAATGTGGATTTATTAACGTTTCGGCTGGTGGACCAGCCTTCGTCAGAATGAATGCAGTATGTTACAGGCACTTAATATATAGGTAGGCGGATGTATACACAGGAACAGTGCACCACTGCCAGATGCTATGCGCAATGAAAGCAAGGTACATGCGCATGGTGGACACAACAACGCACTGTGACTCACAATCACAAAAACAAAGATATCGCGTAAAAAAATAATAATAATCGCGTCACTGGCCAGTGAGATACCACGAGGCACAGAACATATAAGAAATATTGGCAATGCGCCGAGCGTACATAGCACAAGATTGACTCTACAAAATAATAATAATAACGATACATAATGCACTTTTACGAAGGATTAAACATCCATTCACACACACACGAACGAGATAAGTCTGTCTCCGCATGAGGCCGAGCACGCACTGTATTCTACGCAATTATGCTAGCCAGTTTGCCCGCGTTTTCGTTTAAACCCCTAGAAGCCGTTCCGAACTTATGAATTAGAAATGATTCGCGTATCTCACGCTTATAATGCGACGTGAATCCCGCCTCCAATACAGTTGCCCTAAATGATTCGAAACTATGTCCGGTAGTGGCGACGTGCCTTGAAATCGGCAGATGAGGCATGGAGTGCACATGGGCCTTGTGATTGTTGAAACGGTAGCGAAATGAATTTTCAGTATGACCGATATACTGCAAGTGACAAAAGGAGCACTCAAGCAGATAAACCGCATTATCTGTGTCACAGGTGAAATCGCCACGAATTTTTAAAGTGAAATTGTTTGCGGAGCTTTTAGCCACAGCGGTGGTTGTCATCTGTTTGCATAACTTGCATCGAGGTTTGCGGCATGGATGGCAACCAGCGTGTGAAATGTAATTGTTAGTCCGTACTTTGGAGGACGTGAGGATGTCCTGCAAGTTTCTACAGCGACGATACACGGCGCGGGGTGGCTCTGAAAAAACTTCTTTTAGGTGGTCGCTTTGCGTCAATATGTTGTGATGTTTCCTAAGAATGGCTGCTACATTGGGTGCGGAAGCGCTATGCGTGAGTACTAGGTTAGCATTATTGAGGCTATGGGAATGTTTCTCTGCATTGATCAGTGTTTTTCGGTCAAGCATATCAGCACGTGCCACTGCGTCATCAATCATCTGTGCCGGGTATTTCTGCTTTAGAAGAAAGCAGAAATACCCGGCACAGATGATTGATGACGCAGTGGCACGTGCTGATATGCTTGACCGAAAAACACTGATCAATGCAGAGAAACATTCCCATAGCCTCAATAATGCTAACCTAGTACTCACGCATAGCGCTTCCGCACCCAATGTAGCAGCCATTCTTAGGAAACATCACAACATATTGACGCAAAGCGACCACCTAAAAGAAGTTTTTTCAGAGCCACCCCGCGCCGTGTATCGTCGCTGTAGGAACTTGCAGGACATCCTCACGTCCTCCAAAGTACGGACTAACAATTACATTTCACACGCTGGTTGCCATCCATGCCGCAAACCTCGATGCAAGTTATGCAAACAGATGACAACCACCGCTGTGGCTAAAAGCTCCGCAAACAATTTCACTTTAAAAATTCGTGGCGATTTCACCTGTGACACAGATAATGCGGTTTATCTGCTTGAGTGCTCCTTTTGTCACTTGCAGTATATCGGTCATACTGAAAATTCATTTCGCTACCGTTTCAACAATCACAAGGCCCATGTGCACTCCATGCCTCATCTGCCGATTTCAAGGCACGTCGCCACTACCGGACATAGTTTCGAATCATTTAGGGCAACTGTATTGGAGGCGGGATTCACGTCGCATTATAAGCGTGAGATACGCGAATCATTTCTAATTCATAAGTTCGGAACGGCTTCTAGGGGTTTAAACGAAAACGCGGGCAAACTGGCTAGCATAATTGCGTAGAATACAGTGCGTGCTCGGCCTCATGCGGAGACAGACTTATCTCGTTCGTGTGTGTGTGAATGGATGTTTAATCCTTCGTAAAAGTGCATTATGTATCGTTATTATTATTATTTTGTAGAGTCAATCTTGTGCTATGTACGCTCGGCGCATTGCCAATATTTCTTATATGTTCTGTGCCTCGTGGTATCTCACTGGCCAGTGACGCGATTATTATTATTTTTTTACGCGATATCTTTGTTTTTGTGATTGTGAGTCACAGTGCGTTGTTGTGTCCACCATGCGCATGTACCTTGCTTTCATTGCGCATAGCATCTGGCAGTGGTGCACTGTTCCTGTGTATACATCCGCCTACCTATATATTAAGTGCCTGTAACATACTGCATTCATTCTGACGAAGGCTGGTCCACCAGCCGAAACGTTAATAAATCCACATTTCGTACGTGCGTCCTTCTCTTCAATCAATTATATATATATATATATATATATATATATATATATATAAATTGCCACGCTATGTTGGTGGCAGAAGACGAGAGCGAAGAAGTGAATGGCAGCGGTGGCTTAGTAAACAGTCGCGTCCACTTCGAGTTCCTGCCTATCGTTTCCTCTCGCGACAGACTGGTGGACGTGCTCGGTACTGTACTGCAACGTCTTATGTCTGCTGGTCCTGAACCAGAAGCAACCACCGCCAGTGCACCAGGGTCTGCTGATATCTATCGAAGCAGCCGCCGCCTTCAAGGATTACCACCACAGTACGGCCCCTTGGCAAGTTCCGTGAGGACAATGTTTGCCACATCCGCAACCTAAACCGAGAATGACCCACTCGCTAGCGTACGCTTTGTCATCAACACGCCTCGCACAACCGACCCATTCCATGGTGATGCCGGTGAGGATGTCGAAGACTGGCTTGACCATTTCGACCAGGTCGCTGCCATCAACGACTGGGACAATCGCCGTAAGTTGAAGAACGTGTATATCTCCCTCTTAGACGCAGCAAGAGTGTGGTATGAGAACTATGAAACTTCATTCACAGATTGGCAGGAATTCCATCGGCAACTTCGCGAGGCGTTCAGTAATCCCGAACGGAAAGAGAGAGCGGAGCAGGCACTTGCTTCGCGGTTTCAAATGCCGAACGAGAATGTCGCCATGTTTGTCGAAGAAATGTCGCGATTGTTTCGACGGGCTGACCCCCACATGTCAGAAGACAAGAAAGTGGTGCACGTGCTAATTCGAGGCGTAAAGGAGAAATTTTTCGCGGGCCTTGTGCACAACCCTCCTACGACTGTGTCCGAGTTCATACGTGAGGCCACAATTGTGGAGCGCATGCTTCGGCAGCTGTTGTCGCTGTTTGAGTGTCAGACGGCCATGTCCACTGCGTGCTCGCTTGTACCAGGAGGTGATAACAGGGAGGTCCTCACAGAACTCATACGGCAAGTTGTATGCAAAGAACTTCGGAAATTTCATGCAGCGTCCCCTCCCAATAGCGCTGCTCTTACGGACGTCGTTCGTAACGAAATCAGGCAGTTCGTTCCCTCCTCACCACCATCGCAAGTCGAACCTCTCACGCTTTCCTACGCGGATGCCCTACGCGTCTCTACGCCGTCGATGGTACATTTTGCTCATCCACCTGCTAGGACCCCCAGACGCTTTCCAAGTCCAGCCCATCGCCTGCCTTCTCAGGCCGATTTTCGTCCTGGCACGCGGAAGTCCACCGTCTGGCGTGCACCCGACAATCGTTCTTTGTGCTACCATTGTGGCGAAGTTGGACACATGTACCACGACTGTTACTACCAATGAATAGGCGCGAATTCTACCCAGATGCACGTTGTCCACGCTGTGGTGAGCCTCCACAAGAAATTGCGGTTTACTTGGAAGGTAGTCATCACGCTCCTGTCCCGCCGCGACGACAGTCACGGTCACCATCACCCCGTCCGTCCGCATCAACGCACCGCGCCCGACCCGCTTTTGGGTCCCCTGGTGTCAGTGGCGCAAGCCCACGCCGGGGAAACTGAAAACGGCGACCTCCGGAGGTGAGGCCGCTGTCGCGCGAATCGACAAATACCCTCCGCCGCTGCCTTACAACGTGCCCTTAAAGCCTGTTTGTGAAACCGCCAAAAGAACGTCCGTGCCATTACCGTTTCCGTCGATTGTTATCCGGTGACTGCGCTTGTCGACACGGGAGCTGATTACTCGGTGATGAGTGCTTCATTGGCCACCCGTCTACACAAGGTGCTGACAACGTGGGACGGCCCTCAACTAATCCCCGCTGGAGGACACCTCGTATCCCCTGTAGAAATGTGCACCGCCAGGCTTGAGATTTGTGCGTCAGCTTTGGTAGCATCATTCCTTGTACTGCGCAATTGTTCTCGGCCGGTCATTTTGGGCATAGATTTTCTGCAAGAGTACGGAGCGATAATTAATCTGCGTGATTTGTTCGTCAGTTTTGCTAACTGTGTTTCTCCAGATTCCGACATCGAGAACGAACATCGTGGCATGGCCTTACGCGTAGTCGATGATTGCCTCACGTTGCCACCTCGCAGTAGTGTCTTCGAGCTTGTTGAGTGTCTACGGGAGCAGTCGATTACGGGCATCGCCGAAAGTAACCTGACGTTATTGCTTGATCGAGAAGTGGCCATTGCTCGAAGTCTCGTTCAACTCCGAAACGGCCAGACTACGGTTTTAGTTACGAACTTCGGTGGCGAACACAGGCATTTTGTGAAACGCACAGCCATAGCTTACTTGGAGGCATTGGATGATTTGGACGCCTTTCTTTGATTACGACGATCTCGGCTGAGAACAGCTGCGATACTGACGTGACTAGTCGCCTCAACGTCAATCGCCAGTTAGAAGAACCTAAGAGGGCAAGGCTCCTCAGTCTCTTCTCATCTTTAGTGACTGTTTTGCCACTACTTCGAAAGTCCGGCAGACTCCTCTAATGAAGCACAGAATTATCACTGAGCCCAACGTGCAACCTGTGCGCCAACATGTTCACCGCGTGTCGCAGAAGCAGCAAGATGCTATCCGTCATCAAGTGAAAGAAATGCTCGACGACGACGTAATTCAACCGTCGACTAGTCCTTGGGCGTCACCAGTTGTTCTGGTTAAAAAGAAAGATGGTTCATTACGATTATGCGTCGACTACCACAAACTAAACAAGATAATGAAAAAAGACGTATATCCTCTTCCTCGTATTGATGACTCCTTGGATCGCCTGCGACACGCCCGTTACTTCTCTTCCATGGATCTCCGTAGCGGATATTGGCAGATTTAAGTAGATAAACGGGACCGAGAAAAAAGCAGCGTTGATTACACCGGACGGTATCTATGAATTTAAAGTTCTCCCTTTTGGCCTGTGCTCCGCTCCAGCCACGTTCACACGAATGATGGACACAGTTTTATGTGGCTTGAAGTGGTACTCTTGTTTTGTGTAATTAGACGACGTAGTCATTTTTTCTACGACTTTTGAACAGCACATTGAGTGGCTTGAGGCGGTTCTGCTGACTACTCGCCCGGCCGGCCTCTCTCTGAAACAGGAAAAGTGTTACTTTGGATATGAGGAACTGCAATTTCTTGGCCACATAGTCAGCAGCAGTGGTGTTCGCCCCGATCCTGACAAGGCTATGGCAGCTACTTTGTTCCCGATACCGAAAACAAAGCATGATGTACGCCGCTTTCTGGGACTTTGTGCTTATTACCACCGCTTCGTGCCGAACTTTTCGAAAATCGCCGACCCTCTACAACAACTCATCAAGGATGACGTCGCCTTCGTCTGGGGCCCCAAACAATCCGGCGCTTTCCGCGACCTTCAACAACGCCTACAAACGCCACCGATCCTCGGTCACTTCGACACCGAAGCAGACACTAGCGAATCTGAAAGGCTAGCGAATCTGAAAGATCCTTTGGGCCATCTCGCAAGATGGAGCCTTCGGTTATAAGAATTCGATATAACGTTCGTTTACAAGTCTGGCCAGAAACACACCGACGCTGACTGTCTTTCCCGCGCACCCATCGAGGTCGCTGAAGAAGGCAATGATGAAGACTTCAGCTGCCTTGCTATTCTTGCATCATTAAACGTGGATGAGCAGCAACACGAAGACTTAGAATTACAGCCACTGATCGAATACCTTGAGGGATGTCGCCCACAACCCCCACGTAAGTTCGCTCGTGATTTGTCATCTTTCTGTCTACGCTAAGGCATCCTCTACAAGCGCAACTTTCATTCAACGAAAACTGTTTACCTCGTCGTCGTTCCTGCTGCTCTCCGCGATGATAATTTGCGTGCTTGTCACGACGAGCCATCGTCAGGGCATCTTGGCTTCGCGCGTACTCTGGCGCGAATCAAGGACAACTTATGAAAACCGTCCGGCAGTACGTCAAGACATGCAAGCCTGTCAGCGCCGCAAAACTCCAAGGACGAAACCAGCCGGTCTGCTTCAGCCTTTGCGAGCCCCTCACGCATCTTTTGAAAAGGTCGGGATGGATTTACTCGGCCCGTTTCCGACGTCTATGGCTGGTAACTGCTGGATTGTGGTTTTCACCGACTACTTGACCAGATACTGCGAAACACAAGCCACCCAGCGAGCAACTGCTTCCGAGGTGGCTGACTTTTTCATCAAGAACATCGTTCTCCGCCACGGTGCTCCCGCTATCGTCATTACAGATCGTGGTACTCCTTTTACGGTACAGTTGCTCCGACAGATCCTGTTGCTAAGTGGCATGACGCACCGAACAGCAACTGCGTACCACCCGCAGACTAACGGGTTAACCAAACACCTTAACAAAACGATTGCAGATATGCTTTCGATGTATGTCGCCAAGGATCAGAAGAATTGGGATGAAATCCTCCCGTATATTACATTTGCCTACAATACGGCTTTGCAGTAAACCACCGGCTTTCCTCCTTTTCGTATGGTTTATGGCCGCGACGTCGCCACAATGCTTGACACCATGCTGCAACCAACTCAACCGGACACGATTACCCCGGACGCAGATGTATTTGTTCAGCGCGCCGAAGACGCCCGGCACCTGGCTCGCTTTCACATTTTATTGCAGCAAAACCAAGATGCTCGCCGGAACAACACCCACCGCCGAGCAGTAATATACGAACCTGGTGACCTAGTCTGGGTTTGAACTCCTATACGTAAAGTGGACGCTCATAAAAATTGTTATGTCGGTACTTCAGACCCTACTGAGTTCTTCATCGCCTCGGCGAAGTGAACTACGAAGTTGTCTCAGCAGACACGTCACATCGTTCTCGCAGACCACGCTCCTCTGATTCCTCGGATGTGGTTCACGTCTCCAGCATGAAGCCGTACTATTCGCGTTGACTGCTAGTCAAGAACTTTGTGATGTGGCAATAGCCTTCAAGACCATTGTACAATACTTTCTTGCTTCTTTATTTTTCATCTCGTCCTTTTTCTTTTCAATGGACATAGACATTTCTGACTACCTTTTGTTGTTTTTCGGAGCCGTGGCATTCATGCGATGCTTTTTTTTTCTTTGGGGAGAGGGTAATGCCACGCTGTGTTGGTGGCAGAAGACGAGAGCGAAGAAGTGAATGGCAGCTGTGGCTGAGTAAACAGTCCTCCACTTCGAGTTCCTACCTATCGTTTCCTCTCGCGACAATATATATATATATATATATATATATATATATATATATATATATATATATATATATATATATATATATATATATATATATATATATATGTGTAATGAAGAGAACAGAGACTCCACCCGATCCTGGGCCAGCTGTTCTTATTCTGCCTCTTTTTCCTCGCTCACTGTCGCGTGGCAGTCTACAGCCTCAGCCACGCTGCGACTTTTAAGAGAAAGCAGTTGGACTTCTATTTTCCTTTGGTGGACCGAGCAGGCATTCTCGTGGTAGAAGTGTCCTGTGGTGGTGTGGTTTTCTCGGAGATGGTTCTGGCGGGTGGCCCCGACTGGATCGACATGGTCGCAGGCTGATCACAGAACGCTTTCCTTTGTCCCACCACATTTTAGAAAACAGGGCAGGAAATGGTGGATTCGGCAACGAAACAAGTAGCATCTTACGCAGCCGTCTGCACAATTTTCGGCGGATCGAGGGACGTTTTTCGGTGTGATTAGACTTCTGCACTAACTTGGGGTAAAGTCATCGTGCTGACCTGTGGCGTGGCTCCTGCGCCGTGACTTGCGTTGTCCGTGACTTGCGCAGCGTTGTCGCTATAGGGCTCCCGGACGCTATAAAGTCAGCGATTCTAGAAGCCACGCTGCGTACTGGCGGGAGATCCTCGACGGAAGCCGTTCCGAAAATCGGAGACTCTACCCATTCAGGCAGTGCATGCGTCGCACGCATATCCTCTTCCGTCTGGTCAGATGGGATGTTATTGGACTCTGCGGAAAGACCTGTCTCATTAGGTCGTAGAATGTCCAGTAGGATGGGGGCCGGTGCCTCTAAGTCGACCGGACGACCTGCCTTGGGGCCTCTTGCGGAGTGTTGCGCAAAGCTTGCCATCAGGGACCCGCCGGACAAAGCTGCACCGTCGGGCCGGTGCTCCTCAGGAGCTCTAAATACGACCGCAGAAATGCCTGTGCAAGGCAGAGTTACACGATCGTGATTGTTCCCTACATCTTGGTCACCGAGAGACGACAGGATGCTAGGGGCTCGAATTGCATCCTCTGGGTCGGGCTTTTCCCGAGTTCCGTCCTGAGAGAAGGTCGAGTTGCATGGGCAGCTGGCAAAGGGAATCCAACCGAAAGCAGGTATGAGCTTGAAGCACCACTCCGCCCAAGAATGCAGCTTCCAACCTTCATACTGGTGCCTCGCCGCTGCACCTTTCCGAAGACGGTCTATGGCAACATACCATTTCTGATTCTCTGTCCAGGCCGCGCGCATTACTAGCGCGTTGACGGTTGCCACCCAGCTGTCGGCGTCGTTCTGGAACCCGTCGAATTCCGGCAGTTTGTAGCTGGATGGCGGTGGTGGGGCGGAACGTGAGAATGCGGATATCACTGAGGAAACGCCATCGAGCTGGTCTGAGAGCTGCCGGAGGGTTCCCCAAAGCTGCCTGCGTAGCTCCAAGGGGTTTGCCTCAAGGTCGTGCGAGGCAGCTACATCTAACACGGCGTTAGTGGCACGCAAATCTGGCAACTTTTATAGGAGCTCGCTCGGAGATTGACGCTGTCAGTTCGTTAGTCTTGACGCGGAGTAGCGCGATGGTACGCCGCAGGTTCGCGGCGCTGTCGTGTGTGAAGCCCGAAGAGTCGGTGATTGCGGTCTTCGAATATGTAGCGGTTGCGGCACTCACGCCGGTGAGGTTGACGAGCAGAGAAGCCTGGACGGCGTTCCATGGCAGCTCGTATGTTGAAAGAGTGCGGCAACGGGAATGTAGGCCATGAGAAGCGTGAGCGGCATTCCCAAAGGACAGGAGCCGGTACGGATCCCTGCCGTGAAACGGTGGCAGGGTGTCAATAAGGTCAAGCCCTACAGCCCCAGGGGAGGCCTGGACGCCGTCCGCTGGTGGTCTGAAGGGTAGCTGAAGTGGCGGGTGGGATAACATTGCCAAGGAAGTGTAATGGAATTCCTCGATAGAGAAGCCCGCGATGCCGACGAACCACGAAGACACGTACCGCTGGCTTCACGCAGATGATTCACTTGTCGACTGCGCCATTGTAATGAAGAGAAAAGTGACAACACCCGATCCTTGGCCAGCTGTTCTTATTCTGCCTCTGCTTCCTCACTCACGTAGCATGCGCGTCTGTGCCAGTTTCGGTCTTCGTCGTCACAATATATACATACATACATATATATATATATATATATATATATATATATATATATATATACCAAAAACAAAAGTGATGCTTGGTCCGGGAAAGATTATTCGTATAGGGAAGAAGACGCACGTACGAAGTGATTTTATTGACGTTTCGGTCGTGGGTCCGGCCTTCATCAGAATACAGTTTGTGGCACGAGTGCTGTTTATATACTTGTGCAAATCAATAAGATACAAATATGAAAACCGGCATGAAAAGCAATATATGGTCATATATATATATATATATATATATATATATATATATATATATATATATATATATATATATATATATATATATATGCAAGTCACACAATATGAAGGGCACCTAATCTACGAGTAAAAAAGTATTGCTTCCATGCGCGAGCAAGTGGCGAGCACGTTGTTTACAAATAAAAGATAAAACGCATAAAAGATGAAGCACATAACATGAAGAGTAGTCCGACCGGTTAAAGCAAGGGAAAAAAACTATAAAATACTAATAAAATTGACAAAGACGTTACAAAGCTGCTACGTAATCAACGGATACAGACAATGTAGTGCGACTTGCTGAGCAAGGTTGAAAAAAGATGGACAGGGTGATACAGGTTACGCAGATAGGCAACTAAGTTTTCCTACGTTTTCATTCAGACCAGATGCGACGGCGTTGAACTTATAGATGAGGAATGATTCACAGGCTTCTCTATCATAATTTGTGCGGAAACCAGATTCTAGTAATGTGCTCGGCTGCTGACCCGCAGGTCGCGGGTTCGATTCCCGGCTGTGGCGGCTGCATTTCCGATGGAGGCGGAAATGTTGTAGGCCCGTGTACTCAGATTTGGGTGCACGTTAAAGAACCCCAGGTGGTCAAAATTTCCGGAGCCCTCTACTACGGCGTCTCTGATAATCAAATAGTGGTTTTGGGATGTTAAACCCCACAAATCAATCAATCAATCAGATTCTAGTAATGTGACCTGTAGATTTTCAAAAGAGTGGCCAGGGAGGTGCACGTGTTTTGAAATGGGCAAGTGGCGCAAGGTGTTAGCATGAGGTTTATGGTTGTTAAAACGCATCCTAAAAGACCCTTCTGTTTGACCAATGTACTGTATTTCACATAGTGCACATTCTATCATGTATATCACGTTCTTAGAATCGCAGTCAAGATTGCCTTTGATTTTTAAGGAAATGTTGGAACCAGTACTGGTGACCTGTTGGCATGTGCGCATGTAAGGGCAAGCTTTGTATCGCGGTTTACGGCAAGGATGGCACCCGATCGTGTCAGGACTGTCTGCTTTCGACGATGATGACAATGAGAGTATGTCTCGAATAGTTTTAGCTTTGCGATACACTGCTTTAGGTGGTTCGGTGAAAATGTTTCTTAAGCGTTCACTTTGCATTAGAATATTGTGGTGCTTTCTCAGCACATTCGAAACACGCGGAACTGACGCAGAATGGGTAAGGACTAAGTTTGTCTGCGGTGAGGGAGTTGAGTTTTTAGAAGCGCACAACAGCGTTCTGCGATTATGCATGTCGGCACGTTTAATTGTGTCATCAATTAATTGCGGCGGATATTTTCGTTTGACTAGAGCATCTTTTAGTGTTCTGCAATTTTTTTGAAACTCTGATTGCTCTGAGCAGATTCTTTTAAGGCGTAAGGCCTGACTGTAAGGGATGCTAGTTTTGCAATGTTTCACGTGGCTACTGTCAAAGTGCAAATACTGTTGCCGGTCTGTAGGCTTCCTGTATAGAGCAGTGGATAGCTTATCATTTACAATCAAAATGCTTACATCAAGAAAACTAAGCGTTGATGTGGAATAGGTATGAGAAAATGATATTGATGGATGGGCATCATTAAAGTGAGATATGAAGGAAAGCAACTCCTGTTTACCATGCGGCCAAATTAGGAAAATGTCATCAATGTAACGTTTATAATAAAAAGGTTTCAGTGCGCGGGTTTGCAAAAATTCACTTTCAAGCTGGCCCATAAATATATTGGCGTAGTTGGGTCCAATACGCGTACCCATTGACGTGCCGCTTACTTAGACATAGTGTGTCCCTTCAAATTGAAAGTTATTTAGCTCTAAAATTAGCCTGAGCAATACTGCTAATGTGTTGCTGTCGATAAATTTACCCGGTGATGCTGCTTCATAGGACCTGGCGACTGCCGGTATTCCGTCTACATGCGGAATGTTGGTGTATAAAGAGGCTACGTCTAGCGTGACCAAAAAGGAACCTTGAGGAACAATCACATCAATTATACAAGAAACAAAGTCGGTAGTGTCCCTTACGTAAGACGGAAGTGATGCTGGGATACTACTGATCAGAGAATCGATATAGCTGGACAATTTTTCTGTGACAGTACCTATACCTTAAATAATGGGACGGTCGGGGTTGTTTATCTTGTGTATTTTAGGCAAAAGGTAAAAACGACCAGGAACAGGACTTAAGGGAATAAGAGAATGAATCGCATTATCAGGCACCTTTTTGTTTTCCAGAAGCTCTAGCAAAGTGCTCTGGACAAGAGATTTAAATTGTTCAGTGGGGTCGTGATCCAGACGCTTGTAAAAACTCGTGTCTGTGAGCTGTCTTTGAGCCTCTGCTTCGTAATCAGATTTGTTCATTACGACAACAGCCCCACCTTTGTCCGCAGGCTTGATGACGATGTCATTGCTACAGGACAAGGCATTTAATGCTTTCATTTCACTGGTGGTTAGGTTATGGCGAAACGGCGTTTGCTTTCGATACGACTGTAGTACGTCTCGTTGTACAGCTTTGATATACATATCTAAGCATCTGTCTCGTTGTGAAGGAAGTACCCAACGTTTTCCAGAAGGTAATGCGCTTGTGAAACCATTTGTATTTTGCCGGTCATAAAAAAACTCGCGCAAGCGTAAGTTGCGGGCAAAATCATCCAAGTCTTTCAGTAATTGAAATTCACTGTGCCCGCCTGTGGCAGGACCGAAATTAAGACCACGGCACAGCACACTGCGCTCCTAAGCAGTTAGTACAATGTTCGAAATATTTACTATATTGTTCTGCTCCTTGACGATATGTTTGTCAATGAAAGGTGACAAAGAAGTATCGGGGTAACCTTGTACCGGATTTGTTTGCAAAGGGACATAATTGCATGCATTGTTCTGGCTAGGGCACCAAACACCGTCACGCGACATTTTCTTGACTTTCAATGCGTAAATTTCACGATGCTTTTTATATGCGAATGCCTCTAGTGCGGCGGATTCATTAGACGAGAGGCTTAAATTTGCTGACATTTGATTTTGTTGGTGCAAGATTTTTTTGCTTGAAGAACGATAATGATCAAGGGTAACTCGGGTGAGTTGTAGTGAAGCATTCCTAATATTTCGTCCCACCTATCTATATTTTTCTGAGACATGTTAGATAGGGCTGGTTTCACAATGATACCTAGACCCTTAGGTGCAACAGACGCGGTTAAGTAGGTGTTCAAAGTATCTATATGTAGGTCGTTGCGAACACGTTTTTCTACAACTTTCCGTAACCTTAAAAATTCCTTTGAACAGAGGCAAGAAGTGGTTTTACCGGGTGACAAAGTCTGTAGTCAATCAACAGGTCCCTGTCGCACGGTTTGGGTATGGCTGCGAAGCTTGTAGCGGTGACCACTGGCTGAGGGATCTGGAGGGTCCTTTGCGGAATGCGAAGGTCCAATTGACGAACCTCTCGTAGCGGAGTCTGTCGGGCAACTTTTCGAAGGAACCTTGTTGCAATAGTCCTGTGTCACTCGCTCGTGGGGCGATGGTGGCTTCTGAGGGGAAGCACTACTTCTTGTTTGGCCAGTCACCAGTGCTGTGTCAGACGACTCGCGCACAACGGTAGGCCTCCTTGCGTGATGCTGAGGTGGATTGGTGGGCACACTGTCCAACCAGGAGTGCGACATTGCGCTGGATGGCTTGTAACAAATGTGCCGAATATGGCTCGCCATGAGCGAAACCCCTTCAAAATTAGGATGGAAGCCATCAGCGGCCAGTACGCGGTGCGAAGGCAACCATTCGAAGCCGTGATCCAGGAAAGATACCAGTCGCGAGCGGCGACACAAATTCTTTGGCAGAGCGTTAAAATAACACGCTTCACGGTTGAAGCAACGCACGAAAGTTTCACTGGGGTGCCATCGTCGGCGGTTTCTGGTCCTTGGTAGGATGAGGGTGGCGGTCGCTGACCCTTAGTGCGCACATGCGGGCGTCTTCAGAACGTACGCTCAGCTTTCCTTCCGGTTTTATTGTCGAGCCATGCACACCTTTGTGCTCAAATACGTTTAGTCATGCCCGAAGTGCCGATGACGCAAAGCTCTCTTTCATCACATCTCTGGTCCGGTCGAGCCATTCCCTTGCTCAGCCATGCCTTTCGACCGCGTTGGAATCAATCTGCGTGGGCCTCTTTCATTCACGGCTTCCACAAACCGTTGGATTGTTGTCGCTATCGACTACTTGATGCGATACGCAGAAACAGTCGCTTTGCCTGCTGCCACAGCACGTGACGTATCATCTTTTCTCTTGGAGAACTTTATTTTCCATCACGGCGCACCGCGTGAACTTCTCAGCGACAGAGGACGCGTGTTCTTCTCTGAAGCGTCAACGCACTCCTTGCCGAATGCCTTATCATTCGCCGGACTACCACCGCCTACCATCCGCAAACGAATGGCTTGGCGGAAAGAGTCAACCGTACCTAAGAGGAACATGATATCTCAGTATGTTGCCTCAGACCTTTCCTAATGGGACCTCAGTCTGCCGTTTGTGACGCACCCATATAACACTGCACCACAGGCGACTACAGGTTTTTCGCCATTTTTCCTGTTGTATGGCCGAGACCCTTCCACCACACTAGATATCATTCTACCCAACCTCCCCAATTCCTCCGAGTCTACGCCCACCTCTGAAGCTGCCCACCGCACCGAAGAATGCTGTAAGCTCGTTCAGTCGTTCACAACCATCGACCAATGGAGACAAAAATCTCGACGTGGCGATAACCAGCCATACCAATTTTGTTCCGGACACTCTATTGTGGCTTTGGATTGCCGCTGTCCCTGCAAGCCTTTCCTCGAAGCTTGTTTTGATATATCAGGGACCCTACCTCGTTGTCTCGCCGACTTCACCTGTTAACTATATCGTTGAACCCGTTACGCCATTCATAGACCAGCGCTTTTGAGTTCGTAAAACCGTTCACGTACAGCGGTTGAAACCTTATTACGATCCGCTCGTACTCTGTCCTCCATGAGTCGCTAGGACGGCTGCTTTTCCGACGGGGGACGAAATGTAGTTAAGAGGAATGCCCACTATTGCACCGGCATCAACACGTTGGCACGAGGTGCGAGCTAAGGCTGCCTGGTTGCTGCTGCGACGCTGCCCGCTGCCCGTATACCCGGCCAGATCTTGCTCCTTCTACACCGATGCTGCTACCGCTTTTGAGCTTCAATTTACATTATAGCAGTAACATCCCATGTACTAATTACCAATGCGAAAAACTGATAATCCCAGAACAGTAATAACATCTGCTCACAGCTCTTGCCTGAGAGCATAATGACAGAAGCCCTTCAATGTACTTCCCAAAAACAGTATTATAGGCCGTAAGCTATGCGAAATGTATAAACATGTTGCCACCCTCATGCTGTGCCACGTCAAGAACCAAGGGTGCAGAGAGCTATGTCAAGTCGTAAGCATGGCTTTTAGTTCTGCCTCCTTCCCTTTCAAGGAAAAGAAAAATGAAAATTGATTGATTGATTGATTGATTGATTGATGAATGAATGGATGGATGGATGGATGGATGGATGGATGGATGGATGAATGGATGGATGGATGGATGGATGGATGGATGGATGGATGGATGGATGGATGGATGGATGGATGGATGGATGGATGGATGGATGGATGGATGGATGGATGGATGGATGGATTGGTTGAGGATGTATAGCTAGAAGGCGATCAACAATGCTAGTGGAACAGCGTGGTTTACCTTGCCACATATAAATTCACATATGAAGACACTTTTATCTTTGTTATTTATCAAGATCAATTCGCATATTATGAGCTTTCTGCAGGCCTTATGGGATATCATTTGTTCCGCAAGAAGCCCGTATACCACAGTATGCACGTAGATAGGCGTCTCCATACTCCTAATAAAACAACACATTATTAAATGATAATTTATCACTATTATAACATATATGAAAAGAACATCAAGAAACTGATGTTACTCGTAGAGTAGTTCTTAAAAAATAGTATTTAAATCCTGTTGAAGCTATAGGTACAATAACCAAGAGCCTAAACATTTTTCAAAGTTTGATGTTTCATGCTATGTTTTCTATGCCAAACGGTTTCATCCTAAACCATAGCAATTACGCTTTCTGTATGAGTAGTATTTCTGCCAACCTTCAGATTTTACAACGTTTTCAATCTCTTGTCTATCAGCCAGAAGCTAGCAGTACAGAAACCCCAGCTGCATCAACGGTGAGTTCCTTATTGTGCATCAATTAGATTTTAAAAAGCGAATATATTTGAGGGCAGGTAGATTCATAAATAACTACAAACATCATACTGCGCCTTTACTTGGGAATCTTTCCGAGAAAAATTTATGACTATGTATGTCATTCATCGTAGAACATGCTAAAGCGAAAATTTGTGACAGGTAGAAATTGTTGCCAAGCCGTTTGGATGCATGAAGCTGTCCCCACATACTCCTGAAAAACAAAGTTTCTGTGGCCGATGTTATTGACAAATTTCTTTAAAGAATATATGGTAAGAATACTAAAAATAAATCAATGTGCCTAGCAGCCCGCTACCGCTCAGTGAATATTACCAATAATTAGCGAGGGTTTTGAGAGTTACTTCGATGTATTGAAGACTTTTGAACAGAAAATATGTGAGATGATAATATTATCGACAACAGTGGCGATAACTATTATACAAACATTCAAATATTTCATACATTGTATACTATTTAGATTCATACTACTATCGTTGGTATGTCAATTCATTCACATGTATTCATCATGTAGAAAAAATAACTGCTAAGATAAGAAAGAGAAATACACAACCAACCACTTGTAGCCCCAAGTTTTGAGAAAATTCCAGCGATCCTCGCGAATAAACCTTTCTAGTTGGCAAGAAATTCGTCTTTGTGTGGGGATGGAACCCAGGACTAACGTCTTTTCAGGATAATAGCTAAATAAGAGAGAGAAAGAGAGAGAGAAGGAATATGAGACAGGTAGGAAGGTAAACTGGACTGTGTCCAGTTTGCAACCCGATGTCTGGGGAAAGGGGATTAAGGGAGTAAGCGAGTGTAACAGAGAAGGAAATGCACATGGCACTCCAAACATGTCGTGCAGGGTTTCACAGACAGTTGCTTAGTGATGTTGCCTTTAAGATTTGTACGTGGGCTCGAGTGCCTTTCTGCACTCTCTGGCTGGGCAGTGATCACTGCACTAAATTACCTGAACAGGATACTAGGTACTGGCCGCAATACGGTGAATTTAGCCACAACTCAGAGCAAATAGAGAACTCGGAGCAAATAGACAGAAAGCAGTTGCTAGCAAGGCGGTGGAAGGGTTAAAAAGGTGAATCGAAATTTCTCAAAAATTTTTTCAGAATTTGTGAAATTGTTTTTTTCAGAATTCTGTATGAATTCCCCGCTGATTTTGCTAACTGCGAGCGCTTGGGTATATTTACATTTTATATACTGTCCACTAACTTGCACGCTTCCACATAATTGATGCGAAAACGTAAATTAGGAGCATTTTTCTTAATGCGCAACATCCAGAACCGGGACTAGGTGAAATCTAATCGCACACACATACTCCTGATTGCAATATATAACTGCAGTAATAAATTACTAATTACTAATAATGATTTATTATTATTGTTTTAGAGGTGAGTTGACCGTATGTGAGTGACAATAGAACCCTGTTGCGGTTCTCGATTCGACCCATACGGGGAAAAAAGTTCCTAAAGCGTTCGTGTTTGCAGTATGCACAGCTGTAATTTTAAACATTAGTTCGTTATGATTAATTCTAACCTTTACTATTTACTTGAGTTGACGCTGCATTGAAACCAGTTGTGTTCTTGTCATAATCACTACCGAGCAAAGATGTCCCGACTTACCGTACCATGTGTTCTCTCGATAGCCAGAAACAGAATCCACCCCACATGGAAGCAGTGGTCCGGTGAGTCTTCTAATATTTCGAGACTTACAGCCTCCTTATCTGTTACGGAATGGCGCACGCTGAAACGTGCACACAAAAAACACAATGACTATCTCTGCACGCAAAAAGAGTTGTTGAATAAACACAAAGATATTGTGACAAAAGTTGAAGCATACGATGAAATAATTATTTATTTTGTATGCTTTGCAGTACGATGAGTGATAACAATGATATGGCAGCAGAACGGTAGAATATAACTACATAAATTTTAGATGGTACCTAATGACCTTAAGAAAGTAATAAAACACGTTCAATGGAACTTAATGTCTTGACAAACTTCATCTCACCTTTTTCGTAGCCTCCGTGTATCTGCAGCCTGTCAATTTACCAAGTCACAAACAAGAAAATATTTCGTTTTTGTTAGGCTGCATGAAAAATTATTCCACTATCAAAAAACCACTCTTACGACAATGTTACTCCGTCTAGCACGACTTTGAAAAAAACATTCTCATTACAGTTAGTACCTTGTTCTTTTCAATTTGATGTAATATTTTGTTTGAAATGAATTACTGGCATCATTCAAGTATTCTCTGACGTAGGGTTGACCTAGAGGGAAATATGATGCTAGTATTTCTAAAATCTGGACGGAGTACAAGGCACTTCTACCGGCATGGGAAACATCGATAGCGCACCGATTAGTCTAAATTAACTCTTATGGCTCAGTTTTCCTCCGTCTGGCTTGTTTATGCTTTTTCGCCAGACGGAGTTCAGTAAACAGTTTGCACTTCCACTTAAAATAGTTAATAGAACTTGGGATTGGATCTTCCACTTTTTCACCTCGGCCATTCCGAGCTCACTAATTTAAATGTAGTCACCAAGTTCACAACATTTTTTTTTCTTTTACCCCGAGCAGTCACGGCAACAATTAACAAACCCGCGTGAATGTGTGTTGTTAGCAGCAAGCAAGAAGATTAGGCAGGTCCGCATGCTATACACCAACATTTACATGGAATAATAATAATGAAAGCACCGGAATATCTTCTAGGAAATATTGTAAAAAAATTTACGGTCTCTGGAATCAAAACTGCACATTGAGAGACCGACAGTTCTTGCTTTGCTTATGTTGTGCTTCAGGTCGAATGCATATTAGATGCGGAAGCATCTTATACTCGCGCCTTGTAGTGCGCCGTCCGCGCCGTCCGCACCGCTTCTCGAACATTTGACAGCTGACGCGCGTGCATGCGCCGTCGCGCCGTCGCCCACCATGTGTGCCGCGCGCGCTTCTCCTTCGAGAACATTCGACAGCTGACAGCGCATGCGCCGTCGCGCCGTCGCCATCTGTGCCGCGCGCGCGCTTCTCCTTCGAGAACATTCGACAGCTGACAGCGCATGCGCCGTCGCGCTGTATATATACTCAAGGTCGGCGCTCGCTCGCTCAGTTGCCGCTCGTCCGTTGGTTTGTACGGCGCGTCGACGTCCGAAGTCGCCGTGAAATGAATGCCAACGAATCCACAAACAGAATGATCGACGTCCCTTCGACCAGCGCCGCCCTTTTGTCAATGACGTTCTCTAGTTAAAAATGTACTGCACGAGCCTCGGCCCTCTAACGTGCTCCATTCTAGAACACTGAAAAGGTGATGAGGTGATATCTCGAACGTTAACTATCACAAAACATCAAGGCAGAACAAAAGACGTGCATGCTGCTGGAGCAATGCGTGCTTGTCTTGTTGCATCGTCGTATTTGGCACTTGTTAGCTTTGCAGATGTCGCACCGTCTTGTCTAAACAAAAACACTCCTCAACCAAACATGAAGTGACACTTACTGCAAATGGTATGCTCTTCTGGTAGAGACAGCTGTAACTGAATATTGTTTTTACTTCAAAAAGCAGAAACATACTTTGAAATCACACATATATCACGACAAACGCCTTAACAATGCTGGAGCGAAATTGAAACAAGAACTGATGCACTTCCAAGACCATTTGCAATGCCATGATATTAGGGTAGTTTTCTGCATGCACTTCTGAACATTTTGCATCATACTCTGAAGTTGCGAATAGGGTTCTAATTTGCTACGAATTAACACCGTTAATAATTAGGTTGCCTAATTTTCATATTTCATTACAAGGTCAATGCAGAAAATGACAAAATGTGGTCGGAAACTGTTAAAAATACTCCGTAATAATTTTTAAACACTATGCCGGTAACAAAATTGGGGTTAGGATATAGTATTGTGCACCACGATAATAATGAGGCCCATGAAGGAAGCGTCTTAGTAATAATATCACTGAATTTAGTTCAGAGTTGTTACATTCGAAATTCTTCTTATTTGTTCATTAGACTGAAACAAGTCCTTGGACATCGACACCTGTAACAGTAAGTTTTGATTTCCACTTACTACAACTGAATTATATCAAATCTTACTACCAAATTCATGTACCCTAATCATCATACAGTGTAGTTGCTGTTTCTGTTAGGTTTTTTTTATTAAGTAGATGTGAAACTAACTTATGACAGTTTGATGCCTTGCTGAGACTGTCATGAATTGTGAAATAGCAGCTGCTAGCTATAAAGAAAGCGCGTGTCTGAAGTTGAGTGATCTACAACTTTGAGTAGTACAAGAATCGAGCAACATATTTATTTCTTGTGCGTGCATCTGCGGCCGAGCAATCACTTCCTGTTTTCAGAAATTTATGAAGAGCCGTCGAAAGATAGAGTTTGATGGTTGTGGTCTAAATTGGGAGCATAGTGGGTACACATAATATCGAAGCGTTACATATCTTGAGACAAGGGGTGAATAAATGTCAGAATAATAAATAAACTAATTAATCGAATCGATTGACAGAGTGTGAGAAGCTGGGATCATTTCACCACTGGTTGAGCCACTGTCTTTTTTTCTGTGTGGACTCTAATATTTGAATCAGGAGTGCCACGAGACACCGAGGAACATAGTGCAGAACGTGAACCAGAGAAACACAGCGCAGAACGTGAATATCGGTTGCAAGTTGTACAACCGGACACCTCAGTTAAAGTGTAGGGTTGCAAAAGTCAAGGCGAGCATTTATTCACACAGTGATCTTTGGAAGTGAAACAAATGGCAACCCATCGATCAATAAATTACAATTAGCCATAACTAGCCAACATAACGAGCAGAGCAAATGCAAGACCACCATGTGTCAGCCGCTCCACAAATGTAACTGTCAACACATTTAAGAGTCATAATGCAGATAGAGTGCACATCTGTTTTATAATGACGCTTTTATAGCTCTTTCAGTTCTTATGGCCTGAGTTGCTGTGACTCAAGCGAAATCGTATAAGTGCTAACCTTTATAGGATTTTTAAAATGCTGTTGATGGTAATTTATCTATGGATACACAAGACAGTAGAAAGCCATGCCCAGAAGTTGATCCGCGATATGTTATTACTGAAAACATTTTACTCAAAACAAACTTTTTGTATGTGTAGAATGACAAAAGATGTGTCAATCAGTAATTAGAAAAAGTTTCCGCTGGTTTTTTAGGCAGGTATGGAAGAACAGCCACTTCCCGATTTGTTTTATGGCAGGCATTTGATCAATGTTAGGCACTATATTTCAGGCCTTACAATATTTCACCTTATAATACTCTTGTACCCACAATGCAATGAGGACCATAATAGTTTTACTAACATATTATGAAGTGGCCTTGCAGTTTGAATGAAAACATAAAAGCGAGTTATATGGTGTTAAGTTTTAGGTGAGAAGTGACACAAAAATTCTGTTACTACTTCAATAAAAGACCTTTTTTTTACTATTTAGCCCGGAACCGAATCTACTCATCCTACAACGGTGAGTACTTTGATATAAGTGTTAGTCTATGCATGTGAGTCATAGGTAAACATCGGATATCATTATAGTGTAAATTCATGAAGCTATTAAGATAAATGACATAGGTAAAACTGAGAGCTCATTACTTTTTGAAATTTTATTTGAGGAAATGTAGAAATGTCTAGATAAAGGCAGTAAGCGTTAACCATGCACCACGTTCAAACGCGCTGTGATGTTAACCACTCCACGGAACTATACTAAAAGTTACTGAACTGAAAGTTCAGGACCAAACTGAAAATTGTATTGACAAGAATTAAGATGGCCTACGCTTCGAGTAGGCAAGGCCTTCGGCGTCACACCATAATGTATTCACCCTGTTAGCTCACGTATGTAGTAATTTGAAAGCATGCAACATGGTTGTTACAATATTAATCTAAGCAGCCATAATACCCCTGTTCCAAACTTGAAGCTGTTCTAATTTCTTAAAAAGCAATATGTCGTTCCTGTGTAAACTTAACATTGAACTCTACATGGCGATAAATTTTATTTTCATGAACCTTCCTAGACTATGGTATTTCTGCTTAGCCAAATCCGGAGTAACGAGACAACAGCAGCACTGCCATATTTCTATTTCTCTCTAGAAAGAAGGAAGCATGCCTTCTCAGCCAATGACACACATGGTAAATGTTGAGAGGCATTTGTATTTCATGTGAATTTTTTTTGTGTACTCCAAATAGAAGGGACCTGACAAGACATTTACAAGAGAATAGGCACGTACAGAGGGGGGGGGGACCGATAAAGAAAGATTGAGACAAATATTTAGCACCTTGTATCTTTCGCAATAGGTAGCTTATGACCTGCTCATCCCGGCTAGAACCCACGCTTGCATGAGTGCGCTATGTTCATTTATTTAGAGATGCTTTTAGATCACATGGCCGAAGTTTCGGTTACACAGAGCAACAAGCTAGGCAGGAGGAGTCAAGGTGGCTAGGTAGGCATAGCTGACCACGCGACCACGCAACACTCTGACGTGGGCGTCGAGCACACGAGACAATGTGTGAGTGGCCACGAGAGGGCGCGGTGCCAACCTGCCAGCACAAAGTCGTGACGTATAGATTTGTTTACACTGACACCGCGCTGATGTCGGCCTCGCAGGATGGTCCACTTTTCACTCAGACGAGCGGCATACTCAATGAAATTAATTTTGAATATGTTCTTGGCTGTGGTTCCCTTCAGCGGAAGACGGTGTAATTTTTTATGTCGGTCAAATACCGCGCTGCAAAACAGTGTTACAATCTCACTATGAGCAAATAAGTGTTTCAGAAAGGTCTACTTGGTCTCTGTGACATCAACCAACTTACGCATCAACAATGTTATTCACTAGAGATTGTTTAGTTTCCTGTTTTGTGTGGAGCATAACTTTTTACCATTGCTGCAGGGACACACAATAGAGACAGCTACTTAGACCTGTTTGTAAATTGGGTCTTGATTGCAAACAGACACAACTTCGTACCGAGCTATTGCATGCTAGGATCAACGAACACACACCTCGCCAACACAGCAAAAATTGGTTCATCAACATACTACACATGCACGCACACACACGCACTTGCAGGCACACACACACCGGCGCACACACGCACTCACTTACACACACGATCGTACGCACAGACGCATGCTCGCATACACACGAACACACGTAGAAACATGCGTACAACCCCTTAAACACAACGAACCACACACAGAGAGGCCAAATATAGTAAATAGACTGAAGCCTCTCGCTATCGAGACATCTATTCGTTTCTTACGATTACCTTCTGCTGGATGAAAATGAAGGATGAACGTTAATGAATCACTCTCTCATAACTTTCCTGGCGGGGTGTGTGCGCGAACTACAACAAAGGCAAATTCGAAAATGACGAGATGTCGTGCTTTCCGTAGCAACTCTGTACTTTCTTTTATTCTAAATAAGCAATACATAGCACAAATACCTCACAATCAGATCTCTAGCGAATGACTCTCCGTGCGGATAATAATGCAGCCATGCCATGCTGGGGTGGTCTAGCAGCTAAATTACTCGGCTGCAGACCCACAGGTGACAGGTTCAAATCCCGGCTGCGGCGGCTGAATTTTCGATGCAGGCGAAAATGCTATAGGCCTATGTGCTCCGATTCGGGTGCACGTCAAAGAACCACAGCCGGTCGAAATTACCGCAGTCCTCCACTGTGGCGTCTCTTATAATCATATGGTGCTTTGGGGACATTAAACGTCAGATATTGATGAATCGTAATGCAGGCATCTTTATGTAGAGACGCTCCCAACAGAACGGCTTTCTCATACTGCAGCTCAATAGAAAGCAAGTTGCCACGATTTATTCGGTATATGCCTTCTTGAAATAGGCAATGTAAGGCATGTTTCAGTCGAGGCGATTCGCCCTTGTGTCAGTACCCTGGTTCATCATTTTGATGCAACAAAAGCTTGACACTCGGTGCCATGGAAGCAAGAAAATTTATTCGGCGCAAACGAATGCAAATAATGTTCAATTGTCTTTCATCCATATGTGTGGCTTCATTTTTCTTAGCCACTAAAGCCACTACAAAAGTGTGTCTTTGCCGATTTCGTAGGATTGCCTCGAATGTGCAAAGAATGGTGTAAGAACTAGAAATAATGCATTTCTAAGGGTAATATTTAAAACATCTCAGCCAGAATAATTATGCTGAAATCTTCTGCTTTTTATTAAACTAGACGCCGGAGGGAAGCAGCCCCACAAAGTCGACGGGAACGCTGGTTAGTTTTCCATTTTTATTTAAACATCACTGTCAATTATTTTCGATAGAGAATTTTCCTTGAATGTTTACATACAATTTATTTGTAGGCTTCACACAGTTCATATTTGCAAAGGTCACTCCGGCAGTGCCACAGTGGTTGGAAATGAGTATGTGTAAATATCTGCTGCCACACCTGAAACTACTGCCAATAAAGCAAAGCTAGGTGGAAGTAATCTTGCGCAGAGCAATCAAATAAATTAGAACAATCGCAAGTTGTAGCTGCCTGCTCAAAGCTCAGAAGCAGTTTACAGTAGATGGACATTTGATTTCCTTTTTATGTGTATTGCAGTATGCAAGGTAGTTAACGCAGTGAAAGTGCAATGCACGCTTCCGAGTGTACAGAGAGTATAGAATCACATACTCTGGATAAACGTCTCAATGGGATTGCTCAGATTGATGCATATGCACAAAATGTGCATTACTTGAGGTAATCAAGTGCCCCTAAAAGCATTCCTGACGAACTTTGGAGAAACCTAGGAGAGGCACAGTCGTGCTATTCTAAACGATTACTTGCGAAAATTCTGTGTGTCGCCACCTATTGCATGAAACTAGCATATAAATGCAGAGACAACTTTGTAAGAAGTAGCAAGAGAACAGCTTTCATAACAGTGGTTGTAAAGGCATGCCTTTATGCACAATCAGCGTTGTTCTCCTTTTAAAAGGCCTTCATGGCTAAAAAAATGTTCATGTGATACTCTCCGTTCCAACAGCCAGTAACATCCTCAGTGGAGTCCACGTCTAAAACGGTAAGTTTCAAAGTTCCTTTGCCCTGACGCGATTCGACTCTATATCAGGAAGATTTGTCACTGCGATCTCTGCCAAAAAAGGGAACCGCGTGGTTGTCTTTCTTCTTTTTCACATAATATGTATGTTTAATTTACTATGTCAGTGTCGACAAGGTGCCGAAAGGTAGTGGTGACCTTGTGTCTAAGTTTGAACAGTGCCACTGAACTCGGATAGAGTAGAATATGTGCACACACACACACACACACACACACGCACACACACACACACACGCGCGCGCGCACACACACACACACACACACACACACACACACACACACACACACACACACACACAAGCACATCTTCTAATCTGGGTTTAGTCGCGCTATTCAAACTAGCGTGATAAACCAACTGGTCCGCCAACGCACTTTCATGTTGTGTCCAGCGTTGTGTCCACCGTCATGTTGTGTCCACTAAGCACAACCGAGTAGCAAGTCGTTTTACAGAAAGCTGTGTATTAGTCAATTTATATTAACCAGAATCAAGAGACAGGGATGCTAACGAAAGTGTAGGATATGTTACTAATAGTAATTGCAATGTAAATATGAAGAAAGAAACGCGGAAGAAAACATGACTTGCTGTAAGCCGGGATTGAACCTACATGTGACCTTCTAAATGGGCCTCATTCTGTACCTACTGCACTATGGCGGTTGGTCTCTCTGCCCATTTTATCGAGTATATAGGTGTACTTATATATGATGGTGCCAGACAGCGGCGTTAGTAGCCATTACAGCGAGTGTGCAGCACTCTTGTTTAGCGTGTTGACGTAATGTATCACGTGATCTTACTACGATCTCGCAGCTGACTCACAATCTCTCACATACTACCTGAAGGCATCAAGTCTGCAAAAACGATGCCCTCGGCATTACTGAAAAAAAAAAACTGAATTGAAGGGCTAGTTTTTTTTGCTAGACACAATAATAGTGAGAACTAACAAACAAGGAAGGAAGGAGAAGGAAAGGAAAGGCAGGGATGTTAACTAGTCTAGAACGACTGGTATGCTGCCCTACACTCATGACATGAATGAGGTAGTTTGAAAGATAGAGAGAGGTGAGCATTCGCACAATTAGTCACACACCTCATAGTCACCATTAGGCCAGGGAAAATCGCCAGTGCAAAACTGATGACTTAAAGCAGTTCAGCATCACCTTCACCATCTTTATCTGCGATGACTTTTCGGGACGACATTTCAGAATGGTTTTCACCGTCATTGATCTGTGATATATGCGAGCTAGAGCATATGCAAGTGTTTGCCTCTACGCATTGTAGTCTGGTCACTGGAAGAAAAAAAAGCATGAGAAAGAAATTATAAGAAATCTTATGTATTATTATCCCTTCTACGACATCGCGAACAAACGAAGACTTTCTTCGAAGGCAGCAAATTTAGTCCGTGCCCCTGGCATGTTCCTTTCGGCCAGTTTACTCTCTTCGCATTTACATTACAATTACTACTAATAGTTTTTTCATACATTCCTTCACTTGACCTCCTGGTTTTCATTCTTTAAGAAATATGTATGCTTATTCATTAACTTTAACTGTTTATTCACCTAAGCCATGCAAAGAAAACAAACACCAATGACATGCTTCTGCTTCCAGCCAGGCACAGCACCGACTGAGCCAGGTTACACGACGGTACGTATTTCATTCGCATAATTTCTTGCTTTCGGATCTCGATTTTCATTCTCCTTTTCTTGATCTAAAAGAACAATACTACCACAAAGGCTTAGCCTTTAGGCCTGCTGCTTAAAGCCTGCACGAGGACTTTAAGCAATACTTCACTTGTCTTGAAAAAACGTGGGAATATTCTGATAACAGGTTTATTCATGAGCATGTCACCGCACTTCTCTAGGATTGTTATTTTCACTTTTACAAGAATTTGTGCTCGTGCACTTTGACTGCTGGCCTACACAACAATTGGGATTTTTCCATGCATATTCTTGAGCAAATGAAGTTACCTGGTCTCTTCATGTTGCTTCAATTTACGTAACAATATTTTATAAGAGACCTGCTGTGAACCTTGTGCTGAAAGTTTTCTGCCTAGGACCTCCCCCATTTGGAAACACTTTCAAAAATACACTGAGGTCGGCCGACAATTGCAAGGTGCATTAAGCTGAAGGACTCTCTGACTTTAGTTCTTATATAGGTGACTTGCGCTTTTCATGGCGCTTGTCCATGTTCAGCTGTGGAATGCTCTGATGTATGGTAGCCCTCACTGTTACTTTCTCATACCACTTGTTTAGAAAATATCAGCGATGTTAAAAGATGAACAACTGTAGTGACTAGTCAGTCAAGTATCCTTACCGTTACTTTACATATAATATTCAAGAATCACGTTTTCAATGTCGAATGAAAAACATCCCTTTCTTCTCCATGTTAAGTGGCACACAACAATTCAAGTGTATCAGACGTGACAATTGAGTTGCTCTAGGTGGCTACCTCCGAATGTAGAGGCCACTTTTCCGTAATGAAGTGAAAGCCTTCGATGCTGAGATATAGAGTTTTGCATGTAATTAAGTGATAAACCTTGTGTGACAATTGTCTTTCAGCCAAGCGAAACGCCAGGTCCTGTAACGGTAAGCGACGACGGCTGGCCCTGCGACGCATGCGCAACTTTCGGGAAGCATGACGCGCGGCAAGAACGATAAACAATCTGCGCTGTTAGGTTAGAGTGAGTGACCTAATACCTTTCAGCTATGCATTTTAACGTTGACTATCACCGCAGCAAGCATCTCGGCAGCTTTTAAGCTTAATAACACATCCGTCGTGCATACCCTGTTTTGTTTCGGCAACAGCATACGATTATTTTCTCAGTAATTGAAGACAATGAATGTCGCAATACTAGTTCGCCTGGTTAAGGAAAAAGAAAACAACGGCGTCCTGTTTGTGAGCCCATTGCTTGGCATTGTATTCGTAATAATATCAGGTCAATGTAGACGAGAATATTAGGAAGTGATACTTCTTGCATCGTCCAACAGTCACGTAATGAAGCTTGATTTCATGTTTTATGTATGAACCAACACATTTAGGGATGAATCCTGTGGGAACAATTTCAGGCCATTTTAAAATATAAAGTGAGATAACATAAAATATCAACACTGGTAAATACATTGAAATACTACCTCGGCACATACCTTAAAATTTTGGTCCTTAACGTTATCAGCAGCTTGAGCCATTAATGAAAGTGAGGAAACGGTGACAGCTTCAATATAGATCATGTTCTTTTCTAAAGCAGCACGTGTTCCAAGTATCTGAATTTGATGCTGCTAAAGTGTGTGCTAGTTGGCACATCGCAACAACCAGGGCATGAACCTTATTTGTCATTAGCATCTGACTGCCGCATTGCTACTAATAACTTTGAAAAGGCCTTAAGTTTCTCCGGTAGCAAAATATGAGCAACTAGAGCTAACGAAGTTGGCAAGAAACAGTACGATAATGAGAGCGTGAAATGCACTCTTGAAGCTTAAGGCACCTCATCACACATGCTTTCTTATGATGTTTGATCGCGAGATCATATATTTACTATATTTTGGTCTTGCCTGATTCTCTCCTAAAAATGTTGCACCGTTTAATGGCATGAAATGTAATAGTAATTGCACGCTGTGTGCTACAGTACACAACATAGTAGATAGATCAAATTTGTGTTCGAAACGGGATTGCTGCGCCTATCATACTGATACTTCGTGCAGATCACTAAAATAGTCGGAGATTTGTATCATGTACTGGTCGGAGCATGATCAAGAGGAGCTCGACAGAAACAAACCATTGCGGATAATGCTGATACAATGATAACAGTAACACGTATCAGAGTCTTATTTTTCAGAAAAAGAGCGTCGTACATACTATAAACTGGAGCTGCCGCCAAAAAATTACAACGGAGAAAGAGGAGCTGTGCGTGACATAAGAAATAACATTTTATTGGTTTCATACAGGCTGAAAGAGAACTCAGCGTCCTACAGTCTAAGGAAGTAGCGGAGAAGCCAAGCGTAAGCCGACGAAACTGCGTCTACAAGTTGAATTACCTTCATCCTTAACTCTCCAATCATGATGCACAGTTTTAGCACAATTCCTGCGATGATTCTAAAAAAAATTATGCTGTTGCTGTGCGTGAATGGTTTGAAAGTCTTCGCTTACTGGCTCCACGATTTTCGTCGCATTCGTATTGCGGAACAATTGAGCTTTGGTGCTGCGTTTAAGAGTAGTAGATTAAGTTGTTCTGAAAGTTTAACATCAGTGTGACAAAGAACTCTTGCTTTTTACTCAAAGTTATGGTGACGTAGCTGTTACCTCCTGCAAAAAGAGTTATTGCCCAGGTAAGTTGATGACATAGGTCTCTGCACTTTTTTTAACAGCGTGAATTCCGTCATCAAGGTACGACGTGCCAAAAAACGAGAAATAAACATGCCGTGACGATAGGAATATACCTTGCTGATGCAACATGTAATACATGAATTACATTGAATTCCTCTCACATTCAGTATACAAAACATAACGTTTAGGGATCTAAATAAATACAAATTGATGTATTGTTTTATCAGCAAACACTGCTTGATAATTTATAAAGCGTTGTTGTCATAGTTCCACTTCGATCTCACACTAATAAATGGCACGCGCATCGCAAGCATCTTCCTTATATTTCAATTTTGCAAGCCAAATATGCACGCAGTCATAACGCTATGTTAAGCATGGCCACTGGCTTGCCCGTCTTGCCTTCAGCCGAGAAGTACACTGCAGGAAAGAGCTGAAAATGATACACACAGTAGTGAAATTCGTTCAAAATAAAGTACCATAGCAGTTATTCACATGAAAACCGGTCCTCCTATCTGGAAGTCGGCTTATAAAAATTGAGCTGTTCATACTTGCTCAGACTAGCACAAATACATTATGGGGGCTAAAGATTTGTGCCCACACTTCGTTGTGCAATCGAAGGTTCTGAACTCGGATATCACAGCAACGCAATACATGTCTGATTTAACCAAATGTCGAATTCCATCAACATGTAAGAGGAGAGTATTGCGCTAGCATGCGAACCACGACTGAATCTCTATCTTTAACAGCTTCTACCATGTTTAAGCTTCGTGGCGTAGCACGCGCATTTCCTAATGTAAAAACAAAGGACATAAATATGGCGTACACTGCAGATTAATCTATGGTCACCAAAGACACGATCAAAGCGTCCGCGCTGCCCTGAACGCACGTGCGTAGCCAATCTCCGGAGTAGAAAGGAAACTGCTGTGCAATGCATTTGCCTCTGGATAAAGCTGGTTTTCAATGCACAAATATAGATGGCAACAGCGCGAGCCCGAAAACGAAATCGGAAACAAAAATACACCGTGTCTAATATTGACTAGAGTCACTATCGGCACAATCATACATGGCGCCCACGGAGTTCTCGTGGGCTGAATAAAAGCGAAAGCAAAAGAAGTTTACCGATTCCGCCGAAGCCTTCGTCGCCCACAACGGGATTGCGATAAGATTGTTGATGGTGACCACGCCTTACCAATAGCGCGCGGCTGTTTAGATTGTTTATGAACACTGTTCTCGTTCTTTCATGTCCGACATTTGTGACGCTTGGTGGTCGGTGTGCTCCAACGATTTATTCGAGAATTTTTCCGAGGATCCTTTTGAGAATCCTTTGAGAAAACCAGTTCGCGGCTAAGTATGAATAGGGCAAGTTGTACACAATTACACAATACGTGTGCTTGCCGTGATGAAGAAAGACATCCAAAATACTCCATTTTCTGAGTGAACTGGGCTTGAATTAACAGTCATTTACTCTACTGATGGGAAAACATTGATCTTTACAGAGGAGAGTCGGCATTAGAGAATATAAGCTGTGTTGCCAAGTTTTAACGAAGCAAGACATTGAAATCCTGGGCACTTTTCTTTTTGTTGGCTTGGTTCTTTGGTCTGACCAGCAAAAGTCCCAGTAACTGGTGCTCGCATACGTCTATGTAAAGACTTCGTTAACATGTTCATTTTCAAGTGCGGATGCTTCCAGTGTGGTATGCGGAGACTTAGAAGGTGATGTTCCCTCTTTTGTTAAGGCCGCGGTATATTCTATCCTAAGCCTAATGTTCATTCAATACAGGCACTTAAACCAACTGGGTCTGGAATAGTTTGTCTTAGTTCCACCTGCTCCTAATTTAAAAATCTTTCCTCATTCTGAGACACTGAAGACAAGGGACCCACTTTAAGTACTTGAAGGTGCATTGTATGTATTTTGTTGCTATGGGTTTGGCTTGCATATTGCTAGCGAATGCTAGCAGTTTTCTTTTAGCAATATTATTGAGTGAAGGTCATGATTTTCATAACATCAGGCCCTTTCTAGGCAAATGTGAAGAATTAGCGTTGGTCGCAATTGTAACACTTCATATCAGTGGTCGGAGGGCCGCATCAGTATCTGTGCCTTTATTCTCACTTCAAAGGTTTTCGACACTTAATGAGTCGCGTATTGGTTTCTCCTTCTAACGTAGGGCATTTATCATATCAAAATAATGAAATTTGCCAGTTGCTGTCTCTGAATAGACGATGCAGTTAATCCAAGATGTGCAGAAAAAATGCAATGGGGTGCGTGATTTTATAGTATAAGTTTGAGACATTAGCGTTAGTCTAAAGATCTAGAAATTATGGCATCGATTGACCTTGTGAGCTTTTTTGTGGCTTTATCAAGGAGCTCGGCAATATTTCGAATTTCGCAGTTTGTATGCTTGGTCTTCGGTTCCTCAGCCGGCAACATGGATCCTGCATAAGATGTGTGTCACATGTGTTGGGTGATTATTTATGACAACAGATACAAAGGCATAAAGCAGTGGTAAGTGGTTTGAATAAAGGCGGTGCATCTAGGGCCATTCTGGAATCTCAACTAGTCCGGTTTAGTGCGATATTCAATGTGAGCATTTATTTGGAATTCATTTGAAATATATTTGCTATGTAAGGTTGAAAGTAGCTCTTCGTAGCTTGCAATGAGCCTTGCAACATTCGATTAACGGCGGATCAGTGAATTGAGAATAGACGACGAACTTTCAATTATTCAAAAGTTTCAGAATGGCACCCAGTCTAGCTACACAAATTTCCAAGTTTTTAGGAGATGCGTAACAGTGTTAGCTTCAAAAAGGTCCAGAATGTTGCTCCAAGCAAACGCGACGATGCTTTGTAAGATCACGTGGGCCACACACGAGAGCAGGCCTAAGTGGTCGTAGAATGTACAACTGAAAACACCAGGAAGGCGAAGACAGCGCTGATGTGCACTGACCACAAGTTCAAAAGACTCGCCGTGTTAGTGAAACGTCTGGGAATAAGCTGCGCAACCACTAAAGTTTAACGTGACCATATTTGTTGTTGACTACCTGTTGCACAGATTTTTGAACAAGCCGATACGACACACCAGAAAACGGGGTGTTTTCCCACAATGAAGAGGAGCGCACATATCATTGTGCACATTAGAGAGCATCCAACAGATATCTTGTTGGCGTGCAAAGAGCATTGACTACAGCAAGTCTCAAAAACTAATAATTACTTGTTCATTCCTGTTCTACATATTACTTTCATAGGGTATACCTTGAGGAGCAGACTTCAATCATTGCGAATTTCTGCAGCTCCTTTAATCTGTTTATTGCCTACATGACTGTGAAAGTTGTGTCGTTACAGCGATCTGTGAATGAATACATCACGAAGATTCTCATATAAGGAGGTTAACTTGTGCCTGGCTAGAATATGAGACGATTTTATATCAAAGTTCATCAAGATATGGAAAACCCCTCTCAATGTACCAGAACTAACACAACTCACTCGTTCACTCGCCATCCTTTAACTTATTCTTTCTGCTTGACAAATGGCCTCGTAGCGACAATCTTCCCTCCACATTACCATCATGCAGTACTTTGTTTCAGTCAGTTGACCTAATATGCTTGTATTATCACCATAGTCCCCACTGTATTGCTGATATCTACGAATAGGATAGTACGTTTCAGGACCCCTTTATGACATTTGCAATACCAATGTTTTCAATTCCTTTCAAATTTTTATGTCTGACCTTGCTGTGAAAGGCATTTCTATTTCAAGCTATGTCTGTCAACATGGTTTTATTCAAGAGCATTTTGGTACAACTGGCTGCTCTTACTGTTGACAGCTTTGTTTCAGAACACGCAGGGTGCGTGTTCATAGTATTCAAAAAGAAGTTGGCTAAGCACAAGTCGTTGAAAGAAAGTTTTGTTCAGGTTGACACTACTGGCTCAAATCTTGTGTAAAAAACACATCAAATTATTCCTACAAAATTCTAAAAGAATTTTAAGGGAAACTGTGTCCTTGACAATGCTCTTTTTTATATTTCTCAAGATAGCTTCATTGTGTCAGTGCATACGAGTAGCTCCCTTCTTTTCGAGAATCGCAATCCTTTTGCTGGGGTAAAATACGAAAGGCAGAGCTTCCAATAGTGATTACCGAAAGCCCTAGTCCCTTCAACTCTAACTATAACGCGTCATATACTGACCTATAATTTCTTTATATTCGTTATTCAGGGATCAAAACCTACGGAACCAGGAGGAGTAAGTATATGTGCTGTCATACTGCTTTTTTCATACAGAAGTGTCCTAAACTTAATATTTCTCGTAAAAACTTCACAAAAAGTTGCAACCTTTTAGGGATACTAAGTAAAGATTTATTGTTGTATCGAACACGGGAAAGTACAGAGAAGTAACTCCACTTCGCTCGAACCATTGTTTATAGTTGCCAGAGACAACGGACACCGGCGTGGTAAGTATGACTCTGCTGAACGCACTTTAATTTCATTCGTACCGCGGTATATATTTTTCTGTCAAATTTATACTACAGTGCTTGTTCTCAAGGTTCGAAAGAGTGACGAAGAATAGGTTATATTTTCCTATAGCATCCCCTCGCAAAATTGTTAGTTGATTTTAACCAGGCAAACATTGCTGCCGAAACAGTGAAATGTGGCTCAACGTCCTATGAATATACCGAGTAGAGCAGTTCGCTTCTATTGTGACAACTGGAAGCAGATATCGATATTCTCCAAGAGACCAAACGGCAGCAATAACCAACCAGATATTATGAAGTGTTTGGACGTTAAAATGTAGTTTAGTCTACCTGATGTCAATGGCTTAAACATCTTGTAGTTGACAATCTATCATCAAGTGGATACTGTATACTTTGATGCCACACTATACATTTCCTTTAGCATAGTCCTATCACTACATTTATAACTAGGTAGTTGAAGAGGTGGAAGCGTGTCGGATAAATAACAATAAGACTTGCAACTTTTTTCTTTCAAGCTGCAACATGTTAACGACTTCTATACAAATCAATACTTTATATAAATATCACCCATTGCAACTGTAAACTTCTTGTAAAAATAACAACTCGGATCACCAAACTGGCAAGAAAAGCGATACATATAAATCTAAAAAACATGCGTTAATCTTTTTTTTTCGGAGATGACTACACTCCTTTCACCAAGTCGTGAGAGGCGCGACAGTCCAAAAAGGGAGTTAACCGGTATTTTCTAAAACATCAACATAAGCGAGGAGGCAAGAGTCGGGGAAGAATGCAAGAAATAATCGTGTTTTTCTAGAGTGATGAACTAAACCAAGAACGCAACGTGTAACGCTCTTTCTTTTGGCTCGTTGTTTGTAGCGGCCAGAAACAACCAAACAAGGTGCGGTAAGTGTCTTGAATGCATGTACAGCGTAACAGTGAAAAATTATTCGTACCGAACGTCTCTCTGTTGATATTGTTTATCAAATAAAGTTCACAAGTACCTTGTTCCGTAAGGTGAATGCATAATGAAATAGCAACAATGGTTAATATGAGAATAGTGCATCTCTTCTGCGCACTACTTTTAATGTTGTGCGATGTCAGTTTAAGCTCTGATTGTCAGGAAGACTGATAAAAAACGAATGCCAATTGATAGACGTCGTTGAGTCCTAGAAGTACTGATGCTTCTTTTTCTAATCTTCACTGCTTTGACTAAATAAGAACTATCGAACAGCTAGTTCGACAAACTATTAGTCAAAATTGCATTTCTTCACAGTACATGGCCAAGTTTGTGCATTTTGTGTCATTTCCGCCAGGGATTACAAAACACTGCCTTGTTGATTTGTAATGCTCTGAGGTAAAGCCATTTTTGTAACGAGAAACAATTACGCACTTCGAAAAATAATGTAACCCGTATTAGTTGAAGCAAGACTAGCTTGTGTCTATGAAAAAGCTGAAAACTTAAGAAGTTTTTTTGCTAAACTTTGTTGAATTCATCTTTTATGCAATCAATATGTGGAAACTTGTGAATTTCAACATACAGATGAACTAGCATTGTTGAAATTTGGCATTATTTCCTGCTTCATATAATTTAATTGTTATCTGCTAAAATATTGTGCCGAAGGAACAATATCTACTTTAAAACATCGAACTAGGCAAGCTAATGTTGCTTTCATTTGTTTGTGCTCTAGTTACCCTAAAAACATGAAACTGGCCAAAATGAGTCCTGTGCCAGATTTGAAACTTAATTATCCTCTAAAGCTCCTTATTCTGCTTCATCTCCCCTTGAACTACTTTATGCGGATATTGACAATATTCCTGTACTAAAATTTCTATATCACAATGGAAACCAACATCTTTCCTAGGAATCGATACCTACAGGGAAAATGGCGTTCGAGATTTCCAGTCATGATATCTTATAAAACTCTTCATTTTTATCTATCCCCTATTTACTACTTCGTATGAATATTGAAAATAATTCTGCTCTACAGTTTCTAGTTACATCACAGATATCAGTGTGTTTCCAACAGTTTGAGATGTACAGGTCTAGAAGTAACTTTCTGTTGGTAACTGTGCAATGCTGTATTTCAACAGTAGTTAATCTCGAAATCTTCTGTGGGATTTTCAAGTACTTAATGAAACTAAATATAGTATACTGCGAGCCAATCGTATAGACACCAGAAATAAATTTTGTTCCATAAATTATCTCTATTTCAAAAGGCAATCAAGAGAAACAGGACCAGGAGATGTTAGTTTGTCATCTTTGCGAATTTAGTGGTTCTCTCTCTCTCTCTCTCTCTCTCTCTATATATATATATATATATATATATATATATATATATATTAGCCCTCTCCCAATCGTGCAACATTCTAAACACGTATTTTATAAAAAGGCCCTATTTTTCATGCTTCCTTGATACTCGTGGTGAGAGATGACTAAACCAGGCGCTGCGAGTTGCTAACTAAAGATCCACTTTGCATAACACATCATTTATTGAAGTGAACTGGCGTAATGCCTGACAGTTTTCAGCAGACAACGTTGTGTGGTTTTCGATAAAGCCCCACGTCCAACTGTACACAAGTTACCATCCACTGCTCTTCACAGTGTCTCTCTCACAGAATAGTTGTGTTCATGAGCATCACAAAAAATTACTGAAGAGTCAAACAATCTTCAACAAAAAACGACGTTCTACATTTAAAGAAAACTATGAATGCGAAGTTGCAGTTTTCTAAGCGTACGCTGCCAAGCTTGTTCATTAGGTTCTATCTCTTTCTGGGCATTCATTGCATTGTTTTTGGTTGGGCTCATCAGACGTGAAGCATTTTCGAGATATCCTTTGCACACCTTTCAAAATAAAGTAACCAGACTGGTCTAAAGAAAGGATTTCCTTATGTTTCTGAAAGAAACGTTTATACTCTTGAACTTTTTAGTTTGGCAATATAGCACATTTCCTACCGTTGTTTTTGTGAAAGCTAAGCCAGCAATTCATCAAAATTGCGAAGAATTTTTTTTACAATTAAATTGGCATGCATTGCGTCTTTCTAATAGGCAGAATTCATTATTACCAAAATGTTGCGTTCAACAAACCATCTCATTTCGAGTACATTGAAAAAAGGAAACTGAAGCTGACCTGAATTTTTTGTACCAAAGTTCCCAGAAAAAAAAAAGACCAGGCCAAGTCAGTTGCATTTGTGGTTTCAACAATTATTATCGTATAAATTTGCCTAATTGTCTCCATCTTCTCTTCAACTAACCCATGCGGATGTTGATTTGATTAGGGTGCTCGAAGTTCGGATTTTGTAACGTAAAACAGTAGCCTTCCTAGGGATCGAGAACAACCTGTCCAGAAATAGGTTGTCTTTGATGACTCCGTAAGACTGTATTTCAAAGTTGTTATCACATTGAAAACATCTTTAGAATATTTATACGTACCTCTATAACTTTTTAAATTAGTCCAATCGATTCCTTTCAAGGGGTCAAGTTCTATTCGGTATTAGAAATACCAGGCACAGTTTTTCATAACCTGTGTCGGTAATGATGTCTTCATGCGGCACACAAAATAAAGCCTCTTATAATAGTCGGAACTGAAGCTTGGTTCAAACATATAGATACCAAAATGAAATGTCTTGCTTCATGACTTTTTTTTAACTCTAATAAGGATTAAGACCAACAGGACCAGAAGAAGTGAGTTCATTTTCGCGAATTTCGTGGTTCACACTTTTGAGATTAACGTTTTTAGCGCTTTTTAAAATTCCGCGAGGAGCGGAAGCTTGATTTAAAAAAAAACGGTCCCGCTTTTTTTGCTTTCCTGATTCTAGTGGTCAGAGAAGACTGAACCAGGCGCGGTAAGTTGCTAACTAAGGATCTACTCTACATAGCACATCATCAAAAGAAGGCAACGCGCGTTACGTTTCACAATTTTCAGCAGACTGCGCTGTTAGGTTTTGATAAAGCACCACGTTCATCTGGTTTTGTTTCGTTTACCTGTCCCGAGGGACGTTACATGAGGGGTGGGCAAAAAGAGACGAAAAAAAAACAAAAAAGAAAGAAAATCAGCACTGACAATAACAAAAAGTAGAAAACAGCAGTAGATCATAATTAAAAAGTTAAAATATGACTTTCTACGGCGTCTTCAAATCGACCAAACTGAGAAGATATAGTGATGTGGGCGGGAAGGTTGTTCCAGGCTTCCGCTTCCTGAAAGAAAATAGTGTCTGGGAGGTCTTTGTTTTCGGGCATACGATATATACTGCGTTGGGGCCGGAATGTCGTGATGTTTAATGCGCAGATCTGATGAACGCATTGCGTGGTGGCAAGGAATGAAATACTTTACGATACAAGCACAAGCTTGAAATGTTACGTTAAGAGGCAAGATGTGGAAGAATAAGGTGATATTTGACTGTTGACGCACTCATGGTATTTGAGTAATTCGAGATAATTGATCTTGAAGTTAGCATCAATTGCGCTTCACCGTGTTTTTTCACAGAAGAGCAATCGTCATGAAATTCGCAGCAAAATGACTGACAAAATGAACAATTTTCAACAAAAATGTCAAGTTCTACGATGAAAGAGAACAATGAGCGGAAAGTTGCAGTTTTCAGAACTTGAATTGCTGAACATGCTCATTTTGTTCCATCTCTCTCCAGCCATTCATTGCATTGTCTTCTGTACGGCTGCTGAGACGTAAAGCATTTTTGAGCATTCTTTACACACCTTTAAAAAAATCAGACTGGTCTAAAAACATTGTGTTCTTATGTTGATGAAAGGGACGTTTAATGTATTGAATGTCTTTTTTGGCGTAATTGCACAATTTATACTGTTGCTTTCGCAACAATTTAACCAGAGTTCATCAAAATTGCGAAGAAAATATAAATTGGCATGCATTGCACTTTTCTAAAAGGCAGGTATCTATATTACCCAAATGTTGCTGTGAAGAAACCAATATTTTCGAGAACATCGAAAAAAATAAGCTAAAACCACCTTCAATCGCTTGTGCCCTAGTTCCCCGAAAGAACAAAACCAGGCCAAGTAGGTTGTACTTGTGGTTTCAACATTAAATATGGTATAAATGTGCCTAATTGTTTGCACCTCCTCTTGAACTAACCCATGCGAATGTTGACATGATTACTGGGCTCGAAGTTCGTATTTCGTAACGGAAATCAATATCTTTCCTAGAAATCGACTGCTACTGGTCCAGAAGTAACTTGCCTTTGATTAATCTGTAATTCTCTGTTTATAAGGTGCTTATGACATCAAAAACGTCTTTATAATATCTATATGTACCTCTATAAACATTTTATATTAGTCCCATTCAGTCCTTTTTAGTGGTCTCGTAGTATCCGGTATGGGAAAGTCCAGATGCAGTTTTCCATCACCTTTGTCGGTAAAGATCTCTTCCAGCTGCACAGCGTAATAATGCCTCCACACATAGTAGGAATCGGAGTTTAGTACATTCTTATTCACACCAAAAGAAATATTTTGCTTGATAACTTTTTTCCACTCACATAGCGATCAAGACCAACAGGACCAAGAGAAGTTGGTTTAATTTCGCAAATTTCGTGGTTGCCACTCTCCAGATAAACTTTTTTTAGCCTTTTTAGATTTTCGTGACGAGCGAAAGGATGATTTTATAAAACGCTCCTACTTTTCTTGCTTTCCTGATTCTAGTGGTCAGAGACGACTGAACCAGGCGCGGTAAGTTGCTAACTATAGTTTCACTTTCCATAACACGTCGTCTAATCAAGGAAACTAGCCTTATATTTGACAATTACCAGCAGACTACGCTGTTCGGTTTTTGATCAAGCACCATTTCAGTCTGTACAGAAGTTGGCGTAAATTGCGCTCGATCGTGTTTTTCTCAAAGAAGAGCGGTCGTCATGAAACTCGCAACAAAATGACCGACGAGATGAATATTCTTCCACAAAAAATAACAATCTCCATTGCAAGAGAACTACAACCGCAAAGTTGCAGTTTCCTAAACGTAAGCTGCCAATCGTGTTCATCATGTTTCATCTATCTCTGGGCATTTGCTGCATTGTCTTCTGTTATGCTCTTAAGGTGTAAAAACATTGCAGAGATACTTTCTACACACCTTCAGAAATAAAGTAACCAGGCTGGTATGATGAAATAGCACCCTACACGTCCGCTAGAGAAATATTTATTCTGATGAATACTTTATTTTGGCAAAATGAAACATTTTCTATTGTTGTTTTCGCCAAAGTTAAGCTAACAATTATTCAAATTTGCAAAGGAATGCTTTAATATAAACAGCATGCACATCATCTTTCTAATATTAGAGAGTTCATTATTACCCCAAGCTTGCGGTAAACCAACGGTTTCATTTCAAAAACATGGAAAAAAGAAACTAAAGTTGCTTTTAATCGTTTGTACCCTAGTTCCCAGAAAGAACAAGACCAGGCTAAATGAGCTACACTTGTGGTTTCAACTAGAAACCTATAAATCTGTCTAATCATTTCCACATCCTCTTGAACTAACCCATGCGAGTGTTGGTATGATCACTGGGTTCGAAGTTCGTATTTCGTAACGAAAATCAATATCTTTCCTAGAAATCGAGTGCTACTGGTCCAGAAGTAAGTTCCCTTTGATTAATCAGTAAGGCTTTATTTCCAAAGTGGCCATGACTTCGAATACTTCTTTAAAATATCTATATGTACCTCTATAAACGTTTGTAGATTAGTCCAATGCATTCCTTTCTAGTGGTCACATAGTATGCGTTATGGGAACGTCCACACACAGTTTTTAATCACCTGTGTCTGTAACAATCTCTTACTGAGTAACAGCGTAAGAATGCTTCTTAGAATAGTCTGAAGTAAAGATGCAAAAAATTGTGTAGACACCGGAAATATTTTGCTTTATACCTTTTGTTTCATTTTAAATAGGGATCAAGACCAACAGGACTAGGAGAAGTGAGTTCGTGTTTGCGAATTTCGTGGTTGACAGTCTCCAGAAAAACGTTTATAAGCACGCTTTCAATTCCGTGACTAGAGAATTAATATTTTATAAAAACGGTCCTGTTTTTCTTGCTTTTTTGATTTTAGTTGTCAGAGACGTCTGAACAAGGCGCGGTAAGTTACGGACTAAAGATTCACTCTGCATGACAAATCGTCTAACTAAGAAAGCTGGCGTTATGTTTGACAGTTGCCAGCAGACTACACTGTTTGGCTTTCGATCAAACACCACGTTCATCTTGTTTCATTTCGTTTATTAGTAGCTCAAGGGCCCCTAAAACGTTACATGAGGGGTGAACAAAAAATATACAAGAAAAAACAAAAAAGAAAGCAAATCCCCACAAACAATAACAAAAAAGTAGAAACACAGCAGTAAATCATAATTACAAAGAGCAAATATGGCTTTCTACAGCGTTTTTAACTTGAACAAACTGAGATGAAATAGCAATGTGGGTGGCAAGGTCGTCCCCGACTTCCGCTTCTTGAAGAAAAAATGGCGTCTGGGAGGTCTTGCTTTTGGGCAAACGATATCTATTACGTTGAGGCGAGAATATCGCGATATCCAATGTGCAGGTCTGATTAATACATCGCGTGGTGGAAAGGATTGAATTAACTAACGATACAAGCACAAGCTTGAAATTTTACCGTAAGAGGCAAGATGGGAAAGATTAAGCTGATATTTGACTGCTGACACGCCTATAGTATTTGAGTATTTCAAGATAATGAATCTGGAAGTTCGCATCAAGTGCGCTTCACCGTCGTTTTTTCACAGAAGAGCAATTGTCATATAATTCTCATCAAAATGACTGACAAAATTAACAATTTTCAACGAAAATATCAAGTTCTATACTCAAACACAACAATAATCGCAAAGTTGCAGTTTTCTGAACACAGGCTGCTGAATATATTCATCTTGTGCCATCTCTCCAGTCATTCATTGCATTGTCTTCTCTAGAGCTCCTGAAACGTGAAGTGTTTTTGAGGCATTTTCACACACCTTTAAAAGTGAGGTAGTCAGACTGATCTAAAAAAATCAGTGCTTATGTTCACGGAAGAAACGTGTAATCTTTTGAACGTTTAATTTTGGCTTAATGGCACAATTTATATTGTTGTTTTTGCAACAATTAATCAACAGTTGATCAATATTGCGAAGAAAATATAGATGGGCATTCATTGCACCTTTCTAAAAGGCAGTTATCTATATGACCCAAACGTTGCGGTGAAGAAACCGTCTCACTAAGATAAAATTGAAAAAAAAAGGAAACTGAAGCTGCTTTCAATCGTTTGTGCTTTAGTTTCCAGAAAGCACAAGACCAGACCAAGTAAGTTGCACTTGTGCTTTCAATTATAAAATTAGTGTAAATCTGCCTAACTGTTTCCACCTACTGTTGAACTAACCCCTGCGACTGTTGATATTGTCATGGTTATTAGCCGTAAGCTCAAAAGGAGGTAGAAGCCAGCATCACGAGCGGCAGTCTCTGGCGTTTTTCGAGGTAGATGACGTTGCGCGTCTGCTCTTGCGCTTTGTTTTTGTGTGCAAAGAGAGCCTTGCTGTTAACGTTGAAAGGAAGCCTTGTCTCCTGTTCTTTTTACGTTGCGACACTGGTGGAGGTGCTGGACTTCTACGACTGATGCTCGGGACTCCTCCGCAGCCCGGCACTTCAAGTCCGACACCGCAAGCCGTTCCTTCAGTGGATACCCCTGTCCACTGCTACAGTCGCCGACAGCGAGGCCTTAGTCATGAGGCGATTCCCGTGGAACTTTCCCACCAAAGCACTTCACCCGGAGAAATGGCAACTGCAGGTGCTTCCCAGCTGACTTTTAAGCAGCCCCAGATTCCGGAGACATTTGATGGTGAGGCGTAGGAAGACGTTGAGGACTGGTTAGCCCAGTATAAGCGAGTCGCTAAGACAAACCGCTGGAGCACCGAGCTAAAGCTTTCACGCGCCTACTTTGCTTTAGAAGACAGCGCTCGTACCTGGTATGAGAACCACGAGGCAACGCTGTCTTCATGGCATGAAGTGCGGCAGCAGATTCTCAGCATCTTCGCAAACAACGAGCGCTATGACTTTGTTCAGCAACTCATCGAGTCTTGGGTCCAGAAACCAAATAAGAGTGTCGCCATGTTTGCGGAGGACATGACGCGCGTATTTGGGCGGGCTGACCCTGATATGCCTGAAGCCAAGAAACTGCGTCATTTGATGCGAAGCGTCAAAGAACAGCTGTTTGTCGGCCTTCTCTGCAATCCACCGACGACCATTGCGCAATTCATCAAAGAGGCTACAGCTATTGAGCGCGCACTGCAGCAACGGTGTCGCTATTATGACTGACTAAACGGTGCCTCAATCAGCGTCTCTGCTCTGACGGCCAGCAGTGACGGTTCTCTGCGTGAGCTTATTCGCGAGGTTGTTCGTGAGGAGATCCGCAGCTTCCTTGTGACTCCGCAAGAACGGGCGATGACTTCAGTTAGAGAAGTTGTGCGGCAGGAAATAAGGCAAGCATTTTCCCAGTCCGAATCAGTACCAGCGATCTATTAACTATGCAGCAGCCACCCTTCGTCCTTCGCCAGTGCCGCACAACTCGTCTCCACTGGCTCATTCTTACAACACGCCGGCGGCACCAGTCTACAACCCACCGCCGCCGCCGCCGCCACCGCCGCCACAAACGACGACGACCCCGCAATATAAAGCACGTACTGACACTCCGTTCTTGCCGCCATTCTACCCTCCGCCGACACCTGCAACTTGGTCGCCGAGGATGCCTACCAGTCGACTGTTCGTTCGCAAGACGGATCTGTGGCGCACCGTCGACCACCGTCCACTGTGCTTCAATCGCGGAGAAGCTGGACATGTTTACCGTATCTCTCCATATCGTGAAGAAAGATACCCGACTTATGCGCTGACTTTTTCACGACCTCATTTCTCTACCCGACGTGACAGCGCGCACCCGCAAGGACAGCCATCCGCTCTGTATCGTCGATCCCGCTCTCCGTCCCCTTCGCCGAGCTCTTCGCCGAACCGTCGTGGTTACGCCGACGCTGTCCGGGGCCAGTCCCCAAGCCTTCATCGGGGAAACCAACAGCTGCGACCTTTGTAGGAAAGGTTGCCACTTGTCGAGATGCGGCAATACCTCCAGTACCAGTACGTTACGATGATACGACGAACGATGCAACGCCGCCGACCCCACAGGAAATCGTAAGCGCCGACATAGCTGTTTACGTAGACGGACGCCCTGTGACAGCGCTAGTAGACACTAGCGCAGATTTCTCTATCATGAGCAGAAAGCTTGCCGATTGGCTTAAAAAAGTTAAAACGTCATGAATGGGGCCTAACATAAGAACCGCGGGGGGTCAACTGATGACGTCGACTGGAAAGTGCACTGCCAGAATTAGTATCGGTAGTTCAGCTTTCCTTGCCACGTTCGTGATTTTTTGTCCGAGTGCTGCAAAGACCTGGTCTTGGGGATGAACTTCCTTTGTGAATACGGCGCTGTCGTAGACATTCCAGACAGGTCAGTCACATTTTTGATGGCCCCAGATCAAGTTTCAAATATGAGATGTAACGACCAGCGGCGTAAACATCTGCACGTCTTCGAAGATCACGTGACCTTTCCACCCCGTTCAAGTGCCCTCGTAGCTATAACATGCGACCACCCAGGCAACTTCGACCACATCGCTGAACAAATTCCAGCATTGCTATTCAGTCATGGCCTATCTGTTGCAAGAGCCGTCGTAAGCGTCATTTTTGCGGACACGCACACGTTCTGGTAACGAACTTCAGTACTGAGCGACGACATCTTGCAAGAGGTACGGCAGTCGCGTACGTCGAGGAGCTCATTGAGGTTGCAGGCTGCTTGACTGTGGAGAAAGCCGATATCACCGGTTCAGCCCCTCTATCTGCCGACGTTGGCCCAAGTTTACTGCCCCCGCATAAGCAAAGCCTTCTGAAGCTTATTAATGAGTTTCAGGACTGTTTTTCTTTGACGTCCGGAGTTCGCCAAACGCCGTTGACAAAACATCACATAATTATGGATGAAACTGCCAGACCCATACAGCAGAACCCATATCGAGTAGCTCCGCGGGAACGTGAGGCCATAGAAAGTCGGGTGCGAAAGATGCTTCACGATGACTTTATTCAGCCGTCAAAAAGTCCTTGGGCATCACCGGTAGTATTGGTGAAGAAAAAAGATGGCACCTTACGTTTCTGCGTTGATTACCGCAAGCTCAATCAGGTTAAGAAAATCGACGTTTACCCACTGCCTCGTATATAGACGATTGTCTCGATCGACAACGCCATGCACGGTATTGTCGATGGATTTACGGAGCGGATATTGGAAAATAGAAGTTGACGAAAGAGATCGAGAAAAAACAGCAATTGTGACACCTGATGGTCTTTATGAGTTTAAAGTTCTGCCGTTAGGCTTGTGCTCAACGCCAGCAACGTTTCAGTAACTCATGGACACAGTCCTGTGTGGCCTAAAATGGCAAACGTGCCTGGTATATTTGGTTGATGCAATTGTATTTTCAGCGACATTTGCCGAGCACTTGAAGCGGCTACACATGGTATTTCTAGCGATACGATCGGCCGGATTAACACTCAAGCGAGAAATATGTCACTTTGGCTTCGAAGAGCTCCTTTTCTTGGGACACCCTGTAAGCAGTGGAGGTGTACGGCCTGGCCCAGACAAAATAGCCCCTGTTGCCAGTTTTCCTACGCCATTAGACAAGAAGGCGGTGCGGCAATTTTAGGCCCTCACTTTAGGCATTCGCTCAAGTAGGAATGGATCTTCTAGGACTATTTCCAACTTCGGCTGCTGGTCTCAAATGGATAATTGTATCCACAGACTACCTTACTCGCTACGCCGAAACAAAGGCTTTGGAGCAGGGCACAGCAAGTGAAGCAGCCCGGTTTTTATTGAGAATATAGTCCTAAGGCATGGCACTCCATCTGTAGTAGTAACTGACAAAGGAAAAGCGTTCACAGCCGAGCTATTACGCACAGTTTTAAGTCTAAGTGGAACATCTCACCGGCGCACAACGGCATACCATCCACAAGCAAATGGTCTGACGGAACCGCTGAACAAAACACTAGCGGATATGCTTTGAATGTACGTCAATGTGGAACATAAAACTGGGACGAGATACTGCCTGAGGTCACTTTCGCTTACAGTGCGGCACAGCAAGAGACAACACGCATAACACCATTTCATCTTCTCTATGGCCGTGACGGCACAACTATGCTCGACGCTGTGTTGCCGCATGAAAGGGATGGCGTCGACAGAAGTGCAGACTACATAACTCAGCTTGCTGAAGAAGCCCGCCAACTTGCCCGAGTACGTATTCATCGCCGCCAGGACTATGATACAAGGCGCTATAATATTCGTCACCGACCTTTCTTCTATAAGCCAGGACAGAAAATTTAGATCTGGACTCCAGTTCACCGTCGTGGCCTCTTGGAGAAGCTTTTGAGACGGTACTTTGGGCCGTGTAAAGTCCTCCGTCGTCTCAGTGACGTTAACTACGAGGTGATTCCCGACAGTCCACATTGTTCAAGACGTCAAAGACACGCACCAGACGTTGTGCACGTGCTTCGGATGAAACCTTATTTGTCGAAATCAACCCGTGAGCTGCCAGTGACTACGAACCCTTCCGCCATGATGATGAAGCATCGGGACGATGCCTTCTTGAGAGGGAAGCTAATGTCATGGTTGTTAGCTGTAAGCTCAAAAGGAGAAAGAATCCAGCACCACGAGCGGCAGTCTCTGGCGTTTTTCGAGGACGACGACGTTGCGCGCCTGCTCTTGCGCTTTGTTTTCGTGTGCGAAGAGAGCCTTGCTGTTAACGTCGAAAAGAAGCCTTGTGTCCTGTTCTTTGCACGTTGCGACAATATAATTACTGTGCCCGAAGATTGTATTTCATAACGGAAATCAATATTTTTCTTAGCAATTGAGTCCTACTGGCTCAGAAGTAAGTTAATTTTTATTATTCTGTAAAGCTCAATTTCTAATGAGGGTATGACAATGAAATTTTTTTTCACAATCTACATGTACACCTATGAATGTTTTTATAACAGTCCGATCCATTCCTTACTATTGCTCACGTAGTATCCGGTGTGGAAAAGTCCAGACACAGTTTTCATCACCCATGTCGTAACAATCTTTTCCTGCTGCGCAGCGTAATTGTGCCTCTAAACATAGTCGGAACTGAAGTTTTGTACAATCGTATAGACACCAGAAAAGAATATTTTGCTTCAATCCTTTTTTTTCAACTCACATAGGGATCAAGACCAACAGGACCAGAAGTGAGTTCATTTTCGCCAGTTTCGTGGTTCCCTCTCCAGGAGATAAACGTTTTAACCTTTTTAGATTTCTGCAACGAACTAAAGAACGATTTTATTAAAATTACCCTAATTTTCTTGCTTTCCGGAACTTAGTGGTCAGAGATGACTGAACTAAGCGCGGTAAGTTGCTAACTAAAGATCTACTTTACATATCATATCGTATAATGAAGGAAACTGGCGTTACGTTTGACAGTTGTCAGCAGACTACGCTGTTTGGTTTTCGATAAAGCACTACGTCTATCTATACAGAATTTAGCATCAATAGCGCTTGACCTTGTGTTTCTCAGAAGAGATCAGTGAGGAAATTCGATCATTATGACCGACGAGGTGAATATTCTTCCACAAAATCACATTTTCCATTGAAGAAGAACTATGATCGCAAGCTTGCAGTTTCCTACACGTAAGCTGCTGAACATGTTTATCATGTTCCATCTATCTCAGGGCATTTGTTGCATTGTCTTCTGTTATGCTCCTAAAGCTTAAAAACATTTCAGAGATATTTTCTACACACCTTCAGAAATAAAGTAACCAGACTGATGAATTCGCATCCTTGCGTTCGCAAGAAAAATATGTATTCTCATGAATGCTTTATTTCGACAGAATGGAACATTTTCTATTGTTCTTTTCGCCATAGTTAGGCTAACAGTTTTTCGAACATGCGAAGAAATGCGTAAATATATTTGGCATGCATATCGTCTTTCTAATAACGAAAATGTTTTTATTACCAAAAGTTTGTGGTGAACAAACGGTTTCATTTCAAAAATATGGGAAAAAATGAACTGTAGCTACTTTCAATTGTTTAAGCGCTAGTTCCCAGAAAGAACAAGAACAGGCCAAGTAAGTATCATTTGTGTTTTAACTACAAACATGGTATAAATATGCCTAATTGTTTCAACCTACTCTTGCAATAACCCATGTGCATGTTGATATGATTACTCTGTTCGAAGTTTGTATTTGGCAACGGAAAAAATATATTTCCTACGGATCAAAACCTACTGATTTCAAAGAAAGTTTGCTTTAATTACTCTGTAAGGCTGTATTTCCAAAGTCACTATGACATTGAAAAGTTCTCTAGAAAATATATAGGTGCTTCTATTGTGCTTTTAAGAATAGTCCAATCGATCCCTTTCGAGTGGTCACGTAGTATCTCGTATGGGAAAGTCGAGAAACAGTTTTGCATCAACTGTGTCACTACACAATGTGGTAATGCTTCTCAAAATAGTCCAAACTGAAGCTTTATTATTGTATAGACATCGGCAAAAAATTTCTTTAACACAATTTTTTTCAACCTAAATAGGAATCAGGCCCAACAGGACCAGAAGAAGTGAGTTCATTTTTGTGAGTTTCGAGGTTTACATTTTCCAGATGAACGTTTTTAGCCTTATAGGTATTCCGCGGCGAGCGACAGGGAGATTTTATAAAAACCATCCTGCTTCTATTGCTTTCCTGATTCTAGTGGTCCGAGACGACTGAACCAGGCGCGGTGATTTGCAAACTAAAATTCACTTTGCATAGCACATCATCAAAAGAAAGGAACTGGTGTAATGTTTGACAGCTTCCAGCAGACTAGGCTGTTTGATATTCAATAAAGCACCACTTCCATCTATACAGCAGTTAGCATGAACTGTGCTTCACATTTATTTCTCACAGAAGAGCAGTCATCATGAATATCGCAATAAAACGGCTGACGAGATCAACTCAGATCGCAAAATTGCAGCTTCCTGAACTTGGCTTGCTGAACTTATTCTTCGTGTTCCATCTCTTTCCGGGCACTCATTGCATTGTCTTATGTTGAGCTCTTCAGGCGTAAAACATTTCTGAGATGTTCTCGAAACACCTTCAAGAATAAAATAATCAGACATGGCTGATGAAATGGCACCTTTATATTCGTGAGAGAAACATTTATTCCCTTGAACGTTTTATTTTGTTTGACGCTTATTTATTGTTTTTATTGCCAATGTTAAGCTAGCACTTTGTCAAAATTGCGAGGAAATGCTTAAAATATAAACTGACATGCATTCCGTTTTTCTAACGCGGCCGAATTTATTATTACCAAATTTTTGCGGTCAACAAATTATTTCATTTTGACAACATTAAAAAATGAATTTGAAGCTGTTTTCAGTCGTTTGTGTTCTAGTTCTAAGAAAGAACAAGACAAGGCCAAGTAAATTGCACTTGTGGTTTCAACTGTAAATATGGTGTACGTCTGCAAAATTGTTTACACCTCCTTTTGAACTAACCCATGTGATTGTTGATACGATTAGGGTGCTCGAAGTTCGGATTTCTTGTCGTAAAACAGTATCTTTGCTAAGAATCGGGAACAACCAGTCCAGAAGTTAGTTGTCTTTTATTACTCCATAAGGCTGTATTTCCAAAGTGGTGATCACTTTGTAAACATCTTTAGGATATTTATAGGCACCTCTAAAACGTTTTTTTTTATTAGTTCAATCCATTCTCTTCTGGTTATCACGTTGTATCTGGTATTAGAAATTCCAGACACAGGTTTTCATCACCTGTGTCGGTAACAATCACATCCTGCTGCACAGCGTAATAATGTCTGATAGAATAGTTGGAACTGAAGTTTGGTACAATCGTATTGACACCGGAGAAGAATATTTTGCTTAATAACTTTCTTTGAACTCACACAGCAATCAACAGCAACAGGAACAGGAGAAGTGAGTCCATTTTCGCTAACTTCCAGGTTCACAGTCTCCAGATAAACGTTTTTAGCCTTTTTAAAATTCCGTGATGAGCGAAAAGATTATTCTATGAAGCGCTCCTGCTTTCCTTGCTTTCCTGATTCTAGTGGCCAGAGACGACTGAACCAGGCGCGGTAAGTTGCTAACTAAAGATTCACTTTGCATGACACATAGTCTAATGAAGGAAACTGGCGATAAGTTTGATATTTGTACGCAGACTACACTGTTCGGTTCTCGATACAGCACCACGTCAATCTGTACAGAAGTTACCATAAATTGTGCTTGACCATGTCTTTCTCTCAGAAGAGCAGTCGTCATGAACTTCGCAACCAAAGAACCGACGAGATGAATAATCTTCAACAAAAAAAACACGTTTTACACTGAAAAAAAAACTGTGAACGCAGCGTTCCAGTTTTCTAAATCTAAGCTGCCAAACTTGTTCATCAGGTTGCATCTCTCTTCAATCAGTCATTGATTTCTCTTCTGTTATGCTCCTCAGGCGTAAAACATTTTTTAAATATTCTCTACACCCATTCAGAAATAAAGTAGACAGGCTGGTCTGATAAAATGGTACCTTTTCGTTTATTGGAGAAACATTAATTCTGATAAATGTTTTATTTTGACATAATGGCACAATTTTCATCGTCATTTTCGCCAAATTAGGCGAAAAATTACGAGGAAAGGCTTACAATATAAATTGGCATGCTCTGCGTCGTTCTAATAAGGCAGATTTCATTACTACCAAATCGTTGCGGTAAACAAACCATTTAATTTCGAAAACACGAAACAAAAAGAAACTGAAGCTGCTTTCAATCGTTTGTGCCCTAGTTGCCAGAAACAACACCACAAGGCCAAGTAAGTTGCACCTGTGGTTTCAACTATACATATCGTATAAATCTGCTCATTGTTTCCACATCCTCTTGAACTAACCCTTGCGGTATTTCATATCATTGCTGTGCTGGAAGTTCGTACTTCGTAACGAAAATCAATATCTTTCCTAGGGATCGAGACCTACTGGTCCAGAAGTAAGTTCTTTTTGATAACTCTCTAAGGATGTATTTCCAAAGTGGTTATGACATTGAAGACTTCTTTAGGTTATTTATAGGTACCTTTATGTACACTTTTAGATTAGTCCAATCCATTCCTTTCAAGTGGTGACGTATTATCTAATATCAAAAAGTCCGGACACAGTTTTCCATTACCTGTGTCTGTAACGATCTCTTCCCGCTGCACAGCGCAATAATGCTTCTCAAAATAGTCTTAAGTGAAGTTTGCATAAATTGTATAAACACTAGAAATATTTTGCTTCATACCTTTTTTTTCATTTCAAATAGGGATCAAGACAAACAGCACCAAGAGACGTGAGTTTGTGTTTGCCGATTTCGTGGTTCGCAATCTTCAAATAGAATTAAATAGCTCTCTTTGAATTCCGTAAGAAGCGAAAGGAAGTTTTTTTTTAAACGGTCCTGTTTTTTTTGCTTTTCTAATTCTAGTGGTCAGAGACGACTGAACCAGGCGCGGTAAGTTGCTAAGTAGAGATTCGCTATCAATGACGCCTCAACTGACGAAGTAAACTAGCCTTACGTTTGACAGTTGTCAGCAGACAACGCTTTTCGGTTTTCGATAAAGCGTCACGACTATCTATACAAAAGTTCTGCACTTGGATGTGCCTTTCTCTCAAAAAAGCAGTCGTCTCTATATTCGCAACAAAATTACCGACGAGATGAATAATCTTCAACAAAAAACTACGTTCTAATTTGAAAGAGGAATATGAATGCAAGGATCCAGTTTTCTACACATAAGCTGTCATACTTGTTCATAATATTCCATCTCTCTCCGGGCATTCATTGCATTCTCATATGGTATTGTCCTCAGGCGTGAAACATTTTTAAAGGTTCTCTGCACACCTTCAGAAATAAAGTAACTAGACTGGTCTGGTGAAATGGCACCTTCACGTTCATGACAGAAACATTTTTTCTCATGAATGTTTTATATTGACATAATAGCGCATTTTCTTTGTTGTTTTCGCCAAAGTTGAGCTAGCAATTCGTTAAAATTGTGAGGAAATGCCTAATTTAAAAAGTGGCATCTATCGCGTGCTTTCTAGTGAGGCAGAATTTATTATTAGCAAAATTTTGCGGTGAACCAACCATTCCATTTCGAGAACATGGAAAAAAACAAACTGAAGCTGCTTTCAATTGTTTGTGCCCTAGTTCCCAGAAAAAAAAAAGATCAGGCCAAGTAAGTTGTGTGAGTGTTTAGAAAAAAATGTTTAAAGATTTCGAGTACTTTGTCCTCAACCACGGGAGAGCACTGAGCCGTTCTCTTACAATTGTACGTGCAGCTTGTGGTTTAAACTATAAATGTGGTATAAATCTGCCTAGTTGTTTCCACCTCTTCCTGAAGCAACCTATGCGGATATTGATATGATTACTGGTCTCGCAGTTCGTATTTCATAACAAAAACCAATATCTTTCCTAGAAACAAGTCCTACTGTTTCAGAAGTAATTTCTCTTTATTTAATCTGTAAGGCTCACTGAAAACGTCTTTAGAATATCTATATGTACCTCTATCTGTCGTCACGCTGCAGTAGAACGGCACCGAGACCATGATCACTGGCGTCAGTGTGAACAATGGTGGATGCACCTGGATCGAAGTGACCTAGTACCGGGTTGGATGTCAGGGCTTGCTTTAACGCCAGGAAAGCCTTTTCACAGTCTGCGGACCAGACGCATGCCGTGTTACTTGCGAGTAGTTGATGTAGTGGAGAGGCAAGCCTTGCTAAATCGCGTGTGAAGTGCCGAAAAAAGGATGTCAAGCCGAGAAAACCGTGCCGGCTTTTTTGACGCAATTAACGGGAAACTCGAGGACAGCGGGAAGCTTTTCAGGATCCGGTTGAATACCGTCTTTGCTGACTAAGTGCCCTAGAACCTTGATCGTCTTTCTTGTGAAGGTGCATTTTTTCGTATTCAGCTGTAAACCGACTTTTTCAAGGCAACCTAGGACTTCATCGAGACGTTGCAGATGTTGCGAAAAGGTAGACGAAAACAGTATGTTGTCGAGGTAGCATAGGCAGGTTTTCTACTTCAGGCAACACAGTACGCTCTCGATCATACGTTTGAAGGTAGCAGGCGTGTTACAAAGTCCGAAAGACATAAAGTTAAATTTTTATAGCCCATCTGGGGTTCCGAGACTGGTATTTGCCAGTAGCCCAATCGCAGGTCAAGGCTGGAAAAATACTCTGCGCCATGCAACGAAACTAGTGAGTCATCGATTCGTGGAAGAGGTTGAACATCCATGCGTGGTATTTTGTTCGGTGCCCGGTAATCAACGCAAAAACGTACTCTTCCACCTTTCTTTTGTACCAAAACAACTGGCGAAGACCATGGACTCGAGGAAGGACGTATGATATTGCGTCGAAGCATCTCTGAGACGTTTTCCTTGATTATCTTTCTTTCTGCAAGAAACACGCGGTATGGGAGCCGGTGAATAATTCGGAAGCCATCAGTATGAATTCGGTGAGTCACGGAGGTTGTCACACCAAGGACAGCAGAATCAATGTAAACAAAGAGACATGTCTGCTCAATAAATCCAGCAATTCTTGACTCTGGGATGCTGTTAGATTAGGGCTTATCGTCACCGATACAGGAAAGGGAGAGTTTAGTGGTGGCGCACTTGGCTTTGATAGGTCTTCTTGACTTGGAAGGGCAACAATTGCAACGGGATGTGGGTCAATAGCGCATGTGACTGTTGATCAACAGGGCAAAAATAAGGGTTCGGGGGTCTGATTTAACGCAGTAATAGAAGCAGACCCTTCAGAAAAACGAATAAGGCCTGCAATGATCAGAATGCCTAAATGTACCATGTGTCCATAAGGTAGTAGAAGCACGTCCTTATCCACAATGTTGATGCAATTAACTCTAATTACTTCTTCTAGGGATGGCCAAATAACATAATCTGAAGTGGTGACGGGACGAATGCGTTCTTCGTTTTCCGATACAGAAGAGTCAGTGGAATCGAGGTGGATGAGGCGCTGACTACCACATATAGAAGCGCACGCAGACGACAGGAAATCTCACCCCGAAATGAGTTCGTGGGTGCACCCACAGAGAACTTCAACAGCAATATGAAGACGAATACCGTCTATGAAAACACGAACCGTACACTGGGCGAGTGGGTGAGTAATGGCGTTCGTCGCAGCACGGAGAGACGGGCCCGAGTAAGGTGTTGTGACTTCGCGGAGATGGGGCCAAAGGTCAAAGCGAATAATCGAAACAGCAGCACCAGTATCAACTAGAGCTTCGACGCGTATACCTTCTACTTAACACTGTTAACAAGTTCGATGGTTTGTCTGGAGGAATTGCTGGCTGTCCGGTGAACGCAGTTTCCCCTCCTAAACCTGCATTGGGGAGTTTTCCGAGTGGGCATTCAGAGCATTCGAGGCGGGTCGCAGAGGCGACACGGAACGGCGATTGGGAGATGGTGAGCGGCGGCGAGACTCACGGGAATTCACAGGCAGACCCATACTGTTAGGTGGAGAGAGCGAACACTAAAAGGAAGAACGGTAAGGCGTGCGCTTGTAGTTTGTGAGTGGACCGAAGCATCCGCATTCCTCTGGAGCGTAGCCACGTTGCTCGTCCTGTTTATTTTTACTCAGAATACTGTCAATCCCGTGATGGGATTATTACAGGAGTGGTGTCACATTGTACATAGTTAAAACAAGCAATACACAGACTAAAATGACATGTTGCAAGCACTTTGAATTTGAAGCGAATATCTCAAACATAGTGCAAAATTCGCCGTAGTGATAGGCAAAGAGTCTTTATGAATATAAAGATCAGATGAAATGCTGGGGCTAGCAAAAAAAACAAATACAAAACGAAATCATACAGAGTTAAAACTTGTGACATCATCAATTCAGGAAATCACTTCTAAATAAAAGTCAGCACACATTCACTCGCTCGATTAACAAATTCATCAACTGTGGGCTATGTTAACACGGTGGGGTGCAGGGTATTCTAAGCGCGTATGACTCGCGGAAAAAAAGAGTGGCTAAAAACACTGTTCTTGAAGGGATACTCATGAAGTGTGTGGCAATGTTTATATCGTTTTTGGCGCTTACTGTTAACCTTAACATAATTAGCCGGATTTATTTTCAAAGAGTTCAACAAAAGCGAGATATGTGCCTCCTATAGCTGCAATAATAACAGATTGGTCGTGGAGAACGCGGCATGGCGTAATACGGCTGTGGGCGCATCGGTGGTGACATTGACGCCACAGGTACATGGCCACCTGGCGTAGTCGCTGGGATAGTGGTGGGTGCTGAGAGCGCCGCAACGTCTGCGTACGTTGGTACACTCTCAGGCAAAAGGGTGTTAAAAGGGTGCGTGGTTCGTTTTTTGGGTGAATAATGGGGCTGCCGCAACCAATAATTCGCCCCGCCGCGGTGGTCTAGTGGCTAAGGTACTCGGCTGCTGACCCGCAGGTCGCGGGTTCGTATCCCGGCTGCGGCGGCTGCATTTCCGATGGAGGCGGAAATGTTGTAGGCCCGTGTGCTCAGATTTGGGTGCACGTTAAAGAACCCCAGGTGGTCGAAATTTCCGGAGCCCTCCACTACGGCGTCTCTCATAATCATATGGTGGTTTTAGGACGTTAAACACCACATATCAATCAATCATCAACCAATAATTCGTTTAAGGACTAACGGCACCGGGTTTACCAGTTAGTCACCACAGACGAGCTTAAGGGACTGTAGGGAACTATGCGAACGACGACGAAGCAGCATGAAACGGCAAGCCACAGCGTTGGTGCACGCGGGACCCGAGCTTGCGTTTGTTTTGTATTTTCGGTCTGTTGGCGTTCCTCGCTCTTCTGGCGTTCCTCGGCCTTCCAGTAGGTCTGTACGTAAATAAACTGCGTGACATCTGGTGGAGGTGTGTGGACTCCCGTACAAACCTGGAACTTCGCTCCCGTAAGCTTCCCCCTCTACGTGACACGAACATGGCCACCGAGACGCCTCTCCAGGTGGGACCTTCGACCGTCCATGTCACTTGCGGTGCCGTGTATCCTCAACAAGACCCTCCTATCTTCACGGGCTCCACTGAGTCGGACGTCGAAGATTGGTTGGCGAGGTACGACAAAGTCGGCGCAAGTAACAAATGGGACGACCCATGTAAGCTGGGCTACGTCTCATTCTACCTTGCGGACACCGCGCAACTGTGGTTTAATAACCACACAGCTGACATTACTACGTGTTCTGCATTCAAGACGGCTATTACGGACGTCTTTGGACGGCCTGCGGCACGCAAGCTTCAAACCTAGCACCGTTTACGTCACCATGCGCAGCAACCAGGCGAGACCTACACGGGCTATATTGAAGATGTGTTGCATCTATGCAACCGCATCAACTCAACCATGCCTGAGGAAGAAAAAATTGCCCGCAGCTTCCCTCGGGGGAACACTGAGGAGGATGCGGAGCATATAATTGGTTAACGGGGTGTTAAAGTGCGACTTACTTGGGTCGATGGCTAAATTGGTTAACGTGGTTGTGAAATGGGGTGTTAAATTGCGACTTACTTGGGTCGATGGCTAAATTGGTTAACGTGGTTGTAGGAGGGGGTGTTAAATGAGTGAACACGTACACACGTATGCGAAAGGGCGGCGCTGGTCGAAGGGACGTCGATTATTGTGTTTGTGGATTCGTTGAAATTCATTTCACCGCGACCTTGGACGTCGACGCGCCGTACAAACCAACCGACGAGCGGCAACTGAGAGAGCGAGCGCCGACCTTGAGTATATATACAGCGCGACGGTGCATGCACTGTCAGCTGTCGAATGTTCGAGAAGGGGGAGAAGCGCAACGGCGCATGCGCGCGCGTCAGCAGCCGATGTTCTCGAAGCGCGACGGCGCATGCGCGCGCGTCAGCTGCCGATGTTCTCGAAGTGTGACGGCGCATGCGCGCTACATTATACAGCTAGCGAATGTTCGTGAAGAGGAGAAGCGCACGCGGTGTGTAGAGGAGGAAGAGTGCACAGATGGTGGAGGAGTGAAGCGCGCGCGGTGTGTAGAGGAGGAAGGGATGCACAGATGGTGGAAGAAGGAGGAGGAAGCTTGCGGACGGCGCCGCACTACAAGCCTCGAATATTAGATGCTCCGCATCTAAAAATCAGGCACATATTGAAAGGCATTGACGACGGCGCCTTTCAGATGTTGCTCGCGAGAAATCCCCCCACCATTGCTGTCCTCGTTTCCCTCTGTCAAAGCTTCGATGAATTGCGTAGGCAGCGCGCAATTGCTCGTCAAGCCCTCATTACGCCAGACACGCTCGCAAGCTTGCAACTAGCTGCCCAACCTACCGACCAGCAGCCGCTGCTTTCGACAATCAAGGACTTCGTCCGCGAAGAGGTAGCGCGCCAGCTGTCGCTGCTGCCACTGACAAATGAGCCCACGCAAGCTTTGGCACCGGACCTCCAACACGTCATTCGGACCGAAGTCGCTGAAGCCCTTCCGCTGGTGCATCAGCAACTACCAGTCACAACGCCTCTCACGTACGCCGCCGTCGCTGCTCGGCCTACGCAACAGCGTATGCCGTATGCTCAACCTGCCACGCCACCCTATGTCGTGCCTACAACCCCAATAGCGGCGCCGTATCCCTACGCGAGATCTTCAGCTCCATTTTACCGTCGCTCAGACGCTTGGAGGACGCCGGATAATAGGCCCATCTGTTTCGCCTGTGGTATCGCTGGACACGTCGCCCGCGACTGTCGCCGAGATCCCCCTCCAGTCGACACCGTGGGCAGGCCAATGGCGTCGTCGTCTAGGACGCCATCAAGGTACACCACTGACGGTCCTCGACCCTACGCAAACTATCGGTCACCATCGCCATGACGACGCTCCCTGTCACCGATGCGTCGCCGACCTTCTACGGAAGAGGGAAACTGATCGCTGCAGCTCCGGAGGCAACAGCTGCATACAATTCGAACTGCTTAAGGCCTCCATCTTTCTCGCCGCAAAACGTGATTGACTTCAATGTTGATGGGACCGCCGCACAAGCGCTTATCGACACAGGGGCCGCCGTTTCCATAATCTGTGAGACCTTATGCCGCAAGTTGAAAAAGGTGACGACGCCTCTTTCGGGCCTGATGCTCCACACGGCCAACTCGCAGTGCATAGAACCTACAGCTGTGTGCACTGCACGTGTCATTATCCAAGGTGAACTTTATGCCATTGATTTTTTTGTGCTGGCATCCTGCTCCCACAAAGTCATTCTTGGATGGGACTTTCTTTCGCGTCATCGGGCCATCATAGATTGCTCACGTGCAGAAGTTGCCCTTACACCGCTGCCAACCTCTTGTTAGGTGGATTCTCTTTCTGAAGCTTACAAACTTGTCGTTGTTGCAGACACGGAAATAGCACCGAGAACATCCGCCCTTGTAGCCCTGACCTGTACGGCCGCTCCTGCCGGAACTGTTTTGTTCACTCCGTCTGACGTATTTACCCGCCGCCGTAGCCTACACCTGCCCTTTGCTGTACTCACCGTGGAATCCGGTGCTACCGCCATGCTCGTCGTGAACTCGCTATCGTCGCCAGTTACCTTACTTCGCGGAGAATGTTTGGGTAACATACAAGACGTTGACCTCTTGCGCCCTCTAGAGTTCGCCGAACACGCACCTCACCTCCAGCTCAATGCTATGACGCCACCTGTGGCCACACTGCCCGCGCCAGACTCATTCCAGCCCTCTGTTGCCGCTGAGCTATCGCCGACACAAAGAAGTGAACTCTTGTCCCTTCTTCGAGAGTTCCGTTCTGCCTCCGATTGCGCTCGACCATCTTTGGGTCGCACAGCGAACATCACGCACCACATTGACACCGGTACTCATGCTCCCTTACGCCAACGACCATATGGAGTTTCAGCGGAAGAGCGCCGTATTATCAACGAACAAGTCGACGATATGCTCAAGCGTGGTGTCATCCAGCCATCGCAGAGCCCTTGGTCGTCCCCTGTTGTACTTGTGCGCAAAAAGAATGGGTCTATCCGATTCTGTGTCGACTACCGCCGGCTCAATAAGATAACTCGGAAGGATGTGTACCCGTTGCCACGCATCGACGACGCTCTCGATTGCTTGCAAGGGGCAGAATATTTCTCCTCTTTAGATTTACGCTCAGAATATTGGCAAGTTCCAATGGCTGATCTTGACCGATCGAAGACTGCATTTGTAACACCTGATGGGCTGTATGAGTTTAACGTCATGCCGTTTGGACTCTGCAACGCCCCAGCTACCTTCGAACGGATGATGGACACCATCCTTCGCGGCTACAAGTGGAACACGGGCCTTTGCTACCTAGACGATATCGTCGTTTTTTCTCGCGACTTTTCCACTCACCTTGTTCGTCTTCGTGCTATTCGCACGTGTCTCACCTCTGCTGGCCTTCAACTTAACATCAAGAAGTGCCATTTTGCTTCACGTCAGCTCACTATACTGGGTCACGTCATCTGCAAAGAGGGTGTTCTCCCGGATCCGGCGAAACTTCGCGCCATGGCCGACTATCCGAACCCCAATTCCATCAAGACGCTTCGAAGTTTTATCGGCCTATACTCATACTTTCGTCAATTTGCCCGCAACTTCTCTTCCATCATCGCGCCTTTTACCAACCTGTTGACAACTTCCAAAGGCATTTCTGCTTGGTCAAAAGAGTGCGACGAATCCTTCACCGCGCTTCGGCGGTTATTATTATCACCTCCAATACTCCGTCATTTTGACCCTGATGCGCCTACGGAGGTCCACACCGACGCCAGTGGTGTCGGTCTTGGTGCTGTATTGGCTCAACGAAAACCAGGGTACCAAGAATACGTGGTCGCTTACGCGAGTCGAATTCTCAAGAAAGCCGAGTGTAATTATTCCGTCACGGAGAAAGAGTGCCTCGCAATTGTCTGGGCTTTGACGAAGTTCCGCCCATACCTTTATGGCCGCTCTTTCGAAGTCGTCACGGATCACCACGCTCAGCTCTATGCTGGCTATCATCGCTCAAAGACCCGTCGGGGCGCCTTGGTCGTTGGGCGCTTCGCCTACAGGAATACGACATTCGTGTTGTACACCGATCCGGCCGCAATCACTCCGACGCTGATGCGCTATCCCGCTCACCGCTACCGGCTGACCCAGCCTCCTCGTCACCTTCTTCAGCTGTCATAACACCAATCGGCTTCACAGACATGGCATCGGAACAACGCAAAGATGTGTGGATTTCCCAACTCCTCGCCTTTCTGACTGATCCATTAGCTAATTTAGTCTCAAGAACTATCCACCGTCAAGCCACACATTTCGCTATTCGAGACGACCTACTCTATCGGCGGAATTACACGTCTGAAGGTCGGAAGTGGCTGTTAGTGATACCCAACCACATGCGCTCGGAAATCTGTACTGCTTTCCACAACGACCCGCAAAGCGCTCACGCTGGCGCTCTCAAAACGTACAACCGTCTACGTCAGCGGTACTACTGGCGCGGCATGTACACATTTGTCCGCAAGTACGTACGTGCTTGTACTGCATGCCAGCGACGTAAAGTTCCACCTCAACGCCATGCCGGTACACTTCAGCCTCTGCCTTGTCCAGCGCGTCCGTTTGACCGCGTCGGTATCGACTTATACGGACCACTTCCCACGTCGTCTTCTGGAACTGGGTGGGTAATTGTCGGCGTGGACCACCTCACGCGTTACGCGGAGACAGCAGCACTACCCGCAGCAACCGCGAGGGAAGTTGCGTTTTTCATCTTGCGCAACTTTGTTCTTCGCCATGGTGCTCCCCGCGAACTTTTGAGCGACTGGGGGCGTGTTTTCTTGTCTGACGCCATTCAAGCGTTGCTCGCTCAGTGCAACATGGTTCATCGCCTGACGACAGCATATCACCCGCCGACGAATGGCCTCACAGAACGATTTAATCGCACTCTCGGTGATATGTTGACGATGTACACAGCTTCAGACCAGACTAATTGAGACAGTGTCCTTCCATTCGTCACATATGCGTATAACACCGCTACGCACGCGACAACAGGGTTCTCCCCTTTCTTTCTGTTGTACGGACGCGAACCATCGTGCACGCTGGACACTATCCTCCCATACACGCCCGACTCCTCTGAGTACACTGCAATTTCTGATGTTGCCAGGTACGCACAAGATTGCAGACGATTGGCCCGTTCTCTGACAACCGAGGACCAAGGCCACCAGAAGCTACGGCTTGACACCGACCGACATCTCACTACTTTCCCGACTGGTGCTCTCGTTTGGCTCTGGGTTCCACCGAGCACTCCTGGCCTTTCGTCGAAATTACTGGCACGATACCACGGGCCCTACCGCATTCTCGCCCGTACGTCACCCGTCAATTATAAGATTGAGCCATTGACACAGTCTCATGACTTACGCCGTCGTGGCCGAGAAATTGTGCATGTGAGTCGCCTGAAGCCGTATTACGACCCCGCTATAGTGACTACGCCTTAAGTCGCCAGGTTGGCTACGCTATTCATCGGGGGCCAATGTAGGGAACTATGCGAACGACGACGAAGCAGCATGAAACGGCAAGCCACAGCGTTGGTGCACGCGCGACCCGAGCTTGCGTTTGTTTTGTATTTTCGGCCTGTTGGCGTTCCTCGCTCTTCTGGCGTTCCTCGGCCTTCCAGTAGGTCTGTACGTAAATAAACTGCGTGACAGGACTAACACTTATTTTTCACATTTACACCTTAGTGAGTAACCATTAGTCCAACACTTCACCTCAAAGGACTTACATTTAGTCCTCACATTTGCACCTTATAGGATAACTGTTAACCCCTGCATTTACACCTTACAGGGCAACCGTTAGTCCTCACAGTTGCACCTTGCCGGACGAACGGTTAATACACCTGTATACTCAAATCGGATGAACTTTTCATCCCGAGTTCAAACATAGCTTTTGTTTATTTTCCGCCAGCCCTAATACTTTCTTGTCTGTTATTCTGCGCAGTGACCAAGAAATCGCACAGAAAAGAACACGCGAAAAAATACTTGGCCACCTATGTGTAAATGCTCTCGCAGTCACAGCAACAACGAAAGACCAAAGTGAGACATCGAATTCTTTCATTTTTCTACATACACATGAAGTTTCTCCATTCTTTTCAGTGAATTCATGGTGAAGTGTGCAAGTCCGGTCGCCTTGTAAAATCTTGTTCACTCCTTGTGGAGCTTCTCTGACGGAGGCGATAGATAACAGGCGTTGCAGACGCCAGCGCACGCAGCCTTCTCCCTGTTGTGTTCCCATGGCTGCACGTACAATATTATAGTAAAAATAGTTAGACACACGTGACAGAAGATGAAGATGCACGCATATGACAACTACGTGCGCGTTAATATAAAAACAAGCGTTAAAATATGACACACAAATAACTTTACCTTCACATCTCACACAGTCCTTCTGAAGCTGCTCTGACGAAATAGATTGGTGACAGGCATTGCAAACGCCAGCGCACAGTCTTCAGCACTGTGTGCACCCGCGGCTGCACAATAAGTAAGTAAAATAGTGAGTCACACGTGACAGAGGATGAATACAAATGCATATGAGAAATACCTGCAAGGTGAAATGAAAACATACGTGAGATGTGACATGCTCATAACTTCACCGTGATGTCACACAACGTCAAAGACTCATTTCGATCCACGTAGTGCAACAGCTTAGTAGCGGTGGTCGCAGCCACAACTCCGCGAACCACCGTGCTGGCAACAAGTCGGCGAGTCCTAAGCGAGCGGCGTCGTTCAGCTCGAGCAAGCGAACGCGAGACTAAACAAGGCGTTGCACGCGGAGTGTCTGCCGCAAGCGAACTTCGAACAGGAGAGCGAGCGTACGCTTGGCCACCGCCACGAACAGCACCGAGCTGGTTCTGAGCTAGCGCCGAAGAAATCGGCGGTAATGCGGCCCTTTTCCACAAACTCGAGCGAGTTTAGTGCGCAAACACGAGTCCGTTGCTGCGGCCAACGGACGGTGCCGAGCTGCTTGGAACCGACTGACGGGAAACCCAACTGTAATGGCGACCAATTTTAAGTGAGTTCCGATCTAGCGAAAGCCCCGCCAGCCCGTGCTGGTGCAAAACAGCGTGCGACATGCTACAACGAAGCTCTTCACGAGAACCCGCAACGTGTTTTTGACGACTCCCAACACAGTGACAAGGTTTCAGCCCAATATCGTCAGCCCGGAGCTCATCACGGCGGCGAAGACAGGCGAGCAGTCGATAAGCGAGTGTATGGGAGGCCAACAGCTATAGCGGCCGATTTTCAGGCGGTCGCAAAGCAAAGGCAAACTGCAGACGCCGAAGCTGACCTTCGCGATGCAGTTCATGCGTGCGATATACAACACGACTGAGCCCGTTGCCGGCAATCGCGATCCGTATCGCACACGCCACAAGAAGAGTAGAATAAAGAATGGTATCCTACTTGCTTAAGAATCCATCACTGATTTCTGCCCTGAGTCAGACTGAAGTATATATCCAATAGACCTGCTGTGTTCTCGGCCGCGATATTAACCTTCCGAACTGTTGCTGTCGTGTATTGGTCGTGACTATCTTGAAGCCAGAGATACGGCGTGGCGTGGTGACGTGTTGAGACTTGCTCCAGACTTCATGGGTGCAGCGAAACGCAAATGCTGCAGCCCACGCTCATCCAAGCGTACACACAAGCACCATGTCGTAAATCCTAGATCGTCGAATCCAGGCGGCCGTGGTCGAGCACTCCGAGCGCGACGCAACGCGAACCGTCGCCCGCAAAATACGGGGAAAGACTGAGCCAGCAGAGGAGGCGAAGGACAGCTAGTTAGTTACCTTCGCAACGCTTTTCGCGCTGCCTGCAATCCGCGGGCGGTTCATCCCTTTGGGGCTTGTTTGTAGACTAAGTGGTTGGGCGGCACGCTTCCCTCTATGGTTGCTCCTCAACGGTCTATTCATTCATCGCGCGCGCTTATTGGGCTCCGTTACTCCTTTTTCGGGTAATTTTGCTTTAGAGTGTACCTGAAGAGGTCTGGATTCGGCGGAACAAGGAGGGTATGACGCAGGTGCAATCTCTTGCCTAATGATGTCCCGCAAGTTGTTGGAGCTGAGGCTAAAGTAGATGGTGGAGCGCATGAAGAGCAGCGCCCAAAAAGATCCTCACGAACGATGTCGCGGACCAGGGCACGGATGTCGAGAACCACAGGAAGATGAATATCCGAGGCATCATGGCAGAGACGAAGAGACTGAAGTTCGTCTAGTCTCTGGCCAATGGTGATGACATCTTGAGTCGTGTTGGGTTTTGCGACGCAAGGGCGTTGAATGCGTTCGTACTTATGCTTTTGGTAATATGGCGTATTTGATCACTTTGAGGCATAGTTGACTTTGGAGGCTTGCACAAGGCAAGAACATCCTCAATGCACGAGGTGTATGACTCACCCGCCAGTTGAATGTGTTCAGCAAGCTTCTTCGTTGCTGCTTCAGCGCGAACACTGGGGGAACCGAAAATCTGACGAAGCTGCCGTGCGAACGTGTCCCGGTCGGGAATACCTTGGAGTTGCTTCCAAAACTAGGTTTTGGCGACATCATTCAGGTAGGAAGAGACCGTAGGCAATTTGTGTAGAGTCTCCCACCTGTTCAACTTGCTAACGAGGTCATAGGTGTGTAGCCATTCTTAAACGCCATCCCCTTTGAGACCCGAGAATACTGGCGGATCACGCTGGAAGCTGTGGATGGCCAGGGTCGATGGCAGAGGCTGCACTGAGCCAGTGGTGTTAAACAAAACAAGATTGTCTTGCACTGCCATGGTAGGTGGTAGTGACGACGACCCGAGTGGAGCTCCAGTGGTAACGTGTGAGAGTACTTGGGGATCGAGAAGCACCGTCCACCGCTTATGAAGAAGAATATATTCGAGACGAGCTCGAGCTGGCACACACTGATGATGATATCTACAGATGAGGAAATTAAACAAATGATGATGACACGTCAAATTGATAAAGAAGATTCGGTGACTGCACTAACAGCTTTTATATTAGTCCAATTCAGTCCTCTTTAGTGGTCACATTGTATCCGGTATGGAAAAGTCCAGACACAGTTTTCCATCACCTGTGTCGGTAGCAACCTCTTCCAGCTGCGCAGCGTAAAAATGCCTCCACGAATAGTAGGAACTCAAGTTTAGTACAGTCGTATTCACACCAGAACAGATATTTTGCTTCATAACTTTTTTTCAAATCACATAGCGATGAAGACCAACATGACCAAGAGAAGATGGTTCAGTTTCGCGAATTTAGTAATTCACAGTCTCCAGATAAACGTTTTTAGCCTTTTTTTGAATTTCGTGACGTGCGAAAGGACTATTTTATAAAACGCTTCTGCTTTTCTTGCTTTCCTGATTCTAGTGGTCAGACACGACTGAACCAGGCGCGGTAAGTTGCTAAATAAAGGTTCACTTTCCTTGACACATCGTCTAATAAAGGAAACTGTCGTTAGGTTTGACAGTTGTCAGCAGACTACGCTGTTCGCCTTTCTATAAAGCGCCACGTCAATATGTACAGACGTTGGCATAAATTGCGCTTGACTACGTCTTTCTCAGAGAAGAGCAGTGGTGACGATATTCACAACAAAATGACCGACGAGATGAATATTCTTCAACAAAAAACACGTTCTACATTTAAAAAACTATGAACAAAAGGTTCCAGTTTTTTAAATATAAGCTGCCAGACTTGTTCACCAAGTTCCATCCCTCTCCGGGCACTCATTGAATTCTCTCCTGTTATGCCCCTCAGGCGTAAAATATCTTTGAGATATCCTTTAGACGGCTTCAGAAATAAAGTAACCAGACCAGTCTGATGAATTGGCACCTTTACGTTCGTGAGAGGAACATTTATTCCCATGAACGTTCTATTTTGACATAATCACACATTTTCCATCGTTGTTTTCGCCAAACTTAGGCTAACAATTCATTGAAATTGCGATGAAAAACCCATGTTATAAATTGTCACGCATTGCGTCTTCTAATAAGGCAGAATTTATTACTACCAAATCGTTGCGGTGAATAACCCATTTCAATTCAAAAAAATAAAAAAAGTAAACTGAAGCTGCTTTCAATTGTTTGCGCCCTAGTTCCCGGAAACAACAACACCAGGCCAAGTATGTTGAATCTGTGGTTTAAACTCTAAATATTGTGTAAATCTGCTCATTGTTTACACATCCTCTTGAACTAACCCATGCAGAATTTGATATGATTGCTGTGCTCGAAGTTTGTATTTCGTAACGGAAATCAATATCTTTCCTAGGGATCCAGGCCTACTGGTCAAGAAGTAAGTTCCCTTTGATTACTCTGTAAGGTTGTATTTCCAAAGTGGTTATGACATTGAAAACTTCTTTGGATTATTTAGAGGTACCTCTTTATACATATTTTAGATTCGTCAAATCCATTCCTTTCTAGTGGTGACGTAATATTCAATATCGGAAAGTCCGCACACATTTTTCCATCATCTGTGTCTGTAACGATCTCTTCCCGCTGCACAGCGCAATAATGCTTCTTAAAATAGTCTGAAGTGAAGTTTGCAAAAATCGTATAAACATTGGAAATATTTTTCTTCATACATTTTCATTTTTAAATAGGGATCAAGACCAACAGCACCAGGAGAAGTGAGTTCGTGTTTGCGAGTTTCGTGGTTCACACTCTTCAGACAAAATTATTCAGCTCTCTTTGAATTCCGTGACAAGCGAAAGAAAGTTTTTTTGACGGTCCTGTTTTTCTTGCTTTTCTAATTCTAGTGGTCAGAGACGACTGAACCAGGCGCGGTAAGTTGCTAAGTAGAGATTCCCTATCAATGACGCCTCAACTGATGAAGTAAACTTGCCTTACGTTTGACAGTTGTCAGCAGACAACGCTTTTTCGTTTTCGATAAAGCACCACGTCCATCTATACAGAAGATTTGCGCTTGACCGTGTCTTTTTCAAAGAAACGCAGCAGTCTCTACATTCGCAACAAAATTACCGATGAGATGAATAATCTTCAACAAAAAACCGCGTTCTCCTTTGAAAGGGGACTATGAATTCAAGGATCCAGTTTTCTATATATAAGCTTCCAATGTTGTTCATATTATTCAACTCTCTCCGGGCATTCGTTGCATTCTCTTCTGTTATTCTCCTCAGGTGAAAAACATTTTAAAATATTCTCTACACACCTTCAGAAATAAAGGAACCAGACTGGTCTGTTGGAATGGCATTTCAACGTTCGTGAGAGAAACATTTATTCTCACGAATGTTTTATTTTGACATAATGGCACAATTTCCATCATTGTTCTTGCCAAAGCAAGCGTGACAATTTCATCGAAATTGCGAGGAAATGCTTAAATTCTAAATTGGCACGCATTGCGTCTTTCTAATATTGCAGAATTCATTATTACTAAATAGTTGCGGTGAAAAAAAAAATTTATTTTGAAAACATCGAAACAAGAAAACTGAAGCTGTTTTAAATCGTTTCTGCCCTAGTTCCCACATAGAACAACACCAGGCCAAGTAAGTTGCACCTGTGGCTTCAACTTTAGATAAGGTGTAAATCTGCCTAATTGTTTCCACCTCGTCTTGAACTAACCCACGCTGATGTTGATATGGATACTGCACTCGAAGTTCAAGTTTCGTAACGGAAATCATTATCTTTCCTAGTGACGGAATCCTACTGGTCCTGAAGAAAGTTCCCTTAGAATAATTCTTTAGGCTCTCTTTGCAAAGTTGTTATGACATTGAAAAGGTCTTTAAAACTTTTATATGTGCCTCTATAAACGTTTTTTTTTGTTCAATTAGGTCCTTTCTAGTTGTTACGTAGTATCCGGTATGGGAAAGTCCAAACACAGTTTTCCGTCAAGTCTGTCGGTAACGACCTCTTCAAGCTGCGCAGAATAATAATGCCTCTTCGAGTAGTCGGACCTGAAGTTTGGTAGATTCATATAGACACCGAAAATATTTTGCCTTATACTTCTTTTTTTCAACTCACCTTGAAATTAAGACCACCAGGGCCAGGAAAAGTGAGTTCATTAAATTTCATGGTTCACACTCTCTATGTGAACGCTTTTAGCCCCTTCGGAATTCAGCTACGAGCGTAACGAACATTTTACAAAATTGCGCTGCATTTCTTGCTTTCATGATTCTTGTGGGCAGAGACGACTGAAACAGGCGGGCTAAGTTGCCAACTAAAGGTCCACTTCGCATTGCACATCGTCTAATGAAGGAAACTGGCCTTATGTTTGACAGTTGTCAGCTGATTACGCTGTTTCGTTTTCGATAATGCACCATGTCAATCCGTAGAAAAGTGAGCATCCGTGGCAGTTGACTGAGTCTTTCTCACAAAAGAGCAGACTTTATGAACTTCAACACAAAATGGCTGCCGAGAGAAATACTCTTCAACAAAAAACCATGTTCTACATTTAAAGAGAACTATAAAGGCAAGGTTGCAGTTTTCTAAACAGAACCTGCCAAACTTGTTCACAATATTCCTTCTCTCTCCGGCCATTCATTGCATTCTCTTCTCTTATTCTCCTCAGGCATAAAATATTTTTCGAAATACTCTCTAAACAACTTCAGAAATAAAGTAAGCAGACTGGTCTGATGAAGTGGCACGCATACGTTTGTGAGAGAAGCCTTTTCTCATGAACCTTTTGTTTTGATATAAAGGCACAATTTCCATCGCTATTTTTGCAGACGTTAGGTTACCAATTAACCGAAATTGCAAATAAACGCATAAATAATAAATTGGCATCTATTGCGTCCTAATATAAGGCAGAAATCATTATTACCAAATTGTTGCGGTGAAAAACTCATTTAATTTGGAAAACGTCAAAAAAGTAAAGCAAAGCTGCTTTCCATTGTTTGTGCTCCAATTACAAAATAACAAGACCAGGCCAAGTAAGTTGCACTTGTGGTTTCAACTGCAAATGTCGTATAAATCTGCTAATTGTTTCCTCCTCTTCTTGAACTAACACATGAAGATTTTGATATGACTCCTATGCTCGAAATGCTTTTTTCGTAACGGAAATTAATATCTTTTCTAGGAATCGAGGGCTCTTGGTACAGAAGAAAGTTTCCTTTGAATACTGTGTTATAGTGTCCTTCCAAGGCGGTTATGACATTGAAAACGTTTTCGGGATATCAATTGGTACCTCTAGAAACATTTGAGATTACTGCTATCCAACCCTTTCAAGTGGCCTAGTATTATCCAATAGGGGAACGTCCAGATACTAATTTTCATCACCTGTGTCTGTAACGATCTCTTCCACCTGCACAGCCGTAAAACGCTTCTTAGAATAGTCTGAATTGAAGCTTGAAAAAATTTGTATAGACACTGGAAATATGTTGCTTCATACCTGTTTTTCATATTTAATAGGGATCAAGACCACCGATACAAGGAGAACTGAGTTCATGTTTGAGGTTTTTTGGATAACACTCTCTAGATAAACGTTTATCAGCTTTTTTTGAATACCGTGACGAGCGAAAGGACGGGTTATAAAAACGGTCCCGTTTTTCTTGCTTTTCTGAATCTAGTGGTCAGAGATGACTGAACCAGGCGCGGTAAGTTGCTAACTAATGATCCACTTTACATGGCGCATCGTAAAATGAAGGAAACTGGCGATACGTTTCACAGTTGTCAGCAGACTAGCCTTTGGTTTTCGATAAAGCACCACGTTCATCTATACACAAGTTTTGCGCTTGACCATATCTTTCTGAAAGAAAAACAGTTGTGATTAAATTCCTACTATATCAACGGACGAGATGAATAATCTTCCAAACAAAAAACCATGTTCTACATTGAATATAACTATGAACGCAAGCTTGCAGTTTTCTGAACATAAGCTACCAAACGTGTTTATCATGTTCCATTTTTCTGCAGGCAATCCTTTCAATCTCTTCTGTTATGCTCCTCTGGCTTAGAACAATTTTTTAGATACTCTCTATACAGATTCCAAAAATGTAAACAGACTCCTCTGATGAAATGGCACCTTTGCGTTCGTGAGAGAACCATTTATTCTCATATGGCTTTTATTTTCACATATTGGCGCATTTTCCATGGCTACTTTTGCCAACGTTAAGCTAACAATTTTTCAAAATAGTGAGAAAATTTTAAATAATGAAAAGACATGCATTACGTCTCTCGAATCAGGCAGAATTTATTATTACTAAATTGTTGCGGTGAACAAACAATTTCATTTGGAAAACGTCGAAAAAGTAAAATAAAGCCGCTTTCAATAGTTTGTGCTCTAGTTCCCACAAAAAACAAGACCAGGCCAAGTAAGTTGCACTTGTGCTTTCAACTACAAACATCGTATAAATAGGTTAATTGCTTCCCCCTCTTCTTGAACTAATTCATGAAAATTTTCATATCATTGCTATGCTCAAAATTCTTTTTTCGTAACGGCAACATATGTTTCCAAGAGATCGAGGCCTACTGGTACAGAACTAAGTGCCCTTAAAATACTCTGTAAGGCTCTCTTTCCAAAGTGGCTAATACATCAAAAACTCCTTAGGGATATCTAATGGTACCTCCAGAAACATTTTTAGATTATTCCTATTCATCCCTTTCTAGTGGTCACGTATTATTCAATATGGGAACGTCCAGATACTAATTTTTATCACCTGTGTCTGTAACGATCTCTTCCATCTGCAGAGCCTTATAATGCTTCTTAGAATAGTCTGAATTGAAGCTTGGAAAAAAATGTATGGACACTAGAAATATTATTCTTCATACCTGTTTTTCATTTTAAATAGGGATCAAGACCAACAACACCAGAAGAAGTGAGTTCATGTTTGAGAATTTTGTGGTTAACACTCTGCAGGTAAACGACGTTTATCAGCTCTCCTTGAATTCCGTGACGAGCGAATTGAAGGGTTATAAAAAAGGTCCTGTTTCTCTTACTTTTCTGATTCTAGTGGTCAGAGATGACTGAACCAGGCGCGGTAAGTTGCTAACTTAAGGTCACCTTTGCATGGCGTACGTACAATGAAGGAAACTGGTGTTAGGTTTCACAGTGATCAACACACCAGGCTTTTTTTTGTTTTCGATAAATGACAACGTCCATGTACTCACAAGTTTTGCGCTTGACATTCTGTTTCTCAGAGAAAAGCAGTCGTTATTGAATTCGATACAAAGTGACCGACGAGATGAATAATCTTATACAAAAAACCACGTCCTACTATGAAACAGAACTATAAACGCAAAGTTGCAGCTTTCTGAGCGTAAGCAGCCAAACTTGTTCATCATGTTCCATCTCTTTACGGGCATTCATTGCATTTTCTTCTGTTCTGAGCCTAAGGTGTGAAACGTTTTTGAGATATTCTTTACACTCTTTCAGAAATAAAGTAACCAGACTTGTCTGACGAAATTGCACCTTTACGTTTGCTAGAGAAACTTTATTTCCCATAACGAATTCATTTTGACATATGAAACATTTGGCATCGTTGTTCTCGCAAAATTTAGGCTACGTATTCTTCGTAATTGCGAGGAACTCTTTATTTTATATTGGCACTCATTGCGTCTTTCTAATAAGAAAATTTCAATTACGAAATTGTTGTGGTGAACAAATCAATTCATTTCTAAAACGTCGAGAAAAGAAAACTGAAGTTGCTTTCATTCGTTTGTGCCCTAGTTCCCAGTAAGAACAATTCCAAGCTGAGTAAATTGCTCTCATGGTTTCAGGTTTAAATATAGTATAAATCTGCCTAATTAATTCCACTTCGTCTTGAACTAACGCACGCGGATGTTGATACGGATACTGTGCTTGAAACACATATTTTGTACTGGAAATCATTATCTTTCCTAGCGATCGAGTCCTTCTGGTCCAGAAAAAATTTTCCCTTAGAATAATTCTTAGGCTCTATTTCCAAAGTTGTTATGACTTTGAAAACTTCTTTAAAATATCTATATGTGCCTCTAAGAACGTTTCTTTTTTGGTCTGATTCAGTCCTTTCTAGTTGTCACGTAGTATACGGTATGGGAAAGTCTAGACGCCGTTTTTTATCAACTCTGTCGGCAACGATCTCTTCCAGCTGCGCAGCGTATTAATACCTCTTCGAGTAGTCGGACCTCACGTTTAGGACAATCATATAGACACCGAAAATATTTTGCTTTATACATCTTTCTTTCAACTCACATAGGGATTAAGACCAACAGGACCAGGAGAAATGAGCTCATTGAGTTTCATGGTTCACTATCTCCATGTGACCGCTTTTAGACCCTTTAGAATTCCGCTACGAGCGTAACAAACATTTTACAAAACTGGTGCTGCATTTCTTGCTTTCATTATTCTAGTGGGCAGAGACGACTGAAACAGGCGAGGTGTGTTGCCAACTAAAGGTCCACTTTGCATTGCACATATTCTAATGAAGAAAACTGGCGTTATGTTTGACAGTTGTCAGCTGATTACGCTGTTTCGTTTTCGATAATGCACCTTGCTCACCAATCTATACAAAAGTGAGACTCCATTGCAGTTGACTGTGTCTTTCTCACAAAAGAGCAGACTTTAATAAATTCACAACAAAATGGTTGCCGAGAGGAATAATCTTCAACAAATAAACCACGTTCTACATTTAAAGAGAACTATAAACGCAAAGTTGCAGCTTTCTAAACAGAACCTGCCAAACTTGTTCATGATATTCCATCACTCTCCCGACATTCATTGGATTCTCTTTTGTTATTCTCCTCAGGCGTACAATATTTTTCAAAGTACTCTCTACACAACTTCAGAAACAAAGTAAGCAGACTGCTCTGATGAAATGGCACGCATACGTTCGTGGGAAAATCCTTTATTCTCGTAAACCTTTCATTTTGATATAAAGGCACATTTTCAAATGCTGTTTTTGCAGAAGTTAAGCTACCAATTACCCGAAATCGCCAAGAAATGCATAAATAATAAATTGGCATCTATTGCGTCCTAATACAAGGCAGAAATCATTATTACAAAATTGTTGCAGTGAACAACTCATTCAATATGGAAAACGTCGAAAAAGTAATGTAAAGCTGCTTTGAATCGTTTGTGCTCTAGTTACCACAAAGAACAAGACCAGGCCAAGTAAGTTGCACTTGTGGTATCAACTACAAATATTGTATAAAACTTGTAATATTTTCTCCTCTTCTTGAACTAACTCATAAACATTTTGATATGAGTCCTGTGCTCGCAATACTTTTTTCGCAACGGAAATCAATATATTTTCCAGGTATCGAGAGCTACTGGTACAGAAGCAATTTCTCTTTATATACTTTGTAAGGGAGTCTTTCCAAAGTGGTTATTACATCGAAAACTTCTTCGGGATATCTGCTGGTACTTATAGAAACATTTTTAGATTAGTCCTATCTATTACTTTCTAGTGGTCACGTATTATCCAATATGGAAAAGACCAGACACTGTTTTTCATCACCTGTGTCCGTAACAATCTCTTCCAGCTGCACAGCTTCATATTGCTTCTTATATTGTCTGAATTGAACCATGAAAATATTTGTATAGACACTGGAAATACTTTGCTTCATACTTATTTTTCATTTTAAATTGGGATCAAGACCAGCAGTACCACAAGAAGTGAGTTTGTGTTTGAGAATACTCTGGTTAACACTCTCCAGATAAACATTTATCAGCTCTCTTTGAATACCGTGACGAGCGAAAGGAAGCGTTGTAAAAAAGGTCCAGTTTTTCTTGCTTTTCTGAATCTGGTCAGAGATGACTGAACCAGGCACGGTAAGTTGCTAACTAATGACCCAGTTTACTTGGCGCATCGTCCAATGAAGGAAACTGGCGATGCGTTTTACAGTTGTCAGCAGACTACGCCTTTTGGATTTCGATAAAGAACCACGCTCATCTTTACGCAAGTTTTTCACTTGACCATGTCTTTTTCACAGAAAAAAAGTAGTCAATAAATTCTTAACACAATAACCGACGCGATGAATAATCTTTAACACAAAAACCACGTTCTACTTTGAAATAGAACTACGAACGCAATATTGCAGTTTTCTAAACATAAGCTGCAAACTTGTTCATCATGTTCCATTTTTCTACAGGCATTCGTTTCATTTTCTTCTGTTATGCTCCTCGGGCTAAAAACAATATTTTAGATATTCTCTACACTGTTTCCAAAATAGAGTGAACAGACTGGTCTGAAGAATTGGCACAATTACGTTCGTGAGAGAAACAATTATTCCCTTATGGGCTTTAGCTTTACTTATTGGCGCATTTCCATGGCTATTTTCGCCAACGTTATGCTAAAAATTCATCGAAACTGTGAGAAAATGCTAAATAATAAAAAGCGTGCATTCCGTCTCTCAAATCAGGCAGAAATTATTATTACCAAATGGTTAAGGTGAACAAAGTTTTATTTGTAAAACGTCCAAATAAGTAAAGTAAGGCCGCTTTCAATAGTTTGTGCTCTTGTTCCCACAAAAAACAAGGCCAGGCCAAGTACTTTGCACTTGTGGTTTTAACTGCAAATATCGTAAAAATCGGCTCATTGCTTCTCCTCCTCTTGAACTAACTGATGAAGATTTCGATATGACTGCTATGCTAGAAATTCTTTCTTCGTAACTGAAATCAATATCTTTCCTGGGGATCGAGGCCTAATGGTAAAGAAGTAAGTTTCCTTTGAATACTCTGTGAGTTTGTCTTTCCAAAGTGGTTATTCCTTTGAAAACTTTTTCGGGATATGTATTGGTACCTCTAGAAACATGTTAAGATTAGTCTTATTTATCCCTTTCTACTGGTCATGTATTATTCAATATGGGAACGTCCAGATACTATTTTTCATCACCTGTGTCTGTAACGATCTCTTCCACCTGCACAGCCTTATAACCCTTCTTAGAATAGTCTGAGTTGAAGCTTGGAAAAAAATTGTATAGACACTGGAAATATTTTGCTTCACACCTGTTTTTCATTTTAAATAGGTATCAAGACCAACAGCACCAGGAGAAGTGAGTTCATGTTTGAGAATTTCTTGGTTAACACTCTACATATAAACGTTTATCAGCTCTCGTTGAATTCCGTGACGAGTGAATTGAAGGGTTATAAAAATGGTCCCGTTTTTCTCACTTTTCTGATTATAGGGGTCAGAAATTACTGAACCAGGCGCGGTAAGTTGCTAATTTAAATTCACTTTACATGGCGTGCGTATGGTCCCATGAAAGAAACTTGCGTTACACTTCAGAGTGATCAACAGACTAGGCTCTTTTTTGTTTTCGATGAAGGACAAAGTCCATCTATACACAAGCTTTGCGCTTGACATTGTGTTTCTCAAAGAAAAGCAGTCGTCATAAAATTTGAGCCAACATGACTCACGAGATGAATAATCCTATAAAAAAACCACGTCCTCCTTTGAAAGAGAACTATAAACGCAAAGTTGCAGTTTTCGAAACGTAAGCAGCCAAACTTGTTCATCATGTTCCAACTTCTTCCGGGCATTCATTTCATTTTCTTCTGTTCTGAGCCTAAGGTGTAAAATATTTTTGAGATACTCATCACACTCTTTCAGACAAAAAGTAATCAGACCGGTCTGATGAAATGGCACCTTTACGTTTGTTGGAGAAACATTTATGTCCATAAAGAATTTATTTTGACATATGAAAATTTTTGCATCGTTGTTCTTGCCAAAGTTAGGCTAAGTATTCAACGCAATTGTTAGGAAATCTTTATTTTTAATTGGCATTCATTGCGTCTTTTTAATAAGGCAGAATGTATTATTACCAAATTGTTGCGGTGAGCAAATCATTTCATTTTGAAAACATCGAGAAAAAGAAAGTGAAGCTGCTCTCAATCATTTGTGCCCTTGTTTTCTGTAAGAACAAGACCAGGCTAAGTAAGTTGCACTTGTGGTTTCAGCTTTAATTGTGGTATAAATCTGCCTAATTTTTTTCAACTCGTCTTGAACTAACCCACGCAGATGTTGATATAGTTACTGTGCTCGAACTTCGTATTTCTTAACGGAAATCGGTATCTTTCCTAGCGATCGAGTCCACAGGTCCTGTAGAAAGTTTCTTTAGAATCATTCGTTAGGGCTCTATTTTCAAAATTGTTTTGACATTGAAAACTTCTCTAGAATGTCTATATGTGCCTCTATAAACGCTTTTACATTAGTCCAATTCAGTCTTTCTAGTGTTCGCATGTTATCCGGTATGGGAAAATCCAAAAACAATTTTTCATCAACTCTGTCGGTAACAATCTCTTCCAGCTGCGCAGCGTAACAATGTCTCTTCGAGTAGTCGGACCTGACGTTTGGTGCAATCTTATAGACACCGAAAATATTTATCTTTATACATCTTTTTTTCAACTCACATAGGGATCAAGACCAACAGGACCAGGAGAAGTGAGTTCATTGAATTTCATGGTTCACACTCTTTATATAAACGTTTTTAACCATTTTCGAATTCTGCTACGTGCGAAACGAACACTTTAGAAAAAAAATGGTCCTGCGTTTCTTTCTTTCGTGAATCTAGTGGTCAGAGACGACTTAAACAGGCGATGTAGGTTGCCAACAAAACGTCCACTTTGCATTGCACATCGCTGATGAAGGAAACTGGCGTTATGTTTGACAGTTTCCAGCTGATTACGCTGTTTCGTTTTCGATAATGCACCATGCATGCCAATCTATAGAAAAGTGAGCATCAAATTGCAGTTTACTGTGTCTTCCTCACAAAAAAGCAGACTTTATTAGTTTCACAACAAAATGGGTGCCAAAAGAAATAATCTTCAACAAAAAACCACGCTCTTCATTGAAAGATAACTATGAACGCAAGGTTGCAGTTTTCCAAACAGAACCTGCCAAACTGGTTTGTAACGTCCCATCTCTCTCCACGCATTCATTGCATTCCCTTCTTAGTCTCTTCAAGCATAAAATACTTCTCTAAATATTCTCTTACATCTTCAGAAATAAAGTGGGCAGATTGGTCTGGTGAAATCGCACGCATACCTTCGTGAGAGAAACCTTTATTCCCATGAACGTTTCATTTTTATATAATACCACATTTTCCATTACTGTTTTCGCCAAACTTAGGCTAACAATTGATTGTTTTGCGAAAAAATCTTTATTTTAAATTGGCGCTTAATGAATCTTTCTAATAAGGCAGAATGTATTATCACCAAACTGTTGCGGTGAACAAACCATTTCGTTTTGAAAACGTCAAGAAAAGGAACTGAAGCTGCTTTCAAACATTTGTGCCCTAGTTCCCAGAAAGAACAAGACAAGGCCAAGTAAGTTGCACTTGTGATTTCAACACTAACTATGGTAGAAATCTTCCTAATTGTGTCTACCTCGTCTTCAACTGACCTATTCGGATGTTGATATGGTTACTGTGCTATAACTTTGTATTCCGCGACGGAAATCAAAATCTTTCCTAGGGATTAAATCCCACTGGTCCAGAAGCTAGTTCCCTTTGATTATTTTTGTAAGACGCTATTTACAAAGTGGTTATGACATATAAAACTTCTTCGGAATATCTGTATGTACCTCTAAAATTCTTTAGAATAGTCAAATTCCTTCCTTTTTAGTGGTCACGTAGGGCCGGTGTGGAAGTGTTGAGACACAGTTTTTCATCACCTGTGTCGGCAACAATCGCTTCCTGCTGCACAATGCACAAATGCCTAGTCGCAGCTGAAGTTTGGTACAATCGTATAGACACCGCATAAGAATGTTTTGCTTCATACCTTTTTTTTCAACTCCCATAGAGATCAACACCAACAGGACCAGGAGAAGTAAGTTCATTTTCGTGAAATTCATGGTTCACACTCTTCGGATAAACGTTTTCAGCCCTTTTGGAATTCCGTGACGAGCGAAAGAAAGATGTTACAACAGCCCTGCTTTTTTGCTTTTCTAATTATAAAGGACAGAGACGACTGAACCAGGCGTAATAAGTTGCTAACGTAAGATCCACTTTACATGGCGCATCGCCCAATGAAGGAAGATGGCGCTACGTTTGATAGTTGTCAGCCGACTACGCTTTCTTGTTCTCCATATTACGCCACGTCTATCTATACAGGAGTTAGCATAAACTGCGCTTGACCATGTGTTTCTCAAAGAAGAGCAGTCGTCAAGAAATTGGCAACAATATGACCGACGAGATTAATAACCTTCTACAAAAAACCGCGTACTACATTGAAAAAAAAAACTATGAATGCAAGATTTCAGTTTCCTAATATAAGCTGCCAAACTTGTTCATCAGATTCCATCTCTCTCCGGGCATTCGTTGAATTCTCTTCTGTTATGTTTCTCAGGCGGAAAACATTTTTGAAATTTTCTCTACACACTTTCAGAAATAAAGCAACTAGACTGGTCTTATGAAAGGGCAATTTTAAGTTCGTGAGAGAAACACTTATTCCCTTAACAATTTTATTTTGACATATTGGCGTATTTTTCTTCGTAGTTTTCGCCAAGTTAAGCTAACAATGCTTTGAAATTGCGAGGCGATTCCCAAATAATAAATAGACTTCTATTGCGTCTTTTTAATAAGGCAGAATTCATTATTACCAAATTGTTTCGGCGAACAAACAATTTCATTTCGAAACATTGAAAAAAGGAAAGTGAAGCTGCTTCAAATTGTCTTTGCTCTGGTTTCCACAAAAAGTAAGACCAGGTCAATTAGGTATCACTTAAGGTTTCAAATGTATATATGGTATAAATCCACCAATTTGTTTCCACCTCCCTTGAACTAAGCTATGCGGATGTTGATATGTTTACTGTGCTCTCATTTGGTATTTCGTAAGGGAAATCAATATCTTTCCTAGGGATCGAGTCCTACTGGTCCAGAAGTAAGTTCCGTTTGATTAATCTGTAAGGCTCTATTTCCAAAGTTGTTATGACATTGAAAACTTCCTTAGAATATCTTTACGTACCTCTAAAAGCATTTTTATATTAGTACAATCCAGTAATTTTAAGTGGTCACGTATCTAATATGGGAACGTCCCGACCAGTTTTCCATCACCTGTGTCGGTAACGATCTCTTCAAGCTGCACAGTTAATAATGCCTTTAGAATAGGCGGAATTGATGTTTGGCACAATCACATAGACTCCGAAAATATTTTGCTTCATACCTTTTTTTTTTCAACTCACATAGGGATGAAGACCAACAGAACCAGGAGAATTAATTTTAATTCCGTGAATTTCATGGTTCACACTAGCCATATAAACGTTTTTGGACTTTTTAGAATTCCACAACGAGCGAAACTAATATTTTATAAAAATGGTCCTGCATTTCTTGCTTTTCTGATTCTAGTGGTCAGAAACGACTGAGACCGGCACGGTAAGTTGCCAACTAAAAATCCACTTTGCATGACACATCTTATAAAAAAGAAAACTGGCGTTGCGTTTGACAGTTGTCAGCTGATTACGCTGTTTGGTTTTCGATAAAGCACCATGCCAATCTATACAAAGGGGAGCATCAATTGCGGATGACCGTGTCTTTCTTTCAGATGAGCAGTCTACAAAATTCGCAATATATTGACCACCGAGATGAATGTTCTTTTACGAAAAACCATGTTCTACATTGAAAAAAAAATGAAGAACGCAAGCTTGCAGTTTTCTAATCAGACGCTGCCAAACTTGCTGATTATGTTCCATCTCCCTCTGGGAATTCATTGCATTCTCTTTTGTTATGCTCTACAGGTGTAAAACGCTTTTGAAATATTCTCTACACACCTTCAGAAATAAACTAAGCAGACTGGTCTCATGAAATGGCACGCATACGTTCGTTAGAGAAACCTTCATTCTCATGAACATATATTTTGATATAATGGCTCATTTTCTCTCGCTGTTTTCGCCGAACATAGGCTAACGATTATTTGCAATTGCAAGCAAATCTTAAATTTCAAACTGGCGCTCAATAAGTCTTTCTAATAGGGCACAATGTATTACTACCAAATTTTGTCGGTGAAACAACCATTTGATTTCGAAAACGTCGAGAAAAAAAACTTAAGCTGCTTTCAATCATTTGTGCCCTAGTTCCCAGAAAGAACAAGACCAGGCCAAGTAAGTTGCGATTGCCGTTTCCACTCTAAATATGGTATAAATCTTCCTAATTGTGTCCACCTCTTCTTCAACTAACCTATTCGGATGTTGATATGGCTTCTTTGCACGAACTTTGTATTTCATAACGGAAAATAAAATGTTTCAAAGGGATCGAGTCCTACTGGTCCAGAAGTATGTTACCTTTGATTAATCTGTAAGACTGTATTTCTTAAGTGGTTATGACATTGAAAGCTTCTTTGTAATATCCATATGTACCTCCTGAAATGTTTCGAGATTAGTCGAATCCATTCCTTTTTCGTGTTCGCGTAGCTCCGGTGTGGAAATGTTCAGACACAGTTTTTCATCACCTGTGTCGGCAACAATCTCTTCCTGCTGCACAACGTAACAATGCCTAGTTGGAGCTGAAATTCGTTACAATCGAATAGACACCGCAAAGGAATATTTTGCTTCAAACCTTTTTTTTTTCAACTTATATGGGGATCATACCCAACAGGAGCAGTAGCGAGTTCACTTTCGTGAATTTATTGGTTCACACTCTCGAGATAAACGTTTTTAGCCCTTTAAGATTCCGCGACGAGCGTAAGAAAGCTTTTATAACAACAGCCCTGCTTTTCTTCCTTTCTTAATTTTAGTGGTCAGAGACGACTGAGCCAGGCTTGGTAAATTGCTAACTTAAGATCCACTTTACATTTTGCATTGCGTAATGAAGGAAGCTGACGCTACGTTTGACATTTGTCCAGAGACCACGCTTTTTTTCAATAATGCACCACGTCTATCCATACAGGAGTTAGCTTAAATTGCGCTTGACCGTGTCTTTCTCAAAAAAGAGCAGTCGTCAAAGAATTCGCAACAATATGACCAACGAAATGAATGATCTTTTACGAAAAACCGCGCAAAACATTGAAAAAATCAATGAATCCAAGTTTTCAGTTTCCTAATATAAGCTACCAAACCTGTTGATCAGATTCCATCTCTCTCCGGGCATTTGTTGAATTCTCTTCCGTTATGCTGCTCAGCCGGAAAGCATTTTTAAATATTCCCTACACACTTTCAGAAATAAAGCAACGAGACTGGTCTGATGAAATGGCACCTTTGCGTTTGTGAAGAAAACACTTATTCTCATAACGGTTTTATTTTGATATATTGGCGTACTTTCCATCGTAATTTTGCCAAAGTAAAGCTATCAATAAATCGAAATTGCGAAGAAATCCCTGAATAATAAATGACATCTATGGCGTCTTTCTAATAAGAGAGATTTTCTTATTACCAAATTGTTGCGGCGAACAAACCATTTCACTTCGAAAACATTGAAAAAAGGAAAGTGAAGCTGCTTTAAATTGTCTGTGCTCTTGTCTCCACAAAAAAAACAAGACTAGGCGAAGTTAGTTGTACTTGTGCTTTGAAATAAAGTATGGTATAAATCCGCCTTCTTGTTTCCACCTCCCCTTCAACTAACCTATGTGGATGTTGACATGGTAACTGTGCTCCAACTTCGTAGTTGGTAATGGAAATCGATATCTTTTTTTTAGGGATCGACTCCTACTGGTCCAGAAGTAAGTTTCCTTTGATTAATCTGTAAGGCTCTATTTCCAAAGCGGTTATGACTTTGAAAACTTCTTTAGAATATCTGGGTACCTCTATAAGCGTTTTTCGATTAGTCCAACCCAGTCATTTTTAGTGGTCGCTTATCTAATAAGGGAACTTCAAGACCCATTTTCCATCACCTGTGTCGGTAACGATCTCTTCCAGCTGCGCAGCGTAACAATGCCTCTTCGAGTAGTCGGACCTGACGTTTGGTGCAATGTTATAGACACCGAAAATATTTTGCTTTATACATCTTGTTTTCAACTCACATAGGGATCAAGACCAACAGGACCAGGAGAAGTGAATTCATTGAATTTCATGGTTCACACTCTTCATATAAACGTTTTTAGCTCTTTTAGAATTTCACTACGTGCGAAACGAACACTTTAGAAAAAATGGCCCTGCATTTCTTTCTTTCGTGATTCTAGTGGTTAGAGACGACTGAAACAGGCGGGGTAAATTGCCAACTAAAGATCCACTTTACATGACACATCGTCTATTGAAGGAAAGTGGCGTTATGTTTGTTAGTTGTCAGCTGAATACGCTGTTTAGTTTTCGATAATGCACCATGCCATCTATACAAAAGTGAGCATCCATTGCAGTTGACCATGTCTTGCTTACAAAAGAGCAGACTTTATGAATTTCTCAACAAAATGGCCACCATGATGAAACATTTTCAGCAAAAAAACACGTTCTACATTGAAAGAGAACTATGAACGCAAAGTTGCAGTTTTCCAAACAGTACCTGCCAAAATGGTTCGTAATGTTCCATCTCTCTCCAAGCATTTATTTCTTTCCCATCTGTTATTCTCTTCAAGCATAAAATACTTTTCGAAATATCCTATTCAAAAATTCGGAAATAAAGTGGGCAAAATGGTCAGATGAAATGGCACGCATACGTTCATGAGAGAAACCTTTATTCCATGAACGTTTCATTTTCATATAATGGCACATTTTTCCTTACTGTTTCCGCCAAACTTAGGCTAGCTATTGATTGTAACTGCGAGAAAATCTTTATTTTAAATTGGCGCTCATTGAATCTTTCTAATAAGGCAAAATGTATTATTACCAAATTGTTGCGGTGAACAAACCATTTCATTTCGAAAACGGCGAGAAAAAGAAACTGAAGCTGCTTTCAATCATTTGTGCCCTAGTTCCCAGAAAGTACAAGACAAGGCCAAGTAAGTTGCACTTGCGGTTTCAACTCTAACTATGGTAGAAATCTTCTTGATTGTGTCTACCTCGTCTTCAACTGACCTATTCGGATGTTTATATGGTTACTGTGCTCGAACTTCGTATTTCGCGACGGAAATCAAAATCTTTTTTAGAGATCGAGTCCTCCTTGTCCAGAAGTTAGTTCCCTTTGATTAATATGTAAGACCCTATCTACAAAGTCGTTATGACATTTATACTTCTTCGGAATATCTGTATGTACCTCTATTACATTTTTAGATTAGTCAAATCCATTCCTTTTTAGTGGTCACGTAGGGCCGGTGTGGAAGTGTTGAGCCACAGTTTTTCATCACCTGTGTCGGCAACAATCGCTTCCTACTGCACAATGTAACAATGTCTAGTCAGGGCTGAAGTTTGGTACAGTTGTATAAATACCTTATTGAAATAGTTTGCTTCATACCTTTTTTTTTCAACTCGCATAGGGATCAACACCAACAGGACCAGGAGAAGTGAGTTCACTTTCGTGAAATTCATGGTTCACACTCTTCATATAAACGTTTTTAGCCCTTTTGGAATTCCGCGAAGAGTGAAAGAAAGGTGTTACAACAACAGCCCTGCTTTTTTGCTTTTCTAATTATAGTGGACAGAGACGACTGAACCAGGCGTGGTAAGTTGCTAACTTAAGATCCACTTTACATGGTTCATCGCGCAATGCAGGAAGCTGGCGCAATGTTAACAGTTGTCAGCCTACTACGCTTTCTTATTCTCGATAATACGCCACATCTATCTATAAAGAGTTAGCATAAACTGAGCTTGGCCATGTGTTTCTCAAAGAAGAGATCTCGTCAAGAAATTCGCAACAATATGACCAACGAGATTAATAATCTTCTACAAAAAATCGCGTACTACATTGAAAAAAACTATGAATGCAAGGTTTAAGTTTCCTATTATAAGCTACCAAGCTTCTTCATCAGATTCCATCTTTCTGTGGGCATTCGTTGAATTCTATTCTGTTATGCTGCTCAGGCGGAAAACATTTTTGAAATATTTTGCACACACTTTCAGAAATAAAGCAACCAGACTGGTCTTATGAAATTGCACCTTTACGTTCGTGAGGGAAACACTTATTCTCATGACAATTTTATTTTGATATATTGGCGTAATTTCCATCGTTGTATTCGCCAAAGTTAAGCTATCAGTACATCGAAATTGCGAAGAAATTCCTAAAAAATAAACAGACATCTCTTGCGCCTTTCTAATAAGACAGAATTCCTTATTACCAAATTGTTACGTCCAACAAACCAATTCATTTCGAAAACATTGAAAAACGGAAAGTGAAGCTGCTTTAAATTGTCTGTGCTCTAGTTTCGACAAAAAACAAGACCAGGCCAAGTAAGTTGTACGTGTGCTTTGAAATACATATAAAGTATAAATCCGCCTTCTTGTTTCCACCTCCTCTTCAACTGAACTATGCGGATGTTAATATGGTTGCTGTGCTCCAACTTCGTACTTTGTAACGGAAATCGATATCTTTTTTAGGGATCGACTCCTACTGGTCCAGAAGTAAGTTTCCTTTGATCAATCTGTAAGGCTCTATTTCAAAAGTAGTTATGACATTGAAAACTTCTTTAGAATATCTATACGTACTTCTGTAAGCGTTTTTAGATTAGTACAACGCAGTCATTTTCAATGGTCACGTATTTAGTATGGAAACTTCCAGAACCATTTTCCATCACCTGTGTCGGTAACGAGCTCTTCAAGCTGCACAGTTAATAATGCCTCTTAGAATAGTCGGAATCAAAGTTTGGTACAATCACATAGACTCCGAAAATATTTTGCTTCATACTTTTTTTTCAACTCACATAGGGATCAAGACCAACAGAAACAGGAGAAGTAAGTTCAATTTCGTGAATTTCATTGTTCACACTAGTCATATAAACGTTTCTGGACTTTTTAGAATTCCACAACGAGCAAAACTAATATTTATAAAAAAGGTCCTGCATTTCTTGGTTTTGTAATTCTAGTGGTCAGAAACGACTGACACTGGCACGGTAAGTTGTCAACTAAAAATCCACTTTGCATGACACATCGTCGAATGGAGGAAACTGGTGTTACATTTGACAGTTCTCAGCTGACTACGTTGTTTGGTTTTGCGATAAAGCACCATGTCAATCTACAATAAGTAAGCATCAATTGCGGTTCGCCGTGCCTTTCTCTCAGAAGGTCGCTCTTTATGAAATTCGCAACAAAACGGCCACCTAGATCAATAATCCTAAACAAAGAACCACGTTCTACATTGAAAGAAAATTATGAACGCAAGGTTACAGTTTTCTCAACAGAAGCTGCCAAACTTGTTCATCCTGTTCCATCTCTCTTCAGGCATTATTGCATTCTCTCCTGTTACGCTCCACAGGCGTAAAACATTTTTGAAATATTCTCTACACACCTTTAGAAATGGAGTAAAGAGACTAGTCTGATGAAATGGCACATTTACATTCGTGAGAGATACATTTGTTCCCATAATGGTTTTATTTTGACATATTGGCGTATTTTCCTTCGTAGTTTTCGCCAAAGTCAAGCTAACAATTGATCGAAATTTCGAGGAAGTTCTTAAATATTACATAGACATGCATTGCGTCTCTCTAATAAGGGGGAATTCCATATTACCAAATTGTTACGATGAATAATTTCATTTCGAACACATTGAAAAAAGGAAACTGGTATTGTTTGTGCTCTAGTTTTCACCAAGATCAAGACCAGGCCAAGTAATTTGTACTTGTGGTTTCAAATAAGAATATGGTATTAAATCCGCCTAATTGTTTGCAACTCCCTTTGAACTAACCCATGCGTATGTTGATATCATTATTGTGCTCGAAGTTTGTATTTCGTGACGGAAATATATCTTCCCTGAGGATCGATTCTTGCTGGTCCAGAAGTAAGTTCCTTTTGATTAATCTGTGAAGTTCTATTTATAAAGTGGTTATGACATTGACAACTTCTTTTAATATCTACACGTACTTCTATAAGTGTTTTAAATTAGTCTTATTCAGTCATATTTAGTGGTTACATAGTATCTCATATGGGAACGTCCAGGATAGTTTTCGATCACCTGCTTCGGTAACGATCTCTTCAAGCTGCACAGCGTAATAATGCCTCTTAGAATATTTGGAACAGAAGTTTGGTACAACCACATAGACACTGAAAATAGTTTGCTTCGTACTTTTTTTAAACTCACACAGTAATCAAATCCAACAGGACCAGCAGAAGTGAGTTCATTTTCGTGAATTTCATGGTTCACTATCTCCAGATAAACATTTTTAGCCCTTTTAGAATTCCGCGATGAACGAAACGAGGATTTAAAAAAATGGTCCTGCAGTTCTTGCTCTCCTGATTCTTGTGGTCAGAGACGACTGAAACAGGCGCGGTAAGTTGCCAACTAAAGATCCACTTTGCATGACACATCTGATAAAGAAGAAAACTGGCGTTGCGTTTGACAGTTTTCAGCTGATTACGCTGTTTGGTTTTCGATAAACCACCATGCTAATTTATACAAAAGGGAGCATTATTGCGGATGACCGTGTCTTTGTTTCAGAAGAGCAGTCTACGAAATTCGCAATAAAATGGTCGCCGAGATGAATGTTCAACAAAAAACCATGTTCTACATGTAAAGAGATTTATGAACAAAAGCTTGAAGTTTTCTAATCAGACGCTGCCAAACTTGCTCATTATGTTCCATCTCCCTCCGGGAATTCATTGCATTCTCTTTTGTTATGCTCTACAGGTGTAAAACCTATTTGATATATTCTCTACCCACCTTCAGAAATGAACTAAGCACACTGGTCTGATGAAATGGCACGTATACGTTCGTGGGACAAGCATTTATTCTCACAAATATTTCATTTTGATAAAATGGCACAATTTCTATCGCTGCTTTCGTAGACGTTAGGCTGTCAATTCACCAAAATCACCAAGAAATTCGTAAATATTAAATTGGCATCTGTTGCGTCTTTATATAAGGCGGAAATCAATGTTACCGAATTGTTGCGGTGAACAACTCATCTCATTTAGAGAACATCGAAAAGAGGAAACTAAAGCTGCTTTCAATCGTTTGTGCTGTAGTTCCCAGAAAGAACAAGACCAGGCCGAGTCAGTTGCACTTATGTTTTCAACTACAAATATCGTATGAAACTGCTAATTGTTTCCACCTCCTCTTGAACTAACTCATGAAGATTTTGATATGGTTGCTATGCTAGAAATTCTTTTTTCTTAACTGAAATCAATATCTTTCTTAGGGATCGAGGCCTACTGGTAACGAAGTAAGTTCTTTTTGAATAATCTGTAATTTTGTATTTCCAAATGGTTATTCCATTGAAAACTTCTTCGGGATATCTATTGGTACCTCTAGAAACATTTTTATATTAGTCTTTTCATCCCTTTCTACTGGTCACGTATTATTCAATATGAGAACGTCCAGATACTAATTTTCATCACCTGTGTCTGTAACGATATCTTCCAGCTGCACAGTCTTATAATGCTTCTTAGAATAGTCTGAATTGAAGCTTGGAAAAATATTGTGTAGACACTGGAAAGATTTTGCTTCATACCTGTTTTTCATTTTAAATAGGGTTCAAGGCCAACAGCACCAGGAGAAGTGAGTTTATGTTTGAGAATTTCGTGGTTAACACTCTGCATATAAACGTTTATCAGCTCTCTTTGACTTCCGTGACAACCTAATTGAAGGGTTATAAAAACTGTCCTGTTTTCTTGTTTTTCTGATTCTAGTGGTCAGAGATGACTGAACCAGGCGCGGTAAGTTGCTAACTTAAGATCACCTTTACATGGCGTATCGTCCAATGAAAGAAACTGGCATTACGTTTCACAGTTATCAACAGAATAAGCTTTTTTTGCTTTCGATAAAGGACCACGTCCATCTATACACAAGTTTTGCACTTGACATTGTGTATCTCAGAGAAGAGCAGTCGTCAATTAATTCGAACCAAAATGACCGACGAGATAAATATTGCCGCATGTTGTTAGGGACCTGCTGAAGTCCTGCGCCGCTTCCTGCTGCTGTGCATTCTGCCACACCAACGGACAAGCCAAACGTGCCAAGCTATAAACGCGTCATGCAACGCTGGCGGCACGTGTCACCACACCATGCGCTGGAAAAAGAACGCTGGCGGTTTTTCGAGGAGCAGCTCGAGGCGAGACGCAAGAGAAGAAACTGACGAGGTTTTCACTAGTGAGCTCACAACCTTTGTGTATTTAGTCGACGGGTACAAGTCCGCCATAAATAAATAGCTGTTTTAGCTTCAGGCGCTGTATTTGTTCGTTACAAACTGGTGGAGGTGTGGGGTATGATTCCAAGCCCATCTCAGGATAGGGAACATAGCCCAGAACCACGAAGGTTGGAGCCAGCGCTGTTGACTCCCATACACCAATGCACGAGTCGTCGCCTACGAGGTGAGCAGCCCGAGTTCGGTGCCCTCTTCGATTCTTCGAGACCAGTGGAGGACGTAAGTTCCGGAGCCCCTGCAATGGCCACCCAAGCGACTTCATTTCCATCTCATATCGTCATGGACCCGCCCCGCACACCAGAGGTATTTCACGGTGATATTTTTGAGAATTCCGAGGACTAGCTGGACGGTTTCGAACGTGTTCGAACGTGTTCGAACGTGTTTCGAACGTGTTCGAACGTGTTTCGAACGGTTTCGAACGTGTTGCCAGACTTAACAGTTGAAACGAAGACAGGAAACTTCGCTACGTCTACGTGGCACTGCAAGATTCTGCGCGTACGTGGTTCGAAAACCACGAAGCGTCCTTATTGTCGTGGGACGACTTTCGAAGAGAGTTTCTTGCTACGTACCCAAACACGGACCGCAAACGAAAGGCAGAGGCCGCTCTTCAGATGCGAAACCAACGGAACAACGAGAGCGTCGCCATGTAAACTGAAGACATGTCTCGACTGTTCCGCCGGGCCGACCCGAACATGGCTGAGGAAAAGAAGTTGCGGCACCTGATGCGTGGAGTGAAGGAGGAGCTTCTTGCAGGCCTGGTGCATAATCCACCACGCTCTCTTGCTGAGTTCAGATCAGAGGCGACCATGATAGAAAAGACCCTGCAGCAGCGCGCGCGCCAATACAACAGGGACACAAACGTCTCATCTGTTAGCGCGGGGTCGAGAAGCCTCACGAGTAACATTGACCTCTTGCGTGAAATGGTGAGGGCTGTTGTAAGGGAAAAACTTCCGAAAATACAAATGACTCAAGCTCATCCAGCGATGTCCTCACTTGCCGACGTTGTGCGCGAAGAAGTGCGGCAAGCTGTTCTACAACCACGACCTCAGATACTACAGCGCGCACAACCGGAGCCTCCGCCTCAGTTGTCGTACGCGCAAGCTGTACGACAGGACCTCGGACGCATGAATCGGACGGCTACGACTGCTGTGATGCCTCCGACGTTTTCTCCGAGTACGCCGCTATCAATGACGGAAGCAAGACCACGTAAGAGCGATGTATGGCGCACTGTAGACCGGTGGCCCCTTTGCTACCAATGCGGAGAAGCAGGTCACCTTTACCAGGCATGCCAGTATCGTCGAGCGGGACTGCGTGGTTTTCCAGTCAATGCACCATGCCCACGGAACGGTGAACGACGCTACGAAATCGAAGAATACTTGTTCTCACGCTATTCACCTCAAGACACGCCACAACGGGAGTTGTGTTTGACAGCACCGATGCACTATAGGTCGCCGAGTCCTCGTCCGTCATCAAATCTCCGAAGATCCCGTTCACCTAGCCCGCGGCGGGAAAACTAGAGCCAGCGACCTCTGGAGGTGAGGCCACTGATATACTGACAACTGAAGACCCTCCATTGTTAGCCCGACAGGACGGTGGCAGTTACGCAATGACGGACAAGTGCAGTAGTAGCGACGTTACCTCCGAGATATTAGTCACGATCGACGACGTCGAGGCCATTGCGCTAATAGACACTGGTGCAGACTATTCTGTTGTCAGTAATGCACTCGCAAAGAAGCTTAAGAAGGTGATGACTGAGTGGACAGGACCTCAGATACGTACCACTGGAGGGCACTTAGTCCCGTGGGGTTATGCACCGCAAGGATAGGAATAAGAGGATTTGTGTATGTCGGCAGCTTTATTGTGCTTCCTGAGTGCTCCCGGGAACTCATTATAGGCATGGACTTTTTGCAAACAAACAATGCAGTCATCGACTTGCAGGAGTCCCAGGTTTCGTTTTCTACGGAGAATGCCGTCGCCTTCTGTCATGCGGAGAAACCAATCATTCTACCTCTCCGCATTGTGGACGAAGATGTAACCGTGCCGCCACGTTCCAGTGTGACTGTTCTTGTGTGGAGTGAAGTCCTTCGTGACTGTGACGGATTAGCGGACCGAAACATCGGACTGATACTAGAAAAAGGACTATGAGTGGCAAGAGGCCTGGTGAGCCTTCGTGATGGATGTGCGTATGTCCTATTAACTAACTTTCGATATGAGCTGCAGCATGTTGCGAAGGGAACATCCGTAGCATCGCTGCATGAGTACGTGCAAGTCTCAGATGTTTGCACAATTGATAAAGCTTCAGAGACAGTAAATAACGTACTCCAGTCAGTAGGTATTGACAGAGGGCTCTCGTCATCTCAGAAGCAACAGATTGTTGACCTCTTCGGAGAGTTCGCCGAGTGCTTCTCCACTTCGTCGAAAGTCGGACGTACTCCCGTCGCAAAGCACCGTATCGTGGTCGAAGAACACGTGAGACCTGTGCATCAGCGCCCATACCGAGTAGCGCCAAAAGCAAGGGAAGCCATCAAGAACCAAGTGCAGGAAATGCTCAACGATGATGTAATCCAGCCATCCAACAGTCCGTGGGCATCACCGGTAGTGCTAGTCAAAAAGAAGGACAACACTCTGCGGTTTTGCGTTGACTACAGAAAGCTGAACCAAGTCACAAAGCGTGATGTTTACCCACTTCAACGGATCGATGATGCCTTGGATAAGTTACGAAATGCTCACTTCTTTTCATCATTAGACTTAAAAAGTGGATATTGGCAGATCGAGGTGGACGAACGAGATCGCGAGAAGACGGCGTTTGTGACCCCAGACGGACTATACGAGTTCAAAGTGGTCTCTTTCTGTTTGTGCTCTGCTCCCGCTACCTTCCAGAGGATGATGGACACTGTGCTCTCCGGACTCAAGTGGCAATCGTGTCTCGTCTACGTCGACGATGTAGTGGTTTTTTCTTCTACCTTCGAGCAGCACATCCACCGACTGAGAATGGTACTGGATGCCATTCGCGTGGCAGCACTTACCATCAAAACGGAAAAGTGTCACTTTGGATTTCGTCAGCTTCGGTTCCTCGGGCACATAGTTAGTGCGGAAGGCGTCCGCCCAGAACCGGAAAAAATTGCAGCAGTTGAAAATTTTTCGAAACCGCAAGACAAAAAGGCCGTCAGACGATTCCTAGGGCTATGTGCCTACTACAGATGCTTTGTTGAAAACTTTGCTAAGGTCGCTGAGCCTTTGACACGGCTAACAAAAAAAAGTGTACCATTCTCTTGGCGGGAAGAACAAGAAGCGGCTTTCTCAGAGTTGCCACGCCGTTTGCAGTTTCCTCCAATACTCGCCCATATTGACGAAGAGGCCGATACAGACATACATACCGACGCGAGTAACGTTGGTCTCGGTGCCATCCTCGTTGAGTGGCAGAATGGAGAAGAAAAGGTCATTGCTTACGTGAGCCGCGCTCTATCGAATGCTGAGTCCAATTACTCAGCTACAGAGAAAGAGTGTCTCGCAGTAATATGAGCCATCAGCAAGTTTCGCCCATACCTCTACAGCAGACCGTTTCGAGCAATCAGTGATCATCATTCATTGTGTTGGCTGGCAAACGTCAAGGACCCTTCAGGAAGACTTGTGAGATGGAGCCTGCGTCTGCTGGAACATGACATCACTGTGGTCTACAAGTCCGGTCTCAGGCACAATGACGCGGATTGCCTGTCTCGCGCACCTGCTGAGTCTCCATCATCTGACCAAGAACAATACATCCCACTTCTTGGAGTTCTGAATGTGTCAGAGATGGCTCGTCTTCCGCGAATGGACCCGGAACTACGCCCGCTTATCCAATACTTGGAGGGTCACCAAATTAAGGTACCACGAGTTTTCGTCCGTGGTTTGACATCCTATGTCCTCCGGCCTATACAAGCGCAACTTCGTAAACGCCGGTGAGACGTTTCTGCTTCTTGCATTATCATCACTGCGAGCAGAAATCTTAGAAGCGTGTCAGGACGACCCATCGGCTGGCCATATGGGTAGTAGTCGCACTTTGGCCAGAATTCGCCGGAAGTATTATTGGCCGAAATTAAGAGATTCGGTGCACCATTATGTTAAGTCATGCCGGGATTGCCTGAGACGTAAAATACCACCATCGAAACCAGCGTGTCTGTTGCAACCAATAGAGCCGCCAAAAGAGCCATTTCAGCAAGTGGGAATGAATTTGCTTGGTCCATTTCCTCTCTCTCATCGGGAAAGCGCAGGATTTTTGTAGCAACAGACTACATGACTCGATATGCTGAGACATCACCTCTCGCGAAAAGAACGGCGAACGAAGTAGCCCAGTTTTTCGTCCATCAGATTGTACTACGACATGGCGCACCGCAGGTTGTCATTACAGACAAAGGAACAGCATTTACTGCCCGTTTGATGCAGTCAGTTATGAAGCTCACACACACCGACCATAGAAGGACTACAGCATACCATCCGCAAACAAACGGATTAACCGAAAGGCTCAATAGAACTCTCGCCGACATGATCTTGATGTAGGTGGACGTTGAGCACCAGACATGGGACAGTATTTTGCCTTATGCTACCTTTGCGTAATATACCGCAGTACAAGAAACGACACACTTCACACCACTTCAACTTGTTTATGGTCGGACAATCACAACGACCTTAGACGCGATGTTACCAGTCAACGATTCGAATGAGAGTGACCCACACATAAGCGCCTACATAGAAAGGGCAGAAGAGACGCGGCAATTGGCAAGACATCGTATCATTTTGCAACAAGGCTCCGACGCAAGTCGCTATAATGTGAAGCGGAGAGACATACAGTACAACTCCGGAGACAAAGTGTAGATGTGGACGCCTATACGCGCACCTGGCCTATAGGAAAAACTGATGCGGCGCTATTTCGGCCCGTACAAAGTACTTCGCCGGTTAAGCACGGTAAACTACGAAGTAATTCCTGAAGGGCAAGTGTGCTCAACCCGACGCAGGAATCGCCCAGAAGTCGTACATGTAGTACGAATGAAACCGTACTACGAAAGGCACTGAACTAGACAACTGATGAATGCGCCCAAACATCAGATAAATATTCTTTTACAAAACTGTTCGACGTCAGCGTACGCATCGGGACGATGCGTTTCGGGAGGGGGACTAATGCCACATGTTCTTAGGCACCTACCGAAGTCTTGCGCCGCTTCCTGCTCTTATGAATTCTGCCACACCAACTTACAAGCCAAACGCGCCCAGTTAAACGCGCCATGCAACGCTGGCTGCACGTGTCGCCACACGACGTGCTGGAATAAGAAGGCTGGCGGATTTTCGAAGAAGCAGCACGAGGCGAGACACAAGAGAAGAAGTTGACGAGGTTTTGACTAGTGAGCTGACAACCTTTGTGTATTTGGTTGACGGGCACAAGTTCGCCATTAATAAATAGCTGTTTTAGCTTCCGGCGCTGTATTTGTTCGTTAGAATATTCTTATAAAAAACCGCGCCCCACTTTGAAATGGAACTATAAACGCAAAGTTGCAGTTTTCTAATTGTAAGAAGCCAAACTTGTTCATCATGTTCCATCTCCTTCCGGGAATTCACTGCATTTTTTTCTGTTCTGAGCCTAAGGTGTAAAATATTTTCGAGATATTCTTTGCACTTTTTCAGACATAAAGTAACCAGACTGGTCTGATGAAATGGCACCTTTACGTTTGTTAGAGAAACATCTATTCCGATAATGAACTTATTTTGACTTATGAAACATTTTGCATCGTTGTTTTCGCGAAAGTCAGGCTAAGTATTCATCGCAATTGCGAGGATATCTTTATTTTAAATTGGCATTCATTGCGTCTTTTTAATAAGGCAGAATTTATATTACAAAATGTTTGTGGTGAACAAACTATTTCATTTCGAAAACGTCGAGAAAAGGAAACTGAAGTTCATTTCAATCGTTCGTGCCCTAGTTTCCAGTAAGAACAAGACGAGGCTTAGTAAGTTGCAGTTGTGGTATCAGCTCTAATTGTGGTATAAATGTGCCTAATTGTTTCCACCTCGTCTTGAACTAACCCATGCGGATGTTGATATAGTTACTGGGCTCGAACTTCGTATTTCTTAACGGAAGTCAACATTTTTCCTAGCGATCGAGTCCTGCTGTTCCAGAAAAAAAGTTTCCTTAGAATCACTCATTAGGGCTCTATTTTCCAAATTGTTAATACATTTAAACCTTCTTTAAAATATCTATATGTGCCTCAATAACCGTTTTTGCATTAGTCCCATTCAGTCCTTTCTAGTGTTCGCGTAGTATCCGGTATGGGAAAGTCCAGACACCGTTTTTTAGCAACTCTGTCAGTAACCATCTCTTCCAGCTGCGCAGCGTAATAATGCCTCTTCGAGTAGTCGGACCTGACGTTTGGTGCAATCATATAGACACCGAAAATATTTTGCTTTATACATCTTTTTTTTAACTCACATAGGGATCAAGACCAACAGGACCAGGAGAAGTGAGTTCATTGAATTTCATGGTTCACACTCTCTATGTGAACGCTTTTAGCCCTTTCGGAATTCAGCTACGAGCGTAACGAACATTTTACAAAATTGCGCTGCATTTCTTGCTTTCATGATTCTAGTGGGCAGAGACGACTGAAACAGGCGGCTTAAGTTGCCAACTAAAGGTTCACTTTGCATTGTACATGGTATGATGAAGGAAACGGGCGTTATGTTTGACAGTTGTCAGCTGATTACGCTGTTTCGTTTTCGATAATGCACCATGCATGCCAATCTATACAAAAGTGAGCATCAAATTGCCGTTTACTGTGTCTTTCTCACGAAAGAGAAGACTTTATTAATTTCACAACAAAATGGCTGCCGAGAGGAATAACCCTCAACAAAAAACCACGTTCTTCATTGAAAGAGAACTATGAACGCAAGGTTGCAGTTTTGTAAACATAACCTGCCAAACTTGTTCATAATGTTCCATCTCTCTCCGGACAATCATTGCATTCTCTTCTGTTATGCTCCTCAGGCGTAAAACATTTTTCGAAATATTCTCTACACAACTTTAGAAATGAAGTAAGAAGACTGGTCTCATGAAATGGCACGCATACGTTCGTGAAAGAATCCTTTATTCTCATGAACGTTTATTTTTGATATATTGGATAATTTTCCATCGCTGTTTTCGCCAAACCTAGGCTAACGAATATTTGCAATTACAAGAAAATCTTAAATTTCAAACTGGTGCTCAATAAGTCTTTATAATAGGGCAGAATGTATTATTACCAAATTGTTGCGATGAACAAACCATTTCATTTCGAAAACGTCGAGAAAAAGAAACTGAAGCTCCTTTCAATTATTTGTGCCCTAGTTCCCAAAAAGAACAAGACCAGGCCAAGTAAGTTGCACTTGCGGTTTCCACTCTAAATATGGTATAATTCTTCCTAATTTTGTCATCCTGATCTTCAACTAACAATTTTGGTTGATGATATGGTTACTGTGCTCAAACTTTGTTTTTCATAACGTAAATCAAAATCTTTCAAAGGGATCAAGTCCTACTGGTCCAGAAGTATGTTCCCTTTGATTAATCTGTAAGACTGTATTTCTAAAGTGGTTATGACATTTAAAACTTCTTCAGAATATCTGGGTGTACCTCTATAAACGTTTTGAGTTTAGTCCAATACATTCCTTTTTTAGTGTTCACGTAGTGCCGGTGTGGAAATGTTCAAACACAGTTTTTCATCACCTGTTTCGGCAACAATCTCTTCCTGCTGCACAATGTAAAAATGCCTAGCTGGAGCTGAAATTAGGTATAATCGTATAGACACCGCAAACGAATATTTTGCATCGAACTTTTTTTTTCTACTCGTATAGGGATCAACACCAACAGGACCAGTAGTGAGTTCACTTTTGTGAATTTCATGGTTCACACTCTCCAAATAAACGTTTTTAGCCCTTTAAAAATTCCGTGACGAACGTAAGAAAGCTTTTATAAGAACAGCCCTGCTTTTTTTTCTTTCCTAATGCTAGTGGTCAGAGACGACTGAGCCAGGCTTGGTAAGTTGCTAACTTAAGATCCACTTTACAATGTGCATCACGTAATGAAGGAAGCTAACGCTACGTTTGACAGTTGTCAGCAGCCCACTCTTTTTTTCCTCGATAATGCACCACGTCTATCTATAGAGGAGTTACCTTAAGTTGCGCTTGACCGTGTCTTTCTCAAAGAAGAGCAGTCGTCATGAAATTCGAAACAATATGACCGACGAGATGAATATTCTTCTACAAAAAACCGTGTACTACATTGAAAAAAACTATCAATGCAAGGATTCAGTTTCCTAATATAAGCTTCTAAACTTATTGATCAGATTCCATTTCTCTCCGGGCATTGGTTGAATTCTCTTTCGTTAGGCTGCTCAGGCGCAAAACATTTTTGAAATATTCTCTACACACTTTCAGAAATAAAGAAACGAGACTGGTCTGATGAAATGGCACCTTTACGTTCGTAAGGGAAACACTTATTCTCATGACGGTTTTATTTTGATATATCGGTGTAATTTCCATCGTAATATTCGCCAAAGTGAAGCTATCATCACATCAAAATTGCGAAGAAATTCTTAAATAATAAATAGATATCCATTGCGTCTTTCTAATAAGGCATAATTTCTTATTACCAAATTGTTGCGGCGAACAAACCATTTCATTTCTAAAACATTGAAGAAAGGAAAGTGAAGCTCCTTTCAATTGTCTGTGCTCTAGTTTCCACAAAAAACAAGAGCAGGCCAAGCAAGTTGTACTTGTGCTTGGAAATAAAAATATGATATAAATCCGTCTTGTTGTTTCCACATCCTCCTCAACTAACCTATGTGGATGTTGATATGGTTACAGTGCTCCAACTTCGTATTTCGTAACGGAAATTGATATTTTTTAGGGATCGACTCCTACTGGTTCAGAAGTAAGTTCGCTTTGATTAATCTGCAAGGCTCTATTTCAAAAACGGTTTTGACATTGAAAAATTCTTTATAATATCTATACATACGTTTATAAGCGTTTTTAGATTAGTCCAACCCAGTCATTTTTAGTGGTCACGTATCTAATATGGGAACTTCCAGTCCCGTTATCCATCACCTGTGTCGGTAACGATCTCTTCATGCTGCACAGCATAATAATTCATCTTAAATAGTCGGAACTGAAGTTGCGTACAAGTGCATAGACTCCGAAAATATTTCGCTTCATACCTTTTTTTTCAACTCACATAGGAATCAAGGCCAACACAACCAGAAGAAGTGAGTTCATTTTCGCGAATTTTGTGGTTCACAATCTCCCGATAAACGTTTTTTTTTGCTTTTTTTAAAATATCCGCGAAGTTAGAAAGGAAGGTTTTATAAAAACGGTCCTGGTTTTCTTGCTTTCCTGATTCTAGTCGTCAGAGAAGACTGAAACAGGCGCGGTAAGTTACACTTTACATGCCGCATCTTCTAATGAAGGAAAATGGGGTTACGTTTTACAGTTTTCAGAAGAATACGCTTTTTGGTTTTTTGATAAAGCACCACGTCCCTATATACACAAGTTTTGCGCTTGACCATGTCTTTCTCACAGAAAAGCAGTAGTCAATAAATTCGTAACAAAATAACTGACGAGATGAATAAGATTCACAACAAAAAAACATCGTTATAATTGGAAATTGAGCTATGAACGCAAGCGTTCATTTTTCTAAACATTTGCTGCCAAACTTTTTCAATTTGTTTTATTTTTCTTCAGGCATTCATTGCAATCTCTTCTGTTATGCTCCTCAGGCCTAAAACAATTCTTTTAAATAATCTTTACACGGTTTCCAAAATAAAGTAAACAGACTGGTCTGATGAAATGACACGCATACGTTCGTGAGAAAAAACATTTATTCCCATATTAGTTTTAGTTTCACATATTGGCGTATTTTCCATAGCCATTTTCCCTAATGTTAAGCTAACAATTCATCAGAAAAGCGTGAAAATTCTAAATAATAAAAAGACACGCATTGCGTCTCTCTAATCAGGCAGGATTCATTATTGCCTAATTGTTGCGGTGAACAAACAATTTCATTTAGAAAACATTGATAATGGGAAACTGAACTTGCTTTAAATTGTTTGTCACCTAGTTGCTAGTAAGAACAAAACCAGGCTAAGTAAGTTGCACTTGTGCTTTACACTATATTTATAATATAAATCCACTTAAATGTTTCTACTTCCTCTTCAACTAACCAATGCCATTTTTACATAATACTGAACTCGAAGTTCGTATTTCGTTACGCAAATCAATATCTTTCCTTGAAATCAAGTCCTACCTATGTAGAAAAACTTTTTTTCTGGTTAATCTGTAAGGCCTATTTGTAAGGTGGTTATAACATTGAAAACTTCTTTAGAATATCTATATGTACATCTCTAAACGTTTTTAGATTAGTCCAATCCATTCATTTTTAGTGGTCACGTAGTATCGGGTATGAGAACGTCCAGACACCGTTTTCCATCACCTTTGTCGGTAATGATCTCTTCCTGCTGCACAGCGTAATAATGCCTCTTAGAATAGTCGGACCTTCAGTTTGGCAGAATCATATAGACACCGAACGTATTTCACTTTATACCTCTTTTTTTCAACTCACATAGGGACCAAGACCAACAGGACCAGGAGAAGTGAGTTCATGGAATTTCTTGGTGTACACTTTCCATATAAACGCTTTTAACCCTTTTGGAAATTCGCTACGAGCGTAACGAACGCTTTACAGAAACGGTCCTGCATTTCTTTCTTTCGTGATTCTAGTGGTCAGAGACGACTGAAACAGGCGGGGTAAATTGCCAACTAAAGATCCACTTTGCATGACACATCGTCTAATGAAGGAAAGGGGCGTTTTGTTTGCCAGTTGTCAGCTGAATACGCTGTTTTGTTTTCGATAAGGCACCATGCCCATCTATACAAAAGTGAGCATCCATTGCAGTTGACCATGTCTTTCTCACAAAAGAACAGACTTCATAAATTTCACAACAAAATCGCCACCCAGATGAAAAATTTTCGGCAAAAGCCACGTTCTACATTGAAAGAGAACTATGAACGCAAGGTTGCAGTTTTCCAAAGAGAACCTGCCAAACTGGTTTGTAATGTTCCATCTCTCTCCACCCATTCAATGCATTCGCTTCTGTTGGTTTCTTCAAGCATAAAATACTTTTCGAATTATTCTCTGCCCAACTTCAGAAACTAAGTGGGCAGAATAGACTGGTTAAATGGCATGCATAGGTTCGTGAAAGAAACCTTTATTCCCAAGAACCCTTCATTTTGATATAATGGCACATTTTCCACTACTGATTTCGCCAAACTTAGGCTAACAATTGATTGTAAATGCGAAGAAATCTTTATTTTAAATTGGCGCTCAAAGAATCTTTCTAATAAGGCAGAATGTATAATTACCAAATTGTTGCGGTGAACAAACCATTTCGTTTCGAAATCGTCGAGAAAAAGAAATTGACGCTGCTTTCAATCATTTGTGCCCTAGTTCCCAGAAAGAACAAGACAAGGCCAAGTAAGTTGCACTTGTGGTTTCAACTCTAACTATGGTAAATATCTTCCTACTTGTGTCCCCCTCATCTTAACTTACCTATTCGGATGTTGATATGGTTACTGTGCTCGAACTTCGTATTTCGCGACGGAAATCAAAATCTTTCCTAGAGATCGAGTCTTACTGGTTCATAAGTTAGTTCCCTTTGATTAATCTGTGAGACCCTATTTACAAAGTGGTTATAAGATTTAAAACGTCTTCAGAATATATTTATCTACCTCTATAAACATTTTTAGATTAGTTAAATCCATTCCTTTTTCTTGGTCACGTGGGGCCGGTGTGGAAGTGCTGAGACACAGTTTTTCATCACCTGTGTCGGCAACAATCTCTTCCTGCTGCACAATCTAACAATGCCTAGTCGGAGCTGAACTTTCGTACAATCGCAAACCCACCGCATAGGAATATTTTGCTTCATGCCTTTTTTTTCAACTCACATAGTAATCAACACCAACAGGACCAGGAGAAGTGAGTTCACTTTCGTGAATTTCATGGTTCACACTCTTCAGATAAACGTTTCTAGCCCTTTTGGAATTTCGTGACGAGAGAAAAAAAGATGTTACAACAGCAGCCCTGCTTTCTTGCTTTTCTAATTATAGTGGACAGAGACGACTGCACCAGGCGTGGTAAGTTGCTAACTTAAGATCCACATTACATGGTGCATCGCGCAATGAAGGAAGCTGGCGCTACGTTTGACAGTTCTCAGCTGACTACGCTTTCTTGTTCTCAATAATACGCCACGTCTATCTGTACAGGAGTTAGCATAAACTGCGCTTGACCTTGTGTTTCTCAAAGAAGAGCAGTCGTCGAGAAATTCGCTACAGTATGACCGACGCGATGATTAATCTTCTACACAAAACTGCGTACTACATTAAAAAGCTATGAATGCAAGGTTTCTGTTTCCTAATATAACCTTCCAAACTTGTTCATCAAATTCCGTCTCTCTCAGGGCATTCGCTGAATTCTCTTCTGCTGTGCTGCTCAGGCGGATAACTTTTTTGATATATTATCTACACACTTTCAGAAATAAAGCAACGAGACTGTTCTCATCAAATGGCACTTTACGTTCGTGAAAGAAACACTTATTCCAATAACGAATTTATTTTGACATATTAACGTATCTTCCTTCGTAGTTTTCGCCAAGCTAAGCTAACAATACTTCGAAATTGCGAGGCGAATCCTAAATAATAAATAGACATCTATTGCGTCTTTTTCAGAAGGCAGAATTCTTTATTACCAAACTTTTTGAGCGAAAAAAAAATTTTATTTCGAAAACACTGAAAAAAGGAAAGTGAAGCTGCTTTAAATTCTCTATGCTCTAGTTTCCACAAAAACAAGACCAGCCCAAGTAAGTTGCACTTGTGCTATGAAATAAAAATATGGTATAAATCCGCCGTCTGGTTTCACCTCCTCTTGAACTAAGCCATGCGGATGTTGATATGGTTAATGTGACCTAACTTCGTATTTCGTAACGGAAATCAATATCTTTCCTTGGAATCGAGTCCTACTGGTTCAGAAGAAGTAAGTTTCCTTTGATTAATCTGTAAGGCTCTACTTCCAAAGTGGATATGACATTGAAAACTTCCTTATAATATCTATACGTACCTCTATAAGCGTTTTTATATTAGTCTAATCCAGTCATTTTTAGTGGTGACGTATCTAATATTGGAACGCCCCGACCAGTTTTTCATCACTTGTGTCGGTAACGATATCTTCAAACTGCACAGTTAATAATGCCTTTTAGAATAGCCGGAATTGAAGTTTGAGATTTTTGTATAGACACTGGAAATATTTTGCTTCATACTTGTTTTTTATTTTAAATAGGGATCAAGACCAACAGTACCACAAGAAGTGAGTTCGTGTTCGAGAATACCCTGGTTAACACTCTCCAGATAAGCGTTTACCAGCTCACTTTGAATTCCGTGACTAGCGATAGGAAGGGTTATAAAAACGGTCCTGTTTTTTTTTTGCTTTTCTGATTCTAGTGGTCAGAGATGACTGAACCAGGCGCGGTAAGTTGCTAACTAATTATCCACTTTACATGGCGCACCGTCTAATGAAGGAAACTGGCGTTACGCTTTACAGTTGTCAGCTGACTACGCCTTTTGGTTTTCGATAAAACATTACGTTCATCTATACACAAGTATTGCGCTTGACCATGTCTTTTTCCCAGAAAAACAGTCGTCATGAAATTCCTAATATATCAGCCGACGAGATTAATAATCTTCAAAACATAAAACCACGTTCGTTTTTGAATAGACCTATGAACGCAATATTGCAGTTTTCGGAACATATGCTGCCAAACTTGTTCATCATGTTCCATTTTTCTGCAGGAATTCATTTCATTTTCTTCTGTTATACTCCTCGGGCGTAAAACAATTTTTTAGATATTCTCTACACAGTTTCTAAACTAGAGTGAGCAGACTGGTCTGACGAAATCACACCTTTACGTTCGTGAGAGAAACAATTATTCCCTTATGGGCTTTAGTTTCACTTATTGGCGCATTTCCATTGCTATTTTTACCAATGTTACGCTAACAATTCATCGAAATTGTGAGAAAATGCTAAATAATAAAAAACAGGCATTGCGTCTCTCTAATCAGGCAGAATTTATTATTACCAAATCGTTGCGGTGAACAACGAGTTTCATTTGGAATACGTCTAATTAGGTTAAGTAAAGCCGCTTTCAATAGTTTGTGCTCTAGTTCTCACAAAGAACAAGACCAGGCCAAATAAGTTGCACTTGTGGTTTCAACTACAAATATCGTATAAATCGGCTAACTGCTTCCCCTCCTCTTGAACTAACTGATGAAGATTTTGATATGATTGCTATGCTAGAAATTCTTTTTTCGTAACGGAGAAATTTCCTGGGGATCGAGGCCTAATGGTAAAGAAGTAAGTTTCCTTTGAATACTCTGTGAGTTTGTCTTTCCAAAGTGGTTATTCCTTTGAAAACTTCTTCGGGATATGTATTGGTACCTCTAGAAACATTTTTAGATTAGTCCTATTCATCCCATTCTACTGGTCACGTAGTATTCAATATGTGAACGTCCAGATACTAATTTTCATCACCTGTGTCTGTAACGATCTCTTCCGCCTGCACAGCCTTATAACGCTTCTTAGAATAGTCTGAATTGAAGCTTGAAAATAATTGTATAGACACTGGAACTATTTTGCTTCATACCTGTTTTTCATTTTAAATAGGGAACAAGAACAACAGCACCAGGAGAAGTGAGTCGGTGCTTGATAATTTCGTGGTTAATACTCTGAAGATAAACGTTTATTAGCTCTCTTTGAATTCCGTGACGAGCGAAAAGAAGGGTTATAAAAACGGTACTGTTTCCTTGCTTTTCGGATTCTACTGGTCAGAGATGACTGAACCAGGCGCGGTAAGTTGCTAACTAAAAATTCAATTCACATGGCGTATCGTCCCATGAAAGAAACTGGCGTAACACTTCACAGTGATCGACAGACTAGGCTTTTTTTGTTTTCGATAAAGGACTAAGTCCATCTATACACATGCTTTGCACTTGACATTGTGTTTCTCAGAGAAAAGTAGTCGTCAATAAATTCAAACCAAAATGACCGATGAGATGAATATTCTTATAAAAAAACCACGCCCTACTTTGAAAAAAAACTCCAAACGCAAAGTTGCAGTTTTCTAAACGTAAGCAGCCAAACTTGTTCATCATGTTCCATCTCTTTCCGGGCATTCATTGCATTTTCTTCAGTTCAGAGCCTAAGGTGTAAAATATTTTTGAGATATTCTTTACACTCTTTCAGACATAAAGTAACCAGACTGGTCTGATAAAATGGCACATTTACGTTTGTTAGAGAAACACAATTTCTCATAAAGAATTTATTTTGACATATGAAACTTTGTGAATCGTTGTTCTCGCCAAAGTTAGGCTAAGTATTCATCGCAATTGCGAGGAAATCTTTATTTTAAATTGGCACTCATTGCGCCTTTCTAATAAGGCAGAATTTATATTTAAAAATTGTTGTGGTGAACAAACCCTTTCATTTCGAAAACGCTGAGAAAGGGAAACTGAAGTTCCTTTGAATCACTGGTGCCCTAGTTTCCAGTAAGAACAAGACCAGGCTAAGTAAGTTGCACTTGTGATTTCAGCTCTAATTGTGGCATAAATCTGCCTAATTGTTTCCACCTCGTCTTGAACTAACCCACGCAGATGTTGATGTAGTTACTGTGCTCGAGCTTCGTATTTCTTAACGGAAATCATTATATTTCCTAGCGATCGAATCCTACTGGTCCAGAAAAAAGTTTCTTTAGAATCATTCGTTAGGGCTCTATTTTCACAATTGTTATGACATTGAAAACTTCTCTAGAATGTCTATATGTGCCTTTATAAACGCTTTCACAATAGTCCAATTCAGTCTTTCTAGTGTTCGCATATTATCCGGTATGGAAAAATCCAAAAACAATTTTTCATGAACTCTGTCGGTAACAACCTCTTCCAGCTGCGAAGCGTAATAATGCCTCTTCGAGTAGTCGGACCTGACGTTTGGTGCAATCTTATAGACACCTAAAACATTTTGCTTTATACATTTTTTTTTCAACTCACATAGGGATCAAGACCAACAGGACCAGGAGAAGTGAGTTCATTGAATTTCATTGTTCACACTCTTCATATAAACGTTCTTAGCCCTTTTCGAATTCCGCTACGTGCGAAACAAACAATTTAGAAAAAATGGTCCTGCATTTCTTTCTTTCGTGATTCTAGTGGTCAGAGACAACTGAAACGGGCGGGGTAAGTTTCCACTTTGCATTGCACATCGTCTGATGAAGGAAACTGCCGTTATGTTCGACAGTTGTCAGCTGATTACGCTGTTTCGTTGTCGATAATGCACCATGCATGCCAATTTATACAAAAATGAGCATCAAATTGCAATTTACTGTGTCTTTCTCACGAAAGAGAAGACCTTATCAAATTCACAACAAAATGCCGGCCCAGAGGAATAGTCTTCAACAAAAAACTACGTTCTTAATTGAAGGAGAACTATGAACGCAAGGTTGCAGTTTTCTGAACATAACCTGCCAAACTTGTTCATAATGTTCCATCTCTCTCCGGACATTCATTGCAACCTCTTCTGTTAAGCTCCTCAGGCGTAAAATATTTTTCGAAATATTCTCTACAGAACTTTTGAAATGAAGTAAGCAGACTGGTCTCATGAAATGGCACGCATACGTTCGTGAAAAAAAACCTTTATTCTCATGAACGTTTATTTTGATATATTGGATCGTTTTCCATCGCTGTTTTCGCCAAACCTAGGCTAACGAATATTTGCATTTGCAAGAAAATCTTAAATTTCAAACTGGTGCTCGAGAAGTTTTTATAATAGGGCAGAATGTATTATTACCTAATTGTTGCGGTGAACAAACCATTTCATTTAGAAAACGTCGAGAAAAAGAAACTGAAGCTCCTTTGAATCATTTGTGCCCTAGTTCCCAGAAAGAACAAGACAAGGCCAAGTAAGTTGCACTCGGGCTTTCCACTCTAAGTATGGTATAAATCTTCCTAATTGTGTCCACCTCATCTTCAAATAATCTTTTTGGTTGTTTATATAGTTACTGTGCTCGAATTTTGTATTTCATAACGTAAATCAAAATCTTTCAAAGGGATCAAGTCCTAATGGTCCAGAAGTATGTTCCCTTTGATTAATCTGTAAGACTGTATTTCTAAAGTGGTTATGACATTTAAAACTTTGTCAGAATATCTGTGTGTACCTCTATAAACGTTTTGAGTTTAGTCCAATCCATTCCTTTTTTAGTGTTCACGTAGTGCCGGTGTCGAAATGTTCAGACACAGTTTTTTCTCACCTGTGTCGGCAACAATCTCTTCCGGTTGCACAGCGTAACAATGCCTAGTTGGAGCTAAAATATGGTACAATCGTATAGACACCGCAAAGGAATATTTTGCATCGAACCTTTTTTTTCAACTCGTATAGGGATCAACATCAACAGGACCAGAAGTGAGTTCACTTTCGTGAATTTCATGGTTCACACTCTCCAAATAAACGTTTTAGCCCTTTAAAAATTCCGGGACGAACGTAAGAAAGCTTTTATAACAACAGCCCTGCTTTTCTACCTTTTCTAATGCTAGTGGTCAGAGACGACTGAGCCAGGCGTGGTAAGTTGCTAACTTAAGATACACTTTACAAGGTGCATCGCGTAATGAAGGAAGCTAACGCTACGTTTGACAGTTGTCAGCAGCGCACTCTTTTTTTTTTCCTCGATAATGCACCACGTCTATCTATATAGGAGTTAGCTTAAGTTGCGCTTGACCGTGTCTTTCTCAAAAAAGAGCAGTCTTCATAAAATTCGCAACAATATGACCGACGAGATGAATAATCTTCTACAAAAAACCGTGTACTACATTGAAAAAAACTATCAATGCAAGGTTTCAGTTTCCTAATATAAGCTGCAAAACTTTTTGATCAGATTCAATCTCTCTCCGGGCATTCGTTACATTCTCTTCTGTTATGCTGCTCAGGCGGAAAACATTTTCGAAATATTCTCTACACACTTTTAGAAATAAAGAAACGAGACTGGTCTGATGAAACGGCACCTTTACGTTCGTAAGGGAAACACTTATTCTCATAACGGTTCTATTTTGATATATTGTTGGAATTTCCATCGTAGTTTTCGCCAAAGTTAAGCTATCAATTCATCGAAAATGCGAAGAAATTCCTAAATAATAGATATCTATTGCGTCTTTCTAATAAGGCAGAATTCATTATAACCAAATTGTTGCGGCGAACAGACCATTTTATTTTGAAAATATTGAAAAAAGAAAAGTTAAGCTGTTTTAAATTGTCTGTGCTCTAATTTCCACAAAAACAAAACCAGGCCAAGTATGTTGTACTTATGGTTTGAAATAAAAATATGGTATAAATACGCCTTCTTGTTCCCACCTTCTCTTCAACCAACCTAGGCGAATGTTGATATGGTTACTGTGCTCCTACTTCGTATTTCGTAACGAAAACCGATATTTTTTTTAGGGATCGACTCCTACTGGTTCAGAAGTAAGTTCCCTTTGAATAATCTGTAGGGCTCTATTTCCAAAGCGGTTATAACATTGAAAACTTCTTTAGAATATATATGCGTACCTCTATAGGCGTTTTTAGATTAGTCCAACCCAGTCATTTTTAGTGGTCGCGTATGTAATATGGGAACTTCAAGACCAATTTTCCATCACCTGTGTCGGTAACGATCTCTTCAAGGTGCACAGTGTAATAATGCATCCTAAAATAGTCGGAACTCACGTTTGGTACAAGCACATAGACTCCGAAACTATTTTGCTTCATACCTTTTTTTTCAACTCACATAGGGATCAAGGCCAACACAACCAGGGGAAGTGAGTTCATTTTCGCTAATTTCGTGGCTCACATCTCTAGATAAAATTTTTTATCCTTTTTGAAAGTCCGCGAAGTGCGAAAGGAAGGTTTTATATAAAAAGTCCTGGTTTTCTTGCTTTCTTGATTCTGGTCGTCAGAGACAACTGAACCAGGCGCGGTTAGTTACACTTTACATGCCGCATTGTCTATTGAAGGAAAATGGGGTTACGTTTTACAGTTTTCAGCAGAATACGCTTTTTGATTTTTGATAAAGCACCGCGTCCCTCTATACACAATTTTCGCGCTTGACCGTGTCTTTCTCACTGAAAAGCAGTAGTCATTAAAGTCGTAACAAAATAACTGACGAGATGAATTATCTTCACAAAAAAACATTATTCTAGTTTGAAATAGAACTATGAACATCAAGCGTGCATTTTTCTAAACATATGCTGCCAAACTTGTTCATTATGTTTGATTTTTCTTCAGGAATTCATTGCATTCTCTTCTGTTATGATCCTCTGGCTTAAAACAATTATTTTAGATATTCTCTACACGGTTTCTAAAATAAAGTAAACAGACTGGTCTGATAAAATGGCACGCATACGTTTGTGAAAGAAACATTTATTCCCATACGGGTTTTAGTTTGACATATTGGCGTATTTTTTATAGCCATTTTCGCTAATGTTAAGCTAACAATTCATCGGAAAAGCGAGAAAATTCTAAATAATAAAAAGACACGCATTGCGTCTCCCTAATCAGGCAGGATTCATTATCACCAAATTGTTGCGGTGGACAAAAAATTTCATTTAGAAAACATTAAAGGGAAATTGAACCTGCTTTAAATTGTTTGTGCCCAAATTCCTAGAAGGAACAAAACCAGTCCAAGTAATTTGCACTTGTCGTTTAAACTTTATTTATAATATAAATCCACTTAATTGTTTCTACCCCTTTTGAACTAACCCATGCAATTTTTATATGATTACTGAGCTCGAAGTTCATATTTCTCAAGGGAAATCAATATCTTTCCTTGGAATCAAGTCCTAATGATGTAGAGGAAATTTTTCTCTGAATAATATGTAAGGCCTATTTGTAAGGTTGTTATGAACTTAAAAACTTCTTGAGAATATCTATACGTACATCTGCGAACGTTTTTAGATTAGTCCAATCCATTGATTTTTAGTGGTCACGTAGTATCGAGTATGGGAACGTCGAGACAAGGTTTTTCATCACCTCTGTCGGTAGCGATCTCTTCCAGCTGCACAGCGTAATAATGCCTCTTACAATAGTCGGACCTTCAGTTTGGCACAATCATATAGACACCGAAAGTATTTTGCTTTATACCTCTTTTTTTACAACTCACATAGGGACCAAGACCGACAGGACCCGGAGAAGTGAGTTCATTGAATTTCATGGTTCACACTCTCCATATAAACGCTTTTATCCCTTTTGTAAGTCCGCTACGAGCGTAACGAACGCTTTACAAAAACGCTCCTGAATTTATTTCTTTCGTGATTCTAGTGGTCAGAGACGACTGAAACAGGCGGGGTAAATTGTCAACTACAGATCCACTTTGCATGACACATCGTTTAATGAAGGAAAGTGCCGTTATGTTTGTCAGTTGTCAGCTGAATACGCTGTTTAGTTTTCGATAGAGCACCTAGCCGATCTATACAAAAGGGAGAATACATTGCAGTTGACCATGTCTTTCTCACAAAAGAGCAGACTTTATGAATTTCACGACATTATGGCCACCGAGATGAAAACGTTTCAGCGAAAACCACGTTCTACATTGAAAGAGAACTATGAACGCAAGGTTACAGTTTTCCAAACAGAACCTACCAAACTCGTTTGTAACGTCCCCTCTTTCTCCACGCATTCATTGCATTCCCTTCTGTTAGTCTCTTCAAGCATAAAATACTTTTCTCATTATTCTTTTCACAACTTCAGAAATAATGTGGGCAGAATGGTCTGGTGAAATGGCACGCATTTCTTTGTGAGAGAAACCTTTATTCACATGAACGTTTTATTTTGATATTATGGCACATTTTTTATTACTGTTTTTGCCAAACTTAGGCTAACAATTATTTCTAATTGCTAGAAAATTTTTATTTTAAATTGGCACTCAATGAATCTTCTATTAAGGCAAAATGTATTATTACCAAATTGTCGCTGTGAACAAACCATTTCGTTTCGAAAACGTTGAGAAAAAGAAGCTGAAGCTGCTTTTAATCATTTCTGCCCTAGTTCTCAGAAAGAACAAGACAAGGCCAAGTTAGTTGCACTTGTGGTTTCAACTCTCACTATGATATAAATTTTCCGAATTGTGTCTACCTCGTCTTCAACTGACCTATTCGGATGTTGATAAGGTTACTGTGCTCGAACTTCGTATTATGCGACGGAAATCACAAATTTTTCCTGGAGATCGAGTCCTAAGGGTTCAGAAATTAGTTCCCTTTGATTAATCTTTAATACCCTGTTTACAAAGTGGTTATGGCATTTAAAAATTCTTCGGAATATCTGTATGTAAATCTACAAACATTTTTTGATTAGTCAACTTCATTACTTTTTAGTGGTCACGTGGGGCCGGTGTGGAAGTGTTGAGACACAGTTTTTCATCACCTGTGTCGGCAACAATCGCTTCCTGCTGCACAATGTAACAATGCCTTGTCGAAGCTGAAGTTTGGTACAATCGTAAAGGAACCACATAGGAATACTTTGCTTCATGCCTTTTTTTTCAACTCACATAGGGATCAACACCCACAGGACAAGAAGAAGTGAGTTCACTTTCGTGAATTTCATGGTTCACACTCTTCAGATAAACGTTTTTAACCCTTTTGGAATTCCATGACGAGAGAAAGAAAGATGCTACAACAACAGCCCTGCTTTTTTGCATTTCTATTTATAGTGGACAGAGACGACTGAACCAGGCGTGGTAAGTTTCCATCACCTGTGTCGGTAACAATCTCTTCAAGCTGCACAGTTAATAATGCCTCTTGAATAGTCGGAATTGAAGTTTGGTACAATCGCATGGACCCCAAAAATCTTTTGCTTCATACCTCTTTTTCAACTCACATAGGGATCAAGACCAACTCAACCAGCAGAAGTAAGTTCAATCATGTGAATTTCTTGGTTCACACTAGCTATATAAACGTTTTTGGCCTTTTTAGAATTGCACAACGAGCGGGACTAATATATTCAAAAACGGTCATGCATTTCCTGCTTTTGTGATTCTAGTGGTCAGAAACGACTGACACAGGCGGGGTAAGTTGCCAACTAAATATCCGCTTTGCATGACACATCGTCTAATGAAGGAAGCTGGTGTTACATTTGACAGTTGTCAGCTGACTACGCTGTTTGGCTTTCGATAAAGCACCATGCCAATCTATAAAAAGTGAGCATCAATCGCGGTTCACCGTGTCTTTCTCACAGAAGAGCACTTTTTATGAAATTCGCAACAAAACGGCCACTGAGATGAATAATATTAAACAAAAAACCACGTTCTACATTGAAAGAAAATTATGAACGCAAGGTTACAGTTATCTAAACAGAAGCTTCCAAACTTGTTCATTCTGTTCCATCTCTCTCCAGGCATTATTCGCATTCTCTCCTGCTCCACAGGCGTAAAACATTTTTGAAATATTCTCTACACCCCTTCAGAAATGAAGTAAGCAGACTAGTCTGATAAAATGGCACCTTTACTGTCGTGAGAGAAACATTTATTCCCATAATGGATTATTTTGACATCTTGGCGTATTTTCCATCGTAGTTTTTGCCAAAGTCAAGCTAACAATTCATCTAAATGTCGAGGAAGTTCTTAATTATTAAATAGACATGCATTGCGTCTCTATAATAAGGGGGCATTCCATATTACCAAATTGTTGCGATGAACAAACAATTTCATTTCGAAAACATTGAAAAAGGAATCTGGTATTGTTTGTGCTCTAGTTCCCACCAAGATCAAGACCAGGCCAAGTAAGATGCACTTGTGGTTTCAAATATAAACATGGTATATATCCGCCTGATTGTTTCCATTCCCCTTTGAACTAAGCCATGTTGATTTCGATGTCATTATTGTGGTCGAAGTTTCTATTTCCTGACGGAAATATATCTTTCCTGGAGATCGACTTTCCTGGAGATCTTTCCCAGATGAAGTTTCTTCAACTAAAAATGATATTCTACATTGAAAAAGAATTATGAACGCAAGGATGCAGTTTTTTAAACAGACGCTGCCAATGTTGCTCATTATGTTCCAGCTTCCTCCGGGAATTCATTGCATTCTCTTCTGTTATGCTCTACAGGTGTAAAACCCTTTTGATATATTCTCTACCCACCTTCAGAAATAAACTAAGCACACTGGTCTGATGAAACGGCACGCATACGTTCGTGGAATAAGCATTTAATCTCACTGTGGCGAATGTTTCGAACAGTGGGTCGTCCTCTCCAGCGCCTTCCAGTGGGTCGCCCTTTTAGCAAGAAGAAGAGCAGCTCGTGCCGAGAGTCTGTACCCGCATTCACTGTCGCTGTCAAGCATCATCGACAAGTGTCCGCCAATAAACGTCTCAACAATTTGGTGGAAAGTGCTGTGCCCTTCTAACACCTTCGGTTAGCATTCGATGCCCTTCGAGCTTCGCACTCGTACCATGCCTTCTACCATGCACCAAGACGCCGCGCAGCAAACGCTTCCTTCTGCGCCGACGCCATGTTCCGGTGTCCCCCGCATCCATGACCCTCCTGTCTTCACCGGCGCGGATGGCACCGATGTCGAGGACTGGCTCGCTATGTACGAACGCGTCAGCGTCCCCTATTATTGAGACGAGGCAGGTAAACTCGGCAACTTGGTTTTCTGCCTCGCGGGTGTGGCCAGCATGTGGTTCAACAACCACGCATCCGATTTCCCCACTTGGTCCGCTTTTAAAACTGCCGTCGTCGACGTGTTCGGCCGCCCTGCCATTCGTAAGCTGCAAGACGAACAGCGGTTACGTGAACGAGCACAGCAGACCGGTGAGTCCTTCACAAGTTACATAGAGGACATCCTTGACTTGTGCAAGAAAGTGGACGCAAGCATGTCAGAGGCTGACAGAATTACCCATGTTCTATAAGGCATCGTCGACGATGCTTTCACCATGCTCCTGGCCAAGAACCCTCGCCTTGTGGCAGAGATAATTACACTATGCCAAAGTTACGAGGAGCTGCGGCGGCAGCGCTCGATGACCCGTCGACCACCTTCACGTGACGCTGATCTCTCGGCCTTGTCAACACTTCCTGACCACACCACTTTGCTCGCTGAAATCAAGTCATTCGTGCGTGAGGAAGTTGCCCGCTAGGTCTCTTTACTGGCTTTTGCTTCCCCACAACGTGCTCCACAGCCGTCAAGCACACTTCTGCCTCCCCTCCACCGAGCCATTCAGCAGGAAATCGCGGAGGTCGTTCCTGAATACCACCAGCCGCCTCCAGTATCTACACCACTCAGTTACGCCCAAGTTGTCGCCAGGCCACCCCCACCAATTCCTGTGACTGGCCCCCTTGGTTACACCAAAACCATTGCCAGGCCCCAGGCCTTCAGAGAAACTGTGCCGCCTACATATGCCGACGTCATCCACGTGCCCGTGTGCCGCCCACTATGCAGTTATATCAGCAGCCGGCTCGCCCATCGCGTTTTGCGACATGGATGGGACCCGCGAACCAATGGCGCACTGCTGACAATCGCCCCATCTGCTTTGCTTGTGGTTGCCTCGGTCACGTAGCACGCTATTGAAATCGTGTGCAGCAACCGCAGGGCACCTCGGATTTTCCCAGCCAATCGGGCCGCTTTTATGACCAACCACCACCTACCTCGCCGTCGTACCACCCCCCTCCATTTACTCGCCGTTCACATTCTCCGCGACGTCGCTCACTGTCGCTGATGCGGCCACGTCCACTAGAGGGTGACCAGGAAAACTAGTCGTCGCAGTCCACGATGCAAGGGCTGCGACGCTGTCGAACTGCGGAAGCCCTCAGGAAAGCCCATCGAACGTGATAGACGTGCTTGTGGATGGTGTTCGTGCATCTGCCCTTGTAGATACTGGAGCTGCCGTATCCGTCATGGACGCAAAACTTAGGCGATTACTGCACAAAGTTACCACGCCACTTTCCGGGCTCTCCCTCTGTACAGCCAGCGCCCAAAGCATTCACCCTACAGCGATGTGTACAGCCCGCCTAATGATTCAGGACGTGATGTATGCCGTCGAATTCATCATAATTTCTTCATGCTCTCACGACGTCATCCTAGGGTGGGATTTTCCTTCCGCCACGACGCCGTCATTCATTGCGCGCCAGCAGAAATAGAGCTGACACAATTCTCTTCTTTGACGCCGGCCGACAGTTCATCTGCTGCAAGCAAGTTACTCGTCAGGGACGACACGCAAGTGCCTGCAAACTCGTCCACGGCGGTGCCGGTCTACTGCGCAAGTCTTTCCGACACCGCTGCACTCCTCTCGCCTTCTCATCGTGTTTTCACCAGAAAAGGCTTGCTGGTTCCTTTCGCAACCGTGCTAGTCACTCACGGCAGCACCACTATTTTTGTTCTGAACTCATCCCCGTACAGTGTTACGTTGGTGCGAGGGGAATGTCTCGGCAGCGTGGAACCCATCGAAGACGCACAAGTCATGGATCAACCTGATGACACGCACTGCCGAAGTTCCAATACGCTTAGTGCTGTTTCTACATCTGTTTCATCATCCGCTGATGTATTCGGTCCTTCCATTGCCGACAACCTTACGCCGGTCCAGCGCTCCAAGCTTCTGGCCCTGTTGGAAGAATTCCGCTCTTCTTTCGATGTCGGTCAATCTTCTTTCGGCCGCACATCCACTGTCACGCATCGCATCGACACAGGCGCACAACCACCACTACAGCAACGTCCATATCGCGTATCTCCCACATAACGCCGTGTAATCAATGAGCAAGTGGACGACATGCTTCGCCGCGATGTTATTCGACCCTCTAACAGCCCCTGGGCGTCTCCTGTCGTTGTCGTCGCGAAGAAGGACGGTTCCGTGCGGTTCTGTGTGGACTACCGACGCCTCAACAAGATCACTTGTAAGGACGTGTACCCACTACCGCGTGTAGAGAACGCGATTGACAGCCTGCAAGGAGCCGAATTTTTTTCATCTCTCGATTTGCGCTCAGGGTACTGGCAAGTACCTATGGCTGAGGACGCTCGACCGAAGACCGCTTTTGTCACTCCCGACGGCTTGTATGAAGTCAACGTCAAGCCGTTTGCGCTGTGCAATGCGCCCGCCATCTTTGAGCGCATGATGGATACCGTTCTGCGTGACCTGAAATGGCACACGTGCCTGTGCTACCTCGATGACGTCATCGTTTTCGCTCCGGACTTCTCCACGCATCTCCAACGCCTGCGGCATGTTTTAACGCGTCTGAGTGACGCCAGTCTCCAACTGAACCTAAAGAAGTGCCGATTTGCAGCTCGGCAGTTCACAATACTCGGCTACGTCGTGTCCAAGGACGGAATTCTTCCCGATCCAGCCAAGATTCGGGCCGTGATCGAGTTCCCCAAGCCGACATCCGTCAAGGAACTGCGCAGTTTCGTAGGACTGTGTTCCTACTTTCGGCGCTTCATCCGAAACTTCGCGTCTATCGTATCGCCGCTGACGAAGCTCCTCGGAAGTAACGGGCCTCTCCATTCGCGGTCATCACAGTGTGACGACGCATTCACAACGCTCTGTCATTTGTTGACGTCGCCTCCCATACTCCGCCACTACGACCCTACGGCCCCTACAGAGGTACACACGGACGCCAGTTGTGTCGTTCTCGGCGCTGTCCTTGCGCAGCGCAAACCAGGGTTCCCGGAATATGTCGTGGCGTATGCAAGCCGTACGCTTACAAAAGCCGAGACTAGTTACACCGTCACTGAGAAAGAATGTCTGGCAATCGTCTGGGTCCTTACCAAGTTCCGACCTTACTTGTATGGTCGCCCATTTGATGTAGTCACCGACCATCACGCACTATGCTGGTTGTCGTCATTGAAAGATCCCTCAGGCCGTCTCGCCCGGTGGGCACTTCGCCTGCAAGACTACGACATCCGCGTGCTGTACCGCAACGGAAGACAACATGCTGACGCCGATGCCCTGTCACGCTCTCCCTTGCCTGACAACAATGCCCACAACTCAGCGTCTCACCATGCCGTTTCTTCCATTAGCATTCATGCCGTTGCTACTGAACAGCGCAAGGATCAATGGATTGCCTCACTGATAGACTTGCTTACTGACCCATCCACTCCATCCACTCGCGCGTTGCGTCGTCAAGCCCACCATTTCGTCATTCGCGACGACATCCTCTACCGACACAATTACAACGGCGACGGCCGCCAGTGGCTACTAGTCATACCCTGCAGTCTGCGCTTTGACATATGCGAATTCTTCCTCTCTGATTCGCAATGTGCGCACTCCGGGGTATCGAAGACTTACCACCGCATTCGCCAACGGTACTTTTGGCGCGGCATGTACCGCTACGTGCAGAAATTCGTTCGCTCCTGCATAGATTGTCAGCGCCGAAAAGCTTCAACGCACCTATCACCGGCAGGTCTGCAACCTCTACCTTGCCCTGTCAGGCCCTGTGGGCGCGTTGGCATCGATGTGTATGGGCCACTTCCACTGACGTCAGCTGGTAACCGCTGGGCCATTGTTGCTGTGGACCAGCTCACGCGATACGCCGAAACTGCCACTCTCCCCGCGGCTACAGCGAGCAATGTGGCCTCCTTCCTGCTTCAAAGATTCATGCTGCCACACGGCCCACCTCAGGAACTGCTCAGTGATCGAGGCCGCGTATTCCTGCCTGAAGTCGTCGAAGCCATTCTCAAAAAGTGCAACTTTGTTCACCGCAAAACTGCTGCTTACCTCCCGCAGACGAATGGCCTCACGGAACGCTTCAACCGTACGCTCAGCGACATGCTCTTTAAGTACGTCGCTGCCGATCACACAAACTGAGATGTCATTCTATTCTTCGCCACCTATGCATATTGCCGCGAACGTAATAACAGACAGCGACGAAACGACGTCTTGCTTGCCCTCAGACCAGGACGCAAAATCCCTCTTCTTTCTTCACCTCCAAGGCATTCTACCTACAGTTGATGGCTCATACCCTTTACCTGTGACATTACTCCCTCTCCTCGAAAGGCATCGGCTCGATGCTGGTAATCAGCGTTAAGAAAAAAAATGAGAAAGAAAAGATGCTACCATGGAACCCAACAACTCCGTCATAAGGAAAAAAATGGGCTGGCGTCATAGAAGTACTCAATAAAGAAAGGAGTAATTACACAAGACAATAAAAAAAGCAAAGTGACAAAAAATAGTCATTGCATGGTAAGTTAGTCCACGTTCGATGGATGACGCGAGAAATATGGCTTGAGTCTTGATACGTGCACCACATCACTTTGTGGAAACCGTCGGGAACGTCTTGAGGTACCCTCAGAGAGAACTTCTCTCACTAAAGAGAAGACTTTATCAAATTCACAACAAAATGGCTGCCCAGAGGAATAATCTTCAACAAAAAACTACGTTCTTCATTGAAAGAGAACGATGAACGCAAGGTTGCAGTTTTCTAAACATAACCTGCCAAACTTGTTGATATGTTCCATCTCTCTCTGGACATTTATTGCATTCTCTTCTGTTATGCTCCTCATGCGTAAAACATTTTTAGAAACATTCTCTACACAAGTTCAGAACTGAAGTAAGCAGACTGGTCTCATGAAGTGGCACGCACACGTCGGTGAGAGAAACCTTTATTCTCATGAACGTTTATTCTGATATGATGGCACATTTTTCCATCGCTGTTTTCGCCGAACCTCGGCTAACAATTATTTGAAATTGCAATGAAATCTTAAATTTTAAACTGGCACTCAATAGGTTTTTGTAATAGGGCAGAATGTATTATGATCAAACATTTGCGGTGAACAAACCATTTCATTTCGCAAACGTCGAGTAAAAGACACTGAAGCTGCTTTCAATAATTTGTGCCCTAGTTTCCACAAAGAACAAGACCAGGCCAAATAACTTCCACTTGTGGTTTCCACTCTATATATGGTATAAATCTTCCTAATTGTGTCCACCTCGTCTTCAACTAACCTATTCGGATGTTGATATAGTTAATGTGCTCGAACTTTGTATTTCATAATGGAAATAAAAATCTTTCAAAGGGATCCAGTCCGACTGGTCTAGAAGTGTGTTCCCTTTGATTAATATGTAGGACTGTATTTCTAAAGTGGTTATGACATTTAAAACTTCTTCTGTATATCTATATGTACCTCTATAAACGTTTTGAGATCAGTCTGATTCATTTCTTTTTTGGTGTTCACCTAGTGCCGGTGTGAAAATGTTCAGACACAGTTTTTTGTCACCTGTGTCGGAAACAATCTCCTCCTGCTGCACAACGTAACAATGCCTAGTTGGAGCTAAAATATGGTACAATCGTATAGAGACCGCAAAGAAATATTTGTCTCCGAACCTTTTTTTTCAACTCATATAGGGATCAACACCACTAGGACCAGAAGTGAGTTCACTTTCGTAAATTTCATGGTTCACACTCTCCAGATAGACATTTTAGTCCTTTCGAAATTCCGTGACGAGCGTAGGAAAGCATTTATAACAACAGCTTTGCTTGTCTTCCTTTCTAAATTCTAGTGGCTAGAGACGCCTCAGCCAGGCTTGGTAAGTTGCTAACTTAAGATCCACTTTACATGGTGCTTCGCGTAGTGAAGGAAGCTGGTGCTATGCTTGACAGTTGTCAGCAGACCACGCTTTTTTTTTCTCGATAATGCACCACGTATATCTATCTATACAGGAGTTAGCTTAAATTGCGTTTGACTGCGTCTCTCTCAAAGAAGAGCAGTCGTCATGAAATTCGAACAATATGACCGACGAGGTGAATAATCTTCTACAAAAAACCGCATACTACATTGCAAAAAACTATGAATGCAAGATTTCAGTTTCCTAATATAAGTTGCCAAACTTGTTGATCAGATTCCATCTCTCTCCGGGCATTCCTTAAATTCTCTTCTGTTATGCTGCTCAGGCGGAAAACATTTTTGAAATATTCTCTACACACTTTCAGATATAAAGAAACGAGACTGGTCTGATGAAACGGCACCTTTACGTTCGTGAGGGAAACACTTATTCTCATAACGGTTCTATTTTGATATATTGGCGTAATTTCCATCGTAGTTTTCGCCAAAGTTAAGCTATCAATTCATCAAAAATACGAAGAAATTCCTAAATAATAGATATCTATTGTGCCTTTCTAATAAGGCAGAATTCATTATAACCAAATTGTTGCGGCAAACAGACAATTTCATTTTGAAAATATTGAAAAAAGGAAAGTTAAGCTGTTTTAAATTGTCTGTGCTCTATTTTCCACAAAAACAAAACCAGGCCAAGTAAGTTGTACTTATGGTTTAAAATAAAAATATGGTATAAATACGCCTTCTTGTTCCCACCTTCTCTTCAACCAACCTAGGCGGATGTTGATATGGTTACTGTGCTCCTACTTCGTATTTCGTAACGGAAACCGATATTTTTTTAGGGATCGACTCCTACTGGTCCAGAAGTAAGTTCCCTTTGATTAATCTGTAGGGCTCTATTTCCAAAGCGGTTATAACATTGAAAACTTCTTTAGAATATATGTGCGTACCTCTATGAGCGTTTTTAGATTAGTCCAACCCAGTCATTTTTAGTGGTCGCGTATCTAATATGGAAACTTCAAGACCAATTTTCCATCACCTGTGTCGGTAACGATCTCTTCAAGGTGCACAGTGTAATAATGCATCCTAAAATAGTCGGAACTCACGTTTGGTACAAGCACATAGACTCCGAAACTATTTTGCTTCATACCTTTTTTTTCAACTTACATAGGAATCAAAGCCAACACAACCAGGAGAAGTGAGTTCATTTTCGCTTATTTCGTGGTTCACAATCTCTAGATAAACGTTTTTATTTTTTTGAAAATCCGCGAAGTGTGAAAGGAAGGTTTTATATGAACAGTCCTGGTTTTCTTGCTTTCCTGATTCTAGTCGTCAGAGACAACTGAACCAGGCGCGGTAAGTTACACTTTACATGCTGCATCGTCTAATGAAGGAAATTGGGGTTTCGTTTTACAGTTTTCAGCAGAATACGCTTTTTGATTTTTGATAAAGCACCACGTCCCTCTATACACAAGTTTTGCGCTTGACCGTGTCTTTCTCACAGAAAAGCAGTAGTCATTAAACTCGTAACAAAATAACTGACCAGATGAATAATCTTCACAACAAAAAAAAAACATTGTTCTAGTTTGAAATAGAACTAGGAACGAAAGCGTGCATGTTTCTAAACATATGCTGCCAAACTTGTTCATTATGTTTGATTTTTCTTCAGGAATTCACTGCATTCTCTTCTGTTATACTCCTCTGGCTTAAAACAATTGTTTTAGATATTCTCTACACGGTTTCCGAAATAAAGTAAACAGACTGGTCTGATGAAATGGCACGCATACGTTCGTGAAAGAAACATTTATTCCCATATGGGTTTTAGTTTGACATATTGGCGTATTTTCCATAGCCATTTTCGCCAATGTTAAGCTAACAATTCATCGGAAAAGCGAGAAAATTCTAAATAATAAAAAGACACGCATTGCGTCTCCCTAATCAGGCAGGATTCATTATCACTAAATTGTTGCGGTGAACAAACAATTTCATTTAGAAAACATTAATAAAGGGAAATTGAACCTGCTTTAAATTGTTTGTGCCCAAGTTCCTAGAAAGAACAGAACCAGTCCAAGTAAGTTGCACTTCTCATTTCAAATGTATTTATAGTATAAATCCACTTAATTGTTTCTACCCCTCTTGAACTAAGCCATGCAATTTTTTTATGATTACTGAGCTAGAAGTTCATATTTCACAACGAAAATCAATATCTTTTTTTGGAATCAAGTCCTACTGATGTAGAAGAAATTTTTCTCGTATTAATATGTAAGGTCTATTTGTAATATGGTTATGACATTGAAATGAAAACTTCTTTAGAATATCTATACGTACATCTGTAAACGTATTTAGATTAGTCCAATCCATTCATTTTTAGTGGTCACGTAGTACCGAGTATGGGAACGTCCAGACACAGTTTTCCATCACCTCTGTCGGTAACGATCTCTTCCAGCTGCACAGCGTAATAATGCCTCTTAGAATAGTCGGACTTTAAGTTTGGCACAATTATATAGACACCGAAAGTATTTTGCTGAATACATCTTTTTTTTTACAACTCACATAGGGACCAAGACCGACAGGACCAGGAGAAGTGAGTTCGTCGAATTTTATGATTCACATTTTTGATATAAACCCTTTTATTCCTTTTGTAAATCCGCTACGAGCTTAACGAACGCTTTAGAAAAACGCTCCTGCATTTGTTTTCGTGATTCCAGTGGTCAGAGACGACTGAAACAGCCTGATTAAATTGTCAACTAAAGATCCACTTTGCGTGACACATCGTCTAATGAAGGAGAGTGGCGTTATGTTTGTCATTTGTCAGCTGAATACGCTGTTGAGTTTTCGATAAAGCACCATGCCCATCTATACAAAAATGAGCATCCATTGCAGTTGACCATGTCTTTCTCACAAAAGAGCACACTTGTTGAATTTCACGACAAAATGGCCACCGAGATGAAAAAGTTTCAGCAAAAACCACGTTCTACACTAAAAGAGAACTATGAACGCAAGGTTGCAGTTTTTCTAACAAAACCTGCCAAACTTGTTTGTAAGGTCCCATCTCTATCCATCATTCATTGCATTTCCTTCTGTAAATCTCTTCAAGCATAAAATACTTTTCTAATTATTCTCTTCACAACTTCAGAAATAATGTGGGCAGAATGGTCTGGTGAAATGGCACGCATTTCTTTGTGAGAGAAACCTTTATTCACATGAACGTTTCATTTTGATATAATGGCACATTTTCCATTACTGTTTTCGCCAAACCTAGGCTAACAATTATTTGCAATGGCAAGGAAACCTTAAATTTTGAACTGGCGCTCAATGAATCTTTCTAAAAAGGCAGAATGTATTATTACCAAATTGTTGCTCTGAACAAACCATTTCGTTTCGAAAACGTTGAGAAAAAGAAGCTGAAGCTGCTTACAATCATTTCTGCCCTAGTTCCCAGGAAGAACAAGACAAGGCCAAGTTAGTTGCACTTGTGGTTTGAACTCTCACTATGGTGGAAATCTTCCTAATTGTGTCTACCTCGTCCTCAACTGACCTATTCGGATGTTGATATGGTTACTGTGCTCGAACTTCGTATTTTGCGACGGAAATCAAAATCTTTCCTACAGATCGAGTCCTACGGGTTCAAAAATTAGTTCCCTTTGATTAATCTCTAATACCCTATTTACAACGTGGTTATGACTTTTAAAAATTCTTCGGAATATCTGTATGTACCTCTAAAACATTTTTTGATTAGTCAAATTCATTCCTTTTTAGTGGTCACTTGGGGCCGGTGTGGAAGTGTTGAGACACAGTTTTTCGTCACCTGTGTCCTGTGAGTGAGAATTTATTAGAAGGCAGAGAGGTCGGCCTGAGCTAGTTAACTCTAGCCTGCTACTTTACACAGGGGATAAGGGAAAGGGGAAGGAAAGAGGGATGAAGGGTGATGATGGGGACAAGAAGAGGTGGTGCGTATGTACAGTAGCTACTTAGCATAGTACCCTACAGTCTAGTTTCTAGTCCAGTGGTTTTTATAAAGTCTAGAACAGCCTTTGTAGCAGTTTTTGACACTGTTTGGTCATTCATTGCTGACAATATGTGGCTTTCACTTAAGGTGTTCGTCCAATGCTTGATAACGTTGCAGTTAGCATTTTTCTTTGCGCCACGTATAATGCACAGTCACAAAATATGTGAGCTATTGTTTCGCGCTCTTGGCAGCGTTCACAATTTGGGCTGTTCGCACGGCCGATTAGGTGGGTGTAGTGGCGAGTGAAGGCGACGCCCAGGCGAATTCGGTGCAGTATATTAGCATGTCTTCGGCTGATTTTATCTGGAAGACGAAAAGTCCTACCGGGGTCTGTTTCCCGCAGGCGCTTCTTACGGTGATCTGGTAGCGACCAGTAAGTGGTAGCGCATTCGCGCATGAGTGATCTGAACATATGTTGACGTCAGCTCGCGAGTAGGGTACCTTGACGTACATAGGAGCGTTGTATATTGCCGCTCTTGCTTCGCTATCGGCTGTTTCGTTGCCAATCAGGCCGCAGTGTCCAGGAATCTATTGGAGTGCAATCAAGTGACCGCTCCTGTGTGTTAGGTCAAATGCTTGGACGATTTCTAACGTTAACTCGAAAAATTGGCCTCTTCTTGAGCAAGAATGGGTAGCTTGAAGCGCTGACTTTGAATCAGACAGAATCGTCCATTTACGCAGTGCTTGGTCGTTCACAAATTTTATGGCTTCTTGTATTGCAACAAGTTCTGCAGCTGTCGAAGATGACCTATGATCTAATTTGTACTGTCGAGAAATACCGAGTTGAGGGATCACGAAGGCGGCAGCTGAGGCGGATGAAGTTACGTATCCATCGGTGTAAATGTGCACAGAGTCGCTGTATCGGTCATCTAAATGTGCCAAGGTGAGTTGCTTGAGGGCAATATAAGAAGCATGCGACTTATACGAAATCCCACGTATGTGAAGGCACACCAGTGGTTTAGTCAATGTCCATGGAGGCACTGAAGGGATTACGGCAGGTGCAAAGCCTGACGGGATCATGTGCCTATGCGTATCGAGGCATCGCGAATAGGTGCAGCCTGGTCGGTCCACTTGTAGCGAAGACAAAGGGTGCTGTGCATGTCGGGTCAGCAGACGAAGGTGCACTCGAAGAGGCTCACAGGACGTGTAAACCTGTATAGGGTAGGTGCGTGACTCCTCTATAGTGCCAGAGGTAGATGTGCACCGTGGCAGGCCAAGACATATTCTCAGTGCTCGTGCCTGAAGGCTCTCTAAAGTACGAAGGCATGTTGCCCGCATGCCGAAAAGCACAGGTGAGCTGTACCTTATATAGCCCACAAACAATGCCTTATATAACTGCAGAAGGCTTTTCTCCGAAGGGCCCCATCTCAGTCCTGCCATAACACGAAGGACATACACAAAACTGATTAGTTTGTTTCGCAGCACAGTAACATGCTATGACCAGGATAGGTTGCGATCAATGACGACCCCTAAATAGCGGTGGTGCTTAACCACGGGAATCACTGCTCCGTGAGCGAAGATTGGGTACCGCGACATTGATTTGTTCGTAAATGCCAATGCAGCACATTTTGCTATTGAAAGTTCCAGGCCTTGACGACGTAAGTACTCAGATGTTATTGATGTGCCTTGTTGTAGCCTTGCTCGCAGTTGTGGTTGCGTTGCTCCAGATTCCCTTATGCATATGTCGTCCACATACGCACTGATTCTGACAACGTCGGGAAGCTCAGCTTCAAGGCCAATGAGTGTTATGTTAGAAAGCATGGGGCTCAGGACGGCGCCTTGCGGAACACCACGGCTTACGAGGTGCCTGGCCGTGTCACCGTCGGATGTCGACATAAAAATGGTACGTCCTCTGAGATAGCTCCCTATTCATGCGTGTAGTCGGCCACCTACGCCGATGTCTTCAAGTGCGTCAAAAATCGCCTCATGGTAGACGCTATCGTACGCGCCCTTTATATCTAACAAAATGGCCCCTACCAATCTCCGACGTTATTTTTCCTTTTCAACAGAAGAAACTAGATCTACAAGACCATCTATAGATGATCGACCACTACGGAAGCCATTTAAAAAATGTGGTAAGCCGACATTATTCTCCAGCAGCCATTCCAATCTTGCCAGCACCATGCGTTCCATCACCTTACCGATGCAACTGGCTAGGGCAATGGGTCTATAAGAAGACAACTCGTGTGAACACTTGCCTGGTCACTATGCGTAAGGCCACTATGCGGCTGCACTTCCAACTCTCTGGGACTGTCGCTGTTTCCCACGTAGAGTTGTAGAACGACAAGAGAGCCTGCCTTGCTTCCTGGCTGAGGTGATATAGAGCCGAATAAGTGATTCCGTCAAGCCCTGGTGCGGACGACCGTCGGGACGTAGAAATCGCAGCGTCGAGTTCGTGCATTGTGAATGGTAAGTCGAGGCGATCGTCGCTGGAGGGCGGTGAGGCTAAATACGAAGGTGATATCTATGAGGAGGACATACCTACGAGTAAGTGGCAGTAATCTTCTGCAACCTCTACTTCAGGTCGACCTTACTTTAGAGCCAAAGATCGGAAAGGGAACAACTGTTGAATGGGCGTCTGAAGGCTTCGGACAGTTTGCCATATTCGAGACAGGGGTTTTCCGGGATCAAGAGAGCTACAAAATACCCTCCACCGTTGTTTATCGAGCTTATCGAGGTGTCGCAATACATGTCGTTGTGCTTGGCGTGCTGTAGATAGGTCAGATGGTGATTTCGTCCTCCTGTATTTTCTCTCTGTCCGGCGACGAATTGCACGAATGTATTCATATTGTGGGTCAAGTTTTGATCTTGGTAGCGACACATTCACAAGTTTCGTATGCGTTGCTAAGGCTGATGCAATTAGGCTTTCTATTTCAGATATAGATTGAATGTTCCCGCACTGAGAATTTACAGAAGCTTGAAATCCTGGCCAGTCTACGCTTTTCACAGGCCGGAGAGACGAACGACGGAATCCTTTTACTGTATATATGTAGGGAGATGGTCACTTCCATGTGTTTCAACGTCTACAAACCAACAGGTGGTAGGCAAGGGACTTCTGCTCACAAAACATACGTCTAGGCAGCTGCTGTACGATGCGCCACGGAAGTAAGTAGGTGAGCCATCGTTAATGGACATGAGGCCCTGATTGAGCACAAAATCGGCAATGTCCCTACCGCGGGTGTTCATTGAGGCAGAACCCCACATGGGATGATATGCATTAAAATTCCCAACTAATACATGTGGCCCAGGGCAAGCTTGGAGAACAGACAAGAGATGGGGACAGTCCACGTGGCTTCTATGAGGAATGTATCCACCAATGATTGATATTGAACGTCGCTTGTGTTTTATAGATAGGCAAATACAGTCGTTAGAAGCATGAGGAGCCACGGCATGTCTCACGTACGTTAAATCTTGACGTACTCATATAATTACTTTGCTCGCATTTCGATCATCACGTGACCATATAGTGACGTATCCGGAAATACGAAACGACGACATCATATTCGGCTCACATATTACAACCAACGGAAATTTGTATTTAAATATCCGTTGTCGAAAGTGAGACAATCGGCTTCGCAAACCTCGTGCGTTCCACTGCATTATAGCAGAGGTGCGCACACGTTCATCGTAGAAATTCGCCATATTGTTTACGAAAGGGTCAGCAGTAGCGGTTCCAGCACGTTGAGGATCTGCACTGCTGTTTTCGCTCCTGGTGTGTGTAGCTCGTTGAGAATCGCTCGAATAGATTTTAGTAGATGCTTCAGCATAGTTTGGCTCTTCTCAGTGTCTTCCCTATCATTTTCCACACTCTTTGAAGTTGCGGCCCATGATGTGGTCTTTTTATTGCTCCGGTCGGTAACGAAGGCCACTCAGTATCTGAAGCATCGGCGTCCAACGCGGACGTTGGTCCACTTTCTGCATCCCTGGGACGTGGTGCGTACATGGGTGTAGCGGCCTGATAATGCGCACGTGTATGTTCATCTGTTGCTGATGGTGATGCATCACTCCTATGTCCACTATGCTTTCGCTGGTGCCTACGTTTTGGACGGCGTCTGTGTCGGCGGATGGACGTGACTGCCTCTCTGTGTGTCGACTTGTCTCTGACCATCTTCCGCAGGATGCGAATTTCTTCTTTGATCTTCGCGCACTCCTTCGACATTGCTTCATGTGCACCAGAGCAGTTTGGGCATTTCAATGGAACAGCAGTATCGCAGTTTTCCACCTTATGAGACCCGCCACACCACTGGCAAGTTGTCTCACTTTTGCACACTGCGCTGTCGTGTCCCAACTTGCAGCACTTGTGACACTGCAAAGGCCGTGGCACGTAAGGGCGCACGGGATGTCTCACGTATCCAACCTTCATGCTAGGGGGCAGAATCTCATAATCAAATACTAGTTTGATGCAGCGAGACTGCCCGAAGCGGCTTATGGTCACGATTTTGACTGTCGACGTCACAAGATTCTGCAGGTCAGCGTCTGTGATGTCAGCGTCGACGTCATTTACCACGCCAGTCGTTGTTCCTTTCCCGTGAGCGAGAAACGCGCGAACTGAAATACTTCCGAGCTGCGTGACGGCCTTCAGTTTGTCAAGAATGGTTTTGTTTGTCACATCAACTGACAATATGTTTTTCCTGCTATTTATGTTAATTTCATTCACTTGAGCAGGTGCAACTCGCTCGAAATAATTAGTCAATGACTGCCTTTTCAGTGAGTTCAGGTTGTCTGATGTAGACATGGGTACATACGAGATGGTGAAACATCGCTTACTTTTGTCTAGCGCCGGTTGTGGCTCCGCCATTGATGACGTCCTGCGAAGCTTCCTTTTCAACCGGTGGGTATGGAATGTCCTGAAATCGGCTTCCGATTCCATATCTTCCACGGATGAGCTCTCGGTAGAATCATTACAAGGAGCAGATGCGCCAACGCGGTCACCCACATTCGGTCCATCCTTATGCAAACGACTAGGGCCCGCTGTCTCGTTGGATGAATGGTCCCCCATCCCGGGGGGTGACGTCTTCCGTTCCGCTTGTTCCGAGAAAGTCAGGAATTCTGACAGTTTAAGAAAAAACGATAGTTGTCCAAGGCAGAATTATGCCCAAACCGTCACCTGTGTCGGCAACAATCGCTTCCTGCTGCACAATGTAACAATGCCTAGACGAAGTTGAGTTTGGTACAATCGTAAAGGAGCCACATAGGAATACTTTGCTTCATGCCTTTTTTTTTCAACTGACATGGGTATCACCACCAACAGGACAAGAAGAAGTGAGCTCACTTTCGTGAATTTCATGTTTCACACTCTTCAGATAAACGTTTTTAACCCTTTTGGAATTCCATGACGAGAGAAATAAGGATGCTACAACAACAGCCCTGCTTTTTTGCTTTTCTAATTATAGTGGACAGAGACGACTGAACCAGGCGTGGTAAGTTGCTAACTTAAGATCCACATTACATGGTGCATCCCGCAATGAAGGAAGCTGGCGCTACGTTTGAATATTACCAGCCGACTACGCTTTCTTGTTGTCAATATTACGCCACGTCTATCTATTCAGGAGTTAGCATACACTGCGCTTGACCATGTGTTTCTCGTATAAGAGTAGTCGTCAATAAATTCGCAACAATATGACCGACAAGATGAATAATCTTCTACACAAAAACGCGTACTACATTAAAAAACAATAAATGCAACGTTTCAGTTTCCTAATATAAGCTGCCAAACTTGTTCATCAGATTCCATCTCTCTCAGGCCATTCGTTGAATTCTCTTCTGTTATGCTGCTCAGGCGGAAAACATTTTTCAATTATTCTTTAGACACTTTCAGAAATAAAGCAACGAGTCTGGTATCATGAAATGGCACCTCTACGTGCGTGAAAGAAACACTTATTCCCATAACGAATTTATTTTGAATAATTGGCATATTTTCCTTCCTAGTTTCCACCAAGTTAAGCTAACAATACTTCCAAATGGCGAGGGGATTCCTGAATAATAAATATACATCTATTGCGTCTTTTTATTAAGGCAGAATTCATTATTACCAAAAATTTTCGGCGAACAAACCAATTCATTTCTAAAACATTAAAAAAAGGAAAGTGAAGCTGCTTTAAATTGTCTGTGTTCTACATTTCAAAAAATACAAGACCAAGCCAAGCAAGTTGCACCTATGGTTTTAACTGTAAACATGGTATAAATCCGCCAATTTGTTTCCACCTCTTCTTGAACTAAGCCATGCGGATGTTGATATGGTTATTGTGATCTAACTTCGTATTTCGTAACGGAAGTCAGTATGTTTCCTATGAATCGAGTCCTACAGGTCCAGAAGTAAGTTCCATTTGATTAATCTTTAAGGCTCTGTTTCCAACGTGAATATGACATTCATAACTTCCTTGGAATATCTATACGTACCTCTATAAGCGTTTTTTATATTAGTCCATTCCAGTCATATTTAGTGGTCACGTATCTAATATTGGAACGTACCGACCAGTTTTCCATCACCTGTGTCGGTAACGATCTCTTCAAGCTGCACAGTTTATAATGCCTCTTAGAACAGTAGGAATTTAAGCTTAGTACAATCACATGGACTGCGAAAATCTTTTACTTCATACCTTTTTTTCAACTCACATAGAGATCAAGGCCAACAGAACCAGGAGAAGTGAGTTCATTGAATTTCATGGTTCACACTTTCCATATAAACGTTTTTAGCCCTTTTCGAATTCCGCTACGTGCGAAACGAACACTTTAGAAAAAATGGTCCTGCATTTCTTTCTTTCGTAATTCTAGTGGTCGGAGACAACTGAAACAGGCGGGGTAAGTTGCCAACAAAAGGTCCACTTTGCATTGCACATCGTCTGATGAAGGAAACAGGCGTTATGTTTGACAGTTGTCAGCTGATTACGCTGTTTCGTTTTCAATAATGCACCATGCATGCCAATTTATACAAAAGTCAGCATGAAATTGCAGTTGACTGTGTCTTTCTCACAAAAAAGAAGACTTTATCAAATTCACAAACAAATGGCTGCCCAGAGGAATAATCTTCAACAAAAAACTACGTTCTTCATTGAAGGAGAACTATGAACGCAAGGTTGCAGTTTTCTAAACATAACCTGCCAAACTTGTTCATATGTTCCATCTCTCTCTGGACATTTATTGCATTCTCTTCTGTTATACTCCTCAGGCGTAAAACATTTTTCGAAATATTCTCTACACAACTTCAGAAATGAAGTAAGCAGACTGGTCTCATGAAGTGGCACTCATACGTCCGTGAGAGAAACCTTTATTCTCATGTACGTTTATTCTGGTATAATGGCACATTTTTCCATCGCTGTTTTCGCCAAACCTCGGCTAACAAGTATTTGCAATTGCAATGAAATCTTAAATTTTAAACTGGCGCTCAATAGATCTTTGAAATAGGGCAGAATGTATTATCATCGAATTGTTGCGGTGAACAAACCATTTCATTTCGCAAACGTCGAGAAAAAGAAACTGAAGCTGCTTTCAATCATTTGTGCCCTAGTTTCCGCAAAGAACAAGGCCAGGCCAAGTAAGTTCCCCTTGTGGTTTCCCCTCTAAATACGGTATGAATCTTCCTAATTGTGTCCACCTCATCTTCAACTAAACTGTTTGGATGTTGATATGGTTAATGTGCTCCAACTTGTATTTCATAATGGAAATAAAAATCTTTTAAAGGGATCAAGTCCTACTGGTCTAGAAGAGCGTTGCCTTTGATTATTCTGTAAGACTGTATTTCTAAATTGGTTATGACATTTAAAACTTCATCTGTGAATCAATATGTACCTCTATAAACGTTTTCAGTTCAGTCCGATTAATCCTTTTTTAGTGTTCATCTAGTACCGGTGTGGAAATGTTCAGACACAGTTTTTCCTCACCTGTGTCGGCAACAATTTCTTCCTGCTGCACAACGTAACAATGCCAAGTTGGAGCTAAAATATGGTACAATCGTATCGACACCACAAATAAATATTTTGCTTTGAATTTTTTTTCAACTCATATAGGGATCAACACCAACAGGACCAGAAGTGAGTTCACTTTCGTGAATTTCATGGTTCACACTCTCCAGATAAACATTTTAGTCCTTTCAAAATTCCGTGACGAGCGTAGGAAAGCTTTTATAACAACAGCCCTGCTTGTGTTCCTTTCTAAATTCTAGTGGCCAGAGACGACCCAGCCAGGCTTGGTAAGTTGCTAACTTAAGATCCACTTTACATGGTGCTTCGCGTAGTAAAGGACGCTGGCGCTACGCTTGAAATGTCAGAAGACCACGCTTTTTTTGTCAATAATGCACCACGTCTATCTATATAGGAGTTAGCTTAAATTGCGTTTGACCATGTCTCTCTCAAAGAAGAGCAGTCGTCATGAAATTCGAACAATATGATCGACGAGAAAATAATCTTCTACAAAAACCGCGTACTACATTGAAAAAACTATGAATGCAAGATTTCAGTTTCCTAATATAAGTTGCCACACTTCTTAATCAGATTCTATCTCTCTCTGGGCATTCGGTAAATTCTCTTCTGTTATGCTGCTCAGGCGCAAAACATTTTGGACTATTCTCTACACAGTTTCAGAAATAAAGCAACGAGACTGGTCTGATGAAGTGGCACTTTTACGTTCGTGAGGAAAACAGTTATTCTCATAACGGTCCTATTTTGTTATATTGGCATAATTTCCATCGTAGTTTTCGCCAAAGTTAAGGTATCAATACATCGAAAATGAAGAAGAATTTCTAATTAATAAATACATATCTATTGCGTCTTTCTAGTAATGCAGAATTCCTTATTACCAAATTGTTTCGGCGAAAAGACAATTTCTTAATGAAAATATTGAAAAAAGGGAAAGTTAAGCTGCTTTAAATTCCCTGTGCTCTAGTTTCCACAAAAAACAAGACCAGGCCAAGTAAGTTGTACTTGTGCTTTAAAATAAAAATACGGTATAAATCCGCCTTCTTGTTTCACCTCCTCCTCAACTGCCCTGTGCGGATGTTAATATGGTTACTGTGCTCCAACTTCGTATTTCGTAACGGAAATCGATATCTTTTTAGGGATCGACTCCTACTGGTCCAGACGTAAGTTCCCTTTGATTAATCTGTAAGGCTCTATTACCAAAGCGGTTATGACATTGAAAAGTTCTTTAGAATATCTATGCGTACTTCTATAAGCGTTTTTAGAGAGGTCCCGCCCAGTCATTTTCAGTGGTCCCGTATCTAATATGAGAACTTCAAGACCCATTTTCCATCACCTGTGTCGGTAACGATCTCTTCAAGCTGCACAGTGTAATAATGCATCCTAAAATAGTCAGAACTCACGTTCGGTACAAGCACATAGACTTCGAAACTATTTTGCTTCATACCTTTTTTTTTCAACTCACATAGGGATCAAGGCCAACACAACCAGGAGAAGTGAGTTCATTTCCGCTAATTTCGTGGTTCACATCTCTAGATAAAATTTTTTATCCTTTTTGAAAGTCCGCGAAGTGCGAAAGGAAGGTTTTATATAAACAGTCCTGGTTTTCTTGCTTTCTTGATTCTAGTCGTCAGAGACAACTGAACCAGGCGCGGTTAGTTACACTTTACATGCCGCATCGTCTATTGAAGGAAAATGGGGTTACGTTTTACAGTTTTCAGCGGAATACGCTTTTTGATTTTCGATAAAGCACCACGTCCCTCTATACACAAGTTCTGCGCTTGACCATGTCTTTCTTACAGAAAAGCAGTAGTCATTCAACTCGTAACAAAATAACTGACGATATGAATAATCTTCACAACAAAAAAAAACATTGTTCTAGTTTGAAATAGAACTATGAACGCAAGTGTGCATTTTTGTAAACATATGCTGCCAAACTTGTTCATTGTGTTTTATTTTTCTTCAGACATTCATTGCATTCTCTTCTGTTATGCTCCCCAGGCTTGAAACAATTCTTTTAGATATTCTCTACATGGTTTCCAAAATAAAGTAAACAGACTGGTCTGATGAAATGGCACACATACGTTCGTGAAAGAAACATTTATTCTCATATGGGTTTCAGTTTGACATATTGGCGTATTTTCCATAGCCATTTTCGCTAATGTTAAGGTAACAATTCATCGGAAAAGCGAGAAAATTCTAAAAAATAAAAAGACACGCATTCCGTTTCTCTAATCAGGCAGTATTCATTATTGCAAAATTGTTGCGGTGAACAAACAACTTCATTTATAAAACATTATAAAGGGAAATTGAACCTGCTTTAAATTGTTTGTGCCCAAGTTCCTAGAAAGAACAAAACCAGTCCAAGTAAGTTGCACTTGTCGTTTCAACTGCATTTATGGTATAAATCCACTTAATTGTTTCTACCCCTCTTGAACTAACCCATGCAATTTTTATATGATTACGGAGCTCTAAGTTCATATTTCACAACGGAAATCAATATCTTTCCTTGAAATCAAGTCCTACTGATGTAGAAAAAATTTTTTTCTGATTAATATATAACGCCTATTTGTAAGATGGTTATGACATTGAAAATTTCTTTAGAATATTTATACGTACATCTGTAAACGTTTTTAGATTAGTCCAATCCATTAATTTTTAGGGGTCACGTAGTATCGGGTATGGGAACGTCCAGACGCAGTTTTCCATCATCTCTGTCGGTAACGATCTCTTCCAGCTGCACTGCGTAATAATGCCTCTTAGAATAGTCGGACCTTAAGTTTGGCACAATACTATAGGCACCGAAATTCTTTTGCTTTATACCTCTTTCTTTTTCAACTCACATAGGGACCAAGACCAACAGGACCAGGAGAAGTGAGTTCAGTCGAATTTAATGGTTCACACTCTTCCATATAAACACTTTTATCCCTTTTGTAAATCCGCTACGAGCGTAACGAACTCTTTACGAAAACGCTCCTGCATTTCTTTCTTTGTATTCTAGTGGTCAGAGACGACTGAAACAGGCGGGGTAAACTGTCCACTAAAGATCCACTTTGCATGACACATCATCAATGAAGGAAAGTGGCCGTTATGTTTGTCAGTTGTCAGCTGAATACGCTGTTGAGTTTCTCGACAAAGCACCATGCCCATCTATACAAAAGTGAGCATACATTGCAGTTGACCATGTCTTTCTCACAAAAGAGCAGACTTTATGAATTTCACGACAAAATGGCCACCGAGATGAAAACGTTTCAGCAAAAACCACGTTCTACAATTGAAAGAGAACTATGAACGCAAGGTTGCAGTTTTCCAAACAGAACCTGCCAAACTGGTTTTTAACGTCCCATCTCTCTCCACGCATTCATTGCATTCCCTTAGGTTAGTCTCTTCAAGCATAAAATACTTTTCTAATTATTCTCTTCACAACTTCAGGAATAATGTGGGGCAGAATGGTCTGGTGAAATGGCACGCATTTCTTTGTGAGAGAAACCTTTATTCACATAAACGTTTCATTTTGATATAATGGCACATTTTCCATTACTGTTTTCACCAAACTTAGGCTAACAATTGATTGTAATTGCGAGAGAATCTTATCTTTGAATTGGCGCTTAATGAATCTTTCTACTAAGGCAGAATGTATTATTGCCAAATTGTTGCGGTGCACAAACCATTTCGTTTCGAAACTGTTGAGAAAAAGAAACTGAAGCTGCTTTCAATTATTTGTGCCCTAGTTCCCAGAAAGAACAAGCCAAGGCCAAGTTAGTTGCACTTGTGGTTTCAACTCTCACTAAACACTACGTATAAGTGTTTTAATTGAGTCCCATGCAGTCATTTTTAGTGGTTACGTAGTATCTCATAAGGGAACGTCCAGGATAGTTTTCAATCACCTGTGTCGGTAACGATCAGTTCAAGCTGCACAGCGTAATAATGCCTCTTAGAATAGTCGGAACTGAAGTTTGGTACAACCAGCATAGACACGGAAAATATTTTGCTTCGTACTTTGTTTCAACTCACATAGGAATCAAAGCCAACAGGACCAGCAGAAGTGAGTTCAATTTCGTGAATTTTCTGGTTCACAATCTCCAGATAAACGTTCTTCGCCCTTTCAGAATTCCGCGATGAAAGAAACGATCACCAAGAAATCACCAAGAACTTCTTAAATTTTAAATTGGCATCTGTTGCGTCTTTATATAAGGCGGAAATCAATATTACCAAAATGTTTCGGTGAACAACTCATTGAATTTCATGGTTCACACTCTTCATACAAACGCTTTTAGCCCTTTTGGAATTCCGCTACGAGCGTAACGAACTCTTTACAAAAACGGTCCTGCATTTCTTCCCTTCCTGTTTTAGTGGTCAGAGACGACTGAAACAGGCGGGCTAAATTGCCAACTAAAGATCCACTTTGCATGAGACATCGTCTAATGAAGGAAACAGGCGTTATGTTTGCCAGTTATCAGCTGAATACGCTGTTTAGTTTTCGATAAGGCACCATGCCCATTTATACAAAATTGAGCATCCATTGCAGTTTATCACATCTTGCTCACAAGAGAGCAGACTTTATGAATTTCCCAACAAAATGGCCACCGAGATGAAACATTTTCAGCAAAAACCGCGTTCTACTTTGAAACAGAACTATGAACGCAAGGTTGCAGTTTTCCAAACAGAACCTGCCAAAGTGGTTCGTAAAGTTCCATCTCTCTCCACGCATTTACTTCATTCCCATCTGTTGTTCTCTTCAAGCATAAAATACTTTTCGAAATATTCTATTCACAAATTCAGAAATAAAGTGGGCAAAATATTCTGATGAAATGGCACGCATACACTCATGAGAAAAACCTTTATTCCCATGAACGTTTCATTTTCATATAATGGCGCATTTTTCCTTACTGTTTTCGCCAAACTTAGGCTAGCAATCGATTGTAACTGCGAGAAAATCTTTAGTTTAAATTGGTGCTCAATGAATCTTTCTACTAAGGCAGAATGTATTATTACCAAATTGTTGCTGTGAACAAACCATTTCATTTCGAAAACGTTGAGAAAAAGAAACTGAAGCTGCTTTCAATCATTTGTGCCCTAGTTCCCAGAAAGAACAAGACAAGGCCAAGTAAGTTGCACTCGTGGTTTCAACTCTAACTATGGCAGAAATCTTCCTGATTGTGTCTACCTCGTCTTCAACTGACCTATTCTGATGTTTATATGGTCACTGTGCTTGAACTTCATATTTCGCGACGAAAATCAAAATCTTTCCTAAAGATCGAGTCCTCCTGGTCCAGAAGTTAGTTCCCTTTGATTAATATGTAAGACCCTATTTACAAAGTGGTAATTTACAATTTTAGATTAGTCAAATCAATTTTTTTAGTGGTCACGTAGGGCCGGTGTGGAAGTGTTGAGACACAGATTTTCATCACCTGTGTCGGCAACAATCGCTTCCTGCTGCACAATGTAACAATGTCTAGTCAGAGCTAGAGTTTGGTACAATCGTATAAATACCTCATAGGAATATTTTGCTTCATACCTTTTTTTTCAACTCGTATAGGGTTCAACACCAACAGGACCAGGAGAAGTGAGTTCACTTTCGTGAATTTCATGATTAACACTCTTCAGATAAACGTTTTTAGCCTTTTTGGAATTCCGTGACGAGCGAAAGAAAGATGTTACAACAACAGCCCTGCTTTTATGGTTTTTTAAATATATTGGACAGAGACGACTGAACCAGGCGTGGTAAGTTGCTAACTTAAGATCCACTTTACATGGTGCATCGCGCTATGCAGAAAGCTGGCGCTACGTTTGACAATTATCAGTCGACTACACTTTCTTGTTCTCAATAATACGCCACGTCTATCTATACAGGAGTTAGCATAAACTGCGCTTGACCATGTGTTTCTCAAAGAGGAGCAGTCGTCAACAAATTCGCAACAATATGACCAACGAGATTAATAATCTTCTAAAAAAAGCGCGTACTGTATTAAAGAAACTATGAATGTAAGGTTTCAGTTTCCTAATATAAGCTGCAGAACTTGCTCATCAGATTCCATCTCTCTCAGGGCATTCGTTGAATTGTCTTCTGTTATGCTGCTCAGGCGGAAAACATTTTTGAAAGTTTATCTACACACATTCAGAAATTAGCAACGAGACTGGTCTCGTGAAATCGCACATTTGCGTCCGTGAAAGAAACACTTATTCCCATAACGTATTTATTTTGACATATATGCGTATTTTCTTTCGTAGTTTCCGCCAAGTTAAGCTAACAATACTTCGAAATTGCGAGGCGATTTCTTATTAATAAATGGACATCTATTGCGTCTTTTTATTAAGGCAGAATTCACTGTTACGAAATTGTTTCGGCGAATAAACCGTTTCACTTCGATAACATTGAAAAAAGGAAAGTGAAGCTGCTTTAAATTGTCTGTGCTCTAGTTTTCACAAAAAACAAGACCTGGCCAAGTAAGTTGCACTTATGGTTTCAAATGTAAATATGGTATAATTCGCCAATTTCTTTCCACCTCCTCTTGACCTAAGCCATGCGGATGTTAATATGGTTACTGTGATCTAACTTCGTATTTCATAACGGAAATCAATATCTTTCCTAGTAATCGAGTCCTACTGGTACAGAAGTAAGTTCCATTTGATTAGTCTGTAAGGCTCTATTTCTAAGGTGGATATGACATTGATAACTTCCTTAGAATATCTATACGTACCTCTATAAGCGTTTTTATATTAGTCCAATCCAGTCATTTTTAGTGGTCATGTATCTAATATTGGAACGTCCCGACCAGTTTTCCATCACCTGTGTCGGTAACGATCTTCAAGCTGCACAGTTAATAATGCCTCTTAGAATAGTCGAAATTGAAGTTTGGTACAATTACATGGACTCCGAAAATCTTTCGCTTCATACCTTTTTTTGTACTCACATAGGGATCAAGACCAACAGAACCAGGAGAAGTAAGTTCAATTTCGTGAATTTCATGGTTCACACTAGCCATATAAACATTTTTCGCCTTTTGAAAATTCAACAACGAGCGAAACTAATATTTTAAAACGGTCCTTCATTTCTTGCTTTTGTGATTCTAGTGGTCAGAAACGACACACACAGGCACGGTAAGTTGCCAACTAAAAATCTACTTTGCATTACACATCGTCTAATGAAGGAAACTGGTTTTACATTTGACAGTTGTCAGCTGACTACGCTGTTTGGTTTTCGATAAAGCACCATGCCAATCTATAAAAAGTGAGCATCGATTGCGGTTTACCGTGTCTTTCTCACAAAAGGGCACTTTTTATGAAATTCGCAACAAAACCGCCACCGATATGAATAATCTTAAACAAAAACCACGTTCTACATTGAAAGAAAATTGTGAACGCAAGGTTACAGTTTTCTAAACAGAAGCTTCCACTCTTGTTCATTCTGTTTCATCTCTCTCCAGGCATTATTTGCATTCTCTCCTGTTATGTTCCACAGGCGTAAACATGTTTGAAATATTCTCTACACTCCTTCGAAAATGAAGTAAGCAGACTAGTCCAATGAAATGGGACCTTTACATTCGAGAGAGAAACATTTATTCCAATAATGGATTATTTTGACATAATGGTGTATTTTCCATTGTAGTTTTCGCCAAAGTCAAGCTAACAATTCATATAAATTTCGAGGAAGTTCCTAAATAATTAATAGACATGCATTGCGTCTCTCTAATATGGGGGAATTCTATATTACCATATTGTTACGATGAACAAACAGTTTCATTTCGAAAACATTGAAAAAGGAAACTGGTACTGTTCGTGCTCTAGTTCCCACAAAGATCAAGACCAGGCCAAGTAAGTGTCACTTGTGGTTTTAAATAAAAAAATCGTATATATCCGCCTAATTGTTTCCATTCCCCTTAAAACTTACCTATGCGGATGTTGATATCATTAATTTGGTCGAAGTTTGTATTTCGTGACGGAAATCAATCTTTCTTGGGGATCGACTCCTGCTGGTCCAGAAGTAAGTTCCCTTAGATTAATCTGTAAACGCTTATATATAAAGTGGTTATGACATTGACTACTTCATAATATCTATACGTACTTCTATAAGTGTTTTAAATTAGTTCAATCCAGTCATTTCTAGTGGTTACGTAGTATCTCATAAGGGAACGTCCGGGATATTTTTCCATCACCTGTGTTGGTAACGATCTCTTCAAGCTGCACAGCGTAATAATGCCTTTTAGAATAGTCGAAACTGAAGTTTTGTACAACCACATAGACACGGCAAATATTTTGCTTCGTTCTTCGTTTACACTCACATAGGAATCAAAACCAACAGGGCCAGCAGAAGTGAGTTCATTTTTGTGAATTTTATGGTTCACAATCTCCAGATAAACCTTTTAGCCCTTTTAGAATTCCACTATAAACGAAACGTTGATTTTATAAAAATTGTCATGCACTTCTTGCTCCCCTGATTCTAGTGGCCAGAGACGACTGAAACAGGCGCGGTAAGTTGTCAACTAAAAATTCACTTCGCATGACACACCTTATAATGAAGAAAACTGGCGTTGCATTTGGCAGTTGGAACTGATTACGCTGTTTTGTTTTCGATAAAGTACCATGCCAATCTATACAAAAGAGAGCATCAATTGCGGATGACCATGTCTTTCTTTAAGAAGAGCAGTCTACAAAATTCACAATAAAATGGCCGCCGAGATGAATGTTCTTCAACAAAAAACCATGTTCTACATGTAAAGAGATTTATGAACAAAAGCTTGAAGTTTTCTAATCAGACGCTGCCAAACTTGCTCATTATGTTCCATCTCCCTCCGGGAATTCATTGCATTCTCTTCTGTTATGCTCTACAGGTGTAAAACCTTTTTTAAATATTCTCTACCCACCTTCAGAATTAAACTAAGCACACTGGTCCAATGAAATGGCACGCATACGTTTGTGGGGCAAGCATTTATTCTCACGAATGTTTCATTTTGATATAATGGCCTATTTTCCATCGCTGCTTTCATAGAAGTTAGGCTGCCTTTCACCAAAATCACCAAAAAATTTGTAAATTTTAAATTGGCATCTGTTGCGTCTTAATATAAGGCGGAAATCAATATTACCAAATTGTTTCGGTGAACAACTCATCTCATTTAGAGAACATCGAAAAAAGGAAACTGAAGCTGCTTTCAATCGTCTGTGCTATAATTCCCAGAAAGAACAAGACCAGGCCAAGTCAGTTGCACTTATGGCTTCGACTACAAATATCGTATGAATCTGCTAATTGTTTCTACCTCTTCTCCAACTAACTCATGAATATTTTGATGTGATTGCTATGGTGGAAATTCTTTTTTCGTAACAGAAATCAATATCTTTCCTAGGGATCGAGGCCTACTGGTAAAGAAGTAAGTTCCCTTTGAATACTCTGTAAGTTTGTATTTCCAAAGTGGTTATTTCGTTGAAAACTTCTTCGGGATATCTATTGGTATCTCTAGAAACTTTTTAGATTAGTCCTAATCATCGCTTTCTACTGGTCACGTATTATTCAATATGGGAACGTCCAGGTACTAATTTTTATCACCTTTGTCTGTAACGATCTCTTTCACCTGCACAGTCTTATAATGCTTCTTAGAACAGTCTGAATTTAAGCTTGGAAAAATATTGTATAGACACTTGAAAGATTTTGCTTCATACCTGTTTTTCATTTTAAATATGGATCAAGACCAACAGCACCAGGAGAAGTGAGTTCATGTTTGTGAATTTCGTAGTTAACACTCTGCAGATAAACGTTTATCAGCTCTCTTTGAATTCGATGACGACCGAATTGAAGGGTTATAAAAACAGTCCTGTTTCCTTGTTTTTCTGATTCTAGTGGTCAGAGATGACTTAACCAAGCGCGGTTAGTTGCTAACTTAAAATCCACTTTACATGGCGTGTCGTCCAATGAAAGAAACGTTTCACAGTGATCAACACACTAGGATTTTTTTTTGGCTTTCGATAAAGGACCACGTCCATCTATACACAAGGTTTGCGCTTGACATTGTGTTTCTCAGGGAAAAGCACTCGTCGTTAAATTCGAACCGAAATGACCGACGAGATGAATGATCTTATAAAAAAACCACCTCCTACTTTGAAAGAGAACTATAAACGCATAGTTGGAGTTTTCTAAACGTAAGCAGCCAAACTTGTTCATCATGTTCTATCTCTTTTCGGGCATTCATTGCATTTTGTTCTGTTCTGAGCCTAAGGTGTAAAACAATTTTGAGATATTTTTATACTCTTTCAGACATAAAGTAACCAGACCGGTCTGATGAAATGGCACACTTACGTTTGTTAGAGAAGCATTTATTCCCATAAAGAATTTATTTTGACTTATGAAACATTATGGATCGTTGTTCTCGGCAAAGTTAGGCTAAGTATTTATCGCAATTGCGAGGAAATCTTTATTTGAAATTGCCATTCATTGCGTCTCTCTAATAAGGCAGAATTTATATTACAAAATTGTTGTTGTGAACAAACCATTTCATTTCGAAAGCGTCGAGAAAAATAAACTTAATTTCCTTTCAATCGTTTGTGGCCTAGTTTCCAGTAAGAACATGACCAAGCTTTGTAAGTTGCACTTGTGGTTTCAGCTCTAATTGTGGTATATATCTGCCTAATTGTTTCCACCTCGTCTTGAACTAAGCCGCGCGGATGTTGATATAGTTACTGTGCTCGAACTTCGTATTTCTTAATGGAAATCAACATCTTTCCTAGCGATCGAGTCCTACTGGTCCAGAAAAAAAGTTTCCTTAGAATCACTCATTAGGGCTCTTTTTGCAAAATTGTTATGACATTGAAAACTTCTTTACAATATCTATATGTGCCTCAATAAAAGTTTTTACAATAGTCCTATTCAGGTTTTTCTTGTTTTCGCGTAGTATACGGTATGGGAAAGTCCAGACACCGTTTTTCATCAACTCTGTCAGTAACGATCTCTTCCAGATGCGCAGCGTAATAATGCTTCTTCGAGTAGTCGGACCTGACGTTTGGTGCAATCTTATAGACACCGAAAATATTTTGCTTTATACATCTTTTTTTTCAACCCACATAGGGATCAAGACCAACAGGACCAGGAGAAGTGAGTTCATTGAATTTCGTGGTTCACACTCTTCGTATAAACGTTTTTGTCCTTTTCGAATTCTGCTGTGTGCGAAACGAACATTTTAGAAAAGACGGTCCTGCATATCTTTCTTTCTTGATTCTAGTGGTCAGAGACGACTGAAACAGGCGGGGTAAGTTGCCATCAAAAGGCCCACTTTTCATTGCACATCGTCTGATGAAGGAAACTTCCGTTGTGTTTGACAGTTGTCAGCTGATTACGCTGTTTCGTTTTCGATAATGCACCATGCATGCCAATCTATAAAAAGTGAGCATCAAAGCACTCGGGGGGTGGCTCATCCCCGCGAGTGCTTTGAAGACGACTCTGCTACCTAGCCTCCACAGTCACCCCTGAGGAAGGAACCAAGTCAGCTCCGAAACGTCGGTTTTCTTCAAAACTTTTGGTTGTAGTCTAAATCATCTCCCACTTATATGCCCAACCAGACAGACTTCTGCCGAATGTTTACTTTCAATTTTTTTATCACGTGTGTCAGCAATAACCTCTTCCTGCTGCACAACGTGCTAATGCCTAGTCGGAGCTGAAGTTTGGTACTATTGTATAGACACCGCAAAGAAATATTTTGCTTCATTGCTTTTTTTTTCAACTCGCACAGGGATCAACACCAAAAGTACCAGGAGTATTGAGTTCATTTTCGTGAATTTCATGGTTCACACTCTCCAGATAAACGTTTTTTGCCCTTTTAGAATTCCGCGACGAGCAAAAAGAAGATTTTATAAATACGGTCCTGCTTTTCTTGCTTTCCTTATTCTTGTGGTCAAAGACTACTGAGTCAGACGCGGTAAAATGATAACTAAGATCCATTTTACATGGCGCATCGTCTAATGAAGGAAACTGACATTACGTTTGACCGTTGCCAGCAGACTACGCTTTTTGGTTCTTGATAATGCGCCTCGTCTATTTATACAGGAGTTAGTATCAACTACACTTGAGGGTGTCTTTCTTACAGAAGAGCAGTCGTCATGAAACTGGCAACAAAATTACCGACGAGAATAATAATGTTCAACGAAAAAATATGTTCTACATTGAAAGAAAGCTATGAACGCAAGGTTCCTGTTTTTAAACATAAGCTGTTAAAATTGTTCATCGGGTTCCATCTCTCTCCGGGCATTCAAATAAGTCTCTTCTGTTATTCTCCCCAGGTGTAAAACAATCGTAAGATATTCTCTACACACCTTCAGAAGTAAAGTAAACAGACTGGTCTGATAAAATGGCTCCTTTACGTTCGTAAGAAAAGCAATTATTCTCATGAATGTTTTATTTTGGTATAATGGCACATCTTCCATTGTTGTATTTGCCAAAGTAAAGCAAACAATTCAAAAAATTGCGAGGAAATACTTGAATATAAAATTGGCCTGCAACGCGTTTTTCTAATAAGGCAGACTTTAATATTACCAGATTGTTGTGGTGAAAGATCATTTCATTTCGAAAACATTGCACAAAGGAAACTGAAGCTGCTTTCAATTGTTTGTGCTCTAGTTCCCAGAAACAACAAGACCAGGCGAAGTAAGTTTCACTTGTCGTTTCAACTATAAATATGGTATAAGTCCGCCTAACTGTTTCCACTTCCTCTTTAACTGACCTATGCGGGGGTTTATATCAAAATTGTGCTCGAAGTTTGTGTTTCTTAACGGAAATCAATATCTTTTCTAGGGATCGAGTCGTACTGGTCCAGAAGTAAGTTCCCTTTGATTAATCTGAAGGCTCTATTTTTAAGGCGGTTATGACATTCAAAACTTGAATACTTCTTTAGAATATCTATGCATACGTCTATAAATGTTTTTAGATTAGTCCAATACACTCATTTTGACTGGTGACGAAGTATCCGGTATGGTAGAGTTTAGACACAACTTTTCATCACCTGTGATGGTAACGATTTCTTCCTGCTGCACAGCGTAATAATGTCTTTTAAAATAGTCGGAACTTAAGTTTGGTACAATGGTATGGACACCGGACAGAAATATTTGGCTTTCTACCTTTTTTTCAACTTATATAGAGATCAAGACCAACAGGACCAGGAGAAGTGAGTTCTGCATGTTCAGAGGTTTCGTAGTTAACACTTTCCAGAAGAACATATATTGGCCCTCTTAGAATCGCAAGACAACTAAATGTAACAATTTGTAAAAGCGGTCCTGCTTTTCTTCTTTTCATAAATTTAGTGGACCGACACGACTGAACCCGGCTTAGTAAGTACTGTCCTAATATATATATATATATATGTGGTCAAATAGATCTTCTGTGAGCAGTCACAGCGTGGTTTATTTAGAAGTTTCAGCCAGTGTCTAGCCGTCATTCATATATATATATATATATATATATATATATATATATATATATATATGAATGACGGCCACACACTGGCTGGCCGTCATTCTATATATATATATATATATATATATATATATATATATATATATATATATATATACCAGACAATAATGCCAAGGAAAGTAAGGAGAAGTTATTAAACCAAATTATAGGTCACATATTGTACCGAAATGAAGCAAAGCAAGAGGAAGGATACAATCAGCTGAGAGGTGCGCGAGGGTGCCAATCAATCATTGCGACTCTTGCCTGCTGCTTTTCCTCTGTAAAAGCATTTTGTACAGAAGTCACCGACCTCGTAACGTATAGGTGAGAGGTGCTGAGTAACCATCAGGGAACGAAGCTTTGCAGCGGACGTCGCATCGGTTTTCCAACCATGGGCAATGCTGAGCCCTCCGCATCAACGTCAGCGTCTCCGACGAACACGGCGTCGTAACCATACGTTCTCACTCCACTTAAAGATGCCGGTATACTCTGCGGGACTAATGGCGTCGACGTTGACGATTGGCTGGCCATGTTCGAACGGGTGAGTGTGCCGAACAGATGGGATCCCACACTACAGTTGGCTAATACGCTGTTTTACTTGAAAGGCACGGCCTAGGTATGGTATGAAAACAACGAAGAAGAACTCACAAGCTGGGACCAATGCAAAGAAAAGATGAAAGAGGTGTTGGGCAAGACCAACAGCCGTAAGGTCGCCGCCAAAAAGGAATTGGCCTGCCGTTCCCAATCCCCAATGGAATCATACCTCGCATACATCCAGGACGTGCTGGCCCTCTGCCGAAAGGCCGGAAGCGAGATGATAGAAGGTGACAAGGTCGGGCATGTCCTGAAAAGGATTGCCGACGACGCGTTCAATCTGCTGATGTGCAGGGGCTGTTCCACCGTGGACGCGATCATCAAAGGGTGTCGTCAGTTTGAGCACTTGAAAAGTCGCCGCATTCTGCAAACATTCGCCCGACTTCCAAACACCGCTGCGACATCGACTTGCGAAGACCAGTCCGCACCACATCTGTCGCCGCCTGGAGACCTGACACACATTGTTCGTTACGAATTGCAAGCAATGGCGCACTCGGCGTTCTATTCGCGCAGTACCGATACCACTCCTGTTACTGTTAGTCTTGTTCAAACCATCGTGCGCCAGGAGCTTGAAAACGTCGGAGTGCATTCCGTGTGCTATGTCACCGCGCCTAGAGTCAGCGAACGCCCTTTCGTGATGCCCTCCTCCAACTAACGGTTTTCACCACGTACCCGCAACCCGTCTGAGTGGCAAACTGCAGATGACTGCCCTATATGTTTCAACTGCAACCGTGTTGGACATATTGCTCGTAACTGCCGCAACACATGGCCCTCGGCACCTTGTGCAACGATCCTTATGACCCGTTTCGACGGTACCGCCCGCGCCTTTTCACCTGCCGAAGAGTCCAATGCCTTTGACCAACCTCGGAACACTGGGTACAGCCGCTCGCCTTCACCACGTGGGCACCAGTCTCGTTCGCCACAAATACGTCACCCATCGTCCCCTTCGCCGCAGCCCCAGCGCTTCTCGTCCACCGTGGCTTCCGGCCACATCGTTTCAGAAAACTGAGAAATGCAGCCTCCTGAGGTGGTGCTGCATTGACGACTTCTGCAGCAAATCCCCTCTCCGTTCCCACCAGACGAAGTGTAATGGATGCTGAAGTACACGGCGCACCTGTACAAGCACTTGTAGACACCAGCAAAAGCATTTCTGTCATGATTTCAAGCCTACACACACATTTAAAGAAAGTTCTGACACCAGCGGCTGCGCAAATGCTCCGCGTAGCCGATGGCGGCACGTCGATGGTTCTCGGTCTGTGCACTGCCCGTTTAGGTATAAAGGACCATACTGCTTCTGTGATTTTAGCCGTGATTGACCACTGCCCTTATGACGTTATGCTAGGCCTGGACATCTTGTCGAATCTTTCTGCTCTTGCATATTGTTCTACCGGCGTCTTTCAGCTAGAGCTGCCTCAGATATTCGCTGAAGCCTACACTGCCCCGCCGTGCCTGTGCTCTCTTCAGGATGTGCGACTGTCACCTCAGGCAGCCACCTACGTCGTTTTGACCGCACAGCCGCAGGTTCCCAATGGTCAATATGTCCTCCTTCCTCTCGCCGACGTCCTTTTGGAGCGCAACATCACCATTCCCCATACGCTTGTGACTGTCACTGACAACTGTACCTCGCTACCACTTCTTAATTTCAGCTTGAGCCTTCATGTGCTTCCTCGTGGCATCTTCTGGGCCAGCGTATCTAATGCTGACGAATTCAAAATAGCGGCTCTCACTACCGAGATTGATTTACTTCAGTCCCTTGTAGCTAACAGCACCTGTTCTCTGCCAAATTGTTTCTCGAAGATGATTGCACCCGACCTTTGCACCCGACCATCGAAGATGATTGCAAGCCAACGACATCAATCGCAATCTCGCGTTATATACTGACATTTTTTATTTAGACGACAGAACTCTAGGGCAAACATCAAGTGTCCAGCACCGTATAAACACTGGTGACGCCAGTCCTATTCGCCGACGCCCCTGTCGTGTCTCCCACACTGACCGCAGAGTTATCCAAGCGGAAGTTGACGAAATGCTCAACAGATGTGTAATAGAACCACACAGAAATCTTTGGGCCTCCCCTGTCGTCCTTATGAAGAAAAAAAGACGGTACCTGGCGCTTCTGCGTTGACTATCACCACCTCAAGAAGATCATGCGAAAAGACGTATACCCGCTACGGCGCATCGATTACGCGTTAGACTGCTTGCACGGCGCTACATACTTCTCGTCTATTTTCGGTCCGGCTACTGGCATATTTCTGTCGATGAGATGGACCGCGAGAAGACGGCCTTCATTACACCGGATGGATTATACCAGTTTAAGGTCATGCCTTTTGGACTATGTAACGCCCCTGCCACATTCGAACGAATGATGGACTCTCTCCTGCACGGTTATAAGTGGTCTACTTGTCTCTGTTACCTAGATGATGTGATAGTCTTTTCATCTACTTTCGATAGCCACCTGAAACATCTCGCAGCGATTCTCGCAGTCTTCAGAACAGCTGGGCTACAACTAAACTCCAAGAAATGCCAATTTAGCCGCTGTCAGATTACCATTCAGGGTCATCTCGTAAACGCCGATGGCGTCCAACCAGATCCCGAAAAGATTCGCGCCGTCCGTAGCTTTCTGGAGCCCCGTTCTACATCTGACGTCCGGAGCTTCATCGGCTTATGTTCCTACTTTCGTCGTTTTGTGAAAAACTTCGCCGCCTTTGCCAGGCCACTCACAGATTTGCTGAAGGATACCTTATTCTTATGCGGCCCTGAGCAGGCTCAAGCGTTCACCGCTCTCATCGGCTACTTAACTACGCTCCCCATACTTGCCCACTTTAACCCTTCTGCTGCCTCACAAGTTCGCACCGACGCCAGTGGCCACGGTATTGGCGCAGTTCTCGCTCAGCGGCGACACGGCACACAGTGCGTGACAGCTTACGCAAGTCGCCTGCTTTCTCCCTCTGAGAGGAATCAATCTATCACCAAGAGAGAGTGCTTAGCTTTAGTTTGGGCCGTCGTCAAGTTCCGGCCATATTTATATGGTCGCATATTCTCAGTCGTTACGGACCACCACGCCCTCTGCTGGTTGACTTTTCTGAAGGACCCGACTAGACGTCTGGGTCGCTGGGCTCTGAGGCTCCAGGAATTTTCGTTTAGCGTCAGCTGCAAGTCTGGCCGTTTGCACAAGGACGCAGGTTGTCTTTCTCGTCATCCAGTGGATCCTCCTGATCACGTTGCGACTAACCTGGAAAGCAGTGTAATGGCGTTTACTGACATCGGCAATATGCACATTGAACAACGACGGGATGAGTGAGTGCGCACTATCATCGACGCCATCCAGTCTGACAGCCGTGACGCTGAATCCCGTATGTTCGTGCTGCATGACGGCATCCTCTACCGCCGCAACATCAGCACTGAAGGCCCTGAACATCTGCTTGTCATTCCTCGTCATCTACGGCCTGCCATACTTGAACAACTTCATGATGCACCAGCAGCGGGACATCTCGGTGTTTCCCGCACATACGACTACGTGCGACATCGGTTTTTGTGGCCACGACTGTACCGCAGCGTGCGTCGATACGTCGCCACTTGCGACCTCTCCCAGCGCCGGAAAAGACCTTCTTTGCTGCCAGCTGGATATCTTCACCCAATTAAGTCCCCCCTGAACCATTTCATCGCGTGGGACTCGACCTTCTTGGCCCTTTTACGACGACGACCTTGGGAAATCAATCGATCGTCGTCGTCACAGATTATGAGACCCGTTACGCAATAACAAATGCCATGCCAACCAGTTGTGCCACTGACGTCACGGATTTTCTTCTTCATGACGTCATCTTACACCACGGTGCACCCCGACAGCTGCCTACGGACCACGGCCGCTCTTTCTTGTCCAAAGTTATCGACGACCTCCTTCGATCGTGTGCTACAGCACATAAGCTATCTACCGCCTACCATCCACAAACTAATGGCCTAACTGAACGTCTCAACCGCACGCTCACAGAGATGCTTCCGATGTACGTCTCCGAAGATCATCGTGACTGGGACACCACGTTGGCCTATGTGACTTTCGCATATATTTCTTCTCGACATGACACCACAGGATTCTCACCTTTTTATCTTTTGTATGGCCGTGACCCCATATGGTCATTTAAAACCACTTTACCCTTCAAGCCATTTGCTTCCGAGTACGCTCACGAAGCCATTTATCGGGCTCACATGGCTCGTCAAGTGGCCCAGACTCGTCTCACCAGGCCACAGGATATGCAAAAAGCCCGCTACGACCACCGGCATCTTAATACCACGTTTGCCCCAGGTGACCGCGTGCTCCTCCGGTCCCCGTGTTGCCGTGTAGGTCTCTTCGAAAAACGTTTCTCCCGATACGCAGTACCTTGATAAGTCTTACGTCAAGTTAGCGAGGTCAACTACGAGATAGCGCCATTGCACTCCAATACGTCACGAAGTTCGTCACTTGTTGACATTGTCCATGTTTCGCGCATGAAACCCTACTTCTGTCGCACTTCTCCGGACTCGCGCCGAGACGGCGTTCCAGCGCCCGGGGGTCCTGTTACCGAGATTAAGTAAAGGAAAAGGAAAGAGACAATCAGCTGACAGGCGCGCGAGGGTGCCAATCAACCATTGTGACTATTGCCTGTGGCTTTTCCTCTGTAAAGGCATTTTGTACAGAAGTCACCAACCCTGTAACAATATGAAGAAAAAAAGTGGGTGAAAAGATAACCTGCCGTGGGCAGTATCCGAAACTGCTTACCTTCGAATAACGCGGTGGTAGAGCATCGTGGCAGAGCATCTACCACTCAGTGGTAGAGCATTGAACGCGTTCTTCGAAGGTCACAGTTTCGATCCTGCCCACGGCATGTTATCTTTTCACCCCCTTTTCTTTCTTCATATTCACCTCACGATTAGATTTAATAACCTCCCCTATAGAATCCTTGGCATTATTGTTTGTTAGATTTCATTAATTTTGTGTGTTGAGTCAAAACACGGAAAAACAAGCCCTTCTTTAGTACACACTTCTTTCCCTATATATATATATATATATATATATATATATATATATATATATATACTTTTCCAAACACCTCATCTAATGAACTAATGAATTGAACGTGTGTACGTTTGGCAGTTTTCTACGGATTGCCTACTTTGGCTTTCAGCAAAGTCCCACGTTCCTCTCCATACGGTAGTTAGAATCGATAATATATCACCCTATTACTCTCCCAGAAGGGCAGAATTCATAATTTTTTAACAATATGACCTTCCAAGTGATTCATCCCCATCGACAAAATCTAGTCGTACATAGAAAGAAAAATACGACCGCATATTTAAGTTTTCTGACTTTAGCCGGCCGCACTTGTCCATCTTGTTCAATCTCTGTCAATGAGTTAATTGCATTGCCTTCTATTTGTGCTGGTAAGACGTACAATATTTCAAATAATTGTCTACACATGTTCAGATATAATGTAACCAAACCTATCAGAAAGAATGGCCCCTTTCTGTGTGTGAAAAAAGCTCTCAATTTTAAGAAAAAAACTATCCTATTATTTGGTATATTGAGCTTTGTATCTTCCACTAAAGTCAAACAAATAATAATTAGTACCGTCAAGAAAAATTTAGTTGTATATGGGCATGCATTACGTTTTCATAGTAAGGCAGATTTCCTTCTTAGCAAAATTTCTGTTCAAGCTACAATCATTTCGAAACCCTCAAAGAAAGAAAACTAAAGTTGCTTTCAATCGTTTGTACTTTAGTTCCCCGAACCAACGAGACCACGCCAAGTTAGTTGCATTCCACATTTCAACTGTAAACATACTATAAATATATTTATTTGACCTGTGTCAACTTGAATGTGATATTAGAAATTATTGCTGTAGTGAAAATTCCTATTTCACAACGGAAATCAATACCTTTTTTTAGCGATCTAGACCTACTGGTCCAAAAAAAAACGTCCCTTGACAACTTTCAAAGATTGTATTTCTATAGTAGTTCGGACCTTGACAACTTCTTGACGTTATAGGTTGGTAGTTCTATACACACTCTTTAGATTAGTTCAAATCATTCCTTTCTATTGGTCACGTAGTATCCGGTATGGAAAAATTTCGACAAAGTATTTCGTCAACTGTGTTCATCTCTTCCAGCAGTAAAGCAAAATAATGCTACTTATTGTTGTCCGAAATGGAGCTTGCTAAACTTGTAAAGTACCATAAAAAATATTTCGCTCCTTATATTCTTTTCATTTTAAATAGGAATCAAAACCAACCAGACCAAAATAACTGAGTTCTGAATTTTTGCGAATATCGTAGCTCACACTTTCGAAATACACGTTTACTAATCCTCATAGTAGATCAAACGCACTGCATTGTACATTTTATGAAAAAAATCTTTTTTACTTTGTCGTCCCTATTCTTATGGTGCGGGACAACTCAACAAAGAGTGCTAAGTTTGCAAATGAAGTATACTTCTTTGTACATCTCAATTAACGAATAAATTATTGGTGCTGTTTGGGAGCTCTCGGAGCTATTAATGTGGTTTGCCAAGAAGTACCAGGTCGTCTTGCAAGAATATTACCCAGATTTCTTACCATACTTTCCTTCCACTGATGAGCGCTTTCATTACAGTTTGTACCAAGATTACCGATGATAACAACCGTCATCAAGAAAAGTTTGTTTCTCATGCAACGAACGACCATCATCCTCGACAACGTTCCCTTTCCGGACATTATTTGATTACAGAATCGTACATATGATAGATGTGGGGGGTTTAACGTCCCAAAACCACCATATGATTATGAGAGACGCCGTAGTGAAAGGTTCCAGAAATTTCTACAACCTGGGTTTCTTTAACGTGCACCCAAATCTGAGCAGACGGGCCTACAGCATTTTCGCCTCCATCGAAAATGCAGCCGCCGCAACTAGGATTCGATCCTGCGACCTGCGGGTTAGCATCCGAGTACCTTATTCTGTAGACTACCGCGGCGGGGCAATGTGTGACCACAATTGTTCATATTGTACTATCTGTATCAGAGATTTTATTGAATTGTCTTTTCCAATTGTGTAGCCGTGAGGTAATGCTAACTTCGCCATATATTTTACTATAGTTGAGAAATATATAAACCCTACTGATTTAAAAAAGTGACAGCCTTGTGTTTTAAAAAAGGCTCTAGAACTTAGCGAAACTTTTTTGTAAGTTTGGTAAAATTATTTTCTTGTTAGTTGACTTGGAACTGATGAAGATCCGCAAGTACACCAAGTATTGAAGTTCTGTTTTGGAAAACATTATCTCTATATATTGAGGATAAATTATTTCTTAAACAAATTTGTACTGACAGAACAATTTAATTTCGAAAATAATGTACAAAGCGAAATAAAATTGCTCGCATTCGCTTGTGCTCTTGTCCCAGATGGAACGAAACCAAGCAGGGCAAGCTGCACTTGCAGATCTCAGCTTCAAAGGTGTGATAAAGCTGTATGACTTGCTCAACCTCCACTTGAACTAGTGCAAGGCGATATCACAAATGTTTTGATCATAAACTTCATTCTTTTTATTTGAGGTCATATACTTCTTAGGGAACCAGCGGCACAGGTCCAGATGTGTGTCTTTGTTAGTCTATCATGCTGCATTTCTCTAGAAGTTGTGGTGGTCTTAAAGAATTGTTGAATTTTATATATACGCAAATATGCCCCCTTTAGACGAGTGCAAGCCATCCTTTTTCAATGCTGTTCTCATCGTTGGCGATATCGAGAACTATATGCAGTAAATGCATCAATTGAGTTGAGTTCTACGTCTACCTGCAGCCACTTTTCATAGAAGTTAAAACTGAACCTTCCTAAAATTGCATAGGCACCACAAAATATTTTGTTCCAATTCTTTTTTCTATTTGAATTAGGGCTCCAAACCAACCCGACACCGAAAAGTGAGTTCTGCATAATGTCCAAATTCTTGGTGCATTTCTTCCTGATGCTACTTCCTAGGTCTGCAGTCTGAGACTGTGTCCGATTCTGCTGTCTAATCTGGTGTCTAATCGCGGAATGGTCTCGTTAAAAGCGCCAGAAGTTATTTTAAACCCGCATTTTGCTATCTGCGGCGAATATGAAGTCGTATACACACTTGAAAGCCGAAAAGAGAATGACTTTATTAGATAAAAACGCAGACGCAGGCGTTTGCCCCCCCCCCCCGGCTTCCGCCGCATGAGGACCGACCGAAGGCTCTGAAGTCAGCGTGAACAGAAGACAAGCTGTAAGGAATCCCACGAAGGCATAGTCACTTCTCACCGAGTAACTCCTTTCACCTCGTAAGCAGCCCAGAATACAGCAGCAACAAATAATAATAAATGAACTCTAAATTCGAGAACTAATCAGACATCCTTGACAGCATAAATTCACCTGATTACTCTCAACAATATGACCAATCAATCAATCATTCAATCACTCAATCAATTTTATTCTTCACACTTTAAAAAGGATCGAGTCCACAATCGAACTTCGAGAGTCTTCCACTAGGTTGTGCAACATCTCCGTACGTTCTTTCATTTAAACGCAATTAAAATAGATATTTCACGACCTTTTCATTTCTACCAAAATCTAATCACACATTCTGGCCAGTGGTTGGTCCCTTGACTACATTCCGTCGGTCATCTAGTCTCGCTTGTAAGTACCGATGCAGACATTCGAGACAAGGACAAACAAATTTGTTTTTTAACCACACAGGTGTTACAGCCCACCGTAAAACGTCCATGGCCACCACAGAACTAACGCAGGATGCGTATAGAGCAATTGTAAAATTCCAACTACTTCCCACTGCATGGTCCTGAAAATCTCCACGTCCTTAGTTTTCACTTGGCTCTCGAAGATCCTCTAATGTGCTTGTTCAGTGATGAGTGCAGAAACTTCATCGCATATGCTGTATCTCCATAAGAGATTCGTACTTTTGTTTCAACCACGCATTTGTCGGTCTGCCGTCACCAAGACTAGTTCCTTCACCACTGAGTGCATGCTCCCGTTCAGTTACATGCGTTCGCTGTAACATAACGGGGTTTGACTGCGGTGTATCTCATCTGTGTACAATGATAAACTTTTTAACACAAAAGTGTTTTATGCAAGGGTCCACCACGGCTCCGCTGACGTATTTGAGTCATGGTTATAAGTTGTCAAATATGTATTATAATCATTATCATCACCGTCCGCCTGACTACATCCACTGCAGGACTAAGGCCTCTTCCGTGTTCCGCAAGACTACTTAGTTCTTATGATCGCTTCTGTCACTTCACAACCGCAAACGTCCTGCTCTCATCTGCCCACCTAATTTTTTGTCTCTCCCTCGCCCACTTGCTTTCTCTTCGAATTCAGTCTGTGATCCTTAATGACCAGCGGTTCTCGTGCCTTCGTGCTACGTGCCCTGCCCATGACCATTTCTTATTCTGGTTTGTGACAATTATATCCTTAAAAGCCGTTTGTATTCTGATACACTCTGATCTCTTCTTGTCGCTTCATTTTTCTTTCATAGGGGAAATATATAAACAAGTTCATAAAGAGAAGATTGAGCCACATTCTTTTGTTATGTTTTACTATCGCTTGTATCGCGTTGTTGCTGAAAGTCAGAAAGATTCTGTGACTGAAAGTCGCGAATACACACTGTGCAAAGCAACTGCCTTAAAATTTACGCTATACACTACTTCTCAGCTGTCGGCAAGACAAGGCTCGGTGGCTATTTTGCAGCGCGAAATGTTAACCACGCGCCCACGTGTGATGGCTGAAAACCCGAGCGTTCTCATGCCGAAAACGAAAAGCCTGTTTGTCGTCAGAAAAAGTCACTCATAAGTATACGCTCTCTTTGTATTCATTTTCTCTCCTGAACCGAAAAACATGCAAAAACACAGCGACATTACTTCAGCAGCCTCCAACACGTTCTTTCTATCCAAGTCACCGAAATCCTCGTAAACTGTTGCGCACAACTGAGCATTCGGCTTTGATTACTTTATTGCGAAAGGGGTACTGATATTTGGGTTGATTCAGTACAGTCATAAGGCCGTAGCACTAAAACGACGGGGTCCAAAGTGCATCCTAAGTCGTATTCATTTGCATCTGCTATTCCAGTGCTACGACAGCGTTGAAGAAACACAGTACCTGATTTGGTAACACTCACTTTCGTGAGAAGCGCAATCTGTCGTACACGCAGTAGATACGGTTTACGTTTTTTTTTTGCAAAAACAGACCATTTACAATCTCAAATATCCACAGCATGTCTCTATAGGTGTCACTGTGCACTGGCTGCACCAGCATCTGGTATTCATCTTACGTGCTACTCCACTGTGCCTCAGCGCAACGACAAGCTCCATTGACTCTTCTGTCGACTCTTCGTAACAACGTATCTTCAATGACGAAAGGACTACCAGGAATGCCTCCGGAGCATGATATCTCAGCCCTGTTTCAGTGTCACTACTAGCACGTCTAGCGCGTACCTCACTGCAATGACGTCAGTCATGTCCCCTGCGTCCTGTGATTGGTGACGTAACCAACGCCAACTAGCTAGCGATGATGAGGTCGCGTGTTCACGCCATGCGAACCAGACTGTATCCTTCGAAGTTTTTTTCCAGATGAACGTGGTCTGTTCTCACTCAATGTTTGAAATGATTCCTTTATTTTTAACGCGTTTACACTTCATGCGAGTACTGTTTGTTTACACAGTGAAGTCAACCAATGACGTCAACTAATGACGGTGCTATAATGAACATCTAAGATAACAAAAAACATCAGAGAAAATATTAACCAAAATGAGCACGACTCGAAACCTTGTGCACAGAATACTCATCGCAAAACACACATTCTTTTCATTTACTTTGCCTTAAGCTCCTGCACCTATATGTAGCTATCTCATTCCATGCGCATCAGTTTTACACACAGCTTTTCGGCTGCATTACCTGTCTGATTTCTCTGGCAAGATGGTTAGGAGTACGCGAAACATAGGTTCTTGTGTACCAGTGTTAATTGTTGACAAAAGAAGTCGTGAATACAGAATAAAATTTTGCTTTATTATTTGAAGATTTGACGAAAAAATACCAGATATTATGCGTGATTGGATTCTATTGTGTATATTCGCATTCATGTTACCATGGCACCTGCGTTATTATTCTTTCACTGTGCTTACAAAACATGTTTTCGCGGCAACGTAACTGTTTCAGTAAACTATTACAGTTTATTCTGTGTCATATTATTAAAAATAATATTGAAAACATACGAGCGCATCTCTACAACAACGTTATGTCATAATTATACGCATGCTTACCTTATCCTGTTCTGTTCAGTATGTATTTCTGGCCTAATATAGAATTTATAGAAATGGTTGTACTCGTTCAGTATTTTTTCATTCTTTCCTGCTTCGGCTGATGCTACCCGAACCCTTTATGACACCTAAAAAACCTTAATGAATGAAACTCTCTTCTGCCTCCTTCCTACCCAGAAGTCGACATCAGAGTCAACTTCAACCAGGGTAAGTGTTTCTACTGTACTGTATTAAACTTAGTTTCTAAAATGTTTAGGAATAAATGCCAATTGAGACTGTTAGCCGACCATAGCAAATCACCTCTCAGAACACGGTATTATTTGAGCTTCCATGAAACAGCTTGATCTTCATTTTCTACTAGCAGATACGCCTAAAGTAACAGTATCGGTTGCATTGCTTGCTAACTGCCTACCCAGCATACAATCACAATAGTGCATTAGTTTGCAATTTTTATTCCTATTGCTCAAATCCAATACATGCTGATGTCACGAAATAACCTTTTTATTGAGCCTAATATAGGTTTCGCTTCACCCTTTCTCTGTTTCATAGTGGCCACACGAATCTACAAGCACAGTAAGTCTTTCCTTCAATTCTGACGGTATAGGACTTAGTATCGGTGTATGATATGTGGGTATGTACAACAGCGAGAGATATTTCACGATGGTGAGCCTCCTATTTAGGCTGTTTCGACTAACAATTTTTCTCGCAATCCTTTTTTGCCTTTCGGACTTACCATCGTTTTGTCAAATTCCGGCGTTAAGAATGATAAGAGCCTATCACGTTTCAAAACGTGCGATTTTATTTTATTTTAGGCGGAACGTACTCAATGACCAACTTTGTTGGCAATGCGGTGTTATTTTGTCTGGCATATTTTTTCATAAAGTATGAAAAGGCACTTGGGGTTCATTATCTATCTCATTTTTATTTATTTCATTCATCAAATACTGCGGACATGTAGTGCAAGCAGGGAGGGCAATGAAATGGTACGACAGTGAACAAGTTGAAAACAAAAAGAAGGAACGTATATGGTGATAGTTTCGAAGAGAAGAAGTATTCCACACTACAACTCTCGTACTGCAAGCTCAGGATCATCACTTCATGGGGTGAAAACCAATACTGGTGACAAAGTTTCTTTACCAGACTCACTAATAAGATTTCAGTGTTTTTCATCTGTGCGACGGGTTCACAGAATATAAATACGCATACAGGGACAAGCTGCTTCAGCGAAAATGGCGGAACAGCCACAAAAGTGTGACCTCTCTTGCAAGCGGTGTTTTCATTGCTTCTAGGAAGCAATCTTTCTTATTCGTCTGAGCTTCAAACAATGTTGCTTGAGTTCGGTTCACTGCCACCACGTTGCTTTTTTTTAATTGCACCTGAGGCAAATCCGGTGAGTCCAATGTTTCTTTGAAAGACGTGCTCTGCACAGTTGTCCATATATTGGTACCATTGGTTTGCCTATTTTTGAGAAAAACACTTTGAAAAAATCGCACCACAATGTTTATGGCATATTAAAACAGCCGGACGCCTTCGGCAATGAATTTTATTTTCTTTACGGCTTGGTTAAATTATCACGTCTGTTAGATATAAAATGCTTAAGGTGCACGTCCTACAATTACGATTTTTAGTAAATGTGCACTTCAGTTGTCTACGTCACATCATGACTGAGAAGGTTTGCTAAATAAGAAGGTCCATTCTAGAATACCACTGCATATAGGTAAGTATAATTATTTATTATCATATCTTTGAGATGTTTATCATTGATATATGTACATCATTATCTTCAATCTCTCTGACATCCATTGGTGTCCAACTATATTATATATATATATATATATATATATATATATATATATATATATACAGGGTGTCCCACATAACTTGAGCCAAGAATTTGAAAATGAAAGACACTTCTGCGGCAAATTGAACCAAACGCGTACTACTCGCACTAGCCTGTTAGTAAACAGGCTATTTTTTATTTCTCCCTATACTAAATAATAGTAATTCCTAATTGCTTATTTTTAATTATGGGCTTTAAACCCGAATTATGAACAATGAGATGTAGAGCACTTCCATAAACCACCGACTGATTCGTTTCCTGTACGATGCCTCTAGCGCTGTTATTTTTGCCACATTATAAAGAAAGTCTATTGCAGCACTATAGCAGTGCGCTCGCGGTCCGTCACACGGCTTCTTTTCACGTTTCGCGGGTTTTCCTTACAACGTCGCAAAAATAACAGTGCGAGACGTAACGTATAGGAAACAATTTATTTGGTGGTTTCTGAAAGTGCTCTACATCTCAGTGTTCATATTTTGAGGTACCGGCCAATATTTATAAAATAGGTATTAGGAATATATAATTAATTAGTATGAGGAGAAAGGAAAAATAGCCTGAGTACCTACAGGCTAGAGCGAGTAGTATGCGCTTGGTTCAATTCGCCTCCCAAGTGTCTTTCACTTTCCAATTCTTGGCTCACTTTATGTGGGACACGCAGTATATATATATATATATATATATATATATATATATATATATATATATATATATATATATATACTGTGTAATTGAGGCATTGAGGTACTCTTAGTAGTAAGATATGAAATCGTGTCGATGTCCATACATCTGTTGTCTGTTGCTGCGCCATTGGAGGTTGCCGTTGTGTTCTCACACTCGCTGTTCTGTTCACATTGTAACTAATTCTGCAGCAAGATATATTTTGCCTTTAAATTATATTTCATTCATTTCCCTGGGATAGTAATTCTTACGAGCGCACTTTGATTCTTCGGACTTCTTCTGAGGATAAATGCAAATAAGGCTTAGCTGGGCCAACAATGTTTTTTGTGCGGGTTCTTTCTATGTAGGTCTCCGGATCTACGGAACCAGAAACGGTAAGGATTTCAAATTTTACGTGTTTTTTAGAAAACTGATCAGAGGCTGTTGTCGTTCCCACAAATATGTTTTTTTTTGCCGCCACTTGAACATAAAAAAATGTATGAAGGCATGAACGAAAATTCATCGTCATGAAGTCAACAATTAAGGCAACTACAGGGAAAGGTCAAGGAATCGAAAAACCGAAGCGGTGATAACCACATTTTTTTCTATGAGTATTACAGTTGCTTTCACATAGACCTACCACTTGGACGAGGGCAGTAATTTTGTCAAAACCACTTTTCAAGGGTTGTCGTAACCATTTCATTCTCCTTTAGTAGTAGCAGCTATTCAGAGTGCAGAAGCAATAGAGAGATGAAGGGGTAGGCTATTATAGGCTGTCGAAAATAGCCTATTGAGAACAGTATTAATACGTTAATCTGTAATACAATGGGTCTAGATGTTGAGGCTTTTCAGCAAAACCTTTAACAAAAATACACACGTCGAGCACTATGTGATCCAACATATTACCCATAATAACATAATATTTTGCAACCGGTTATATGGCGGGATCTTGGATTCACTTTCGAGGCCTATTTTCACTTCAGCATATTTCTAAATGCTCCTTGAACGGCCCAAGATAGCTGGAAAGCGAAATACATTTACATTTCTGACTACACTTTATCTCATTCAATTCACATTATATAGGGCAACGTTCGTGTAGCGCACGGTTACTGACTGATACATTACCCAGAGCTTCGCCCACTCGTCACGATTCAGTTTGTGCAGATGCTTTCATTTTCTGTATTCATTGCGATATTTCTTTTATTGTGTAGCAGCGAAACAATTGTGTTCAATTAGTAAGGCGAGCTACTATTAGGATTAGAGCAAACGTTCCAAGATGTGTTCGTGCAGACGTCACAGTTGTCACGCATTAACAGTCTAGAGCCTACAAATAATGTTTCCCATGACCTAGTTCCCCTGTTATTACTATATGTTGAGTATTATGACCCGTGCAAGTGATTCCTTAAATATACTGTCTATATCGGTTGGTTTAGTACTACAATTTTTGAGGGAATTTTCTTTATAGACACCAGAAACGAAGCCAGCGGGTCCGGTAAGGCTCCGCGAAGCTATTTAGGCCTTTCCACAGTAAATTGCCATTGCTCCACGGCTTGCGGATGGTCAGGGCTTGGACTTCGCTCTCTCGTGGGGTTTGGAATCATCTAGACCCAGCACCTCCACCAGAAAACGTAACAAGTGTAGCAGCCTCACAACAAGGATGTGCTATTTACACTGTTTATTAAGGGGCGAACTTGTGCCCAACGTGAACGACGCACAGCAATCGAGAAGATCCAAGGGTGGTAGTCCTCAAGAGCCTCTGCCTCGGGCACCCTCGTTCTCTTCTTCTTCACGCGCGTTGGCTGTTCGGTGGAGGGCCGGCTCGTGAATTGCGGCTGGCTTCAATGCTCGTAGTCATGCCGTTGGCGTTTCTCTACGTTCCCGACGTCCGCGTTGTGTGGAGCAATGGCAATTTCTTGTGGCAATATTGAATCGCCCAACAAGAGGCATTCTTCCAGGTACGCTCACGTGCGTCAAAGTCACCAGCTTGTACGCCATGATAACGCCATCTAAACTCCTGCCATTTTCTCTGATAGTCCTGGCAATTTTAAAAAAAGCCAAAATCAGCGTGCAAGCTAACGGCGGTGAGATTAAATAAGTTACGCCGCCTCTCCAAGGTGTTTTATGAGGTCTCCAGCTTCTCGATATTGCATTTATTTTGTTATTCAGAGTTTCGACTACACATTACACTTCATTACTATGACGCCATAAACGTACTTCTTTAGAAGTAGCGTAATTAGGCTCCTTATTGCGACACCATTTGCTGAAAAAGAATTCTTCCACTGATATTTGGAGACACTAGATACCCCGAGTAAAAGAGCGGCAAGTCGTTTTTTGACCTAGCCTCCTATTTCCTCTTGATATAGTTGCACTTTCGGTTTCGTCTGCCTTTTCTTAAAATTCATATTTTATTACAGCTTACCTAAATTACTTACAAGCATCATATGATTGTGTCACACAGAAAGCTAGGCTTAATATCCCGAACTACAAAAAGCCTGCAAGCTGTAGCTGCCTGGTTCACTCACACTTTTTGTTCGTTGGCTCGAAGTTCGAGTTTATTTCTGATTATTGCCACTCGATTAGGTTGACCAATAATTAAACAATCGAATGCGCTCAGTGGCATTTTCCTCGTGACCTGTATCATCTGTTTTTTTTTTGACAACTGGTGTTTGATTTCCATAGATGCCTATGGTGCATGTTTCAAGATGACCCTTGAGAAATGACAAAATGTTGGCTTTTTAGAAAAGTGCTTAACGATTTAGAGGGCTTGATATACTTGCCTATAGGGAGCAGACATTGTTTGGAAGTAGTGGACAACAGTTTAGAGCGCTAGGTGAGTTTAGAAAAAGTGGTTAACAATTTAGACTACTTAGTATTCTACTGCGGGAGAGCTAGAAGCTGTCCCGCACAGCGCATATCACCGCGCTACACTAGCCTTACAAAGTACTACGATCTTAGCGCCATAGAGAGAGGTGCAGAGTGTCGCTGCTACGGAGCTAGACAGAAGTAGTTGCGATTTAATGCTCTTTCGCTTCGGACATGTCAGGATCACATGCTTTTTCTGTAAGAATTTCAGCACTTTTCATCGCAAGAAAGCTCAGACTTCTGTAACAACAAGCAGTACTACTGCTGCTTCACAAAGAGCATGACACTTTATTTCTAACTTCACATTACATCAAATAGAGTTTGGTTGAACTTCCAATTATCAAGCCTTTGATACGGCGGCTACTACTAAGGCAGTTTTTCAATCTGGCGCAGCCTAGTAGACACTCCGAGCAACGGGATGCCTCAACGCGTCGACAAAAAAAGCTCAGTAAAACAAATAGAATTGTTCTTTCATGTGCAAATCTATTCGCAGCTTAAATGAACATGAGAGGGCGCTGCGGAGTTGCAGCATGTAAGGTCCCTAGATGAAACAAGGTAGCGTCACTCATTGTTCTCGAGCCATCCTCCTCACTCTCTCGATTACTCCTCTTTTTCTCTGCCATCCGCGTCTGTAATTGGTGCATTACTTGCACATGATCTTGCAAATGGCTGGTAGTGTTATTTATTATTATGCAAAAGGTTCAAAACGATTCAAAACGAGTACGCATGCGCATATGGCTCCAGCCGGATTCTCGCCGTGACCAAAGACAAAATCGTAGCCAGAACATAAACTGAAGAGGAGGAGCGTTTCGGTGTGCGCTAAGTCGACCAAGACTGTTTCGCCATTCTCGTTCAATGCAACATCTGCGTTTTTCAGCAATGCTGCGTAGCCGTAAACAACAGAAAATGGTTTCGCTCTCTTCAACTTACCTCGTGCTTTCTGAGATGAAGCGCACCATGAAGTGCAACTATGAACCATTTCACGCGAATGCTTTCGTGCAACTTCGTTAACGTATGTCGACGCGGATCTGCGAAGCGAGTTCACTTGTCGGTTTTTATTGAAACGCCAGGCGCACGTCTACTGCGTGTCTAGTGCATTCCAGTTGGTACAAATACATGTGGGTATGCACGTATACAGAACAGCTGTAGGTTGTAATCAACGCACCTTCAGAAACATTTCACTCTTGACCAGTTCCCGCTTGAGCCGAAACGCGCTGCTTCGAGACACCTCACCAGTAGAACTCTCACTTTTCAGGAAGTTCCAAGCACCACATCAGAATCACTTGGCATCACGATTGTCCAAATGGGCACATTTAAAAAAAACGTCATCGCAGTGCTGCTGGACGAGTGTTCGTACCAGTCTGGTCGTAGTTTTTTTTTCTTGCGTGTGCACAAGCCGGTTGTAATCAATCGTCACAACGTCACGCCCTGTGGCCACTTACAGGATCCAGCCAGAAGCACGTTCACAGTGTCACAACACGAACAAAACACAATCGGAGAAGTGGACTAGTCAGAACTGGACGATATACCGCGGCCGTGGAACTGAAATGTATTACGTGAGACGCCATGACTAGTGGCGTAAAGTATAGAACTGCACAACGTTGCTGGTTGAGTAACGCACATCCCGCTTGCTCTTGTGTTGTGCCGTTTATGTTGATAAATGTAACTGTTTATTCTACGTCTTATTTCGTTCCATTTTGTTTCATTTACATCTATTCACCGTAGCAACAGAACCCAAACATTCGCTTTTGGATGAAAGTTTTGAACCTTCTAGGGGGCGCTTCAGGCAAATAAGCGAGGAGGAAAAGGGAGGGTATCGGTACCTTAGCAACTTGTTTTATCTAGGGACCTTAGCAGCATGGCGGATTCATGGAAGTCACCACGTCCGACGTCGCTAACACAAATGCTGAGTTTTCTGCAGTGTGATTGCAGTTCGCGCTGCTTTGCAGAAGGGGAGCGAGTTGTTGACGCGGAGCATCCTATTTTAGTCGACACCAGTGGTCCCGCAAGTGTGAGCGACGTTCTTCAAGTGGTCGTGTTGTGTGTGTAATGCACATGGCACACCGCGTCTCTGCGAAATTTGTTTACACACTTCGGGTGCCGCAACGACATGTAGTCACTGAATACAATGGTCATTTAATAGGTTCGAGTTAACAAGTTCGAGTTAACATTGGTGTCTCACCTCGAAAAAAGCAATGTGCTTGGCCGTTTGTTTGTTTGTTTTTCACGGGCAGCATCATTCAACTGTGCTCCTACCGTATACGACTGGCGCTTGAACAGTTTAGACCTCAGTACGCAGCTTCCCTATATTGCCGCTAGGTGCCGCAAGAATTGCTGGAGTCGCGAATAAGCAGCTGGACGGGGCCTAGGAATACGCGTAAAGGGACATGTACTCGCAAGCAGACAACCATACCGCCAAGATGTGATCTATGCGAGCATTTCAGTGAGCCGCCATCTGGTTTAGACAACAAAGTAGACTTGTAGAGGCCCTGGCTGCCCGAGGCTGTGTTCCGATTCCGGACATCATCGAATTATAGTCTGCAATGAGATTTTAAAACATGGCGCATAGCCCCAGTCGTCCCACTAACGGAATGCGTCTTGAGCACGTCTTCCAAATGCGATGCGTCGTCGCGTAAACGACGGGAACATAAAAAAAGCCCATAAGGTCATTTTTTTGTAGACACGGAAACTTTTTGATCTGTGAGTCCTGAACTGTGAGTCCTGAACTGTTTTATCTGTGAGTCCTGAACACGACATGATGATCGTCATAAACCGATACGCACTCATTTCCTCTTTTTGTCTCATCTTCCTTTTTCTTTTGCCCACCGTCATATCTCTCATCCCACTCAATTCGTTTTGTTACCCCCACGCAACAATATCCAATACAAGGTCATGTTATGGTAGGCTACGCTATGCAAGGGTGCCTGCATGGCCGAGTTGTTTCGACGTTCACCTTCGGATCGAGGATACGTGGGTTCGGAGCCCGTCACGTGCTGAATATTCCGCGGCAGGAATTTGCCTGTTCCACTTTTCATCTTTTTCTATGCTTGTTCTCTCGCCCATAACGGTTACTAAAGGACGGGCCGGAGCATTGAGCAGGGCCATTTGTCCGAATTTCGTGGCACACACCCGTTAAACGGGATATTTTGCGGAGAAGGAATGTCTGTCTGAGAGCGTTAGCAGTTTCACTGGAATAAATTGAGGAGAGCCTGTCATGAGATAATATTGCCGCATAGTTGCGAAAAAAGCACTAGGGACAAATGGTCACGAGTCGCGTGATAGGCAAGAGCTACAATTGGTCGGCTCGCTTTGACAGCATTTGCTGCGGGCCCTGTGGTGGCCCATGCCCACCTGTAGGCAGGACACACATGTCGAGAAGGGCGGTGTCAGAGGACCTTGGCTTGCCGAGGTTCACGGAATCATGTTGCCCTCCCTTCTAAATTATTTCTTCAGTCAGTAGTTTTTAAGCTTTCTTCTCTGGCATCGTCTCATTGGACAGCAAAGCAGACTGCATACTATTTTGCCTCGTATGTAGTCTTCACGACGTTGTGTATTCCTCCAGCTCCGGCTATTCCGGAGGCTTAAGACGGCCACTCTCCGCTTAGCAATCTGTTCAGCCACGACAGTAGTGTCAAATTGCACTTTTCTATCTACACTGGTCGTTGACGCCACGCTAACACTGAAACCAATCAATGCTTTTTTTATTGAATGGCCATTTCCAACTTGCGCTGGATTGAAAGACACCAGAACGCGTAAACAACAACACATTTCATGCAGTTGTATTCGATCATTATTTGCTAACTTATTTTCGAGCTGTTTCAAATTAGAAACCAGCGAGACCAACTAGCATAAACCATCGACTTTCATTGAAATTGTACCAAATTTTTGCATTTGAATATATGCTTGCTTATGTATGTATGCTAGTTTTAGTTCTAGCTGTCATGCGAGGGCCTTCAGGCACATTGGAGCTGTATAGTGCAGCTTTTAACTTGAAGAACCCCCTACTGTTCGCTGGAAAAGAAACCCATTTCTTAATATGATTGATGAACTTGTGCTACAAGAATCCCAGCTCGTGTCCATTCCTTGTTTCGGTCTTTTATATTGCACGTGCAATATAAACATATCACATATCGACATATCACGAGCACGGCTGACGTGCTCGTGATATGTCACGTGGCTAGAAATGAATGCGTTCTTGACGTTTCAAGTGGATTTATGTAGAAGCCCCAATGACCAATTACTACATTATTTCATTTTATCTCCTCACTACGCATAGACACCAGAATCACCAGGCACCGAAACAGTAAGTGTGGACAAGTTGTTGCTATTTCATTCGCATAGCATAGCATGCAAGCCGAGAAAGTGTAGTATGCCGAATTTCTTACAGTACTTACGAGGCCCATAAATCACGAAGTATTTGAGAGTATCACTTTATAACAACGCGTAATGTTAACCTCGCTGCAACAACAGTAATGAAAGAAAAAAACAGCTATTAGCGTTTCTGATACTAAAAGTTCCACAAAAAATACTAATGTTAAATCGCATTGTGTATGGCAAATATAAATCTCTGCGACCGCTGAGAAGTTTGTGACACTCTGCTCCGGAATGAGATGATCACGCTTGTTTTGTCATTGTTCGGGAGCAACATCTTTGCATGGAATCAAAAGTTTATCTGCTAGGTTTACTAGTGTGCCGTTCACCATCTCGCATGCACAGTGCTACCTCTGCTCGAACAGGACTGACGTAACCACAATGAATTGGGAACGATAACTGCAGTTCAGTGTAAATTTAAATGCGAGCTCTATTCGTACATGACAGACAGTTCTTTTATGTTACTGATGTTCAGTAAACCATACGCGATTCCTATTCACGTAGTTTGACTCGTATTTGAAACCCTCTATCCTGAAACCTCAGCGGTCGTTTCTTAGAACACACATATATATATATCGGTGAAATTAGTCTTGATATGGCTGCACGGATCCCATTTTTTTATTTTTAGACACCAGTGACAGAGCCATCAGGCCCGGTGAGTCTGTAACGTTATTTCTACCCGTGTATTGACCTGACGCCAAGCAATATTACATTTGTTATTCTGGCTTCCCATGTGACCAGATATGCTTTCAGTATCATCAGACATTTGCTGTTTGATCCTATACTCCAGGCATGTAATCAAAATTAACATTAATTTTACCAGCAAGCACTCACCGGTTCGTACATGAAAGTACGAGCAGTTGAAGAGCTCACTACGCCATGCTGCAACTTCTCGACTATCACTGTGTTGCCCTAGTTTCCTTATTTGTTATTTGGTGTTATTCGACATCTTCATTTATTAAGACAAGTGCATCTTGAGGCTGAATACAAACTTAGAACGGGCACCTTTCGCATCCATGGAAATCTCAATTTAGTAAGCTGCTAAGTGGTTATACAATGTATGTCGCTTATCCACTTCGCAATAAAAAAACCTTTAAATAAACCATGCGGCTCCCCCCCCCCCTTGATTTCTAGGCTGCAGATCTCGCTCTGTCTGCCTGGTGATCCATAGTTTGAAACCCTACTCAAAACAATGTGTCTGATAAAAGGTTTAGGTGCAGCTGCTTATGGTGTTTGTTACTTTATTAAAACTTGATAGCACACAAAAGAGGTGCCTGTATGACCTCCGCAAATATCCCGTAGGACGACAAACATACTAATTGAAACTACACTGATTGAGCCTCTTATTTTCTTCTATTCCTATTCCTGCCGTAATAAAAGGCCGGCTTACGGTCGTGTCCATGCCCCAGTATATTGTGACCAGAGAGATGAGTTGAAGCCACAGTGAGTGCTGTCTTTTGCGCAGACTTTGCTTGACAGTCATACGAATGAATGTCTCATGCTCGAATGCTCTAAATGTCATAAATTGTGGGATTGTAATTGATTAATATGTGGGGTTTACGTCCCAAAACCACCACATGTATATCAGAGACGCCGTAGTGGAGGGCTCCGGAAATTTTGACCACATGGGTTTCTTTAACGTGCACCCAAATCTGAGAACACGGGCCTACCAAATGTGGGATTGTAGTCGTAACTATGAAACGCAAATAAATCAGTCACTGCTGCATTTTGGCATGCATGCACAACTGGTACAAGCTGCCTCGTCACGGTTAGAAAATATCTAGATGGCACAGTGCTGCCGAACGTGTTTCAACCGTACGTCGAACTTTGTGGGCACATTTCTTTAACTGAATGGGTATTATGGGTCCTCTAAGCAGTCAATGTCAAGATATTCGTTCGAAATGATTCCTGGCATTGGCCTACCCGGACACTCGAAATTCTCGGTTTTAAAATAGCAGTTTATAAAATTCATATATTAGTGCATTCCATGTTTTTCCGCGATAAATTTTTATATTACTGTTTTAGTTTCCGTTCAACTCATAATTTCATCATTAGAGATTTACAGAATTGTTTCTTCCGTGGGCGCAATACCAGCTCATTAAAAACATTTTTGGACTGTAATGGTTGTCATAGATATCTTAATTTGTCTTTTTTTGTTTGTCTTGTTAGTGTCTCTATGTCTTTTATAGTAATGATACCAAGACCTCCGCTTTAGTGTATGGTTCAAGCTGCCGGATTGTAATTTAGTATATTCAGTACGTTAATGTAACGGTGAGTGTCACAATGATGTTGTGCTAGAAGCCATGATATTAGAAGAGCCCTAATGTGGTCTTAATGGGGCATGCTCTTCAGACGCCGCACACTGCTCCTTCTGGACCGGTGAGTAACGTTCATTTTTTTGTATACCTGACTAATAACGGCTTCGCTAGATATAGGATGAAATCGAATGAGTGATAAGATTGATAAGTTTAACCAAGGCCAAAAGATGTTTGTTCTCTATGCAACTTTATTTCACCCATTAAGTAAGCATCATAAGCGACTGCCCAAACACCGCGAGTGCTTTTCTGTTTAAAGTGAGTCCTACACTCAAACCTTCGGACACCTAAATTCCATGAATGTCAGTGTCTGAATATATTATCAAAATATATTCAATACGTTAAGAGGGTAGCTCATGTGACAATCACGTTAATATCAATCATGATAAAGCCAGCGAGCAGTACTAATACGTTGTTTGGGGCGTAGTTTTCAGACGACCCATACGGCTCCTTCTGGACCTGTGTGCTTTTTTTGTCTTTAACTGATTAGTAGCAAGTCAACTAAAACAATTAGAATTTTATTACGCAGTGAGTTTTACAACTTGATAAAAACAAAAAAAAAGTTTTGCTTATTCAACTTACTTTCAGCTAATTATTAGGCGTCCCAAGTGGCTGATGGTGAAAAAATGTGGACTGGCACGTCTCTTGAGTCCAATACTCAAAAACACCTTTCCGGCGCCTGATCATTTTAGATAACCTCCGGGCTTCCTTAAAACTGAACACTTATACGTACCATTTTACTAAATATAGTTTTAACGAGAGGTTTTCAATCAACCGTAATGTGTGTTTTTTCTTTCTTGTAGAATAGTAATTAGGTCACCTGCGGTACTTTCACTTTTTTACTACAGGGTATTTAGTTGCAGAATACAGAAGCCAATAATTCTGTAATATCCACTGATCTCGATGCTCAATGAAGTAATCATCAGACCCTGCTTTCTTCATAGTTGAAATTAAGTAACACAATTATTGCACGCCGTGAAAGTTTACGTGCATTACTCGTAACAGGTTCAAAGCATCATTGTGCACTTATTAAAATTATTAACTGAACTATTCATACCTTTAGAGAATATAAATACGACATTTTTGTGAACCATATTTTCAAAAGCTTCCAATAATACAATTGTTCAGGCTCGGATATTGTGCCATACACAGCTCAGTGCCATGCATAGCGCGAACCTAATTAGAGAATCTGGATGTGAAAAACGTATACATTAATTCGCCAGCGCCAGCGACAAACTCCCACTTTCAATTAATTCAATTTCATATTGTCGCTTCCGTATAGACACCAGAATCACCAGGCACCGAAACAGTAAGTGGTTTTTTTGAAGCATTTGTTGCTATTCTCACGGCATGCCCCCTTGATTCGAAGCACGTAAATCTTGTCAGAAAATAATGACTATGACACACGACAACGTGCCTAATATTGCGAGTATGACAAGTAATGCTGCCAATTTTCGGAGAACAACTGAAAGGTAGTACCCCCAACATTGTTTATAATGTTATCCAGAAGGTCTCCTGTTTGTTCTGCAACAGAATCAGAGCTCTATTTTATAGGTACACGTTAACTTATTAGAAATTTTGTCCGAAATGACGATGCTCATGTTCCTTTCCTGTTGTCTTGTTAGAAAATATTATTGTGTGTAACTCTTGATTCAGTCTCTATGAGCATTCGAGCTTTTTCGTATACTCTATGCCAAGAAACGTTTTGTGTGGGTGCTGCAGCCATGTACAAATAAGTGAAACTATTGCAATAATGCCCACAGCTCTACACACGAAAGGCTGATGTTTTTACAGATGACTACGTTCAGCAGACAATGGCATATTTCAACTCACGAAGTTTCCTTTTAACCTTCGTGCAGCGCATGTAAATGCGTAGAATTATTGTTTGACCACTAATTGTATTGTCAAACTGAAATGGCTTTGGGCATTTTATTTTTAGACACCAGAGACAAGGCCCACAGGCCCGGTAAGTCTGAATATTGTTCATGTGGCATTTTGAGGCACTTGAAGATAAGATACAATCTTAGATATTCTATTGTCAGTTTTCACATCACTCACGCATGCTGTCTTCCGGCCATATCTCAATTCGGTGTTTGATGTCACACTTTGACTCCAAACTCACCGGCAAAGTACTACGCGATTGAAGGCAAGAGGAATTGGTTCTGAATGTCTATAGTGCTCCTTCACTGTCTGATAACTGTCTGTCGATCTTCAATGATTTTCGACGACTTCCTTTCACTGAGACAAGAACGGCTTAAAAAAGGCAACAAAATGGAACATGATCGTCTAAATTCAGGAGCCATCAGACATTGAGCATTACGTTAGCTTTTGATTTATTACATCAGGAGTGTCATTCGTGCACTTTGTCTCAACAAATAAGGCATCAAACCTGCCGAGTAGCGGTCATTCGATATGTTTTAGTGTTAGCTGTCTGTGCTCAATCATCTTGGAGGTTAAAGAAATATAGCACAATGTTAAGTAACAGGCAGGGAGGTTAACGAGAAAAAATCCTGCATTGGAGAAGTGGATAGTGGATAGAAATCTTTGGGGAAGTAAACTAGGTAGATCAATGTTTTTGCTGAATTCTTTCAATTTACATAGAAGTAAGGCTTCTTACGTTAACGTAAAATGAGCACATATGTTTGATATGCATGGCATCCCATACTAGCAAACACGACAGCCAGAGTAACAGAAGTCACTCATTTCACCTTCAAATATCTCTCAAATTTAACTACACAAAAGGAGCTAATTAGGTTCAAAGACATATCCCTCAATATGAATTATTTTATAACGACCAAGCACAACAACTTCCCTCCACTTGAGAGCAGTGTACTGAGCAGATGTTTTATGATGATCATACGCGAGAATTTTACAGGTGCAAATACCTTGAACTCTCGAGATTGTGAAAATATGATTGTTTCTTTTTCTAGAAATATGAAGCACAGTCAATCCATCTTTGTTTATTTGTTATTATAATGCGCAAATGACACGCACTACCCTGTCATGTATTGAAACTATCATAATATCGCTGCGTTGTCTTACACGCTTCAACAAGATATACTTCACGACCACGTTTCACGAAATGAAGTTTCCCTATTGGCCTCTTTGTCCATGCGTGTTCAGGTAGTTGTTCAACGCGCTTCCTGAAATTGTAATTACAGGCACCTGAAATTACCGGTTACTATATGGCGAGTCACAATTGTGTACAAATATGCATATATAGTGTTCTCCACGGTATGTTTTCATTTTTCTGTTCTAATTACTTAAACTAGTGAGGGTATCATAGGGTTATGCACTTGTTCATTTCATAGGTGCAACATTTGGTCACACAAAAAATCATACGGCCGTGCTAGAGGCATGCTACTTTTCTTTGTTGTTGTTTTGGTTTTCTGCATGTTAATGTCGAGTCCTTCATGTTCTACGTTTTTATACTTAAAAACTTTAACAAACAATATACTCAGCATGGTAAAATAACAGTGGCTGCGGTACATACGTTGTACTAAAGGCTCTGATAATGCAAGATAAGAAAGCTAATGGTGTTTTATTTGGGGCCTGCGCTTCAGACTCCTCATACTACTCCTTCTCGATCGGTTAGTCTTTTTTTTTAATTTCTGACCAGTCATGAGTTCGAGAAATATATAAGAAAATTAGTACGCACAGTCAGTCCTAAAAGTTGCATGTAGCAATATCAACGCGAAAACGTCTTTTTCATTAACAAACTTTCTTTTCCCGATTGCAGAATATTCAGAAACGACTGCCCCAAGCATTGAACACTTTTAAATTTTCATGAGTTATATTATTATCAAATTACCTTAAGTTTGGTATTTTTTTACGTTTGTTTAGCTGCTATCACTGCATCATAACAGAATAGCACAGGGTGAAATTGCATTGTATACGCGGGCGAAAAGTCAGCAATGTACTTTTCAGTAATTTCTTTATTTATCTTTCAATTATATTGATTGAGACTCTGACGAGGCTTCCCCTTTTTACAAAGATATCAATAGTTTATCATCAGTAAACAGAATAATTGTGTAATACCCACAGATAGTAATCCAAATTGAGGTGAATACTGGGCATTTTTGTCACATTTTCAGCTGATCCGAGCACGCGTCTCCATAATGGGAAATGAGGACCGCTTGTCATGAACGGCAATGCAGACAAGTTTATTACCTTCCTCACGCTAGCTTTTATTTTTTGAGTTTCACAATGGCTTCCCTTTTTTTTAAGAAAAAAAGAACTTGAACTGCATAAAACTATAATTTTTGCGTATCTTTTCTACAGCCTTTCCGAAGCATATATACTGGCTGAGTAAGAATACTGTCCTCAGTGCAATATAAGGCGCCAATCTCATTAAAGCATATTGAATGTCCATTCACGAACACAATCGACCAACTCCTACTTCTAATGATCGAGTTTTTTTCTCTCACTTCTCCACAGACACCAGAATCACCAGGCACTGAAACAGTAAGTGTTAAGGCTGATGTTATTTCGTTACAGTAGCATGAATATCATCTGTGAAATTGTTGTATGTGAATGGTTGAACTGCGCTTACGAGGAAGGTGAATTAAAAAGTGTGTGATAGCCTGAGTATATAAGCGCTCACACTGCTAGTCATTTTGCTAGAAAACATACATTGAGCAATTAAACTTCTGATTTTTAATTACAACGAGAAAAACTTAATTTGCGTTTTGTAGATACTCCTACAATGGTCCAGAAAATAACAATGATCATGCCTCTTTCCTTTCAACTTCGTTCGGAACAGTCTTTCAATGGTATTAGCCATTTAGTCGCTATGTGCCATCGATCTTAGCATGCGATGTGCTAACATTGGCCAAAGTGAGCAAGATGTACTGCCCAGGTACTTCAAAATGTTCGCACGCAAAAATGACACAAGCTCCAATGTTTTCAATCTCAAAGAAAGTGGTGTTCCAGAATTTTTTTCTGAATGCAAAGAACGAGTCAATCAATCGCTGTACCGTTGTCATTGGTCTGTGTACAAGTGACACAGGCTAAGCGGTCAAGAGCTGCAGACCTGAACATTTCTTTTTTTCGCCTTAATAGCTTGATCAGGGTCGGGCACTTTTTGGGCACATTTCCCGAAGTGAAGTGGCACAATTAGTCTGTTTATCATTAGATGTGAAGTTACTTGCTCAAATCGGCTTCTGGTAGTGACCATTAGACAGTGGTAGTGGTGATTGTTGCAGTTATAGCATGGTGATGGGGATGTTGATGGTGGTGGTGATGCTGCTGCTACCAGATGGAGTTTCTTGGCACATCTGACCTGCTATTGCTCCGCCTGAATGATTTTGCACGTTATGTTTTACCTTGTATGTCTTTAATCGGTCTCTCGTAGAAAACGTAAAAAAAATGTCGGCCACTGTCTTGCGAATTATAGGCGCTCCTTGGAAAAACAATCAGTGTTCATGCGTTTTCGTGCCCGTCCTTTTAGGCACGCGTAATCAATAATTAAAAAAGGTGGTTCATGAATTTCATTACTTGTGTATAGTCAGTATTTTCCCACAATACTTTCATTTTTTTATTCACTTCTTGAACTACTGGTCTCAATTTTTCTCAATAAAGTTATTTTTAGGTATATTACATCGAAGAAACAGTAATATAAAACAATTCTATCCGACGGCTCAAATTGCGGCATTGTTCTTAATTCATTTTTTGTAATAGCGCATCTGCGTATTATGCAGCTTAGATCGTCAATTCGTGCTTCTTTAGTGGTAACAGCTGTTGTGATAATGATACACGTGCTAGGAACCATAATATAGCCAAGAAAAAGTACTAATGATGTTCTATTCCATTGTACTATTCAGGTGTCTCATAAACCGGTTAGCCCTTTTGAACTGTTGTTCAATAATGACTTCGAAAGACATCTTTTCAAACAAATACTTCATGATCCTTAATGATTTGTATCAATGAAAAAATGTTTTAATTGAATTTTCTTGCGAATCCAGTGTTCAGCAATTTATAAGGCATATTTGGCGCTTTGTTGGTTTACAACACTTTGGCGTCAAGTATACTTGAAGTTTCGTAAAATGTGAAGGATGTCATTATTACTGTCTTTTCTTGCCAACTACTGTTTATTCAGTCACACAACATGTTCTAATTATTTGATGAATGCACTAGTTCTTCATAAACAGAATAATTGTATAGTCCCATCAATTGCATGGTTCTAAAGCAACGCAGGTATTGGACATTATTTTTCTCGCTACTGTAACTGAAAGAAACCACGCCACTTTATAACTATATATGCTTGTCATCAACGGGATCTATATTACTTTACTGGCACCACGTTTCATGCTTCGTGATGCTTCTGGTTGTCCACGAAAAGAAAGCGCAATAATTGTGAATTTTCTACTCTAAATGGGTTCGCTTCTTATTTTCTCTTTATATTTTCAAAGCATATAATTGATGAAACACGGGTACAGTCTTAAGTGTTCTAAGTGTCATAAATTTTGCGAGATTTATTCATGGCATATCAGAGGTGAAATTAAGTGGATACCTTTGAAAACATCAACGACCCACAACAACTTTTGGTTAATCAATTTTTTCCGTCGCTTCCCGCATAGACACCAGAATCACCAGGCACCGAAACAGTAAGTTCTTGAATCAATTGTTGCTGTTTCGTCGGCTGAGCCTCCCCAGAAGACAAGAAATTGTTGAATGTCGATGTTCTTGTACAGTACTCATAAAGCACGTGAATTATGAGGTGCTTGGTAAACTGAGTATATAACATCTCACAAAGGCAACCTTATTACCAGGAACAAGGCGGCATACGAAGCTTCCAATATTGTTTCTTATATCATGCGACAGACATTCGGTTACTGGCAGATGAGTTAAAGAATTATTAACGTTTATTCCCGTTGAGCAGACCCCCATGAAATTTCGTTGTTCCCGGTACAAATGTTCTCCAAGATCAAGAATATAACGCTTTTTTTTCTTTCTCTTCGTTCCAAAAGAATGTTCATATAGATATAAAGACTGATTCGCTAGAATGGTTTTGGTGTCATTCATTTTTGAAAATATGCACTCTTCAAAAACTCTCACTGTACGCGACTGACAGAAGCGCATCACCATAAGAAAGGATCGAGTGAAAAAGGGTGTCTTTTTGACCTGCAACAATAATCGTCATTTATCTTGCGCTCCTTTCTCAAATTTACCCCCGTATTCACAAACGATCCTCGCCTCGACTTTCAACCTTCACTTGACAGAGTTGAGCACTGCGCCGCTGCACGAGTGAAATTGATGCTGCGCTGCTCGAGAATCACACCACCTTATCATTTATATGCTGTGACTTGCCATGCCTAGAGAGGGCGCTTCTATCGGCTTTCTCAAGTGAAGGAGAAGCGTTGAGTGAAGGGACGTTCTAGAATACGCCTCGCACATTGCAGTCCCGAATGACATGCACGTTATCATCGTCACATAGAATTTTGATAGGAAATTGGCAAGCGCCAAGTTTTCAAGCGAGGAAGTGCAGGCATACCGAATGATGATTATTGTTGCGGGACCAAAAGACACCCATTTTACTCGGTCATTTTTTGTTAAGTTTCGAAAAAAGCACTGCAGTGATATTAGTGTTTCAAAGGGCTGCTGAAGCAGATCAACATGATTAATACGGCTCCACAATGGGCATTTTTAAGGATATTTTGTGTGATTAGAATGAGTACTGAAACGGCTTTCGGTATTCCCTTGTAGACTCCAGAGACGCCTCCGTCAGGCCCGGTGAGTTTTTGCAACGTCTTTGCTATAGATTAAGCGATTTGCCGACAAGGAATTTTGGATTTGCTGATGTGAGTTCCCCTTATGCCGGTTCAGGATTTTTATGCCACATGATTCTATAGATTATTATGCTGTAATTCGGAGACAATGATCCTGAGTTAAAAACCATAATTATGTGAGCAAATTTTCTAATGGAGTTTTAATGGGACCTTCTATTCAGACGACGCACACTGCTCTTACTAGACCGACGAGTACTTTTTAGAGAACTGAAAAATTGCGATTTCGCTAATATCTATGAGAAATGAATGCTGATTGAGTCGTAGAACTTTCTGTCAATATGAAAACTTTTTTATTCTTACTTTTAATTTTTCTCGCCCAATCAACGACTGTCCATAAACAATGGATGTTTTGGTGTTTTTATTGAATCGTGAACCTAATTATTTACGTTTTTTGGCGTTTGAGCTGTGTAGGTATCTCTTACCACTTTCTTGTGCTCATAATACAACATGTATACTCCATCGTAGCACAATATTTTGACGTCAAATTTATTAAGGCGTTCTGGTGGACTAGTTGGTTCATTGCTGTTAGAAGTTGTGAAACAGCGAAAAGATAAAGCACCCTAAAAAAGACAAGACAGAGAATACAGCGAACGCAGTTATGCACATCGTGGTGTTCGGTGTAAGTTTTACTACGCTCCTAATACTTCGACAGAGGGTGATATGTCTGTCGTTGTTCTCTTTTTTTATGTACACTCTCTTCAATACTTTGGTGCTTGTAATGGCTGAGGCAGAGATACTGTCCTTAGCTCCACGTGTTTCATCAATTTACTTAGCACACACTCGCTGTCACGAGTTTCTAAGTGCATTCGTGAGTGCCAGCAATGAACTCCTCCTTTCCGGTAACACAACTTCTCGCCTCGCTTTCGCACAGACGCCGGAACCACCAGGCACCGGAACTGTAAGCATTTCATTGGGCTGTAGTTGTTTTCATGGTCACAGACAAAATGTCTAAGTATGTGAAAGAGTATTAATGAGGTCAAACTTAATGCTGTGTTGAATATTCCGAGGATAAACCAACTTGTAGTACGTATGATATTGTCAGAAGAAAAACAAAACGAAACATGAATACTATAGCATTTCTGATATCTCGCGGCAAGCGTTCTGTTCCTGGTATAGTTGAACAACATAATTTCTAGCATGCATTCACGTTAAAGACAGCGCCAACAAAACTGAGCAGCTTGTGGTAAAAATGGTCTTCAAAATAAACACAAGTTAACTTCTTTTCATTCTCTTTCTTGTGGAACAGTGTCTGTGGAGAGTTAAAGATCTAGTTGGTAGGATAGCTATGTGTAATCCATACTTTTTCGTACATTCTATGATAATGTTGTTTCAACATTTTTGTGGAGGTCGCGTTAACTTGGGACCACGTACTACAACTTTCGAAGCTCTGTCAGAAGCAAGGAGGTTTCAAACAATTTTTAACTTCCTTGATCTGAGCCAACCTCATAGCTTTGCACCCAAAATTTTCATATTTAACGACAAGATAATTTCAAAAGGTGTTCATCTGTCAATTTAACATAATATAATGGTTCACTCAAAATATTGTTTCTGTAAAGTTATGTTTGCATCAGTTAAATCAGTATCACGCGGATTTCAGGATTCTATTTGTTGACTCCCTATACACATCCACCAGACACGGTGGATTTTTACGATGATTTTTCTACAAGGTCAATAATTTTCTTCCTCACAAGCAATTTCAAATTGTTTTCGTGATTTCGTCAATCAACGGTGCATTATTCCTCCAAGGCACATGATTTTGGTTATATAGTTCATGATGTTGATATGGTGTGATTAGGATGCTGTGCTAAAAACCATAATGATGCAAGCAAATGTTCTAATATGGTTTTATTAGGAACTACTCTTCAGTCACCACAAACTACTCCTCCGGGATCGATGAGTATTTTTCATAAGCTCATGAATAGCAAGTTTGCTATATCTCTGAGCAAATGACTACTAATTGAGTGATACAACTTCATAGCGTCGTCCAATAATTAGGCTTCAGGAACGACCGCGTAAAACTTAATGAACGCTTTTCTTTTATGAGTCACATACTTATCCACTCACGACACATCTTACATTTGGCAGTTGAGGTAAATATTATCGATTTATTATAATATTAAACTTCCACGTGAAAATAATTTATATGCTTTACTGAAATGTGAGCGACGTCCTCTGCACTATGGCCTTGTTGTCTCCAAGAAATATTCATACTGATATCCAGGACGACTCACTTTTGTGGGGGGTCTCAAACGCTTTTTGTTATAAACAAAATACTCGTGCAATAATAGTGGCAGCTCTTCCAGAATGAGGCGGACACTGCACTTTTTTGTTGCATTTGCAGCTCATTCGAACAACGGTTTAATATCAAGAACTAGGAACGTTTTTGTGAATATCTTTCCAGCTCATTTACGGTTGCGAGGCTCGAACTTTTTCTTATGATCTGTACTTTCCGACAATAGTGACTTGTTCAGCGCAAAGCTCTCATGCCTGCGAGTACATTATCTTGAAACATTCCGAGACATCGTGCTTGAGGAATACACCGTTTCTTAAAGGGCCACTCATCAGGCTTCCAAAATACATAAAAGAGCGCGAAATTCTTTCTTGATATGTCTAGTCGTTGTTGGCGCACTACTGTGACGTAGACAGTAGTTCTCTTGACGTCTACAGCGTACAAGCTCTCGATTCATTGATATACGAGAAATATCACACGTGATTTGTCTCCTGCACCGCTTTGCCATGCAGCCACCCATTGGTCTGTTCTCCTATGTCTCGCATGAACACCATGCACAATCAACCGATCAAACTTCATTTTTTGTGTTTACAACAGCGTGCAGCCGAGAAGCACGTAATCCTGATTGGCTCTAGCGCTTAGTGCTGATATTGTTCACGTGCATTCAAGAACTAAGGGTCGAGGAGAATGCATGTGGTGAGGGGCCCTCTAAGCGTCATATTTTGCGTGAACCTTTTGAGGCCATACTGGATGTAACAAGTTTATAATTCAATTCGCAAACGCCAACGATGAAATCCTCCTTTTCCGGTAACACCATTTCTCTCCTCGCTTCCTTATAGACACCGGAATCACCAGGCACCGAAACGGTGAGTATTCGAACGAGTTGCGTTATTCCCATTGAATTTAGGGAAATGTAAAAGTTGGAAAATATCAGGTAGAAATATCATGTTGGACTTGATAGTGTGAGGATATAACAGCTTGTAGCGCTGCTACCGACGAAAGATTAACAAAAGATAAAGCCCATAATAGCACTGTCGCACTTCTATTATTATGTGGCAAGAATCGTGTTTTTCGTAGTGAAGCACATTAATTACTTATATGAATTGGCGTTAAAAGAGCACCGTTACAACTTCGAAGAGTATCATACGATAGTTTTTCAAAATATAGATAACGCTTTTCTTTCCTCTTGTTAGAACACTATGCTTGTCGGCAGCTAAATATCTGCTTGGTGGTATATCTGTTGCGTCTTCCATTGATTTCGGATATTCTGTGTTAACTTCGTTTCATAGTGATTGGCGCAACCATCCTAGATGCTGAACAAGGACGGCAGTGATCTTTGATTTCGAATGCTCTGTCCAAGCCAACTTCATAGTTTTGCCGATTAACCATACACATAAACAATAACAAAAAATTTTAGACATAGTTGATCTTTTCATTCAACACGATATAATGCTTCGTCCAAACGACTGTTGCTGGGAGAAAACATTTGCATTGGCTGCATCAGTTGCATTGGTGCTGAAATTCCCTTCGAGATTCCGTTTGTACCCTTCAGAGACCCACCCGACAGGCCCGGTGATTCCCTCCACAGTTTTCCTCCAGGCTAAACGACTTGCGTAAAGCAATTTTACATTTGTCGTTGTGAGTTCAGCTATCGCTGGTGCATTTTTTACGACACATGATTCAATAGAGTAAACAGTTCTGATGGTAGGTTGAGGTTACTGTGCTAAAACTGCAATAATGCAAGGAAAGGGCTCTACTCATCAGACGCCCCTCTACCCATCATTCGATCTGCCCCTCAGACGTCGCTTGCTTCTCCTTCTCGACTGTTAAACCTTTTTTTAATGAACAATGAACAGCGAGATCGCTAATGCTGAAAGCAAACCAATACCAATTGAGCCTGAAATGTTATGGTAGTGCGAAAACAATTTCTTGTTTTTCAACGTTCTCTCGCCCAACAAATAAGCTTCAAAAGCGAGTGCTCACACGCAATGTACGTCTTTAAGAATCATACCCTTATAAACTTAGAACATAATGAACATTTAGGCAGCTTAGTGGATATTACGACAACGTCGTAATATCCACTAAGCGGCCTAAGTCGTAATTGACTACTCCGACGTAAAATTTGATTTTAAGTCAGCGAAAAATCAGCGCTCTCTCTTACAGCTAATTTTTATATATACCCCCATTATGTTCATTCAGACACCCAGGAGGCTTCCATTTTTTTACGACAGTTGTCATACTAATTCATGTGGACCGTGGACCTTTTCTTGTCATACTTCCTGCTGACAAAGAACACACTCCTTTACACGAAGAGGAGCTACAAACATTTGTCTTGAACGGCATTGCAAATTATTGTACTCGCATCTGGATTTGTGTTTTGCTACGTTCTTAATTCTCTGACAAGAAAAAGTTTTTTGGAGTGTAAAGTTATCTTGTATATCCATGGATTCTCTGGAACTGTTTTGATGCATATAACGATTGAGATATGGATAGCATCCTCAGTGTCATATATTCTGTGATTATAGTTGGAGCGTATTGAATGACAGAAGCTTTTCAATACAGCCGTGAGCCCAAGCGATGACCTCCACATTCCGGGTAACATATTTCATTTCCTTGCTTTCGCATAGACACCAGAATCACCGGGCACCAAAACGGTTAGTATTTCAGTGAGTTCCTGTTACTTTCATGACCTGCAGACAAATACTCTTAAAATTTCAACTTTTGAATGTTGATGAGCAAGGCCTACTGCTAATTCTTAATGAATTTTAACATCCGCAAACCAAGATATGATTATAAGAGCTACCATAGTGGAGGCTTCCGGAAATTTCGACCAGCTGGGGTACTTCAGCGTGCGAATAAATCCGAGATCACGAGCCCCCAGCGTTTTCTCCTCCATCAAAACTGTGGAGGTAGCTCCAAGATTAGATTCCGCAACCCCGATGAAGACGTATATTGATGCGTTCAATTACCCGAGGATATAAAAGCTCGTGATAGCAATCCTATCGCCAGAAAAGCAACAAAGTGCAAAGCTACTAATATCCCTTCTAATATCTGATGGCTATCATTAGGTTACTCGAAGTGCTCCAGAAGAATTAGCCTACAAATCTGTATTCATGTTAAATATAGCGCCATTACAACTGCAGAGTTATTCGTAGAGTTCTTGAAAGTGATGACGATTCTATTTCTTTTCTTTCCAACTGCTTTAAAACAATTTCTGTCTATTCCAACTTTGAACGTAGTTGGGGCAATGAATTTCAATGCTCAACAAGGACTGGAGTGTTTTCCAGGTGTAAAGGCTTCGTTCAAGCCAACATCCCTATTTTGCACGTTGCTATTCTTAGTAAACCACAAAAGGCTTTTTAACATACTTCTTCTTTTCACGCAACACGATAGAATGCTTCGTTCGAATGAATATTTATGCAAAGACACATTTGAATCGGCGAGGTTGGTGGTGAAATTCATTTCAAAATTTCATTTGTAGACTCCAGAAACACCCCCATCAGGCTCGGTGAGCCTTTACAAGGTTTTTCTGTAGGTTAGATAACTTGCCCACAACCAATCGTACATTTACCATTGTGAATTCTACTATCGCCAATGCATAATTTTTTGACAAAATGATACAGTGGAGAAAAAGTTCAGATGGTGCAATAAATGATACCATGCTAGAACGCATACTGACGAATGAAGAAAATTTTACAGAGGTTTTTTTTTTGGAGGGGGGGGGGGAGTGGTGGGGTCTACCTTTCCGACGTCACATACGGCTTGTTGTGGACCAGTGAAGTTTTTTTCAGTGACGGATATATTTCGCGAAATCTGGGGCTAACAATTTAAACGAATACCGATTGAGTCTTACCACTTTGTGTAAACGAGAAAAAAATCTTGTTTATTCACTATTTTGCCCAAGAGCAAACAGAAGAAAGTGCATGCACAAAAAAATGACTTATTTTTGTTTTTCTTTAGACGAACACTTCATAAAATAGAACCAACTGACGTTCCGTTCGGTAAACATTATCACGTTATTGTAATATATTACATGGGGGTATAATTAAATTATAGAATAATAGCCTTGTGTGAAAGTTAGTGGTTTTCAGTGTTTATTATCTCAAATAATAATCATTCGAGTACCAAGGGCACTTCAATTTTTTTAGAAATCGCTGTGTTTTCTCATTACCAAACGATATAGCCCTGTAATGACCAATGACACTCATCCAAAAGCACACGGATACTGAACTTCATTGCTGGCAGTTTTCGCGAATCGGAAACGAACTCATTCAGCATGAGGGACGATGAACGTTTGTCATGAAGGGCAATAGAAAGTACAGCACTAGAACTAGGTTTTAATTTTCTCTGCAGTTTAATTATCCGACTAAGGAGAACTGGGTCAAAGTTAGGATCCCTTTTGTGTATGCACAATGTCTTAGCCATTTCGACGCATATAATGATTGAGGCCTCAGTGTCATATGTGGTCTTCATTAACGTATATTCCACTAGTATAAGTAGTACACATGAGATGTCAGAAGCGTACAGATTATTTTGTGCGTGCCAAATGAACTCCGCCTTTCGGTAAAAATAATTTTTCTCTTCGCTTCCGCATAGACACCAGAATTGCCTGGCACTGAAACGGTAAGTATTCGAATGAATTGCTGTTATTTTGATTGCCTGCAGACAAAAAATTGTGGTACATGGTTTGTCCGGAAGGAGTAGGATAAATTTTTGCCCCCTAAATTTGGTAACTGAAGGGGATGCACCTGCGCTATTTGGGTGGTGATTTGACTTTCTTTGAGCCCGCCTGTCATCGGCCATCCCCAAGCTCTCGCGGTGTGTAGAAGGAGTTAATAGAGAACCCCTATCATGGCACCTGTTATTTCTACTGAGAAGCGTCCTGCGGTGAAATTTGATTTCAAACTAGGTAAAACAGCACGTGATCGAGATCCATGACATGATCAAGCCAGCCTGTGGGAGTGATGCCATGCGTCGATCAGCGTTCTTGTGCGGTACAAAGTATTTCGGGAAAGAAGCGAGAAAGTTGACAGTAGGCGATGTTCAAGACACCCTTCAATGGCAAAATGTTACGACAGTGCGCTGAGCCAGAATTCTCACATGGACACCAGGGTAAAGGAATATAGTGAAGTGATAGGGCTCCCACCCTGTTCCTTCACTCTCACAATCCTTCTCGGAGACTGTGCTGCCTAGCTTAGAGCAACAAGAGCCACGTCTGCTGATCCAGCGGGCTGGTAATGTGGCGCGAGCCAAAGTGTCCCTAAACTAAGGGACCCATCAAACGAGGACAATCCATTAGGCCTGCATGAATAAATGTTTTCTTAGATACGAAGCCGTCTCTGGCTGTACTTTCTCTGCCCCATGCTCCCGCAGCATTCGCACATCCACTGCGCATGCGCATCCCCCTCTTCCTCCTTTTCAAAGCTCTCTTATCACTCTCCCGAGTCGACGTCGAAGGCAACAAAATGCTTCGTCAGTAGTGTGGTGTCCACCCCCCCTACCCCACTACGCAAGCGCGTCCCCTCCACCTCAATCATTTCTCTCATCCGCTCCCCCTTCTCTGCCGAGTGAGCGGCGAAGGCAACGAAAAACTTCCTCAGAACACACGGTCAGTTCGCAGCCGTTGATCATCGGGCTTGCGGCATTCCACGTTTCCATGAGTTAGAACACGTCTCGTCTGTCTTGTCACATATTGTATCCCAACTTTGACTGGCGCACTCACTTTCATGTGGGAACAAGGACAGTTCTGTTCTTCGAATTCCAAATCTCTGTCCGAGCTTACCTCAAAGTTATGCACGTTAACTCGTCGCAACAAACTATAATGCATTTTTCCGCGTGGTTCACCATTTTTGTTCCACACGCTATATGCGGCACCTAAATAACTGTATGAATCTTTTTGTGCGGAAATGCATGAATTGGTGTTGTGATTGTTAAAATAGCTTTTCGGATCTCATTTGTAGACACCAGAGACACCTCCTTCGGGCCCGGTAAGTCTGCATTTAATTCTTTCACATATTAAATTAATTAACTACAGAAACTTTGACATTTTGTTTGGAGAGTCTCAATAACATCATCTAATAAATATTCTACGTCACATATTCAGGAGATTTAGATGTGGAGATTGCGTGATAAAGATGCTTTGTTAGAATTCAAAATGATGCTAAGAAAAAACTGAGATTAAGTTTTATTCGCACCTGTCCTTCAGACTCCACACACAGCTCCTTCTGTATCGGTGAGTATCCTTATCTTTCGTTTTATATACTTTTTTTTTTCCTAACTGACGCACAACGAGTTCAAATATATATATATATATATATATATATATATATATATATATATATATTTGAAAAGAAAGAAATGGAGCAATTTTCAACTAATATGCAAATGCACAAACGACACAAAAGAAGTATTTATAAAAAATAATACATATAAGGCTCCTTACAAGGAAGGAAGTACATCTTAATTTTTTTATTCACACTGTTTTCTGACGATGAACTCTTTTCCTCGGGTAACACAAAATTTCTCCATATTTCCGCATAGACACCAGAATCACCGGGAACCGCAACAGTAAGTATATGAATGAGTTGCTGTTATTTCTATCGCCTGATGATACCGAATCATATTTGTCAGTGTTGTAGTAATTTTGGGATTTCATTTGTAGACTCAAGAGACGCGCCCATCAGGCACCGTCATTGTTCACGAGGCTTTTCTACAACACGTTCTATGAATTGCTGACAAGGCATTTGTTATTTGTTAGCGTGAGCTCCCTATGTCCAGCACATGAGTTATCTACAACACGTGATTAAGTAGGGAATTGGGATGATGGGCTAATTATACTTTAGTTCATACCTAATCAGTTTATACTTAATCACTTCATACTTATTCATAGCTAATCCACATTAGTTGATCTAAAGAATAAACTAAGGAATGAGCACGCACAAAATTGGTTGATTTCTGTTTCAAATGGGACATACAGTTAATAAATACAATTTATCAGAGGTTTTCTCAACTTCTGTACACAATAACACTTTATTGTGATACAATACATCGATGCCGATTTCAATACCCTTCTGCGAATATGGAGTGATGTCCTGTGCTGTGTTTCTTATTTATTTCCGCATAATATTCACTCGGGCGCCAAAAGGGCTCCCGTTTTTTATGAAGGTTGTTATTCCTTATCTGTACTACACTAAATATCTGTGTATTGACGATGGATAATTATCCAAATTAAGGCATATGCTTGACCTTTTTATCGCATTTTCGGCTGATTGAAACTCACTCCTTAAGAATGCGAAACTACAGCTGTTTTTCGTGCTCGGCATCGTTGATCACTTCACTCGGACCAGGCTTTTGGTTTTGCTATTTTTTTAATTCTCCAGTCGAACTCAACTTGGCCAGCGTAAATTTATCTTTCGTCCCTACAATTTTATTTCATTGTCCTTTCGATGAGTGTAATGTTTCAGGCATATATACTGTCCTCATTGTCGTATATTGCGTGAATTTAGTCGTTTATTGGATGTCCCAAGTTTTTAACTAAATTCGCAAGTGCCAGCAATGAACTTCTTCTTTCTGGTAACACGATTTCCCTCCTCGCTTTTGCGTAGACACCAGAATCACCGGGCACCGAAACAGTAAGTAGTTGAACCAGTTATTATTTTCGTGGCCTGCAGGCAAATCTCGGACTACATGGTTTGTCCGGAAAGTAGCAGGAATAGATTTTTTTCACGGTCAAAACTTGGTAAGCTAAAGGAATGTTCCTGGGCTATTATTTGGTGGTGGGACGACTTGTTACCAGCGCAACTGTCACCGGTCGCCTGCAACTTTCTCGTGCAGGTAGATCGAGTGTAAGAAGAACCCCATGCTATGCTCACTATATATGTGGTCGAAGCAGCGTTGCAGAGTGTTTTTTTTTTACTTCAAACTGCATAAAACGGCGCGTGATTGAAATCTATGACACGATCAGGATTTCTCATGGCAGTGGTATATTCTAGTGTTTTTCCGCGGCACAAACTATTTTGTGAAGTTAAAGAGCAAGCTCATAACGGGCGATGGTCAGGACGCTTTTAACGGCGAAAAACGTCACGGCAATGTGCCGAACCAGATTTTTCTCATGGACCTCCTGACTAAGCATGGCATCACAAAGCTTATTATAGCCACCCTCCAGACCTGATGTAACGTTTTGAGACCTCGGGTCTCCGGACGGAAAAGGGTGATCAGAGCACGAAGCCAAACATAGTACAGGCCAAAAGGAGCAAACTTATTATTATGACCCGCCGCGGTTGTCTTGTGGCTAAGTTTCTCGGCTGCTGACCCGCAGGTCGTGGTATGAAATCCCGGCTGCGGCGGCTGCATTTTCGATGGACGCGGAAATGCTGTAGGTTCATGTGCTCGGATTTGGGTGCACGTTAAAGAACCCCAGGTGGTCGAAATTCATGGAGGCCTTCACTGCGGCATCTCTCATAATAATACGGTGGTTTTGGGAGGATAAAAACAAAACATAAATCTATATTATTATTATTATTATTATTATTATTATTATTATTATTATTATTATTATTATTATTATTATTATTATTATTATTATTATTATTATATATCATTATTATAATTACAAATACTAATAGCTGCAGTTTTATGTCCCCAACCAAAATGTGATCATGAGATACACAGTTGTAGGCCTCCAAAAATTTTGACCATCTGATGTTCTTTAACGTGCAAATACATCGCACAGTACAGGGGCTTCAAAAATTTCGCCTCTAAATAAATGAGACCACCACGGTAGAGATTAAACCCACGACCTAAAGGGAGCTGAACAGCACTAAATTTTCTGAGCTGCATAGAATCTTAATTGATTGGTAGATATCAGGAAACACTACCTTGAAACAGGTGGGGCATACTTTGAAAGCTCGATGTGCCAATATTATCAATAAATGTCTTTTCTTAATTCCAGTCCTACTTTTTTCCGGACAGACCGTGTAAGTCAGGCTTGGAGTACTCATGACGCTGACATATCGTAACGTATTTGAGAGTCTGATAGCCTAACAGTTCGGAGACCCGATCTTATTGCCAGAAAAACAAAAAAAGATAATTGTGATTATAGTGTCCTTTACAAGTATTCTGCTGTTACTCACAGTTGATCAGAAAACATTACTACAATGCATTCACAAAACAGCGCTAATAAACAGCGAAGTTCTCGGTAAAGATGTCCTTCAATATAAACATGATCATGCTTCTTTTCTTTCCTCCCGTTGTGGAGGAATGCCTTTCGGGAATCAGATATTTAGCCAATACGATGGCATTTGTATCGCCTGTCTTGTCGTATATTGCATACTAACTTTGACTGGCACACTCAATTTCATATGGGGACGAAGATAGTTCTGTTCTTCAAATTCCAAGTCTCTGGCCGAGCTATCCTCAAAGTTATTCACGTTAACTCGTCGCAACAAACTATAATGCATTTGTTAGTATCGTTTACCGTTTTTGTTCCACACGCTGTATGCGGCACCCAAATGATTGTATGATTCTTTTTTTACGGAAATGCATGAATCGGTGTTGTGATTGCTCAAATGGCTTTGGGTATCTCATCTGTAGACACCAGAGACGCCCCATCCGGGCCCGGTAAGTCTGCATTTAATTCCTTTACACATTCAATGAATTACCTACGCAGACTTTGACATTTTGTATAGAGAGTTTCAATAACATTAGCTCATAAATATTCTACGTCATATCATTCAGGAGGTTCAGATGTTGAAATTGCGTGATAAAGATGCTATGTTAGAAATCCTAATGATGCAAAAAAAAAGCTGAGATTGAGTTTTACTCGTCAATATCCTTCAGACGCCGCACACTGCTCCTTCTGTATCGGTGAGTATATTTAGCTTTCGTTTTTTTTTATTTTTTTCATAACTGACAAACAACGAATTCATATATGCGTCAGTACATGGAGGTCAATTGAATCTTAAAATCTTGCATCACCGCGATAAGTTTTATGCTTTCATTCACTTTCATTCACCCATCAAAATACTCCAGAAACAACCGCTCGAAACGATGAACATTCATACTTCTTATGACATACGAACTTACCTACTTAAATGGTATCTGACGTTTGAGCAGATAAGGTAGCTTTTACCACTTCATTGTAACCGAAAAAAGTTACTCTGACATAGAATTTCTTAAAAGATACGCTTATAAGTTTTCGATGTGCTTTTCAGTGTTGGTGGCTATAATCTCGTAATAATACTCTATAGGTAAACAAATGCGTTCGATGTTCTAACAAAGCTTAATTCTTTCTGATTACAAACTCAAGACTCGTCTAATGACTACTGACACATGCAAAATGCGGTGCCCGTTAAAACCTTTTTGCCCGCATTTTCAACTGATTTAAAGTGCTAGTTGAGAATGGGGAACGCTGGCCAGAAACGACATTGCAGGTTATTTTTCTCGAATCTTGTTGAGGTTTTCGCTTCAAATTTGTGATGCTTACGCTACTTGGTGTAATATATATAGCGGCAACCTAAACAGGGCATATTTATTGTGACAAGTCTATAGTTTTATACGCAAGTCCCAACGATGAACTCTTTTTCTCGGGTAACACGAAATTTCTCCACATTTCCGCATAGACACCAGAATCACCGGGCACCGAAACAGTAAGTATTTGAACGAGTTGCTGTTATTTCTATCACCTGATGATACCGAATTGTATTTGTCAATATTGTAGTAATAATGAATATAACATATCATAATGCGTTCCAGAGCCTGAGTATAAAACTACTCGTAGTGCCGATAGTATCGCCAGAAGTAAAACATGAACTAAAGCTTATAAAAGAATTTTCTATATCCTTCGCGAATCCTATCCGCAGAGATAGTTAAGCAAATCATTATTGATAAGGGCTGGCGTCAAACGCAGCAACCTCACAACTGCACAGTTCTTGGCAAATGTGGTGTTCAAATTAAAGATGGCTCGTCTTGTTTTCGTCTTCTCTTTCTGGACGAATGTCTGCCAAGACATATAAATTAGGTCGCTTACAGTGTATCGTCTATATTTTCGTATATTCTATTACGACTTTGCTTAAACATTGCCGGTGCAACAACCTTGAATTGCGAACAAGAACTACTGTTCTCTCCAAATTGCACAACTGTGTAAGAGACGACATCACTGTTGAGCATTCAGTTATTCGCAGCGACCAATAATAGATTTCTAATGTAATATGTCTTTCGATGCCACAAATGATTGTTCGTATGAGGACATGTTTGCGTCGTTAAAATCAGTCCTGAAATAAATTCTTGGATTTCGTTTGTAGACTCAAGAGACGCGCCCATCAGGCACGGTCGTTGTTCAAGAGGCTTTTCTACAACACTTTCTATGAATTGCTGACAAGGCTTTTCTTATTTGTTAGTGTGAGCTCCTTATGACCGGCACATGACTTATCTACAACGCGTGACTCAGTAGGGCACTGGCATGATAGGCTAATTATGCTAAGTTCATACCTAATCAGTTCATACTTAATCAGGTCATACTTAATCATGGCTAATCAACATTAGTTGACTCAATGAATAAATTGAAAAATGAGCACGCACAAAATTGGTTGATTTCTGTTTCGAATTCGTTATATACTTATGAGACGATTTGTCAACTGCTGTAAACTTTAACACTTTAGCGTAATAAAATACTGCGATGTCGATTTTAAATATAGCCTTCTGCGAATTTGGAGCGATGTCCCCTTCTCTGTTTCTTATTTCTTTCCGAATAATATTCACTCGGCCGCCCAAAGGGCTCCAGTTTTTTAGGAAGGTTGTTATTCCTTGTCACTACTAAATATAAATATCTGTGTATTGACCATGGATCCTTATCCAAATGGAGGCATATGCTTGACCTTTTTATCGCATTTTCAGCTGATTGAAACTGACTTATCAAGAATTCGAAACCAGAACTGTTTTCGTGCTCGGCATTATTGATCACTTCACTCAGACCAGGCTTTTGACTTTGATACGTTTATAATTCTCCCATCAAACTCGTCTTGGCCAGCATAAATTTATCTTTTGTGCCTACAATTTCGTTGTCCTTTCGATGGGTGTAATGTTTCAGGCATAAATACTGTCCTCATTGCCGTATGTTGCGTGAATTTAGTCAGGAATTATTGGATGTCCCAAGTTTTTAACTGAATTCGCAAGTGCCAACGATGAACTACTCCTTTCTGGTAACACGATTTCTCTTCTTGCTTTTGCATAGACACCAGAGTCACCGGGCACTGAAACAGTAAGTATTTGAGCCAGTTATTAGTTTCTCGTCCTGCAGGCAAGATCTTGTATTACATGGTTTGTCCGTAAAGTAGAAAGAATATATATATATATATATATATATATATATATATATATATATATATATATATATATATATATATATATATACGGGACCCCGAGTAGTTAAAAGCTTAGGACTTCCTGAAAAGCTCTTTTTTGCCCCACACCGAACCGCCAGTGCCAGGAGGGGCCGTCTGATCGGGAGGAATGCGCTAGTGAACGGAAACATACACAGACCCCTGACATAAGAAAGGTGAAGGAGAGAGGGGGGAGAGAGATGGGGGGAAGTGGAGGGAAAAGTGGAAGGGGGGCACCCGAGGGGCGTCCACCGTGTAATATTTTTCTTTTTTTTCTTTCCTTTTCTTTTCTTTTTTTTCCTTTTTTCCCTCTTCCTTGCCCTCTGATTTGAGATTGTATAAAGCTGAGCACAGACAAACTGTATATTTATTCCTGATGAAGGCCAGACTCTAGGCCGAAACGTCGAAATAAACCACGTTGTGACCGCTCACGGAGGATCTACTAGACTATATATATATATATATATATATATATATATATATATATATATATATATATATATATATATATATATATTTCACGGTCAGAGCTTGGTAAGCAAAAGAGGTGTTCCTAAGCTGTTTTGGTGGTGGGGCGACTTGTCACCAGCGCACCTGTCACAGGTCACTCTCAAGCTTCTGCTGAGAGTAGATGAAGTTTAAGGAGAACCCCTATCAAGATAAAGATGCCGTGCTATCATCACTATATATTTTGTTGAAAACGTTACAAAGTGTAATTTTACTTCAAACTGAATAAAACAGCGCGTGATTGAGATCTATGACATGATCAGAACTTCTCATTGCAGTGATATCATGAGTCATTCAAGTGTTTTTTCACGGCAGTACCTATTTTTTGAAGTTAAAGAGCAAGCTGATAACGGGCAATTGTCAGGATGCCTTTTAACGGCAAAAAAATTCACGGCAATGCGCCAAGCCAGATTTCTCTCATGGACCTCTTGACTAAGCATGACATAACAAAGCTTTTTAGCCACCCTCCAAACCTGGTGTAACGTTTTGAGACCTCATGTTTCCCGATGGAAAAAGGTGACGAGAGCACGAAGCCAAATACAGTATAGGCCGAACGTAGCATCATCTATATTATTATTATTATTATATTATTATTATTATTATATATTATTATTATTATTATTATTATTATTATTATTATTATTATTATTATTATTATTATTATTATTATTATTATTATTATTATTATTATTATTATTACAAAAATGCTACTATGGGGCGTTTCATGTTCCAAACCACCAGGTGATTAGGAGATACACAGTTGTAAGCCTCCAAAAGTGTCGACCATCGAATGTTCTTTCACGTGCTACATCACACAGTACAGGGGCTTCAAGAATTTTTGTTTTAAATGAATGCGTTCACCGCGGTCGAGGTCAAACCCACGACATAAATAAAGCTGAATAGCACTCATTTTCCTGTGTTGCAAGGAACCTTAACTGATTGGCAGATGTCAGGAAACACTGCCTTGAAGCAAGTGGGGCATACATTTAAAGCTCGATGTGTCAAGATTATCAATAAATGTTTTTTTTTAATTCAGTCCTACTTCTTTCCGGACAAACCGTGTAAGATAGGCTTGGAGTACTAATGACGCTTACATATCGTAACGTGTTTTATAGCCTGATAGCATAACAGTTCGCAGCCCCAATCTTATTGCCAGGAAAGGAAAAAAAACGAAAAGATAATGGTATTTTTCGTGTCCTTCGCAATCATTCTTTTGTTACTTGCAGTTCATCAGAAAACATTACTACTATGCATTCACGTAAAACAGCGTCAACACAACAGCGAAGTTCTCGGTACAGGTGTTTTTTGATAAAAGCGTCATCATGCTTCTTTTCTTTCCTCCCGTTGTGGAGGAATGCGTTTCGGGAATCAGATATTTAGCCAATACAATGGCCTTTGTCTCGTCTGTCTTGTCGTATATTGTATCCTAACTTTGACTGGCACACTCGCTTTTACGTGGGAACGAAGACAGTTCTATTTTTCAAATTTCGAATATCTGTCCGAGCTAACCTGAAAGTTATGCACGTTAACTCGTCGCAACAAACTATAATGCATTTGTTAGCATCGTTTACCGTTTTTGTTCCACACGCTGTATGTGGCACCTAAATGATTGTATGATTTTTTTTTTGTACGGAAATGCATGAGTCGGTGTTGTGATTGCTCAAATGGCTTTGGGTATCTCATTTGTAGACACCAGAGACGCCCCATCCGGGCCCGGTAAGTCTGCATTTAATTCCTTTACACATTCAATGAATTACCTACGCAGACTTTGACATTTTGTATAGAGAGTTTCAATAACAATAGCTAATAAATATTCTACGTCATATCATTCAGGAGGTTTAGATGTTGAAATTGCGTGATAAAGATGCTATGTTACAAATCCTAATGATGCAAAAAAAAGCTGAGATTGAGTTTTACTCGTCAATATCCTTCAGACGCCGCACACTGCTCCTTCTGTATCGGTGAGTATATTTAGCTTTCGTTTTTTTTATTTTTTTCATAACTGACAAACAACAAATTCATATATGCGTCAGTACATGGAGGTCAATTGAATTTTAAAATCTTGCATCACCGCGATAAGTTTTATGCTTTCATTCACTTTCATTCACCCATCAAAATACTCCAGAAACAACCGCTCGAAACGATGAACATACATACTTCTTATGACATACGAACTTACCTACTTAAACGGTATCTAACGTTTGAGCAGATAAGGTAGCTTTTACCACTTCATTGTAACCGTAAAAAGTTACTCTGACATAGAATTTCTTAAAAGATACGCCAGATAAGTTTTCGATGTGCTTTTTAGTGTTGGTGGCTATAATCTCGTATTAATACTGTATAGGTAAACAAATGCGTTCGATGTTCTAACAAAGCTTCATTCTTTCTGATTACAAACTCAAGACTCGTCTAATGACTACTGACACATGCAAAATGTGGTGCCCATTAAAACCTTTTTCCCCGCATTTTCAACTGATTTAAAGTGCTAGTTGAGAATGAGGAACGCTGGCCAGAAACGGCATTGCAGGTTATTTTTCTCGAATCTTGTTTAGGTTTTCGCTCCAAATTTCTGATGGTTACGCTACTTAGTGTAATATATATAGCGGCAACCTAAACAGGGCATATTGAATGTCACAAGTCAATGATTTCATTCGTAAGTCCCAACGATGATCTCTTTTTCACGGGTAACACGAAATTTCTCCACATTTCCGCATAGACACCAGAATCACCGGCCACCGAAACAGTAAGTATTTGAAAGAGTTGCTGTTATTTCTATCACCTGATGATACCGAATCATATTTGTCAGTATTGCAGTAATAATGAATTAGACATATAATAATCTGTTCCAGAGCCTGAGTATATATCTACTCGTAGTGCCGATACTATCGCCAGAACTGAAAGAACAACTAAAGCTTATAAAAGCATTTTCTATATCCTTCGCGAATCCTTTCCGTAGAAATAGTTAAGCAAATCATTATTCATACGGACTGGCGTCAAACAAAGCGACATTACAACTGCACAGTTCTTGGCAGATGTGGTGTTCAAATTAAAGATGGCCCGTCTTGTTTTCGTCTTCTCTTTCTGGACGAATGTCAGCCAAGACATACATATTAGGTCACTTACAATGTATCGTCCATATTTTGGTATATTCTATTCTAACTTTGCTCAAATGTTGCCGGTGCATTAACCTTGAATTGTGAATAAGAACTGCCGTTCTCTCCAAATTGCACAACTGTGTGAGAGACGACATCATTGTTGGACATTCAGTTATTCGCAGTAACCAATTATAGATTTCTAATGTAATATGCCTTTCGATGCCACAAATGATTGTTCGTATGAGGACATGTTTGCGTCGTTAAAATCAGTCCTGAAATAAATTCTGGGATTTTGTTTGTAGACTCAAGAGACGCGCCCATCAGGCACGGTCATTGTTCACGAGGGTTTTCTACAACACGTTCTATGAATTGCTGACAAGGCTTTTCTTATTTGTTAGTGTGAGCTCCCTATGACCGACACATGAGTTACCTACAACACGTGATTCTGTAGGGCATTGGGTTGATGCGCTAATTATACTTTAGTTCATACCTAATCAGTTTATACTTAATCAGTGCATAATTGTTTATAGCTAATCAACGTTAGTTGGCCCAATGAATAAATTAAGGAATGAGCACGCACAAAATTCGTTGATTTCTGTTTCAAATGGGACATATAGTTATCAAATACAATTTATCAGACATTTTCTCAATTTCTGTAAACGATAACACTTTAATTGTGATACAATACATCGATGCCAATTTCAATACCCTTCTGCGAATTCGGAGTGATGTCCTGTTCTGTGTTTTTTATTTATTTCCGCATAATATTCACTCGGGCGCCAAAACGGCTCCAGTGTTTTATGAGGGTTATTATTCCTTGTCCGTACTAAACTAAATATTTGTGTATTGACGATGGATAATTATCCAAATATAGGCATATGCCTGTCCTTTTTATTGCATTTTCAGCTGATTGAAACTCACTCATCTAGAATTCCAAACGAGAGCTGTTTTTTGTGCTCGGCATCGTTGATCAATTCACTCAGACCGGGCGTTTGGTTTTGCTACGCTAATTCTCCGATCGAACTCGTCTTGGCCAGCGTACATTTATCTTTTGCGCCTACGATTTCACTGTCCTCTCGATGAATGTAATGATTCGGGCAGAAATACTGTCCTCATTGCCGTATATTACGTGAACTTAGTCGGGGCTTATCGGATGTCAGAAATTTTTAGCTAAATTGGCAAGTGCCAGCGACTAACTGTTACTTTCTGGTAACACAATTTCTGTCCTAACTTTCGCATAGACACCAGAATCAGCGGGCACCGAAACAGTAAGTATTTGAACCAGTTATTAATTTTCGTTGCCTGCAGGCAAGATCTCAGATTATACGGTTTGTCCGGAAAGTAGCAGGAATATTTTTTTTTTTCACGGTCAAAACTTGGTAAGCTAAAGGAAAGTTCCTAGACTATAGTTTCGTGGAGGGGCGACTTGTTACCAGCGCATCTGTCACCGGTCGCTTGCAAGCTTCTGGCGAGAGTAGATCGAGTGTAAGGAGAACTCCTATCAAGAGTCCGTGCTATTCTCACTATATATTTGGTTGGAGCAGCGTTACAGAGTGTAATTTTACTTCAAACTGGATAAAACAGGGCGTTATCGAGATTTGAGACATGATCAGGACTTCTGATGGCAATGATATCAAGAGTCATTCAAGTGTTTTTCCGCGGCACAAACTATTTTGTGAAGGAACCGAGCAAGTTGAGAATGGGCGATGGTCACGACGCCTTTTAACGGCGAAAAAAGTCACGGCAATGCGCCGAGCTAGATTTCTCTCATGGACCACCGGACTAAACTTGGCATCACAAAACTTTTTAGCCACCATCCAGACGTGATGTAACGTTTTGAGACCTCACGTCTCTCGACGGAAAAGGGAGACGTAAGGTCTCCCTTTCCCCTGAAAGAGCACGAAGCCAAACACAGCATAGGCGAAACGGACCTAAATTATTACTATGCCCCGCTGCGGTGGTCTAGTGGCTCAGGTACTCGGCTGCTGACCCGCAGGTCGCGGGATCCAATCCCGGCTGCGGCAGCTCCATTTCCGATGGAGGCGGAAATGCTGTAGGCCCGTGTGCTCTGATTTGGGTGCACGTTAAACAACCCCTGGTGGTCGAAATTTCCGGAGCCCTCCACTACGGCGTCTCTCATAATCACATGGTGGTTTTGGGACGTGAAACACCGCATATCAATCAATCAAACTATTATTATTATTATTATTATTATTATTATTATTATTATTATTATTACTATTATTATTATTATTATTATTATTATTATTATTATTATTATTGTTGTTGTTGTTGTTATTATTTTTATTATTATTATTATTATTATTATTATTATTATTATTATTATTATTATTATTATTATTATTATTATTATTATTATTATTATTATTATTATTATTATTATTATTATTATTATTATTATTATTATTATTATTAAAAACTAATATCTGGGGTCTCATGTTCTAAACCACCACGTGATTATGAGATACACACTTTAAGGCCTCCCAACGTTTTCTCCATCTAATGTTCTTCAACGTGCAACACCATCACAGAGTACAGGGGCTTCAAGCATTTTGCCTCTAAATAAATGCGATAACCGCGGTCGAGATAAACCCACGAACTAAAAGGGGGTGAACAGCACTCAATTTTCTGAGTTGCATAGAGCCTTAATTGATTGGCAGATATCAGGAAACACTGCCGTGTAGCAGGCAGGGCATACATTGAAAGCTCGATGCGCCAATATTATCAATAAATGTCTTCTTTTTTAATTCAGTCCTACTTTATTCCAGACAGACCATGTAAGTCAGGCTTGGAGTACTAATGACACTGACATATCGTAACGTGTTCGAGAGTCTGATAGCCTAACAGTTCGTAGCCGCGATCTTATTGCTAGAAAAGGAAAAATATATATATAATGGTATTTCTCGTGTCCTTCGCAATCATTTTTTTGTTACTTGCAGTTCATCAGAAAACATTACTACTATGCATTCACGTAAAACTGTGCTATTACAACAGCGAAGTTCTCGGTACAGATGTTCTTCAATATAAAGATGATCATGCTTCTTTTCTTTCCTCCCGTTGTGTAGGAATGCCTTTTGGGAATCAGATATTTAGCCAATACGATGGCATTTGTCTCGTCTGTCTTGTTGTGTACTCTATCCTAACTTTGACTGGCACACTCAATTTCATATGGGAACGAGGGCAGTTCTGTTCTTCAAATTCCAAGTCTCTGTCCGAGCTCTCCTCAAAGTTAGGCACGTTAACTCGTCGCAACAAACTACAATGCATTTCTTAGCGTGGTTTACCGTTTTTGTTCCACGCGCTATATGTGGCACCTAAATTATTGTATGATTCTTTTTGTACGGAAAAGCATGAATCGTTGTTATGATTGCTGAAATGGCTTTCGGGATCTCATTTGTAGACACCAGAGACGCCCCATCCGGGCCCGGTAAGTCTGCATATAATTCTTTTACACATTCAATGAATTACCTACGCAGACTTTTACATTTTGTATAGAGAGTTTCAATAACATTAGCTCATAAATATTCTACGCCATATTATTCAGGAGGTTTAGATGTTGAAATGGCGTGATAGAGATGCCATGTCAGAAATCATAATGATGCAAAAAAGCTGAGATTCAGTTTTACTCATCCCTATGCTTCAGACGCCGCACACTGCTCCTTCTGAATCGGTGAGTATCTTTAGCTTTCGTTTTTTTTTTTCATAACTGACAAACAACGAGTTCATATATGCGTCAGTACATGAAGGTCAATTGAATCTTAAAATCTTGTATCACCGCGATAAGTTTTCTGCTTTCATTCGCTTTCAATCACCCATTAAATTACTCCAGAAACAACCACTCGAAACGATGAACATTCATCCTTCTTATGACATACGAACTTACCTACTTAAATGGTATCTGACGTTTGAGCAGATAAGGTATCTTTTACCACTTTATTGTAACCGTAAAAAGTTACTCTGACATAGAATTTCTTAAAAGATACGCCAGATAAGTTTTCGTTGTGCTTTTCAGTGTTGGTGGCATTAATCTCGTAATAATACTGTATAGGTAAACCGATGCGTTTGATGTTCTAACAAAGCTTCATTATTTCTGATTACAAACTCAAGTATCGTCTAATGACTACAGACACATGCAAATGCGGTGCCCGTTAAAACCTTTTTCCCCGCATTTTCAGCTGACTTAAAATGCTAGTTGAGGGTGAGGAACGCTGGCCAGAAGCGACATTGCAGGTTATTTTTCTCGAATCTTGTTTAGATTGATTGATTGATATGTGGGGTTTAACGTCCCAAAAGCACTATATGATTATGAGAGACGCCGTAGTGGAGGGCTCCGGAAATTTAGACCACCTGGGGTTCTTTAATCGAATCTTGTTTAGGTTTTCGCTCCAAATTTTTGATGCTTACGCTCCTTGGTGTAATATATATAGTGGCAACCTAAACAGGGCATATTGAATGTCACAAGCCTATGATTTCATTCGTAAATCTCAACGATGAACTCTTTTTCTCGGGTAACACGAAATTTCTCCACATTTCCGCATAGACACCAGAATCACCGGCCACCGAAACAGTAAGTATTTGAAAGAGTTGCTGTTATTTCTATCACCTAATAATACCGAATCATATTTGTCAATATTGTAGTAATAATGAATATGACGTATTATAATGTGTTCCAGAGCCTGAGTGTATAACTACTCGTAGTGCCGATATTATCGCGAGAAGTGAAACAAGAACTAAAGCTTATTAAAGGATTTTCTATAGCCTTCGCGAATCGTTTCCGTAGAGATAGTTGAGCAAATCATTATTGATACGGACAGGCGTCAAACTCAGCGACCTTACAACTGCACAGTTCTTGGCAGATGTGCTGTTGAAATTAAAGATGACCCGTCTTGTTTTCGTCTTCTCTTCCTCGACGAATGTCTGCCAAGACATATAAATTAGGTCGCTTACAATGTATCGTCTATATTTTCGTATATTCTATTCTAACTTTGCCTAAACGTTGCCGGTGCAATAACCTTGAATTGCGAACAAGAACTGCCGTTCTCTCCAAATTGCACAACTGTGTAAGAGACGACATCACTGTTGTGCATTCAGTTATTCGCAGTAACCAATTATAGATTTCTAATTATAATAAGTCTTTCGATGTCACAAATGATTGTTCGTATGAAGACATGTTTGCGTCGTTAAAATCAGTCCTGAAATATATTCTGAGATTTTGTTTGTAGACTCAAGAGACGCGCCCATCAGGCACGGTCATTGTTCACGAGGCTTTTCTACAACATGTTCTATGAATTGCTGACAAGGCATTTGTTATTTGTTAGCGTGAGCTCCCTATGTCCAGCACATGAGTTATCTACAACACGTGATTAAGTAGGGAATTGGGATGATGGGCTAATTATACTTTAGTTCATACCTAATCAGTTTATACTTAATCACTTCATACTTATTCATAGCTAATCCACATTAGTTGATCTAAAGAATAAACTAAGGAATGAGCACGCACAAAATTGGTTGATTTCTGTTTCAAATGGGACATACAGTTATTAAATACAATTTATCAGAGGTTTTCTCAACTTCTGTAAACAATAACACTTCATTGTGATACAATACATCGATGCCGATTTCAATACCCTTCTGCTAATATGGAGTGATGTCCTGTGCTGTGTTTCTTATTTATTTCCGCACAATATTCACTCGGGCGCCAAAAGGGCTCCCGTTTTTTATGAAGGTTGTTATTCCTTGTCCTTACTAAACTAAATATCTGTGTATTGGCGATGGATAATTATCGAAATATAGGCATATGCTTGACCTTTTTTTCGCATTTGCAGCTGATTGAAACTCACTCATCTAGAATTCGAAACGATAACTGTTTTTTGTGCTCGGCATCGTTGATCAATTCACTCAGACCGGGCGTTTGGTTTTGCTACGCTAATTCTCCGATAGAACTCGTATTGGCCAGCGTACATTTATTTTTTGTTCCTACAATTTCATTGTCCTCTCGATGGGCGTAATGTTTCAGGCATAAATACTGTCCTCATAGCCATACATTGCGTGAACAATTAGTCGGGGCTTATTGGATGTCACAAATTTTTATCTAAATTGGCAAGTGCCAGCGACTAACTGCTACTTTCTGGTAACACAATTTCCCTCCTCGCTTTTGCGTAGACACCAGAATCACCGGGCACCGAAACAGTAAGTATTTGAATCAGTTATTATTTTCGTGGCCTGCAGACAAGATCTCAGATTACATGGTTTGTCCGGAAAGTAGAAGAAATTTTTTTCTCACGGTCAGAGCTTGGTGAGCGAAAAGGATATTCCTAAGCTGGTTTTGTGGTGGGACGACTTGTTACCAGCGCATCTGTCACCGGTCGCTTGCAAGCTTCTGGTGAGAGTAGATCGAGTGTAAGAAGAACCCCTATCGAGATCAAGATGCCGTGCTTTCCTGACTATATATTTTGTTCGAGCAGCGTTGCAGGGTGTAATTTTATTTGAAACTGGATAAAACAGCGCGTGATCGAGATCTATGACATGATCAGGATTTCTCACGGCGGTGATATCATGAGTCATTCAAGTCTTTTTCCGCGGCACAAACTATTTTGTGAAGGAACAAAGCAAGTTGAGAATTGGCGATGGTCACGACGCCTTTTAACGCCGAAAAAAGTCACGGCAATGCACCGAGGTAGATTTCTCTCATGGACCTCCTGACTAAACTTGGCATCACAAAACTTTTTAGCCACCTTCCAGACGTGATGTAACGTTTTTAGACTTGACGTCTCCCGATGGAAAAGGATGATGAGAGCACGAAGCCAAACACAGTATAGCCCAAACGGAGCTGAAATATTATTATGCCCCGCCGCGCTGGTCTACTAGCTAAGGTACTCGGCCACTGACCCGCAAGTTGCTGGACCAAATCCCGGCTGCGGCCGCTGCATTTGCAATCGAGGCGGAAATGCTGCAGGCCCGTGTGCGCAGATTTGGGCGCACGTTAAAGAACTCCAGGTGGTCGAAATTTCCGGAGCCTTCCATTACGGCGTGTCTCGTAATCATATGGTGGTTTTGGGATGTTAAACATCACATATCAATCAAATTATTAATATTATTATTATTATTATTACTATTATTATTATTATTATTATTATTATTATTATTATTATTATTATTATTATTATTATTATTAGTATTATTATTATTATTATTATTATTATTATTATTATTATTATTATTATTATTATTAATTATTATTATTATTATAAATACTAATATTTAGGGTTTCATATCCCAAAACACCATGTGGTTATGAGATACACATACAAGCATTTTGCCTCTAAACAAATGCGATCACCGCGGTCGAGATAAACCCACGAACTAAAAGGGGGTGAAAAGCACTCAATTTTCTGAGTTACATAATCCTTAATTGATTGGCAGATATCAGGAAACACTGCCGTGTAGCAGGCGGGGCATACTTTGAAAGCTCGATGTGCCAATATTATCAATAAATGTCTTCATTTTTAAATTCAGTCCTACTTTATTCCGGACAGACCATGTAAGTCAGGCTTGGAGTAATTATGACGCTGACATATCGTAACATGTTCGAGAGCCTGATAGCCTAACAGTTCGTAGCCGCGATCTTATTGCTAGAAAAAGAAAAAAACAAAAAGATAAAGGTATTTCTCGTGTCCTTCACAATCATTCTTTTGTTACTTGCAGTTCATCAGAAAACATTACTACTGTGCATTCAAGTAAAACAGTGCTATTACAAGAGCGAAGTTCTCGGTGCAGATGTTCTTCGATAAAAGCATGATCATGCTTCTTTTCTTTCCCCACGTTGTGAAGCAATGTCTTTCGAAGATCAGATATTTAGCCAATACGATGGCGTTTGTCTCGTCTCTCTTGGTCGTATATTGTATTCCAAATTTGACGGGCACACCCGCTTTCCTTTGGGAACGAAGACGGATCTGTTTTTCAAATTTCAAATCTCTGTCAGAGCGATCCTCAAAGTTATGCACGTTAACTCGTCGCAAAAAGCTACGATGCATTTCTTAGCGTGGTTTACCGTTTTTCTTCCACACGCTATATGTGGCACCTAAATGATTGTATGATTCTTTTTGTACGGAAATGCATGAATCGGTGTTGTGATCGCTGAAATGGCTTTCGGGATCTCATTTGTAGACACCGGAGACGCCCCATCCGGGTCCGGTAAGTCTGCATATATTTCTTTTACACATTAATAGATTCTACTAAAGACACTTTGACATTTCGTATGGAGAGTTTCAATAAAATCAGCTCATAAATATTCTACGTCATATCATTCAGGAGGTTTAGATGTTGAAATTGCGTGATAGAGATGCTATGTTAGAAATCAGAATAATGCAAATAAAGCTGAGATTGAGTTTTACTCATCCCTATGCTTCAGACGTCGCGCACTGCTCCTTCTGAATCGGTGAGTATCTTTAGCTTTCGTTTTTTTATAAATGACGAACAACAGTTTTATGTAAGCGTCTGTACATGAAGATCAGTTAAATCTTTAACGTTTGTATTACCGTGATAAGTTTTGTGATTTAATTCACTTTCATTTTCCCATTAAATAACTCCAGAAACAACTTACCGAAACGATGCACGTTCATACTTATGAATTACGAACTTACCTACTTAAAACATATCTGATGTTTGAGAGCATAAGGTACCTTTTACCACTTTATCGTCATCGTAATAAGTTACTCTGACATGGAATTTAATAAAAAGTACGTGAGATACGTTTTCGACGTTTTTAGGTGTTTGTTGCATTAATCACGTAATAACACTGTATAAGTAAACCGGATTCTTTGATGTTCTAATAAAGCGTCATTAATGTTAGATTACAAACCCAAGACTCGTCCAAGGACTACTGACACATCCGACATGGGGTGCACGGTAGAACTTTTTCCCCGCATTGACAATTGATTTAAGATGCTCGTTGAGAACGAGGAGCGCTGGCCAGAAACGACATTACATGTTATTTTTCTCGGATCCTGTTCGAGTTTTCGCTCCAAATTTCTGATGTTTATGGTCCTCGGTGTAATATATATTGCGGGAACATAAACAGGGCATATTGGATGTCAAAAGTTTAAGATTTCATTCGTAAGTTCTATTGATGAACTCTTTTTCTCGGGTAACACGAAATTTCTTCTCATTTCCGCATAGACACCAGAATCACCGGCCACCGAAACAGTAAGTATTTGAAAGAGTTGCTGTTATTCCTATCACCTGATGATACCGAATCATATTTGTCAATATTTTAATAACAATGAATATTACATATCATAATGTGTTCCAGAGCCTGAGTATATAACTACTCGTAGTGCCGATATTATCGCCAGAAGTGAAACAAGAACTGAAGCTTATAAAAGGATTTTCTATAGCCTTCGCGAATCCTTTCCGTAGAGAGAGTTAAGCAAATCATTATTTATACGGACTGGCGTCAAACACAGCGACCTTACAACTGCGCAGTTCTTGGCAGATGTGGTGTTCAAATTAAAGATGGCCCGTCTTGTTTTCGTCTTCTCTTTCTGGACGAATGTCTGACAAGACATAAAAATTAGGTCGGTTACAATGTATCGTCTATATTTTTGTATATTCTGTTCTAAATTTGCCTAAACGTTGCCGGTTCACTAACCTTGAATTGCGAACAAGAACAGCCGTTCTCTCCAAATTGCACAACTGTGTAAGAGACGACATCACTGTTGTGCATTCAGTTATTCGCAGTAACCAATTATAGATTTCTAATGTAATTTGTCTTTTGATGCCACAAATGATTGTTCGTATGAGGGTATGTTTGCGTCATTGAAATCTGTGCTGAAATAACTTCTGGGATATCGTTTGTAGACTCCAGAAAAGCACCCATACGGCACGGTGAATATTCACGAGGCTTTTCTACAACATGTTCTATGAATTGCTGACAAGGCATTTGTTATTTGTTAGTGTGAGCTCCCTATGATCGGCACATTACTTATCTACAACCCGTGATTCAGTAGGCCAATGAGATGGTGGGATAATCATACTTAATTCATGCCTAAGCAGTTTATCCCGAATCAGTTCATACTTATTCATAGCTAATCAACATTACTTGACCCAATGAATAAATTCAGAAATGAGCACGCACAAAATTGGTTTATTTCTTTTTCAAGTAGGACATATACTTATCAAATACAGTTTATCAGAAGTTTTGTCAACTTCTGTAAACATAACAATTTAATGTGATACAGTACTTCGATGCAGACTTCGAATATAGTCCTCTGCGTATTGGGAGTGATGTCCTGTTCTGTTTTTCTTATTTATTTCCGAATAATAATCATTCGGGCGCCAAGTGCGCTCCAGTTTGTCATGAAGGTTTATATACCTTGTCAGTATTAAACCAAATATCTGTGTGTTGACTATGGATACCTATCCAAATGGATGCATAAGCTTGACATTTTTATCGCATTTCAGCTGATTAAAACTCACTCATCTGGAATTCGAAACGAGAACTGTTTTCCGTGCTCGGCATTATTGATCACTTCACTCAGACCAGGCTTTTGGTTTTGCTACGCTCTCAATTCTTCGATTGAACTCGTCTTGGCCAGCCTGCATTTCTCTTTTGTGCCTAAAATTTAATTGTTCTTTCGATGCGTGTAATGATTCGGGCAAAAATACTGTCGTCATTGCCATATATTGCGTGAACAATTAGTCGGGGCTTATTGGATGTCACAAATGTTTAGCTAAATTGGCTAGTGCCAGCGACTAACTGCTACTTTCTGGTAACGCAATTTCTCTTCTCACTTTCGCATAGACACCAGAATCACCGGGCACCGAAACAGTAACTATTTGAACCAGTTATTATTTTTCGTTGCCTGCAGGCAAGATTTCAGATTATACGGTTTGTCCGGAAAGAAGCAGGAATATTTTTTTTTCATGGTCAAAACTTGGTAAGCTAAAGGAATCTTCCTAGGCTATAGTTTGTTGGAGGGGCGAGTTGTTACCAGCGCATCTGTCACCTGTCGCTTGCTAGCTTATGGTGAGAGTAGATCGAGTGTAAGAAGAACCCCTACCGAGATCATGATGCCGTGCTTTCCTGACTATATATTTTGTTGGAGCAGCGTTGCAGGGTGTTTTTACTTCAAACTGGGTAAAACAGTGCGTGAACGAGATCTGTGACATGATCAGGATTTCTCACGGCAGTGGTATCATGAGTCATTCAACTGTTTTTCCGCGGCACAAACTATTTTGTGAAGGAACCGAGCAAGTTGAGAATGGGCGATGGTCACGACGCCTTTTAACGGCGAAAACAGTCACGGCAATGCGCCGAGCTAGATTTCTCTCATGGACCTCCGGACTAAACTTGGCATCACAAAACTTTTTAGCCACCATCCAGACGTGATGTAACGTTTTGAGACCTCACGTCTCTCGACGGAAAAGGGAGACGTAAGGTCTCCCTTTCCCCTGAAAGAGCACGAAGCCAAACACAGCATAGGCCAAACGGACCTAAATATTTACTATGCCCCGCTGCGGTGGTCTAGTGGCTAAGGTACTCGGCTGCTGACCCGCGGGTCGCGGGATCCAATCCCGGCAGCGGCGGCTCCATTTCCGATGGAGGCGGAAATGCTGTAGGTCCGTGTGCTCAGATTTGGGTGCACGTTAAACAACCCCAGCTGGTCGAAATTTCCGGAGCCCTCCACTACGGCGTCTGCCATAATCAGATGGTGGTTTCGGGACGTTAAACACCACATATCAATCAATCAATCAATCAATCAAACTATTATTATTATTATTATTATTATTATTATTATTATTATTATTATTATTATTATTATTATTATTATTATTATTATTATTATTATTATTATTATTATTATTATTATTATTATTATTATTATTATTATTATTATTATTATTATAAACACTAATAGCTGGGGTTTGCAACGTGAAACACCATCAGACAGTACAGGGGCTTCAAGCATTTAGCCTCTCAATCAATGAGACCACCACGGTCGATATTAAACCCACGACCTAAAGGGAACTGAACAGCGCTCAAATTTTTGAGCTGCATAGACCCTTAATTGATTGGTAGATATCAGCAAACACTGCCTTGAAGCAGGTGGGGCACACTTTGAAAGCTCAATACCAATATTATCAATAAATGTTTTTTGTTTAATTCAGTCCTACTTTTTTCCGGACAGACCGTGTAAGTCAGGCTTGGAGTACCTATGACGCTGACATATTGTAACGTGTTTGAGAGTCTGATAGCCTAACAGTTCGTAGGCCCGATCTCATTGCCAGAAAAAGAACAAAAATATAGTTGTGATTCTAGTGTCCTTTAAGTATTCTGCTGTTACTCACAGTTGATCAGAAAACATTACTACAATGCATTCACTTAAAACAGCGCTATTAAACACGAAGTTCTCGGTGAAGATGTTCTTCAATATAAGCATGATCATGCTTCTTTTCTTTCCTCCCGTTGTGGAGGAATGCCTTTCGGGAATCAGATATTTAGCCAATACGATGGCATTTGTATCGCCTGTCTTGTCGTATATTGCATACTAACTTTGACTGGCACACTCAATTTAATATGGGAACGAGGGCAGTTCTGTTCTTCAAATTCCAAGTCTCTGTCAGAGCTATCCTCAAAGTTAGGCACGTTAACTCGTCGCAACAAACTATAATGCATTTCTTAGCGTGGTTGACCGTTTTTGTTCCACACGCTATATGTGGCACCTAAATTATTGTATGATTCTTTTTGTACGGAAAAGCACGAATCGTTGTTGTGATTGCTGAAATGGCTTTCGGGATCTCATTTGTAGACACCAGAGACGCCCCATCCGGGACCGGTAAGTCTGCATATAATTCTTTTACACATTCAATGAATTACCTACGCAGACTTTGACATTTTGTATAGAGAGTTTCAATAACATTAGCTCATAAATATTCTACGCCATATTATTCAGGAGGTTTAGATGTTGAAATGGCGTGATAGAGATGCTATGTCAGAAATCATAATGATGCAAAAAAGCAGAGATTCAGTTTTACTCATCCCTATGCTTCAGACGCCGCACACTGCTCCTTCTGAATCGGTGAGTATCTTTAGCTTTCGTTTTTTTTTTTCATAACTGACAAACAACGAGTTCATATATGCGTCAGTACATGAAGGTCAATTGAATCTTAAAATCTTGTATCACCGCGATAAGTTTTCTGCTTTCATTCACTTTCAATCACCCATTAAATTACTCCAGAAACAACCACTCGAAACGATGAACATTCATCCTTCTTATGACATACGAACTTACCTACTTAAATGGTATCTGACGTTTGAGCAGATAAGGTAGCTTTTACCACTTTATTGTAACCGTAAAAAGTTACTCTGACATAAATTTCTTAAAAGATACGCCAGATAAGTTTTCGATGTGTTTTTCAGTGTTGGTGGCATTAATCTCGTAATAATACTGTATAGGTAAACCGATGCGTTTGATGTTCTAACAAAGCTTCATTATTTCTGATTACAAACTCAAGACTCGTCTAATCACTGCTGACACATGCAAATGCGGTGCCCGTTAAAACCTTTTTCCCCACATTTTCAGCTGATTTAAAATGCTAGTTGAGAGTGAGGAACGCTGGCCAGAAGCGACATTGCAGGTTATTTTTCTCGAAACTTGTTTAGGTTTTCGCTCCAAATTTTTGATGCTTACGCTCCTTGGTGTAATATATATATAGTGGCAACCTAAACAGGGCATATTGAATGTCACAAGCCTATGATTTCATTCGTAAATCATAACGATGAACTCTTTTTCTCGGGTAACACGAAATTTCTCCACATTTCCGCATAGACACCAGAATCACCGGCCACCGAAACAGTAAGTATTTGAAAGAGTTGCTGTTATTTCTATCACCTGATGATACCGAATCATATTTGTCAATATTGTAGTAATAATGAATATGACATATCATAATGTGTTCCACAGCCTGAGTATATAACTACTCGTAGTGCCGATATTATCGCCAGAAGTGAAACAAGAACTAAAGCTTATAAAAGGATTTTCTATAGCCTTCGCGAATCCTTTCCGTAGAGATAGTTAAGCAAATCATTATTGATACGGACTGGCGTCAAACACAGCGACCTTACAACTGCACAGTTCTTGTCAGATGTGGTGTTCAAATTACAATTGGCCCGTCTTGTTTTCGTCTTCTCTTTCTGGAAGAATGTCTGCCAAGACATATAGATTACGTCACTTACAATGTATCGTCTATATTTTCGTATATTCTATTCTAACTTTGCTCAAATGTTGCTGGTACAATAACCTTGAATTGCGAATAAGAACTGCCGTTCTCTCCAACTTGCACAACTGTGTAAGAGACGACATCATTTTTGAGCATTCAGTTATTCGCAGTAACCAATTATAGATTTCTAATGTAGTATGTCTTTCGATGGCACAAATGATTGTTCGTATGAAGACATGTTTGCGTCGTTAAAATCAGTCCTGAAATATATTCTGAGATTTCGTTTGTAGACTCAAGAAACGCGCCCATCAGTCACGGTCATTGTTCACGAGGCTTTTCTACATGTTCTATGAATTGCTGACAAGGCATTTGTTATTTGTTAGGGTGAGCTCCCTATGATCGGCACATGACTTATCTACAACCCGTTATTCAGTAGGCCAATGAGATGGTGGGATAATCATACTTAATTCATGCCTAATAAGTTTATACCGAATCAGTTCGTACTTATTCATAGCTAATCAACGTTACTTGACCCAATAAATAAATTCAGAAATGTGCACGCACAAATTTGGTTTATTTCTTTTTCAAGTAGGACATATACTTATCAAATACAATTTATCAGAAGTTTTGTCAACTTCTGTAACCATAACACTTTAATGTGATACAGTACTTCGATCCAGACTTCAAATATAGCCCTCTGCGTATTGGGAGTGATGTCCTGATCTGTGTTTCTTATTTATTTCCGAATCATAATCATTCGGGCGCCAAGTGCGCTCCGGTTTGTCATGAAGGTTATTATTCCTTATCAGTACTAAACCAAATACCTGTGTGTCGACCATAGATACCTATCGAAATGGAGGCATAAGCTTGACATTTTTATCGCATTTCAGCTCATTAAAACGCACTCATCTAGAATTCGAAACGAGAACTGTTTTCCGTGCTCGGCATTGTTGATCACTTCACTTAGACCAGGCTTTTGGTTTTGCTACGCTCTCAATTCTCCGATTGAACTCGTCTTGGCCAGCGTACATTTTTTGTGCCTAAAATTTGATTTTTCTTTCGATGCGTATGATGATTCGGGCAGAAATACTGTCCTCATTGCCATATATTGTATGAAAAGTTTGTCGGCGCTTATTGGATGTCACACATTTTTAGCTAAACTGGCAAGTGCCAGCGACTGACTGCTACTTTCTGGTAACACAATTTCTCTCCTCATTTTCGCATAGACACCAGAATCACCGGGCACCGCAACAGTAAGTATTTGACCAGTTATTATTTTTCGTTGATTGCAGGCAAGATCTCAGATTACACGGTTTGTCGGGAAAGTAGCAGGAATATTTTTTTTCACGGTCAAAACTTGGTAAGCTAAAGGAATGTTCCTAGGCTATAGTTTGGTGGAGGGGCGAGTTGTTACCAGCGCATCTGTCACCGGTCGCTTGCTAGCTTATCGTGAGAATAGATCGAGTGTAAGAAGAACTCCTATCAAGATTCCGTGCTATTCTCACTATATATTTGGTTGGAGCAGCGTTACAGAGTGTAATTTTACTTCAAACTGAATAAAACAGCGCGTGATCGCGATTTGAGACATAATCAGGACTTCTGATGGCATTGATATCATGAGTCATTCAAGTGTTTTTCCGCGGCACAAACTATTTTGTGAAGGAACCGAGCAAGTTGAGAATGGGCGATGGTCACGACGCCTTTTAACGGCGAAAAAATTCACGTTATTGCGCTGAGCTAGATTTCTCTCGTGGACCTCCTGACTAAACTTGGCATCACAAAACTTTTTAGCCACCTTCCAGACGTGATGTAACGTTTTGAGACCTCACGTCTCCCGACGAAAAATGGAGATGTGAGGTCTCCCTTTCCCCTGAAAGAGCACGAAGCAAACACAGCATAGGCCAAACGGACCTAAATTATTACTGTGCCCCGCTGCGGTGGTCTATTGGCTAAGGTACTCGGCTGCTGACCCGCGGGTCGCGGGATCCAATCCCGGCAGCGGCGGCTCCATTTCCGATGGAGGCGGAAATGCTGTAGGTCCGTGTGCTCAGATTTGGGTGCACGTTAAACAACCCCAGCTGGTCGAAATTTCCAGAGCCCTCCACTACGGCGTCTCTCATAATCAGATGGTGGTTTTGGGATGTTAAACACCACATATCAATCAATCAAACTATTATTATTATTATTATTATTATTATTATTATTATTATTATTATTATTATTATTATTATTATTATTATTATTATTATTATTATTATTATTATTATTATTATTATTATTATTAAATACTAATATCTGGGGTCTCATGTTCCAAACCACCATGTGATTATGAGATACACGCTTAAGGCCTCCAAAAGTTTTGACCATCTAATGTTCTTTAACGTGCAACACCATCACACAGTACAGGGGCTTCAAGCATTTTGCCTCTAAATAAATGCGATCACCGCGGTCAAGATAAACCCACGAACTAAAAGGGGGTGAACAGCACTCAATTTTATGAGTTGAATAAGCCTTAATTGATTGGCAGATATCAGGAAACGCTGCCGTGTAGCAGGCGGGACATACTTTGAAAGCTCGATGCGCCAATATTATCAATAAATGTCTTCTTTTTTTTTAATTCTGTCTTACTTTTTTGCGGACAGACCATGTAGGTCGGGCTTGGAGTACTTATGACGCTGACATATCGTAACGTGTTCGAGAGCCTGATAGCCTAACAGTTCGCAGCCCCGATCTTATTGCCAGAAAAGGCAAAAAAACTATAAGATAATGGTGTTTCTAGTGTCCTTCGCAAGCATTAGGTTGTTACTTCCAGTTCATCAGAAAACATCACTACTATGCGTTCACGTAAAACAGTGCCATTACAACAGCGAAGTTTTCGGTACAGGTGTTCTTCGATAAAAGCATGATCATGCTTCTTTTCTTTCCCCCCGTTGTGGAGCAATGACTTTCGGGAATCAGATATTTAGCCAACATGATGGTATTCGCCTCGTCTGTCTTGGTCGTGTATTGTATCCTAACTTTGACTGGCACACTCGCTTTCATGTGGGAACGAGGACGGTTTCGTTTTTCAAATTTCAAATCTCTGTCCGAGCTGACCTGAAAGTTATGCACGTTAGCTCGTCGCAACAAACTATAATGAAATTTTTCCGTTTTTTTCACACGCTATATGCGGCAGCCAAATGATTGTACGATTTTTTTTTGTACGGAAATGCGTTAATCAGTGTTGTGATTGCTGAAATGGTTATCGGGATCTCATTTGTAGACACCAGAGACGCCCCCATCAGGCCCGGTAAGTCTGCATATAATTCTTTTACAAATTAATAGATTCTACTAAAGACACTTTGACATTTCGTATGGAGAGTTTCAAAAAAATCAGCTTATACTTATTCTACGTCACATCATTCAAGAAGTTTCGATGTTGAGATTCCGTGATAAGGATGTCTTGAGAGAAACCATATTGTTGAAAAAAACTGAGATTGAGTTTTATTCACCCCTGCTCTTCAGACGCCTCACACTGCTTCTTCTGTATGGGTGGGTATCTCTAACTTTCGTTTTTTTCGCATAACAGAAGGTCAATGATTATATATATGTATAGCAACGAATGGTAATTGAGCGTGGAATCTTTGTATGAAGGCCAAAGCTTTTTCCCCTATACCAGTTTTTTTCTAGCCAATGAAATAATTTCATGAACTACTGTCCAGATTGATGAACGTTTATAGGCTCTATGAAGTACAGACTTACCAACTTAAAAGTGATCTCCCGTTGTGACGTTTAAGGTAGCAATTACCTATGTAGTAACCATATTCAGGGCTTGTTATATTACAATCCAAACAATAGGGTATAATAAAAGATGGACCCTCCCGTGTTAAATGAAAGCCTGGTTGCCTTCTGATTACGAATGCAAGACACGTCATATGTCCACTGACACTCATATGAAATCAGGCGCTGACTGCACCGCATTCTTTCTGCAATTTCAACCGATCAGAAACGCCATCCTCGAAAATGACGAACATCGTCCATGAACGAAGTTAAGATTCTCTCACTTGCGTCTTGTTTCAAGTTTCACTATGATGGTAGTTCTCCATTAAACGTGAGTTGTCCAGCACAAGGTTCTTTTTTCGGGCTACATTTTCTTCACCCGTTTTCAGCCGTGTATTTGTTATTGCATGGATAACTACCTCTGTGTCTTATATTTCGTGATCATAATCAGGGCACATGAGATGTCACATATCTTTCATTATATTCTCAAGTGCCAACAATTAAATCCTTTTGTCGGGTAACACAATTTCTCTCCTGGCTTCCGAATAGACACCAGAATCACCAGGCACAGAAACAGTAAGTATTTGAACCAATACCTGTTATTTATACGCCTTGCAGATATCATAATGTAGTTTCTAAATGTTGGAGTAACAATGAGGACGATATATCATAATGTGTGCGACAGCCCGGGTATTTATAGCAGTTCTTAGTGGCGATCCTAAAGCGAAAAGAGAAATCAAGAAGCACCCTGATAATAGCATTTTGACTATCATACGGCAAGCCATCTGTTACTTCTATGTAAGTAAAATAATTACATATAAGCACTGACGCTAGACAAAACGTCACTACAGCTGCGAAATTCTTAGTACAGATAGTCTTCAAAATAAAAACGATCAGGAGTCTTTTCCGTCTCCTTGCTGCGCAATACCGTACGTCAAGAGTTATAAACTTCGTGACTAGAACTGCAGTGCGTCCATCTGTTTTGTATATTCTATGCCCACTTTGTTTAAACACTGCCGGCGCACTTACGTTGCATTGCGAGCCGTTCAACGTAACTGCAACTTAATTCAGGACTGCAGCTCTGTTCAAAACCGACAGCTGTGTCCGAGACAAGCTAATTGTTGTGCACCTAACTATTCGCAATAACCATTGTGAGATTTGTAACGTAATCAGCATTTCGATTAGACATGATGTAAAAGTTGGCACTAATGATTGTTCGTAAAAAGATATGTTTGTGTCGTTGAAATTAGGGCTGGAATAAATTCTGCGATTTCATTTGTAGGCTCCAGAGACGCACCCATCAAGCATGTTGAGTGTTTACGAGTCCTTTCTACGTGCGCTCCATGGAAAGCTGACAAGAAATTTGACATTAGTTAGTGGGAGCTTCTATCACTGGCACATGCCTTATCTACAACACGTAATTGAGTAGGGCAATAGGATGGGGGAATATTCATACTGCGCTAGCTAGAAGGCAGGATGACGCAGCAAAAGAGCTCTAAGCGGGTTTTATTCGTTCTATCCTTTGAAAGACCGCCAATTGCTCTTTCTGGGCTGGTGAATCTTACTTTTTCAAATTCTGACGAATACGGAGTTCCCTACATATGGGAACAAGCGAAAATTGATTGTCTTACACTTTTATATAGAAGCAACTCATTTTTATTCAACGCACTTTCGCTCATTAGGCATGACAAATTAGTGCCCACAAATATTAATGTATTCTTTATAAGCCATTGACTCATCAAATGCAATTTATCAGATGGTTTCACAATTTTCGTGGGCATTAATACTTTAAAGTTATATAATACTGCTACGTGAAACTAAATAATATGCGTCCACGAAAAGTGAGCATTATGCTCTTCGCTGTTTTTTATTCAAATGTATATAATTATTATTCGGGCACCACAGGCATTCTTCAAATAACTAAGTCAAGTATATGTGTATTGGCTCAGAAAATTTATCGGACTTTTTTAGTAACATACCCAGCTCATCGGACACTCTCCCTTCTAGAATGAGAAAAAAAAAACGTTTTTCATGAAGGGCGTTGGACACCACTTTACTTTATTGTGCTTTTGGTATCGCTACACTCCTAATTTTTGAAACAGTTCACCATACCAACATAAATTTCTCTTTTTCAGGCGTGCATTTTTTCAACCGTTTCAATGCATACAATAGTTGAGACATGAATAGTGTCCTCAATACCATATATTGCGTGCATATCATCAAGGCATATTCGATGTCACAAGTCTTAAACACATTCGCGAGCGACAACGATGAGCATGATTTTTGGGGGTAACGCGATTTCATTTCTCGCTTTTTCATAGACACCAGAATCACCGGGCACCGAAACAGTAAGTATTTGAACCATTTATTACTTTCAGCGCATGGAGGTGAGAACTGATACTACATGGTTTGTCTGGAAAGTAGTAGGACTGATATTGATCCCATGAAACTGGGTAAACAAGGAGGATCATGCTGCGCTGGTTGGGTGGTAGTGCGACTTATCTACTACCGCATCAGCCGCCGGTCGTATCCAAGATTCAGCGGAGTGTAGAACGAGGTTAAGGATAAACCTTAAGGTAGTTTGTCATCTTTACTACAAATTTTTTGAAGCAGTGTTTGCGTTCAAAATTTATTTCAAATTCGATAAAACAGCATGTGATCAAGATACATGAATTCAACAAACTAAAATGCATGTCTTAACGTGGTTCATCATTTTTGTTCCGCACACTATATGCGGTAGCCTAATGATTGTATGATTCTTTTTGTACGGAAATGCAAAGATTGGTGTAGTAGTTGCTGAAATAGCATTCGGTATTTCATTTGTAGACACCAGAGACACATCCTACGGGCCCGGTAAGTCTGCATATAATCTTTTACACGTCAAATGAATTATTTGCATACATTGTGACATTTCGTAAGAAGAGTTTCAATAACATCCGCTCATAATTATTCAACTTCACATCATTCAGAAGATTTAGATGTTGAGATTGCGTGATGAAGATGCTTTGTTGAAATTAGAATTATGCAAAGAATAAACTGAGATTGAGTTTTACTCGCACCTGTCCTTCAGACGCCAAAAACTGCTCCTTCTGTATCGGTGAGTATCTCTAGCCTTCGTTTTTTTTTCGCATAACAGGTGGTCACCGATTTGTTATATGTAAAGCAACGAATGCTAATTGAGTGTGGAAACTTTGTATCAATGCAAAGCTTTTCTCCTATACCAACTTTTTCTAGCCCATTAAACAATTTCATAAACTACTGTCCAGAGTGGTGAACGTTTATATGCTCAATGAATTACAGACCTACCAACTTGAAAATGATCTCCCGTTCTGACGTTTTAGGTAGCAATTACCCTTGTAGTTACCATATTCAGTGCTTGTTATATTATAATTCAAACAGTAGGGTATAACTAAAGCCGGACCCTTCTGTGTTAAAACAAAGCCTCGTTGCTTTCTGATTACGAACGCAAAACTCCTCTTATGTCCACTGACACTCATATAAAATCAGGCGCTGACTGCACCTCATTATTTCTGCAATTTCAAAAGTTCAGAAACGCCATCCTTTGAGAACGGGGAACAATGTCCATGAACGGCATCGTAGATTCTTTCACTCGCGTCCTGTTTTCAGTTTCATTGTGCTGCTAGTTCGCCAACAAAACGTCAGTTGTCCAGCGCAAGGTCCTTTTTTCGGGCTGCATTTCCTTCACCCGCTTCCAGCTGTCCAATAGTTATTGCATGGATACTTCCCTCTGTGCCCATTGCTGCGCGAACATCATCGGTTCACATGAGATGTTGCATATCTTTAATCACATTCTCAAGTGCCAACGATGAAATCCTTTCGTTGGGTAACAAAATTTCCCTTCTGGCTTCCGCATAGACACCAGAATCACCGGGCACCGAAACAGTAAGTATTCAAACAAATACTTATTATTCATATGGCCTGCAGATATCATACTATAGTATGTAAATCTTGCAGTAATAATGAGGACGATAAAGCATAATGTGTTTGACAGCCTGAGGATTTTTAGCAGTTCGTAGTGGCGATCTAAAAGCGAGAAGACAAACAGAGAAAACACTTCCGATAATAGCATATTTAATATCATACGGCAAGCTTTCTGTTACTACTACTTCAGTAAAATAATTACGTATATGCATTGACGCTAGACAAATCGTAACTACAAATGCGAAGTTTAGAGATAGTCATCAAAATGAATGCGATCAGGAGTCTTTTTTGACTTCTTGTTATAGAATAAAGAATGTCATGAGTTAAACACTTGGTGACTGGAATTGCACCTTGTCCATCTGTTTTGTATATTCTATGTTAATGTTTTTGAACATTGCTAGTCCAGTTACGTAAAATTGTGAACGATTCAACATAACTGCAACCGCCCTAACGATACCTCAAACGGCACCAAACGGCCAAGCCGCAGCACCCACCAATATTGCTCAAGGTTTAGCGTTCATAGTTGTGCATTTGTCAATTAAAGAGGCAGAGAGGCACCTATCAGGTCTGGTGATTGTTTACGAGGCTTTTCTATATTAGTTTCATGAATCGCAGACAAGGAATTTTACAATTGTTAGTGTGAGCTGCTTATGACCGGCACATGCCCTATATAACACGTGATTCAGAAGGGCAATAGCATGGTGGGATAATCATACTGCGCTAGAAAGCACGCTGACACAGCAGCAAAAGTGCTCAAAGCGCGTTTTATTTAATCTCTCTCTGAAAGGCTACACAGTGCTCCTTCGGGACACCTAAATCTTATTTTTTAATGACTGGCTAACGGGTAGTTTGCTACATATGGGAACAAGCGAAAATTGAATAAGCCTTACAACTATATATAAACACAGAGCATTTCTCATTAAGCGTGACAAATTAGTGCCCACAAGCAGTATTGAATTTTATATCCTCCAACTCATTAAATGCAGTTTATCAGATGATTTCTCAATTTTTGAGGGCAATAATACTTTATTCATATATATTACTGCTACGTTGTACTACATAATTCGTTTCCATGAAAACGCGAGGAATTCTCCTCTTCGAAGTTTTTCATTTATTTGTATATTACTATTATTCGGGCATCACAGGTATTTCAACGTTTTACGAAGGTCTCTATCTGTTCTAATTACTAAACCGATTATTAGTGTATTGGCTCTGGAATCTAATCGAAAAGAAGGCTCATACAGGACTTTCTTTACTAGCATATGCAGCTCATCAGAAACTCGCTCTCCTGGAATGAGGAAAAAAAACGTTTTTCATGAAAGGCGTTGGAAACCACTTTACTTCATTATGATTTTGGTATCACTACACTCCTAATTTTTTGAACGAAGTTCACCTTACCAACATATAGTTCTCTTTTTCGGGCGTGCATTTTTTTAAACCGTTTCAATGCATACAATAGTTGAAGCGTGAATAGTGTCCTATGACCATATATTGCGCGCATATTATCAAGGCATATTCGATGTCACAAGTGTTAAACGCATTCGCGAGCGACAGCGATGAACACCTTTTTTAGGGTAACGCAATTTCTCTCCTCGCTTTTGCATAGACACCAGAATCACCGGTCACCGAAACAGTAAGTATTTGAGCCAATTATTCATTTCGTGGCTTGGAGGCGAGAACCGATGTTAGACGGCTTGTCCGGAAAGTACTATCACTGATATTGATCCCTGGAAACAGGGTAAACAAGGGGGATCATGCTGCTCTGGTTGGGTGGTAGTGCGACTTAGCTACCACCGCATCAGTCGCCAGTCGTATCTAAGATTCAGCGGAGTGTAGCACGAGGTTAAGGTTAATCCCTATCCAGGGGGTTTGTCGTCCATACATATTTTGTTGAAGCAGCATTTGCGTTGAAATCTTATTTCAAATTCGATAAAACAGCAAGATACATGAAATGAACAAGACGGCTAACGGGAGTGATGCCATGGACATAGACTTATCAAATACAATATAACAGAGGTTTTTGCAACGTATATAGGCATTAACGTCTTAACCAATTACAATAATTCAACGTAGATACAAATTATAACATTGTGCGAATTCGGAGTGATGTCCTCTTCTCAGTTTTTTTTATTTTTAGCCGAATCATAATCACTCGTGTACCAAGGGCGCATCGGTTTTTTTACGAAAGTTATTATTATTTTTCAGTGCTAAACCAAATATCTCTGTATTTACCATGAACACTTATCCAAACTGTGGCAGATGCTTGACCTTTTTATCACAATTTCAGCTGATTGAAACTCACTCATTTAGAATGCGAAACAAGAAACATTTTTCATGCGGGGCATCGTCGATCAGTTTACTCGAACCACGCTTTTGGTTCTGTTACGCTCTTGATTCTCCGATCAAACTCGACTTGGCCATCGTTCATTTCTCTTTTCTGCCTACAATTTCATTGTCCTTTCGATGCGTATAATATTTCAGGCATAGATACTGTCCTCATTGTTGTATATTGTGTGAATTTAGTCCGGTCTATTGGATGTCACAAGTTTCAACTACATTCGCAAGTGCCAGCGATGAACTCCTTCTTTCGGGTAACACAACTTCTCTCCTCGTTTTGTCGTAGACACCAGAATCACCTGGCACCGAAACAGTGGGTATTTGAACCACTTGATACTTTCGTGGCCTTCCGGCAAGATCTCGGATTATGTGGTTTGTCTGGAAAGTAGCAGAACTATTTTTTTTTCACGGTCAGAACTTGGCAAACCAAAGTAATGTTCTTAGGCTAGTAGGATGGTAGGGCGACTCGCTACCAATGAACCTTTTACCGGTCTCCTGCAAGCTTCTGATGAGAGTATATTGAGTGTAAGGAGAGCCCCTGTCAAGATGAAATGCTATTCCCACCGTAAATTTTGTTATATCAGCGTTGCAGAGTGCAATGTTACTTCAAACTGGATAAAACGGTGCGTGATCGAGATCTATTACATCAACTGGGCTGCTCATGGCAGTGATATCATGAGTCGTTCAACTGTTTTTCCGCGGCACAAACTATTTTGTGAAGGAAGTGAGCAAGTTGAATAGAGTTGATGGTCAAGACGCCTTTTAACGTCAAAAAAAATTCACCACAATGCGCCAAGCCGAATTTCTCTCAAACACTTCCCGTATAAGCACGGCATCGCAAAGCTTTTAGCCGCCCTCCAGACCTGATACAGCTTTTTTAGGCGTCATGTCTCCCGACGGAAAAAGGTGAGGAGAATACAAAGCCGAACACAGACTTGGCCAATCAAGGGGTCATTTTGTTCCACGGAGCTGAATATTAGTATACTTATTGATATTCATTATTATTATTATTATTATTATTATTATTATTATTATTATTATTATTATTATTATTATTATTATTATTATTATTATTATTATTATTATTATTACCTTGTGTATGTCCCAAACACCATGTCAATATGAGATACGCAGTTGTAGGGCTCCAAAATTTTGACCATGTAGGGTTATTTACCGTGCCCCAACATCGTACAGTACACAGGCCTCTAGCATGTTTGCATCTAATGAAATTCTACCACCGTGGTCAACTCGAACCCACGACTTTCGAGTGAGAGGGCGATGAGCGGCACTCCATTGTCTGCGTTGCATGGAGCCTTCACTGGTTGGCATTGTGACAGAAAATACGTCCTTGAAGCAGGTGGGGCATACTCTGAAAGCTATCTGTGTGGAAATTCTCAATAAGAGTTTTTTTTATTCGTTCCCACTTCTTTCCGGACAGACCGTGTACGTCAGACTAGGAGTATTTATGACGATAACATATCGTAACGTGTTTGGTAGCCTGAGAGCTTAACAATTCGTAGCCTCGATGTTATTGCCAGAAAAGAAAAAAAACTAAGAGAGAGTGGTATTTCTAGTGTCCTGCGCGAGCATTCAGTAGTTATTCGAAATTCGTCGACAAACACTACTACTATGCATTCACGTAAAACATTAGTATGAAACAGCGAAGTTTTTAGCGCAGATCTCCTGCAATATAAACATAATAATGCTGTTTTTTTCTTTTGTCGTGTTGTGAAGCATTGTCTTTCGGGAATTATAGACTTAACCAATAGGATAGCTGTTTTCTCTCTCTCTTAGTCGTATATTGTATTTTAACTTTGACTGGCACACTCACTGTCATATTGGAACGCGGACTGATATATTCTTCAGATTCCGAATCTGTGCGCGAGCTAACCTCAAAGTTATGCACGTTAACTCTTCGCAACAAACTACAATGCATATCTCAATATGGTTCACCGTTTTTGTGCCACACGCTTTATGCGGCAGCCTAACGATGGTATATTTTTTTGTACGGAAATGCATGGATTGGTGTTGTAATGCTAAAATAACATTCGGGATTTCATTTGTAGACACCAGAGACGCACCCTACGGGCCCGGTAAGTCTGCATATATTTTTTTCACACAAAAAAAGAATTATTTAGACATTAAAACATTTAAAATTGGGAGTTTCAATAATATCAGCTCATAATTATTCTACATCACATCACTCAAGAGGTTTAGACATTGAGATTCCGTGATCATGATGTTTTGATAGAAACTATATTAATGCAAAAAAATTGATGGAGTTCTATTCACACCTGTCCTTCAGACGCTACACACTGCTCCTTCTGTATCGGTGAGTATCTCTAACATTCGTTTTTTTTTTCGCATAACAGGCGGTCAACGATTATTTATATGTAAAGTAACCAATGCTAATTGAGTGTGAAAACTTCGTAATATTGCCAAAGCTTTTTCTCCTATACCAGCTTTTTCTAGGCCAATAAACAAATTTCAGAAGCTACTGTTCATAGTGATGAACGTTTATAGGCTATATGAATTAGAGACTTGTCAACCTAAGACTGATCTTGCGTTCTGACAATTCAGGTAGCAATTACTACTGTAGTAACCATATTCAGTGTTTGTTATAATATAATCCAAACAATAAGGTATAACTAAAGCCGGACCCTTCCGTGTTAAAACAAAGCCTGGTTGCTTTCTGATTACGAACGCAAAACTCCTCTTATGTCTACTGACACTCATAATAAATCAGGCGCTGACTGCGCCTCATTATTTCTGCAAATTCAAATTATGAGGAACGCCTTCCTCGAGAACGGGGAACAATGTCCATGAACGGCATTGTAGATTCTTTTACTCGCGTCCTGTTTGAAGTTTCCTTGTATATCAAGTTCTCCAACAAAACGTCCGTTGTCCAGCGTAAGGATCTTTTTTTCGCCTATATTTTCTTCGCCCCTTTCCAGCCGTGTAATAGTTAGTGCATGGATACTTCTCTATGTGTCCTATGTTGTGCGAACATCATCGGGTCATATGAGATGTCGTATATCTTAAATCATATTCTCAATTAGCAACGATAATGTCCCTTTGTCGGGTAACAAAATGTTTCTCCTGGCTTCCGCATAGACACCAGAATCACCGGCAACCGAAACAGTAATTATTTTAACGAATGCCTGGTATTCATATGGCCTGCAGATATCATGCTGTAGTATGTAAACATTGGAGTAATAATGAGGACGATATATCATAGTGTGTTCGACAGCCTGAGTATTTTCAGCATTTTGTAGTGGCGACCCTAAAGCGAGAAGAGAAACAAAAAAACACTCCCAATAATAGCATTTTGAATAGGATCCCGCAAGCCTTACTGCTAATTGAGTACAATAATTACGCTTGTGCATTAACGCCAGACAAAGCGTCAATACCATTGTGAAGTTCTTTGTAGCCATAGTCATCAAAACGAAGACGATCAGGAGTCTTTTTCGTCTCCTTGGTATGAAATAATCCATGTCATGAGATAAAGCTTTGTGACTGGAATTACAACTTCTCCATCTGTTTTGTATATACTATGCTAACGTTATTTGAACATTGCTGACGCAGTTACTAGAATTTAGAACGATTCAACGTAACTTCAACTTAATTCAATACTTCAGCTCTCTTCAAAACCAAAAACTGCATCCGAGACAACCCCATTATTGTGCGCCTAAATATACGAAGCAAACAATAATAGATTTCTAACGTAGTCCGTCTTTCGATTCGACATGATGTAAAAGCTGGTACAAGTGATTGTTCGTATAAACATATGTTTGCGTCATTGAAATCAGGGCTGAAATATCTTCCGCGATTCCATTTGTAGACTTCAGAGACGCACCCATCAGGCTCAGTCATTGTTTACAAGGCTCTTCTATACGAGTTTCATGAATTGCAGACAAGGAATTTGACATTTGTTAGTGGGAGCTCCCCATTATCGGCACATGACTCATCTAACACGTGATTCAGTAGGGCATTAGTGTGGTGGGATTATCATGCTGTGCTAGAAAGCACAATGACACAGCTGCAAAAGAGCTCTAAGCCGCTTTTATTTATTCTACCTTTGAAAGACCACACAGTTCTCCTTCTAGACTGGTGAATCTTATTTTTTATTGACTGGAGAACAGTGAGGGGAGCTTTATGCATATGGGAACAAGAGAAAATTCAATAATTCTTACAAGTTTATATAAACGCAGACCATTTTCTTCAACGTTCTTATCTCATTAAACATGACAAATTAGTGCGCACAGTCAATAATGTAGTCTCTGTAAACCATCGACTCAAAAAATGCAATTAATCAGATGGCTTCACAAACTTAGTGGGCATTAATACTTTATTGTTAAGTATTACTGCTAAAGGGAACTAAATATTAGGTTAGCGAGCAATGTCCTCTTCGCTGTTTTTATTCAATTGTATATAATTGTTATTCGGGCACGACAGGCATTTCATCGTTTTACGAAGGTTTCTATCTGTTTAATAACTAAGCGAAATATATGTGTATTGGCTCTGGATACTTATCAAAAAACAGGCTTATACTGGACTTTTTAGTAGCATATAAAGGTGATCAGAAACGCTCTCCTCCAGAATGAGAAACGAGAAATGTTTTTCAGGGGCGTAGGGGACCGCTTTACTGTACCATGTTTTTGGTATCGCTACGCTCCTAAATCTCCGAACAAATGTTACCTTACCAGCATAAATTTTTCTTTTCATGCGTGAAATTTCTTGACCGTTTTGATGCATACAATGGTTGGTCATAAATTGTGTCCTCAGTACCATACACTGCGTGAATCTCACCAAGGCATATTCGATGTCACAAGTGTTAAACACATTCTCGGGTGACAGCGATGAACATCTTTGGTGTAACACAATTTCTCTCCTCGCTTTTGCGTAGACACCAGAATCACCGGTCACGGAAACAGTAAGTATTTGAACCAATTATTACTTTCGTGGCCTTCCCGCAAGATCTCGGATTACATGGTTTGTCCGGAAAGTAGCAGGACTATTTTTTTTTTCATGGTCGAAACTTGGTAAGCCAAAGCAATATTTCTAGGCTATAGTTTGGTGGTGGGGCGACTTGCTACCAACGCACCTGTCATCGGTCACTTGCAAGCTTCTGCTGAGAATAGATCGAGTGTAAGGAGATCCCCTATCAAGGTAAACATGCCATGTTATCCCTACCATTTATTTTGTTGGAAGCAGCGTTCCAGAGTTCAATTTTACTTCAAACTCCGAGAAAATAGCACGTGATCGAGATCTATGAAATGATCAGGGCTTCTCAATGATTGATCGATTGATCGATTGATTGATTATTTGATTGATTGGTTGATTGATTTATATGTGGGATTCAGCGTCCCAAAACCACCATAAGATTACGAGAGACGCCGCAGTGGAGGGCTCCGGAAATTTCGACCACCTGGGGTTCTTTAACGTGCACCAAATTTTGAACACACGGGCCTAACACATTTCCGCCTCCATTAAACATGCAGCTGCTGCAGCCGGTATTCGATCACGCGACCTGCGGGTCAGCAGCAGAGTACCTTAGCCACTAGACCACCACGGTGGGGCCAGGACTTCTCATGGGAGTCATATCGTGAATCGTTCAAGTGTTTTTCAGTGGCACAAGTCACGGTAATGAGCCGAGCCAGATTTCCTTCAGGGACATCCCGACTAGGCATGGCATCACAAAGCTTTTTAACCGCCCTGCAGACCTGATAAAACTTTTTTATACTTCATTTCTCCCGACAGAAAAGGGTGATGAGAGCACGAAGCCGAGCACAGTATAGACCAATCAAGGAATTCTATTGATTGGTCTATACTGTGCTTGGCAATCAAGGAATTCTATTGATCGAGAGGAAGTCGAAGAAGTGTGTTTTGAATAGGAGCTGCTTCTGCTAACTCTGGCGTATTTCAGTTGTAATTTAAGTCTGTTGATCAGTTTCCGCTGCTCCCTTGGAGGGGATGGAAGTAGACCACCCCGGGCGCCTGCCGGCACCAGCGGCGTCAGTGGCGACCGCCTCCAGGAAGCGGATGGGACAAGCGAGCGACAGCGACAGTGAAGATACTCATGCTTACTATCTCAGCAGTGAGGACTTCTCAGATGACGGTTTCCAACCTGTGCTGAGCCGCAAGGCGAAGAGAAGGAACATGAGGACATCCTCATCCTCAACTATTCAAACTGTAAGTGAAGCGCCAAAATCGAACACTTATACCATCCTGTTTCTGCCTGCACTTCCTACCGTCAGCATGAAACGCCTTAACAGACAGTCTGTGTCGAGGTCTCTGGAAACGCTCGTGCCAAATGAGATCACGGACATAAGAGTGAGCGCCAGAAAGAATATACTGGCTGTGGACGTTTTGCACGCAAGTGCTTTGGGCGTTCTGCGCAGTGTAACTGACTTGTAACGCAGTGACTTGTAACGCAGTGTAACGGACGGCAACCAGGTGCGCTCTCATGTTCCCTTGGGATGTGATGTAGTAACCGGTGTGATCTACGACATTGATGTCGCTATTCCCAATAAAGACTTACAACTTCTTGTCAAGTCAACAACTGATACTCCAATTGTTGATGTCACCCGGCTAGGCAAGTCTCGCTGTGTGAAGATTGCGCTTAAGAGCACATCACTCCCCTCTCAGGTGAAGGTGGGGTACTTTAGACATGCTGTGCGGCCTTTCATTCCAAAGCCTCTCCAGTGCCGTAAATGCATGAAACTTGGACATGTGAGCAGCGTCTGCGAGAATTCGGTGGTATGCCACCGCTGCGCCGAGCACCATGAAGCGGATAAGTGCGTCGCAACTGTCAAAAAAATGCTCTAATTGCAATGGATCCCATGAAGCCACATCGAAGGACTGCTGCGGATTCAGAATGAAATTGCCATCTTGAAGGAGATGGTGCGCGATCACTCATCTCATCGAGAAGCCGCAGCTAAAGTCAGAAGGCGTCATTCACGTCGTCGTTGGTCTTCGAGGACGCCCGCTACCTCCTCGACACGTTTGCGTAATCCCTCATCAGTACCACCTCCTTTGCCTCCCAGACCACATGCCGTGGGAAAGGCTGTAAAGGACAAAGCCTGTGAGCATACCCTAACTGCGACAGAGTGGCCTGCACTTCAAAGGGAAGCAGCATCAAGCGAACCGAAGGAGCTTCATGACGGCCAGTCTGCGCTCCCGGTTCGAGATCTTTCCTACCAAGACAGGCAAGTGACTGCAATCGTCCCGGCTCGATATCTTTCCAACCAAGACAGGCAAGTGGCTGCAATCGTGCAATCATTAATTGCCACGATTCGCACGCTACTGAGCAGCATACAATCTCCGTCTGCTAAGAGTGCACTGCAAATACTGGATGCACTGAATCCAGTTCTTGCTAACTTCGTATAAGCACAATGGCTCAACAAAATCTCGACTTCCGCACTGAAGTTAAAAGTGCTTCGATTTTTCAGTGGAATGCCAGAGGCATGAAGTCCCGTATCTCGGACTTTCGCCAATTTGTTCGGGCTAATCAATTCCCTATACTTGTCATATGTGAACCAAACGTATCAACGCCTTATAGATTGTCTGGTTATGAAGCTTTTTGTTCAGCCGCTTGCGAATAACGAAGCAAAGTAATTGTTTACATTCGCACAGACTTGACTTATCTTTCGCACCCAATAAGTTCAAATGACGACAATCAGTACGTGTGTCTTCGTGTGAAGAAGAATGCAGTTTCGTTCACGCTTATTGGTGGATATATATCTCCGTCATCGCGATTTGACTGCGACAGATTAAAAGACATCATAATGAGAACCGATGGGCCTTGGATCATCACCGGTGACTTCAACGCCCATCACATGCTTTGGGGGAGCACTAGGATGAATGCCAGGGGCCGGAACATTGTTACATTTGCTTCCGATTACGACCTTTACATCATGAACGATGGTACCCCCACATATCTGCGGGGTCTCACGTATGGCAGTTGCCTTGACCTGACATTGGTGTCACGGTGCTTCTCTCACAAAGTCAAGTGGTTTTGCGATATTGAGACTCATGGGAGTGATCACATACCCACCTACGTGACGATCGATGGTATCATAAAAAATTTCTCTTCCGGTGTTGCAATTGGCACTGACTGGTCGATGTTTGCATCGCGTGTTGAGAACGCTTGCCAAAAAGGCCTCGCCTGCAGCCTGGAAAATACCATAGTGGAAGCCATGCAAGCGTCCAAATGTAAATTACCATTTTCGTCTAAAGTAACACAGTTTGACATCGAACTGGAAAAATTACTAGCTATACGAAGGCGTGCTGAACGACGATACAGACGCACAAGATCAATTTACGATCTGAGGGAAGCAAGGCGGCTCCGGAAAAGGTTCAACGACGCATTTACAAACTGGAGAGCGAACGCTGGAAAGCATTCTGCGAATCTCTAGACCCTCATAAACCGCTGTCATATATCTGGAGAACAGTTCGCGGTCTTCGCTCCTCTCCACAACAACGGCACCCTTTTAGAGCTTTGGCACTCCATCATGGAAAAACAGAACTCGAGGTGGCTGAAGAATTTTGCACGAGAGTTGCCGGGAATATTATGAACGAGAGCACCGACATCGTGATCGTTCCTGAGACGCGATTACCAGAAATGGACATTCCGTTCACCATGCAAGAACTGGAAGGTGCGTTAGTCGCTTCTAAGCGCATGTCATCGCCAGGTCCTGATGGTATTACCTATAGTGCGTTGGGACACCTTGGACAAAAAGCTAGAAAAGAACTTTTAACATGCTTCAACAACTCCTGGCTCAGCGGCAGTGTTCCCCGAGAATGGAAAATTAGTCGATTAATACCACTTTTGAAATCGGGAAAATCACCATTGGACTTCACAGCGTATCGCCCTATTGTCCTCGCAAGCTGCCTCGGAAAAGTGATGGAAAGAGTGGTTCTATTTCGTCTCGAGTGGTACTTGGAACGATACACCAAATACCCTTCTTGCATGGCAGGCTTTCGTCGGGGCCGCTCTTCCATTGACTGTGTCCTTGACTTATCGACATTTGTTCAACGAGAAAAAAGTCGCAAGCGCATATCAGTGGCACTCTTTCTTGACGTGAAGGGTGCATATGATAATGTAGCTCACGATGCCTTCCTCACTTCTCTCGCAGCAATGGGCATTGGTGGACGAATGTTTCAATGGATAAAAGATTATATAACTCGTAGGGGTTTCTTTGTACAAACATATGAGGGTACAACTGCCCAACATTACACATACTGCGGAGTACCTCAGGGAGGTGTTTTAAGCCCCACATTGTTCAATGTGGCCCTCATTGGTCTGGTGAAGGTTCTGCCAAAGTCGGTGTGCCTATCCACATACGCCGATGATATTTGCCTCTGGAGTGCTGCAGTTACTCGCCCTCAGGTGCGTGCACGAATACAGCGGGCAGCAACCCTCACAACAGCCTACCTTCAGAAACAAGGCCTAAATATATGAACTGTGAAGTGCGCGTTGATGGCTTTTACACGCAAACCAATGACGCCATACCCTGTTTACATCAATGGGCAGAGTGTCAAATATGCACGGACGCATCGTTTCCTGGGCATAATAATCGACAGAAGTCTTTCGTGGAGCCCACATTGTGCGTACTTGAAGAAGAGACTGCTATCTATTGTGCATATCATGAAATTCTTGTGCGGTAAAGCATGGGGAACTTCTGTGGCCTCCATGCTACAGCTGTACAGGGCCCTATGTCTGGGTCTATTGCGCTACAGCTAGCCGGTACTGACTAACACTTGCAAATCGAATACTCATTCATTGGAGAGTTTACAGGGTCAGGCACTGCGTATCTGCCTAGAACTGCCCCAATGCGCTTCTACTTATGCCACAATCATGCTTGCCAAAGACCATTCGGTCAGGACATATATAGTTGTGGATTGCCTCAGAGCGCACATTCGGCATGCTAGCCGTGTCCCCGACCACCACTTGGCCCTTCTACCTTCCGGAAGACCACGTGCTACGTTTTCAGACGTCATAGCCAAGCACCTAAACAGCATTCCATCAGGATATACGCCAGCTGCGAGAACGGCATGCCCTTTGTGGTGCCTCGACCAGCCGCAAGTACGTCTAGATATTCCGGGAATCAAAAAGAAAAGCAGTCACTCCAGAGTAGCATTGAAGCAAGCAACATTGCTATTATTACATGAGTTGTACTTAGACCAAACGCAGATATACACTGATGGGTCCGTCTCATCCAGCAGCTCACCAGGTGCCGCAGTAATTCCGGCTGCAGAAATGACAATCAAGTGTAAGTTGTCGCAAATGACTACATCTACGGCATCAGAGCTTGCTGCTATAAGGGCTGCTTTACAATATCTCGTTCAAGAACATCCAGGAAAATGGGTCATATTCTGTGATTCGAAGGCAGCGCTTCAGAATTTGCAGTCTGCCATGCGTAGGAGGAGCCATGACCAACTGGTACAAGAAATAAGACATTGCCATCATGAAGCTCTAGCACGAGGGCATGATATTATATATCAATGGCTGCCTGGACATATATTGGTATTACCGGAAATCAATTAGCCGATGATGCAGCCCGCTCAACTCATGAAGAAACCCGTGTAGTCCCGATTCCTCTATCAAGAAATGATGCAGCAAGACAACTTTACCTGCTGGCTCGAGATCTCACACGCACGTTCTGGTCGTCTACCAGCTTCCAAAGGTGTCAATTTTATGAACTGGATCCTTCGCTCAAGCTAAAGCTACCATCACAACTTTCCCGCTCCGATGCGACACTGTTATGCCGCCTTTGGTTGGGTGTTGCATTCACAAAGGTGTACTCCTTTCGCATTGGTATGGCAGACACTCCTACATGCGACTACTGCGGAGATGAAGAGACCATCGAACACGTCCTGTGCAGCTGCGCTTGCTACGACACACAGCGATGCCAGCTACGGATGGTTTTGAATCGACTTGACTCCGGACCATTTTGTGTGCAGAAGATACTAGGACCTTGGGCATCTGCCTCAGTTGCGCAGAAAGCAACTAAAGCACTGCTACTGTACCTTAAGTCAACAAACCTGAGCGACCGCCTGTGAACTGTGTGTGCTCCCCGAGTGTGCTCGGGATTGTGTGTACCTTCTCATCTTTCTGCAACCTCTTTTCTCCCCTTTATCCCTTCCCCAGTGCAGGGTAGCAAACCGGATGTGCGTCTGGTTAACCTCCCTGCCTTTCCTTGTATCTTTATCTCTCTCTCTCTATTGATCGAGGGAGCTTAGTAATAATAATATTATTATTAATAATATTAATAATAATAATAATAATATATTACAGTAATATTCAAGTATTTGATGTTTAGAACCACAATGTCATTAGTGATTATGAGATACACAGTTGTAGGTCACCACAAAATTTTGACCATCTAGTGTTATTTAAGGTGCCCCAACAACGCACAGTACAGAGGCCTCTAGCATGTTTGCTTCCAATTAATTTCTACCACCATGGTCGAGATCAAACCTGCGACCTTCGAGTGACAGGGCTCTGAGCATCACTTAATGTTCTGCGTTGCATGGAGCCTTCATTGATTGGCAAAGTGACAGGAAAGACTACCTTGTTGCAGGTGGGGCATACATTGAAAGGTCATTGTGTCAGGATTATCAATATGTGTTTGTTTTAATACTGTCCTACTTCTTTCCAGACCGACCATGTATACCAGACTTGAAGTGCTTAGAACGCTGATATTATATAACGTGGTTGATCGCCTGCGTCTCTCACAGTTCGTAGCTCCGATCTTATTATCGGAAAAGGAACAAAAAACAAAGAGATGACAGCATTTCTAGGGCCCTTTGGAACCATTCTGTTTTTACTATCATTTCATCAAAAAACATTACTATGTGCATTCACGTAAACAGTGCCAAAAAACAGCGAACTTCACTGTACCGATGTTCTGCAATATAAACATAATCATACTTTTTTTTTCTTTCCTCGCGTTGTGGAGCAATGTCTGCCGGGAATCAGAGATCTAGTAAATAGGATGGCTAATGTCTTGTCTGTCTTGGTCATAAATCGTATCTGAACTTTGACTGGCACACTCCCTTTCTTGTGGGAACGAGGACAGCTCTTTCATTGAAGCTCCAAATCTCTGTCGAGCTAACCTTAAAGTAATGCACGTTAACTCTTCGCAACAAATTATAATGCAAATTTTAACGTGGTTCACCATTTTTGTTCCACACACTATATGCAGCAGCCTAATGATTGCATGATTCTTTTTGTACGGAAATGCATGGATTGGTGTTGTGGTTGCTGAAATATCGTTCGGGATTTGATTTGTATAGACACCAGAAACCCACCCTACGGGCCCGGTAAGTCTGCATATAATTTTTGCACGTTAAATAAATTACTTACAGACATTATGACATTTCGTAAAGAGAGTTTCAATAACACTCGCTCATAATTATTTTACATCACCTCATTCAGGAGGTTTAGGTGTTAAGATGCCGTGATAAGGATGTTTTGATAGAAACCAAATATTGAAGCAAAAAAAACTGATATTGAGTTTTATTCGCACCTGTCCTTCAGACGCCACACACTGCTCCTTCTGTATCGGTGAGTATCTCTAGCCTTCGTTTTTTTTTCGTATAACAGATGGTCAACGATTTGTTACATGTAAAGCAACGAATGCTAATTGAGTGTGTAAACTTTGTATCAATGCAAAGCTTTTCTCCTATACCAACTTTTTCTAGCCCATTAAACAATTTCATAAACTACTGTCCAGAGTGATGAACGTTTATATGCTCATGAATTATAGACTTACTAACTTAAAACTGATTTCCCGTTCTGACGTTTTAGGTAGCAATTAATCTTGTAGGTACCATATTCAGTGCTTGTTATATTATTATTCAAATATGAGTTATAACTAAAGCCGGACCCTTCAGTGTTAAAACAAAGCCTGGTTGCTTCCTGATTACGAACGCAAAACTCCTCTTATGTCTACTGACACTCATATGAAATCAGGCACTGACTGCACCTCATTATTTCTGCAATTTCAAATGATCAGAAACGCCATCCTTCGAGAACGGAGAACAATGTCCATGAACGGCAACGTAGATTCTTTTACTCCCGTCCTGTTTTAAGTTTAATTGTGCTGCTAGTTCCCCAACAAAACGTCAGTTGTCCAGCGCAAGGTCCTTTTTTTCAGGCTGCATTTCTTTCACCCGCTTCCAGCTGTCTAATAGTTATTGCATGGATACTTCCTTCTGTGTCCATTGCCGCGCGAACATCATCGGGTCACAAGAAATGTTGCATATCTTTAATCATATTCTCAAGTACCAACGATGAAATCCTTTCGTTGGGTAACAAAATTTTCCTTCTGGCTTCCGCATAGACACCAGAATCACCGGGCACCGAAACAGTAAGTATTCAAACAAATACCTATTATTCATATGGCCTGCAGATATCATACTATAGTATGTATATCTTGCAGTAATATAGAGGACGATAACGCATCATGTGTTTGATAGCCTGAGGACTTTTAGCAGTTCGTAGTGGTGATCTAAAAGTGAGAAGACAAACAGAGAAAACACTTCCGATAATAGCATATTGAATATCATACGGCAAGCTTTCTGTTACTACTACTTCAGTAAAATAATTACGTATATGCATTGACGCTAGACAAATCGTAACTACAAATGCGAAGTTTAGAGGTAGTCATCAAAATGAATGCGATCAGGAGTCTTTTCCGACTTCTTGTTATAGAATGCCAAATGTCATGAAATAAACACTTGGTGACTGGAATGGCACCTTGTCCATCTGTTTTGTATATTCTATGTTAATGTTTTTCGAACATTGCTACTCCAGTTACGTAAAATTGCGAACAATTCAACATAACTGCAACCACCCTAACGATACCTCAAACGGCACGAAACGGCCAAGCCCATCCGCAGCACCCACCAATATTGCTCAAGGTTTAGCGTTCATAGTTGTGCAATTGTCAATAAAAAAGCAAATATTACGCATATCTGAGGCTACATAACAGCATGTCTATGTTTTGTAAGTCTGCCTTTACACTAGAAGAGGCACACACAAGTAACTCTAAAAACTAAAGCGTTTAACGCGCTGCGCTGACAGTGCAACGCGATGCTCAATACGGCGTTTCCAACGCTTTGCTACGACGGCACGGTGGTGGCACCTGCCGGTCACTTTGGATTCTACACCTTATCACCTCCGTGACTGGCGCGCACCTTTCTCCGTGGTCGCGCACGCCTTCGTTTTCGAAGATAAGTGCCAGATGGCGCTCGTGCCTAACGTGCCTAGATGCGCTTGTTCACCTCCGTTACAGGCTCGAAGCACTCTAACTCAGCGCCTTCAGAATATCATTCACCAATTTTTTTTGTGCAGAACATCAAATAAACGTTTTGTTCACTCTCTCCAGACGCAATACTATCGTCTTTAGACGACATTTACAGTGTAACATGTAGATTCGGCCAACTTTTTTTTTCAATCCTACTTCTTTCCGGACAGACCATGTATTTCAGACTTGAAGTACTTAGGACGCTGACATATCGTAACGCGTTTGATAGCCTGATAGCCTAACAGTTCGCAGCACCGATCTTATTGCCAGAAAAGGAAAAAAAACTATAAGCTACTGGTATTTCTAGTGTCCTTCGCAAGCATTTTTTTGTTGCTTCCAGTTCATCAGAAAACAATACTACTATGCATTCACTCAAAACAGTTCCATTACAACAGCGAAGTTCTCGGTACAGATGCTCTTCGATGAAAACATCGTCATGCTTCTTTTCTTTCCCTCCGTTGTGGAGCAATGACTTTCGGGAATCAGATATTTATCCAATACAGTGGCTTTTTGTCTCGTCTGTCTTGGTCGTATATTGTATTCCAACTTTGACTGGCACACTCTCTTTTATGTTGCAACCAAGACAGTTCTGCTTTTCACATGCTAAGTGTCTGTCCGAGCTAACCTGAAAGTTATGCACGTTAACTCTTCGCAACAAATCATAAGCCATTTCTTTACAAGGCCCACCTTTTTTTTATTTTTTCGCACGCTCTATGCGGCCCCCAAATGATTCTATGATTCTTTTTGTACGGAAATGCATGGATTGGTGTTGTAATTGCTGAAATAGCATTCGGGATTTCATTTGTAGACACCAGAGACGCACCCGGCAAGCTCGATAAGTCTGCATATAATTATTTAACACATTAAATGATTCAATTAAAGACACTTTGACAATTTGTATGGAGAGCTTCAATAACATCAGCTCATAATTATTCTACGTCACATCATTCAGGAAGTTTAGATGTTGAGATTGCGTGATAGATTGTTTCTTTAGAAACCAGAATCATGCAAAAAAAACTAAGCTCGAGTTTTATTCGCACCTGTCCTTCAGACGCCACACACACTGCTTCTTCTGTATTGGCGAGTATCCTTATATTTCGTTTTTTTTTTGCATAACAGATGGTCAACGATTACGTATATGTAGAGCGAAAAATGCTACTTCAGTGTGAAAACTTCGTATCAATGCGAAAGCTTTTAATTTTTCACTCTGCTTTTTCCAGCCCAATAAACAATTTCATAAACTACTGTCAAAAATGATCAACGTTTATATGCTTTATCAATTATCGACTTACCAAATTAAAACCGATCTCGCGTTGTGACGTTTCAAGTAGCAATTACCTATGTAGTAACCATATTCAGTGCTTGTTATATTACAGTCCAAACAATAGGGTATAATTAAAGCCGGACCCTTCCATGTCAAAACAAAGCCTGGTTGCTTTCTGATTACGAACGCAAACTCGTATTATGACCACTGACGCTCATATTAAATCGGGTGCTGACTGCTCCTCATTTTTTCTTCAATTTCAAATGATCAGGGAAAAATGTCCATGAACGGCATTGTAGATTCTTTTACTGGCGTTCTGTTTGAAGTTTCATTGTGCTGCTAGTTATCCAACAGAACGTCAGTTGTCCAGCGCAAGGTGCTTTATTCTGCCTCCATTTTCTTAACCCTTTTCCAGCCGTGTGATAGTTATTGCATAGATACTTCTCTATGTGTCATATGTTGCGCGAACATCATTGGGTCATATGAGATGTCGTATATCTTTAATATTATTCTCAAGTACCAATGGTGAAATCCTTTTGTCGGGTAACAAAATTTCTCTCCTGGCTTCCGCATAGACACCAGAATCACCGGGCACCGAAACAGTAAGTATTCAAACAAATACCTGTTATTCATATGGCCTGCAGATATCATGCTGTAGTATGTAAATGTGGAGTAATAATGAGGAGGATATATCATATTGTGTTCGACAGCATTACGATTTTTAGCAGTTCATAATGGCGATCTAAAAGCCAGAAGACAAATAGAAAAAGCACTTCTGATAGTAGCACACTGAATATCATGCAGCAATCCTTCTGTTACTACTAGTTTAGTAAAATAATTACGTATATGCATTCACGCCAGACAAATTGTAACTACAAATTCGAAGTTCTTTGAAGAGATAGTCATCAAATTGAGGACGATCAGGAGTCTTTTCCGTCTCCTTGTTATAGAATAACGAATATCATGAATGAGAAACATGGTGACTAGAATTACAACTTGTCTATCTGTTTTGTATATTCTATTCTAACGTTGTTTGAGCATTTCTGACGCAGTTACGGAAAATTGCAAACAGTTTAATGTAACTGCAACGTGATTCAGAACTGCATCTCTAGTCAAAACCAAAACTGCGTCCGAGACAACCCCATCGTTTTGCGCCTAATTATTTGTTGTAAACAATAATAGATTTCAAACGTATTGATACGTCTTTAGATTCGACACGATGCAAACGTTGGCACAAATGATTGTTCGTATAAATATGTTTGCGTCGTTGAATTCAGGGCTGAAATAGCTTCCGCGACTTCATTTGTAGGTTCCAGAGATGCACCTATCAGGTCCGGTGATTGTTTACGAGGCTCTCCTATGCGAGTTTCATGAATCGCAGACAAGTAATTTGACATTTGTTAGTGTGAGCTGCTTATGATCGGCACATGCCTTATATAACACGTGATTCAATAGGGCAATAGCATGGTGGGATAATCATACTGCGCTAGAAAGCACGCTGACACAGCAGCAAAAGTGCTCAAGGCACGTTTTATTTAATCTCTCTCTGAAAGGCTACACACTGCTCCTTCGGGACTCCTAAATCTTATTTTTTAATGACTGGCTTACGGGTAGTTCGCTACATATGGGAACAAGCGAAAATTGATTAAGCCTTAGAACTACATATAAACACAGAGCATTTCTCATTAAGCATGACAAATTAGTTCCCACAAACAGTATTGAGTGTTATAGGCCTTCAGCTCATTAAATGCAGTTTATCAGATGATTTCGCAATTTTTGTGGGCAATAATACTTCATTCATATATATTACTGCTACGTTGTACTACATAATTTGTTTCCATGAAAAAGCGAGCAATATCCTCTTCGAAGTTTTTCATTTATTTGTATATAATTATTATTCGGGCATCACAGGTATTTCAACGTTTTACGAAGGTCTCTATCTGTTCTAATTACTAAACCGATTATTAGTGTATTGGCTCTAGAATCTTATCGAAAAGAAGGCTTACACGACTTTCTTTACTAGCATATCCAGCTCATCAGAAACTCGCTCTCCTGGAATGAGGAAAAAAAACGATTTTCATGAAAGGCGTTGGAAACCACTTTACTTTATTATGATTTTGGTATCACTACACTCCTAATTTTTTGAACAAAGTTCACCTTACCAACATATAGTTCTCTTTTTCGGGCGTGCATTTTTTTAAACCGTTTCAATGCATACAATAGTTGAAGCGTGAATAGTGTCCTCAGACCATTTATTGCGCGCATATCATCAAGGCATATTCGATGTCACAAGTGTTAAACACATTCGCGAGCGACACCGATGAACACCTTTTTTGGGGTAACGCAATTTCTCTCCTCGCTTTTGCATAGACACCAGAATCACCGGTCACCGAAACAGTAAGTATTTGAGCCAATTATTCATTTCGTGGCTTGGAGGCGAGAACTGATGTTAGACGGCTTGTCCGGAAAGTACTAGGACTGATATTGATCCCTGGAAACAGGGTAAACAAGGGGGATCATGCTGCTCTGGTTGGGTGGTAGTGCGACTTAGCTACCACCACATCAGTCGCCAGTCGTATCTAAGATTCAGCGGAGTGTAGCACGAGGTTAAGGTTAATCCCCTATCCAGGGGGTTTGTCGTTCATACATATTTTGTTGAAGTAGCATTTGCGTTGAAATCTTATTTGAAATTCGATAAAACAGCAAGATACATGAAATGAACAAGACGGCTCACGAGAGTGATGCCATGAAAATAGACTTATCAAATACATTATATCAGATGTTTTAGCAACGTATATAAGCACTAACGTCTTAATGTATTACAATAATTCGACGTAGATACAAATTATAACCTTGTGCGAATTCGGAGTGATGTCCTCTTCTCTGTTTCTTATTTGTTGCCGAATCATAATCACTCGTGCACCAAGGGCGCATCGGCTTTTTTATGAAAGTTAATATTCTTTTTCAGTGCTAAACCAAATATTTTTGTATTTACCATGAATACTTATCCAAACTGTGGCAGATGCTTGATCTTTTTATCACAATTTCAGCTGATTGAAACTCACTCATTTAGAATGCGAAACAAGAAACATTTTTCATGCGGGGCATCGTCGATCAGTTTACTCGAACCAGGCTTTTGGTTCTGTTACGCTCTTGATTCTCCGATCAAACTCGACTTGGCCATCGTGCATTTCTCTTTTCTGCCTAGAATTTCATTGTCCTTTCAATGCGTATAAAGTTTCAGGCATAGATACTGTCCTCATTGTAGTAAACGCGTGAATTTGGTCGGGTTTATTGGATGTCACAAGTTTTCAACTACATTCTCAAGTGCCAGCGATGAACTCCTTCTTTCGGGTAACACAACTTCTCTCTTCGTTTTTTCGTAGACACCAGAATCACCTGGCACCAAAACAGTGAGTATTTGAACCAGTTGATATTTTCGTGGCCTTCCGGCAAGATCTCGGATTACATGGTTTGTCTGGAAAGTAGCAGAACTATTTTTTTTTCACGGTCAGAACTTGGCAAACCAAAGTAATGTTCTTAGACTAGTAAGATGGTAGAGCGACTTGCTACCAATGAACCTTTTACCGGTCTCCTGCAAGCTTCTGATGAGAGTATATTGAGTGTAAGGAGAACCCCTGTCAAGATGAAATGCTATTCCCACCGTAAATTTTGTTATATCAGCGTTGCAGAGTGCAATCTTACTTCAAATTGGATAAAACGGTGCGTGATCGAGATCTATTACATCAACTGGGCTGCTCATGGCAGTGATATCATGAGTCGTTCAACTGTTTTTCCGCGGCACGAACCATTTTGTGAAGGAAGTGAGCGAGTTCAAAAGAGTTGATGGTCAAGACGCCTTTTAACGTCAAAAAAAAAAAAATCACGATCATGTGCCGAGCCAGATTTATCTCACACTTCCTCACTAGGCACGGCTTCACAAAGCTTTTTTAACCGCCCTCCAGACCTGATACAACATTTTTAGGCATCATGTCTCCCGACGGAAAAAGGTGATGAGAACACGAAGCCGAACACAGTATTGGCAAATCAAAGAATCCTATTGTTCGAGGGAGCTGAGTATTAGTATCCTTATGATTATATTATTATTATTATTATTATTATTATTATTATTATTATTATTATTATTATTATTATTATTATTATTATTATTATTATTATTATTATTATTATTATTATTATTATTATTATTATTATCTTGTGCATGATGTCCCAAACACCATGTAATTAAGAGATACGCAGTTGTAGGGCTCCAAAATTTTGACCATGTAGTGTTATTTGACGTGCCCCAACATCGTACAGTACACAGGCCTCTAGCATGTTTGGCTCTATTTAAATTCTACCGCCGTGTTCAAGATCAAACCCGTGACCATCGAGTGAAAGGGCGCTGAGCAGCACTCATTTTTCTGCATTACATGCAGCCTTCACTGGTTGGCATAGTGACAGAAAATACTTCTTCGAAGAAGTTGCAGCATACTCTTCAAGCTATCTGTGTCGAAATTCTCATTAAGAGTTTTTTTTTTATTCGTTCCTACTTCTTTCCGGACAGACCGTGTACGTCAGACTAGGAATATTTATGACGATAACATATCGTAACGTGTTTGATAGCCTGGGAGCCTAACAATTCCTAGCCTCGATGTTATTGCCAGAAAAGAAAAAAACTTAAAGAGAGTAGTATTTCTAGTGTCCTGCGCGAGCATTCAGTAGTGATTCGCAGTTCGTCAACAAACACTACTACTATGCATTCACGTAAAACAGTAGTATGAAACAGCGAAGTTTTTGGTGCAGATCTCCTGCAATATGAACATACTACCGCAGCTTTTCTTTTGTCGTGTTGTGAAGCAATGTCTTTCGGGAATTATAGATTTAGCCAATAGGATAGCTATTGTCTCTCTCTCTTGGTCGTATATTGTATGTTAACTTTGACTGGCACACTCACTGTCATAGTGGAACGAGGACTGCTATGTTCTTCAGATTCCAAATCTGTGCGCGAGCTAACCTCAAAGTTATGCACGTTAACTCATCGCAACAAACTATAATGCATATCTCAACATGGTTCACCGTTCTTGTTCCACACACTATATACACTATATGCGGCAGCCTAACGATGGTATGATTTTTTGTATGGAAATGCATGGATTGGTGTTCGTAATTGCTGAAATAGCATTCGGTATTTCATTTGTAGACACCAGAGACGCACCCTACGGGCCCGGTAAGTCTGCATATATTTTTTTCACACAAAAAAAGAATTATTTAGACATTAGTACATTTAGTACCGTGAGTTTCAATAACATCAGCTTATAATTATTCTACGTCACATCACTCAAGAGGTGTAGATGTTGAGATTCCATGATCAGGATGTTTTGAGAGAAACCATATTGATGCAAAAAAAATTGATGGAGTTCTATTCACACCTGTCCTTCAGACGCCACACACTGCTCCTTCTGTATCGGTGAGTATCTCTAACATTCGTTTTTTTTTTCGCATAACAGGCGATCAACGATTATTTATATGTAACGTAACCAATGCTAATTGAGTGTGAAAACTTTGTATTATTGCCAAAGCTTTTTCTCCTATACCAGCTTTTTCTAGGCCAATAAACAAATTTCAGAAACTACTCTTCATAGTGATGAACGTTTATAGGTTATATATATCATAGACTTATCAACTTAAGACTGATCTCGCGTTCTGACGAGTCAGGTAGCAAATACTACTGTAGTAACCATATTCAGTGTTTGTTATAATATAACCCAAACAATAGGGTATAACTAAAGCCGGACTCTTCCGTGTTAAAACAAAGCCTGGTTGCTTTCTGATTACAAACGCAAAACTCGTCCTATGTCCACTTACACTCATATTAAATCAGGCGCTGACTGCACCTCATTATTTCTGCAATTTCAAAAGTTCAGAAACGCCATCCTTTGAGAACGGGGAACAATGTCCATGAACGGCATCGTAGATTCTTTCACTCGCGTCCTGTTTGAAGTTTCATTGTATTGCTAGTTCTCCAACAAAACGTCCGTTGTCCAGCGCAAGGACCTTTTTTTCGCCTACATTTTCTTCGCCCCTTTCCAGCCGTGTAATAGTTATTCAATGGATACTTCTCTATGTGTCCTATGTTGTGCGAACACAATCGGGTCATATGAGATGTCGTATATCTTAAATCATATTCTCAATTACCAACGATGAAATCCATTTGTCGGGTAACAAAGTTTCTTTCCTGGCTTTCCGTATAGACACCAGAATCACCGGCAACCGAAATAGTAAGTATTTTAACGAATGCTTGTTATTCATATGGCCTGCAGATATCATGCTGTAGTATGTAAACATTGGAGTAATAATGAGGACCATATATCATAGTGTGTTCGAGAGCCTGAGTATTTCATTTTCAGCAGTTTGTAGTGGCGATCCTAAAGCGAGAAGAGAAACAAAAAAAAACACTCCCGATAATAGCATTTTGAATATGATCCGGCAAGCCTTACTGCTAATTGAGTAAAATAATTACGCTTGTGCATTGACGCCAGACAAAGCGTCAATACCATTGTGAAGTTCTTTGTAGACATTGTCATCAAAACGAAGACGATCAGGAGTCTTTTTCGCCTCTTTGGTATGGAATAACCCATGTCATGAGGTAAAGCTTTGCGACTGGAATTACAATTTCTCCATCTGTTTTGTATATACTATGCTAACGTTATTTTAACATTGCTGACGCAGTTACTAGAATTTAGAACGATTCAACGTAACTTCAACGTAATTTAGGACTTCAGCTCTCTTCAAAACCAAAAACTGCATCCGAGACAACCCCAATGTTGTGCGCTTAATTATACGAAGCAAACAATAATAGATTTCTAACGTAGTCCGTCTTTCTATTCGACATGATGTAAAAGCTGGTACAAGTGATTGTTCGTATAAACATATGTTTGCCTCGTTGAAATCACGGCTGAAATATCTTCCGCGATTCCATTTGTAGGCATCATAAACGCACCCATCAGGCTCAGGCATTGTTTACAAGGCTCTCCTATACAAGTTTTATGAATTGCAGACAAGGAATTTGACATTTGTTAGTGGGAGCTCCCCATTATCGGCACATGACTCATCTAACACGTGATTCAGTAGGGCATTAGTGTGGTGGGATAATCATGCTGTGCTAGAAAGCACAATGACACAGCTGCAAAAGAGCTCTAAGCCGGTTTTATTTATTCTACCTTTGAAAGACCACACAGTTCTCCTTCTAGACTGGTGAATCTTATTTTTTATTGACTGGAGAACAGTGTGGGGAGCTTTATGCATATGGGAACAAAAGAAAATTGAATAATTCTTACAACTTTATGTAAACGCAGACCATTTTCTTCAACGTTCTTATCTCATTACGCATGACAAATTAGTGCGCACAATCAATAATGTGGTCTCTGTAAGCCATCGACTCAAAAATGTAATTAATGAGATGGTTTCACAAATTTAGTGGGCATTAATACTTTATTGTTAAGTATTACTGCTAAAGGGAACTAAATAATAGGTTAGCGAGCAATGTCCTCTTCGCTGTTTTTTATTCCATTGAATACAATTGTTATTCGGCCATGACAGGCATTTCATTGTTTTACGAAGGTCTCTGTTTAATAACTAAGCAAATATATGTGTATTGGCTCTGGATACTTATCGAAAAACAGGCTTATACTGGACTTTTATTAGTAGCATATAAAGCTGATCTGAAACGCTCTCCTCTAGAATGAGAAACGAGAAATGTTTTTCAAGGGCGTAGGGGACCGCTTTACTGTACCATGTTTTTGGTATCGCTACGCTCCTAAATCTCCGAACAAATGTTACCTTACCAGCATAAATTTTTCTTGTCATGCGTGAAATTTCTTAAATGCTTTGATGCATACAATGGTTGGTCATAAATTGTGTCCTCAGTAGCATACACTGCACGAATCTCACCAAGGCATATTCGATGTCACAAGTGTTAAACGCATTCTCGGGTGACAGCGATGAACATCTTTGGTGTAACACAATTTCGCTCCTCGCTTTTGCATAGACACCAGAATCACCGGGCACGGAAATAGTAAGTATTTGAACCAATTATTACTTTCGTGGCCTTCCGGTAAGAAATCGGAGAACATGGTTTGTCCGGAAAGTAGCAGGACTATTTTTTTTCACGGTCGAAACTTGGTAAGCCAAAGCAATGTTTCTAGGCTATTGTTTGGTGGTGGGGCGACTTGCTACCAACGCACCTGTCATCGGTCACTTGAAAGCTTCTGCTGAGAATAGATCGAGTGTAAGGAGAACCCCTATTAAGGTAAACATGCCATGTTATCCCTACCATATATTTTGTTGGGAGCAGCGTTCCAGAGTTCAATTTTACTTCAAACTCGATAAAATAGCACGTGATCGAGATCTATGACATGATCAGGACTTCTCAATGATTGATCGATTGATTGATTGATTGATTGATTATTTGATTGATTTTTTGATTGATTTATAAGTGGGATTTAACGTCCCAAAACCACCATAAGATCACGAGAGACGCCGCAGTGGAGGGCTCCGGAAATTTCGACCACCTGGAGTTCTTTAACGTGCTCGAAAATTTGAGCACACGGGCCTAACACATTTCCGCCTCCATTAAACATGCAGCTGCCGCAGCCGGTATTCGATCCCGCGACCTGCGGGTCAGCAGCAGAGTACCTTAGCCACTAGACCACAACGGTGGGGCCCGGACTTCTCATGGGAGTCATATCGTGAATCGTTCAAGTGTTTTTCAGTGGCACAACCAATTTTGTGAAGGAAGAGAACAAGCTGAGAACGGGCGATGGTCAGGACGCACTTTAACGGTAAAATGTCACGGTAATGAGCCGAGCCAGATTTCCTTCAGGGACTTCCCGACAAGTCTTGGCATCACAAAGCTTTTTAACCGCCCTGCAGGCTTGATAAAACTTTTTTAGACTTCCTGTCTCCCGACGAAAAAGGGTGATGAGAGCACGAAGCGGAGCACAGTATATAGGCCACTCAAGGAATTCTATTGATCGGGGGAGCTTAGTAATAATAATAATAATAATAATAATATTAATAATAATAATAATAATAATAATAATAATAATAATAATAATAATAATTTTAACAATAATAATAATCAAGTGTTTGATGCTTAGAACCACAATGTGATTAGTGATTATGAGATACACAGTTGTAGGTCACCAAAAACTTTGACCATCTAGTGTTATTTAACGTGCCCGAACAACGCACAGTACACAGGCCTCTAGCATGTTTGCCTCTAATTAATTTCTATCGCCATGGTCGAGATCAAATCATGCGACCTTCGAGTGACAGGGCTCTGAGCAGCACTTAATGTTCTGCGTTGCATGGAGCCTTCATTGATTGGCAAAGTGACAGGAAAGACTACATTGTTGCAGGTGGGGCATACATTGAGAGGTCATTGTGTCAGGATTATCAATATGTGTTTGTTTTAATACTGTCCTACTTCTTTCCGGACAGACCATGTATTCCAGACTTGAAGTGCTTAGGACGCTGATATATTATAACGTGGTTGATCGCCTGCGTCTCTCACAGTTCGTAGCTCTGATCTTATTATCGGAAAAGGAACAAAAAACAAAGAGAAGACAGCATTTCTAGGGCCCTGCGGAACCATTCTGTTTTTACTCTCATTTCATCAAAAAACATTGCTATGTGCATTCACGTAAACAGTGCCAAAAAAACAGCGAACTTCACTGTGTCGATGTTCTGCAATATAAACATGATCATACTTTTTTTTCTTCCCTCGCGTTGTGGAGCGATGTGTGTCGGGAATCAGAGATCTAGTAAATAGGATGGCTAATGTTTCGTCTGTCTTGGTCATAAATCGTATCATAACTTTGACTGGCACACTCCCTTTTTTGTGGGAACGAGGACAGCACTTTCATTGAAGCTCCAAATCTCTGTCGAGCTAACCTTAAAGTAATGCACGTTAACTCTTTGCAACAAATTATAATGCAAATTTTAACGTGGTTCACCATTTTTGTTCCACACACTATATGCGGCAGCCTATTGATTGCATGATTTTTTGTACGGAAATGCATAGATTGGTGTTGTGGTTGCTGCAATATTGTTCGGGATTTGATTTGTAGACACCAGAAACGCACCCTACGGGCCCGGTAAGTCTGCATATAATTTTTTACACGTTAAATAAATTACTTACAGACATGACATTTCGTAAAGAGACTTTCAATAACACTCGCTCATAATTATTTTACATCACCTCATTCAGGAGGTTTTGATGTTGAGATGCCTTGATAAGGATGTTTTGATAGAAACCATATATTGAAGCAAAAAAAACTGATATTGAGTTTTATTCGCACCTGTCCTTCAGACGCCACACACTGCTCCTTCTGTATCGGTGAGTATCTCTAACATTCGTTTTTTTTTCGCATAACACATGGTCAACGATTTGTTATATGTAAAGCAACGAAGTGGAAACTTTGTATGAATGCAAAACTCTTCTCCAATACCAACTTTTTTGAGCCCATTAAACAATTTCATAAACTACTGTCCAGAGTGATGAACGTTTATATGCTCAATGAATTATAGACTTACCATGTTAAAACTGATCTCCCGTTCTGACGTTTTAGGTAGCAATTACCCTTGTAGTTACCATATTCAGTGCTTGTTATATTATGATTCCAACAATAGGGTATAACTAAAGCCGGACCCTTCCATGTTGAAACAAAGCCTGGGTGCTTTCTGATTACGAACGCAAAACTCGTCTTATGTCAACAGACACTCTTATAAAATCAGGTGCTGACTGCACCTCATTATTTCTGCAATTTGAAACGATCAGAAATGCCATCCTTCGAGAACGGGGAACAATGTCCATGAACGGCATCGCAGATTCTTTTACTCGCGTCCTGTTTTAAGTTTCATTGTGCTGCTAGTTCCCGAACAAAACATCAGTTGTCCAGCGCAAGGTCCTTTTTTTCGGGCTGCATTTTCTTCACCCGCTTCCAGCTGTCCAATAGTTATTGCATGGATACTTCCCTCTGTGTCCATTGCTGCGCGAACATCATCGGGTCACATGAGATGTTGCATATTTTCAATGATATTCTCAAGTACCAACGATGAAATCCCTTTGTTGGGTAACAAAATTTCTCTTCTAACTTCCACATAGACACCAGAATCACCGGGCACCGAAACGGTAAGTATTCAAACAAATACCTATTATTCATATGGCCTGCAGATATCAAACTACAGTATGTAAATCTTGCAGTAATAATGAGGACGATAAATCATAATGTGTTCGACCGCCTGAGGATTTTTATCTTGTAGTGGCGATCTAAAAGCGAGAAGACAAACAGAAAAAACACTTCCGATGATAGCATATTGAATATCATACGCCAAGCTTTCTGTTTCTACTACTTGGTAAATAATTACGCAAATGCATTGACGCTAGACAAATCGTTACTACAAATGCGAAGTTTAGAGATAGTCGTCAAAATGAATGCGATCAGGAGTCTTTTCCGACTTCTTGTTATAGAACAACGAATGTCATGAGTGTAAACACTTGGTGACTGGAATGACACCTTGTCCATCTGTTTTGTATATTCCATGTTAATGTTGTTTGAACATTGCTGGTCCAGTTACGTAAAATTTCGAACAATTCAACGTAACTGCAACCGCCATAACGATACCTCAAACGGCACCAAACGGCCAAGCCCATCCGCAGCACCCACCAATATTGCTCAAGGTTTAGCGTTCATAGTTGTGCAATTGTCAATTTAAAAAGCAAATATTGCGCATATCTGAGGCTCCATAACAACATGTCTGTTTTGTAAGTCTGCCTTTACACTAGAAGAGACACACGCAAGTAACTCTAAAAACTGTAGCGTTTAACGCGCTGCGCTGACAGTGCAACGCGATGCTCAATAAGGCGTTTCCAACGCTTTGCTACGACGGCACGGTGGTGGCACCTGCCCGTCACTTTGTATTCTACACCTTATCACCTCCGTGACTGGCGCGCACCTTTCTTCGTGGTCGCGCATGCCTCCGTTTTTGAAGATAACTGCCAGATGGCGCTCGTGCCTAACATGCCTAGATGCGCTTGTTCACCTCCATTACACGCTCGAGGAACTCTAACTCAGTGCCTTCAGAATACCATTCACCAATTTTTTTGCGCAGAACATCAAATAAACGTTTTGTTCACTCTCCCCAAACGCAAGACTATCGTCTTTCGACGACATTTATAGTGTAACATGTAGATTCGTGTCAATTTTTTTTTCAATCCTACTTCTTTCCGGACAGACCATGTATTTCAAAATTGAAGTACTTAGGACGCTGGCATATCGCAACGCGCTTGATAGCCTGATAGCCTGACAGTTCGCAGCCCCGATCTTATTGCCAGAAAAGGAAAAAAACTATAAGGTACTGGTATTTCTAATCTCTTTCGCAAGCATTTTTTTGTTGCTTCCAGTTCATCAGAAAACATTACTACTATGCATTCACGTAAAACAGTGCCATTACAACAGCCAAGTTCTCGGTTGCTCTTCGATGAAAACATCATCATGCTTCTTTTCTTTCCCCCCGTTCTGGAGCAATGACTTTTGTGAATCAGATATTTAGCCAATACGATGGCGTTTGTCTCGTCTGTCTTGGTCGTATATTGTATTCCAACTTTGACTGGCACACTCGCTTTTATGTGGGAACGAAGACAGTTCTGTTGTTCACATTCTAAGTTTCTGCTCGAGCTAAGCTGAAAGTTATGCACGTTAACTCTTCGCAACAAACCATTATGCATTTCTTAACGTGCTTCACCACTTTTTTTTCACACCCTTCATGCGGCACCCAAATTATTGTATGATTCTTTTTGTACGAAAATGCATGGATTGGTGTTGTAATTGCTGAAATAGCATTCGCAATTTCATTTGTAGACACCAGAGACGCAGCCTACAGGCCCGGTAAGTCTTCTTATAATTCTTTACACGTTAAATGAATCATTTACAGACATGACATTTCGTATGGAGAATTTCAATAACATCAGCTCATAATTATTTTACGTCACATCATTCAGGAAGTTTAGATGATGAGATTGCGTGATAGAATGTTTTCTTAGAAACCAGAATGAAGCAAAGAAAAAAGTAAGCTTGAGTTTTATTCGCACCTGTCCTTCAGACACCGCACACTCCTCCTTCTGTATCGGTGAGTATCCTTATCTTTCGTTTTTTTTTCTTTTTTTGCATAACAGATGGTCAACGATTACGTATATGTAGAGCAACAAATGCTACTTCAGTGTGAAAACTTCGTATCAATGCGAAAGCTTTTATATTTTTCACTCAGCTTTTTCGAGCCCAATAAACAATTTCATAAACTACTGTCAAAAATGATCAACGTTTATATGCTTTATCAATTATCGACTTACCAAATTAAAACCGATCTCGCGTTGTGACGTTTCAAGTAGCAATTACCTATGTAGTAACCATATTCAGTGCTTGTTATATGACAGTCCAAACAATACGGTATAATTAAAGCCGGACCCTTCCATGTCAAAACAAAGCCTGGTTGCTTTCTGATTACGAACGCAAAAATCGTCTTATGTCCACTGACACTCATATTAAATCGGGTGCTGACTGCACCTCATTTTTTCTGCAAATTCAAATGATCAGGGAAAAATGTCCATGAACGGCATTGTAGATTCTTTTACTGGCGTTCTGTTTGAAGTTTCATTGTGCTGCTAGTTATCCAACAGAACGTCAGTTGTCCAGCGCAAGGTGCTTTATTCTGCCTCCATTTTCTTAACCCTTTTCCAGCCGTGTGATAGTTATTGCATAGATACTTTTCTATGTGTCCTATGTTGCGCGAACATTATTGGGTCATATGAGATGTCGTATATCTTTAATACTATTCTCAAGTACCTATGGCTAAATCCTTTTGTCGAGTAACAAAATTTCTTTCCTGGCTTCCGCATAGACACCAGAATCACCGGGCACCGAAACAGTAAGTATTCAAACAAATACCTCTTAATTATATGGCCTGCAGATATCATGCTGTAGTATATAAATGTGGAGTAATAATGAGGAGGATATATCATATTGTGTTCGACAGCCTTACGATTTTTAGCAGTTCATAATGGCAATCTAAAAGCCAGAAGACAAATAGAAAAAGCACTTCTGATAGTAGCACACTGAATATTATGCAGCAATCCTTCTGTTACTACTAGTTTAGTAAAATAATTACGTATATGCATTCACGCCAGACAAATTGTAACTACAAGTTCGAAGTTCTTTGAAGAGATAGTCATCAAATTGAGGACGATCAGGAGTCTTTTCCGTCTCCTTGTTACAGAATAACGAATGTCATGAATGAGAAACATGGTGACTAGAATTACAACTTGTCTATCTGTTTTGTGTATTCTATTCTAACGTTGTTTGAGCATTTCTGACGCAGTTACGGAAAATTGCAAACAATTTAACGTAACTGCAACGTGATTCAGAACTGCATCTCTAGTCAAAACTAAAACTGCGTCCGAGACAACCCCATCGTTGTGCGCCTAATTATTTGTTGTAAACAATAATAGATTTCAAACGTATTGATACGTCTTTAGATTCGACACGATGCAAACGTTGGCACAAATGATTGTTCGTATAAATATGTTTGCGTCGTTGAATTCAGGGCTAAAATAGCTTCCGCGACTTCATTTGTAGGTTCCAGAGATGCACCTATCAGGTTCGGTGATTGTTTACGAGGCTCTTCTATGCGAGTTTCATGAATCGCAGACAAGTAATTTGACATTTGTTAGTGTGAGCTGCTTATGACCGGCACATGCCTTATATAACACGTGATTCAATAGGGCAATAGCATGGTGGGATAATCATACTGCGCTAGAAAGCACGCTGACACAGCGGCAAAAGTGTTCAAGGCACGTTTTATTTAATCTCTCTCTGAAAGGCTACACACTGCTCCTTCGGGACTCCTAAATCTTATTTTTTAATGACTGGCTTACGGGTAGTTTGCTACATATGGGAACAAGCGAAAATTGATTAAGCCTTACAACTACATATAAACACAGAGCATTTCTCATTAAGCATGACAAATTAGTGCCCACAAACAGTATTGAGTGTTATAGGCCTTCAGCTCATTAAATGCAGTTTATCAGATGATTTCGCAATTTTTGTGGGCAATAATACTTTATTCATATATATTACTGCTACGTTGTACTACATAATTTGTTTCCATGAAAAAGCGAGCAATATCCTCTTCGAAGTTTTTCCTTTATTTGTATATAATTATTATTCGGGCATCACAGGTATTTCAACGTTTTACGAAGGTCTCTATCTGTTCTAATTACTAAACCGATTATTAGTGTATTGGCTCTGGAATCTTATCGAAAAGAAGGCTCATACAGGACTTTCTTTACTAGCATATCCAGCTCATCAGAAACTCACTCTCCTGGAATGAGGAAATAAACGTTTTTCATGAAAGGCATTGGAAACCACTTTACTTTATTATGATTTTGGTATCACTACACTCCTAATTTTTTGAACAAAGTTCACCTTACCAACATAAAGTTCTCTTTTTCGGGCGTGCATTTTTTTAAACCGTTTCAATGCATACAATAGTTGAAGCGTGAATAGTGTCCTATGACCATATATTGCGCGCATATCATCAAGGCATATTGGATGTCACAAGTGTTAAACACATTCGCGAGCGACAGCGATGAACACCTTTTTTAGGGTAACGCAATTTCTCTCCTCTCTTTTGCATAGACACCAGAATCACCGGTCACCGAAACAGTAAGTATTTGAGCCAATTATTCATTTCGTGGCTTGGAGGCGGGAACTGATGTTACACGGCTTGTCCGGAGAGTACTAGGAGTGATATTGATCCCTGGAAACTGGGTAAACAAGGGGAATCATGCTACACTGGTTGGGCGGTAGTGCGACTTGGCTACCACCGCATCAGACGCCGGTCGTATCTAAGATTCAGTGGAGTGTAGCACGAGGTTAAGGTTAATCCCTATCCAGGGGGTTTGTCGTCCATACATATTTTGTAGAAGCAGCATTTGCGTTCAAATCTTATTTCAAATTCGATAAAACAGCAAGATACATGAAATGAACAAAACGGCTCACGAGAGTGATGCCATGAAAATAGACTTATCAAATACATTATATCAGATGTTTTGGCAACGTATATAAGCAATAACGTCTTAATGTATTACAATAATTCGACGTAGATACAAACTATAACCTTGTGCGAATTCGGAGTGATGTCCTCTTCTCTGTTTTTTATTTTTTGCCGAATCATATTCACTCGTGTACCAAGGGCGCATCGGTTTTTTTACGAAAGTTATTATTTTTTTCAGTGCTAAACCAAATATCTCTGTATTTACCATGAATACTTATCCAAACTGTGGCAGATGCTTGACCTTTTTATCACAATTTCAGCTGATTGAAACTCACTCATTTAGAATGCGAAACAAGAAACATTTTTCATGCGGGGCATCGTCGATCAGTTTACTCGAACCAGGCTTTTGGTTCTGTTACGCTCTTGATTCTCCGATCAAACTCGACTTGGCCATCGTGCATTTCTCTTTTCTGCCTACAATTTTATTGTCCTTTCGATGCGTATAATGTTTCAGGCATAGATACTGTCCTCATTGTTGTATATTGCGTGAATTTAGTCCGGTTTATTGGATGTCACAAGTTTCAAAAACATTCGCAAGTGCCAGCGATGAACTCCTTCTTTCGGGTAACACAACTTCTCTCCTCGTTTTTTCGTAGACACCAGAATCACCTGGCACCGAAACAGTGAGTATTTGAACCAGTTGATACTTTCGTGGCCTTCCGGCAAGATTTCGGATTACATGGTTTGTCTGGAAAGTAGCAGAACTATTTTTTTTTCACGGTCAGAACTTGGCAAACCAAAGTAATGTTCTTAGGCTAGTAGGATGGTAGGGCGACTTGCTACCAATGAACCTTTTACTGGTCTCCTGCAAGCTTCTGATGAGAGTATATTGATTGCAAGGAGAACCCCTGTCAAGATGAAATGCTATTCCCACCGTAAATTTTGTTATATCAGCGTTGCAGAGTGCAATCTTACTTCAAACTGGATAAAACGGTGCGTGATCGAGATCTATTACATCAACTGGGCTGCTCATGGCAGTGATATCATAAGTCGTTCAACTGTTTTTCCGCGGCACAATCTATTTTGTAAAGGAAGTGAGCGATTTGAAAAGAGTTTAGGGTCAAGACACCTTTTAACGTCAAAAAAAATTCACGACAATGCGCCAAGCTGAATTTCTCTCAAACACTTCCCGTATAGGCACGGCATCGCAAAGCTTTTAGCCGCCCTCCAGACCTGATACAACCTTTTTAGGCGTCACGTCTCCCGACGTAAAAAGGTGATGAGAACACGAAGCCGAACACAGTATTGGCCAATCAAGGGGTCATTTTGTTCCAGAGAGCTGAATATTATCATTATTATTATTCAGTAAAAATATAATAATAATAATAATAATAATAAACATAATAATCGGGTGTTTGATGTTTAGAACCACAATGTGATTAGTGATTATGAGATACACAGTTGTAGGTCACCAAAAATTTTGACCATCTAGTGTTATTTAACGTGCCCCAACAACGCACAGTACACAGGCCTCTAGCACCTTTGGCTCTAATTAATTTCTACCGCCATGTTCGAGATCAAACCTGCGACCTTCGAGTGACAGGGCTCTGAGCAGTACTTAATGTTCTGCGTTGCATGGAGCCTTCATTGATTGGCAAAGTGACAGGAAAGACTACCTTGTTGCAGGTGGGGCATACACTGAAAGGTCATTGTGTCAGAATTATCAATATGTGTTCGTTTATTACTGTCCTACTTCTTTCCGGACAGACCATGTATTCCAGACTTGAAGTGCTTAGGACGCTGATATACTATAACCTGGTTGATCGCCTGCGTCTCTCACAGTTCGTAGCTCCGATCTTATTATCGGAAAAGAAACAAAAAACAAAGAGATGACAGCATTTCTAGGGCCCTGCGGAACCATTCTGTTTTTACTCTCATTTCATCAAAAAACATTACTATGTGCATTCACGTAAACAGAGCCAAAAAACAGCGAACTTCACTGTGTCAATGTTCTGCAATATAAACATGATCATACTTTTTTTTTCTTTCCTCGCGTTGTGGAGCAATGTCTGTCGGGAATCGGAGATCTAGTAAATAGGATGGCTAAAGTCTCGTCTGTCTTGGTCGTATATTGTATCTTAACTTTGACTGGCACACTCACTTTCTTGTGAGAACGAGGACACCTCTTTTATTGAAGCTCCAAATCTCTGTCCGAGCTAACCTTAAAGTAATGCACGCTAACTCTTCGCAACAATTTATAATGGAAATTTTAACTTGGTTCACCGTTTTTGTTCCACACACTATATGCGGCAGCCTAATGATTTCATTATACTTTTTGTACGAAAATGCATGGATTGGTGTTGTAATTGCTGAAATAGCATTCGCTATTTCATTTGTAGACACCAGAGACGCAGCCTACAGGCCCGGTAAGTCTTCTTATAATTCTTTACACGTTAAATGAATCATTTACAGGCATGACATTTCGTATGGAGAATTTCAATAACATCAGCTCATAATTATTTTACGTCACATCATTCAGGAAGTTTAGATGATGAGATTGCGTGATAGAATGTTTTCTTAGAAACCAGAATGAAGCAAAGAAAAAACTAAGCTTGAGTTTTATTTGCACCTGTCCTTCAGACACCGCACACTCCTCCTTCTGTATCGGTGAGTATCCTTATCTTTCGTTTTTTTTTCTTTTTTTGCATAACAGATGGTCAACGATTACGTATATGTAGAGCAACAAATGCTAATTCACTGTGAAAAGTTCGCATAAATGCGAAAGCTTCTACTTTTTTACTCAGCTTTTTTGAGCCCAATAAACAATTTCATAAACTACAGTCAAGAATGATCAACGTTTATATGATTTAAGAATTAGACTTACCAACTTAAAACCAATCTCGCGTTCTGGCGTTTAGATAGCAATTACCCTTGTAGTTACCATATCCAGTGCTTGTTATATTTTATTCCAAACAATAGGGTATAATTAAAGCCGGACCCATCCGTGTTAAAACAAAGCCTGGTTGATTTCTGATTACGAACGCAAAACACGTGTTATGTCCACTGACACTCACATGAAATCAGGCGCTGACTGCACCTCATTATTTCTGCAATTTCAAGTGATAAGAAACACTATCTTCGAAAATGACGAACATCGTCCATGAAAGCAATTGCAGATTCTCTGACTTGCGTCCTGTTTTAAGTTTCACTATAATGCTATAGTTCTCCAACAAAACATAAGTTGTCCAGCCCAAGGTCCTTTTTTCGTGCTAAATTTCCTTCGCCCGTTTCCAGCCGTGTAATATCTATTGCATGGATACTTCCCTTTGTGTCCTACTTCTCGCGATCATAATCAGGGCAAATTAGATGTCAGATATCTTTAATCATATATTCAAGTGCTAACGAATAAATGATTTGTCGGGTAACAAAATTTCTCTTCTGGCTTCCGCATAGACACCAGAATCACCGGGCACCGAAACAGTAAGTATTCAAGCAAATACGTGTTGTTTATATGGCCAGCAGATATCATATTGTAGTTTGTAAATGTTGGGGTAATAATGAGGACAATATATCATAATGTGTTCGACCATCCGTGTATTTATAGCAGTTCGTAGTGGCGATCCTAAAGCGAGAAGAGAAATAAAAAAGCACCCTGATAATAGCATTTTGACTATCATACGGCAAGCCTTCTGTTACTGCTAGGTAGGTAAAATAATTACTTATAAGCACTGACGCTAGACAAAACGTCACAACAACTGCGAAATTCTTAGTACAGATAGTCTTCAAAATGAAGACTATCAGGAGCCTTTTCCGTCTCCTTGTCATGGAATAACGTATGTCATGAGTTATAAACTTCGTGACTAGAACTGCAATGTGTCCATTTGTTTTGTATATTCTATGCTCACTTTGTTCAAACAGGGCCGGCGCAGTTACGTTGCATTGCGAACCATTCAACGTATCTGACGTAATTCAGGACTGCAGCTTTGTTCAAAACCGAAAGCTGCGTCCGAGACTACCTAATTGTTGTGCACCTTATTATTCGCAGTAAACATTCAGAGATTTGTAACGTAATCAGCATATCGATTCAACATGATGTAAAAGTTGGCACTAATGATTGTTCGTAAAAAGATATGTTTGTGTCGTTGAAATTAGGGCTGGAATAAATTGCGGAATTTCATTTGTAGGCTCCAGAGACGCACCCATCAAGCATGTTGATTGTTTACGAGTCCTTTCTACGCGCGTTCCATGAAATGCTGACAAGAAATTTGACATTAGTTAGTGGGAGCTTCTGTAACCGGCACATGCCTTATCTACAACACGTAATTGAGTAGGGCAATAGGATGGGAGAATATTCATACTGCGCTAGCTAGAAGGCAGGATGACGCAGCAAAAGAGCTCTAAGCGGGTTTTATTCAATCTATCCTTTGAAAGACCGCCAATTGCTCTTTCTGGGCTGGTGAATCTTACTTTTTCAAAGTCTGACGAATACGGAGTTCCCTACATATGGGAACAAGCGAAAATTGATTGTCTTACACTTTTATATAGAAGCAACTCATTTTTATTCAACGCACTTTTGCTCATTAGGCATGACAAATTAGTGCCCACAAACATTAAAGTATTCTTTATAAGCCATTGTCTCATCAAATGCAATTTGTCAGATGGTTTCGCAATTTTCGTGGGCAATAATACTTTAATGTTACACATTACTGCTACGTGGAACTAAATAATATGCTTCCACGAAAAGTGAGCAATGTCCTCTTCGCTGTTTTTTATTCAAATGTATTGAATTAATATTCGGGCACCACAGGCATTCTTCAAATAACTAAGTCGAGTATATGTGTATTGGCTCTGAAAATTTATCGGACTTCTTTAGTAGCATATTCAGCTCATCGGAAACTCTCCCTTCTAGAATGAGAAAAAAAAAACGTTTTTCATGAAGGGCGTTGGACACCACTTTACTTTATTGTGCTTTTGGTATCGCTACACTCCTAATTTTTGAAACAGTTCACCATACCAACATAAATTTCTCTTTTTCAGGCGTGCATTTTTTCAACCGTTTCAATGCATACAATAGTTGAGACATGAATAGTGTCCTCAATACCATATATTGCGTGCATATCATCAAGGCATATTCGATGTCACAAGTCTTAAACACATTCGCGAGCGACAGCGATGAGCATGATTTTTGGGGGTAACGCGATTTCATTTCTCGCTTTTCCATAGACACCAGAATCACCGGGCACCGAAACAGTAAGTATTTGAACCATTTATTACTTTCAGCGCATGGAGGTGAGAACTGATACTACATGGTTTGTCTGGAAAGTAGTAGGACTGATATTGATCCCATGAAACTGGGTAAACAAGGAGGATCATGCTGCGCTGGTTGGGTGGTAGTGCGACTTATCTACTACCGCATCAGTCGCCGGTCGTATCCAAGATTCAGCGGAGTGTAGAACGAGGTTAAGGATAAACCTTAAGGTAGTTTGTCATCTTTACTACAAATTTTTTGAAGCAGTGTTTGCGTTCAAAATTTATTTCAAATTCGATAAAACAGCATGTGATCAAGATACATGAATTCAACAAACTAAAATGCATATCTTAACGTGGTTCATCATTTTTGTTCCGCACACTATAGGCGGCAGCCAAATGATTGTATGATTCTTTTTGTACGAAAATGCATAGATTGGTGTTGTAGTTGCTCAAATAGCATTCGGTATTTCATTTGTAGACACCAGAGACGCACCCTACGGGCCCGGTAAGTCTGCATATAATTTTTACTCGTTAAATAAATTACTTACAAACATTATGACATTTCGTAAGAAGAGTTCGCTCATAAACATTCGCTCATAAATATTCAACGTCTGCTCATACAGAAGATTTAGATGTTGAGATTGCGTGATGAAGATGCTTTGTTTGAAATCAGAATGATGCAAAAAAAAACTGAGATTGAGTTTTACTCGCACCTGTCCTTCAGACGCCACACACTGCCCCTTCTGTATCCGTGAGTATCTCTAACTTTCGTTTTTTTTTGTAAACAGATGGTCAACGACTAGTTATATGTAAAGCAGCGAATGCTTATTGAGTGTGGAAAGTTTGTATCAATGCCAAAGCTTTTCTCCTATACCAGCTTTTTCTAGCCGATTAAACATTTTCATAAACTACTGTCCAGAGCGGTGAACGTTTCTATGTTCCAGGAATTATAGCCTTACCAACTTAAAACTGATCTCCCGTTCTGACGTTTTAGGTAGCAATTACCCTTGTAGTTACCGTATTCAGTGCTTGTTATATTATAATCCAAACAATAGGGTATAGTAAAGCCGGACCCTTTCATGTTCGAACAAAGCTTGGTTGCTTTCTGATTACGAACGCAAAAATCGTCTTATGTCCACTGACACTCATAAGAAATCACTAGCTGACTGCACCTCATTATTTCTGCAATTCCAAACGATAAGAAACGCCATTCTCAAAAACGGGGAACAATGTCCATGAACGGCATTTTAGATTCTTTTACTCGCGTCCTGTTTGAATTTTCATTGTACTGCTAGTTCGCCAACAAAACTTCAGTTGTCCAGCGCAAGATCCTTTTTTTCGGGCTGCATTTCCTTCACCCGCTTCCAGCTGTCTAATAGTTGTTGCATGGATACTTCCCTCTGTGTCCTATGCTACGTGAACATCATCGGGTCACATGAGATGTTGCATAACTTTAATCATATTCTCAAGTACCAACGATGAAATCTTTTTGTCGGGTAACAAAATTTCTCTTCTGGCTTCCGCATAGACACCAGAATCACCGGGCACCGAAACAGTATGTATTCAAACAAATACCTGTTATTCATATGGCCCGCAGATACCATTCTGTAGCATGTAAATGTGGAGTAATAATGAGGACGATATATCATAATGTTTTCGGCAGCCTGAGAATTTTTAGCAGTTCGTAGTGGCGATCTACAAGCGAGAAGACAAACAGAAAAAGCACTTCCGATAATACCAAATTGAATATCATTCGGCGATCCCTCTGTTACTACTACTTCAGTAAAATAATTTCGTATATGCATTTACGCTAGACAAATCGTAACCTCAAATGCCAAGTCTAGAGATAGTCATCAAAATGAAAGCGATCAGGAGTCTTTTCCGACTCCTTGTTATAGAATAACGAATGTCATGAGTTAAAAACCAGGTGACTAGAATTACAACTTGTCCATCTGTTTTGTATATTCTATGTTAACGTTCTTTGAACATTGCTGGTGCAGTTACGTGGAATTGCGAACAATTCAACGTAACTGTCACGTAACGCAGGGCTGCAGCTCCGTTCAAAACCAAAAACTGCATCCTAGACAACCCTATAGTAGTGTGCCGAATTATTCGCAGTAAACAATAAAAGATTTCTTACGTAATTCGTCTTTCGATACGACATGATGCGAAAGTTCGCACAAGTGAGTGTTCATATTACCTTATGTTTGCGTCTTTGAAATCACGGCTGAATTAGCTTCCGCGATTACATTTTATATTTCAGATACGCACCCATCAGGCCCACTGATTGTTTACGAGGCTCTTCTATACCAGTTTCATGAATTACAGACAAGGGATTTGACATTTGTTAGTGTGATCTGCTTATGACGGACACATGGCTTATCTAACACGTGATTCAGTAGGGCAATAGTAAGTGGGATAAGCATACTGTGCTAGAAAGCACGACGACACAGCAGCAAAAGAGCTTTAAGCGGTTTTATTCAATCTATCTTCGAAAGACGACACATGGCTCTTTCTGGACTAGTAAACTTTATATTTATTGACTGGCAAACGGGGAGTTTGCCACATATGGGAAAAAGCGAAAACTGATTAAGACTTACAACTTTATATAAACGCAGACCATTTTTATTCAACGTTCCTTCGCTCATTAAGTATGACAAATGAGTGCCCACACACTTTAAAGTAGTCTTTATAAGCCATCGACTCATGAAATGCAATTATTCAGATGGTTTCGCCATTTCGGAGGGCATTATTACTTTATTGTCATATATTACTCCTACGTGGAACTAAATAATAACTTTCCATAAAAAGTGAGCAATTTCCTCTTCGTTGTTTTTCATTCAAATGTATATAAATATTATTCGGGCACCACAGGCATTCTTCAAATAACTAAGTCAAGTATATGTGTATTGGCTCTGGAAATTTATGGGACTTTTTTAGTAGAATATCCAGCTCATCAGAAACTCTATCTTCTAGTATGAGAAAAAAACCGTTTTTTAATAAAGTGCGTTGGAGACCACTTTACTTTATTATGTTTTTGGTATCGCTACACTCCTAATTTTTCGAACAAAGTTCACCTTACCAGCATAAATTTCTCTTTTTCGGACATGCATTTTTTAACCCTTTCAATGCATACAATATTTTAGGCATGAATCAGTACCATACAGTGCGCGCATATCAAGACATATTCGATGTCACAAGTGTTAAACACATTCGCGAGCGACAGCGATGAACACCTTTTTTGGGGTAACACGATTTCTCTCCTCGCTTTTGCATAGACACCAGAATCACCGGGCACCGAAACAGTAAGTATTTGAGCCAATTATTCATTTCGTGGCTTTCCGGCAAGATCTCGGATTACATGGTTTGTCTGGAAAGTAGCAGAACTCTTTTTTTTCACGGTCAAAACTTGGCAAGCCAAAATAATGTTCCTAGGCTAGTAGGGTGGCAGGGTGACTTGTTACCAACGCACCTTTTACCGGTCTCCTGCAAGCTTCTGATGAGAGTAGATTGAGTGTAAGGAGCAGCGTTGCAGAGTGCAATTTTACTTCAAACTGGATTAAACTGAGCCTAATCGAGATCTTATGACATGATCGAGGCTGTTCATGGCTATGATATTGCTACGTGTCAGTGCATGGAGCTGAAGAAGAGAAAGCAGATAGACTGGCACGAGCTAATCTGTGTGGCTGGCGCTGCTCGCCTAACCGGCTGTAAATACATCGGTGACTACCCCTCTGAGTCAGTCTCCTTCCCGTAACAATATCATGAGTCGTTCAACTGTTTTATCGTGGCACAAACTATTTTGTGAAGGAGGTGAGCGAGCTGAAAACGGTTGATGGTCAGGACGCCTTTTAACGTCAAAAAATTGTGCCGACAATGCACCGAACCAGACTTCTCTCGTAGACTTCCCGACTAGGCATGGCATCGCAAGGCTTTTAGCCGCCCTCCAGACCTGATAGAACTTTTTTAGGTGTCACGTCTCCCGACGGAAACAGGGGATAAGAGCACGAAGCCGAACACCGTATAGGCCAATGAAGGGGTCCTATTGATCGAGGGAGCCGAATACTATTATCTATATGTTATACATAAATTATATTATGAGTAGTAAAAATACTAATATGAATAATAATATTATATTACTATAAAAAGAATATAAATAATATTAACAAAAATGACAAATAATATCTCGTAATTCTTGTCCCGAACCAATATGCGATCATGAGATACACAGTTGCAGGGCTGTAAAAAGTTTGACCATCCAGTGTTCTTTAACGTGCACCAACATAGCACAGTACGCTGGCCTCTAGCATATTTGCCTCTAGTTAAATGCGACCGCCGTGGTTGAAATCAAACCAGGGACTTTCAAGTCAGAGGGCGCTGAGCACCACTCAATTTTCTGCGTTGCGTGGAGCCTTCATTCATTAGCAGAGGGACAGGGAACACTGGCTTGTTGCATGTGGGGCATACTTTGAAAGGTCAATGTGTCAGAATTATCAATAAAGGCTTTTTAAAGACGATAGTCTTTCTTGAGGACCTTCGACAGAAAACTTTTGGTCTGTCTGTCTGTCTGTCTGTGTCTACATTTGTCTGTTTATCCGCCCTAACGATACCTCAAACGGCACCAAATGGCCAACCCCATCCGCAGCGCCCACCAGTACTGCTGAACATTTAGCATTCATAGTTGTGCGATTGTCAACTATAAAAGCCAATATTGCGCATATCTGAGGCGCCATAGCAACATGTCTATGTTTTGTATGTCTGCCTTTGCACTAGAAGATGCCCACACAAGTAATTCTAAAAACTGCAGCGTTTCACGCGCTGCGCTGACAGTGCAACGCGATGCTCAAGAAGGCGTTTCCAACGCTTTGCTACGACGGCACGGTGGTGTCACCTGCCCGTCACTTTGCATTCTACACCTTATCACATCCGTGACTGGCGCGCATCTTTCTGCGCGGTCGCGCACGCCTTCGTTTTCGAAGATGACTGTCAGATGGCGCTCGTGCCTAACGTGCCTAGATGCGCTTGTTCGCCTCCGTTACACGCTCGAGGCACCGTAACTCAGCGCCTTCAGAAAACCATTCACCGATTTTCTTGCGCAGAACGCCAAATAAACGGTTTGTTCACTCTCTCCAGATGCAAGATTATCGTCTTTCGACGACATTTACATTGTAACGTGTAGATTCGGGCTAATTTTTTTTTCAATCCTACTTCTTTCTGGACAGACCATGTATTTCAGACTTGAAGTACTGAAGACGCTGGCATATCGCAACACGTTTGATAGCCTGATCGCCTAACAGTTCGCAGCCCGGATCTTATTGCCAGAAAAGGAAAAAACGATAAGATAACTGTATTTCTAGTGTCCTTCGCAAGCATTCTGTTGTTACTTGCAGTTCATCAGAAAACATTACTACTATGCATTCACGTAAAACAGCGCCATTACAACAGCGAAGCGGTACAGCGGTACAGATGCTCTTCAATAAAAACATCATCATGCTTCTTTTTTTTTCCCTGTTGTGGAGCAATGACTTTCGGGAATCAGATATTTAGCCAATATGATGGCGTTTGTCTCGTCTGTCTTGGTCGTATATTGCATTCCAACTTTGACTGGCACACTCGCTTTCATGTTGGAACGAGGACAGTTTTGTTTTTCTCCTTCTAAGTCTCTGCCCCAGCTAAGCTGAAAGTTATGCACGTTAACTCTTCGCAACAAACCATTATGCATCTCTTAACGTGCTTCACCACTTTTTTTTCACACCCTTCATGCGGCACCCAAATGATTGTATGATTCTTTTTGTACGGAAATGCATGGATTGATGTTGTAGTTGCTGAAAAAGTATTCGGGATTTCATTTTTAGACACCAGAGACGCACCCGGCAAGCTCGGTAAGTCTGCATATAATTATTTCACACATTAAATGATTCAATTAAAGACACTTTGAAAATTTGTATTGAGAGTTTCAATAACATCAGCTCATAATTATTCTACGTTACATCATCCAAGAAGTTTATATGTTGAGATTGCGTGATAGAATGTTTATTTCAAAAACCAGAATCATGCAAAGAAAAAACTAAGCTCGATATTTATTCGCAGCTGTCCTTCAGACGAGTATCCTTATCTTTCGTTTTTTGTTTTTATTTTTGCATAACAGATGGTCAATGATTACGTATATGTAGAGCAACAAATGCTACTTCAGTGTGAAAACTTCGTATCAATGCGAAAGCTTTTACTTTTTTACTCAGCTTTTTCGAGCACATTAAACAAGTTCATAAACTACTGTCAAGAATGATTAACGTTTACATGCTTTATGAATTATAGACTTACCAACTTAAAACTGATCTAGCGTTCTGACGTTTTAGGTAGTAATTACCCTTGTAATTACCATATCCAGTGCTTGTTATATTTTAATCCAAACAATAGGATATAGTTAAAGCCGGACCCATCCGTGTTAAAACAAAGCCTGGTTGATTTATGATTACGAACGCAAAACTAGTGTTACGTCCACTGACACTCATATGAAATCAGGCGCTGACTGCACTTCATTATTTCTGCAATTTCAAATAATCAGAAACGCCATCCTCAAAAATGACGAACATCGTCCATGAACGAAATTGCAGATTCTCTCACTTGCGTCCTGTTTTAAGTTTCACTATAATGCTATAGTTCTCCAACAAAACGTAAGTTGTCCAGCACAAGGTCCTTTTTTCGTGATACATTTCCTTCACCCGTTTCTAGCCGTGTGTTATCTCTTGCATGGATACTTCTTTTTGTTTTCTATGTTGCACGCTCATAATCAGGGCATATGAGATGTAACATATCTTTAATCATATTTTCAAGTGCCAACGAATAAATCCTTTTGTCGGGTAACACAATTTCTCTTCTCCCTACTGTATAGACACCAGAATCACCGGGCACCGAAACAGTAAGTGTTTAAACGAATACCTGTTATTTTTATTGCCTTCAGATATCATATTGTAGTATTTAAACTTGGGAGCAATAATGAGGACGACATATAATAATGTGTTCGACAGTCTGAGTATTTATAGCAGTTCGTAGTGGTGATCCTAAAGTTAGAAGAGAAACAAGAAAGCACCCTGATAATAGCATTTTGAATATCCTGCGGCAAGCCTTCTATTACTGCTAGTTAGGTAAATTGTTACTTATAAGCACTGACGCCAGACAAAACGTCGCTAACACTGCGAAATTCTTAGTAAAGATAGTCTTTAAAATGAAGACGATCAGGAGTCTTTTCTGTCTCCTTGTCATGGGATAACGTATGTCAAGACTTATAAACTTCGCGACTAGAACTGCAACTTGTCCATCTGTTTTGTATATTCTATGCTCACTTTGTTTTAACAGTGCCGGCGCAGTTACGTTGCATTGCGAACAATTTAACGTAACTGCAACGTAATTGCAACATAACTGTACCGTATTTCGGGACTGCACCTCTGTTCGAAATCGAAAACTCCGTCCGGGACAACTCCATTGTTGTGCCCCTATTTATTCACAGTACAGAATAATAGATTTTAACGTAATACGTCTTTCGATTAGATATGATGTAAAAATTGGCACAATTGATTGTTCGTATGAGTGCATGTTTGCGCCGCTGAGAGAGAGATAGAAACAACTTTAGTTAAGTGAAAAAAAAATTGACGGAGGAATGGTGGTCAGGCCGTGCCTGGCCGCCACCTCCTCAGCTCGCTGTGCGGCCCGGAGCTGCACTTGTAGGCTCGTATCTCTGAGTACTCTTTCCCATGCCTCGGATGAGGGAGTGGTCAGAAGATCAGGCGGGGGTGGATACTCGCTGCTGTACCATTGTATATGAGAGAGGGGAGCGACGGAGCCACAGTTTGAGCGATGTAAACTGAACAGATCGGTGTAAATGTGTGGGTATACCCGCGGGTACGGCAACGAATTCGTTTGGAGGCGGCGCCATGTGGTTTCTTGTGGTTTCGTGAGTTTGGGATGCGGCGGTGGTTTTGTTCGACGTACGAGGCGATAGTGCTGAGCAATTTTGTGATATGATATGAGGGGCTCGTCATAGTTCTCTGGGTTCGTGGTGGGGCCCATCGCTCGGTTGACGAATTCAGGAGCTTGCGTCGCTGAAATCAGGTCTGTAAAAGCTTCCGGGATTTCAATTGTAGCCTCCAGAGACGCATTCATCAGGCCACTCGAGTGTTTACGAACTTTTTTTTTCTGTGCGCGATTCATGAATTGCTGACAAGGAATTTGACATTAGTTAGTGGGAACTTCTATCACCGGCACATGCCTCATCTACAACACGTTATTCAGTAGGGCAACAGGATGGGGAAATGATCATACTGTGCTAGAAGGCAGGATGACGCAGCAAAAAAGCTCTAAGCGGGTTTTATTCAATCTATTCTTGAAAGACCGCACAGTGTTTTTTCTGGGCTGGTGAATCTTATTTTCTCAATGACTGACGAACAGGCAGTTTTCTACGTATGGGAACAAGCGCAAGTTGATTGTCTTACATCTTTACATAAAATCAAATCATTTCATTCAACGTTCTTTTCCTCATTAGGCATGACAAATTAGTGCCCACAAACATTATTATATTCAATTTTTTCTAAACCATTGACTCATAAAATGCAATTTATCAGATGGTTTCGCAAATTACGTGGGCAGTAATGTTTTATTGTTATATATTACTGCTACGTTGACTAAATAAAAGGTTTCCATGAACAGCGAGCAATGTCGTCTTCAATTTGTTTTCATTTATATGTATATATTATTAAAAGGGCACCCCAGAAATTTCAACGTCTTACGAAGGTCGCTATCTGTTCTAATTAATAAGCGAAATATATGTGTATTAGCTCTGGAAACTTACGGAAAAGGAGGCTTGTACTGGACTTTCTTTTAGTAGCATATTCAGCTGATCGGAAACTCTCTTCTAGAATGAGAAACGAAAACCGTTTTTAATGAAGGCTTTGGGGACCACTTTACTTTATTATGCTTTTGGTATCGCTACATTCTTAATTCTCCGAACAAAGGTTATCTTACGCGCATGAATTTCTCTTTTTTCGTGCGTGCAATTTCTTAACCGTTTCGATGCATACAATGGTTGAGTCATGAATAGTGTCCTCAGTACCATATCTTGCGCGAATATCATCAAGGCATATTCGCTGTCACAAGTGTTAAACACATTCGCGAGCGCCAGCGATGAACAACCTGTTTGGGGTAACACAGTTTCTCTCCTCGTTTTTGCATAGACACCAGAATCACCGGGCACTGAAACAGTAAGTATTTGAACCAATTATTACTTTCGTCACATGGAGGTGAGAACTGATATTAGATGGCTTGTCCGGAAAGTAGTAGGACTGATTTTGATCGTTGGAAACTGGGGAAATAAGGAGGATCATGCTGCGCTGGTTGGGTGGTAGTGCAACTTAGCTACAACCTCATCAGTCGCCGGTCGTATCTAAGCTTCAGCGGAGTGTAGCACAATGTTAAGGTTAATCCCTATTAAGGTTGTTTGTCATCCTTGCTACATATTTTGTTGAAGCAGCGTTTGCGTTCAAATTTAATTTCAAATTAGATAAAACAGCGTGTGAATAGGATGTACGAAATGAATAAAACGGTTCACAGAGTGATGCCGTAGGTCTCCCAAGTGTTTTTCGGTGCCTAAAACCATTTTTTACGGAACAAAGCAAGTTGTAATAGAAAATGGCTAGGACTCAGGACACTTTTGAACAGCAAAAAGGACGACAGTGCCTTGAGCGAGATTTCTCTCAAGCACTTCATAGCAAAGCATAGAATGATCAAGCTTTTCAGCCTCCTTTAGAGCCCTGATGTCGCTTTTTCACTTCTTGTTTCACTGATGCGAAAGGTTGATGACTGGATGGCACCAAGGCAAGAGGTCGTAACAAGAGAGTTGAGTAATAGTATTAATAGTAATAATAGTAATAATATTAGCAATAATATGTCAGATTTCAAGTCCAAAGGACAAGATATGATTTTGAGAGACACTGCAGTGGAGGACTCGGGACATTCCGACCATCAAGTCTTCTTTAACGTGCAGTGACATCGTACGGTACAGTAAGTAGCCTCTAACATTTCGTATCCATCGAAATGCGACAGCCGTTGTGGGGGTCGAACCCGCGGCCTTCGGGTGAGAAGAATCTTGAAAGCAATCTCATTTCAGCTTGGCAGGGAGCCTCAAGACTTTGACAGAATGGCGGAAACGCTGTTTTGGAGTAGAGGGCACGTCTTTTCGAAGCTGTTAGGTTGATGTATCAAAGTTGCAAGCATTTTATTTTTTTTTTCAATTCAGTCCCACTTCCCTCCGGACAGACCATGTATTGCAATTTAAGGGTTCTTACGAGGCCGACATATCGTAATGCGTTTGATATATCCTCAGTAACAGATCGTTGTGGCCATATTATGCAGGGCAGCATGAACAGACAAAGTCGATAGTAGAATTTTCGGTGTCTTGCTGCGAGCAGTCTGTTGCAGTTCAGCAAAAGAGTTAGAAATATGTATTTACGTTAAACACAGCGTCATTACAATTGCGCATTGGCAGAGATGGATTCCTCTGCGTCCCCTTGTTGAAGAAGAACGTCTGTCAAGAATTGAAAAATTTGGTCACTAGGACAGACATGCATCTTTAATAATTTTTGTATATTCTGTTCTATCTTAAACTGAGCATTGTTTGTGCAATCACGTTTGATTGGAAGCAAGTATTGCTGTGCTGTTCAAATATCAAATCTCTGTCCAAGCGAAACTCTTAGTTCTGTTCGTTGCGTATTATCCATAAATGATAATGAATTTTATACGTAGTTCACCGTTTTATTTCTACATAACGTATGTGGCATCCAAATGCTAGTGTAATTGTTTCCGTAAGGATATGCCTAATTCTGTGCAAGTATTGCTCAAATGGCTCTCGTGATTTCATTTTTAGACTCCAGAGACGCCCCCGACAGGCCCGGTAAGTTTGCGTAGGTTTTTTCGTGCACGTTCAATGGCTTGATGACAGGCATTTTTACATTTGTTTATGCCGAGGTACGCTGTCACTGGTACGTAATTTTTCTAGAGCTCGTCATTCAGGGGGTTCAAGCGTTGACATGGCGTGATGATGATGCTTTGTTAGAAACCAAAATGATGCCTAGAAAGAACTCTAATGGGGTTTTATTCGCACCTGTCGTTCAGACACCGCCCACTGCTCCATCTAAACCGGTAAGTACCTTCAACTTTCGTTTTTTTCTTAGTTACTGATGAATGACGAGTTATACACGTATCAGCAAATCAATGCTGAGTTTTCAAACGTTGCATAAACGCATTTTTTTTCTTTACTTACCTTCCTCTCCCCTATTTAATAAGGCTCTAAGCGACTGCCAAAAGCGATGACCTTTTTTTTTCATCTTTCGTGAATCATACACTTCGCAACTTGAAACATATCTATCAACCTGGCAGTATAGGTAGCTATTGCCACTTCATCCTAACTGTAATAAGATACTTCGTTGTAGAATAAAATTAAACGCATGGAAAAAATAATTGACTGATGTCCTGATGGGTAGTCTCATTATTCTCTGAAAAAACTGTAAACAAGACTAACAAAATGCATCCGTCTTCTTATAACGGCCTCCTTTTTTCTGATTAATAAACCAAACCAATAATCATCTAGTGACCATTGACACTAATCTGAAAAGAGGTGGGTACTTAACCACATTACTTGCGCTTTTCGAACTGACAAAAAAACACTATTCCCCTAAAACCCAGGTTCGCGATCTGGATTCCGCTAAAACCAGGACTTTCGTCATGGTCATCTTATAGTTCTGCGAAAGGCCAGAACGTGCGGAACTCGCTCTTTTATTAGCAACTCATTCAATTACTGAGGAAAGCGAATTTCCATCGCATTTCGTACTGAATGAAGCCGCACACCACATCCGCAAATTTGGTGTCAGTATAGCGAGGCAGCTGCAAGCCGTTGGCGTTCCCCAAGCCCAGACAGTTTCAGACCCTCTGCTCTAGGAGGATGAGCACGTGCCGTGCATGTCATTGCAGATTACCTTACTTCAACCTCGTTTTAAATTGCGCTACGCTCATATTAGAGCCTTTTCAAAATTGTGAAGTTAGCTTTCCTTTGAACAACCACTTTTAACAACCAATGGCGACTAGTCACTGCGAATAGCCTCTGCAAACGCGGTTTGCTTAAACGCAATGACGTGTAAAGTGTTGAGTCGGCTCTGTCAATATAAACACTCATAATTGAAAATCCCCGGCACGTTCGACTAGCCTCGCGTCTCCGCTTGAAGCACGACAGGTGGCGACTTTACTGGGCCATATGTGCAGTGCAGAGAAGGGCACTTGCGAATTATGAAAAGGGTCCCTTCTCCGAGAAAATGTCCCTTCCCCAGAGTAAAGGCTTTTGTGTACAATCCCTTGAACTGTTTTAAGAATACTTGAGGCATGTCATAAGTAGCGGGAATGTACTTGGCGCATATTTGATGTCTCAAATTTATAAATACATTCACGAGCACCAGCGATGACCTCTCGGTTTAGGGTAGCACGATTTCTCTCTTCACTTTCGCATAGACACCAATATCACCGGGCACCGAAACAGTAAGTTTTCAAACGATTTGCTGTTATTTATAGGGCCTACAGACAAAGAAAAAACTTGTGGTGGGCCAAACTACAAACTATTCGACAGGCCAACATGATTCAGTATGCTTGTTGGGCCATGATGTTTCAGCTCACAGTGCCAATTTTATTACCTGAAGAGGTAGAAAACAAACCCCGGAGTAGCATTTCTAAAATCCTGCGGCTATAGTATTCTGTTACTGGTAGCTTATTGAAAGAATTGTCAGTGCGAATTCGCGTAAAACAGGGGGTCATTACAACTTCGCAGTTTTTGCACGCATGGCCCTCAAAGTAAATGCAATCAGTTTTCCTTTCCGTCTCTTCGCTGTAGAATAATATCCTTGTAAATATAAGATTCATTTGCTAGGATAGCAATGTGTCGTCACTTGCTAGGACAGCAATGTGCCGTCACTTGCTAGGATAGCTATGTGTCGTCATTTTTCGTATACTACCTCATGCCGACTTTGAACATGATTGCCCCAATTACACTGAGTCAGCATAAAGGCTGCAGTTCTCTCTGAAACTGAAAACTTCTGAAACAACCTCGTAGTTTTGCACGGTAAATATTTTCAGTAAACATTAATAAATCCTTTTTTTCCCGCAGTTGATACTTTAGTTCAACAAGCTGTATAGCGGCACCAAATAATGTTTTTCTAAGGTTGTATTTGCATTGGTGGAACCAGTGCTCGAATGCCTTTCGAGAATTCCATTCTAAGGCATATTGAATATCCGAAATTTATGAATATAATAATGAACTCATTCTTTCGGGTAACACATTTTTCTCATCGTTTTGCATAGACACCAGAATCACCGGGCACTGAAACGGTAAGTACTTGAATAGGTTGCTTCTATTTTCGATTCCTGCAGAGAAAACTTTAGTTTGTCAAAGTCAGTCCATTAAGGAGGCTGAGATACCAGTGTATTTCATAGTCTGAGCGTAAAAAGCTCGCATTGGCAGTTTCATTGCCAGAAGAGAAAAACATTCAAGGACTATAGAGGCCCTTTCGAAATCCTGCAACGAGAGTTCTGTTGCTGTACTTTAGCAAAAGAACAACTCTTACGCAGGTCAGATTAAACTGAATGTCATTGAAACTCCGCACTTCCTGATATAGACATGCGTTTATTTAAAAACGATGCTGTTCAAAGTTTCCCGTCGTTCTAAAACAATGTCTGTCAGGAACTCTAGCCTCGCGTCTGTGAGACGGCTACTGTGTTATCTATCTTTTTTGGAATATTTTATGCTCGATTTGATGTAACATTATTGACACTTTCAGGATGAATTGAGAACAAGGACTCCGGTACTTCTCAAATTGAACAGTTGTTTCTGAGCCAATCTCATAGGTTCATACGTTAACTGTTTTCAGTAAACGATATCGGATTATTGTTCGCACAGTTCACCATTGAATTTAACACGCTCTAATGTGGCGCCTTAATCATTGTTTCTGTAAAAAAGTATATGGATAAGTGATAAATTCACTTTCTACATTTTATTTGTAGACTCCAGAGACGCATCCGTAAGGCCTGATGAGTCTTTACAAATTCTGTTTTTTTTTTACTTATATTCCTTGGCAGCTAGCAATTTCACATGTGTAATTGAAAGTTGCCCTATTGATGGCACGTGATTTTCCTACGACACATTAATCAGTTGGTTAAGCTGTTAGAATCATGGAATAATGATATTGTATTAGAAACCATAATGACGCAAGAAAACAGCTTTTGATGCGGTTTCATTGGGTGTACTTCTTTTTGGGGCTAACACACTTTCTTTCCTGACTTTCGCACAGACACCAGAATCACCGGGCACCGAAACGGTAAGTTTTCAATCAATTGTTAAGTCATGGCTGTCAGAGGAGAAATCGTAGTCGGCCAAAGGTGGAGTGTTTTTATGAGTCCGACCTATTGTTATGTGTTTGATAGCCTGACTACGTGAGAGCTGGTAGGGTACACGTTATCGATAGAAAGGCGATAATGGCATGTTTATTACTCTGTGGCACGCATTCTCTTTGAGTTGGTTCATCAAAGGAATTTCTAACATGCGTTCAGGTCAATCATGGCGATTTTATTCCAATTCCACCACTGTTGGTGCAAATTTTCTTCGAAATAAAGATGAGCATATTTCATCTCTTTCTTTTTTGGGAAAAATCCTTTTAGAGTTAGAGATTTTTATTGTTGTTAGAATAATTAGCGCAATGTCCTTAAAATGAGAATATGGATATCAATACTCTTCCAATTCCAATGTTTCGTCCGAGCCTACCTGAGAGCCTTTCACGATAGTTAGTCTCGATTAACGACGTTATATTTTTTTCATGCCTTTTGTTTTTTAAATAACTCTGTAATGCTGTGCTAAGTCGTAATTTCTGCAAGAATATATTTCCATCGTCGGTGTCAGTTCTAAAATGGCTTTCGGGGTTTCTTTTGTAGACTCCAGAGACACGCCCACCAAGCCCGGTGAGTCTGCTCTTCCTACGCGTTGAATAACTTGATCACAAATATTTTGCATTTCCTATGGTCAGTTCCGCTTTCATCGGTACATAATGCTCTTGCGTGACATGATTCCGTAGGTTATGATATTGCTCCGTGCCAGTGCATGGAGTTGAAGAAGACAAAGTATATAGATTGGCGCGAGGACAGGGCGAGGACGGGGCAAGGACAGGGATCGCACAACTCCTTCAAATATGTTACGAGAAGGAGAACGACTCGGAGGGGTAGTCAGAGATGTATTTACAGCCAGTTAAGCGAGCAGCACCAGCCACACAGACTAGCTCGCGCCAGTCTATATACTTTGTCTTCTTCAACAGCATGCACTGGCACGTAGCAATACCATGATGGTTTCATGACTTTACCATGCTAGAACATACAATGATGCTAGAACAGCGTTCTAATAGAGTTTCATTTGACTCTGCCCTTCAGTCACCGTTCACTTCGAGATCGGTGAGTATCATATCTTTTTTTAATAACGAACGAATTGTGAGTTCATAAACGTATGAGCGATGGATGCTAATTGAGCTTTAAAACGTTGTATCAAGCGCACATTTTACTTCAGTAGTATCTCACGCATTAAATAAGCTTGATAAATGGCTGCCTCAAAACGCTGAGCTTATTTAAAAGAAAACGAAAGGGAAACAGTGGCTTGGTTTCGATTGATAAAATGAACGCTGACAATTATAATACCATAAGCTTCCCTGCCATAAGTTTATCATTAGCGGAGAAAATTAAGGTTGAAGTTTCATTTTGAAATTTCGCGCCAAAATATCCGCACGTTCAAAAAAATTCATTGTTCGTATTTTCGCGACTTTCGCTAGATCAACTCCTCTGAAACTTCGTATGCTAGATGTGTGGCAACCACAGATGACAATGTGGGTGCCATACACATAGCATATTTCTATCAATCAAAAACTACGTAGGACCCATTGTACGCCTTCGAAATTTATGACGTCACAGTGCTTGGTGGGGAAATCTCAAGGTGGCGTCTCCACTAGCATTTTCTTTTCACGCGTTTTTTTGTACTTTACTATATAATACTCGAAAAATTGTTTCGCTCTTTAGTGTCCCTATAAAATTTTATGAAGCCCTCACTCTGAAATTACAACTTGTCTGACATATTAGCAGTTCGGGTTGTTCGAACATGACTTGCATACTCGCATTGAACTGGAACTGCGATGCTTTTCAATATCCATAGATCTGTCCGAGCCAGCTTCATAGTATTTCATGTTAAATATTCTCAGTAAACAGTAATAGATTCTTGTTCACATCGTTCATCCTTTGTTTCAACATGCTATAAGGCGGCGCTCCAACCTTTGTTTCTCTAAGAATAAGAAAAGGAAGCAATTTCGCGCCAAAATATCCGCACATTCAAAAAAATGCATTGTTCGTATTTTCGCGACTTTCGCTAGATCAACTCCTCTGAAACTTCGTATGCTAGATGTGTGGCAACCACAGATGACAATGTGGGTGCCATACACATAGCATATTTCTATCAATCAAAAACTACGTAGGACCCATTGTACGCCTTCGAAATTTATGACGTCACAGTGCTTGGTGGGGAAATCTCAAGGTGGCGTCTCCACTAGCATTTTCTTTTCACGCGTTTTTTTTTTTCGCTTACCGAGCATCGTGTCGTGGTGAGACTGGTGTTTTCGAGATTGTGAAATTGTACTTTACTATATAATAATACTCGAAAAATCATTTCGCTCTTTAGTGTCCCTATAAAATTTTATGAAGCCCTCACTCTGAAATTACAACTTATCTGACATATTAGCAGTTCGGGTAGTATGAGAACATTATCGTAATCACTTCCAAACAATTTATCAGAGAGAGAAAGAGAGAGAGAGAAAATTTAATGCGGAAAGGCAGGGAGGTTAACCAGAAAACATATCCGGTTTGCTACCCTGCACTGGGGAAGGGGTAAGGGGAGACAGAAAAGTAAGAAAAAGAAATGGGAAAGGGAGGAAGAGAAGCACAAACACACACACACACGCGCGCACACAGTAGTGTCACAATCGTTCAACGAGGCGGGTCGCTCGCAGAAACTTCATCAGCGCCTTCGTTGCTTTCTGGCGTGAAGCGCGATCTTTCCGACATTCCAAGATTGACTGCTCAGAAAGTGGCTGGTCGTCGAGGCGAGCAAACACTGCTGAGAGGGACTGTCGCTGAGAGCTGTACTGGGGGCACTGACATAAAATATGTTCAATTGTTTCGTCATTGTCGCAATGGTCGCATGCAGCGCTGTCTCTCATTCCGATGCGGCAGGCAAAGGCGTTCGTGAAAGACACCCCAAGCCACATGCGGCAGAGAAGGGTCGTCTCGGATCGGGGTAGGCCAGATGGAATAGTAAGTCGTAGGCATGGGTCCAGGCGGTGAAGACGGGTGTGGAGAAAACCGGGCGTATTCCGCATAGACCTTGCGACATCTTGCGCAAGCGTATTAATCTTTGCTGCTGCGTCGCTTCTTGATAGTGGAATAGGTTCCATCACTCCATTTTCGTGAGCATTCTTAGCTGCATCGTCGGCATGCTCGTTACCGATGATGCCGCAATGGCCTGGTAACCACTGAAAAGATATGTCATGTCCTTCGTCTATTAGGTGATGGTACAGTTGTCGTATTTCGAGCGCCAATTGGTCTTGAGGCCCACGACGTAGAGCATTGTGTAGACATTGGAGAGCTGGTTTCGAATCAGTAAAAATGCTCCATTTTTGTGGTGTCTCTCGATCAATCCTGCGGAGTGCGCTGCGGAGTGCCGCGAGCTCCACGGCTGTCGATGTCGTCTTGTGTGACGTTCTGAACTGGATGGTTTTGGCTCTTGCTGGGAAGATCACAGCTCCTGCAGATCCTCCAACAGTTGTCGAGCCATCCGTGTAAAGTTTGACATGATCTTTGTATTCTTCGTGTAGCATGAGTAGAATCATCTGCTTTAAAGCTGGCGCCGAGAGCTCCGCCTTCTTGCGAATCCCCGGCACTGTCAAGCGCAGTTTTGGTCGGTCTAAGCACCAAGGAGGTGTTAGTATCCGTTCCGGAGGCGTGTAGACTGTTGGAAGGCACTCACGGAAAGTCAATACTCTCTTACAGAAGGAGGCACTCGGTCGATCTTCTGGAAGCGAAGCTAGGTGGTGGGCAGGGGCGCGAGCAAGGTGTCTAATATGAGCTCTAAGCACCTCCAAAGTAATGTGCACTGTGGCCGGATGATCTTTGGCGATTGCGATGGTTTCCGCTGTTGATGTACAGCGTGGTAATCCAAGACAAACTCTGAGTGCCTGGCCCTAGGCGTTTTCTATTGTGCGTATACTGCTTTTGCAAGCGTTCGTCAGAACCGGCAAGCTATACCGCAGGTACCCCAGAAACAGCGTTTTGTACAAATGCAACATCGCGTGCACTGATGTGCCCCACGTTTTGCCTCCTAGGAACTTGAAAAGTTGTGCGATGGCCGTTAGGCGCTTCTTTAGAGTGGCCACATGGGGACTCCAGCAGAGATTTCGATCGATCGTGACCCCCAAAAACCTGTGGGTCCTGGCGTAGCAGACACTGTGTCCATCGATGGCGATGGGATATGACGTCATTGCCTTCCGCGTGAACGCGACCAGCGCCGATTTCTCAGGAGAAATCTCGAGGCCTTGTTCTCTAAGGTACGCCGATATTGAATTCGCTGCTTTCTGGAGTCTCGCACGTACCTGAGGACGTGTTACACCTGACGTCCAGGCACAAATATCATCTGCATAGAGAGATATCTGCACGGAATCTGGTATGCGTTCCACGAGACCGATCAGAACCAGGCTGAACAGTGTGGGGCTCAATACACCACCTTGAGGAACACCACGGTGTGTATAATGTTCAGAAGTCGGCCCATCATCAGTTTGCATAAACAATGATCTCATATGTAGGTAGCATTGGATCCAGCGGTACACTCGCCCACCCAAACCAACTGACTCGAGGGCGTCAAGTATGGCTTCGTGAGAAACATTGTCATATGCTCCTTTGACATCTAAAAATAGTGCGACTGATAACCGTCTGCTCATTTTCTGGTGTTGTACGTATGTCACCAGGTCAATGACATTGTCAATGGAGCTCCGAAGACGACGAAAACCGGCCATGGCGTCTGGATATATTCTATGGCGTTCTAGGAACCACTCGAGTCTGGCAAGGATCATTCGCTCCATCAGCTTCCCTACGCAACTAGCCAGCGCTATTGGGCGGTATGATGTCAGCTCTAGAGGCGATTTTCCAGGTTTGAGAAGTGCAACCAACCGGCTTGTTTTCCACTCTCTGGGGACCGTTCCATCTCTCCAAGACTCATTGAATACTTCCAGCAAAGCACTTCGTGCTCGATCACCGAGATTGCATAATAGGCGGTATGATATGCCATCCGGCCCAGGCGATGACGATCGATTGCATGAAGCAAGAGCCACATTCAGTTCTTCCATTGAAAAAGGCAGGTCCAGGTGCGGGTCAAGTGAATGTGGCGTGTAATCAGCAGTAAGGGCTTCTGTGCAATTTGACGGGCCCGCAATCTTCCTACAAAAATCTTCCGCTACCTCGATATCCCTTCTATTTTGGAAAAGGGCCAAGGCTTTAAACGGAAAACGTTGTTGGGGAAATATGCGTAGGCCTCGCACGGTTCGCCATATTTGAGAAAGCGGTTTGCGAGGGTCTAGACTCGCGCAAAACTTCGCCCACCGTTGAAACTCCAGTTTGTCTATACGACGCTGGATCTTCTTTTGCATGCGCCTGGCCATCCGTAGATCCTGAATGGATTTTGTGCGTCGATATCTACGCTCCGCACGCCGACGAGTCGCACGGAGTCGCTCTAACTCCACGTCCGTTTCTGAGGGCCTTGAAGAATATGCCAGCGTGCGCATCGCACTCTGCGCTGCTTGTTTGATCGCTTGCTCAATGCCAGAGGTTAAGCCTTTTTCACAAGCGTGTTCAATGTTGGTTGTGAATGCTGAAAAATCGATCCTCCGTACGGTTTTCGGCGGGTGGTCGCTAGCAAAGCCTTCGATGGTGAGATAACTGGGGATGTGATCGCTACCATGTGTCTCGATGTCTAAAAACCACTTAACCCTTGTGGCGAAGCGACGTGACACAAACGTCAAGTCCAAACAGCTGCTGTACGTTGATCCTCGCAGAAATGTAGGGCTCCCATCATTAAGTAGAGACAGTTCATGAGTCGATACAAATGAAGCCAGCCTCCGGCCCGTGGCATTGACTTTTGAACTTCCCCAGATTGGGTGGTGGGCGTTGAAGTCCCCTATAATTATCCACGGATCCGGGACGCTCGAAAGAATGTCATCCAGTCTTTGGCAATCAAAACGGGCTGAGGGAGATAAGTAGACACCTATTAATGTGAAGGTGAGGGTTTTCTGCTTCACAGTCAGGCAAACATATTGGTTCTCATCATGAGGCGACACAGGTTGAATGATGTAGGTAAGCTCCCGACGAATATACACAATGACCTTGCTGCTTTCGTTTCGGGTTTTGGACGGGATTGATTCGTAGCCGGATAGCCTGATCGGGTTTGATAATTTCGGTTCACATATTACGATGATTGGGAAACGGTTAGAAAACACGTACTGACGAAAATCGGAAATCCGTGATCTAAGTCCTCTTGCGTTCCACTGGATGACTGATGCTTCTCTGACGTCTTTGCGGAACGATTGTTGATCTCCTGCCATGACTCTACGCGAGGGAGGCGAGGACTGGGCTCAGCGCGTCCAACACCTGTAACCCGCTTCGAGCGGTTGGAGTTCCCAGGCTTCTTAGTATGTCTGCCATGACAGCGACGAGGGATCGTAACATCGGGATGATCTGTTGATCGACCCTTGACACATCCTCAACGGAAGTAGACTCGGTGGAAGGTGTAGGGCGGCGAGGCCTCGCAGGAGGCTCCTTTGCAGGCTGCGTACGCGGAAGCGTAGGCCACTCATCCGCAGCTGTGAGCTTCTCCACTTCATTTCGCTTCGTGCTTACTACTTCTCTCGTGCTCGGAGGAAATGGGTTATGCGCAACACTCTGTCCTACACGCCTCCGTCGGCGACTACGCCGCCGCCGTACCCTTTTAGCAGCCTCTCTGTGGGTTGAATTGTCCCTAACCATTTGTTTGATAATGGCGATTTCCTTCTTAATCCGAGGGCATTCCTTGGATGCAGCATCATGCGGACCATCACAGTTTCTGCACTTCAGACTTGTTGCCCGACATGCGTCTGCAGTGTGCGGCTCAGCGCATCGGGGGCATACTGTGGTGTTTGTACATACACTCTTGATGTGCCCAATTTTCATGCAGTTATGGCACTGGAGTGGTTTAGGGACAAATGGTCGAACAGGATGTCGGAAGTGTCCCACTTTGACATGCGACGGAATGGAATCTCCTTTGAACATTATCTTTACACAACGGGTGTTTCCGAGGCGAAGTACATTCGCGATGAGAACTCCTTCGTTCGCTGGTTTTATGAGAGTTGGGAGGTCCGAGTTTGCTATGGCCAAATCAATGTCGTAGATTACTCCCGCCATGCAGGCACTGTCCATTGGAATAACCGGTCGAACTTTGATGCCTCCCAAATCTGATACTCTACGAAGCTTGTCTATGGCGCTGGCAGTCATTGTGTCCACAGCTAGAATATTCTTCCGCGTGTTCACCCGGATATCCTTAATGTCGTTTGGTGCTACCCCCTCAAAGTACATAGAGAGAGCTTGCCTGTTTACTGCTCGAAGGCTGATGGTGGAGTCCTCGGGCATGAATAGGATGGTGTGCGGCCAGCGTTCTCCTTTTGACTGAGACGTTAATGTCCCTGCTGGTGAAGACGGCTTGATACTTCTTCTTTTGGCCTTCCTGCTTCTCACGGTCTCGAAGTCGTCATCCGACGAGTCGTCGCCAGTGGCCGAGTACAGTTCCGTGTCCTCGCTGGTGCTCGAACAGGTGCTTCGTTTCCGCGACGAGCTTGCCAAAGGTGGTCTATGGCCGGACAGAGCCGCAGAAGGCTCCGCGTCCACAGCCATGAGGCAGTGACTATCACCGTTGGCCTCACTGGTTCTGGGCCAGGCGCGCTGATTTACCGAGGAGCTCACCATAGCAGACCTCTGGCTGGGCGGACCAGTGGATGACTCCGCGTCCGTCGCCTTGGGGCAGGGAGCAGCGTCTCCCGTAAAAAGCGAAAAACTTGATAACAATGCTCGGAGCCGAAAGCAGAAGCGTTCTATGAAGAGACACTTCGTCGTCGTCCTCCAAAACAATTTAACAAAACAATTTATCACAATACAATACTTCCACGCAGAATCAATTAAAGGAAAACGCAAAAAGTAACCATTCTCCTTTTCGGTGCTTGTTTCAATTTATTGCCATATGCTAAAGATTATGTGAAAGGACGGCTTCATTTTTTCACGATGGTCGCATTTGGCTCGAATTACTAAACTCAAGAGTTGCCTGTTGACCGCTGACGTTCATCCTAAATCAGAGCGACACTAAAACTCATTCTTTTTTTTCGTATGTTCAGCTGATTGGAAACATTCTTCTCAAGAACGAGAAACATTTGCCATGAATAGCATTGCAGATTACTTGCACACGGTTTTTAGTTTTGGTACACTTTTAATTATCCGACAAAAAATGACTTGTCCGGCGTAACGTTATTTTTTGGATACATATTCCAGCATATCGTTCCAGCGAGTATAATGGCTGAGGCATAATTACTTTCTTTCGTGTCATATAGTGCGCGAGTCTGATTGCTGCTCATCGAATGTTACGTAGTTTTAAATACATTGTCGTACGTCGGTCCTAAACTCTCCTTCTCGGGTAACACGACTACTCTGCTCACTTCCTCATAGACACCAGAATCACCTGGAACCAAAACGGTAACTATTTTAACCAGTTGCTTCTATTTTCATGGCCTGCACACAAGAAGTGTTAGTCGGCCAAAGTTCGAGTGTTCACGAGTCCTAAGTAATATAGTGTGTTGGACCGGCTGATTAATAAGGCTCGTCATTTAGAGGTTATTTTAAGAAAGGCAGTACTAGCATATCTGGTACCTTGTGGTAGGCGTTCTGTTAGAGACAGTTCAGCGCAAAACGTAACAACTTGCCTTCAGGTTAATCAGGGCGTCATTACGATTCCACATTTCTTGGTACGAGTTTTTTTTTCCAAATTAATATGATCATGCTTCATGCTGCTCCAGTGGAAAAGGTCTGTCGCTGGTAAAGACTTGATCAATCAAGTGGCTGTTGCACCCTCTGTCTTTTTCTTATTCTTGTTCGAACATGACTGGCACGCTCACATTGAACTGGAACTGCGATGCTTTTCAATATCCATAGATCTGTCCGGGCCAACTTCATAGTATTTCACGTTAAATATTCTCAGTAAACAGTAATTGATTCTTCTTCACACCGTTTATCCTTTGTTTCAACGTGCTATAAGGCGGCGCTTAAACCTTTGTTTCTGTAAGAATAAGGAAGTGAAGGAAAATAGGAGGAAAAGAACAACAGGGAGGTTAACCAGCCTTTAAGCAGCCGGTCTGCTACCCTGCGCATGGGAGGGGGATGGGGGAGATGAAAGATAGGGAATGAATTCGCGTCAATGTAATCAGAGCTGAGATGACTTTGGGGATTTAATTTGTAGACCCCAGAGACGCATCCGTGAGACTCGTTCAGTTTGATAATGAATGTTCTTTGTATAACGCTGAATGACAAAACGACCAACATTTTTTCATTTCTGTTTACATTTTTATGATGAACTCTGCTATTGATGTCACACGATGTTTCCCCAGTACATAATTCAATAGCTTAGGATATTCAGACGGTTTGATGATGATACTCATGGCACAATGAAACGAGAAAAGTGTACTGCTGAATTTTTGTTGCGATATTGTCGTAAGTCACCGTATACAGCTATTTGTGGCCGGTATCTGCCATTTGTTTTTTAATTACTTGTGAATAGCGAGCGAATGCTGATTGAGCATTAAAACTGATTTTCAACGCAATTTTTCCTTCTCCTTATTTGCCTTACACCCACTAAGATCTAAGTAGGATTTATAAAGAACTGCCTCAAAGTCATGAACTTCTTTAACATGCTTTGAGGTATTGTTATATAAACTTACAAGATATGTGAGATGTTAGCAGTCCAGGTGGTACGACCCCCTTCTCATAATTCCTATGCAAAACGTTATAGTATACAATTGTTCCGCATAGATTAAAGTAAAAAAATGCGGAAAAAGTGGTCATTGTTCCTGTAAGTTTTCATTTTATGCATTTCCAAGTACCAGCAATTTGTTGACACTTGGCTCTTTTTTTTTGCAATACTCGCTGATGATTGTTCCCGAGTGCTAAATCTGAGAATCGTCTAATGACCACTGAAGCCCCTCGATACTGAGAAGGGGAATAGACCTCCTTTTTTTGTGCATTTTCAACTGGTCGGAAATCATATCCTCGAGAACTGGGAACGTGTGCCATGAATGGCAATGCATACTATTTCAATCATACTCCGTTCTCAGTTTTAGTATGCTCCTGATTCTCCGACAAAATGCGACTTGCCCAGCGTAATGTTCTTTTTTACATGGATTATCTTAATTCATTCCGCGGCATACGTTGGTTCACAGATAGATGCTGTCCACGGTGCGATATACGACGCGAATCTGAGTAGAGTATATTTATTGTCAGAAGCTTATAAGTACGCTCACGAGCGCAAGTCGTGCACGTGCTCTTTCGATTGACCCACTTTTTCTCCTCGCTGCCTCATAGACACCAGAATCACCGGGCACCAAAACGGTAAGTGCTCTAATCAGTTGCTGCTATTTTCATAGCCTGCAGACAAAAACTTGTAGTCTGCAGAACTTCGAGTGTTCATGAGTCCGACATATCGTAATGTGTTGCACAGCCCAAGCACTAAGAGCCCGTGAATCAGATGTTATTTTGAGAAAAAAAATCAGAACGGTAGTAATAGCATGTACATTACCCTGCGCTAGGCATTCCGTTAGAGGTGTAGTTCACCGAAACCATTACTAGCATGCCTCCAAGTTAAGTGGAACGTTAATAAATACGATTCCGCATTTCTTAGTACCAATAATCTTCAAAATCATTATGATCATGCTTCTTCCTGTTAATGTAGAAAAATGTCGGTCGGGGGTAACGATTTGATTGATGAAGTGTTGTTGCGTCGTATATGTTTTTCTTATTCTTGTGTAAGGATGATTGACTGAACGGCACAAAATTGGAAAGATAGGCTGCAGTGGTTTTCAAGTTCCATATATCTGTCCCAGCCAACTTCATAGTACTCCACGCTAACAACTTTCAGTAAACAAAAATAGATTCTTCTTCACACAGTTCATCCTTTAATTCAACGCGATATTATGCGGTACCTAAACCGTTATTTCTGTAAGAACATATCGGCGTTGTTGGAATCAGTGCTGAAACCGCTTTCGGGATTTCATTTGTAGAGTCCGGAGACGCACCCGTCGGGCACGGTGAGTCTGTATAATGTTCTATGTATACGCTGAATGACCTAAAACCAACATTTTTTTCATTTCTGTTTCCCTTTCTTATGATGAGCTCCACTTGTGCCAGTGCATAATGTTTTCGCAGAACATGATTCGAGAGCTTGAAGTATTAAGACATATTGATGATGACACTAAGCCAGAACCTGCGATGAAGCGAGAAAAAATTGTAACTGAGTTTTATTTGGGCATCTTATTCGGTCACCGTATACAGCTCCTTCTGGAATGGTGTGTCGTTAGTATTTATCATACTGTTAAATAAGAAGTCCATATATCTAAGAGCGCACAACAGCAGAATGAGTCTTAAACATGTGTTTCAGCGTAATTTTTTCCTACATTTATTTGACTTGCATTAGTTAAACAGGATGCATAAATAACTGCCTCAAATTCATGAACTTCAAATAATTGTTTTGAGTCATTCACAATTCAACTAGCAAGTTATCTGAGATATTAGCAGTTGAGGTTGTTTTGCCACAATATAGTAACTACCATACATTACTCCATCGTAATACAGTACTTCTACCTATAGTGTAATGTAAAAAATAACCGAGCGAAAAGTCACCATTGTTCTTGTGTTTCTTTTTCAATTTATTGCCAAATACCAGTGATCGTTGGTACCAAATACCGCTGATGGTTGCTCCTGATTGCTAAATCCAAGAATTGTCCAATGGCCACTTACCCTCATCTCTAATGAGATGGGCACTGAATCTAATTTGTTTTCCACATTTTAATTGGCGGGAAACAATATTTTGCTAGGTAAAAATAACAGAATACAGGACGACGGTGCGACCAGAAAAAACGAGGTCTGTATTAACAGAACAAAAGAGCAGCCGCTTCGACTTCTTTTTCCTCGGAGGAACCGTGGGTGCTGTCCACGCTCATCACTTCATCGTCCTCTGTCTTCTTTCCCGGCCTTTAGCCGTGACATTAGCCTCCCATTCAAGAAAGCATCGTCCCGATGCTTTATAATCAAAGTGGTTTGTACTCATTGGAAACGCATGAGTTCATTCGGAGAAATAAGGCTTCATGCGTACCACGTGCACAACTTCTGGAGCATACCTTCGACGCCTTGAAGAGTGTGCAGTATCAGGAACAACCTCATAATTAATGTCACTGAGACGTCGTAGAACATTATAGGGACCGAAGTACCGTCTTAACAGTTTTTCTGAGAGGCCACGGCGCCGAATAGGTGTCCATATCCAAACTTTCTCTCCTGGCTCGAAGGAGACTGGTCGGTGACGAAGGTTGTACCGTCTTGAATCGTCCTGCTGGCGACTAATACGTAGGCGTGCAAGTTGTTGGGCTTCTTCGGCCAGCTGAGTGATATAATCAGCATCCGTTTCAGCGTCTTTGCACTCGTGCGGCAGCATAGCATCCAACATAGCGGTGACTTCACGACCATGAAGAAGGCGGAATGGCATTGTTCTTGTTGTTTCTTGATGAGCCGTGTTAAAGGCGAACGTGACATACAGCAAGATCTCGTCCCAGTTTTTATGCTCCACATCGACGTACATGCAGAGCATATTCGCCAGTGTCTTGTTGAGACGCTCCGTAAGACCATTCGCTTGCGGATGATACGCCGTTGTTCGCCGGTGGGAGGTGCCACTATGTTTTAAAACTGTCTGTAATAGTTCGGCTGCGAATGCAGTTCCCCTGTCAGTTATTACTACTGATGGAGCACCATGCCTCAGCACCACATTCTCTACGAAAAATTGGGCTGTTTCACTTGCCGTGCCCCTCTCCAAAGCCTTGGTTTCGGCGTAATGAGTGAGGTAGTCGGTGGCTACTATAATCCATCTGCGACCTGCTGACGAGGTCGGAAATGGGCCCAAAAGATCCATTCCGACTTGAGCGAATGGAGTAACAGGCACGTCAATAGGATGGAGGAGGCCTGCTGGTTTGATAGGTGGAACTTTTCTGCGCTGGAAATCAAGACACGTCCGAACATAGTGTTGAACGGTCGCCGTCAGTCTTGGCCAGTAGTATTTCTGCCTCACTCTGCACAACGTACGCGTGTAACCCAGGTGGCCGGATGTTGGTTCATCGTGGCATGCCTGTAATACTTCGCTCCTTCGAGATGTTGGGACAACGAGTAAGTAGTCGTTTCCGTGTGGCGTGAAGTTCATCTTATACAGGACGTCGTTGCGCAAGCAAAATGACGAAAGCCCTCTCGCAAACAGTCTAGGTACAGCTGAAGTGCGACCCTCTAAAAAACGTATTATGGGTTCTAGTTCGGGGTCGTCTCGTTGCAGCTGTGCGACAGTTGCCGTGTTTACAACTCCGACAAAGGCTGTATCGTCATCTTCTGCCGTCGCAGGTTCGTATGGCGCACGAGAAAGGCAATCAGCGTCTGAATGTCGCTTCCCCGATCTGTAGACCACGGTCATGTCAAATTCTTGAAGCTTCAGGCTCCAGCGCGCCAACCGTACTGAAAAGTCTCTTCATTTCGTCAGCCAGCAGAGGGAGTGATGGTCGCTGACAACATTAAAAGAACGACCATACAGGTATGGGCGGAATTTTATAACCGCCCACACCACCGCAAGGCACTCTTTTTCCGTAGTGGAATAATTTTCTTCCGCACGTGAAAGAGTCCTGCTCGCGTAAGCAATTACTCGTTCGGCGCCATCCTGCCACTGCACGAGTACAGCTCCTAAGCCGACATTGCTAGCGTCGGTGTGCGCTGTTGTCGGTGCGTCATCATCAAAGTGTGCGAGGACTGGTGGCTTCTGAAGGCGTTGCCGCAGCTCGTCGAGTAATTTTTGCTGCTCTTCATTCCATACCAATGCGACGTCTTCTCTGGTAAGGCGAGTCAACGGCAAGGCAATGCGCGAGAAGTTCTCAATGAAGCGTCGGTAGTAAGCACACAGTCCTAAAAACCGTCTGACCGCCTTTTTGTCAGTTGGCGCTGGAAAATTCGTAACGGTAGCTATTTTTTCAGGGTCAGGCCGCACACCTTCACTACTGACAAGATGCTTCAGGAACAGAAGCTCTTCGAAGCCGAAATGCATTTTTCCGGCTTAAGTGTTAGTCTGGCGGAACGGATAGCTCGAAATACTGAGTGCAGTCGCCTGGCGTGTTCGTCGAATGTGGCAGAAAATACGATGACGTTATCTAAATACACTAAGCACGTCTGCCACTTGAGGCCTGATAGTACGGTGTCCATTATCCGCTGAAACGTTGCCGGTGCTGAGCACAAGCTAAATGGAAGTACCTTAAATTCAAAAAGGCCATCAGGTGTCACGAAAGCTGTTTTCTTCCGGTCTCTTTCATCGACTTCTATCTGCCAATACCCACTCCTTAGATCCATCGACGAGAAATAACACGCGTGGCGTAGTCAATCGAGTGAATCGTCGATACGTGGAAGTGGGTAGACGTCTTTTTTTGTCACCTGATTCAGCTTGCGGTAATCCACGCAGAAACGTAAGGTTCCGTCTTTTTTCTTCACTAATACAACCGGCGAAGCCCAAGGGCTTTTCGACGGATGAATAACGTCGTCTTCAAGCATATGTCGCACCTGCTTTTCGATGGCTTCACGTTCTCGCGGAGATACCTGGTACGGGTTGTGCCTGATGGGTCTGGTCATGTCGTCCGTTATAATTCGATGTTTCATCAGCGGCGTTGATTGATTTGTGAGGTTTAATGTCCCAAAACCACCATATGATTATGAGAGACGCCGTAGTAGAGGGCTCCGGAAATTTTGACCACCTGGGGTTCTTTAACGTGCACCCAAATCTGAGCACACGGGCCTTCGTCAGCGGCGTTTGACGCACCCTGGAAATCGAAGAGAAACGATCTTCAAACTTGTTAATAAGCTGCATGATACTTTGCTTCTGTGCCGGCAGCAAACTTGGGCCAATATCAACAGATAGAGGTGCGGGGGTCAGATCAGTTGAATTATCTTTTTCAAGAGTTAGGCAGTCTGTCATCTCGGCGAGCTCTTCCACGTACGCGACTGCCATGCCCCTCGTTAGATGTCGGCGCTCAGAGCTGAAGTTCGTAACAAGGACGTGCGTGTGTCTGCATTTCATGCTTACGACGCCTCTTACGATAGATAAACCATGGCTGAATAGCAGTGTTGGAATTTGCTCGGTGATGTTTTCAGAATCGCTCGACGTGTCACATGTCACAGCCACGAGTGCACTCGACCGCGGTGGGATGGTCACGTCGTCTTCGAAGACGCGCAAAGGCTGACGTCGCTGGTCTGTACAGGGCACAACCGAAACTTCATCTGGGGCCGTCCGAAACGTAACCGATCTCTCAGGAATGTTGATAACGGCACCGTATTCACGCAAGAAGTCCATGCCCAAGATCAGGTCTTTGCAGCACTCCGGTAAAATTACGAAAGTAGTGACGAAATCTGAACTGCTGATATCAATTCGAGCTGTACATTTGCCCGTAGGCGTCACCGATTGACCTCCTGCGGTTCTTATGTTTGGGCCCGTCCATATTGTTCTTACTTTCTTTAGGCAGTCGGCGAGTTTACGGCTGATAATAAAGAAGTCCGCACCAGTATCTACCAGTGCTGTTATTGGGCGTCCGTCTATACAAATGTCTAGATTGGCGCTTACGATTTCCGTTGATGTCGGTGACGTCGTATCGTCCTTGGTATCGTGCGTTGTATGATCCGCGGTATCATTCGTCGTATCGCGTCGTAGAGAAGATGTTGGGGGTGTGATAGCATCTCGACGGGTGGCAACCTTACCCCCAAAGGTCGCAGCTGTTAGTTTCCCCGACGAGGGCTAGGAGATCTGCCCCTGGCCACCTCGCAGTAACTGCGCTGCGGCGGCGAGTTCGGTGCAGGTGAAGGAGAGCGGGGTCGACGATACGGCACTTCGTGTTGCTGTGCTTGCGGGCCTGCACTGCTGTCACGGCGGTTATCGAAATAGGCACGAGGAAAGGTTTGTAGAAAGTTATGATGTCTACGGTCACGGTACGGACAATTGCGGAAAATATGGCCGGCTTCTCCGCAATAAAAGCAAAGTGGTCGACGGTCGACGGTGCTCCACAAGTCCGTCTTACGGATGAATGGTCGACTGGTGGGCATACCTTGCGACCAAGATGCAGATGTCGGCGGAGTGTACATCGGCGCCGTTTGCATAGGCACGTTGGACTGTGGATACGGCTGCGGCGGATTGGGAGCTGGGGCCCACGGCTCGTTATAAGGCCCTTGGCTCACGTCACGATAAGCCAGTGGTGACGAGTTGTCCGACACTGTAGTGGGTCTACGGACAGCTGATGCGTAGCTTACAGACCGCTGGTCTGAGAGCGATTCGGGCAACGAAAATGCCTGGCGGAGTTTTTGCCGCACAACTTCTGCAACGGAAGCCATGGTATTTTCTTGCGGAGTCACAAGGAGGTTTCGGATCTCCTCCCGAACGACCTCACGATTGAGTTCGCGCAGAGAACGCTCACTACCGGCACTTAAAGCAGAGAGGCTGGGAGATGTTTTGTTTGGTTGGTCATGGTATCGGCGCCGTTGCTGTAGTGCTCGCACGATTGTTGTAGCCTCTTTGACAAATTCCACTACGCTTGTTGGTGGGTTGCGTAGGAGACCGGCAAACAGCCCTTCTTTGACGCTCTCATCAGATGTCGGAGTTTTTTACCTTCAGGCATGTCGGGGTCGGCCCGCTGAAATAGGCGGGCCATGTCTTCCACAAACATGGCGACGCTCTCGTTTGGTTTCTGTATGCGTGCCTCGATGAGCTGCAGAGCAGAATCACGGCGGTCGATGTTTGCGAATGTCCCGAGAATTTGCTGCCGAAATTCCTCCCACGAAGACAGCGTTGACTCGTGGTTCTCGTACTACGTACGAGCGCTGTCTGCCAAAGCAAAGTAGACGCGCGATAGCTTTTGTTCAGTGGACCAGCGGTTGGCTTTGGCGACTCGCTCATACTGGGCTAACCAGTCCTCGACGTCTTCATAAGCCTCACCGTGGAAGGTCTCAGGAATTAGAGGCTGATCAACAATAAGCTGTGAAGGCCCTCCGGTAGCCATTTCTCCTGGTACGGTGTGTTGCTGGAGAAGTTCGAGCGGGATCGCCTCGGGACTAAGGCCTCGCTGTCGGCGACTGTAGTGGTGGACAGGAGTATCCCCTGCAGGAACGAATTGCGGTGGTGGACTCGATGTGCTAGGGCGCGGAGTTGTCCCAAGCACCAGTTGGAGAAGTCCAGCACCTTCACCAATGTCGCTAGGTGAAAATAACAGAATACAGGACGACAGTGCGACCAGAAAAAACGAGGTCTGTATTAACAGAACAAAAAGAGCAGCCGCTTCAACTTCTTCCTCGGAGGAACCGTGGGTGCTGTCCACGCTCATCACTTCATCGTCCTCTGTCTTCTTTCCCGGCCTTTAGCCGTGACAATATCATCTAGAACAAGGTACTTGTGCAATGCCTGGAAATGCATATACTTTGAATCGTACTCGGTTCTGAGTTTTATTAGTACGCTCTTGATTCTCTTCAAAGGGTTACTTGACCAACGTAATGTTCCTTTTTACATACATGTTCTCGATTCGTTCCGACGCCGATTGATTTGGACAGCTACTGTCCACAGTGTGATATACGGCGCGTATTTGAGTTTAGAATATTTATTGTCAAAATTTTATAAGTATACTCAACAGCGCTATCCAAGAACGCGCGCTTTCGGTTAACCCACTTTTTATACTTGTTTCCGCATAGACACCGGAATCACCGGCCACTGAAACGGTAAGCATTTCAACCAGTTATTTTCGTGGCCTTCAGACAAGAACTTATTGTCTGCCAAAGTTTCAGTGTTCTTGAGTCTGGCAATCTATAGAGTGTTGGACAGCCCAAGTATTAGGACCTCGTAAATTATATGTTATTCTCAGAAAAGAAAGAGAAAATCGGTAAGAACATGTCAATAAGCCTGTGGTTGACATTTTGTTAGAGGTAGTACCGCAAAAGAGTTACTGACATGACTTAAGCCTATGCAGAGCGTTATTACATTCCATATATCTTGGTACCAGTTTTTTTTTTCAAAAGTAATATGATCACGCTTCTTCACGTTCTTGTAGTATAATGTCTGTCGGGGGTAAAGATTTCATCGATGAAATGGCTAGTGCGTCGTCGATCTTTTTTTTTTTGGTCACTTGAACATGAGTGGAGCAATGTCATTAAATTGGGAATAAGAGCTGCGGTGTCTTTAAGTCCCATACCTCTGTCCAAGCCCATCTTATAGTATTCCACATTAACAATTCTCATTATACAGAAATGGATTCTTCTTCAAACAGTTCGTGCTTCACTTCCACACGCTCTAACGTGGTGCCTAAACTATTCTTTCTGGAAGAATATACTTGCATCATTGGACTCGGTGCTTAAATGGCTTTCGGGATATCATTTCAGACTCCACAGGTGCATCCGTCAGGCTCGGTTAGCCTGTATAATGTTTTTTGTATACGCTGAATGACAGAACGAGCAATATACTTCATATCTGTTTACAATTTTATGGTGAGCTCCGTTATCGCTGTCACGTAATGTTTCCGCTGGATTTTATCGAATAGCTCAAGATATTAGGACAGTTTGATTATGATTCTAAACTATAGTCTACAGTGAAGCAAGGAACGAGTTCTAATTGAGTTTTAATGAGACGTTCCCTTCAGTCGCTGTATACAGCTCCTTCAAGAATCGTGTGCGTCGTTTACGTTTTTTTAATAACTTATGAATACCGAGAGTATCTTGATTGAGCTTGTACACCATCTTTCAAGACTGGTTTTTTTTTCGCATTGCCGATTTGGTCTGGCCCCCATTTTTTTTATGAATAACTCATTCAAGGCCATGAACCTTTTAAGATCTTGTGAGTCATTGCCATATCAATTCACATGTTATGTGAGATGTTAGCTGTTCAAATTGTACTACCACATTATCGTAACCACTATATAATCAATAATGGCAATAAAATACTTCTACGTAGTATAAAGTAAAATAAAATAAGGTAAATGTAACAGTTTTCTTTGCAAGTGTTTTTTGTAATCTATTGCCAAATACCAGTGATTTGATGTTAGGCGGCTTGATTTTTTATAATACTCTTTGAGGGTTGTTCCGAAGCACTGCATTCACGAATCATTTAATGACCACTGACTCTCATTTGTCATAAGATGGCGAGTTCACCTAATGTTTTCGTGCATATTCAACTGGTCGGAAACACTATCCTCGAGAACGACGAAGGTGGGCCATGAATGACAATGCAGAATATTTCAATCGTACTCGGCTGTTAGTTTTAGTATGCTCTTGATTCTCCGAAAAAAGGTAGTTGCCCCAGCGTAATGTTCTTTTTTTTCTTCATTATATTTTCTTGATTCGTTCCGAAGCGTATATTGGTTGAGATATAGATACTGTCCCCAGTGTCATGTAATGCGAGAATCTCAGTAGAGCACTTTTATTGTGAAAAGTTTGTAAGTGCACTCACAAGCGCAAGTCATGACCGCGCACTTTCGGGTAACCCACTTTCTCTCCTCGCTGCCTCATAGACACCAGAATCACCGGGCACCGAAACGGTAAGCGTTCTAACCGGTTATTTTCATGGCCTTGCAACAAGAATTAGTAGTATAAAGTTGGAGTGTTTATCAGTCCAAAGTATCGCAACGTGTTTGATATCCGTAGTATACAAGAGGTTGGGGTATAGACGTAATTGCTACAAAACGAAAAATAACGGCTATTTTAGTGTATCTGTTATCCTGCGGCAATAATCATGCTAAAGGTAGTTCAGTAAAAAAAATACGAACATGCCTTCCCATTAAAGAGAGCGTTACAAAGTTGCACAATTCTTGGTAAGATTATGCTTCTTAAGTAAAGATCACGCTTCTTTTCTTTCACGTTATCGTGAAGGGATGTTCGTAAAAATTTAAAAGGTTTAGGAGCTTAGATGGCTATTTAAATGTCCGTCTTCTGTTTTTGTTTTTTACATGCGTTCTACACTAATATTTTCGCTTCCTGCGTGGACCATTAACACCAGCAATAACACCTTGCCTCATCTGATTGCTTTGCTGAAGCTCTTGCGTTGTCCTTCCGCTGAGCTAATGTGCAATAAGACAAACAAGCTTTAGCTTCTGATGAGTATCTCTGAACTTTGCTTGAACTAGACAGTCGGACCACGTCAAACACAGAAAATAAGGTATGCAGTACTATTCCAACTATAGTCCAAGAGTATGTCCGCGCAGATCAGAGAGCTCTTCAATTGTATCTGCCATCAGTAAATATTGATAGATTACTGTTCACCCACTGTGTATTTCCATTTATTATGTTCTTTGGCAATACCCTAAAATATTTTATCAAGATATATTTGTATAGCTGAAATCAGTCCTTATGTGGCTTTGGGCATTTTATTTATAGACACCAGAGACAAAGCCATCAGGCCTGAGGAGTTTCTTCAGCATTACTTCGACATCTCCAATAACTTAATAGCATCCCCATCACATCCCTCTTTTTTTGTTTTCTCTTTCATCCGGGCTTAAATTTGATTAGTGTCATCTAAATTCAATAGCTTTTAGGTATCGTTGACATATAATTCTCGCAGTAAGCAAGGCTTGCCTCTTTATTACCTCCGAGCGATCGAGAAGATGACCAGGAAGCATTATAAAACTATTCAGTGGAGCTCATGAAGCCAATTATGTCTATGAACTGATTGATAGTGCAGAAATTGTAAAGCGTTCCCATAAAGCTATACTATGCTCACGAGAAAGCGAATGCTCTTTGATTTAGTTATAGTACGGCCTGTTTTAGAGACTTTTTCTGCAAATGATATCCAGAAATGGCCCACGCGCACATAACATGAACACCGATGTTCTCAGCGCTTCGTATCGTTACATCAAAATAGTGGGTGTGAATCAGCCGCTCTTTCTATTTCGATGGCATCCTTTCGTGACGACAGGTACCATGCGCTAATGGAAACTGATAGCGCGCTGTATATATTTCAATTTGCGGTAACAGCCTGCCGCTATTCTTGAAGTTCATTCAAGAATTATTGTTCAACAATTCACCATTCAGATAAACATACCTTTTTTCTAAAAAAAACATACATGCCGTCGTATTTTTAGACACCCAAAACTTATTCCGGACCCATGAGTCATTTAATTGTGCTTTTCTTTTATAGGCCTACCTTATATTTTTTTGTTATTTCAAATGACTTGTATCACTATACTTTACATTGTTGCAGTATCTGTATAATGATAAGTTTTATGAAGATCTGCTTTTACCACAATATTCTTTATCAATTCATAGTGTTATACTGATGTCGACAGCTTTTCTTGTTCCGGCAATCACTAGCATGCTTTCTTTAATTTCGAAATAAATCAGCGAGGAATTCAAACGAGCACAAATTTAGTGCAAAAATAAACTTCGATGAAGCTGCTACAGACCGAATTCCAAAAAGAGGCCAAGTGGAATTTTCATGGCGACTTGAACTAAAGACGTCACAATTAGCTGCCTAAGAACCAGTGATCTTGCGGGTCGTTTGGGTGGCAAGCGAATTTTCCACCACAGTGACGCGCGCCTGCTCGATAATGCAGTGAAAATAACTTCCCCTACTTGAAAACACACTGACAGTTGAACTTTAACGATTTGCGAATGCATGCGTCCTGCATACATGCTTCACAAATAAACATTAATACCGCAGTAATAATGATGGGTGGTACATGCGTACATTGTGATAGGGCGTCCGGCTAAGTGATCACCATAACTTCATTGTCTAAGTGGGCCACCCACTACAACAGGAACCCACGTTACGGCGCCTTTTCCCTTAAAGCCACGTAGTAAGTGCATAGCAAGCTCGAAATGGTTTCACGCGCACAATAGCCTGCGATTTAGAGCATGCTATCCATTACACAGCATGCAGCCGTATGCGAAAGCTTCACTGACACAAGCCATTACGGACTAAGTACACACTAGTGACAGCATATCAATATCGCGTTCAACTCATAATAACGTAGCCTAAAAGTACCCCAGTTTTTACTCTTCCGACATTGTAACTATCTTGATGTTGCTGTTTCCCAACACCGACCTAACATTGTCCATAGAGGTTGTCCTAGGCAAACTATGAGGCACTTGAGCTTTCTTAGCACCTCGTCAATCTCATCTAAGAATAGAGTAATGCAGACTCCGATACGGTGTACTCTGTTCCGTGTATTCTACGGCATCAAATTGGTGCATAGCAGAAATGAGAAAATGCAGCTGCATTAGCAAGAATTTACAAGCGATTGCCACGTTTTGTTAAAGCCAGTTTATGTCGTCGCTTCCTTATAGACACCGGAATCGCCGGGCACCGAAACAGTAAGTGTTTGAACCATTTTTTGCTCTTTTATTATCGTAGCAGGGCCTACTATCATGCAATCGTAGTGTCAAGCAATTTTTACGTTAGTTATGAAGCCCACAAGTCGTACAATGCTTTATAGCAAAAAATTTAAAACAACTGAAAGTTCTGTTTGTATAGTCACAAAAAAAGTAGAACGTGAAACCCGCAACAGCTTTCCAAAACGCTACAGCAACTATTAAGTGATTATTCCGGAAAAATAAATAAGGAGAGTTATTCTTGACTAATGCAGCATCCTCACTTCATGTATAGTTTTATAAAATATGTTTTCAGCAAAAAGATTATCATACTCTTTTATCTACATATAGTGAAACAATGTGTATAAACTTGTGAATGTAATAGCTATCATACCTCCGGTGTCGTGCCTTCGTTTTCGCATAAGCTATGGCCCTTTCTGCTGTACATTTCCAAGACAAGAGTGTTAAACTGGTTGCCTGCACATGTTTTTCGGTCAATCCAATGTAAAATACTCCCTAGGGGAATGTTGTTCTTTTTAAATTTTGTCTGGAAGTACTTTACAGCAGTGACATGTTCTGTTGAATGACTCTGTCTTCCCAAAGAATTGGCATAGTAGAGGAAGCTCGAAGGCTCTGACAATATCAGTTATCACAGTTTTCACGGACTTCCTTCATCGACCATAAACAGTTCTTTTTCATATATTATTTCGCCTATAACTTGGCATAATCGATGTCGGCATTTAAACGAACGTTTCTATTGCAATACATGTAAATGAATGGACCTAAAATTGATGTGGATTTGAGGATTTCTCGTTCAGACACCTGAGACGAAACCGACAGGTCCGGTAAGTTTCTATAGCCTTACTTCAACATATCTGAGAACTTGATCAGATCCTTGTTCATATTCTGGTTTTGGTTCTGTGCGACCAGAACATATATTTGATGGTTCAATGGACACTTCCATAGCCCGGCACGTTAAAAAAAACGAAAGGGCAATTCACTCTGGGTGAACGCTTCTCTCTAAAAATCGTTTCTGGAAGCGATTAACAGTAGTGATAACTTCTGTAAATCTGTCTGCCCATGTTTTCCTTCAGTGCTTTCTGACACCCGAGGCTTCGTGCAGTATGTTGTAAACAAGTCATCACAGCTTAACAATTGGTTCTTAGTTCTGCGAACTTTTAACAAGATTCCTATTGATACAGGTAGTATTGGAGTCAACAAAAATGCAAATATTTGAAGCTCACTTTCCATTAGATATCCAACGCTAGGCCAGTCGTAGAAGTGAAGGTAATTACTTTTCAATTTTCTGCATAAACCATAGACATCATCAGTGATTCCTTGAGTGCCCTATTTCCAACGCTGAAGCTCTTGCAATATTGGATGACTATTACGAGGCAGCATGAACAACTTTTAGCAGCTGTTAAGTACATCTGAATGCATATAGTAGTAGTGGCTCAAACACTGACGTACAATTCGGACACAAAGCCACGGTTTGTCTGCAAGACCTCCAGATCTACTAACTCGATGACAAACAATGCCTAGAAAGACACGAGGTCGTTACATTTTATACCTCCCACGTCGCCAGACAACTTTATTGCAAAGCAGTGCCTCACTTTATCATTTGGTACATTAATTAGCAACTTTCTCTTCAGTCACGGCTTCACTATCCCTCCTAGATGTAGAACATAGTTTTCTCAGCAGCACATTGTGGTTTCTTAGTTGTTAAGAAAAACTGCAGCACGCGTTCACTCAACACTTGACTTATGCTATAAAACCTTCTCTCCGCTGTCAAATAAAATTAGCTTGAAGTCTGGCGCCCAGTTTTTTGTTTTTGTTTTTATTAGGCATCTTCGTTCAATCTGGGCCAAAAATAATGTCGGTTATGAGCCACTACCGATTAGCTCAAACCAGAGCTCTGCTTCTCAGTAGTGACATTGCATGTTAAATTAATCGCAACATGAACTAGTCTTCTTGTGCTTTGATTTCTCAGAATCAATATAACTGTGGCAATGGCTATTTTTCTACAAAATCCGCAAAGCATGCTTCCTTTCATGCCGTGTATTCAAGTCCTCCCAAGCACAGAAGGCTACACGTTAAGGCACTGTTCTCAGTTATTATATTGTATCAATTAAGTGCACAGAATTAATCGCCAAGTATAGCTACATTGTTTCGCATAAAGTAGTACCGAATACTTTCATTGATTTTTTTTTCCTCGATTGCGCATAGACACCACCATCGCCGGTCACCGAAACAGTAAGTGTTAGATCAGTTGTTATTATTTTGTTAGCGTAATATCGCCTATCATAGTCCCGACATAATGTGCATAAGATTTCATAGTACTCGTTGAGCATATGTGCCATAACGCCCTTGATTACCTAAGTAACCAAAAAGCTGCTGACAGTGTCATTTTCACTGTTAAAGAATCAACAAATAAAATATGCACTACTGTTTTTATTACACAGCTGCAATTATTCAATGGCTACTATCTCGGCAAAAGGATAATTAATAAGCATTCGTAGTGAATACCACTAGCTCCGCAGTCTTAAAAAGGTGTTGGGGGAAATTACTGTCACTCCTCTTTGTTCCTTCGTATGTTGGAACAATATTTATATGAACACGTGGACCTAACTATCGTGATAGCAGTTTCGCCAGCTATCATAACTTTCATTCTGTATGCAGCCAACACAGTCATGTAAACGGCAGAAAATACCTGAAATCCCAGACAGAATTCCAAGTCAATATCCATGCAGGCCTTACAGCATTCACATACTAACTTCACTGAACCAAAAGGCGTTCTCATTTGCGTAGTCCATCGGTCAGCGCCGTAATTAGCGTTTTTCTGACGACACGTGTACAACGTTTGGTGCAGAACTAATATGTCCTTGGCGTTTCACTTATAGACACCAGAGACGAAGCCAACCGGCCCGGTGAGTATGTCTGACAAGTATGCAGCGGTTCTAAAAAAAGTTTATGAAATCCTCCTTCGCCTCGTTCATTTTCGTTATCATCCCCTCGTCGTCACATAAATAGTTTCCTACTTGTTCTGACAGTACGGAACATAAAGGATACTACATGGCCTCATCACCCTGTGAGCTAGTTCGTGAGAAAAGGCATGCGCAGGGGTTGAATTAACACTCGCAGCTGGCCGAGTTGGTTCATGATTCAAGGTCAACCGGTGTGCACAAAGAAACACAAAGACGCACAAAAGACGGGGCAGGGACAGGCGCAGACTTTCAACTGAATTTTATAATTCGTCACCCTGCAAATATACACTTGCGAAAGAACGTAGTCAAATCGGTCACCTGGTCCAAACCGAACGGCTTACAAGAAGCCGTGCAGAAAATTACGCTCGCTATTAAATAAAGATATTGACGTGTCCATAACACAAGCCTTGCCTCTCGCAGAAGTGTGAAAAGCTATCATCAGTTCGCAGGTTGTGGTGTCACCGCTCTTGCCCAAAATGCATTGCTCAGCTTGCATGTGCTCACCAATTTTCATAAAGATTAGAGAGTAGCAACCACTACTTTTGTTTAATCCAAACTTTTTTTTCCTCGCTGGCGCGTAGACCCCAGTATCGCCTGGCCGCGAAACAGTAAGTGTTTGAAGAAGTTGCTGCTTTTTATTGAAAAATTGTTCAATCATATAGTGGGTAAGCTTTTACAGTAGTTATGGAGACATTAAATCATAACGAGTTTGAAATACCAAAGGTATAACTGCTGGCAGGGCCATTTGTATTGCTAGAGGAGAAACGACAAGGCAAAACTGCATTGGCGTTTCTAATATGCGCCGCAGGAAGCATTCAGCTGCTTCATATTTGGCAAAAGAACTACCAACTTGTACTCATCGCGACTGCAAGGTCCTTTGCTAAACATTTTAAAAAAAAATTTTTGCGAAAAGCTACAGCATTCATCTCTTCGTTTCTCTCTGACGTGGACCAACGTTTGTAATGACTTCGATAAAATTTTCTTGCTGGCGTGTTCATTCCTACTCGTAAAGAAAAAAGTGCTTGTGATTAAACTAGGCAGGGACAGAAAACATACGCACCAGTGCAAAATATGGAACACTCGTCCACATCTTCCGCGTCCTTTGTCTTGTTTAAGCGCAATCATTTTACTTTGCATGCATGAACTCGTGTATTCATTAACTATTACAGCCCCTGTATCGGCCCTCCTTTTTTGTATAACCTTTCATAATTTATGTTCTTGAGCGCGCACACTAGTTAAACTTAGAAAAGGAATCAGTATACAAAAGCAGATTTTAATTATTTTTCCATTGAAAAAAATTCTCTTCACTGAACAAAAATCATTCAGGCTTATGTAGTTCCTCGTTTAACTGAAAATATTTAATGTCCACACCCAATAAGAGTTTATGTTGCGATAAAGTCACATCGTTGGACTCGAATGTGCGTTTGGGGATCAGAGTTATATATTATTGACGAAGCCTACAGCACCAGCGAGGTTTCAGCTTTACTTCGTTATTTCTAAAGCCTTATTGTTCTTCCCATTAGTGATTTTGGTTTTGCGTATGCCATGAATGCAGTCTTTAGTAGTTCCGTAGAGATTCTACAGTCTGTTCAGATTATTCCCTGTGAGTTAAAAAATCTGTAGGACCAATTGAGTGTTCGAACTACTTTCTGGGAAAAGTCTGTTTCTCCAAATTGTGACGTAAAGTGGTTCATTGCGCAGTTTCATCCCCCTGTCTTTCGAAAATTTTATTTATTGTTATATGTCACCCAGATATGCAAATAGTATGATGCTGTAAACATGCCACCAAATCCTAATTATTGTTTCTGCATTCAGTTAGGTTGGAGTAAAGCGTATTCGCAAAACATAATCATGCCTTTTAAAATACTTTATCAGTATGGCAAAATGCTATTTAATTCACATAGAAAGCTTTCATTACCAATGACTTTTTCATAGCTACTTCTTGAAATGCTCATTACTGAATCGAACGATTCCAAAGTGACCACAAGAACCATTCAAAATCAGGCAACCACGTAATCTTATTCCACAATTGCCATTGCCCAAAACCATAATCTCTCAGAACGATCAACGTTTACCGGAAACGGCGTAGTTAATTATATCACATGCGTAGTACCTTATGTTTAACTCTGCTGTTACACCCCAATGTAGATAGAGGTGTAGCGATTGTCCATTTTACTTCAAGCCAATCAGCTTTTATATTTCACGTGCACCTGCTTCTAAATCTTCGAAAGTGTGCAATAGTTCGGGATCGGATAATGTGCTGCTTCGCACCTTGTGTAGCACCTAATAAGTGCATATTGGCAGTTGCAAAAGTATAGTTTCATTCACAAGCATCATCGAGAATGCTTTTGTGTAATTCCATTTATTTCCTTGCTACCGCATAGACGCCAGAATCTCCGGGCACAGAAACAGTAAGTATTTAAGCAGTTTGTTTCTATTTTAATTGCATGGCATATCGTGCTGTCATATTATACTTTCGTTTCCGAGTTCTAGATTACTTTTTAATGTGACGAGTCATAATGCGCTTGATTTATTGGTTGAGTTAGGAGACCAAGGCTGACTTCATTGCCTGAAAAAAACTAAGAGAGCACTTAGAGGCGCTCGTCAAACGATAGAGTAAGTATTGAGTTGCTGGTATTTCAGCTAGTGATTACTAGGCTTTTGTACTGTAAATAGAGCCCCAGTGTAAGTTCGCAGTTCTTGTTCTTGATAACAAATATTCTCAGATATACAGATGATCATGCTTTTTGCTTCAGTATATTGTGGAACACTGTTTATGCGGACTAATAGACTTACCTTGCCAGTCATCCTCGTTTCTTACTTTGTTTTTTCGTGTAAATTTTGCTATCTTTAGTTGAACACGATCCATTCAACGACGTTGACTCAGCAACAAAAATCGTTATTCGAAATCAAGTCCAAAGCGCTGTGCGTGACAGCTTGACACATTTGACACATTAGCTCGGTTCAGTAAATAATGCCATTCCCATTGAAAAAGTGAACGCGTTTTATGTCAGTGCACAACTAAGAGCCATTCAGCTAGGATATAATTTTATCCTTAAAATTACTACTCCAATTACTTTTCGCGATTTCATTTGTAGACACCAGAGACGAAGCCTACAGGCCCGGTGAGTATTTTTAAAATGATGTAGGCATGCTAAGTGAAGCGTTGAAAACCATTCCTACACTTTTTCCTGTGGGTTCTCGTACCACTGGCACAGGTTTTTTGCCGGTGCCATCTAAGTCTGGGAGGTTGCATTGATAGTTCAGACACGGTAAACAAAGCTGTTACTTCCAAGTCACCCACTTTTACTCAGTGCCAATTGAAGGTATCAGGGAGCGGGGGGGGGGGGGGGCGATCTTACACATGGCGCTAGAATTGCTTCCATCCACGATCTACTGCTTTTGTTATGCAATATTCGTTGCATACGAGCTATTTTTTACTAACGTGAATGGGTTTAGGTTGACAATAAAACGCTAGCAAAAAGCCTTCAGGCTTCGGATCTATCAGCGGTAAAACTTTTAGTCAAAGTAGGTGTTCGGTGGTCTCGCAAAACGCTAGCTTACATAGGAATCTTTCATTACGAATGATTTTTTCGCTATAGCTACTCATTACGGAATCCAATGGTCTTAAAGTGAGCACAGGTATCTGCCCAAACGCAGGCAAACATATGAAATGCAGTTGTTACCTCAAAAGTTGCCGTTCGATTTCACATGTCGAGCAAGAAAACATCAAACCTGCCGTGAAAGCTGGGTTTGCAAGTCTTGTGTTCACAAGATCTGCAGTGTGAGGGAGAATCTGTAAGATGGCACGGCTAGACACTGCAGTAATGGTCTGAAGCATTGTTTACTGGCATTATGTTTTATATTGTGACGCCGTTATTTCTCAAACAATACGTAAGTATAGGAATGGTCATCTTTCTGCCCAACATTTGAAGCATTCTTTTTTTTTCGTACCTCTGCTTCACTTCTTTCAAAGCAAATAGTGGTACAGACTCAAATACAGTGCTATATTTTATATAATCTGTAGGATCTAACTAGTGAACATTTGAAACGCATGAAAGTATAGCCTAACCTGCGTGAATCATAAAGCAACTACTGCTTTCGTTTAATTAGGTTTTTTTTTATTCGACTCTTTGTAGACACCAATATCACCGGGCACCGAAACAGTAAGTGTTTCAATCAGCTGTTGATATATTATTGACATAGCGTGGCTTGCCGTACAGTGATGATAGTATGTCAAACCTTATGGGTCACTCACAAAGTGGACAAATTTCAGCGTGTTTGACAGAAGGTTAGGTGGGCAGATGAGATTAAGAAGTTTGCGGGTATAATTCGGCATCAGCAAGCACAGGACCAGGTTAACTGGCGGAATATGGGAGAGGCCTTTATCCTGCAGTGGACGTAGTCATGATGATGATGATGATGATGATGTTTAACTACATATAAGCTCATAGTGCCGACAGAAACATCAACAAAAAAATCAAAACGGGTAGTTACATTCCTAAATAACGCTGGAATTGGTTCAGAGAATGAAATACCGATGTTTAGTTATTGCAAATTGACTTAAAATTCTCTGTAGTTGAGATATTTTCTCAAAAAGAAGAATGCTGCTTTTTATTTGTGCTACTATGCAACATTGTCTGTACATTATAGATAATGCTCGCCATGAATGCTCTTGTCTGATCCCTTTGTTTCCGTGTAGGTACTAATAATTTGATTCTACACCGTTCAAACGATCATGTTCAATTGGCAGACAGCTCTTCAAAAACACATCCCAAAGCTCTGTCGATGCGCACCTCATATTTTTCACGCATTAGCTGCCTCCATTACATGATAATCGCTTCTCCGTCATATAGTTCCTCTTTTATGCAGCCTTGTCACTGGCAGTTCCAATGTGAGCGTTTCTGCAAGACCATATTTATAACTTAGAGCTGGGGTGACTTTGGGGATTGCATTTTTAGACACCCTCGTCGAAGCCATCAGGCCAGGTGAAATTGTGCAACATACACTGAACATTTCTAATGACTTGATGAGATCCTTGCTCAGATTCCACATTTTAGCTTTCGCATCACCTGCAAACATTCGTCAGTGGTCCCATCAAAGTTTCACAACTCAGTCTCATGGTCAAGCACAACCAAAAGCCTGTAAGACCAACTTCTTCAGCCAACTGTTTCACGACCAAGAAAACTTTCTGGGCTAAAGGGGGTAAAACTGTTAGTTTGGTAACTAGTGCCATTTTCCCTTCTATCATTACGGTTGCCTTCATCTTTATTCGATATATCTTGTCTAGTTAACATGCAATATAACGATGGCGTATGCATCAACGCAAGCTTCTTGTACTGTTCTATGCCACAAAAACACAAATAATGCTGTCTAATACGAGTGAAATACTTAGCTCAGCATAGCATATTGTTATTGAATAATACAACATCCAAGTTCCGTCAGTGTTTACACTGAGCATAAGTTTTAAGGCATATTTATCCAGGTAAGTTTAGTACTTAATTGACTTTCAATAATTTGTATCTGGACCCTACGTACGAAACCTTCAGACCGGTAAGTCTATATAAACTATTTCAACACGGTGACGTACAAGTCGTAAGCTCGTGTACGACTTGTCCTTCGCCTCTTCACATCACATTCCCGTATGCTCTTCGCTGATGCCATCAGAATATTGTTGTTTGCCATGAAAGTCCAATCTTCTCGAAGAAAGCTTCGATTTTTACGTGGTATGATTTCTAATCAATGACAAGGAGGAAGAGCTAAGCTGTAACACGCGGAGCTATTTTTGCTTAAGTCGACCATAGTGCTCTCATTTTGCGGTTACATATATTTCGACACACGAAGCCTAAAAATGAAAATGAATGCGCAACAAAAGCTTACCGAATCGTTGTTTGATTTATAAACGAAAAAAAAAATCTTGATTCAACACTATTGTGCATCGAGTTCATCTATTAAGCAAAACTCAGATGTCTGTTTAGCTTCCGCGGGAGACCAAGAAATAGATCAGCTGTTCAGTAATCGCATCAAGGCTTTCCACTTATTCACTTCTCGTTTCAACAAAAAAAAAAACCGCCATTATTGGCGAGTTCTTCAAGTTCAAGTTCTTGCTGTCTGCGCTTGATGACTTAAGTAACGGCAAACTAGCCACCTCGTTTCTCCCAACAATGTTACTGCATGTAAAAACAGCAGTTGTGTTAAAAAACTGTGATAATTAAGGGACAGATAATGCTCTCACTTTAGTACATTGTAAGACATTTAATTAGGGCACACAAGGTGTAGCAAAGTTGTGCTTGATTCGCCAGCATCAACTACCACCTAATACTTTCATGCAATTCAATTTTTTCACTCGCTTCCACATAGACACCAGAGTCGCCAGGCACCGAAACAGTAAGTGTTTGAAACAGTTGTTACTTCTCAACGTTATCATCAAGACTCACACGTAGTCTCGTGCTCCATGTATCGCCTGATCGACTGTTTTATATCTCCTCGAATCCACGCACTCAGTAACGATGTACCCGTCAGAAGGCATAAATGAAATCACTACAATGTTAATCTTGAAAGAGCACCGGCACACAAAGTGGGCATTTTGTACCCAGAATCCCAAGTTGTAACCGAAGGTCACCAAGCATAATTTAGGCTGACCAGACCACACGCCTTCTCTGTTTCTTTTCGCGTGAAAGGATAGGCTGCAATTATCGGCCCAACTGCTCAAAACATCGATGATACGAAAGCTTCAATGTCGTCATATGATCCTTCATCATCATTTATTACGGTCAGTGACGGCCTTAGAAGCCCGTCACTGACCGTAACAAATTGTAAGATCGTGTCACAATACAACACATAAGTAGAGATTGCAAAAACAGGTAGACGCAGTAAATATACAAAAATGAAAAGTACTGGTAAATGCGAAAAGAGAAGTGCGGCTGCTTGTTCTGCAGACAGCGCTGTAACCCCAACTGCTTGGCTTTTTCGCAATCTCTCTGAGCCGTCTTTTGGCACAAACTTTCGCTACCATTTGCGACCATACGCACGCACAGTATGGATGACATTATCATATGTGGTTTGCCTTCACCTTAGCGCCTTAAAACACCACATAGTTACAGCCCGTGTAGTTTTTAAACTTTTTGACAAAAATGTGACCTAGGGGCGCTTTGTGAAACATGACTTGTGGAAAGAGACTTTTGGGCGGAGAAGTTCCTGGTTAGGTCTGACCAGGACCACGCCCAGTATCTGCACCGACACCACCACCACCAGTAATGAAACTAACTACAATATGGTGATATTTATATTGCATACCCAGCTTAGTTGGATGTCTGTGACTCGCGACGTACAAGACTTCGTACAATACACGTTTTACCTCTGTTGATCAATTCGCGCTGCAAGGATGTGTGCAGTGCAGTGCTTGTTCTAATTATTACACCAATATTTGTATTTTGAAAACCAAACATAACACGCCCACGTTTCGCATTCGATACAAGGACGGGCACATGACATGACGTAATGGTTGGCATTTTATACGTTTCCCTTGAGAACAGAGACTGAACAACATTGACTCGAGTCTCACTGTACCTTTGCGGGCCGTGCAGTGTTAGATCTGATGAATTCAGATATTTATATTTCCAAAACCAAAGATTCATGGACTTTTCTTGCATTCTACACTGGGGAGGGCACCTGATACGACGCAAAGGCTGACATTTGATATCTTTCTACAGGGAACAGAGACCAAACGACATTGACTACATAAATCACAGCAAAGACAATAGCAGTGAGGACAATAGAAGACGACAACCACGACAGCGACAAGGAGGACAAACAACGGCCACAACAATGACGACACACTCCATACACCATGGACCAACGATGGCATCTTTTAGCTTCACAACACTAGTTTCATGCATTTACTTCCTCTAGCACATGCATCTACTGAAATATTAAAGTACACATACTTCGGACGTTGTGGGAAACACCACGTTTTAAATTTTTGTACAGATCTTCAAGTCGTGTGCTTGTATGGTTGTTGACACTGATCCGTAACCTGCCACTGTTTATATGTGAGATTTCTGCTGTACATATCTCGTACAGCACACTCAGCAACACATTATACGAAAACCATGGACTCGTCCAACGACGTGTATTACATTGTTTACATTGTATATCTCCAACCTCGTTCACACATACATTCGTTGTTGCGAATTAAAACTCCCTTGCCGCAAAGAGTTTAGTCGGCCTCACGTTAAAACCTCGCTTAAATGAAGGCGTGGTTCTACGTCTGTACACCGGTTTTTCATTGGTAATGTTAACAAATGTACGAAGTCACCTGCGCAAATAAGCAAGCATGTTCACACGCATGCTTCAGGTGTAATACTTAGTCATACAATCTACCTTGAGAGGCGTAGACAGAGGCAAGGTCACTACACTATCTGGATGGCACCCAACGATGGAGCTCGCAAACGTGCGATTCCAGATTGAAAACCTCGGCAATCAGGCCTTGCCACTGCTTCGCAAGTTGGCAGTTTATAGTGCACCCACTGCATGTTCAGGGAACACGTTTAACATCAACTGCATACCGCACCGATAATGAACTGAGGAGGAGAAAATAAAATGTTGCATTGAAAAATTTATCAGTAAATCATGATCGGACAATATTACTAATGAAAAAGACAGCCAATTTGGTGATTTCAAATTTGAATTATCTTGGTGCCTAACTGAGTACGATTGTTTGGTCTTTTCTTTTGCAGACGCCCGAAAGCCCAGGTACACATACGGTGAGTGTTTTGTGCTACCTTTCAATTCAACTTTATTGTAATAACAATTGTATGAACATTTATAAAGGGCCCCGCCGCGGTGGTCTAGTGGCTAAGGTACTCGGCTGCTGACCCGCAGGTCACGGGCTCGAATCCCGGCTGCGGCGGCTGCATTTCCGATGGAGGCGGAAATGTTGTAGGCCCGTGTGCTCGGATTTGGGTACACGTTAAAGAACCCGAGGTGGTCGAAAATTCTGAAGCCCTCCACTACGGCGTCTCTGACAATCATACGGTGGTTTCGGGACATATCAATCAATCAAATCAACACTTATAAACGTCATTTTTACCACTGCCTTCATGTTTTCTTTGAGGTCCAAATCAACTGTATTACCCCGCACACAGTGTAGTCACATGCTACCAAGCGAATAAGCGAATAAGCAAATACTGATCACAAAACAAGCCCGAAAGAAGCGGTAGCAAATAATTTTTCTTCTTGAAAACATTTTAATTATGTTTAATAAATGTCTACAATTTCAGTATTCACATTTTTAATATCACCTCAAAGGCAACCTCCATTTGTTGAAGGTACGTTAGGCAGTGCATAATTAACATCACGCGTTGATTCCTGCAACGTATGTTTGACCTAAACACTCAATCAAAGGCAAAGGTGCACACATGGGAGGTGGGTGTCAGATTCGGGCACAAATTATGCCCCACAAGTTTTTCAGTAAGACGAGGAGTGAGGAAGGGGGGGGGGGGGAGGCACTGCGATGAACTTTGGCTCCACTCTTGATGAATAACCATACACAGACTACTAAATGCCATCGATAAGCGCGCCATTACTGAACGACAAACGTGCATTTGGTGGGCGTGATTATCCCTAAATTAACTATATATGCTGGGAAAATACAAACAAGTGCAAGAAAACGTGACAAGCATCTGGAAAATTGCACCAGGCACTCGGCAAAAAAAAATAAATCAAATCCGCTTACTATATAAGCGGGACTGGTAACTCTGCCCGCACATCACATCGTCTACCCGAGAGCACGAACGCAGTAAGACTCGCAGTTTCCGTCGTTCACTAACCCTACACCTGCCAATGATAACAGTACCTAACGAGAGTTTAGTTTTGCCCTCCGAGAGTTAAGTTTTGCGCTGTCATTCCTGGTTTATCAGAGCACGCGACTTGCACAAGACAGCATGATAGAGCCGAAAAGTAGATTACAGCGAAGATTGATCGAGAGTGGTATTGAACCGAGAGACAGGTGGAAATCGGACGTTCGAGAAGACAATTTCACCTGCGCCGCCATCCCATCAGAATGTTTCCCCATTGACTCTTTATTCAACGACATAAAGGCGGTGAAAGGTGTACACTCTTAGCCAAAAAAAAGTTTGTAATCAGTTAGTAAAGGGACGTGTTTCTTAGTTTCCGGATTTTTTTACTATTTTCGCAACATACTTTTACTATAGCCAGCAGCTAGTATAGCTTATAACTTTAGCCTTTACTAACCAGGGAACCTTTCCTAGTGTTTCTACCTAAGCAACTACTAAGCCACGTACGTTGCCAGATCTTTCGTAGATGCCGCAGTACATTTTGCCGCAATGGTGACATCGCAAGCAAAATTTAGGCAAACTTTAATTTTACTGCAAACCTTGAAATAGATGTTTCCTGCTACATAATGACACACACATAAGCAAGCAGAAGGGGACATGAGGATGCGTCAAAAAGAACAATTATTTTATAGATTTTGTGACTGCTAACCAGTATTCGGTGTGCGATCCCAAAGCAAAGGTGTATGTGCCTTCAAGCTGCTGCTACAGTATAAATTTGCTATGTCCAAGTATTAAAGATTTACTTGTGCATGCATGCGTTTGCGTCCACGTTCTCGTGATCCATTCATATGAATTCTCGTACTAATATGAGCATATAGTCATTTGAGTATGAGGACTCATTTGAATATATCATATGCTCATATGATGATGAGCATCATCATATTGCCACGAGGAATTGTTAAGGCGCAGTACAACGCAGACGTTGTTAAAAGAGGAACGCTGACGGCATCGCTACGACTCATGAAGCCCGCCGGAAGGCACGAGCCGGCCCAGCCTGTGCACGAGCTGCTACCGAGCAGCGGCCAAGGAAAAAGAAGAGAAGAAGAGGACGACGAGCGTTCGCTGCTTTTCTCCCAGCTACTGTGTAGTTCTTTTGGCTTGGGCACAAGTTCGCCCTTATTAAACCTTGTAAATAGGACGTCCTGGTTGTGAGGTTGTTATATCCGTTACATTTTCTGGTGGAGGTGCTGGGTACATGATTCCGAGCCCCACGCAAGAGCGAAGTCCAAGCACTGACCAGCCGCAACCAGTGGAGCTTACACCGGTGCACCAACGAGTCAGCCGCCGTATCCGAGGAGAGTTGCCAGAATTTGGGCCACTCCCTTCTGTATCAAGGGCATCGGTGACGGAGACAAGCGCCGCCACCACCATGACGAGCCAAGTTACGCCGGCACAACTCATCGTAAGCCAACCGGTCATTCCAAAGGTGTTTCATGGTGACCCATACGAGGACGCCGAAGACTGGTTAGAGCATTTCGAGAGAGTGGGAAATCTAAATCAGTGGAACGAGGAAGGCAAGCTGCGTAACGTCTACATTGCGTTGGAAGACTCTGCACGAGTGTGGTACGAAAACCACGAGGCATCTCTGACGTCGTGGCAAGAGTTTCGGCGGCAGCTACTGAGTACGTTCGCCAACAGTGATCGCCGGGAAAAGGCGGAAGCAGCTCTCCGCACACGGATTCAACGAACGAACGAAACTGTCGCGATGTACATCGAAGACATGTCCCGCCTTTTCAAGCGAGCTGATCCTGGCATGACGGAAGACAAGAAGGTGCGCCACCTCATGCACGGGGTAAAGCAAGAATTGTTCGCGGGACTCATCCGCAATCCGCCCCGTACTGTTGCTGAGTTTCGGTCGGAAGCAACAACCATCGAAACGACGCTTCAGCAGAGAGCCCGACAGTACAACCGCGACGTAGCCGGTGCATCCGCAGGAGTCTACTCAGCAGGCGTCGTGGATAATCTTGACACATTGCGGGAGCTCGTCCGGTCTGTTGTCAGGGAGGAATTAAGGAAACTGCAGTCACCTGATGTCACCCCCGAGCTGTCTCTTGCTGAAGTTGTCCGAGAAGAAATTCGACAGGCCATGCGGGAGCCGCGGAGTGATGTGCCAGCGACACGACGGGCGGTAACGTACTCCGAGGTGCTCAGGCGACCTACTCTGCACTGTTCGCCGATCGAGACACCAAGTACTTATGTGCAGACAATGCGCAGCCCGCCTGAAATCGTAGAGGCAACACGCACTCCACCTCGTGCGAGAGAGATGATGCCACGGAAGAGCGATGTGTGGCGAGATGCCACACGTAGGCCCTTGTGTTTCCACTGTGGAGAGGCTGGCCACCTGTACCGATTCTGCCGATATCGTCAAGCTGGTCTTAGGGGATTCGCCATCAATGCACCGTGTCCGCGAAACGGCGAAAGACCTTCCGAGATTGAAGAATACCTATGCTCACGTCGGGAATTTGACCCGCCTCGTCGTCATCAACCACGCTCACCATCCCCTATGCGCTACCGCTCGTCTAGCCCACGTCCCTTCCCAAGCACGTCTAGGCAGCGTTCGCCTAGCCCAAATCCGGGAAACTGAAGAGGGCGACCTGTGGAGGCGAGGCCGCTGGCGACTTGGGATATGAAGATCCTCCACTGCGGTACGAGCCTGATAACGACGACTGTTTCCAGGTAAAGGAGTGCAGTACAGAGAAAATTACTTCAGACTTGCCGTTGGTGATTGACGGACTAGAGCTCAATGCTTTGATCGATACTGGTGCGGATTATTCTGTGATAAGTTACGAATTAGCGAAGCGACTCAGGAAAGTTCTGACCGAATGGGGTGGACCTCAAGTACGTACTGCAGGTGGTCACCTCATAACCCCTTCCGGCCGATGTACCGCAAGGGTCATGATACGGGGCTTCACTTACGTCGGTGACTTTGTCGTCCTGCCTGTGTGCTCGAGGGAAGTGATACTGGGAATGGATTTCCTACAAGCTAATGGTGCGATTATCAATTTACAGAGGTCGAGCGTGTCCTTTTCGACGGAGCAAGCTTTAAAGGTAGCACGATCAGATGAACGATGTACCACTCCACTGCGCGTCGTCGACGATGATGTGACTGTACCGCCACGGAGCAGTATAATGGTCCTCGTGAATAATGATACATTCAGCGACTACGAGGGTGTGGCGGAGAGCAACGTGGATGTTTTCTTGAAAAGAGGCGTTTGTGTGGCACGAGGGATTATCCAGCTGCGAAACGGGTGCACAGACATCCTCTTGACGAATTTCGGTAACGAATTCCAGCACATCGCAAAAGGGACGGCAATAGCGTTTCTTCATGAGTTCTGTGAAGTGACAGAAATATGCAGTCTTGAAACGACGTCACCGAATGTGAAACTTCCATCTGATGCCTGCGACACAATATACGTAAATCCTAATCTTTCAGAGATTCAACGTCAACAGCTATACGACCTCGTGCGGGAATTTGGCAGCTGTTTCTCCAACAGTTCAAAGGTACGGCGCACGAGCATTACAAAACACAGGATCATAACGGACGAGACAACCAGGCCGGTATGCCGGCACCCGTATCGTGTTTCCCCTAAGGAAAGGGAAGTCATCAAGAAGCAGGTACGAGAAATGCTTGAAGATGATGTTATCCAGCCTTCTAACAGCCCGTGGTCATCTCCCGTGGTGCTTGTCAAGAAGAAGGATAACACGCTACGGTTTTGTGTCGACTACAGGAAACTGAATGCTGTGACTAAACGGGATGTATATCCCCTTCCACGCATCGACGACACGTTAGATCGACTTCGGTGTGCCAAGTTCTTCTCATCACTAGATCTGAAAAGTGGATACTGGCAAATCGAAGTTGATGAACGTGATCGCGAAAAGACTGCTTTTGTTACCCCGGACGGACTTTATGAATTTAAGGCTCTCCCGTTTGGTCTCTGTTGTGCGCCGGCAACGTTCCAACGCATGATGGACACTGTGCTTTCCGGATTGAAGTGGCAGTGTTGCCTAGTGTACCTAGACGACGTGGTCATCTTCGCGGCTACATTTGAGGAGCACATCAAGCGCCTTCGGTCAGTGTTAGAGGCAATCCGTTCGGCAGATTTGACAATCAAGCCAGAGAAGTGCCGATTAGGTTTCGAAGAGCTTCGTTTTCTTGGGCATGTCGTCAGCGCCCAAGGTGTTCGCCCTGATCCTGATAAGACGGCCGCCGTCGCAAGGTTTCCGGTGCCAACAGACAAAAAGTCAGTACGGAGATTTCTAGGTCTATGTGCGTACTATAGACGATTTGTGAGAAATTTTTCAAAGATCGCAGAACCCTTAACGAGACTTACGAGAGAAGATGTGCCTTTCCAGTGGCAAAACGAGCAACAAAGCGCCTTCAACGAATTGAGAAAGAGGTTAGAAAACCCCCCGATTCTTTCTCACTTTGATGAGACAGCCGACACGGAAATACACACAGATGCCAGTAACATCGGCCTTGGATGCGTTCTAATACAGTGGCAGAAAGGTGAAGAAAAAGTGATAGCTTATGCCAGTCGGACTCTAACAAAAGCAGAGACAAACTATTCGGCCACGGAAAAAGAATGCCTTGCCGTCATCTGGGCCATCAGTAAATTTCGGCCGTACCTATATGGTAGACCATTCAAGGCAGTCAGCGATCACCATGCGCTTTGCTGGCTGGCGAACATCAAGGAACCATCCGGACGACTAGCAAGGTGGAGCCTCAGACTGCAAGAATACGATATAAGCGTGGTATACCGATCTGGCAAAAAACATACCGATGCCGACTGTTTGTCACGGGCTCCTACAGACACACCACTCTCAGAAGAAGACGACTTTCCGTTCGTAGGAATTGTCGAGACCACTCAAATAGCCGAATTCCAACGTACAGACAAAGAATTACTCCCGCTTATCGAACACCTGCAAGGAATTGACGTACAAGTACCCCGTATATTTTCTCGAAGCCTCGCATCGTTCTGCCTCCGAGGAAACGTTCTCTACAAGAGAAACTTCAAGCCCAACCGCGAAAAGTTCCTGCTTGTCGTTCCAGCAACTATGCGACAAGAAATACTTCGAGCGTGTCACGATGAGCCCACATCTGGACATTTGGGTGTGACGCGAACGCTTGCAAGGATCAGTCTCCATTATTATTGGCCCAAGCTACTAGCTTCAGTGCAACACTACGTCAAAACATGCCGCGAGTGCCAAAGACGAAAAACACCAAGTTCTAAACCAGCGGGCCTTCTACAACCTATAGATCCACCGAAAGCGCCTTTCCGCCAAGTTGGAATGGACCTCCTTGGACCCTTCCCGACATCTTTACTCGGCAAGAAATGGATCGTTGTGGCCACTGATTATTTAACTAGATACGCCGAAACAGACTCTTTGGAACGAGGAACGGCAGCAGAAGTGGCCCAATTCTTCGTACACAAAATAGTCCTGCGACATGGCGCTCCAACGGTTGTAATCACAGATCGCGGAACGGCTTTCACGGCGCAACTTTTGAAGTGCCTGCTCAACATGACTCACACTGTTCATAGGAAAACCACTGCATATCATCCTCAATGCAATGGCCTGACCGAACGCCTTAACAGAACTCTAGCGGACATGATATCCATGTATGTGGATGTCGAGCACAAAAAGTGGGACGAAATTTTACCATACGTCACTTTCGCCTACAATACGGCTGTGCAAGAGACCACCAAAATCACCCCATTTGAACTAGTTTACGGTCGTGCTGTTACCACAACACTGGATGCTATGTTACCAATAGACCAAGATGACTACCCCCCCGATCTTGACGACTTTCTACAAAGAGCGGAAGAAGCCCGCCAGTTAGCAAGATACCGAATACGCCACCAACACCGCATCGATGCCGACCGCTACAACCGAGGAAGACTTGACACGCGATATGACGTTGGCGACAAAGTGTGGATATGGACTCCAGTACGACGACGAGGCCTCTCCGAAAAACTCATTTCCCGGTATTTTGGCCCCTACGAGATAGTACAGCGACACAATGACCTCGTCTACGAAGTCAAGCCTGCAGGCCACCTGCATTCGAGGCGACGCAATCCCACGGAGCGTGTACACATTGTACGGATGAAACCGTACTACGACCGATTCCAAACCTAGCCACCCCAATCCCTTGACGTACTGCAACCTCATTTTTACAAACTTGTACACACAAAGAAAAAAAAAAAAAAAAAAAGTACTGAACAGCCTCATCGCAAGCATCGGGGCGATGCCGCTTGAGAGGGGGGATAATGCCACGAGGAATTGTTAAGGCGCAGTACAACGCAGACGTTGTTAAAAGAGGAACGCTGACGGCATCGCTACGACTCATGAAGCCCGCCGGAAGGCACGAGCCGGCCCAGCCTGTGCACGAGCTGCTACCGAGCAGCGGCCAAGGAAAAAGAAGAGAAGAAGAGGACGACGAGCGTTCGCTGCTTTTCTCCCAGCTACTGTGTAGTTCTTTTGGCTTGGGCACAAGTTCGCCCTTATTAAACCTTGTAAATAGGACGTCCTGGTTGTGAGGTTGTTATATCCGTTACAATATATATGATCATTTGTGAATCTGATTTGATCATGTGATCATGAGATCAGTTTTTTTAAAGTATGTTGCTGTGATGCGCTCTTACCACAGTATACTTACATGACTTTGTTAGAAGCCATTAAATAGTTTACGAGGGCCATGTCAATTCGTTTTTTTTTATTCTGTACCTTTGTAATGGAATCATTTTGATATGGCAACGCACACGCACATTTAACAAAATCGGCAGAAACCTCTATTAGCAGGGTTACTAACAATTTAGTAATAGACTGCCCACTCGAGTCAGCACTATTTCCTTACTAACAAGGTAGTAGATTTCGCTAACCAGCATTTTACTACGTCCCCTTACTAAGAGGCTAATGCTTTACGTGACAAGTGAATGGTTAGTATTTATTTAGTGAATATGCCTACCTTTATTTTTAAGAGCATCCCTGTGTGGCGAATGGTGAAGTGTCATGAACTTTGCACATAGTGATGATCACTCTCATTATCGTCATCCCCGTGCCATATGTTGCACCACCGCGTTGCGCCTTTCGCAAGGGGCATGGAACGTGACTCGATCAACGCACAGATCACGCTTTAAGTCTCGGGCAAGACAGAACAGCGCATTGTCTTCATACCAAAAGTTTTGCAGAAGCCTAGCTACTGGTCACGTCACACGCTGACAAGTCATGTGACTTGAGCTGTAACGTCACGAATGACGTCACACAAATTCCAAAATATCAATGAAAGGCAGAGGTTTTGGCTGGCCTTGCACAGGTCAAGCTATTTTGCCAGTGTCAGTGTTTGGCCAGTGTCATTGTGATGGGCCAAAAATCTACACCATGGCACTTCAAGCTTCTCTCTATTTTGCCGTAGTCACTTCTTTCAGAAGCCGAAACGGCACCGATGGTGCCGGTTTAGTGATGATGTCATACTTAAAGTCTGTGCTCTAGTCACGTGATTGTGCTGCAATCGACGATGACCTAAAATGCCATTACAGCGCTATTTAGCCTACTGAAATGCATGACCACACAGCCACGGTTTTGCTCGTGCCATTAGACAGTTTTAGTTTCACGTACGTAGAGGCTTTGCGTACCTCAAGCTTCTACGTGTAAGCAGTGCGCATGCGCAGAACATAGTGGCCACGCCCTCGTCTCACGGGCGTATGTGAGATTCGAATCTTTGCGTGAGTTTCTTGCACACGTGGACAGCATCATGTGGGCGCTCAAACAAATAAGACAGCGCGACGAGCGGCTACAGCAGCGTTCGTGATTCTCAGCAGATGGAGCTACGGGGTAGCTCTCTCATGTAAGCGTAGCTAAAAGCATTTCAGATGGCGCGCACGTAACGTTTGTGGACTTTTCACGCTTCCGTACGTGAAGTCATATTTTAAGTTTCCGTACGTCAAAAGTGCCAATTACTTCGGACAAGTTTAGGACCCGCCATTGCGTCTCAAGTAATTATGCTGCTCGAGTGCTTACCCGAAGGTCGCGAGGTCGAATCCTGGCCAAGGGGGCAGCATTTCGTAGGGCGGTGAAATTCCGAAGACCTGTGTATTTCTTAGGGTGACCTCAAACAACTCCAGAAGGCGGAAATTTTCGAAGCCCTCCGCTAAGGCGTCGCTCATAATTGTATTGTGTTCCGGGAACCAGAGCTCCAACAAATATTATATACCTAAAAAAATTGGCGGATGAAGAGCACAGCTTGTAGGCCGTCATCACATTTTAGTATGGCGAGCATAGTTCACGCACTGTCATCCTCTTCAGAGTAGTCTTTAGGCTGTACTTTGAAAAAAAAACAACGACGTTAGGAATGTAGTCTGACAATGCCCAGTTTTAGTTTCTTTTATATGACAATTTCTTTCTCACAGCCATCAGAAACAACCGGTCACACAAAGATTACACTTTATATCAAACGTCACTAAAGCAATAAGCACAAGCCTGCGAGAAAAACTAACGTTGCCTGATGTGCTTGCGCCTTCAGTATTTCCTGTAGGCTAATCCCTCATATATCGGCTCCTGGCGGCAAATCTCGTAATATGCAATGTGAAGCTAAGTTCCCCCATCAAACTCTTTCACATGTCCCGTTTGAACTCACGAGCTTCTATAGGTGATTACTATTTTAGAAGACAGTACACTAAAGATTACCCTACAAAACTTGCACTACTTTACGGTAATACTTGAACAGAACCACAGAGCATGGAAGCAAATGTGACAAAAATGAACAACCTATATGTCTGTACATGCGGTTAGTCTCGGAAACACGACGTCTTGCTTGCTCCCGTTGGTGCAACCGCTGAAGTTAATTATTGTCATGTCCCATTATCTTGTGTGTTACAGCCGTCAGTAACTACAGGCCCCACAGTGGTGAGTATTCATATTCATCATTCCTAAAGTAACGATCATGAGTCAACGCCAAAGCATAGGTTTTACCTAATCACTCCAACAGTATAATATTTTGCCCTCTTATCAAGTTGTAAACACGCATGCTCATATTTCCACAAAAAAAAAACGCCGATTGTTTCCAATTAATTTTTCTGTGTTGCTTCCATTGGAAACTCTCGGCCGCAGTTAGGCATGACTTTGTATTAAGCGTCTTCCCAGGAATAATTCGAAGTCAATGTGAAGTAGCTTGTTCTTAAGCACGTTAGCTGTTTAAAATATCCATTGTCTGGCATGTTAACTTGCCTCTCATCTTGAATTCTCGCAGTACGTAATATGAAACCAACTAAACTCATCAAACTTTCTACATGTTCTACATGCCGGCATATACATTTTTTTTTGCACTGCCGCTTTTAAGTGAGCAGTACCTAAAGCTATATACAGCACAAAACTTCGGCCTCTACATGACCTAATGTGAAAGATGCAACAGACGACTAAATTTCACTAGGAAAAAAGCTTGTGTACCTGCACAAACGTTTTATGTTGCAAACACGAGCTGCCAAATGAAGCTTGTCCCTTCCCGCCGAGGCACGTCTATGTGCCCTCTCATCTACATTTCATGTGGTAGAAAAGGCTGAGCTGTAACGCTCATATATATCCAACACACAAGCTCATTCTGGTCATGTAACAATTCTTGCGAATGTGTTAATTCTTGTCTTGACAACGCAAGCGTCTAGGGGTTGTTTCTTTTGTTGGTTCCAGTTCGCGCTAGTACTTTCTTCTTCCAACGACAAGCCAAATCGTAAAAAAAAAAGTATTGATAGGATACTCTTGTAAAATGATCGTTTCTTCACTTTGCAGTCCTCAGAACCACCGTCTTACCCTACGGTAAGTTCAAAACTGAAAGATTCTTGCTACCAGCAGGCGCTGCCAGTGCACAAAAGCTTAACTTGCGATGTTAAGCGATATGATCATCCATGCATATTTTTTACATTTTACAAGCATGTTCAGAAGAAGCCTAAGCTACAATCCTTTGCTGACAGAACAGATTGAAGTGTTAATACTATGGCTATTTCAAGAATTGTGTGTTGATCGATAAATTGTTTTTTTTTTTCGTCATTGATTTTCATCCGTGCACCTTGTTTGAAATTCTTAAAAATTTAAGGAATATATATATATATATATATATATTATATATATATATATATATATATATTCCTGCAAATTATTCCGCTCCTCTACCAAAAAACTACAAACTGAGCTCCTTGAAAAAACATGCGGCCACAGCTTCAATATTCATGTAACTGGCGTGCTCGATTTTAATATAGACATTAAAATCACTCCTTCAATAATACTATTTCGCAGATTATTCTTAGATGGAAATGTATGTGGAGATGATTACTTCGAATTATTGAGCGTTGCAAAATCACAGTGTGGCAGAGTTGATGGCTGCTTAATTTTTCTCATTGCAACAATTTTCTCACTTACAGCCACCAGGAACAGTGAGTTGTACCACGGTTACACCGAGATAAAAGGAAGTTATTCCTTTAATCGAAAAGAGCGTCACCGATAAGCTCTACCGCCCTCCACTTGCGTGCGGCAGGTGTCCCGGCATGTGCTGTGCGTCTGTGCACCTAACGTGCTAAGAGACCCTTAGGGCCGTTCCATGCGCTTCCCGCACAGCTGCAATGCACGTGCCGGGACCCCTACCACACGCAAGCGGGGTACAAATAAGCCGATTGGCGATGCTGCGGAGGGTGAAAGAGTGCCGCTGATTGGCTTATTTGTCCCCCGCTTGTGTGCGGCAGGTGTCTCGGCACGTGCGTTGCGGCTGTGCGGAAAGCGCGTAAAACGGCCCTAAGGCTCTGTTAGGACGCTATACGCACAGCCGCACTGTACATGCCTGGACACCTGCTGCACGCAAGCGGGGGACAAATAAGCCAATTTGCGATGCTGCGGAGGGTGAAAGAGCATCGCCAATTGGCTTATTTGTCCCCTGCTTACGCGCGGCAGGTGTACCGACACGTGTGTTGCGGCTGTGTGGGGAGCGCGTGGTACGGCCCTTACGCGTTTCACTAGGCGGCTACCGCTTCATGCACCAGCGAGGGTGGATGATGAGGATGAATCGGCTTATCTGACCACCAGTCTTGGCGGGACGACATTAGGCCCTGTCAATGGCCCTGTGCACGCTCGAGCGATGTGTACCCGTTTCACTTTGCGGCTATCATTTCATCGGTGGCCTAGGAAGTTGTGCCATCTGTGGGTGTATTACAGAACCTGAGCGTGAATAGCCATCAATCGTCATGTCCAGCACTGCTCCGCTGCGAAATGCTTACATTTTACAAAAGGTGCAAACTTGCACATTTATTTGTAGTGCAAAACAAAATGTGAGGAGTTCAGAAAGCTCTAGAGCACTAAATTTACACATTTTTCAACTTTCAACAGGCTCCAACGGAAACAAGCCCTACAGAGGTAAGCAGTGTTTAGAATCATAGGTCAACGTTTCGTAGTGCTATACTGTGGGAACAATACTGATTGTCGGCCTAGTTAGTACTTGCTTACTGACATTATTTGGCCGCAAATAATACATTAAATAAAAATGTATTATTTGCGGCCAAATCATGTCACTATACTGTGGGAAGGCAGTATGTTGCCCGGGTTCCAGCTGTATAACGCAGTGAATAAACTGTGAGACGACGTTTGCGTACGCGTGATAACTTATCTAACCGTATATATTTCGAATTGTCGTCCTGTATATAGTGCTAGTTATAACTAGGAATGGGTACAAAATCTCTGGCTCTATTTGGGACATTAGGGACATATTTAAGTGCGCATATTCTGAGAGGCTGCACAGCTTCTTTATATTAAGAAATACCAACACAACTTGCAAACCTCAGAGAGGTCGATTTCTCTATTTTTTACGGCAGGTATAAAGAGAAGCCTCCTAGATATGTGTGTTTATTGGCAAACATTTTTAACATCAACTCATGGGAATAAAACTTCCGTAAAAAAGGTATATAAATTTCCAGAATAGCATGATATACTTACAATTCCACTAACACTATGTTGCACGCTGTGACTCGGTTGAACGTTTGCAATTCCTTTGTGGAGCCTAGGATGCCCCAATATAACATGCGACTTGAAGGAGGCAAAGTTTTTATATGCTGAATCCGCACTGTTATAAAAAAACTGTAGTTTTGGCCAAGAAAACGAAAGCAACTTTTGGTTTTTACCTGAGGAAACCACGTTGTTATGAGGCTCGCCTTACTGAGGAACTGCGGGTTCGTCTTTTGCACCTGAATAACCCTGACGAGCAACTAAATTTTGACAAGACATGTGGGATTTAACGTCCCAAAACCACGATGTTGCAACTAAATGTAGGACGTACACTGTGGAAGACTATGGTGTTGCAGTTTACGGCGCTGCTTTACAAAAACTAACCATCACCAACTGAACTTTTCTCACGTTGCATGACAACATAAAGCGTTGAATATAACTACGTGGGTATTTTTACATCTCGTGCACCATTCGAATGTGGTCACCATGGTCGGGAGTCGAACAGGCATCCTCAAGCATCGCATTGTGACGTCTTACTTCCTAAGCTGCAGGGGCTGGTTAACGATGTTATTCTCTTTTAACGCTCTTTCGGCTAAAAGCAAAACGGCGAACTAGTGCCGGTCATTATCTGATACGGTACTTTTTACTGACATTGGGCACAGAGTTCCAGTGAAAACTCTGTCAGGTTATAGAGACTATTTGGTTGTTGAATAATTACGGTGATTTGTCTTGGCGAAAACCAGCGACGGTAGAGAGATAACGGCAGTTAACATTGGTGGGGCGCTGATATGCTGGAACAATCTTGAAAATGAAAGCCCAAGGAAAAATCATATCTGTTAAAATAAATTTCGAAGTCCCGGACTGGTGTAAGTAAGTATTTTGTACTTCTCTACAGCCAACAGAGACAACACCCGAAGGGGTAAGCTATCAAACTTTTACACCGCTCCATCTTTGTATTTATGCACGTGGGTATAACGAGGCAGAATGCGGTTTATGCACTAAAACCGATTCAAGGGGTTCCCCTCTTTACAACATTTATAAAGCAGTTACTGCAATATTTGCATCGTGTCTTCTTCTCCTTTTATTAGCATGGTTTCAAATATGCGTACAATTATTTTTTAATTCATTGCAACCTTTCCGCATATGAACTTCGCAGGTGTCTTTTACCGAGAGGTATCGGCTCTAGTATATCCATGCTTGTCGGCTAAGCTCATACGACATAATAAATTACGTTCACCGTGTATTTATATCTTGATATCATTGATTATCTGTAGTTCATATTGCAGTAATAAGTAACCTTACCATAGTGTAGGGCATATTTTATGATCTACATTGCATGGTTTTTGAATTTGCAAAAGGTCTTGTGACGCCCCGAAAATTTCATGGATGGTAAAAAAAATATTTAAATGGTTTATAGTTTCCGGCTTCATATCTGAACGCACTATTCTCGGCCATAGGTTCGTTTCAATTTTGTTGCGTTTGTGTGTATAACAAATACTTTTTTTTATTATCTATCGCATTTTTATAGCCAATTTTACCGTTTTTTTCTATATACATACGTAAAGATGTGTACGGGCGTAAGCACGTTTTTAAAATTAGGATCACATTCCGACAAGTTAAGGAGTAGGAAGTTAAGGAGTTAGGCATCACAACCTCAAGTTAAGGAGTTAAGGCATAACAACCTCTTTGATGCTTTGGAATTCATTTCGATACATGGTATATATGAGTCGTTGTTTGACACGCACCTTTTTGTGTTCATGTTTTGGCAGAGGAGCACCTGGGCACCTGTGACGGTAAGAGAGAAAAAGTTTGCTTGATATTACGTTCGTGTAAGCTGGCTTTCGCCCTGCTTTCTGAGTTTCTTACATACTACGACATGACTATGAAACCTGCTAGTGCATCTGTAAACTGACGACCACCTTAGCAATGGTTGTTTCTCGCAGTTTGTTCTAAAGCAATCACTGTTTTTTTTTTCTTCAGCACTTCCATATTCGCACTGAACTGTCTCTACGTAACATCATAAAGGAAGTTTCTTGACCCAATATAAAACTTTTATCTTCCACATGCGAAATAATTATTACATACGAGAGAAACCTCGATGACTTGTACAGTAAAAAAAGCGTCCGCGAAAATTCTGCAGTGATTCCGACTAATTAGTGTGTTCGTAGATTTCATACCAAGATTATCCAGCAGAGACGATGAAACCTTACTTCTTCTCCAGAAACATTTCTCCGTGCACTTTTTTTCCCTCTCTTCTCTCTTTCTCGTCTTTCTTGTCCCCTTCCCTAATCCCCTAGTGTAAGGTAGCCAACCGGATGTCTTTCTGGTTAACCTCCCTGCCTTCTCCCTTTTGTTGCTTCCTCCTCCCTCCTCCTACTTGTTCTCCCTCTGCTGTAGCCTCTGGTTGTCATCATCATTCTTGCTTGCAACGAAAGGCAAACGAGAACATGCATTCATTCGCATCCGCTAATCTACTTTACGCCTTAAATGTGAGGGCGTAAGAAATAGGACAAGTACTCCTGTAGACACTAATGCGTGCGTCACATATTTAGTACTTGAGGAAGACTGCGAACATGATTATTTATGAAGATCCACCATCTTTTAATTATTTCTGTGCCTTCTTCATCTTTACGGCGTGAAGGAACTGGGGACGTAATTTCGAATGAAACGGGTTTTGAAGATGTTTGTGCTGAATAACTCGACAAGCTTGGTGTTGCAACTAACACATTATTTAATTAAACCAAATTGTGGCAATCTGTTTATCACAAAGCATTAACCGGAAATCCAGCTTTCCCATAGGCAGTGTGTTCGAATCGAATGCGATAAAATTGCCCTTCGAATAAGGCCCAGAAATTTACGCAGATTTGGGCAAGTCAAATCTGTTTTTTTTTAAATTGCCCCTAACGAGAGCTGGCTTACTATTTCATCACATTTTGTTCTGTTCATTAGAGCATCTGGTTAGGTACTATTGGGTGTTTGAGGTACTTTTTTTTAAAGACACCCTATGCCACTCTCTGAACAAAAAAGCACTGCGCAGTAAGGAAAAAAATACAATAACACTTGTAACCTAAACAGCAGTTTGGTAACAAATATACTAGCGTGACAACTTGTGAATTAAGCCCAAATATACACCTTGCGAAAGACATGCATGAGTAGGAAGTGTGGTTTTACGTCAATAGAAAGTCTTCTGATGACTGTGTTGCATTAAATTACAATTAAAATAAACGTGAAGCCTCGATCTTTCTATCAGTGACTTGGGTGATACTTTAGCCCACCTCTTGATTACTAATGCCATTCTTAAAATAGAGTCCTAGTCGTAATTGTCATCCCTGTTGCCTTTAGCAATATGCCTTACACGAGTGTGGTATCATTTACCAGATAGTAGTTGAACTGTGCGTTTTTTTGCGCCTAAAACCTACAACTAAAAAGTGTTGGGCTGCATTATAATTCGATGAACATCACACTAGGCCATGTAGCAGTGGCTGGTTCCTGTGAGATTCTAAACACTTGCTGCCGAACAGGATTGCACAGGGTAGACAGTGCTCTAGCTGCAATAATAAAGGACACATATGTCATAAGCTTCCACCTGTAAAACAAGAAGGAAAATTATTATACCATATTGATATAATAGAGTTTAGTCCGCTATGATTTATACCAATTTATTGTCCAGAAACTCACTCTTACTGTTTCCTCTGATACGCAACGCAATGTTCAAAACATCTACTCGCGAGCACAAGCTTATAACTTAACGTTTAAATAGTTTGAAACGCCATCATCTATGAAGCCTTAAACCTTGGTCAAGTTACTATAGCATTATTATGTATAAGAACAGCGCCACCACCAAAAAATGACGCAGATTGTCTGTAGTGTTGTTCTTATAGTGAATTATGTCATCGATAATGTGTGAACTGGATGAATACTTAATTACTGAGCAGCCCCTACTCCTATATTCAGGCATATAGACACCGCTAGGGCATTTAAAACACAATAGCAAACACGACTATAGCGCAATAATGAAACCCATTGAAACAAATCAAAAACATTTCTTTCACAAGAGCATGAAAGAGAGAAAAATTAGGAAATTCACAATGGGGTTTTCTCTTTTCACACACGTAATATTCTCATGCATTCTTGGTTACGTTTCTTCGGTCTTAGCAGAGATGAAGGGACACCATGTAGAGAGACAAAGCGGTCACACTGATATGCGAGGTTTCAATAAATGTTATAAAAGTCTTAGCAAAACGGGCTGACAAAAAACGAGTCATCATGATTTCCTGAAAATCGGGGCGGGGAGCTACAATGTTTTGGGTAACGTCATAACGTACAGCAATCAGCTACGTTTACAGATCTCCTAAAGAATGTCCAAATTAGACTTGGCGTCTGCTGGCTCAGCTGGTCAAGAAACATTGCATACTGAAGTGTCATTGATTATCGGTTCCTATTGTTGTTTTGCTTGAAAACTTTATAATTTTTTTACACCACCAAACCCTACGAAGCCCGTTACACACATTCACGTGATTCTGCGCTGGTTTGCTACACAAGAACGAAAGGAAGGAAAGATCATACAGCATGCCCACCAAATGCTTTTCGTTTTGCGCAGCTACGTCAGTGTTGCTGATTTCACCTTGTCACAAAATAACAACCTCTATTTAGGCGTATTTCTTGTATTAGGCTACAGGCACCCATTACAAAAATATTGATGAAAAAAATGTTAACATTCCCTATCTCTTTTCAGGCAACACCATCTACCCAAATGACGGTGAGTAGCTTCACCTCAAAGTTAGATACAGCAAATGGTATACCAGTTTTGAAACAGCTTCTTATATATCTAGGTAAGTGTCCATACAAGCTGATGCAACTAACTATGCCATTTTTTCTGAATAGTGCCAGCCGACAACGTGTCCACCGTGTCCAGTGATACCACGTAAGTGAAGTCTTCAGTATGGGTTTTCACGAAAAAGCTTCCTTAACGCTAGCAACCAAAACGTCCGATAAGAAACATGAGCGACTGTAAATTGTTCAAATCAGAGCTACGAGAGGAAAGCCATGAATAATACTTCCGAGAGCTTCAAAGAACGGCATCGTTCTTCGAGGCGCATCGTAGGCGCATAGTTTCCACAACAATATTTAACTAGTGTTTGATTTTTTTTTTTCATTTCAAGAACGTGGAAAGCTTATAGGCCACGCAAGAAAGTATTGAAAAGTACCAGTTTCAATTTATCACTCTACTGTAGTTGCTCGTGAACTTGTTCCTCATTCTCAGCTCTTCTTACTGTTGCTTCTAATTGGAAATTTACGTTATATTAACAAAATTAAAAAAAACAAAATGAGTGTTGAAGTAGGGTCCAAATCAATTGGAGTTTTTGCATAAAATAAATCCGCATACCAAAATAGTGGAGTAGGACATACGGTTCATCTTATAAACAATGTTTTGCACTTTTTTTAAAACATCCTTTGCATGATTACGGATAAAATGATGCAACGCGTTATTGAAAGCCCTCAGCTGCGTGAGTCGGCGCGCAGCGGGCTAATCCCACGTTGTGCCAGTAAGGCCAAGCGCGGCCGTTTTACCATTGGCCCTCTGGAAAGCCAATTACGAATTCCAATACTTATTTGTAGTTATATTCAACTTGAACTCATGAGGCAAGTCATTATCGGCAAACATAACGTCGATATTCCGTCTTTTCACATCAATGTCGTTAAAAAAACCTTTTCCTATTTGAAGCGCAAGTGTATCAAGTATTTATGCAGTTTCTTGTACACTTTTCCTTACAGCCGAGTGCTACGATATAATAGGCGTAAGTTCATTGTTCTATCTTCTTTCTACTACAACAATAAAAAGATGCTCCTTCATGTCCATCAAAGCAATTTGAACTCATTTGCACACGTTAAGACGGGCATTGCCGTCATATACAAAAAAATGGGCTAAGGCCTTATAGTCATACCTATTGACATAGGCGTCGACACAATGGACCCGGGGGAAGGTGGGGCTGTCGCCATCCCACCTCATCACTTAAGAGAAGGAGGGGACGCTAAGTCAGCCTCTGACATTGACATAAGGGGGGGGCGCTAAGACGAACCTTCGCCCCCCCCCCTCATGAAAAACCCTGCGCATGCCTGTGCCTACTGGACAATAATATGCAACACAAATGACAAGATCAATAGCGCGATCAGCTAACGCTAACGTGTCTTCAGGTTATGAAAATATGTTTTCATGATATCTTATGAGGTATATCTGTTTACTGTAGGCGTTGATGAGCGCTCAGAGAGCGACACCATTGGCCCTTCGCATCTATCCAGCCACGGCGTCCCCCTTGTGTTGCTTAGTATCTACTCAAACAATATCAAATATCTAGCGAGTGGAGCAGGCAGGCGAAGGAGAAGTCCACTTTTTTATGTTTGACAAAAATGAGCCAAAGTCCTTGATTAACGCTGCTGGCGAGAAGAATGTTGGCCTGGCTAGTTGGCCACGTTTGAAATACGTGGCACAAGGCCACAAGCCAGAAGCTTTTTTCGAGAAAAGTGTGGCACTCTCTGAAGGTGTTGACTGAAGTTGAGAAATGTGCCTATCGTTCCATAATTATTGCGTCCACTATTGAAATTTCGGGAGTGTAGGTACGGGGACTTCTAGGCTTCCAACCTCTTTCCGCCATACTGCGGGCCTTTTTGGCATATCGTAAATATTTTATAGCAATGTGTAGCACATGTTTTGCGTCAACGCCAGCGAATACTGAAGCCACCAAACGATCACGGCAGCTCAAGTGCTTTCAGGCATGTCGATCACAATTAACAGTCGAACTCGGTCTCTTTCGTTTAGTGGAAAGATTCCCAAAGCTTTTGTGTGGGCAACTTGAACTAAGGTGGCAAAGTCTGTGTCTACGCGTGTGTGAGGGTGGAGGGGAGTGGGGTTACCATTGTCTATTAATGAGTTACTTACTGACGAAGACACACCAGTACTAAGGTTCTTTCGATAGAGAAACTAGTGGTACATTCAGCAAAAAGCACAATGCTGCTTCTCCTGCCGGGAAAAAAAAGACCAGCGGACAAGCTTAATGATCATCTTCACGAAAACTGCTAAATGCAACGAAATTCTAAGCAGAAAGCTTGGACGACAATTGGAGTGTTATCAGCTTCATGCTTTACTTGCCTTTACAAAAGATTGCTAAAGTGAACTGAAACATTCCTACTTCTACTTCAGCTGCAATAATTTTTCATCTGCAGCTGCACAGGTACATCTTTCTTAAACTACAGCTATAGCACTTCATCGTAAAACATGTTAGCCAGAACCCCGAATGCTTTTGTCACTTATACATTTTGCGTCATTTCTGTTTAATTAAAGCGGTTTTGATTGCGTTAACGTTCGTAGATTAAAAGAATGTAACAAAGGCAACGTTTCTCCATAATCTGCCTGTACTTGCCCACGGTTTTGTCTGTGTTCGTTTTGGCAAGATTTCTGACTACGTCTTGAGCTTTTGGACTACTTTTCCTTTTTTTTAACCAGAGGAACACACAGTGCCATACAATGTTATTGCAAACTAATTTCACAGAGCGTAATTAATTTACCATAATATGTCATCCGTTATATACAATGCAGCATTGCTCTTACGTTATTCTGACTACATGAACATTCATTACCTCCTTATGCATTTTTCTTTTTACAGCAAAAGGTATGTATACAATTTTTTCAAGACACTCCACATTAGTGAGCCCATGTCATACGTGGCACGCCTTCTTCATGAGAAACAAGGAATAAGTCCGGAATATTATTTTATAATAAAAGTTCACTCTCAAACATGAGAAAGCGTTCGGGTGAACAGGTGCATTTTTAAGTGCGCTGCACGATCAATTTTATCGCTCGCGAAGTAGCTCAGCATTATTGACTAGGTCAATAAGCCTGCCATTTTTATCCCAATTATGCCTTCAATTTGTTCTCTTTGCGCGAACACGCAGAAGAGCTTCTACTTTCGTAAAAGTACTTAATAGTTGTGAAAAATTGTGCAGCAATTCATTACGGATAAATTTTCACCATCATTTCTCAAAGAACTCGTTAGTACTTGAGCCAAAGTAGAGTCGTAGACAACTGATTCACTGTATTTCTAGCAGAACAGATAGATAAATAACCGACTTAAGTGAAATAAAAATACACTAATGAAATAACATAGCTTGTCACAACGAGTGTTTTATTTATTTACACCCAAACAGTAACCACAAAAAAGTACGCATTATTTTCCCAATTACATTTTATAGTATAGGGTGTCCACTTCTATTACGTCCTAAAAATTCTTTTCATAACAATATAACGAAGACAAGTTGGCCGTACTACCAAACTGCAGCCGTAAAAGCGACCAAAATATACAGGAAAGCCGTGCAGCATTCGATCCGAAGTCTTAGATAACGTCGCATAACTTTAGTTGAAGCAACTTCAAAACAGTTTGATTACTTTTCAAATATAATAATTATGTTATGTCACTACTTCTGGGCAGCTGTCATTTGTATACCTAATTACGTTTCCGGAAAATTCTAGGAAAGAAAGCTGTGATGCAATTTTACTGGTGATAGAAGGGCTGAGTAATCGACAGACTTTTATGGCATACTATCAAGATGCGAAATTCGTTTAAAAAAAAACGTTGTTCATCGCTATTTTTTGTATTATGAGCGATCTCTTCGTATAAGAGACAGTCGTCTCGTGCCTATCGATTGGCCGGCACGATTACGGCATTATCGGTGAAGTGACGGAGATGTAGGCTGATTGGGCATGACGTCATACTGTCTCAATTTCGATCTTGCAGAAGAAAGGTCAGCAGCAGGAGGAGCAGATCCAGCTGGACTTAGCGCGGGACTCGTTCCAGAATCGTTGGTACAAAAAGTAGCGCTGCGTGCGCGCCCACCTAGGCGTCGCCACAACTTCGTTATTAAAGTTTGTTTTTTGTGTGTTCGTACTTTTGTCTATTTTTTTCTCTGTACGTACACCGAAGCTTGCATATGTAACTTGCGAGTGTACATTGCCGTTGCATTAACGCATCGTTCAAAATGATTCCAGGGGTTTAATGTCCCAAAACCACGATATGGTCATAAGAAACGCTGTAGTGGAGGACTCCGAAAATTTTAACCACCGGGTGTGGTTTAACGTGCACCTCAATTTAAGCTCACGGGCCTAAAGCATCTTCGCCTCCAATCGAAAATGTGGCCGCCGCAGCCAGGGACCTGCAGGTCAGCAGTATCCTGCAGTAGCTCGACTGTGGGTCAGCAGTCAAGCTCCACTGAGAGAAACACTGGTCTCAGTTTTCCAATACAAGGCCCTCAGAAAAAAATAGTTAATAGAAAGGAGCGCGACAGGGTTGTCTGAACTGTCAATGTTAAGTGGCATGGGCAACATTGTCGTACCCAGAGCACTCTTGAAGGTCTTCAATATATACCAAGAACAAGGAAACCCTACTGATATAGTCCACAGTGGTGCGCCTTTTGCCAGAATAGACCACTTGCTCTTCAAGTCAAGTAATCGCTATAGCTTGTCCTAACTGAAAAGCCAGTACTTTCAAACGTGTGGGTAAGTTGTTCTTTTTACGCATTTCAAGAAACTATACCAAATTGAAGCATCTGCAGTCTCTTCTGAATCTGAAGACATTGTTGCGTCTGTCGCCTGTAGCGTCGCGAGACGGAGTATGTGCTCGTAGCTTTAAGAAGTAGATGCCTAAGCCTGAAAAACATTTTTTTTACGAAAGACGCCACTCAGCGTTACCCTAATTGAGCTTTTAGTTGTTTTCTATGCGGGTTTAACGCGTAAAGGCTCTGCATATAGTGATACAGAACATGGCTGCTACAGAAACGCTGCGTGCTCTGAGAGGCGCCTATTTGACGTCATTTTCCAAGCGAAAATTACTGAAAATCTACGTTCATTTTCTGAAAAACGAAAATACACACGGGAAAAGCAACGCAAAAAGAACCATTATTCGCATCGAAGAAAAATGACAGTAAATAAAGTGTAAGTGTGATCACACAAAGAAAACATGCGCATAACAATGAGAGCTGTTTGAGGGGCTTTGTTCTTTGTTGGACAAAGCCAAATTAATCTAACAGAAAGTAAAATGAATGGCTACAAATACATTCACCTGAAACGTTTTTGACGATTTGTTACTAACACACTGGGCCAGTAGACCAAGTCCTAAGGGTCATTTAAAAATCAATTCGAGCTCTCTGCGTAAACAGTATAAGATCTCTGCGACTCTGCCAAACGCGTTTACAACGACCCATTCACAAAACTTCATGATCTGGTAACGCGACGTCACCGAGGCTCCTAATTTGATAGGCTGTGGAATGCGTGGAAGATCGTGTGGTAGAATAGCGCCACCTGTCGGAGCAGGCATCAATCACTCCATAATCTTCATCTTTGTTGCCAGACGGCGCGCATGCTGCACGCGCGCTGCGTGATGGCCTCCGAGATTGCGCGCAACGTATCGGAGTATACAGTTCTGGTGGTATATACTGAACGAAGCTCAAATCGTCGAGTGCAGTCATGAGAGCTCTGCCATCGCCAGTGATGTCAGTATGTTTCATGGATTTAGGAGGCAAGGCCGAGGTTGGAAATGAGGTATCATATAATTGTCCATAACGGCCTTGGGACACGACGTGTCACTAAATTTGTGGCGCGAATGGTTTGATGATGCTCAAGCCCAAACGCCAACAAAATTTCATAAAACCCTTTCAGGATCACTTTAGGCGCATTTTAATGCAGAGCATATCACTAGGTAACTTCCAAAAAGTACATTGCGCAGTTGCTTGATACGCACACAAAGTAGGCAAGCAGCTGTCGCACCCACTAGATATACCTATCGATTGAAAACTAATGAAATTTTTTGAGCTTTTACGCCCCAAAATCACAATACGATTATGACCAACGCCGTAGTGAAGGGCTCCGGAATTTTCGACATGCAGTGTTTTCAATGTGTAATATAAATACACGTGTCACTAGCATTCTCTTCATTCAAAATGCGACCGGGAATCGATCCCGCTACCTTCTGGTCAGCAGTCGGGCATCGTAACCATTTTTCGGCCGCAGCGGGTGAGGGAAAAATTTAAAAAAACAACGTCTGACACACATGTCCTGCGCAAATGTGCGATTGTTTGGGGAGCTTGAGGCATACTCAAATAGCACACGAAAAGACCCCCAAGCAGATTAAAAGAAAAAATAGATCAGATGAGCGCTGTTTGCTGGCGGAATCTGATATCCCAAATTATAAATACAGGCATTAACAGAAACTAATATATATTTATTGTTGCGTAGTCCCAAATAATCACGGTGTTGACGTCTCGTCATTCGTGATAGTAGCGTTCGGTGGGCGCAGTTCTGAGAGTCGCACCACTCCGTCTCAAATGTTATCCCCTCAGGCTCTGCCACAGCACTTTGCGAGCGGTCTTCAGCAGCTTGAAATTGGTATCGTCGCACGAGCATCTGTGCCTATCGTAGTAGACGTCGTCGATGACTAGGCAAGCGTTCGGCAAACGGCCGATCTTCAAGACCTAGTAGACACGGAAGAAAGAGAAAAAAATAAATTCTCATCTTCCTTGTGTGTAAGTGATATGTGGATAGAATACTGTTGGGAGTTAAGGAATGCGAGGGCATAGTTATGCAGATTGACAAAAGCTCGTAAGCTGGCGTGACGGCAATTGGCGAGGGTTCGGCCGTGGTGACGTCCAGTGACATATACAGTTAAGTAAAGAAGTTTGTGTTTTTACGTGACAAAGTCAGAATAAGGCGTGCCGTATTCGACGGCTCCGAAAATTTCTTGTGCTGTACACTGTCATGGCATTGTACTCGGGCCTATACCATATCGACTCCATAGACTGCGGCTACGTGTTGCATACACGCGACGATACTTATGCAAGATTGGACAGGAGCAAAATCCTAACTGCAACTTGTGCAACATGCCAGAGAATATTAATCACATCCTGTGTGTGTGCCCTTTATACGCAGGTGAAAGACAATCTCTTACAGATGACCTATACTGCCGACCCTTTTCGGAAGAGAAACTTTTGGGCGTTTTGAACATGTGGATCACGCCCAACGCAGCTTAAAAGGCCTGCTGGCATTTCTAAGCAAGACAGGTTTAGATTCTCGTCTTTAGAGCATCTGCTAATGTAGAGACTTTTGTGCGTGATCTATACCAAACGAGACATTAATTGCAGTGACTCATTGTGCTATATCACAATCACCTCTCATCATACCTTCTTTCTTTCCCCTTTCCCCTTCCCCCCGTGAGGAGTAGCAGACTAGAAACCCTCTTTCCTCCTTTTTAATAAACACGTTCTTCTTCTTGAAATGCGAGCCCCACAGACGGGATCTAAATCACAACTTCAGACGAGTAGTCGAGCAAAGCAACTCTAATTAAAAAGCAGGCCCAATGACTCGCGTTTCTCATCAAAGCGGCGTACGTTGACGGCCGACTGCAACACCGTTTTATAGCTGGAGCAACTGACGTAACAGCTAGCCACGAATGTTATGCAGCCACTCGCCAACGTTCACCAACTGTACAACAAAGCCTGAAAAGGTCTGCTATCAAATTCCTTGGCTTTTTCACATTTTCTTCAATAAAAACAGGTTATGGAGAGACTTAAAGGTGTGGACGTCCACCTTTTTTAGGTGTCGCGCTTCGTGGTCAAGATAGACATGCTATTTGAGGGTTGCCACCGAAGAGGAAAGTTTTAGCCCAAAAAACAATCGCTCTCTGTTGGGCGGTGACGTACGTTAGCTGAGAAATGTACACTTACGTATACACGGGGAGCACTACGAACTGAATCTCGCACTTAAGCGCGCTGTGAACCTCTTTTTCATCTATAATACTCCAAAGACACCAATATACGAGATTATCACCGCGTTAATTGGTAGCGGCAAAATACTTCTCAAATCCGTGAAAAACTAATGAATTTCAGGGATTTGTCGCCAGCTTTAAGCATTTTCTTTTTTTTCATCCCGATACGCTGGAGGTTACACGAGGACGTGTGGTGCGGTGGTAATAAGCCAAGTCAACGGGTGTCATTAAACACAATCGCTTTTTTTTATTTATGATTCCTGTGCGCACTAGTGTTGCTACTGCGTAACTTTAGCACACCATAGAGCCTTGTGTGTGGCCGCATCTCAAGCCAGGAAGCATGTCTAACCTAAACGCCACTCTAAAATTCATTTCAGATAGCAACAAACAGAAGCAATAAGCCGTTTGGAGACAACTAGCAGATGGCGCTCGGCCCACCAAAGAGAGCGAGGACAGCACATTTGTGAGAGCGGGCACATGAGAAAACGGCAACATCACGCGCCACTTGTAGAATATACGAGTCATGCACGACAGCAAAGCGGAACTGTTCACAGCGGCGTTCGCTGCTGGTAGAATATATTTTAGCACTGAGCAGGTGGTTCAGGTTCCCGTTTTTAGTAGAGAAAGTTTTGCTGCCGCCTCATTTACTGTTGGTCTGGCTTTTTTTTTCTGAACACTTTTAGATGCAGAGCTGTTCTTTGAATAGTCTGTGCGACGCTGTCCTTCCGTCCACACCACACTCCGTTGACCACAGGTGTTGGAGTGGTGCCAAGTAGGTCATGTCTTCCCTCGGAGTGCGTGCGCGTTGACGTTACTCTGTCCCTAGCCTGTCGCTGCTCGCCGCGTGCCATCTCTCTCACTACATGCTCTCCACCGCTCGCAACGTTAGAGTGGTTGAAACACTCTTTCGACTCGTCTATCTGCCCTGAAACTTACACGAAACCTAACCCACCTGCCACGTCTTTGCGTTTCAAAGAAACGTCTACCCATTTAAAGGCTATACCGAGTTTCATTTTAAACCGTTCTACCAGCACCCGCGTCCACGTCCGTTTCAGCCGGGTCAACGGCCTGCGCACCGCTGCTGCTTCGCATCCGATTATGGTTCCCTTCAGGGAGATGGTCCTGTTTTTTATGGAACGAAGCCTTACTTAATTGCGATATATTCAGCACCAGTCTCTTCAACACAGGACTCAACGTACCTTGTTTTTAAAATTTTTAGGAACCTCAAATACAAACAGTGAGTCCACCTTATCATTCCGTACAAAATGAGAATGGCCATTTGGGTTCATGGCAGAGCCTTTTCTCTCATATTCCTCCTGAAAATAATAATGCGATTAGAAAATACGTCATGCATAAGTGAGTAACTTCGTTTGCTCTATTGTGTCTTTCTGTTTTGCTTAGTTTTTTTTTAACAGAGCGAACCACTGCCACTGAAAGTTACTTTTCACACTAATGTTGAAGAATGAGCCCTTTGTGCGGCGTTTATTAAGTTGGATAGTGTCACAGTTCGAATGCACACGAAGTTGTTATGCATGCCTCGGCCTTTCAGAAATTATTTTTTTTATTAGAGTCCCTTGTTTAGCGAGTAAACTCTACCCGAGACAAGGCAATATTGCAATACAAGAGTATCATGATAATACTTAAGGGATACTTTTTGGTGTCTATAGTTCTCTGCCAAGATACACTTAAAAAATGCACTTTTGTCTGAAAAAAGAAATACATTTACGATTTATTGATTGTATCGTTATACTACCCTGACACTAGTACCTCATTAAGTTTCTTTTGTCTAACATAAGCTGAGCCATGTTCCTATGTTGGAAAGATGAATGTCTTTCCTTCTATGTGCCCCAAGACAAGCAAAGTTGCGCTGCCTCTCGGTGACACGGGAAGATAGGTGATGGTTTTCCCTGAAGCATAGTGTGGCTGATGTGGTATAGCCTGCGACGCTTTTGATGTCAGTATAGGCACTTTTGTCGACGTCTGCCAACCAAAGTCACTGTTGCTCAAGGCGAGTGCAGAATGCTTATTTTTTTTCGCGTAGCGAACGATTACCTGGCGTCCCCCGAGTCTATACCGTCTTTGAACAGTGGCTTACCTCCCGCGTATATACCGTCTTGAAACAGAGGCTTGCAACACTTCACAAGCGTACAATACTCAAAGCGACGGAATCGCCATAAGCAGTTCCCGTAGTGACAGCGTAAGTGAACAATCTGTGCCTCGCTTTAAGCCAACCTCTTAGCGTGTCAGGGTGCGTTCCTAATTTATTCACAATTGCGAAACGCTCTTTTGTGTCAACAGGCTCCTCCATCACCATATCAGCCGACTTCGTCTGTTGCGGCTTGCTGAGATGGGGACAGCGTCGGCAGTGGTAACAACGCTTTTTAAAAGGGACTCAGTCGTCCCAGGCGATGAGTGCTGGTTGTAGTCTCTGAGCGGGTGCGCTGAGCCGACGTAGACGTTCCTACGTCAAGTTTTCACAAAGCTGGCACGATGGACTTGGCAGGGCTTAAACCTTCTCACCAGATACAACATTGCTTTAGGAAGCAAAAAAAATCAATATAGCTGCCTTAACATAGGGGGCTTCATTCCGCGTGAAAGATTATGCCCAGCTTATATAGACAGAGGAATCCCCAAACCTCTGGCATGGCACCGACTGGGTGAGATGGCTGAGATTTCATAAGATGGGGACTCTGAATGGTACGAACACAGCCACTTGTGCGCGCAAGTTGTTCAGTACATAGGTGACCCAAAACAGATATCGCTATGCTGCAAGACCATCCGGCTATGAAGGTAGTATGTATTCATTGCAACACAAATTTGTGCTCGTCTGCATTTGTAGAGAGCCCTTTTTCTTCCGAAAGTCTTGTATGATGGCCAAATCGGCGGTGCAGCTAGATGACATCCTATTTGAAAAACTTATGTTGCTTAAGTGCAACTAAGGCCACAACTTTCTCAGTAAAACAGATCTAATGTCCTGTAAAATAAAGGTATACTTTCTTTTAAATTCACTGGTGTTCATTAGTGATTCGAGTAATTTACTTAACTGTGCTGTTACTATAGTATAGGCGAATTTGTTGTCACCAATTACATCCATTGCATTTGTTGTCACAATTTTGCTCCTGCTGTGATATAGCGTATTCTCTTAATGCAATATATACCTGTAAATATGCCTTTGTTACACTTTACGTACATTGTAAACTAAAACCCCTTCCCCCCCCCCCTTTCTGTAATCCTTCGATGGTGCTGAAGGTGCAGAGATTAATAAATAGAAGTGAAATTTTCGATGCGCTGCAGTCCTCTTTGAAACCTTTTGATTTAATTATTAAGTATCTTAGCGGAATACCAATCTCCCAGAAATAAAAATGTATTCGAGTATTTTTATCAGTGTATCTGTAATCCGGTACCCTTTTTTTTAACCATTTTACAAAGTATCACAAAAATATCCCGCTACGTGAAAGGTATCTCAGCATATACGTATTTAGGGCGTGCAAACCACGCACTTAACTTTCTGTGGCCCAGAATACTTTTACCGAGTGTCTCTGCTCAGCGCACACAATACACCCTTTTGAGTGAAATTCATTTTCGAGCTAAACCATGGCAAACACTGCCTACAGACCTTTATCAAACCACTAGCGCGGCACGTTTTTCTATATAACCAGCGCCACTACTTGGCATCCGTGATGACAAGTTCCGGCAACAACTTCATCATGATGGTGTAGCCCGTTCAATATCTGCAGCAACTTTTGTAGCATCAAAAAATATATATGTTCCGCAGCCGGCTTATGGCACAAGGAAGTCTGTTTCGGAGATAGTGTTCAGCCGAAAAAAAAATGTGTTTTTAGGCAGCTTGGTCGCCCATTCAGTATACTGACATAGTGGGCAAGGCAGTTGTTCGAAACCGCTCCGAAGCGTAGTTGTAGTTTTTCCAACCGCAACCTTTATCTATCGGCAAGTGCTTACTATCACGACAATTTCACTGGCGACAGATAAATGAACACCGTGACGACAGATACTGTAATTGATAACGATCACTTGATATTTGTTTAGGGGCAAAGTTCCTTCGGGTCGAGCTATGTCTGCCGTCCATCGTGACACGACGTGACGATGACGACGACGAAGAACCAGCGCGCTCCAAACCACATTTTCTTTCTGCCATTAAGAAAAAACAATCGTGATAGAGCTCTCAGCCACGAGAGGTCCTCGCGGAGTTGAGTAACGACCAATAAAACAACATTGTATTTACTGTACACACGCGTCGCCACTCATTTGCATGATCGAGTGGGCGATGTACGGGGGTATTCGGGGTTGCCCGAATAATACCCCGAAGCTTCGCCCATTGGTCACCATTCACTTCGTGGATATGACGCGATTTTTTTTCGCCCATTTCTCATTCATTTAGAATTGTCCTTTGCTGGCATCGACTAAAGATGGCGCAAATGTGATACTTCAAGTCCTGCTCATGCAATATTTGCAAAATAAACTGACAAATTCACCACAAGTACCTAACTACACCGGAAGCGGCAAGTCACTTTTACGTATTTTGATAAAATAAACAAAGGTGTAGAAAATATGTCACGCCAACGTCGCGGCATGTTGGTTAGAGGAATACACGGTAGTTTCTTCGTGATTAACGAGATTTGCTTCCTTCGAGACTCGCTACACATGGATAAATCCACTCACCGAGCAATACGGCACCTTAGCGAAATCTACGGCGTTATCGCCGAGTGCCCTAGCCCCGTTGTACTGCACGGCAGCCAAGGTGAAGGCAATGCAGTGGTTTCCATATGCATTTAGGTTGGCACCAGTTACCGCCGATTCGTACGCACTGACGCCGTTCTCCTGCACACATCGTCATGTGCGTCGTCATGAGGGCTATACATATGACAGCACACGAAGAATTTGACACGCATACAACCAACGGCGACTGAGTTAAACTATCCCGAGAAAACACTGAAACTACAGTTAAATCGATAACGGCTCCATATTGCCGCGACGTCAATACAGAGGTCTTGCCGCAGAAATTGAGACACCAGAAGCAGGTCGATCTTTTAATTAGAACGCACAAGCGAGTTCTTCTTTTTCGTCCATTTCGTAGTCCTTCATGGCACATGCACAACTGCCATCGTCTTTCTTGAGCAAGCACGTGAAAATATAGCCTAACTTTCGCCGGGATTTTACTTCCCAACATCATAGCAACAATTGTTTTCATTTAAGGCCGTGAATCCAAGAAGTGAATATGAGGTAGGCCACTTAGTATGGCTGCAAAAATTTCAACAACATCGGGTTTTTAAAGTGCATATAGATTTGAGCAAACATCGCTCTTGCAGTTTGTCTCCGTGGAAAAAGGGCCTGCAGCGGCCGGTATTTGGTCCGACAACCTTCGTGCTGGCACACAAGCAGCATAACCATTAGACCACCACCGAGATTTTACAGCGAGATTGAACGGACAAGAAATAAAGGTTTACAATATTTGTTACAATGCTTTTGCCTCTGTTTTTACGAGAAACAATCAAGAAGCTAATCCACCCAATGTATGTGGCTATATCATTGCGCTAAATTGGAAATAGAAAATTGGCGAGACACAAAGTAAGAGGGAAACCAAACTACCTGTAGTTTCCAGTGCAGTTTAAAGGCCAGTCAAAAGCTCCGATTTTTTTTACACTCCCCAACAAGCTCGCGCATCCTTCCTACTCCTGACCAACCTCCTCCTACGCGCAGTGATGTCAATTCAGCGATTGGTGACGTTGACTTCATTACTCTTTGTTAAGACCAATAGACGAGCTGCGTGCTGCGTCACGTCGTCGATTGACGAGATGACGTCACTGTGCGTGGAAGGAAATTTGTGAAGTGTAGGAAAGATGCGCGAGCTTGTTGGGGGAGGGGGGGGGGCGTAAAAGATGTCGGAACTTGTTGACTGGCCTATTAATATTTCGTTGAGCTATGTATACCTGTGTGTTCGTGAAGTGGCCGGGATAATATTTAGCACTTGAAACCTATAGGCGTTGCTTACGCGCTAATGAATATTTTTCAATGCGACATAAATGTCGTCTGCCCCGTCGTGGTGGTGTAGTGGCTAAGGTACTAGGCTACTGACCCGCAGGTCACGGGATCGAATACCGGCTGCGGCGGCTGCAATTTCGATGGAGGTGAAAATGCTGTAGGTCTGTGTGCTCAGATTTGGGCGCACTTTAAAAAACTCCAGGTGGTCGAAATTTCCGGAGCCCACTAGGCATCGGCGTCTCTCAATCATATAGTGGTTTTGGGACGTTAAACCCCACAAATCTATCAATCAATCATCATAAATGTCGTCTATATGTAGTTCATCATTAACTGCATAGGGGCTTCACATTCGGCTTAATATCTTCTCTTAGATACGAGACACTCAATGAGCTTTATTATTACGTTCGCGAGGAGTGACTCAGAAATGCCTGTTAAAGGAGGAGAGCCACAGCGGGCGGGTACCACGCTATCAAAATTTCACAAGAGGTGTACCACTGGGCTCAATGGTTGCACATGTGCACGCAGATCGCGACTGCTTAGCTCAGGTAAATGTAAATTACGGCACCAATTCTTCACCATGCATGTCACAAACTACTAAACGTCTAAGTTCGAATAAAGGTACCCTCACAGCTTTATGCAATTAGACAATGGCACAAGGTAGCACAAAAGAAATCACTTAGTCACTTAAGGGTTGAATACTGAAGATTTTTTTGCAGTACTGGTGGGTTTTTATCGATTAAATCGTGTCGTGCGCTAACGTGACGTGCTTGACGTCCCTGTGACGTCATGTTGACGTCACAAATTTTGGCGATCTTTGGCGTCATGTTGGCACCGCGTGGTAACGTCATCACTTGATGCTATTTTTGCATCACACAGGTTTACGGTACTGGCGTGGAATGCTCACACAGGACACCTGCACGAGACGCTGGTCGGTTAACGCGTTCGATAAAGCACCCAAGTTTTTAGCCTAAATACGTTGGACACAGATGGTACATGGTGCCTGAGTCACCTGTGGACAAACGCCTGTTTTATATCTGCCTTAGTCTGTGTAACATACTTACGTTATCTGAAGTAGAACGTGTCAGTTTCATTAGACTGGCTGATTAACCTAGGACCGTCTTCAGTTGCCGTGCACTAACGCATTAGGAGTGGCTGAGAATGTGCACTTACGACGTCTTCGGTCTGCTGTGGTGACACGGCCTTGAAGGGACCTGGTGGCGTCAGTTCCTTGTACACCCGTAGTGTGGCGATATGGAAGTCCCTGGAGCGCAAACGAAACAATAAATCTTCGGCAGCATGTCACATTCTCTGTAAAAGCCGGCAGCCTGGTGCACACTTGAAGTTGCATTAAGCTTGACCATCCCGACCACACTTGTTTTAAGACATCACAAACAGGAGTGTGAAAGACAAGAAGTAAATTGCGGAACCGTCTTCAGGCGAATGCATCGTTGCTCCTCACCGGAATCTTTCCCCACGTCACGTGGTGTTTGCATCACCTCTAAGATTGATACAGGTTTAACGAATTGGCGATGGCGTTAGATGGCGTCACAGGGCAATCTCGTGTTCCAACGTAACAATTATGTAATGAATACATTGTAAATTTACATGGCGTGGGATGCAATTAACACGTCACAACTTCACTTCATTGGGGGCGGAGGTCACGTGGGGTTTTTCTAGCGCTTCATTCGTCTGTCGTTTCACACCGAAGCGGCCGCTCAATGAAACATTCGGCGCTTTCACCTTGAAAAAACATGAACAGAGCACTTGTTCAACCTTGTAAAAACGAAGTCTACGCGTTTAACGATATGGTTCTTGTGAGGCATTTCCAATAATACACTTGTCCTAACTGGCCTATACAGTTTGAACGCTGTCGCTTGCATTTAATTCCGAGCGATCTCAGAAACTTTTAGCAACAGCCGTAACGGGTGCGCACGTGTTAATTTTTTTTAGTTTCTTTTACCTTGCCAGCTACATCAACTGTAAAGTTTTGTCTAACGTATGCAAAATATATGATGGACATTTCTAACAGTTACTTCATGCAGGCCTTTACGCTGTACCATGTTTCTGGCATTGTAAACCATCACTGATCGAACTTTACAGCGATTCCCGCCATCTACACACAGGATTCGAACGTGTCCACCAGTATTTGCCCAAAATACAATACGAACACAATCCACAAGTTCACCAGCTGCGCCAGTGACGCATTCTACGAGGAATAAAGATGAGGAAAAGACATGTAATTAATAACTAAGCTAATATGCATTGAAAACAGCTAATGAAAGAAAATTCACCTAATACTATTTTCGCCAATCTTTATATTATTGTGGGGCAGTGATCTGGTGAAGCACCAAAATTAGATCACCCCGAACAGCTCTCTATGTGCTCGAGCATTAAATGTTGAACAATCATGAAAAACTTCAATATGTTAATTTACCTAATCATTAGTGTGAGTCATGTAATAGTGCACCGTGGGAGCCTGATATGTTGGTCAGCCAGCAAGATTTAGATGTGTTAAAAACATTTACGACACATCTTAGTGTTGGAAAAACCTCTACGGTACAACAGTTTTCAAAGGTATCGTGCTGCTCTGCTCAAAGGCCCGGGTCGCCTTCTCGGCCATGGAGGCCACATTTGGAAAGGGCAAAATGAAATGGTACATTAAAACATTAAAGTTCCGATTTCATCAGCTAAACCACTTAATGATGTAATATAATCAGGCATTAGAGAAGTCCCGGGAGGCAAAATTGACCTTGGGCCATCGTCTAGTAAGGCAAGCCATTTTGTTTTTGCATAATTTTAACAGGAGCAGATCTACGTGCAAGCTCAACACCGTAACATGATCAAACGACCACCGTAGTGTCCCTGCTTGTGCACCTACTTTCTGAAGATATGATTCGTTACAGACTAGCTTAGCTTAATGTAGTTCTCGGCTGCCTTTTTCAATTTAATGTCGATTACCAACCCTCGTATTGTCTTGGCTGCGTATCTCTCCCTTGGTATCCATTCGTTGCCACTGACTACCACATTGCTATACGAGTACAGCGGGAATGAAAGCGAAATACGCGATTATGCGTCAACTGCATGAATTGCTGTATTGCACGTATTTTCAAGCGGTTGTAGCCTTGATAGGGGTAACATGCCTCTAGAGTCCCACCCAGCACCTTCTTATTCCCTCCAATGACAAAGCGTGGTGAGAACAGCGCGCCACACTCTTCACATCTTCGCAATTCGTTTCACTGCCCATCTGCATTACAAATTTGGGTATGTGAAAATGGCATTCCTTCAGCAAGGGTACCACCGTATTTGTTCTATTTTAACGCGACCACGATCGTAACGCGAGAGGTGACATTTCATTGGGTCCACGAAGGAAACAGAATCTAGGTATTATAATTTACCGCCATGGTTTACTTCAGGTAGCCAAAATCAGGGGGAAAAACACACTCTCCATTCTAGTAAAAGTGGTAGTTGGGCAGTGTGAATATCATTTCTGTTCGCGGTTATGGGGAATACTTGAACAAGTAATGCTGCAGAATCTAGCGTATCATGATTTTTCGTAGCGCTGCAGATGACCAGACAAGGACGATACAGGAACTACAGGACAAGTGTGAACTACAGGGCCACCTGTCCTGCAATCCACATCTTGCCTCATTATCTGCAGCGCAAGAACAAATCGTGAACCACCACCAATATCTCACTTCATTCTGTGCTAACGTGTCAACAAGATAATTTTACTCAGACAAATCTTCACGCCAAAATGTCGACATTACTGATAATACCACACTAATGAGTGTTCGCCACTTCTCTCTTCCGTATTTCCCTCAATAATTTCCCCCATATTTTCCACATTAATGCTGTTTTTTTTTCGGTGAACAATTTTATCCGTCGTGTCTTGTTGGTCACCGGAGAGGTTGACAATGGCTTACTTCATCACGTCCATCTTGACGCTGTCGAAGATGCCATGAATGATATAGCCCTTGCCATCAGCGAGCTTCCGCAGATCCTGGAAAGACGATGGGAAATGGTACATAATGAGCATTACAATACTACTTTTTGTACTCAGTACAATCAGTAGTTAGCTGTGTAACGGAGCAGGATTTTACTTTTTGAGCCCGTACAGACAAACTTATATGCTCGACATTACACTCACCATATTTCATATCTAGGGAAGGACGAAAGTATCTCCCAACGATCACCACTTAAACCTGCGCTGTGCAAGCCGAGTCCATTTAACGCCTGCGGGCCTTTTAATTACAACAACTGTTTATAAGAACAATAATTGATTGAACAATGATCGATCGATCAATTGATTTATCGTTTACTTCCCAGGTTTACCCGCAAAAAGTCGGGAGCCACAGGAATGTGGCTATGAGAAGCACATAATCGCTTAAGGGTTTTATTTGTTCAGTTGTTTTCATTTCTTTTTATTTATTTTTTGTCTATTTCACGTTTTCCTATGTCTTTGGCTAATGGAGCAAAGGAGGAAGTGGGGACCACGAATTTTCCTCAAATTGGAGAGGTTTATTGCTGGACAGCCAAGCGAATTGCTTAAAGAAGACGTTGGGGTGGCAGAGATGCACATGCGCGAAGCCCCAAGCACAGGGGTCACCCCCGAGTCACCAGGGCTGTGCGTCCGCGCGGCCATAAACATCGGTTCCACCACTGGCTTCCTATAGTTAGATAAGGTGTCCTCGGCGGATAATGTTACCCGTAACGTCGTCCACGTTTACGGCTAGCTAAACTGAGGCTGGCCAAAGCCATCGAGGTAGAGCAGCTGGTCGCAGAGGACGTTGCAACGCTGACAACGCAACGGCGGCATGATGAACTGTCACGGTCCACGGGAATATGCGACGCTGACCCTTACAAGCCTATTTGTGTACGCCGTTAACACTTAGTTACATCGTTGTCAGACAACGACCGCTCATCTGGATTGCTAGGCATCGGTGGCCTCAGTCGCAACTGCGGCACATACGGAAAAAAAATGTTCGTCTCGGGTTAATAACTTTGTCATATTAATTTGGAATGATTTATTGGAACTGATTCACTGCATGTCACTATGCATGCTTGCTCCAACATTTTAAATTGTAAAACTAAAAAAAAGCAATTCATACATGACAAGACGCTATGGCGCTGCGATCACGTGTGACCTTCGTTCAGCTCGCGTTCGCGTATACGCGCCATTATGAGCCACTCCGGTTCAACGTTTCTAGAACTAGGTCCTGTTGGCTACGCAACAACGCGCGCCCACACGCCCGCGGGGCCCCAGGCGGTTTCGTACCCTGCAATAAAACTCTGTATTCAGTAGAGGGAACTCTGGCGCTGCGATCGTTGAGCCACAATTGGGATAATGGGTAGTGCGCGGATTTGCGGATTTGCCTAGTCTTCGTGCTTGCTGCTTGAAACACACCTGCGACTTTGTTAATTGTTAGGTTTTGACGTTTGTATCGGATAAAACAAGAGATTTTTGTGAACTTCACGAGCCAATTTCAAATGCGAGTCAAAAAGGTTAAAGGATGTGAAGTAAACAGCGGGAAGTGTGCTGAGCTTTGTTTTGCAAAAATGGTTACCAGGCCACAGGCAGCCGAACGAAGCGTTCTTTATATCGTGCGAGAGCTGGTGAACGCAAGGTATTACGTGGGTCTAAAAAGATCGCAGACGGGTGTAGTGTGCGCATTGTGTTTTATACATCATGCCAACTGGCCAGAGTTTGCCCTTTGATAGGCTACGGCATGCTTCGAGAACCACGCCCCACGATACACCGAGTATGTCAGCAATGTTCTGTATAATAATCAACTAAGCTGCTGTGCGCGGCGTACAGTACCATCCACTGTTAAGGGGAACACGAATACACAGCATCAACATTGTTGGCCTTCTAAGAGCAAGTGGTTATGAAAACAATTTGCATGCACATTGTTGATTGATATGTGGGGTTTAGCGTCCCAAAACCACCATATGATTATGAGAGACGCCATAACGGAGGGCTCTGGAAATTTCGACCACCTGGGCTTCTTTAACGAGCACCCAAATCTGAGCACACGGGCCTACAACATTTCCGCCTCCATCTGAAATGCAGCCGCCGCAGCCGGGATACGAACACGCGACCTGCGGGTCAGCAGCCGAGTGCCTTAGCCACTAAACCATCGCGGCGGCAATTTGCATGCTCATCACCAGCGTGTGATGAGTCAGGACTTTCAACAAGTGCCAATAAATAAGCTAATATGTTTCCGTAAAATAGCGTAGTCTAAACATACTGGGCACAGAGGTGTTCCCTTTAACAGTAGACATGTCTGTACATCGGCCAATTAGGCCGATGTTTCTGCTGACATATTGTTTCTGCTGACGTATTGAACGCAGTGGTCTGCCAAGTGCTCGCCCATATTGCATCCGCGGTCAGCAGCAGTATGGGCGAGCACTTGGCCGACCAATGCAAGCGCTGTGGTCATACGCCATTTTTCAACCAAACCACATTTCCTCGGGGAGCAAGCAGCCGCCCTGAAAAGGAGACAATTCAGGCATTCCTGATAAAAAGCAAGCAGCCATGCTTTCGTGCCACATCACTAGATTTAAGTCAGAAATAAGGCACCTTTTTAAGAGATAGCTTGTAGACATGTAAAGTTTTGACTGTGCGCTGCCTGTTTTGCTTTGCACGTGCTTATGCGCTCTGGCATCTTTTCGCCGCTCGAGTCACTGCGGTTTACTGCGCCCACCCTGACTTTGTATCAGTGGCTCGCGATAAATCGCTAGTTTTACATGAGTCTAGAGTGAGATTACCTTGCTCGACAGTCTACATAAATCGGTGTGCTTTGTTTTAATTAGCAGTTGGGAATTGGCATTCATGTCTGTCAGTTCGTGTATTCACTTCGTCCCTGTCCTTGTTTCGCCTTTCTTTTTTTGTTGTTTTCCTAAGCATATGAACCAACTATTGCTGCAACAAGCCATGTTTCCAGAAGTGTTCTCTGCAGCCCTTTCTTTGTCGAACTGTTCAATTGGTCGCTATCGCATTCATCGTTTCACCCGTGCAGCCAAACGGTGTTTCTGGCTGGTGTTATAAGCACTTGGGCTTGCACGTACCTTAAAAAGATGGAGTGCCGGCTCGTTGCCGCTCATGTAGCGGATGTCGATGCCATCGAGCCAATCGCTGGCAATCGAGAGGTAGGCCGTGTGGATGTCGTTCATGCTGAAAGCGCTTATCTCGGCCACATTGAAAGACAACAGCTTCTTCACGCGGCCGTAAATCCTCCTCAGATCCTTGAATCGCCGCAAGCCAGCATCCACTGAAACAATAATATTATTTGGCGATTTTTGTCACCTGTGGTTTGACGTTCCACTATGCCATGATATGATTATGAGAGACGCCGTAGTGGAGGGTTTCAGAAATTTTGACAATCTGGTGTCTGTTGACACGTACGTACACACGCCCTTATACCACGTTTCCACCAAATTGCGACTGCCGTGGTCTAAATCGAACTCGTGAAATTCGGAATAGCAGTGTCCCACCCTAGCCACTTATCCACCGAGGCTAAAAATTACTGAAATTGTACGTTCCGAAAACTCCCTATGAATATTAGGGACACCGCAGGGCAGACCTTTGAGAATGTTCACTAGCTGGGGTGCTTTCATCAGGTGTACTCAAATGTGAGCACGCAGGCCTCTATCGCTGAACGAAGGCACAAACGAAAGCAGCAAGGCAATGAATTATTTTATGAGAACAAAAGGTATCGATATGAGTGTAGCTGGTTGGGTAAACGAAAAGCATAAATTACACAAGCCAACGGCCCCACCAGACCATACAAAATTGTTTAGGCGCCCCATTTGCACTCGGCCTGTGTATTTTTCCGAATTCGCATGCTATGAAAGGATATGATTGATACCTGGGGTTTAACGTCCCAAAACTACTATATGGTTATGAAAGACGCCGTAGAGTAGGGCTCCAGAAATTTCGACCGCCTGGGGTTCTTTGACGTGCACCTAAATCTAAGCAGACAGACCTGCAGCATTTTCGCCTCCATTGAAAATGCAGCCACCGCAGCCGGGATTCAATCCCGCGACCTGCGGATCGGCAGCAGAGTACCCTAGCTACTAGACCACCAGGGCGGAGCTCCTACATAAAAGGATACCAAATTTACATTTCGTAATGCACTCATATATGTTCTGGTAAATTTCACTCTGCTATACAACACTCCGCAATTTTGTGCCAGATGCAGCCTGCCTACGGTGCCTAGCCCCAACGGAGTACAAAAAAGAAACTTTTCACTGCGGAACGTAATAAAGTGCATTTTCTTTTTCTTCGAATAAGTGAACGAAGTGAGAGCAATAATATTACAATGCCTATAAGGATATGTACCGTTTTTTTTGTCCATCATTACGCTTTTCCAATATTTATTTATTGCATTTACTTGTAAGAATTTTTCTGGTACCCCCCCCCCCCAGCTTCTTTTCTTACATTTTTACGGCAGTGAGACACTATCAGCGAATTATTGCCGTCGCCGTCGACTTGATTACAAAGTCCGACTCGTAGAGTCACCCAGTGCGTCACATGCTAAACACGCTATAGTGTAAGCGCGCGAGGGCTGGGGCGAGCACGGCTGCAGCACATAGTAAACGAGATGGCCTTCTATATCGCAAGAAGCGCGCCTGCGATAAGATCGAGCAGCGCGCGAGGCCTGTCATCGATGGCTCTGCAAGCATGCAGAGAGGAGCCATCAAACGCCCCGGCCCGCTTTTTCATCAGGGGTAAAAACATAAAGGGCCACCTTTAGCGTGTCGCTCGAGTCGCAACAGAACTTCGGTCTTGACGGCGGGAGCACAATATCTCGGAAGCCTTCATTAGACGGCTCATATGCGTGTTGTACATGCCTTACTTTGTGATTCGGACGACACAGAGCACGAACGCCGCTCCACTCCCTGGAGCGGCTGTATTCGCTTCGACCCCCGTTTTGCAGAGTTGCGCCAAATCAATGAAACAAAAAAAAGCTATCTGCTAGACTTACTTAGTATCAGAAACACCCAATTCATCGATATCACGCTGACCGCTTCACCCTTGTGGTGAAACGGTCATTTTTTTTCCCTTCAAAATGCAAATGGTGCACTCACGTCCATCTGCCGGCTTCACCTGGCTGGCGCTGACCACAACAGCCGACAAGAATACGATGTGCGAACAGAGGAGCTCCGGGTACTTCAGCACTTTTTCGTGACCATCCAGGGAACATATCAGCGGGGGATCCTCGTTCACGGCTACGAGGGCAAACGGTGCGTCAGCTTTCACGCCGCGGAAACGAAGGCATATATGAACTGGTGGCGTTACTTCAGCAAGAGCTTGTGTATCAAGTAGCTGGCGGCACGTTATCACCGTCATCAACTACGTGTCGCGGGGACAACTAACAGCAAACAAAAAAATAAAATACGACGTCTCCACAGCAACCAGTGATGACGTCGCCATTTGCTTTACTTACATGGCGCGAAACTGAAAGTTTTCTTAATTGCTGTTTTTTTTACATGCTTTCAATACCTACGCAATTTCATCGCGCCTTTCGGCTGGCCGATTGTGTGAGCGAGATTAAAGGAAGGCATACAAGAAACACTGGAGAATGAAGATTGTTTATTTGCCAAAAAGTGTACTTTCAACATGTACCAAGTACTTTGCTGACAAACTGCGATACTACTGTCCACGAGAACAACAGCACTACAGTTCGAAAACTGACATTTGGCAAATCTAAAAAACAACTGCAGCGAGGCAGCAGCCTTGGGAATATAACTATGACAACGTTAGAGAACAGAGTTCTTTTGCATAGCGTGCAGTATTTACCGTCATGCATAACGGAGGCACGCCGGCCGTGTCCCAGCGAAAGCAGTCATCAGTCACAGGAGCAGCTATTTACATATTCTGTGAGCTTATTAAGCTCCAAAATGTCAAGGCAGTAAGCAACACATAAGCAATTAAGTAAACTACAGAAGGCACGCATGGAACCACCACTTGACACTGAGCGATGCCTCGACCTAACATTGCACCGAACTATCACAAGCCCCAGATAGCAGATTCTCTGCGTACGCCCCCCCCCCCCTTTTTTTGGCCCTGGATGATGATGATATGATTATATGTGGGGTTTAACGTCCCAAAACTACCATATTATTATGAGTGACGCCGTAGTGGAGGGCTCCGGAAATTTTGACCACCCGGGGTTCTTTAACGTGCACCCAAATCTGAGCACACGGGCCTACAACATTTCTGCCTCCATCGGAAATGCAGCCGCCGCAGCCGGGATTCGAACCCGCGACCTGCGGGTCAGCAGCCAAGTACCTTAGCCACTACACCACCGCGGCGGAGCTTTCGGCCCTGGACCAAAAAATGAGGCAATCAAGTATTTAGTCAAGTGCCAGATACAGTAAATGTTTAGTTTGTTTTGGCGTATAATATTATGGGTGTTTTAAAAAAAGTTTTCTTGGGTATAGCTTTTTATATTTTTCCCCTCCTCGCCTATAGTCGCACTTCAATCGCACGATGGGTGTCGATGTATCTTCTACCCTCTTTTCGTTCCAAGTTTCACGACCTACATAATTTGACCCTGACCGGAACAATGAGTTTTGCGCAAAACTTGTTAGAACGGCACACTACAACGAAAAGAAGAAAAGCAAGCTACTTTTAGATACCTGAACCAGTACATTAACGCATAAAACGTTTAAGTGTAAAGATAGCTGGTAAACTCGTAGAAACGTGCAGGCGTGAAGATGGCAAAGAGCACTGCGTGGTACGCAGAACAGGTGCAAGGTATACAGTCGCAACGGGAAAAGAATACATCCAAGTCAGCAGTGGCCGGCGCGGAAAAATCGCGACACGCGGTGCTGTTGTTCACGAGGGCTCCGACAGCGAGAGTACTGAGCGCATTCTATATATATTTCCAATGCAGGAATGGCCGGCACAAAGCAGCCCGTCTTGCTTTTGGACCATTCGGAAGCCCACATCTTAAATAAGCGCTTGTGCTTATGTTATCGGCATACTTCGGCGCGCGCATGATTTTTTCTTCTTTACCGCTGCAGTTGTGGGCCACCCTATCTTGACCGCATAAGCTACCCCCTTCTCCCAAAAAAAAGTAGTTTTTTTTTTATTGAAGTGCTTTCCACTGGCTTCCCTGCCATGCTTTGAAAAACGTAATTTTCTTGACGCCTAATTACATAACTTGGCCGGGAAACAACACATACGCAGAGCAAGGAAACACACAATGACAGGCTGAAATACGTGATTAAGCAAGTATACCAACAATACGCCAACAAAGAATACTTGACGCTCTTGGCATCGGCGTGCTCGGGGCAAAAGCGTTACGGGTCGCAACACTTCGCGCTTCGATTATCTTCCACTTGTACTAATCTTCTCTCGTTGTTACTGTACCAACGCTTAGATGCTTTGGCAAGTGTGATCGCACGAGGATCAGGAGTATAAAGAAACACGCAGCCAGCGGACCCCAATCGCTAGCGGCACGGCATGCAGGTCGTTTTCTTCACAACTTCTATAAATGGTACCCATATCATCTTGTCGCCTCTTGCGATCGGTAACGGTTCGTTCGGGTAAGCTACACAGACGTGAGTGGACTTGGGGATTTATTTCGCGAGGCACACCGTGGGGTCGCCGTGTGTTTAAACAAGAAAAGCTCTGCATATATAATCAGCGTCCAGATTCTACTCACTCTAGAGATCAGCATCGGCATGTCTGTCAAATCCTGAAGTCGAATGTTTTTTCGGAAATGATAGGCCGATATGTGTGCAACACCTTTTTTCAAGTAACAGCGTTAGCTGAAATTTCGCTCGACCACACTTCCATTTTCTCTCCCTCAGTCCGCGTAGATATTTATTCTAAACAAGCTGTAGTTTGAATTCCAAGGTCAGCTTAAGGTTCTTTGAAGCCATGTAAAAAAATGGCCCGAAAGCGAATGCTTTTACGAGTGAAATTGCTTCTTTTAGGTGGCGGGGGGGCGGGGGTTGCTTTCCTTCTCGCCGCCCTTTGATGTTTTTTTTTTAAAACCAGCCGCTAAAGTTAACATTGTTGCTCGCTCTTGTAGTACGGGCAAAGCACACTATGGGTGACAAAGGCACGATTACTGATGTCCACGAATTTCGAAACTGGTACCAAGAAGGTCTTAGCAGGGCAAGCTTGCGCGCTGTAGATGCGTCAACCGATCGACCGCTTGAAGCATTGCAATTGGAGCTCGTGTACTAAATTATACCATTTGAATGAACGCAACAGCTTCTAGGCACTGAACAGAATAATGCCGACAAACCAGCACATGATTACCCGCCAACTCATGAGCATACTAAATATTGAGCTTTTCCTTAACACTTGCGCCGATGCAGAATGTGTTATGCACATACCTGTAAATGACACCCCTGGTTTTTTTTCGTGGTGACCATAGCCGAACGAAAAAGTCACGTGACCTCTTCGGAGGCAACGATGATATTACATAATGAGCCCATTGTGCGATGGCTCGATGACGTTACGTATCATTGAAATTCGCGGCCTCATCACGAGATCGTGAAGTCACGCGATGACGTTTACAGTTGACATCGCGGATTGGTCCAGAGTATACACGCCGATGCCGGAGGCCATGCAACGCTAAGTGAAATGCAGATAGCTTCAGTTGGGTGGCGCACCTTTTGTAACACAGTTCGTAACAGCCGTGTAGTGTAGGCACTCAGCTGGTGAAGCATGGACGGGCATGGAGAAAAAGAAACTATTTTGTCTTACAGAATAGCCTTTGTAAAGTGATCACTAAAGATAGATCACATTCGGTGCGTTTCAGTGATAGTAAAGAGTGTGAAACCGAATTATCGAAGATACGATGTCGTAACTCATTAGAAACTCACAGACAAGGAAGCAAGAATGAAGCACTAGGGGAATTTATCTGTGGTAATTAAAATGTATATATATAAGTAAGGTTGATTAAAAGATAGCTTGCCGCTGGCATGGCAGGAATCGAACTTGTGACCTCCGAGCCGACAACCTCATGCACTGGAACAGGTACTCTCATTCCATAGTCTAAGGTTCGGATCCCCGCCAGCGACCAGTTATCTTTTCATCCACTTTACTTTTTGCAATTTTATAGCACAATTACTATGAATAAGCCCCCTTCATACTCATCTTAGTTTTCTTGTCTGTTAGTTATAATAATGTTGTGCTGAAACAAAGAAACAATAGGCCCCTATGTATCTCACTCTTTCGTAACTAAGACTTACGTGTAAAATCAATTATGTCGCCTGTAAAAAATGAGGAAACGCCAACTTATACAAGCCGTCACAAAAGAAAACCATTGACGCCATTCGATACGCGCGAAACACACACATATACCGTGAACTTACTTACAGCGCAACACCAGAAAAATACAGGACAGGGAAGGAGCAAAAGATAAAAGAAAAGACGGCGCTGTGTGTGAGTCAATGGTTCGGAGCGTTAAGCTCGTGAAACACAGAGGAGCTCAAGAAAATTCTGATGGAAAAAGAAAAAGAGCAGTTTTTTTTATGTACACAAATTGGCGCATGGGCTGAAAAACGTAGGCTCAAGGTATAATGTCGACGTTCTTTTTCCGCCAAACATAAGGTAGGTAGCATCTGCCCGGTAGTTCATGATGCGCTTAGGAACAAACAAGCCAAAGGGAGATGCACTGTGAATCATAAAAACAAGTACATCGCATGCGTAAAAAAGCTGTGTATTTAACTCCATTATCGTGTGGTAGGGAGTACGTGAGACAAACGAAACGATGTGTGAATGTTCGTTTAAGGGAGCATGAGTTATCTCTTCAAGGGATCGCGCGACTTCATCAGGCTGCCGGAATATTGCAGCTCATGCGGTTGTCGTCCCATTTTTGAGAGAACCACCATCATCTTCAAGCATCCTAACCAGCTAACAAGAGAAATCGCTGAGGCATATCATATAAAGATTAGGGGTAGCAAGTGCGTTAGTGAACCATCCATCACACTGCATGAAAAATAATTGTTATTTAGGCCAGTCTTGTTTATTGCCATGAGTGTGACAACGCTACAGCGCCGTCTTTTCTTTTCTCTTTTGCTCCTTCCCTGTCCTGTATTTTTTCTGGTGTTGCGCTGTAAGTAAGTTCACGATGGATCCTAACCAACTGGCCCAACTTACCGTCTTACTACACACATATACAACGGGCCACCCATGCCGACTCGGTCACCTGGCTTGTCTCAAGTTGACCAGCGACGTAGTTCAATATGCCAGCATAGATCCACAAGGTACTTTATCAGATTTATTGGTCAATACCAGGCTTGGTACATTCAGATGCCTCAGTGACTGTCACGGACGGCTATTTTTGGCGACACCGCGTCACGGCAATTAACGGGCGCCGTACTCCCCGACTGACCGTGAGAAACGGCGGCGCATGAAAGGGAGCCGAGAAGTGCAAATTGGGGTGCTCTTCTTAGAACGTCGCCGCCGACAGTTAATCCTTTTGTAACTGTGGCGACGTCTGCAAGGTTGTAGAAGGCCGCGATATACCCCGAACAAGGATTACACTATAAGACGCACCGGCTGAGAGCCAAACGTTTGACCGTTCCCACGGAGAAAAGCGTGGGAAATGCTCTGGTGGCCAAGCCGTATGACAACAACCCGACAGGTTGTCACTCTCGCTAGTTGCGGGCCCTCTCTCAATTAAAAAGGGGTGGGGTCAAAATATTTTGGGGGCGGAGTTTCCGTCAACTAAACGCGCATGATTGGACCCAGGTAGAGGTCTCTTGTCCCCAAGGAAGAGAGCGAGGAGACACGAGGGGGATTTAAGCGCAGGATTTTGCCCTGCTAGGCAGACTAGTCGCTGACCAACATGGTGTAGAAACAGATCGACAAGCATCTCTTCTAGAAGTTTTTAGTGTGGCTCTGTATCGGCTGGCCACCTAAACTTAGCCGTTCGTCTAGTTGTGACGCGATAATAACGTCTGCAACGTAGACATCGGGACTTCGTTTCGAGTTAGCTCAACCTGCTCGAAGTCACCTGCAAGCACTAGCCTCCCGGAACCACCAGCGTTGCAACGCCGCCGACATCGCAGTCGTGCCAGAACTCTCTTCGACTTATCGCATCCGATCGTCGGGGACGCAACGCTGCCGGTCATCACACGTATGCCTTCACATGTTTATATCTTCGAACTTTCTACTCCGTAGTTCTATTGTTGTTAGTTTGTGTAGTTTGTGATAGTTCTCTCGCGTAAGCTGATTTATTGTTTTGTATATATTTTTTAGTTGCATCAAGTGTTGATGTGCTTTGTTAGTTGTATTGAAGTGTTGTATTATATCCCGTGTGCTGAAATATCACTAGAGTAAAGTTGTTTTGTTTTCTCACGTCTCTGATCTCTTCACTGTCTCTGCTTGCGTGTGGAACGAACCAACCTGCTGTCATTCCCGTCGCCGACTTCGCGCTGGCGACGCTAGAGTGGCAGCTTGTAACAAAACTGGCGTCCGCGAGACAGGACGTTCCGTACAAGAGTAAGACAGTGAGGGGTGAACGAGAACCGTGCGGACAGCGTTGTGATAGAGCCGCACAGTTGAAGCGGTTGCATCCTGCATAAGATTGAGCTGGTTTTATAGTGGCGTTATAGTGACAGTTTGCAGTATGGAGTGTATGGATTTGGATAAGTGTATCACGCACGGTAAACAGTTAGGCCTCGAGGGCGCCGAACTGAGACAATGGGTTAAGGAGCAGCAGGAACAGGCGCAGGCGTTAGCCAGAGAAGAGCGGGCACTGGCCCGGGAGGAAAAGGAAAGAGAACGCGAAGAAAAGGAGAGAGAGCGCCAAGAAAAGGAGAGAGAACGCGTTGAAAGGGAGAAAGAACGAGAAGCGGCAAGGGAAGCGGCTAGGGAAGCCGAAGAACGGGAAGTGCAGTTACTGCAATTAAAGATTCGCCTCAATGAGAGTAGCAGTGTGAGCAGATCCAACAGTGAGCACGGCGATGCCGGGGAGGAGCCGAGTTTGAGAATACACGCAGGTAGACTGCTCGTCACCTTTGACGAAGGAAGGGACGACTTAGATGCGTTTATACGCCGGTTTGAGAGCATCGCCAGAGGGCAAAAGTGGCCTGAAAGCCAATGGGTGACGGCGCTTTCGACATGTCTTACAGGAGAGGCGCTAAGTGTTTATGGCAGGCTACCGCCTGCAGATGCAGCGGACTACACCAAGGTTAAAACCGCCCTCCTGAAGCTCTTTCGCTTCACGGCGGATGGGTTCCGAGACAAGTTTAATAAGGAGAGGCCAGTAGGGGGTGAAACAGCAACACAGTACGCGGCCCGTTTAAGACATTACTTCGATAGATGGGTTGAGCTGTCCAAAACTGAGACAGAATTCGAGTCCCTCCGAGCATTGTTGATTAGAGAGAGGTTTTTGCATGAATGTGGTTTGAACCTGGCATTATATTTGAAAGAAAGGAGGGCGGAATCTCTGGAAGACATGCTTGAGCTGGCAGACCAGTTTTTGGAAGCTCAGGGTGGGGCAAGCCTATAGCGAAAACAAAGAAAGATGGTCCCATAACGGACGAAAATGGGAAATACGAAAAAGGAGGCTACAGCCACTCACCACTACCACGGTGCTATATTTGCAATCGTGGGAATCACCCACCGCACTTGTGTCGCAACAGACCTGCCGCTAATGTAGCCATCGTCTGCTTCAAGTGTGGGAAAAAAGGACATAGGGCAAACGACTGCCGGTCAGGAGCAAATAACTCCCTCCAGGCGTCCTGCCTCTATGCACCAAGGGAAACGCGTAAGGATCCCATATGCGACGGGTATGTCGAGCTTAGGAATGGCGAAAAAGTCCCCGTCGTCAACGCCGTAAGGGTGACACCGCCGAAAAATCTGGCCGAGAACCTACCAGTGGCCACAGGGATCCTCCGAGGCACAGACATATCAGTGTTGCGGGATACGGGGTGCAACACAGTAATCGTGCGGAGGAAGTTGGTGAAGGAAGACGAGCTGACAGGTACAAGCAGACTCGTCTACTTGGTTGACGGAACAGCGAGGATGCTGCCCGAAGCACGGATTGAGGTGGACACCCCCTACTTTACTGGCAATCTGACAGCACTATGTCTGCAAGATCCACTGTATGACCTCATTCTGGGCAATATCGAGGGCGTAAGACCTCCTAATGATCCCAGAAAGCAGACTGAAAAACCAGTCGTGACAAAGGAGTTAAGAGAAGAGCCTGTGGCAGCAGCTATAACCCGTTCCCAAGTGCACGCACAGCCGGGAAAATTTGCCAAGCTTCGTACGCCTGGGACCACGGCGGGATTGCCGGGAGATAACTATGGCTGCGAGCAGAGGGGAGATGCGACACTCAAACAGTGTTTTGAGAAGATCGGCAGGAAGCAAACATGCCGAAATGAGAAGGGAATCATCGAGTACAAACAAGAACAGGGACTGCATTACCGACAGTACACAGAGGCCAACGGACGGCTTGTACACCTATTAGTCATTCCGCACTGCCACCGAGAAGCTGTGCTTACAACAGCACACGATGGTATAATGGCAGGACACTTCGGCACGCGGAAAACCAAGGACCGGATCTCGGAGGAGTTCTTTTGGCCAGGCATCACAGCTGACGTAAAAAGGTTCGTCGCCTCATGTGACGTTTGTCAGCGCACCGTACCAAAGGGCCGTGTACCACATGTTCCACTGGGGAGGGCACCCATAATCGACACCCCGTTCAAGCGAGTGGCGATCAATATAGTGGGACCGATTCACCCGCCCTCAAAACATGGGAACCGATACATTTTGACTTTGATGGATTATGCCACCCGGTATCCAGACGCGGTGGCGCTCCCGAGTATCGAAACTGAGCGAGTGGCCGAAGCCCTGGTCGAGATGTTCTCCCGATTTGGCGTCCCCCGCGAGGTACTGAGCGACCGTGGCACGAACTTCACATCGGACCTGATGAAGGAAGTAGCGCGGCTCCTTTCCGTGCGCCAGCTCCACACCACCCCATATCACCCCATGGCGAATGGCTTGGTGGAAAAATTCAATGTCACCTTAAAATTAATGTTGAAGCGCATGTGCGCCGTAAAACCGAGAGATTGGGACCGCTACCTGGCACCTCTCCTCTTTGCCTATAGGGAGGTTCCACAGGCCAGTATGGGGTTTTCACCCTTCGAGCTTCTGTACGGCCGCCATGTGAGGGGACCCTTGGCGATACTGAAGGAGCTGTGGACGAACGCCGACTTGACTGAAGAAGCTAAGACGACGTACCAGCATGTCTTCGACCTTCGGAACCGTTTGGAGGAAACGTGCCGCCTGGCACACGAGATGTTGGAAAAAGCCGGAGCACGGTACACGAAGCTGTACAATCGAAAGGCGAAGGAGCGGAGTTTCATTCCTGGAGACAAGGTACTGATTTTACTTTTCACCGGCACGAACAAGCTGCTGCTGCAATGAAAGGGCCCTTTTGAAGTCCGGGAAAAGAAAGGTGAAGCTGACTACGTCGTAGACACGGCTGGCGGCAGAAAAATCTTCCACGCCAACATACTAAAAAGATACGAGGAGAGGGACAGCCCCTCCACCAAGGTATGCAACGTGACATTTGGTGTTGTGGAATCGAGCGAGGACGAGAATATTCCAACCCCTGACTGGCTGAAAGTAGAAGGAGAAGAAGACGTGAAGCTCTCCGACAAACTGGACGCTCAGCAGATCGGACAGCTGCAAAGAATTGTCAGGGAACACGCTCGTATTTTCTCAGATGTCCCGGGCAAAACTGACTGGGTCCACTGCAACCTCGAACTCACCACGAGTAATCCCGTCCACGTGAAACAATACCCTCTTCCCTTTGCAACGCGGGAAGGTGTAGAGAAAGAGGTGCGGGAGATGGAGAAGCTCGGCATCATTGAGAAATCAGAGTCACCTTATAATTCGACAGTCATTTTGGTAAAGAAACCCGACGGGACAAATCGACTGTGTATCGATTTTCGACGCCTGAACAACGTTCTGGTGGCCGACTCCGAACCTATGACAAGAACTGACGCGGTGTTTGCTACAGTGGGAAAGAAGAAGTATTTCTCGAAGCTCGACTTCGTGAAGGGCTATTGGCAGATCCCGCTGACCGAAGAGTCCAAAGCAAAGACGGCCTTCTCGACGACATCGGGACTATATCAGTTCCGCTTCATGCCATTCGGCATCAAGACAGCGCCTGCTGTATTTGCTAAGTTGATGCGGAAGGTTGCAGAAGGTATACCCGGTGTTGACCACTACTACGATGATGTACTGGTGGCCACCGAGACATGGGAAGAGCACCTGAGGTCTCTGGGACTGCTTTTTGAGCGCATACAGAGGGCCGGGCTTACAGTGTGCCCCAGTAAATGCGAACTTGGGGTAGAAGAAATCGACTTCTTGGGACACCGAGTTGGCGGGGGCAGATTGCAACCACTGGGGAAAACACTCGACAAGATCGAAGCTGCACCACGTCCTTCAACCAAACGACAAGTGCGCGCCTTCCTCGGTCTGACCGGGTACTATCGGGAATTTACCCGAATTACGCCGAAGTCAGCGCTCCCCTTACAGATTTAACTCGGAAGGGCGAAGCTAACTCGGTGAAATGGACAGCAGCCCACGAGGAGGCTTTTCAAAGTCTCAAACAACATGTCTCGACGGAGCCGATACTACGGCTACCAGATTTGCACCAACCATTTGTACTTCGAACGGACGCATCGGACACAAGTCTCGGAGCCGTGCTCATGCAGGCCCACGAAGGCAAGCTCCACCCCACAGCTTATGCCAGCCGAAAGCTGCTTCCACGGGAGGCTTCCTATAGTACCATCGAACGCGAATGTCTCGCGTTGGTATGGGGAATTCAGAAATTCTCCATGTACCTATATGGTGTACATTTTTGTGTCCAGACAGACCACCAGCCTCTGAGTTATATCCAACGGGCAAAACAGCTGAACGCTCGAGTACTTCGATGGAGTTTACTACTCCAAGAGTCCCAGTTCACCATTACGCATATTAAGGGTAGCGAAAACGTGGGAGCCGATTACTTGAGCCGGATATAGTTCTTGAGGTCTACGAGCATGTTTTTTTTTTCTTTCGTCGGTTGTTTTCTGTTTGTATGTGCGTATTTCATTGTATAAGAAGTGTATTTCGAGTTATTTTCTTTTTGCTTGGTGCATTTGTTGTTTTACTTGTTGTTATGCACATTGAAAGATTGCCCTGCAGTAAAGGAGCGCACCTGTTCCGTTTTGTTTCGTAGTATACATTCGTGCAGTGTATTCTGTATTGATGGCTGCCGTACACGGCAATTTCCTCTTCTTGTTTGTATGGCGCATTGGTATTGTTGCGTGTAACTGAAGCTGGTACTCTAACAATTGTTTGTTTTTTCTTTTGTTGTTACTTCGATGCACTCTGCCTATTTTATGTTGTGTATGAGAGGGACAGTCCTCATGTCTCCCTTGTTGGTGGTGTTTTGTTCCTTGTTGTCGAAAAATTCCCCTCCGTGTGAACAAATGTTATGAATAACATTCTGAAAGTGGGGGGCAATGTCACGGACGGCTATTTTTGGCGACACCGCGTCACGGCAATTAACGGGCGCCGTACTCCCCGACTGACCGTGAGAAACGGCGGCGCATGAAAGGGAGCCGAGAAGTGCAAAATGGGGTGCTCTTCTTAGAACGTCGCCGCCGACAGTTAATCCTTTTGTAACTGTGGCGACGTCTGCAAGGTCGTAGAAGGCCGCGGTATACCCCGAACAAGGATTAGACTACAAGACGCACCGGCTGAGAGCCAAACGTTTGACCGTTCCCACGGAGAAAAGCGTGGGAAACGCTCTGGTGGCCAAGCCGTATGACAACAACCCGACAGGTTGTCACTCTCGCTAGTTGCGGGCTCTCTCTCAATTAAAAAGGGGTGGGGTCAAAATATTTTGGGGGCGGAGTTTCCGTCAACTAAACGCGCATGATTGGACCCAGGTAGAGGTCTCTTGTCCCCAAGGAAGAGAGCGAGGAGACACGAGGGTGATTTAAGCGCAGGATTTTGCCCTGCTAGGCAGACTAGTCGCTGACCAACATGGTGTAGAAACAGATCAACAAGCATCTCTTCTAGAAGTTTTTAGTGTGGCTCTGTATCGGCTGGCCACCTAAACTTAGCCGTTCGTCTAGTTGTGACGCGATAATAACGTCTGCAACATAGACATCGGAACTTCGTTTCGAGTTAGCTCAACCTGCTCGAAGTCACCTGCAAGCACTAGCCTCCCGGAACCACCAGCGTTGCAACACCGCCGACATCGCAGTCGTGCCAGAACTCTCTTCGACTTATCGCATCCGATCGTCGGGGACGCAACGCTGCCGGTCATCACACGTATGCCTTCAGCTGTTTATATCTTGGAACTTTCTACTCCGTAGTTCTATTGTTGTTAGTTTGTGTAGTTTGTGATAGTTCTCTCGCGTAAGCTGATTTATTGTTTTGTATATATTTTTTAGTTGCATCAAGTGTTGATGTGCTTTGTTAGTTGTATTTAAGTGTTGTATTATATCCCGCGTGCTGCAATATCACTAGAGTAAAGTTGTTTTGTTTTCTCACGTCTCTGATCTCTTCACTGTCTCTGCTTTCGTGCGGAACGAACCAACCTGCTGTCATTCCCGTCGCCGACTTCGCGCTGGCGACGCTAGAGTGGCAGCTTGTAACAGTGACACAGTAGCTACCGCGATCAGCTGCTGACCAGGAAGTCTGATGTCGGCCAACGATGGTCACATTTCGATTCGTGTCAAAACATAGGTGCCCATGCACTTAGAATAGGTGCACGTGCACTTACAATATAGGTGCGCGTCAACGCATCCTAGGTTGCCGAGATTTTCTAAGCCCTAAAGTTAGGCGTGCATGCGTACTAATATTGATCTTTTGACACGTAAAACATCATCGATTATTAGGTGGATCATAAAGGAAGATCGCACAGCAGTACAATTGTACAGAAAACCACGCACTGAACAGGGTTCATTCCAGAAAATCAGAAGACGCCTTCAGTCAGCAGAGGGTATAGTCGGCCTTAGGACGATGACTATTTGTAGGTGCATAGCTACAAGTGTACCCCCGATATTCTGAGCACTTTTTCTCGGGTCAGTAAGAACACTTCAGAGATTCGAACAAAACCTTCAGGTTAAGACTTTACTTGCGAGCGTTTCCAGGCCGTAGAACGTGTATTCATGATCAGCTAACACATACAGCAAAAAAAGTGAGCACAGACACCTCGTTTGGAAGATCAGATGACCTTAGTCAGCCGTACAAACTTCATTCATTCAGAAACGACTCTAAGCAAGCGCAAAGCTCTTAAAATGCTTATGTGGTATTCGCATTTTAACATTAAAAGAAATTTTTGTGTTCCTCACCTGCCGACGCCAATGCTAGCGTGATGTCAGACTACAACATTAATTCTACAGTATGTTTTCTACAGTCAATCTCTATACATAGCCGTCATATATTACGAGGAGGCGTTTGATTCAGTAGAAATATCAGCAGTCAAGCAAACACAGCGGAATGAGAGCGTCGACGAAGCATGTATAAACATCCTGGAAGAAATCAACTGGGGATCAACTGCTACCATAGCGCTTCATAAGGAAAGCAACAGAAAACCAATCAAGAACAGTACGTGTAAGGCAGGAAGATAAAATCTTTCCAATGCTATTTACGGCGTGCTTACAAGAGATTTTCCAGGGCTTCGAATGGGAAGAGTTAGGGATAGGAGTTAATGGAGAGTACCTTCGTAATCTGTGCTTCGCCGATGCCATTGCATTCTTGAGTCACTCAGGGGACGAATCAAAACTCATGATTACGGAATTAGACAAGGAGAGCAGAGAGGTAGGTCTTAAAATTATTCTGCAGAAAACGAGAGTAATATACAACCACCTCACATAAGAGAAGCGCTTCGAGATAGGTAATAATGCACTTGAAGTTGTAAAATATTATGTCTACTTAGGACAGGTAATAACTACAGAGCCTAACCACGGGATCGAAGTAACTAGAAGAATAAGAATGAAGTGGAGCACACTTGGCAAGCACTCTCAATTCATGACTGGTAGATTGCCACTATCCCTCAAGAGGAATGTATATAACAGCTGCACCTTGCCGGTACTTAGCTACGGAGCAGAAACCTGAGCAGAAACCTGGCGACTTAAAAAGAGGGTTCAGCTTAAATTGAGGACGGCGCAACGAGCAATGGAAAGGGAAATGGTAGGTGTAACGTTAAGAGACAAGAAGAGAGCAGAGTGGATCAGGGAACAAACCGGGGTTAAGGATATCATAGTTGAAATCAAGAAGAGGAAATTGACATGGGCCGGGCATGTAGTGCGCAGATAGGATGTCCGCTGGTCATTAAGGATAACTAACTGGATTCCCAGAAAAGGCAAGTGGGTTAGGGGGAGACAGAAAGTTATATTGGCCGATAAGATGAAGAAGTTTGTAGGTGTAAAATAGCAGCAGCAAGCACAATACCGAGTTGACGGGCGGAACATTGGAAAGGCCTTTGTCCTGCAGTGGACGTAGTCAGACTGATGATGGTGATGATGTTTTGAAAGTTGGGCTAGTTGGTAAGGCAGCATTTTTGGCTACGATGCGAGAACGATGGAAACGGAAGAGTATAGAAGGGACACAGACGAGCGATGGCTCGAAGCTAAAAGTTTTATTTGAAGGACACATGAATGTGAAAGCGACAAAAAACAACAAAGAAACACATCAACATTACACAGAAGTCGTAAAATTGAAAAAAAAGGTTACATAGCGTATCACCTAACGGTACAAGTGCTGAGAAGATATGCGAACTCTGTGTCCATGATTTATATCGGTGCCTCATGGACGCATGCGTCAGCTATTCGTTTAATATGAAACAGTTCTATCATTTCCCTACTTATATGGGGACTATATTTCGACAAAATTTCTGTGCCATAAAAAACGAGTGAAAGGCCACACGTGCTGCAGTGCGATGCCAGACGTGAAACGTTCGGAATCTTCAGCGAATTATGCTCCCTTAAATCTCCTCCCAACATGGTGGTCGCCCCCGGTAACCACCTTTTCTTCATTTTTTCCTCTCGAAACACGTGATCTTTGCTTCAAAATACGCGCGAAATGGTGCATATTTTAAAGCATTTGGCATTCTGACAGAGATTACCATACTCCATTTGGGCTTCAGTAGGACGTGTTAACTTTCCTTTCTTCCGGTTGCCGCTTTTTTTAAGGTGCTCTAGATGGTGGACCCGAGAATTTCTTTTATAAATATATAAGTACGTGCTGCCTCTACATTGTTGATAGTGCAAGAAAGCATGCATAACGTACGAGTAACTAATGCCAAGTACTATAAAAATGAAGACCTGTACTTTCACCGAAGCGGCCAGTATACCCTTACTGCATGGCGGTCCTTTCAAGTTACCACCTCATATATTTTGAAGTTGGCAATTTTTGTTTGTTGCGATAAAATCATTTTCTACAAAATATTTCGCCATTTTTTAAAATATAACTCTGTTTCCCGCCGAAAATGAAGCTTTGTACACAAAAGAGTCAAGCGCACATTAACGCATTGGCCATTCCGCCCCACGTGTGACCATATACACATGTGAAAAAGTTGCAGAAAATGAACAAACACAATAATTCTTGTACCGTGCTTCTCTCTACATCTTGCGCTCGCGTTTAACTTGCTGAAACCTTACACTTGCCACTTAGAAATAAATCACCACATTTCACTGATTTATTCTATGAACAGGTTCTTCCCTCTAGTTCCAAGCCACGTTAGTTTCGTTATTCCGGGTTAAAGAGAGCACGAAAGTTGCGGGCATCTGCCGGGAATGGAAGCTTCGTTTACATCGGTAACAGCACGAAATAGGGTTGCTTTATATCGCCTTTCAACTGTATGAAACAACGAATGCAAATTGAGGTTCTGCCTGGTTACACGATGCGTGGCCGCGTTAGTTATAGGTTCCTGGATATCTATCTTGGATCAGTCGTCCTTCCATTCAGGAGTCATTTTCAGGGTGGTCGAGGTGTATCACATAAAGAGGAGTATACGCTAGCAAATCAAAATTCGGGCAAGCATTGAAGGGTGCCACGTGCACTGCATATTAAAAAAAAGAAAAAAAAACAATAAGCAAGTCAAGAGTTCACTTACACTGTTCAGGTGAAATAACATCGGGGTCTGCGAAAAAAAGATGAAGGCATTGGTATTCTTTGTATTTAACGGCAAGCCACACAACTAATGCTGACTGTGCATTATGAGAAATTGCCAGTTCTCCTTACCTTCGGTCTTCTTTTTCTCTGTAAAATAAACGAGAAAAAAATTGCAGATCCCGTGTAGAGTGGGAATCGACGATACGAGCACAAATGTGAAAGGTTGATATGTCAATTTAAAATTAGCACAACGTTACGAGGCGGAGGTAAATTATGCCGTACATGACTTCCATGTTTTAATATCATATTTGGACGTGTCATTTACCTTTGTCATCTACTTACGTCACCTGATACCAAGTTCGGTATATGTGGAGCTAACGAAACGGCCGCAAGCGTGCTATGAGCGTAGCATGTAGTCTAAAGTTTCCCATGACACGCATGCCATGATTATCACATTTGGACGTGTCACTTACCTTCGTCGTCTACTCACGACACGTGATACGGAATTTATTATATGTGGAGCTAGCGAAACAGCCGCGACCGCATCATGAGCGTGGTATGTTGTCGTGTTCTTACACGACACACGTGTCATGATCATTATGTTTGCACTAGTCGCATACCTTCGTCATCCATTCACGTCCCGTAATACCAAACTTGGTATATGCGAAGCTAGCGAAACGGTTTCGTGGGCACGTAACGTTGACGCGCGCGCACGCTGGGCGCAGCGACGCTACGCTAGCAAAACGCGAGCCTTCTATAGTCTGACGCCAGGAGAAACCGGCGCGGCCAGCGTCCATCGGCACGGCCCGGCGCCAGCCGGCGCGAAATGCGACTTTCTGCATTTCGCGCCAACGACGTTACCCAGACAGCACCGCATCCGCCTCCTTCGTGACAGAGGCACGCCAGGCACGCTCAAACGCGCATGCGTCAAAGCAACGCAGCCCGGCGTGGCATCACCGGCGTTATGCGACGAAATGAACAGCGGCGCACACGCACGCCAGGCGTCGAGGTGTATTGGCTTCTTGAGTGTAGCATGAAGTCATGTTCTTACAGGGCACGCATCTCATGATTATCAGGTTTACACCAGTCACATACATTCGTCATCCATTCACGTCCCGTAATACCTAATTTGTTATATGTGGAGCTAGCGAAACGGCCATGAACGCATCATGAGTGTGGCATGTAGTCATGTTGTTACATGACAGGCATCTTATGATTATCATGTTTGCACCAATCACATACCTTCATCATCCATTCACGTCCCGTAATACCTAATTTGTTATATTTGGAGCAAGCGAAACGCCAGCGAGTGCATCATAAAGCCGCGTTCACACTGAGCATTCCGGCCGCCGAAAGTGCTCCGAATCCGGTTCGGCGGCGGCGAGATTCGCCGAAAGAGCCCTCTCCGCGCCGATCGCTCTCGTACCGATTTTTACGGCGTCTGTCGCCAAATCGGTCGCCGCGGACCAATAGGAGCGCTAGTCAAGGAATTTTGAAAAATGGCGGCCAAGCCCTACTCACTTGTTATGCCACCGTGCACGTAACTGAATGTTGAAACCAACGAGAGTTTAACCTACTCTGTGCCTACTTCGCGTCCGTATTTCGTGGAAGAGGTGACCGAGCTTGCTGTTGGCGTGACCGAGCTTGTTGCAGTCTTGCAGAGCAAAACGAACCCACCAACGCCGCTGGCGTCGGTGGTTTTTCTGCTCTTCGTGCATTACAAGACACCCACTTGCCAGCAAAGTAAGCAGTACTGTCTTTTCTTGCTTCTTGCGTACGAGAATTGTCGAAGTATTCACCACCGAATAGCGTAGTAGCGTTTGCGAGCCGCGACAGCAACCGGGTGACAGCGCATCCATTCCACGTTCGCCCCGTAGTAGATGGCATATTCGGCGGCGTGGGGCGCGTCCAGTGCGAACGACGCAGCGTTTCGGCGGCAGGGGAATTTCGGTCGCTGTAGAAAGCGGATGTTTCAGTGTGAACTAGGCTTAAGTGTGGCATGTAGTCATGTTACATGACGCGCATCTCAAGATTATCATGTTTATACCAGTCACATACTTTCGTCATTCGTTCACGTCCTGTAACACCAAATATGGTATGAGAAGCTAGCGAAGAGGCCGCAGATGCATCATGAGCGTGCCATGTAGTGATGACTTACATAACATGTATGTCATAATATCTACGTTAGCGTATGTCGCTTGTGTTCACCATGCAGTCATGTCATACCACACCAGTTTTGCAGCATGTCATGTGAACGTATCCACCGCAAAAGCAGCAAGACCATGAAATGTGAATCACGACATTCATGACATACATGTCATGATTTCCATGCTATGACTAGCCACTCATGCTTGTCATACAGTCATGTTATCTCATACCAATTTCGCTATCGATACCGTTACCGGAACGGCCAGGAGAGCTAAAAGTCGTATGCTGATAGATAGATAGATAGATAGATAGATAGATAGATAGATAGATAGACAGACAGACAGACAGACAGACAGACAGACAGACAGACAGACAGACAGACAGACAGACAGACAGACAGAAGACAGACAGACAGACAGACAGACAGACAGACAGACAGACAGACAGACAGACAGACAGACAGACAGACAGACAGATCAGACAGATAGATAGATAGATAGATAGATAGATAGATAGATAGATAGATAGATAGATAGATAGATAGATAGATAGATAGATAGATAGATAGATAGATAGATAGATAGATAGATAGATAGATAGATAGATAGATAGATAGATAGATAGATAGATAGATAGATAGATAGATAGATAGATAGATAGATAGATAGATAGATAGATAGATAGATAGATAGATAGATAGATAGATAGATAGATAGATAGATAGATAGATAGATAGATAGATAGATAGATAGATAGATAGATAGATAGATAGATAGTAGACACGCTCAAAATCACCGAAGTTCGCTAATAAAGCTTCGCATTTTAAAAAATCACCTGTAAGCTAAATGAAGCATGTTACGCGAAGAGATAGAGAGGTTATGCAGAAATGTATCCTCAAGGAAGAAACCCACCATCTTAAAATAAAATTAACCTTGCGTCGCTGATCATTCGGAGCAGTAACTTTAGTGTGTTGTTTGACAAACCAAGCCAATAGGTGTTTGTTAAGACCACGTTTTAAGTCACCTTTTGTATTATTAACTATACTACACGCGAACTAAGATCAGTTGGTGCTGCCGTCCAAAAAAAGTTCACCAAAAATAAACGTCTTCATGTACGCGACGTATTCGCTCGTACATCATACAATAAAAGCTCGCATACAATAACAATATACGGGGTGTTAAGTCTCAAAACTATATGATAAGATTATGAGAGATTTCGCTGTGGGGGGCTCCAAAATTTTTAACAATGGTCTTTTTTAACATGCGCTGACATTGCAAAGTACATAAGCCTCGACCACTTGGCCTCCATCAAATAATTCGACAAGCGTGGGTCAATGGTCAAGCATCATAACCCCTGTACCACCGCGGTTGACCAATGAAATGTACGACTCAAACAAACGGTAAAAAGAAGAAATTACCGACGAACTGCCACAAAGAACTGCCACACACCTGACGCTAAACTTGTCTGTTTTCCTGTTTTAGTGGCCCATAGCGGCTTTTGTACGTTTTAGAGCATTGTAAATTGAAGCACAAGTGCTCCAAAGGTCAATGAAAGTTTTTTTTCGCGGTATCACGTAAAAAATTTATTTAATCGGGGCATGCGTTAAGACAAAGTTAACTATATTTACGCAGGGAACTCCTCTAACGAGACGCGTCTTCGAAGTGCCCGTGTGTTCGTGAGCGATGTTAATCCAAATCTGACACACTCCCAGCACTTCCGTGCACACAGTCTTAGAGCCAGTTTGTTTTTCCCTCAGGCTAATAGTAATAAACTCTACATTCATCATATACTCTTTATATTGCCTAGAGAGAAAACCGAAGCCGTAATTCTCCTGAATGAAGGTGGAAAACTGTGATTCGTCAGGTAAGGATTAATGTTGTTTAAGAAGACGCCGGTTTTCTCAATGGCTACTCTCGAAGACTACATTCCTGGCGTTGCAATAGTGGTAATTTTGTATTGTGGCAGCTCACTTACCCTTGTGAAGAAAGACGAAATAGAATGCGATTCCAAAGAGGAACATGCTGAAGAACATCACAATCATTAGGACGAGGTACCGCATGCAGACCGCGCCCTTTGAACTGCAAGTAGAATAACGATAATAGCCGTACACCTGTTTAGACGAGGTAGAGCACATCACTGTCGAAAAAATAGTTGTGAGTTACTATAACTATTTAGGCTATGGTCATCGCTACGCATAGCACGTAATTTAGCATTAACCTACCGGCCTGAGTTTAATTGTTTCTCTTTGACTAACCTCTGCAAAAACTTTGCAGATATTCGCAGGCATAAAAAGTGGATATCGCTCGTTTAAATTCTACCTAGGGCCAATGGCGTGCTCTGAGAAAGCCGATAGGATCACAAGGCCATGTATTCCATTTAGCACATTACCGCACACATCCGAAATTTTCAAAGATATTATGAAACATGCGCCTCTTTATGCTTGCAATGAGGTACTCCATAAAATGTATGCTGAACTTTTCAAACTGTCGTCATTTGCAATTTGAGCTGAACGTGACGCATAACGAAACTTTTGTGGCATGACAGCCTGCGCAAGCAAAACACGTGAGAGACGAGAGAAGAAAGCAATGACACAGGGTTTGTGTAGTCGGCTTCTACTTTCCTCCGTGTTTAGTTTGCGCTGGCCGTCATGAGCATTTTTTAACTCGTCCAATCTGCTATACCCTCTTACAGTTTTACGGCAATTATGGCTACCGATTGCACTCCACAACGCCAACTTGCCCTAAACAGGCTCTAAGAATGAAATACGTTCCACACAACATTAAATATTTATTAAGTATTTATTTCTTTAATTTTTCATACTCGTTTAAACAAGTAAATTGTATCTTTGCAAGAGCTACGAGGCCTGAGCTGGCCACGTGCTCACGCAGCGAAGCATGTATCATATAGTACGGCCCACACACAACTGCCCGGTTATATTATCACGATGATTCAGAAGTACAGGGAGGGGGGTATAAATTACTGAGTAGCTAGCTCCAGGACGACGCGTCTGTCGCGTCTGGCTCTCGAGCAGAGAAGAAGCACGCGATCTTCTTTTTTTCCTCCAAATTAAGAGCCGCTCTTGCCGTCGACCCACTACGTGCGGGTGGCATTATCCCACCTTTCTAAAAATAAATGTACCAAAAGAGGGAAAGAAAAGCACATAGCACCACCGCGATGGTACAGCATAGGCACATGAAAAAATAGGAAATTCAGATAATGTGAAAGGAAAAATTAAAGAGCGTGCCAATATAGGAGAAGTCGATGAACGAAGAAGCAAATCAAGTTTACAAAAATAAATAAAAAGCACAAAGAGTGGTTTACGATAACGAAAAAAGTTACGAACAACGTGCAATAAATAGTTTCATGCGCAAAACCTGCATGACGTCCGGCCTAGGTCGTGTCCTGCTCCGTGCCTGCGGCGTTGAGTACGGAACCACTTCGTAGTTCACGTCACTGACGCGGCGTAACACTTCATATGGGCCAAAGTACCAGCTAAGTAACTTTCCACTAAGGCCACGGTGGCGGACGGGCGTCCACACCCCAACTAGGTCTCCGGGGTTGTAGAACACTTCTCTGTGGCTGGTGTTATAGCGTATTGCATCTGCCTGCTGTTGCTAGCCGATGTGCAGTCGCGCGAACTGCCGGGCTTCCTCAGCACGCTTTGCGAATTCTTCGGCGTCAGTTGCCAACTCGTCGTCGTCTTGACACGGCAGCATAGACTCCAGCATGGTCTGCACTTCGCGGCCGTAGAAAAGCTGAAATGGCGTGAATCGCATGGCCTCTTGCACGATGGTATTACACGTGAAAGTCACGTAAGGTAAGATCCGGTCCCATGTCTTGTGTTGCACGTCGATGTACATTGAGATCATGTCTGCGTGGAGACTTAGTCGCACGGTATGTCCGTTGGTTTGCGGGTGGTACGCAGTTGTCTTTCGGTGTCTATAGTGTTGTTCCGTTTGAAAACTTCGTCCATAAGCTGCGCCGTGAATGCTGTCCCTCTGTCCGTCATTATACTGGAAGGAGCACCATGTCGTAACACGATATGGCGCATGAAAAATTGTGCTACCTCAGAAGCCATGGATCGTAAGATCGCCTGCGTCTCAGCGTAGCGTGTCAAATAGTCGGTCACGACGATCACCCATTTGTTGCTGTCCGCAGACAGGGGAAATGGCCCGAGAATGTCCATGCCGACTTGGTCGAACGGTGTGCAGGGTGCTTCGATGGGCTGAAGCAAACCAGGTGGCTTAACAGATGGTTGCTTTCGGCGCTGACATTCCCCAGTCCTTGACGTACTTCTTGACGCTTGCCGAAAGTCCAGACCAATAGTACCTCTCGCTCACTCTGGCAAGTGTCCGTGAGTAGCCCAGACGATCGGATGTGGGTTCGTCGTGGCAAGCGAAGAGGACGTCGTCTCGCACGTCTCGAGGAACCACCAGGATGTAAGCACGGTTGTTCGAACGAGCATTGTTCTTGTACAGCAAACTGTCTCGCAGGCAAAACGACGTTAACGAGCGGGATAAATGACGTGGTATGATTGCGTCCTGGCCATCTAAGTGATTAATGATTGGACGAATCTATGCGTCATCTCACTGCCGTTTGCTCCAGTTTGATGAGCTAATGGCGCCCAGGAAACCTTAAACTTCCTCTGCTTCCTGACTGACGACGTGAAGGGGTGCGCGTGACAGTGTGTCAGCGTCTTCATGCTTACGGCCAGACTTATGAACGATGGTGACATCGAATTTCTGCAGCCGCACGCTCCACCATGCTAGTCATCCTGAAGGCTCGCGCAGGCATGCCAACCAACAGAGGGCGTGGTGGTTCATCACTATTTTGAAGGGACGACCATAAAGGTACGGTTGAAACTTGGTGATTGCCCCCACGACTGCGAGGTACTCTTTCTTCGTAGTCGAATAATATGCCTCAGCACGGGATAGAGAGCGGCTGGGGTAGGCTATCACTCTTTCGATGTCATCTTGATGCTGAACGAGCACTTCACCGAGACCAATGTTAGTAGCTTCATTGTGGATCTCCATGTGAGCATCATCGGCGAAATGAGCGAGAACGGGCAGTGATTGCATGCGCTGTCGCCGCTCATCAAAGGCTGCTTGTTGCACGTTTTTTCAGACAAACGGCGTCACGTTCCTTGTAACACGAGTCAGATGTTCTGCTATCTGTGAAAAGCCATGAATTAACCAGCGATAGTAGGCGAACAAACCAACAAAGCGCCGGACGGCTTTCTTATTGACAGGAGCTGGTAATTCGGCAACAGCGGCAAGCTTGCCTGGATCGGGCCGGACCTCTTTGGCGCTAACTACATCTCCAAGAAACTTAAGTTCCTCATAGCCGAAGTGGCACTTCTGTGGCATTAGTGTGAGGTCTGCCGATCGGATATCCTCCAGCACGCTGCGCAGGCGTTGGAGGTGCTGCTTGAACGTGGCAGAAGAGACCATCACAACATCAAGGTAGACAAGACCAGTCTACTACTTGAGCCCTGTGGGTACAGTGTCCATCGTTCGCTAGAAAGTTTCCAGCGCTGAACACAAGCCAAGAGGGAGTACTCGAAATTGGTATAGGCCGTCTGGCTGTTTCTCGTGGCTGTTTTCTCGCGGTGTCGTTGGTCTAGCTCGATTTGCCAATACCCACTTTTGAGATCAAGAGAAGTGAAATAATGGGCACAATGAAGTCTATCCAGCGAATCGTCGATACACGGCAGCGGGTACGCATCCATTTTGGTCACGTTATTAAGCTTTCGGTAGTCGACGCAGAAGCTTAGCGACCCGTCCTTCCTTTTGACAAGGACGACTGAAGTGAAGATCACCACGGGCTCTTGGGTGGTTGGATAACGCCATCGTCAAGCATTTCGCAGACTTGCATACGTATCGCTTCACGTTCTTTAGCCGACACGCGGTAAGGGTGCTGGTGTACCGGGCGTGCGTCCTTGTAAGTGATGATCCCGTGTTGAGCGATGGACGTCTGGCGGATTTTTGAGCAACTTGCGAAGCAAGACCTGAACTCGAACAAGATCACTCGCAGCGCTGTCTGGTTATCGGTGGACAGATCGGGATTGATGTTGACGGGTCTGCGGTATCCACAAGTTCTGACGTGAGACAGTTGTTGACGTTTTCTATACTTTGTAGGGAAACGCTATCGAAGTGCCACCGAAAAAAGTACTTCTCGCTTGGCATGCGACAGGTACTGGGATCGATACACCACACCTCCACCAGTTTGTCACGATGATACCGAAGTACTGGGGGGGGGGGGGGGGTCTTCAAAACTATCGAGTAGCTAGGTCCAGGACGATGCGTCAGTTGCGGCTCGCTCGCGAGCATAAAAGAGGTACGCGATCTTCTTTTTTTCCTCCAGATTGAGAGCCGCTCTTGCCGTCGACCCGCTACGTGCGGGTCGCAATATTTATTTATTCATTTATTCAAAATACGTTACTGAGACGCAACAGGGCATTGTGTAAGGGGAGCATAAAAGGAATCCATACACGAATTGGTACAATTTCTATACGAACAATAACATGAACTAATTGTCAATTATTATACAAGTCCTAACAGGAGTAACCATGAAAAAATATTAATAATAATTTTAATAGGAATAGAACGGATGAAAATCAGATGAGTATACGCGTGAGATAATGACCTAAAACAAGCTAAAAACAAGCACAAATTGTGAAAAGACTTTCCATTATTCAAAAGAAAACATCACTGAATAATACACAACAGAACTGAATGGCATATTAGTATTCATACCATCAAAAAAAGTTAAAAGAGAAAAAAAGCGAGATACTAGTAGTGAAAAAACATGTAAGTGCTGATCTTCATATGAATAAAACGAGCAGTTAATCCTGGAAATGGGTGAGTAGAAGGTGCCGAAATTTTTCCCGATTGCTTTCAGCTACGATTTCATCTGGAAGGCTGTTCCACATGCGGATGACAGTGCAGATGCAGATGAGTTGTAAATGTATGTTTTACCGTATATGCGTGTGAATGAAATGTGTTTATTCAGTCTCTTTGATGTGAATGCAGATGTTTGCAATGTCATTGATAATGACCCTGTTTCATGTACGTATTTATGAAATAATGAAAGGATGTTTAGATCACGTCGGCTGCTCAAAAGGGAAAGAGATAAGTTTTGTTTTTGTTTTTAATTTGTGTTAGGCTTGCGCTATGATCGTAGTTTTGTGAGATGAATTTAGCGGCTCTATTCGGCATCGATTCCAGCATGTTAGTTAAATAGCTGTAATGCGGGGACGAAACTACAGAAGCGAATTCTAGCTGAGGGCGAACAAATGTTACGTAAGCTAAAGCACGTATATTTGTGGGCGTCTTACGTAGATTGCGGCGTATGTTGCCTAATGATCGTGAGGCGTCCCTGCAGATGTTGGTGATGTGGGTAGTCAAATAAAGGTTAGATGTGAAGGTTACACCTAAATATTTATGAGAGTCAACACTAGATACGGGATTGCTTAATAAAGTAAGACAACTCAGAGTTAGAATGTTTGCGAGAGAAGGACATTACATTTACTTGAATTAAAGGACATTAGGAAACTATTACACCAATTGCTGATGAGGTCGAGGTCATTTTGGATTGTTATGTGATCACAAGTACTAGTTATTTCTCGTAAAATATACAGTCGTCAGCGAAAATGTGCACTTGTGAGGATAAATTACATGGTAAGTCATTATTATAAATAAGAAAAAGCAGTGGACCGAGAACACTCCCTTGCGGCACACCAGAACAAACGTATGAAAGTGGGGATGAAAAATCATTAACAATGGCGAATTGCTGCCGGTTAGTAAGAAAGTTCCGTATCCATGACAGAGTTGATAAATCCATACACAATGAAAAGAGTTTAGAAATTAAGCGGCAGTGAGCAACACGATCGAAAGCTTTGGAAAAATCCAGAAAAAGACAGTCAATTTGCAAGTTTAGATCTAAGTGATGATGTAGGTCAGTCGTGAATTCGAAAAGCTGTGTTTCGCATGATAGGGCTTTTGTAAATCCATGTTGGTTAAGTGATTGTAAATATGGGAGGCGATTATATGCTCAAGCATCTTACAGCTGATGGATGTCAGAGAAATGGGTCTGTAATTTTGAGGTGAGTTTTTATTGCCGCTTTTAAACACGGGGATGACCTTTGCAATTTTCGAGTCATGTGGAAGCTATCCTGTTGATAGTGATCGCTGAAAGCTGTGACATAATATTTTACTCGAGGGTGAGGCTGTACTTTTTAGTATCTTAGTGTCAATCTCGTCAACGTCCGCTGACGTGGACAGATTAAGATTATAGATGCGATTCCGTCAACAGGGATTTCAATGGGCTGCAAAAAGGGATAGTCAAGATCGGCTACATTGGGGACGTTTGTATGATCTTCAGTGGTGTAGACTGATGTAAAGAAAGTATTGAAAGCGTTAGGACAGTCTTGATGTGAAATGGGAATGTGGTCGTCATTTCGTAACGTTATTTTGTTATCGTGACGTTCTGGGCAAACTTGTTACCAAAACTTCTTAACGTTAGTGGTGAGAAGTGACGGTAGATTATGAGAAATATACTTATCACGGGAAGTGCGTATCGCGGAGCAGTAGCTATTCAAGAAGTCTCTATACTTTTGCCCCACAGCAGCAGTTTGCGCGCGTTTAGCCGCCGCGTACAATCTCTTTTTTTTATTTCTTAATCTGTTAAGTGATTTATTGAACCATGTATTTTGTTTATCATTTGTTATTTTGATTGTAGGAATATGTTCACTAACTAATGAAGCTAACTTGTTTTTGAAGAGTGTTCAGTTGTCTTCTACGGATCGATTATGAAAGGATGGTAAAAGTACGCTCTCAAAGAACGTACATAATTCATCATTTATAACAATGTAATTACCTCTATTGTAATCACGAATTGTTTTTGTTTTAGCTCTAGCGAGACCAAATGGGACGTTAAGAATCATTTGAATTAACCGGTGGTCGCGCTGAAGCCATCTATGTATGTTATATTTGATATAATATTTGGTGCCGCTGTTAATACCAAGTCAAGTATATTCGAGCCCCGAGTGGGTTGGCTTATAATCTGGGCTAGGTTAAAATCTAATGTTAAGGCAATGAACGCAGTGGAGACACGGCAATTCAATGAAAGCAGCTTCCAGTTTATTGAAGGAAAATTAAAGTCGCCAAATAGATAAACGAGCTCAGTTGGACACGTCTTAACAGCATGAGTTATGGTGCTTCGTAAGTCGCTTAGAAATGATGGATTAGTGTCTGGAGGGCGATAGCAGCAACCAATCAATAATTTCTCAAATCGAGTTCTGCAAACCCATACAATTTATATATTTGTAGCAGACGCCATTATATAAGAGGTTATTGCCTTTTTACTGCCTATAATTACGCCTCCACCCCTCCTGTTAACGCGATCGCAACGGTAAATGTTATAGGTATTTTGTAGTGGACTAATTTCATTGTCTGAGATATCTGCATGAAGCCATGTCTCAGTGAAGATGATTATGTCAGAACCCGTGTCATCAAGGAAGGAACAGGCCTGGTCGAGCTTTCGCAGAAGGCTGCGAATTTCAGTAAATGATATGGTGAGTGACGGTAAATTCTGAGGCTCAGGTGCCTGCTTGAATTCACAGGTGCGAGTACCACGCCTTAGCTATCTGCCTAGTCGCACTACCGTCTTGTTGCGTCGTCGTACAGGTATGTTACATCATCTATGCACAATCTGTCAACAGATAGCTTAATGAATTTTTTTCTGGCCTTGGCGAATTCGATAAGCTTTGTTGTTGCCTATCGCTTGCAGGAGAGAAGTCTTCCCGAATAGAAAACTCGGACCCCTTAAGCTTTCTCGCAGCGGACAAGGTGCGCTCTTTGTCCTTATAGAAGGTAATTTTCGCAATGATAGACCTCTTTTTGCTGTCAGCATGTTTGCCTAACCTGTGCACTCTTTCGAAATTTGTGCTGAATAAGTTAATGTCAAGCTTTTGTGAACAGAATTCAACAATTTTCTGCTCGGACAAAGCCCAGTCTTCTTTTTTGTCATCTGCAATGTTAAAGAAAAGCGAGTTCAAACATCGCATTCTGTTCTCAGTGTCTTCGCACCGAGAAGAGATAGTGGCCAAGCGATCAGATACACTGTGAAGGGCGTTAGCACTAGCTTCGGCATGACCCGAGCTGCTTCCAGACGTAGAAGCAAGTGAGAGTGATGCAATCTTTGCGTTCAGCAACTTAATTTCGCCTTCAGCGGCTTCCTGTTTCATTTTTGAAATATTAAGCTCTGCGAGACGTGTTTCCTGCCTTTCTTCTAGCTTATCAATCCTTTTCTGAGCAGCAGTATGACCAGCTTTTGCACTATAGTTAGCTCGGAAAGCAAGACTGCTTGTGCCTTTTCTAATTTTAAATTGTGTTTAGAGCAGCAGAAAATGCCTCTTCTTGAGCTTTAGTCATTGGTACCGGATTTGGCTCAACATCGCCAGACAACATAAGTGTTAATGCAGACAAAGCATAACACATTTCCGATGCACAAACCATAATTCGCTTAAACACATCTATGTAAGATCCAGACGTTTGGGTTTGTTTGGCCAGCGCTGTGCCACAGTAGCATGCGAGACGCCGATCTCATTTCGAATGTACATTTCAGGCTATAGACACAATTACTGATCTATATAACTGCTGGTTAGCATGATTCCGTAGCAACAAAGCCACGCCCATAAAGATGCGACCACCCTCATTGGTCCAAAGCTGCACGAATTACTTGCCAACTGCCTTCAGAACAAACAAAAACGTTGCAATAAGTTATCGCTTTGCATCATCTACAGAAAACAAAAAATCACAGCATATAAACGGAGTGAATGATGATGAGTTGGGCGAAACGTCCGTCTATCCGTCCGTCCGTATCTCTGTTTCTGTCCGTCCGTCGATCCGTCCATCTGTGTATCCACCCGTCAACTATACGAAAACTACTAACACCATTTAGTGATATTATTTCCAAAGACATATACACATCATCTATTGTAAGATAAGGGAGGCGCTGCTAGGTCCGTCGTAGGGACGAGGATTGCCCTAGACCCTAAGGAGCTTTGCCTATAAAACATCAGGCTTGCCATGTGGTTAATATTGAGGTCGTCTTTCTGCTAAGGCGGCTTGAAGAACGCAATAGCTGGCATGACATCGTAAAGTTACGTGCAGCGCTGACAAAAGCACAAAATTACCGAAAAATAGAACCACTGTATTTGTCGTTTTGTCCATCTTTTTTTCTTTATCTGCGCTTACAATACCTGCTAAGCCTCACCTGCTGAACTTCGTCACCGGGAACTTGAGGATGGCTCTCGAAAACAGCACAAAATGGTCACCAGTACCTTTCTGTCGAAGCTTCTAAACACGCATGTACTATCGTGAGCAATACGCGCTCAAACACGCGAGCGGGTTGCAAATAACCTCAAAATCGAGATAACGTGATACGTTGATGACGCTGCCGAAACCGGAGGGCAAAGGAGCTGTGCTGTCCCACCGTCTGTTGGCACTCCCCCTTCGCTAGCGTCGCGGGAAAACACAGATGATTGCGTGAAATCTGCAGTTAGCGATACTAACTCAAAGCAAAATGCACGAAAAACAAGTGAGTGAAAGATTGGTGTCAAAACGCGCAGCCATCACCACCTACATATAATGCGGGCATGGCATCGCAGCAGTCTACGTCACAGCCGATGTGGCTGTGCGCGTGAGTTCATATTGCCACAAGGCAGTAGTGGGATTGGGGCATAAAGCTGTAGAGGGTCCCTGGCTGAAAGAAAAGACTACGAAGTGGTTAGAGACTGGTTCCAGCCCGCCAGTGCGTCAGGCATTGTCATCGCGTGTAATCGTTGTAAATATCTGTAAATATACGTTTTCTTGTAAGATTATTGGTGGAGGTGCGGGGTACGCCTACCTGGCTTTTCCGGCAAACCAACACGGAACTTCGGAGTGGTCACCACCATCATTTTCCTGCAATGGCTCAACAGGCCCACCCACAAGAGCAACAGCAGCCGCAGCTGTAGCAGCAGCAGCAGCACCAGCACCAGCACCAGCAGCACCAGCAGCACCAGCAGCACCAGCTGCTTCCTCTGATTCTCCTGCCTCCACGAGACCCCGGAACCTTCTCGGGCACAGGCAAGGACAAGGTGAATGTTGAAGATTGGGTCGCTTTGTACGAGCGCGTGAGTGAATACTATAGGTGGGACCCTACGTTGATGCTGGCCAACGTTGTATTTTACTTGCGGGATACGGCGCTCACCTGGTATGAGACGCATGAGTCGGCGTTGACCAGCTGGGACGTTTGCAAACTGAAGCTTCTCGAGTTATTCAGCAGGCCATTTGGGCGACAGCAGGCCGCGAGAAAGACCTGGAATGTCGCGTGCAGACATCGACAGAATCATGTGTATCTTACATACAGGACGTATTGGGCCTCTGTCGAAAGGTGGACGAGAACATGAGCGAAACTGACAAAATCGCTCACATATTGAAGGGAATTGCCGATGACGCCTTCAATCTGTTGATCGTTAAAGATTGCGCCACCGTCGACGCGGTTGTGAAGGAGTGTCAGCGCTTCGAGCACGCCAAGAACCGTCGCATAACCCGCCAGTTTGCGCGTCTGCCTTTACTGCAGCCACTTCGACCTGTGAAGACAGCCCCAAGTTCACCCAAGCTACATCGTCCGAAAATTTCACCCGAATCGTTCGTCGCGAACTCGAAGCAATGGCTCCTGCAGCCATCGCCTCTGACGGTCCTCAAGACAATGCATCCACCATATCCCTCATCCAAGCCGTCGTTTGCCAAGAAATAGCAAATCTCGGCATCACACCTGTTTGCGCTGTTCGCACCACCGAGAGCTCGGCTTCTGTTAACCAGATTGCGGTGTAACCTTCACGCTACTCTTCCCGCTACCGGAACCCTGCTGAATGGAGAACGTCGGATGATAGACCGATCTGCTTTCACTACTCTCGCGCCAGCCACATTGCACGCTACTGTCGCAATCGTTGGTCATCCAATTCATCTTGGAACACTGGGACATGGCGTCGCTTTGAAGGCAGTTCTCGCCGCTTTTCTACTCCGTACGATCCACAGCCTGCTCCTACTAACGTTCAGTGCCGAAGGTTCAGCCGGTCACCATCACCCCAAGGCCGCCGATCTCTCTCGCCGATGATTTCTCGATCCAGGTCCCCTGCACGACCTGGGCCCTCAACCTCGAGAAACTAGACCATGCAGCTCCCGGAGGTGACGCTGCATTAACGACCCATTCTGCAAATCCTCTGTTGACGATTCCTACACGCCGCAATATTTTGGACCTTTTGGTGGGTGACGTTACCGTTACAGCCCTCATAGACACTGGTGCACAAATTTTAGTCATGAGCGCTGCTCTCTGTATTAAACTGCGAAAAGTGATCACGCCTCCTATAAAGTGTGCAGTAATGCTTGCCGATGGGAGCACATCTGCCGTTCTCGGCATGTGTACCTCTCGCGTGTGTATTGCTGGGCGCCAGACCGTCGTATTGTTCACCGTGCTTGAGCAGTGCCCACATGACGTGATTCTTGGCCTCGACTTTCTCTCTGCGCACTCCGCCCTTATCGACTGCTCGACGGGTCTCCTTCAGTTGGAACTGCCTTTTGACGCCGCTGTTGCCCATGACGCTCAAAGTCGCCTTTGTGTCACCGAGCTCCTGCATCTTCCGCCGCAAGCCGCGACTTACGTGCAGCTCGTGTGTGATCCGCCTGTGCGCGATGGTGAATATGTCGTTTCACCTATTACCGACGTTGTGCTAAAGCACTCCATTGCTGTCCCGCACACCGTAGTGAGAGTATGCCACAATCAGACCCATCTGTCTCTTTTGAACTTTGGTTTCTCCACGCATGTGCTGCCTGCTGGTATTAAACTAGGCCTCATGTCGTCGTTGCAAGAGTGTGATATTTCTGAACTGTCGGCTCAGCAACCTACTCCGCACGTCAACTTGCTCACTGCGCCCAACCTGTCAAGCATTGACATTGCCAAAATGATAGTGCCAGATCTTTCGCTCTCTGAAGCACGAGACTTCCACCGTCTGTTGACATCCTATGCGGACATATTCGATATTGACAACCGCCCTTTAGGCCAGACATCAGTTGTGACCAATCACATCAACACCGGCGATGCCAACCCATTTCATCGCCGCCCTTACCGCGTCTCCGCTGCCGAACGCTCTGTCATCCAGAAAGAGGTCGAGAAAATGCTCGCCAAAGGCGTCGTCGAACACTCATCTAGTCCGTGGGCATCCCCGGTCGTGCTTGTCAAGAAGAAGGACAACACATGGCGGTTTTGCGTCGACTATAGACATCTCAACAAGGTCACTAAGAAGGACGTTTACCCTTTACCAGGAATAGATGACGCCCTTGACTGCCTTCATGGCGCAAAGTTTTTCTCGTCCATTGACCTTCGATCTGGTTATTGGCAGATCGCTGTTGACCCACGGGACCGAGAAAAAACAGCATTTGTAATCCCCGATGGGTTATACCAATTTAAAGTAATGCCGTTTGGGCTTTGTAATGCGCCGGCCACCTTTGAGCGCATGATGGACTCCCTTCTGCGCGGCTTCAAATGGTCCACTTGCTTATGCTACTTAGATGATATAATTGTTTTTTCACTGACGTTCGCAAGCCATCTAGAGCGACTGTCCAGTATTCTTCAAGTATTTCGCAACGCTGGTCTCCAGCTGAACTCCTCCAAATGCCGTTTCGGCCGTCGCGAAATAACTGTACTGGTCACCTCGTTAACGCATCTGGGGTACAGCCCGATCCGGACAAAATTCGCGCATTGACTCAATTTCCCATGCCCTCTTCTCATAAGGATGTCCGGAGCTTTCTTGGTTTGTGCTCCTACTTTCGCCGCTTCATCTGAAATTTCGCCGATATTGCGCGGCCTCTCACCGAGCTTCTTAAAAAAAGACGTCCCATTTACTTGGAATTCGCCTCAGAGTGCTGCATTTTCGGCGCTCATTGGAGCCCTCACGACTACGCCAATATTAGCCCACTTCGATTAGACTGCCCCGACAGAAGTTCGTACGGACGCGAGTGGCCACGGAATTGGTGCTGTTTTATGTCAGCGTCAGCATGGACGTGACTGTGTCATCGCCTACGCCAGCCGCCTTTTATCCCCTGCCGAGAGGAACTATTCCATCACCGAAAGAGAGTGTCTTGCTCTTGTTTGGGCTGTCGCTAAATTTCGCCAGTACCTCTTCGGCCACAGTTTTACTGTTGTAACTGATCATCATGCACTCTGCTGGCTTTCCTCGCTAAAGGATCCCACGGGACGTCTCGGTCGTTGGTCTCTACGCCTCCAAGAATACACCTTCTCGGTCATGTATAAATCTGGTCACCTCCATCAAGATGCCGGCTGCCTCTCACGGTATCCAGTGGATCCACCAGACGCCACAGAGAGAGCTACGGAGGCTTGCGTCTTATCAATATCAGACTTTCTTGATATCGCTTCTGAGCAACGCCGCGACCCGGATTTACTTCCCATCATAGAAAGGCTGAGTTCCGCCACTGCACCCACTTCTCTGAACTTGTATTTCCTTCATGAAGGTTTTCTCTACCGCCACAACATGCGCCCTAATGGTCCTGACCGCCTTCTCGTCGTGCCTTCCCATTTGCGTGTGGATGTTCTCCGACAGCTTCACGATGAACCTGCCACTGGTCACCTGGGAGTCACCCGCACTTATGATCGCGTCCGGCGCCGTTTTTTCTGGCCACGCCTATATCACTCTGTGCAAAAGTATGTCGCCAGCTGCGACATTTGTCAACGTCGAAAACGACCAACATCGCTTCCAGCTGGCCTTCTTAACCCTATTGAGATCCCTGCTGAACCATTCTACCGCGTAGGGCTTGACCTTCTCGGGCCATTTCCCACTTCTGCATCCGGGAACAAATGGGTTGCCGTGGCGACCGACTACGCGACACGTTACGCGATCACCCGCGTTCTTCCAACCAGCTGCGCTACCGATGTCGCCGACTTTCTGCTACATGACATCATATTGCATCACGGCGCTCCTCGACAGCTCGTTACTGACCAAGGCCGATACTTTTTATCTCGCGTCGTCCAGGATATCGTACGTTCCTGTTTCACGAACCACAAGTTCACAACGGCATACCATCCACAAACTAATGGACTTACAGAGCGCCTGAATCGCACTATCACGGACATGTTGTCAATGTATGTTTCTCCAGACCACCGTGACTGGAACGCAACGTTACCCTACGTCACCTTCGCTTACAACTCCTCCAGACATGACACCGCAGGCTATTCCCCGTTCTACCTTCTTTATGGACGGGAACCCTCTCTGCCTCTTGATACACTCCTTCCCGCTGGTTCAAGCTCCCCTGTCACATACGTCCGCGATGCCATAGAGCGAGCCGACGCAGCACGACAGATTGCCCGAGAACGACTCATGCTTTCTCAAGCCTCCCAGAAAGATCGATACGATCGTCACCACCGCGAAGTTTCGTATGCACCAGGTTCTCTCGTACTCTTGTGGACCCCATGTCGTCACATCGGCCTCTCAGAAAAACTTTTATTTCGCTATGACGGACCATACAAAGTCCTTCGCAAGATCACCAACCTCACCTACGAGATACAGCGAGTCGTCGACGAAGCGCACCCAATGCCACCACCATCCACGGTTGTGCACGTCGTCAGACTGAAGCCTTATGTGTCACCCAACCCTCCCCTTTCGTGACAAGCGCCGGGTCGGCGCTTTAACGCCGCGGGGTAGTGCCACAAGGCAGTAGTGGGATTGGGGCATAAAGCGGTAGAGGGTCCCTGGCTGAAAGAAAAGACTACGAAGTGGTTAGAGACTGGTTCCAGCCCGCCAGTGCGCCAGGCATTGTCATCGCGTGTAATCGTTGTAAATATCTGTAAATATACGTTCTCTTGTAAGATTATCACCACTGGCAGCCTCTAACGCGCTATAAGGCACCGCTTTGCAGCAACGATACCGAGTCGGGAGTGCCAATTACAGATACCAGAAGCGTGCCACCCTTTTCACTCTGCTTTCGAGAACTGCCGCTGCGAATCGGCCGTTGTAGGATGCGAGGCTATTGGCCACGTGTTCGCACTGATATTGCTCACGGTAGTACGTGCTATCAGCGTCAAATAAAATTTGTACAGTGGCAAGCCTTCGCGATAGTGTAGTGCGTGCTGGCCACTTGTCGCCATCGACAGGCGCGCGCTCTTGTTCGGCAGCTCGGCGTATATATGCGTGCCCGTGCATGGTGATAAGTGAACGGTGCGCATTATACCCTCGCTAAGGCTTGGCGCTGTTCGGCTTTCATTCGACGTTGATAGTACATAAGGCAAATAACATTTTGTCTCAAGACTTACGGGCCGCACAGAGGGTGACGGCCACTGGATATCTCCTAGGCGGAAGAGACCACATCGCATGTTGCTACACTCTGCTCACCTCTAAGCGTCGTATGTCGCCCGGATTAGAGAGTTTCTTGAAATTCACTAGAGGGGACTCTGGCGCTGCGATCGTTCAGAAAGCATGGGAATCTTGGGTAGTATACAAATTCACCTAGTCTTCGCGCTTGCGGGCTTAGAGCGTACTTGTGGCTTTGTTTATTGCTGTGTTTGGGTTTCATTTCGAATAAAAGAACGAGCCATTGTTGACTTCGTGATGCAATTAGCATTGGTGAGCCTAAAAGGTTCAAGTGGTAAAGTGAAACTACTGAACATTTGGGGATTGTCGTCTCGAGACAAAGCAGCTCCAAGCCAAGCGAAGCCAAACTGAGCCAAAAGTAGCAAAATTAGACAAGTTGGTGTATTCCCCATCATTCCCATGCTAGCAGAAGCGCCATACGACCCAACTCCCATAAACACAAGCGCAAGAGTATCGCCTATAGTGTAATTATAGGAATCTCAAATGTTTACGTCCACGGCCACGGCCACACAGCCTCTCGCAAAGTCCGGTGCAAGTGCATTCGACGGGAATGCCAACGTAGCCACTCAGGCTTACGGCGCGAAAAGAGGCTTCAACTACGGTCAGTTTGTACCCACAGCACGGCCGTGCATACGTCATTTAAGCAACGAGCAGACGACCGTTGTGTGCATAAGCAACACCTGTGAGACAGTCGCCCTTACTGTTGGGCAAGGAGCCCTGCAACGTTCGCCGTGCTGCACAGTACTGCTGCGATGCAGAATTATCTATTAGGGTGCAATGCGTGATGACGAAAACTCACGGTGGATGTTGTATGGCGATCCTCGATATCCCCGATCTCACCATCCCCGAACGCATCATTGACATTTCCATTTTGCTCGCTGTCTTGGCAGTTGTTATGAACAAAGTGAATATCCTGTGCACAAGAAGCAAAAGTACACGACACATGTCAGTAAATTTAATTTTAGTTTAAGTACAAAGCATGCGATGAAAAGGCAGCCCAGTCACACATGGTATGAGTTGGCTCGAGATTAGACCACAAGTCGCACAGAACGCATCTTGAGGAGGTCGTTTCCAACCGCAGGACAAGCCGAGAAGTGGCTGTTCTTTGCATCAGGAGACCAACACTATAGCCTTTTCAGCGAGCCCAGCAAGCCACACGAGCCCAAGGGCCCGATGCCTGTGATTCGGGTGGACCTCAGCCTCGATCTAGCTAACTTCAAATGACTTTAAGCAAAATTACTGCATTTATTCATTTATTGATCAAACTCCCAAATGTGGTGTAGTAGCCCCGCCGTGGTGGCCTAGTGACTAAGGTACTCGGCTGCTGACCCGCAGGTCGCGGGATCAAATCCCGGCTGCGGCGGCTGCATTTCCGGCGGAGGCGAAAATATTGTAGGCCCGTGTGCTAAGATTTGGGTGCACATTAAAAAACCCCAGGTGGTCGAAATTTCCGAAGTCCTCCACTACAGCGCCTTTCATAATCATATGGTGGTTTTGGGACGTTAAACCCCACATATCGATCAAATAATGTGATGTAGTAGCGCCCAAGTGTCACAGTGGTACATTCCAGGCGCCACCTAAGTTATTCCTGCTAGAAGGAATTTTTTCAGTGAGACGATGGTTCACTTTCATACTCGCACGAAAAACTCAGCTTTAGTAAAAGAAAAACTGGTCATAATTTTGCAACACTAACGCTCGCCTTTCTTGGTACCTTGTCCTAGGTTTGAATTTTGCATGTAACCGGTGACCTAATCGAGCCAGCCGATGAAAGTCTAAAAAGGCCTCCTGACAGCTTAAACAGCTACGGTATTTTCGGTTTTGTTGATGGACGAGTAAGGTGCCGATACTACGCCGATTTCCGCGGATTTGCTAGCTAAGCACCCTGCTAAACCTTCCGAGAACATTCTAGACGTTCTGTAGTGGTCTGTATTCAATCACTCGAACTAGCAGTATAGTAACTAGTATTGTAAAGCGCGCGGCACCTAAGCCTCGGATACTGTTGAACGATTATTTCAGCGGCGGAAAGTTTATCACAGTTGTCGTGGACATCAGGTACAGCACGTTCACAATAAAAGTGATGTTCGTACAGTTACCTACTGGGTCAAGGCTCACGGCGTAGGGGGGACAAGCTGAGGACAGGAACCGCTGGCCTCACGAGCAACTTTTCTTCTCCGCTTGGTGATGGTAATTGTACGCTCATGGAGCGGACCCACTCGAAGAAACTTGAATTCGATCGAACACCGATGACCACTCATATGTCTCGTTTGTTGACTCCTCCTTAATTGGCTGTGAGCCTTGTGAGATCCTAAGTAAACAGGCCTAGAGATTGTTGTGCATAAACGACGAGGATAAGGCATGGAAACATTAGATAAAGACGATGATGTTTAGTTATCAGATGCATTATTTCCATGTTTTAAATAGAACATATATGTGAGGAGGTTTCACACTATTCAAAGAGAGTATTCCTGGTGACTGCTTCATCAAACACTGGTGCCGAAAATCGAAAGACCATCGAACAGGTGCGGCCTTGTCTCTCTTGTGGCTCATACCCACTGTGGGGGATTGGTCAAGAATAGAGTGGCCTCATAAAATCTTATAGAATATTAGAGTAGTGTAGTATATAGAATGAAAACATTACAAAGTTTAGTATGAAATTTTACTGCTCACTCTAATCTGCAAAATATATATGTGTTTATTAGTAACAGATAAATTAAATCAACAACCTAATATTTCAGAAAAACAAACAAATGTGTTCAATCTGTCCTTCTGGTGTCTAATTTCCGAAGTCTACCATGAAAGCCTTAGCATGAACTGAATGTGTTGGCCAACGGGTCACCCTTTTATGCATGAAAACGGGTATACCATGCGAGAGAAAGGAAGGGCCGTTTAATATCATTCGATACCCTCGTGCGAAGTGCAAGAGTGCGAAGTGCAAATTTTGGCTAGGAGCACCTGAGAGTATTTGCCCATTGTTTACAGATGCCTTATCATCCAGCGTAGTGGTTTTGGTAGACATTCGAATTATAGCCGAACGTCCACGTCCAGAGCCGGTTATCTAAAGAATGACCTAGGGCCATCGCATTGGGGTTGTACATTACGTCTGTTCTTTTTCTGTTTGGAACATCCGAAGAATATCTACAAAGGATTTCATGTAGACGCACTAATTTGAACACCAGATGGACATCCACGAGACATCCCAAAAAACAAAACCTTAAAGACTTTTCGAAACGGCTACAAACAGTTATATGCGTCCTGGTCTAAGAAAAGACCTAAAACAGACATTTCCGATGGGAAGAAAAGCACCTCAAATGTGCTCGCTTGCAGTTTATTAGTATTTTGGCAACTTCAACATAGCCTGATCTGCCAAACAAGTTTCTAACGTGCACTTTAAGACATTGTTTAGGCCCTATAGAGAGCCAGCATTCAACGTCTGCCTCGATGATTCTGAGACAGTTGTGTCGAGAAAGTGCTAAGACAAACAAACAACACATCAAAATAGTGGTGACTGTCGGTTTTACTAACAAATGACGCAATTACTAACAAATAATTGACTAGACACTGCAAGCACGAGTGTACAGCTGCCCAGTTTTTAATTTGCATGTGCGATCACCGACCACCGAGTCATTAATTTCCTATTCCCAATCTCTCATTGCCCAGAGAGAGTGAGAATTTATTAGAAGGCAGAGAGGTCGGCCTGAGCTAGTTCACTCTAGCCTGCTACTCTACACAGGGGATAAGGGACAGGGGAAGGAAAGAGGGATGAAGGGTGATGATGGGGACAAGAAGAGGTGGTGCGTATGTACAGTAGCCACTTAGCATAGTACCCTACAGTCTAGTTTCTAGTCCAGTTGTTTTTATAAAGTCTAGAACAGCCTTTGTAGCAGTTTTTGACACTGTTTGGTCATTCATTGCTGACAATATGTGGCTTTCACTTAATGGTGTTCGTTCACTGCTTGCCAACGTTGCAGTTAGCATTTTTCTTTGCGCCACGTATAATTCACCGTCACAAAATATGTGAGCTATCGTTTCACGCTCTTGGCAGCGTTCACAGTTTGGGCTGTCCGCACGGCCGATTAGGTGGGTGTAGTAGCGAGTGAAGGCGACGCCCAGGTGAATTCGGTGCAGTATATTAGCATGTCTTCGGCTGATTTTATGTGGAAGACGAAAAGTCATACCGGGGTCTGCTTCCCGCAGGCGCTTGTTCCGGTGAACTGGTAGCGACCAGTAAGTGGCAGCGCATTCGCGCAAGAGTGATCTCAACAATGTGTCGACGTCACTTCGCGAGTACGGTACTTTGACGTACATAGGAGCGTTGTATTTTGCCGCTCTTGCTTCGCTATCGGCTGTTTCGTTGCCAACCAGGCCGCAGTGTTCAGGAATCCATTGGAGTGTAATCAAGTGACCGCTGATGTGTGTTAGGTCAAACGCTTGGACGATTTCTAACGCTAACTCGTAAAATTGGCATCTTCTTGAGCAAGAATGGATAGCTTGAAGCGCTGATTTTGAATCAGACAGAATCATCCATTTACGCGGTGCTTGGTCGTTCACAAATTTTATGGCTTTTTTTATAGCAACAAGTTCTGCAGGTGTCGAAGATGATCTAATTTGTACTGTCGGGAAATACTGAGTTGAGGGATCACAAAGGCTGCAGCTGAGGCGGATTAAGTTACAGATCCATCGGTGTAAATGTACACAGAGTCGCTGTATTGGTCTTCTAAATGTGCCAAAATGAGTTGCTTGAGGGCAATGTAAGAAACACGCGACTTATACGAAATTCCAGGTATGTGAAGGCACACCAGCGGTTTAGTCAATGTCCATGGAGGCACTGCAGGGATTACGGCAGGTGCAAAGCCTGAAGGGATCATGTGCCTATGCGTATCGAGTCATCGCGAATAGGTACAGCCTGGTCGGTCCACTTGTAGCGAAGACAACGGGTGCTGTGCATGTCAGGTCAGCAGACGAAGGTGCACTCGAAGAGGCTCACAGCACGTGTAAACCTGTATAGGATAGATGCGGGACTCCTCTGTAGTGCCAGAGGTGGACGTGCACCGTGGCAGGCCAAGGCATATTCTCAGTGCTCGTGCCTGAAGGCTCTCTAAAGTACGAAGGCACGTTGCCCGCATGCTGGAAAGCACAGGTGAGCTGTACCTTATATAGCCCACAAACAATGACTTGTATAACTGCAGAAGACTTTTCTCCGAAGGGCCCCATCTCCGTCCTGCTATAACACGAAGAACATACACAAAACTGATTAGTTTGTTTCGCAGCACAGTCACATGCTTTGATCAGGACAGGTTGCGATCAATGATGACCCCTAAATAGCGGTGGTGCTTGACCACGGGAATCACTGCTCCGTGAGCGAACATTGGGTACCGCGATATTGATTTCTTCGCCCAGATCCCAGAAAAGCCTAGGAGATAACTGAAGATTGCTTATAATGTACATGCACGTATTGCAGTTCAATAACTTGATTTCACCGCTGCCCCGCCGCGGTGGTCTAGTGGCTAAGGTACTCGGCTGCTAACCCGCAGGTCGCGGGATCGAATCCGGGCTACCGCGGCTGCATTTCCGATGGAGGCGGAAATGTTGTAGGCCCGTGTGCTCAGATTTGGACGCACGTTAAAGAACCCCAGGTGGTCGAAATTTCCGGAGCCCTCCACTGCGGCGTCTCTCATAATCATATGGTGGTTTTGGAAGATTAAACCACACATATCATCACCGTGATTTCGCCGCTGTGTGCAATAAATAAGGCTCTCATAAAGTGAACAATCAACGCTAGCGCCTTCAGGTTTAAAAAAATGGGTGAGTGTATAGGCGTGTGGCATAATCTTTTCAAGCCAAGGCTCCTTGCTACAAGCTCGCGCAACGGCAACCGATACACTAGGGAGCTTTGGAATAGCGTTTGCCCCGCTGCGAACCCCAACGCACGATCGCAGCGACACCGTAGCCTCGAAACCAGCACTTGCGAGCGCATGCGGGCAGCCATCAACGCACGCAATTTCAGATTTTCTGCGTGCGGTCCGCGAATGCCGACTCGCGTTACGACGCATGCGCAGTAGCAGCGACCGTACCGCAAGGGCTCGCGGTGCGCTATTCTAAAACTCTCTAATAACGGGTGCCACACGTGAGGAGAACGCAGGCACTCATAGGCGCGCATGCCAGCTCGCATCAGCTTCGGGCACTACGTGGTTTCGGGTAAGCGGTGACACAGTACAATGCCACGCATGTTCGAACTTGCACGAGCGTGATCCAGCAGCCGTGACACTTCTTTGATATGTGGGGTTTAACGTCCCATAACCACCACATGTTTATGAGAGACGCCATAGTGGAGGGCTTCGGAAATTTCAACCCCCTTGGACCCAAATCTGAGCATTTCCGGTGACACATGGCTTCCTTCCGCCATGATTGCTTTCTGCTTTCCGCATATTTCCGCAATTCTGCTTTCCGCATATTCTGCATCAGTGTTTCGTGAAACATGTTCTATCTACTGTGTTTTCGCCGACAGTTCATTTCAATTTAATGACCAGATTTGCGTGCTTTCCACCTTCGTTTCCAATATAGGATGCAACTAAAACGTCTGCTAAAACAGCTAATGTAGTTCTTTCGGCAAGTTTAATTTGGTGGCCCCGACTTTGCATCATTTCCTTACTGGAACGTTTTAAAGTTGTAGTTAAAACGGTATGTACGACAGTTGTTTGCTGGCGGTTGGATTTCGGTCAAACTCGTAGCTGCAGAACACACGCCGGTACGTGTCATAAGCTAGACTCACTCAACCTATTTTAGGTAATCTTGTTCTGCGGGTTACAGCTCACGTTTGAGGGCCTGTGCGTGAAAGCGACAGGCAGACATAGTTCCAGGCAAACACTATTACAACTATGCTTGCCAGTCACCGACGAAATGCAACGTTTTTACCGCATACGCGTCTCGCACGAGTGCAGTTGACTGAATATTTACAAATACATGACGGCATTTTATCAGATGAGTAATTGTAAATCTGTCTTATGTTTTCGAACCCATACGTAGCTTACTTTTTCTTGTGTGCAGCTTTTTTTCACTGCTGCTTGTGTAAGACATTGGACCTGGGACCGCGCCTGCAAACGCAACCGTCAGTGCACTTTCTTTTGATGGGACCCGGAGTGCGTGATATCATTGTTCATGAAATTTTATGAGCAATAAATATTGTTTTCGAAATTTACTTGAAGATTTTAAAATATATAATGCTGCACCCTATATTAGCTGCCACATCCTTATAGGGAGCTTGCACAAATGGCGACGACGCTACGCATTCTGGGTAGGCAGCCACATTTTGGTCAGAGGTACATGGCCAAGGCTGAACAGTCGTTTTCGTGGTGACGGCGTGGCTGCAGGTGTTATCGAGTACGAGTAAGACGCGAATCGAACTTCAAGAAGTGTGGTGCACGACGGCAGTGTCACAGCAAGACTATACGCCGCAACACTGTGCCTGCCAGAAAGACTGCGGGCGCTAAGTACCGAAAACGAGACTTCGCGGCGTACTTCACCCATTTACGCTTCGTGCAGCCGACTGTGCGAGTGACATGGACTTGTGGCCATGCGTCGACAGCATGGATATTTTTTTTTAATTCCTAGTTCTGAAAACAAGCTTTACAACTCAAGAACACCTTAAGTCTAGGAAGGCCCTCAAGGGCCACACAGCTAGTTGCGGGAGCCGTTGGTGAAGAATGTCGCCATCAACAGCGCAGTCGTTGTCACACAAGACGTGTTAAATTTGTTGACATTGCTGTAGATGTCTATGTTTCTTTCTTTCCAGGTTTACGACTCCCAAAGCATCAGCAAGCCCCCCCACCCATGTCTGGTTTATGGGCAAGATTGATGGCGAGGCCCTCACTGTGCACTGCACATGCATGGCTGGGAACGGTGAAGCGTGCTCGGATCTCACTGCGCTGTTGTTTTACGTCGAGTACTGCGTACGTGCTACGAAAGAGCACTCCTGCACACACGGCTCCAACAGCTGGCTTCCTCCGCTTATAAAAAAGGTTCATGCAAGAGCAGTGGCTGCAATGGACTTAGCATCTTTGGTAATGAAGCGCCGTTTTGATGGTGAAATGAACTCCTCGACTGGTGGCTCGGGCTCCAACAAAAGAGGAGGAGGAATAAACTATTATATCTAACCAGCAGGTTTAGGTAGCCGGGCCTAGGCCTCCCATGAGGGGACGTCAAGGGCTTGCCTTTACACCACCTCACGGGCGTGCTGGGTCACCCAGGTTTGCTCGTTAAGAGAGAATGCAAAACAAAATAGTGCAAGAAGTTTTTCAACCCACTGATTCAATCAGGGCACCGGCCTGCAGCAGCAAGCACAGACCCATGTTACAGCGATCTTTACATGCCGGCGGGAAGGAGGTGCCCAAGCGCTTACTAGAGTTGGCTTTACAACAAATCCACATTCACGCTTACTCACCAAGAGCTTTTGGAGAGGTGTAAGATTTACACTACATTGCATTCAAATGAGAAAGCTCAGATGAGCATAGAGGCAAGAACAAGGAAGTAAAGCATGCTTGTAAAATGGTAAGCTAATCGAAATGGCCAAATTATAGCATTCACACTTTGTGATGTATGCCACAGAAAAATCGAAACACCATCAACAAGCCTTGCCAAAAAAATTTGTTGCCCTCCATGAGACCAATATTTCATCACCGCCAATGAAGTATTGGAAACGAAATGAGGCAAAAGCACTGCATTCGTACAAATTGCTTATGCACAGAAATCGTCAAAATGCAAAATTTAATGAAGCAGGGCTTCTGGTTTCCCAGCAACGTTTTTCTTGGTGCCATGCCAGACATGCTCGTCGAGTGTTCGTGCTGTGGAAAAAGCCTTGTCGAGATAAAACGTCCTTGGTCAGTGAAAGAAGGCAAGCTGAGTGACCTTCTGCTTGGCAGTAAGTTTTGTCACTGAAAACAAAGGCGCACTTGAGCTAAGATCTGCACACCGTTGCTTTTACAAAGTGCAAACACACACAGATGTGTGGTAGCAGCAGTACTGCCATTTTGCGATCTGGAACAAGAATGACACAAGCATACAAAGAACCACAGCTGATCAAGCGTTTTTAGCTCCACATCTTGATACTGCTGCAAATTTCTTTTGCTGGGCTCCGTTGCTCAAGCTAGTGGCACACTGGTTCACAGCACAGAAGGAAAACACAGCGGAAACAAATGAACTAGCCCCTGTAAAGGCATCTTTGGACCAAGGTACTAATGACCCGAATAGGAGTAATGTGCTCTGTTTGTGAAAGCACCCAGAGGCGCGCTAAATGATTGAACGGTTTAAACTGCCCAGTCGCATGGTTTCACTTCATGTCTGTAGACCGGAAGGGAGCCCCTAAATGTAAGAAATTGTATTGTGACCAACGCAAATGATGGCCACATTATCACTCAAGTAATTAACTCAAGGAACTGTAATAAGGATCTAGAATATATTCATGTTGGATCCTAATGTTAGCACAATGTAGCAAGGTGCATTTCATAATGCAGAAATAAATGATGCAAAAATATGTGAATAAAAATATTTTATTGAAAACACTCCCAAGACTTGCATTGTGTTTTATTAACGACAGGCGATAAAACACAGCACAAAGGCACCACAAAACTTATGCAGGGTATTTACAAACAAATATAACATGACTGATGGGTTACTTGGTGAGCCACGATGCATATTAAAGCAACACACATAAGGACACAAACATGCACACAACAGTAGACACTAACACAAGTGCTGTACTGCAACTTATGCATTACTGTTGAAGACCTGCCTTATGCAGGGAGACTTCAACCTGCGCATTGACAGCAGTGAAATACTAAAACTACAAAAACCAAATAACAATACCTTGGTTTGGCCGAGTTGGTTCATACTGCAAGAAAATTAGGTGACGCAGACCAACGGAGAAATATACGCGAAACGAAAGAGCGTTCTTTCCTCTCGCTTATTCTTCCCTATGAATTTGACGTCTTAATTTTCTTCTAAATTACAAATTGCCCTGAAAGGACAAGTTTCTGATAAAAAAACAAAAAAAAACAAGCAGTACATAATTATATACCAAGGTATCAACACACTTCTTTACAGAATGATAGCAAGGGGCAACTGACACATTTGCCTTTCGATGTAGCATCGTTCATTGCCTCGTTAATCAGTCTTTTTAATACTCGGCTGCTGTCAATGCACAGGCCTGTGTTGCCCTACATAAGGTGGGTCTTTTCACGAAGCATCAGTTGCAGGACAGCGCTAGTGATCTAGTTGTTATAGCACTCTACTGCTGACCTGAAAGTCGTGGAATCGAATCCCAGCGACGGAAACTGCATTATTGATGGAGGCGAAAATAGTGAAACCCTGTGCTTAAATTTAGGTGCACGCTATAGAAATTTCTGGAGTGCTCCCCTACAGCGTTCCTAATAATCGTATCGTAGCTTTGGAACATTAACCCCAGATATTATTATTACAACATTGCTTGCATCAACTTTTGCGTGCATGTTGATGTCTAAATGTGAACTGCTTCACTACAAAGTAAGGCTGCGGATCCTGCGATAGGATTACTCAAAAGGCACAAATGAATAGCAGATTCGTGAAGGCACAGTAGACACTAGAAATCTTGTAACTTTGGCACTCTTCATGTGCACTGACTCTTAGTACTTCAATTGGCATACATTTGCTATTTCTCCAATCTTTTCGATGCTTGCACTCGAAAGCTGACACTTCCCTTTGTTGAATGTTGGCATGGCGAGTGTTGCATGACACATGCCAACGCTCTCGGCAACCAAAAAGTCTTGGTCTGCTAGAACCACATCATCGTACTCTAGATTATCAAGAGCTCCACAATCTTCAGTGATGTGTTTGTCACTGGCACGCCCACCATGGGACTCTCACAAAAAAGACAGAACACTGAGGGCATATTCTAACCAGAAACTTGACCATGTTGTGATGCTTGTAGTGAGACCACGTCTCAGCATGAGGCAAGTATGACGTCGGACGGTCGTCGAAAACTTTTAAAAAATCAAGTATGACGCAAACCTTGGAGCCAAAGTTGTCAAGAAAACTCACAGGCATTGTCTTCATTATTTGTTCTTTCTCTGGCCAACGAACAAGGGGTCAAATTTTGTCAAAAAAACAGATCAAGCCATTTCTAAAAAATTCTTGATGCTGTTGACAAGGAAACGTCACAGCAGAATGCTAAATCATTAAATTCTCATCCGAGCTGCAACCTTATGAGAAATCACATAATTTCTTGAAATTGTGACAATGAGTTTTTTCCTGTGTGCGCCATGTGGCTCTTAACTAGCTCAAAGAAAGACGCAAGTGTACCATATGATGGTAGTCCAGTGTAAAATGTGACCTTGTCGTTTTTACCTTGCAAGGCCTCCCTGGTAAGCTGCAGTTTTCATTTTTTTCACGCTCCACTTGCAGGCTGGAGATAAGTGCTTGCATCTGATCAATTTCGCTTACACAGAGCTGTCTAGCAGGTACTGGCAGGTAGCTTCTTGAAAATAAAAGAAAAAGTTGTATTTTTTTTCCATCACTACATTTGAACTTGCTTCTGGGCGTATAAATTGCACTGTAGCAAAAAGAAAATAATAATAATCGCCAAGAAAGCTTGTGTTCTTTCAATCTAGGCAAACTTGAAATTCACGTACCAACTGCCAAAGGAGTTGGCTTGATTTCTGCATTGTGTGTCGGCGAGTACCTCGTTGCGTCAGGTTTGTCACCATCGTCATATTCGTCAACGTGGTTTCAAATCCCATCCATGGAAAGAAATGACATGGCTTCATGAAAAGAAATGACATGGCTTTCACAATTTCAAAAATATACGCATAACGTGAAACCACGCTCAAGGAGCTCAGGCCTGTTCACCTGTTTGTTGTAAGCCTTCCTTGCGATGGTGGTAGCAGTACTTGTTTAGCGAAGGAAACCCGTAACCCAGGCTCACCAGAGGTGCCCAGTCGAGTTGCAGTCGTCGAATAGGTACGACGGCCGACCTGGGAGGTCATGAGTGTGAAGGTTTTACGAAATTGCATGACGAACACAAAAATAATACTTCACTGCAAATGTTCTCAGTGTCAACAAATTTCTCAGCCTGTCAATGTTTTAAAGTGCGGCACTCAAAAAATTAATAAATGATCCACTAGATTCAACGATAACCGGCAGAGTAGATTTATTTGTGATGAACTGTTCACGTACCTGACACGAAGTGGCCAGAACAGACGAAACAGTTGTCGGCGTGAGCTTCTTGAATGCCACATCTGTTGACGCACAACAACCACTCACGCCGCCGGCACTCCCGCACTCATGTGAGTGAATCTTTAGGATTTTGAAGTAACTGTAGTCTTTCGTACCTGTCTTTAGCTTCTATGCCTTGCTTTGGCTGTGACTATTGCAGCCTATAATTACACAGTGCACCATTGCGTCTCCAGGCAGTGTCGACGCCACGAAAACGACTGCGCCGCCTCAGCCACCTCCGACAAAAAATTGCTGCCGACCCAGAATGCATAGCGTCGCCGCCCTTTATGCAAGCTCCCTAACTGCTTGATATCTTGGTTGTAGCATGCTATGCTCCAAGAAAAGCCAGTCAAGTTAATGCATTGTACTTGGCAGGTTTAATACTTCTGTGCCAAGGTGTTCATTATGGGCACATTCTTACTTGCATGATAAAATGAATCATTCGTGCTTGTCATGTGCAATAGGTCAACGCCCGCATGAGCGTCCCTGTCGTAGTGCGTACGTAGAACCCTCGACCACTCGCGTATGGCGAGGGCAAATGTTGTACAGTGCAGTATAAGGCAATGCATGTGCAATGAACGTCCGGTAATTTGAGCGATATTCCCAGGTACGTCCAGGGTACGTACTCAAAGGGCTAACTGCATATTCGTCCTGTGTTGAACCTACGATTTTTGCCACTCATCAGACAATCAACGAATCGACATTTCTTTTTGCGCATGAGGGTACTGCAGACAACCGTAGTACAGCTGGCGAATCTACATCAGACGTACTAATTTCCAAAACTGGCATACCTGTGGATGCTTACCAGATTTTCGTGGCCCATTGGGAAACCACTATATAATTGCAAATAAACATATGACATTTGTCTTCAATTGTAAAGGGCCTCTAACTCGACCAGAAGTCAAATTTGTTGCGCTGCTTTCGTGCACAAGTCCAGAGCAAACGCCTTCGTCCACTTTTATAAAGGCCCTTCCTTCAAGTCCGAGGCCGCCGAGGGTGCTAAAAGCAAATATCGATCTTAAAGACGATACTCCAACACATAAATTATGGCCTGTCTGTCTTTCTGCTGGTCTATCTGTCATACGATTCAGCCACTTGGCAAAAGTTTAAGCACTTGCTCACGGCAAGCTATCTTGACTTGCTGACTGTGTTCATACTTGTGAATAATGTCAACCTAAAAGAAGGTATCATGCATGTTTGAGATAAACATCAATAAGTAAAAACTAAGTAGTGTGTATTTATTTCCAAATTCATAGGTGCGTACTTCTACACATGCTGCGCTGACAATGCCCCGCTATGAATTAAAAAGCAGCCGTTTCCCACCCTTCACGAAAAGGGCGCGTTACTGCCACCTACCCGTGGCTTTGCATTCTAGAACAACTTTCATTTCTTGAAATCACTGCCACATGGCGTTCATATCTTACACAGCATCTCCAAACAAAAGCCTGTCGTCTCCTACCAACCTTTCTCAGTGAAGCGCACAGGTACGTGGCCATTTTTTTTCTTGCACAGCAACGATCTACAACAACCACTATTGATAAAGCACGGACAGTTGAGCATGCGTTAAATGTCGCTCCTGCGGGGCATGACGTAGACAATTGGAACAACTCCCTATGCAGCCATTCGACCACGTAATACCGGGAATGCACGGAAATCGTTCACGAGTGTTCACGAAAAAGCTCACGAGTGTCCTATTTCTTGGATGCACTGCGGCACGCCATTCGGCGAGCATGGTGTGTAGAGCGCGAGTGCGAACACTACCACGCACTGCCATACAGGAGAGGGCGATTAGATTTCACTAGCACTGACGTCTTTTCCTTCTTCCTTTCACAATTTAGACAGCTTCCAGCACGGCAATAATAATGTACGCTTACGCCTATTTGCATGAGAATTTCCTTTATTATACACCAATTTTTCACACAAATGTAGCTGTCAACTGAATGCCTCTACGTTCTTAGTGGCATTTTTCTTACACGTACAAGTGCATTTGTCAATCAAAAATGAAACTGCAGCATGAACAAAAATGAAAAAGTGAGAATAAGAAATAAATGTACTATTTCACTTAGCAACAGCTGTTGCTTATACTTATTACCACAATAGCATAAAAACTCCACTGTGAAACGGTCTTAGGCCCACACAATGAAAATATCTGCACAGAAAGGTTGTGCACATAAAGGAACAATGTTTTCAAGTATAATCTGCATATTCGAGCTACACAACTACGAAATTGCTGTGCATTGCAACTTGCCCGGCAATAAGCCTACTACAACTGCCCTCACGTGAACCACATTTCTACAGTCGTTCTCCATGTTGAAAAAACTTCTGGGTGAAATTAGTACCTTGGGAGTTTCACATATTTGTGATAGAATGGTAGTATTGTTTCTTCATCATGGCTGCATTTTCATACCTTGATGCATAAATGCTGCGGATGACTATTATCCACATAACCATTTACGATGCTAGGGTCACTGAATCATACGCGTCACAAGGCGAGTCGTGGTCATCACAAAGCAATTTTCACCAGAATCGCCTCTTGCCCTCTACAGAGTTCGCATATGTGATGCACATCTTTTATCTAAAAGAAAGAACATCACGCTGTGCACACCAAAAAGATGAGCCCCCAACATACTTTGGTGGCGGCAGCTTATATTTCTTATAGGGAAGCAGTCGAATGCAAAATGGAAGGTCTGACACTCAAATTCAGGTTGAGGTACTCACAAGAACTTTGCTTCGTTTTGAATGACTGAGTACTTTGTGGCTGGTGTAGGATTTTTAACCTGAGTGCATTGACAACAGACAAGGGTGGCCAGACATAGCGAATCATATCCCCACACATTTTGACATTTCTATTGTGTACGCAGGCGTCGGTGTTTGACAAGGTGTGCGACCCGTGCAAATGATTTGCCACGTGTTCTGCTGTTGTAAGGCTTCTCGGGCATATGATCGAGTCGGTGAACGGCAAGCTTGCTCAGTTTAAGGAATGACTTGCCGCATGTTTTAAAATGTGAGGTGTCTTTCCCGTGTATGTGCATTTGTGTCTAACAAGAGAAGCTCTCTGTGCAAAAGACTTGCCGCATGTTGTGCACGTGTGCAGGTTCTCATCCATGTGCATGCGTTGATGAAAGAATAGCTTGTCCGACCTCGCGAAGGACTTTTCGCAGATTTTACAGACGTGAGGTTTCTTTCCGGTATGCGTGAGTCGATGGCGGGAAAGCTTGTCCGATGTGACGAAGCACTGTTGACATGTTTTGCACTTGTAAGGCTCAAGTCCCGTATGTGTGCGTTGATGAAGAAAAAGCTTGTCCGACCTCACAAAAGACTTTCCGCATGTTTTACAGTTATAACGTTTCTCTCCGGTATGCGTGAGTTGATGACGGGAAAGCTTGTCCGACCTCGCGAAAGACTGTTGACATGTTTCGCACTTGTAAGGCTTCAGTCCCGTATGTGTGCGTTGATGAAGGAAAAGCTTGTCCGACCTCACAAAAGACTTTCCGCATGTTTTACAGTTATAACGTTTCTCTGCGGTATGCGTGAGTCGATGACGAGAAAGCTTGTCCGACCTCGCGAAAGACTGTTGACATGTTTCGCACTTGTAAGGCTTAAGTCCCGTATGTGTGCGTTGATGAAGAAAAAGCTTGTCCGACCTCACAAAGGACTTTCCGCATGTTTTACAGTCGTAAGGTTTCTCTCCGGTATGCGTGAGTCGATGGCGGGAAAGCTGGTCCGACCTCGCGAAAGACTGTTGACATGTTTCGCACTTGTAAGGCCTAACGCCTGTATGCATGCGTTGGTGAATGACGAGAAGACGCGATTGACCGAACGACTCACCGCATGCTCTGCAATTGTAACGTTTCTCTTCAGCATGCGCACTTTGATGAACTGCAACTTTCTCCATCATACCGAATGATTTCTCTCTTTTTCTTAAATTGTAGCGTTTTTTTCCATCATCAGTGCACTGAGGAGTGACCAGTTGTGCTACTTGTTCGAAGGATTTGTCGCACACTGCATAGTTGCAAGGTCTGTCTGTATGTGAGCGTTGGTGAATGACGAGAAGGCGTGCTCGACCGAACGACTTACCGCAAGCTTTGCAATTGTAACGTTTCTCCTCAGCATGCACACTTCCATGAACTGCAAGTTTCTCAACCATACTGAATAATTTCTGTCTTTTTCTCAAATTGTAACATTTTTTTTCATCGTCAGTGCACTGAGGAGTGACCAGATGTACTATTTGTTTGAATGATTTGTCGCTCACAGCGTAGTTACAAGGCCCATCTCCAGTGTGCGTATGTTGATGCAGGATAAGCTGCTCCGATTCCCGGAGTTCCTCACTGGACGTTTTGCATCCGTAGGGCGTTTCAGTCGTATGCAATGTGCGGTGCTTCGCGAGGAAATTGAAATACCTAAACGATTCGCCACACGTCTTGCACTTGTAGCGGTCCTGCGATGAGTCCTGTGAGCTGTCATTGTCAATGCCGAGAACCGAGTCATCCAGCTGGTTGGTTTTCCTGTGTCCGATAGCATACCTACGAGTTGCCAAACGAACAAATTTAAACAACCAGCTCAATTCTCTGCACTCTCACGTTAAGAGAGCAGCACATTTGTCATAGTAGAAGCCTTGAGTAACTAATAAAATATTCTACCAGAAAAGCTCTTTACTTCAGTGTACTAGAGGGAAACAGCCTGAGAGACACACGGAGCGAAGGACACATACAACAGCGCTGACTTTGAACTTTTGGTTTATTCATGAAACCATGCATTATGTACTACTACAGTTGAAACGAAAAGAAACAAAATTAACAATCGATACTCGAAATATAAAAATCGTCCTAAAAAACATACTCATTGCCCATGCACTTCATTTGATAAAAGCCAAACCTAATTTTTCAAGAGGACAACTGAAAGCCTCTTATCACCAGGGAATCCTCACTTAACCTGCCGGATAATGACGTGTTTTTATCAGGTTTATTGCACTTATAATGAGCATGTTTTTTATGACGTTGATATTTCATCTATATCCAACTTTCATTTTTGTTTCTTTTAGTTTCCACCAGACATGTATATAGTGGGTGCTTTGACAAATAAATTTTTTTTTGCAACTCAGCATTGTTGTCTGTGTCCTTCTTTGCCTGGTCTCTTGTCTTTCGTGCAGTTTCCCTCCAACAGGTCATAAGAACACGCCCAAGCAACCAACCATTTTAGCTTAACTGTAATTCTGGTGAGGATTGACTGTCATTTCCACTTTTTCTAAGAGGTTATTATGACCTGACATCGTGTTAATTTGAGCAAAAATAATATGTTTTCATGTTCTGACAACTTCTGCAGAAAACTGTATCGCAAATACAAATATGCGCTCATTATGCTAACGACTGCCACTGCATCAACCAGAGCGCGAGATAGTTGCAAAAGCAAATGTCGTATGCTGAGAACAGTAGTGAATTTAAGGCATTTTATACGCTGAATCTTTCCTCTTGTGAAGGGGTTCTTCATATTTGATCATAACTCAACCACAGATAACGTTCCAAACATACTTTATGAGACGCTCCTTTGAGAAGAACTCTTCAAAAGTTGGACTCACGTTGCATTGTTTACAGAAGTAGGTGAACCTTCCTCCATTGCAGCGCGAGTTGTGCTCGAAACTGCGTCACCGGCTTGCGGTGTTGTGAATGCCGGAAGTGACGTGCACCTACTGTCTTGTCCTGCCAGTTCTGTGCATTCTGAAATATCAGGCATTGATTGGCGAATGTTGGACAATAATTCTCGATGCTGGAGCTCTCAGTACTAAGAAAAACTTTTAAGCCAAGTAACCCTCCTGCAAAGTCTTATCTGAAACGTGCTTTGTGCGCCTAAACTTGGCATTAACACCTTCAAAATGTAAAGTGATGTCAGTGAAGAGCTTCACCACAACTAGCAAACAGACTGAGCAATGTATAAATGCTTGGCACGTTGTCAAGACCGAATGAGGAGACTGAGGACTCGCTCTTAACAAAGATAGGTCCGCCTAAACGAACGTCGGCAAGTTTGGTATTCCGATTACTGTTAAAGCAACCATGCACCGCATGAGGTTATAACGAGCCATAGTTTACAATTAGATTTGCCTCTGAAGAACAACAATCAGAGACACTAATTCAATCTGCACAGCACAAATGGCTTCCTATAGAACGCATGGGGAAGAGCATTTCTATGTTACTGTTCCGGTCAAAGACATTTCCGCACAACACATACCATGGTATGAAGACATGCAGGCGGTCGGGCTCTGTAGGGCATACGAAGAGTTTTCAGGAACCCTGCAGGCACAAAAAGCTCAACAGTCAGATGTATAGTATCAAAATCAATTCAACTGGGATCATGCAAACGGCTTTATGGATGCAACACTCTTTAGAAGAGGAAATTATGACGCGACTGATACGCTAATACAGTCATTTGCTGACACATGCGGCATGCATAGTGATAAGTTTGGTGAGAATGACGTCACAGAAGGATGTGAAGCGAAAATTGAAAATGCGCCACAGTCCGAGAGCTGGAACAAAACACCTGTCATTCCTACAGGCAATGGTGTCAGGCTGGTGTGGTATTTATAGAGGCAGCATGCTAGCATGGCGACAATATTATATTAATTGTAAAAAGAACCAGGCACTATAATGTTACAGCGACATCACAGCCTCTATTACGATGACAATTTCATGAGTGGAAGACTAGCTGATATTTATGCTTCAGCACAGTACAACCTTTGCGGCTTTTGCAATCTCGTGAACGATCGACTAACCCTGCATCATTGTCCTGAGTGCCCGCTGGTTCATCCATGATCATCGAGCTCCCACTGGGTTTGCCTTCGAATGCCTGGCTGCTGTCGACAGGAGGTTGCAAGCCAGGGCTTCCTTCTTTGTTCATGTCTGTGTGCGAATAAATACAGATGGTTGTTCGGCACTCAACGGAATTGTCTCAGTTTTTTACAATAACTAGTCAGGCGCATTCAAAGTGACAGGCATACACACTCTCTACCATAACGGCTGAACTGCCTTGCATACACACCGCAGATAGTAGGTGCTTCATTGTCCAAGTCGGACACGTGACTTCGGTCATCTTCAGTGCTGCCAGGACTCCTACAGACATGCAAGCAAACAATTATTAGTCAGTAAAGCTCCAGCAAAATCTGCACACGAAACACTTTGGTGAAAAAAAAATAGAAGCAAAAATTTTTGAAGTTAAGCTTACAGGAGCTGGGTTTTAAGGAGAGATACCACTCGAAAAATGATTTTCTTTAATAATAGTCTGAATTTAACACAAATTGGCATGCTAATAGTTTTTTCTCCTCTTTTCAAATATGTCATTTATTTTCATGCAGATTGCTTGGTTTTCTTTCTGCAGGTCAGATACTGCAAATTTATGGCCATTGTTATGCAACAATTCTGACCTATAAAAATTTGAGATAAAGCATGCAGATATAGCTGACTATGATCCTTGGGAACTGTAGAGTGAAAAAAACTATATAAATTTCGTGTGTAAAAAGGTGAAATACAATAATAAAGTAGAAAAATTTACTATGGCTCTAGTTGCCAAGGGCTTTCAATGTTATGTAATTTTTGAAAAACATAATCAAGCAGCACTGACAATCTGAATAGACACTTGCACTCTATGGGCCTTCATCATGCTATGTGCAAAATTTCATAGAGGTATGACAATTCTAAGTATACGAACTAGCGTGTATAAGAAGCACAGATCACACAAAACTGCAAAAGGAGAAAAACGCATTTGAAAGTTTGAAACCTTTTTTTTATCACAGAGTTGTTAGAAATGCATAATCTTTGGCCATAATGTTCAACAGAACTTTGAAAAGCACTGAAAGTTACTATAACTGTCCTGCAGCATAGGTTGTGCCCTCACGGTCCTTGCGAGCACTCTCTTCTAGCCGTGCCTTTTTCACTCCACGACGACGGTGGGCCCTTGCTTCTGCTGTGAGACGCTCGTACATTCTCTTAATGCGCCTCACATCGCGGGAATCCCTGAAAGTAACTAGATCTCTAGATGGCAGTATGTTGAGCTCTTCCAGGATGTGCTCGAAAGTAGCATGACCCTTGTTGAACCACAGGATTGCCATATCTACGGTAGTCTCGACAACCGTTCGGGAGACAAACTTAGTCTTGGGGCAAAGTAGCCAAATTTTGTTTTTCAGGGATTCCGATGCATTCTGGGTTTTCCTTTTGATGCATCGAGCAAGGAGCTTCTCATCTGTTAGCCGCTTATAAATGGGCGAAACAGCCAATCCATGTGCTTTTGTCAGGAGAGGTGTGTGGCGTGGTAAAGGTTCACCAAGTGCTTCAGCGCGTTGATGTTTGCACTACGACTCTGTTCCTGCAGGGCAAAACTTGTGGCTGCCAGCATTGTCAGTAGAGCATGAGTGAAGGTACGAAGCCTATACTGCAGTGTACATATCCCGTACACTCCCCCTGTTGCTTGTTATGGCAATCTGATAGTATGTTTGGAGCTTCTGAATGGCTGGCTTTCATTTTCTGCCCTCGTGGTAATGGCACATGCAGCTTCCGTAGTGCGGTGCCAAGTCTCTTGGCCACATGATTAGTGCAGTCTTCTTTTTCTATATTGACAGCACCATAGACTTTTGACTATGCGACTGCACTATATGCTTTGCTGTCACCGTCACTCAAGAATGTCATGAAATGCAGTGGGGCGTCATAAGTCAATGTTCTCTGCCAAATGCGCATTGCAGCCTCCGTTTCCATGGCATGGAAGGAACAGTCTGCATTTTTTTCACAGACTGGGCCATGGAATGCCTGCCACACTTCCTCGTCTGGGCCCATATCCTTCTGCCTACTGCATGTCAGGCAGTAATTTGATATGACCTCGAAGTCTAAGCAGAAGCCAGTATCTAAGGAGATAACTGCACCAATCCCGTTGTGACTTTTGTGGCCCTTCTTCTGCCAATTGCCGTCGAACATAACAGCCACATCAGTTTCGCCTGCTACTTCTTTCGTCAACTCTCTGGATCAGCGCAAGTTTTCACTCACAGCTGCCATGGCAGCGGTGTGCACCTTCCTTGCTATCGAAAAAAATCCTCGGTGGTGCATTGGCTTTGGGAGTCCAATAATGGAGCAAACTCTTGACAATTGCTCATGCCCAATGCCGACAGCGCGTGCAGCCACCACCGCCTTTACATTTACAGCGGAACTATCTCGGGAGCTCCCACTGTCGTACCGTTGGCTCACTCGGCTGCTGCCGTCCGCCGTAACACGCAGTGACGTATAGGAGCACGAAAGAACAGTCACTGAGCATTCGCTGTTTTCGCAATGAAGTTCGAGGAGCGACGAAAGTCCCTTGCGCTTTTCTGCCGGCTCCCGAACGACAAGTTTTTGAATACCTCAAGCAGGGCATGCCGCACCTGCCACAAGTGCCGTCAGCAAGAGGGTGTCGCACAAAACTGTGGTTGCACAAACCTCATCGCGCTGTCTTTCGTCTTTTTCGAAGAAGCCGAGCTTCTTTTCTGAAGCACTGACGAAAGAAAGCGCAGCATCAATTCCTTCATCGCAGCCACTGTCGCTCGCGCACTCGTCGATGCCGCCATCAGGCCTAGCACACGTAGGCGCGTTCTCGTTCGTCGCCGTCGTTCGGGGCGCTTTACGCTGCCTTCCCTTGAACTTGTGCTTCATTCGAAACTTCTGCGGTCTCACGTTGCACTTTTTCGGGCTTGTCATCGCGTAAATATGCGTAGACGCGCAGAAAAGCAGACGGACCAAATGCCGATGGCCGCGACCAACAAAGCTGACAATGACTCGGTAGCCAATGGCGATGCGGCTTAGGGTGCCGCGCGTTTCAAACCGCTCAAACCACGTGATAAAAAGGCCTCGTTTTTTTTTTGCCCACGTACGAAACTGGCGGTCGTCGAAGCCGTAAGAACAAGGCCGGACGCAACTTTCTCAAGCGATCGCGATGGCTGGCGGCACTGCGACGAGGAGCAGCGCGCAGTATGGCCAATATCGGCGCAAAATTTTGAGCCACCGCGATGCCTTCATACACATTTTTTTGCATTTTGCGGTTCGAATTTAGTTTTGAAATTTTCACAGATGAAAGAAAAAGGTTTGAAGATTACAATGCAATAAAAAACAGAAATACGAGAAATTTCGCTTAAATTGCGAGTTTTCGACTCGCAAGGGCTGGTCCCTGATTTATACCGACAACAAAGAAACCTAAGAAATATTTAAGACGAGAAACCTCCGTCAGAACTGACAAGTGTGGGCCACTGGAAAAATTGAGAAAAAATACCAAGCTCTTAAAAAAGCACATGCACTGGAAACGCCTTGTGGCAGCTGTAGCAAAGGGACTATACAGTGAGACCTCGTTATAACGAAGTGGGATATAACGAAGCAATGGATATTACGAAGCAATAGTAATTCCTCTTGAAATTTCCATAGACGACCACGTATTTAAAACCTCATTTTAATGAAGCGAAAATTTCCCCACAATGGATATAACACACCATTCCTTGTTCACAATGATCATTCACTGATCATTTTAGTATACGCCGATTCTCAATACAGTCAAATCTCATTTGTTCGAGCACGCTCAATTTGAACTTCCGGTTAATTTGAACTCACGATGAGGTCCCGTCAAAGCTATGTGTATTCCAAAGGGCAAAAACGCCCGTGAATTCGATTGCCCAAGCACTTTCGAAGATGAGGTCCTGTCAAAGAATGTGTATTTCAATTGGCAAAAACGCCCGATAATTCGAATGCCCAAGCACTTTCGACAGTTAATTCGAGCATACCACGCTCCGAAAATGCTCTAAGCACCCTGCCCAATCCTGCGGCGGCATCTGTGACATCTCAACGCTGCCCACGAAGGAAATGAAAAGGAAAGAAAAGGCTGCGCTGAAATGTTTGCTCTCTCTCAAATGCCGATCTGCGACGCACCCGTGTCACCCTTCTCCCTTTTCTGTCCCTGCGACGTAAAGACCCTTCTCCTTCCAACGCCGAGCGCAAGTGAGAGAGGAAAAAGAAAGAAAGATGTCGCTGGGTCGAATGAATGTGTGGTTGAAAGAAAGGAAAAAGGCACAATCTTCTGCAGCCCTTGCCCCTTGTGGGAGCACGGCCCTGCGCCTTGAGGGGGGTCTCTCACGCCCCTGTGCCACGCTTCCCCCTTTACCGTCCCTGCCACATAATCCTTCTCTTTTCAACGATGTGTGTGAAGAGAGCAAAAAAAAAAAGCTGCCATGGAGTGTTGGTTTTCTCTCAAATGCCGTTCTGCTTCTCTCCGCGTGGAGACGCTCCTCCTTTCTCATCACGTCCTGGGCACGCTGCGGCTGCGTAGCGGAGAGCGGGAGGCTCCGCTACGCAGTCGTTGTTGTAGTCTTTTGAAAGTGCCGGCGCTGGACATTTCCGCGTGCAGATTCTCTTGCCAGGAGAATGGTGAAGCCAAAGTAGAAATACTTTGCAAGCTGTGTGCGAAATTGATTGACTCGCTGCCAGGCAAGTGTGCGCAGACGTGCATCACCGATTACTTCAATTAATAACGAATGTCCTGTGATTTGTGAATAAATGCAAGTCTTCTGAAACTTCCACCTCGTGTGTTAGCTCAATGCACATGTGCCACTGCATGGAGAGTTCTCAGTTCATTTAGCTTTTATTAATGGGAACTTCTATTTCGAACAAATTTTCGGGCCCCTTCAAGTTCAAATTATCAAGATTCCACTGTATCTTATAGCGCGTGACGGTTTACCTCTCATCACGGCCCCGGTAATTCAAAACTCGCGCCTTGCGTTTCCCAGGAGCCGCTTGCCAACACGCATGTTGGAGCACCTCTGGAACTAATGAACTCGCGCGCTCAGCAACTCATGTGTGCGTGCGCGTCAGTCGGCCTCCCCTCTCTTGTAGAACTCGCTGACCCACCCGCGCATCTGACCTTCTCCCCATCGGCAGGCTCCGCACTGGGACGGTAGAGATTGTAGACTGTGACTTTGTTTGTTGTCATTTGCTATGAAAGAGCAACACCACCTGACTTATGGCGAATGCATTGTGATAAGTTTGGCCAGATTAATGGTCACAGGACAATGTGAAGTGAAAACTGAAAGTACGCCACAGTCCTGGTACTGGAACAAAGCGCCAGTCATTCCTACAGGCAGTGGTGTGAAGCTGGTGTGGTATTTTTAAGGACAGCATGCTAGCATGGTGTCAATATTATAGTAACTGTAGAAACAACCAGTTGGTATCACGTCGCAAGCGACATCACAGCTTCTATTTCGAAGATAGTTTCATGAATGGAAGAATAGGTGATACTTATGCTTTAGCACAGTACAGCCTTTGTAGTCTGTGCAATCTCTCGAACCACAGACTAACCCTGCATCATTGCCCAGAGCACCCACTGCTTCGTCCATGGTCATGCGGCTACCACTGGGCTTGGCATCGAAGGCCTGGCTGCTGTCGACACGATGTTGCAAGGCAGGGCTTCCGTTCTTGCTGTCTGTGTGCAAACAAATACAGATGGTCGTTCGGCACTGAAATGAAACGTTTCAGTTTTTCTTTTTCAAAAACTGGCCAGTCGCATTCTAAGTTAATGAGCACTCTTTACCATATAGCAGCTGAAATCTTTCGCATACGTACCGCAGATGACAGGGGCTACGTTGTCCGGATCGCACAATTTGTCATTTCTGTCATCACCAGTGCTGCCAGGACTCCTACAGACACGCAAGCGTACCACTATTATCGGTCAGTAAAGCTCCAGTAAAACGTGCAAATGAAACACTTTTGTGCAATAAGATAGACAACAAAATTTGTAGACAAAATGAATAGACAATATTGAAATAAACAGACAACGAAATAAACAACAGTGCCTCAGTTTCAAAGGCTAGTCTTTGATTTATACTGACAGCAAAGAAACCGAAGAAATATTAGTCTTAACGGGAATATTTGAGAGAAGAAACCTCTGTCAGGTTCGACATGTGCAGGCCACTGGAAAACGTGAAAAAATAGCAAGCTCTTACAAAGGCACATGCACTGGCGACGCCTCGTGGCAGCTGCGGCACAAGGTCTAAAACAGGGACAGCAGAAACAACAGGTTCCCGAACCAGCAGAAAATGCGGCGTTTTCCATGTCCAGTGCCACATTCCGCTACCACTGTTAGGTGCTCCGTGGTTGCTCTGACATTACGTAGACATTGCAAGTAGCGTAGCTTCCGACAATCAGTGTTTTCTGCTTCGTGGCACGGAGATAAATAGATGGGACAGTTCCCAACTTCCAATTTATACCAACATGCCCAAGCAACCAATCATTTTAGCTTCACTGTAATTCTAGTGAGCATTTACCACCATTTACACTTTTTTTAGAGGTTGTGATGACATTACATTATGTTAGTTTAAACAAAGTTAAAAAGTGTATAAGTTCTGACAACTGCTGAACATTGCGCACCGTAAATATGAATACGCACTCTCTATGTAAGCGATTGCCAGTGCAGTCAACCGGAGCACGAGACAGTTGCTAAAACAAATGTCGTGCTGAGAACAGTAGTGAATTTATTGTATTATATACGCTGAATCTTTCCTCTCGAGGAGGTGTTCTTTTATTTTCAGCATAACTCAGCCACAGACGACGTTCCATGCAAACTCTGCGAGCAGGTCGTTTGAGCAGAGTTCTTCAAAAATTGCACTCACGTTGCGTTGTTTACGAAAGTAGGCGAAACTTCCTCCATTACAGCGTGACTTGTGCTCGAAACTGAGTCACCCACTCTCAGTGTTGTGAGCACTGGAAGTGACATGCAGCTACTGTTCGGTCCTTCCTGGGCTCTGCATTCTGAAATAGCAGGCGATAATTGGGCGTTATTGGACAATAATGCTCAATGCTGGAGCATTCAGTGCTAAGAAAAAGTTTGAAGCCGAGTAACCCTGCTGCAATGATTTATCTGAAACATCGTGCTTTGTACCCCTAAACTTGGCATTACAACTTGAAAGAGTAAAGTCATGTCAGTGAAGAGCTTTAGCACTACTTGCACAAAAGCGAGCAATGTATACATCCTTGGCACATTGACAAGGCCGAATGACCAAGCGATATATAAATCCTTGGCACGTTGACAAGGCAGATTGACGAGACTGACAACTAATCCACGGCAAAGATTGGTTTGCCGAAAGATAGGTCCGTCGGCAATTCTGATACCCCAATTACTGTTAAAACAACCATGCATCGCACGAGGTTATAATGATCCGCATTATGCAATTAGATCGGCTTTTAAAGAACAATAATCAATGACGCTAATTCAATCTGCACTGTAGAAAAGGCTTCCAATGGCGTGGATGCGTAAGAGCATTTGTACCTTACTGTTCCAGTCAAAGGCATTTTCACACATACCATGGTATGAAGGAATGCAGGCGGTCGGGCTCTGTAGGGCGTACGAAAAATTTTCAGGAACCCTGCAGGCAAGGGAAGGCCAATGGTGAGATGTGTAGTATCAAAGCCAATTCAAGTAGGATATGCAAATGATTTTATGGATGCAACACTTCTTAGAAGAGGAAATTATGATGCGACTGATACACCAGTACAGTCATTTACTGACTTATGGGGCATGCATAGTGATATGTTTGGCCAGATTAACAGTCACAGGACAACATGAAGTGAAAATTGAAAGTACGCCACAATCCGAGTGCTGGAACAAAGCGCCAGTCATTCCTAAAGGCAGCGGTGTGAAACTGGTGCGGTATTTTAAGGGTAGCATGCTAGCATGGCATCAATATTATGTTAAGCGTAGAAAGAACCATTCAGTATCACGTTACAAGCGACGTCGCAGCCTCTATAAAAAAGACAACTTCATGAATGAGAGAATAGCCGATACTTATGCTTCAACACAGTACAGCCTTTGTGGTCTTTGCAATCTCGTAAACGTTCGACTAACCCTGCATCATTGCCCAGAGTGCTCGCTGGTTCATCCTTGGTCGTGCAGCTCTCACTGTGCTTCGCTTCAAAGGCCTGACTGCTGTCGACAGGATGTTGAAAGCCAGGGCATCTTTTTTTGCTCACGTCTGTGAGCGAATAAATACAAATGATTATTCGGCACTAAACAGAAATGTGTTTCTTTCAAAAATCTGGTTATGCACATTAAAAGTGACGTGCAAAGACATTCAAAGTGACTCTCTACGATAGCAGCTGGAATACTTGGCATACGTACCGCAGATAGTAAGGGCTTCATTGTCTGGGTCGCACTTGTTGTGACATCTGTCATCCTCAGTGCTGCCAGGACTTCTACAGACACGTAAGCGTACTACTATTATCGGTCAGTAAAGCTATGGCAAAAACGTGCAAATGAAACACTTTTGCGAAAAAAATAGACAAGCAAATTTTCGAAGTTAAGCTAACAAGAGCTGAGTTTTAAGGGCTAAACTGATTCATACGGACAACAAAGAAACCTAGGAAATATTTATCTGAACGGGAATATTTGAGACGAGAAGCCTCCATCAAAACTGGTGTGTGCGCGACTGGAAAACATGAAAAAAAAAATAGCGAGCTCTTACGGAGGTGCATGTACTGGCGGCGCTTTGTGGCAGCTGCGGCACAAGGCCTATAACAGAGACAGCACAAACGATAGGTTCCTGTACTAACATAGCATGTGGCAATTTGTATGTCCAGCGCCATATGCCGCTACCCCTATTATGTGCTCCGTGGTTGCTCTGACATTACCGTATTTACTCGCATAATCCTCGCACTTTTTTTGGCGGAAACCTGATGCAAAGTTGCGGGGTGCGAGAATAACGCGGGGAAAACTTTTTACGAAAACACAGAGAGCGAGAAAAAAAAAACGAAGTGGCGGCAACTCGGGATTCTCACACCAGCAACTTACAGCAAGCTTTACAAAGTAATAATTAGAACTTACCCCAACAATAAAAGCAGAGGTTCCACACAAGGCAAGATTTATTTGAGACATAAAAAGTGGAAGCAAATAGTCGAGAATTAGAATACCATACGCGAAGCTTGTGGGCGTTGCGGGCCTAGCGGTAGCGGTCGGCGCTCAACAGGAGCCCTCAAAAGATAAATGTAGGGCGTCAGTACTGGGCTGATGGCTATTTAACAGAATCGTCCGCAGTTTCCTTCTGAAGAAATAAAATTTACCATCAATCCCAGTTTTAGGCACACGGCAGGCCCAACGCGTCTTGGTGGCTTTCAGCTGTCGTCACCAGTAGCGAACACAAAACTCGTAGGCTCTGAAGGGCCTACCGGCGGCCTTGTTGCGGTTGTTTAGCGTATGATCTATCACTTGCAACTTGAAGCAGCCGTGTGGCTTCAGTATCGCCCCATAACGCGCCAAGATAACCGACACAACATACAAAACACGCCGCAACGCGCACTGGCCACTTCGGCTTGGCTTGGATTGGATTTAATCTCCGTGCAATAGTACACTTGATGCTTAAGAGATAGCGCCAAATGGCGCACGCTATCATCATCAGTGGCTGGAATGAGCAGACGACATTATTGCGGCAGTTTTCAGGGGTGCGATAATTACTCGAAGAAAACATTTTTTCGTATTTTTCTTGGGCGATGTGGGGGGTGCGAGAATTATGCAAGTAAATACGGTACGTAGTCATTGCAAGTACCGTAGCTTCCAATCATCAGTGTTCTCTGCTTCGTGGCAGGGACATAACTCAAACAGATGGGACATTTCCCAACTTCCAATTCTTACCAACATGCCCAAGCAACCAATCATTTCAGCTTCACTGTAATTCTAGTGAGCATTGACCATCATTTACACTTTTTATTAGAGGTTGTGATTACATTACATCGTGTTAATGTAAACAAAGTTAATAAGTGTATAAGTTCTCACAACTTCTGCTGAAAATAGTGTATCGCAAATAGAAATATGAGCTGACTATCTTAGCAATTCCCAGTGCAGTCAACCGGAGCGAGAGATAGTTGCAAAAGCAAATGTCGTATGCTGAGAACAGCAGTGAATTTATGGCATTTTATACGCTGAATCTTTCCCCTCAGGGAAGTGTTCTTTTATTTTGAGCATAATTCAGCCACAGACAATGTTCCATGCAAACTCTGCGAGCAGGCCGTTTGAGCAGAGTTCTTCAAAAATTGCACTCACATTGCGTTGTTTACGAAAGTAGGTGAAAGTTCCTCCATTACAGCGTCACTTGTGCTCGAAACTGCGTCACCCGCTAGCAGTGTTGTGAGCACCGGAAGTGACATGCAGCTACTGTTCTGTTCTTCCTGGGCTGTGCATTCTGAAATAGCAGGCGTTAATTAGGCGTTATTGGACAATAATGCTCGATGCTGGAGCACTCAGTGCTAAGAAAAACTTTGAAGCCGAGTAACCCTCCTGCAAAGTCTTATCTGAAACGTCGTGCTTTGTGCACCTAAACTTGGCATTAACACCTTCAAAGTAAAGTGATGACAGTGTAGAGCTTTAGCACAACTAGCAGAAGACTGAGCATTGTATAAACCCCTTGCACGTTGACAGTGCGGAATGAGGAGACTGACGACTCGTTCTTAACAAAGATAGGTCCACCTTAACAAATGTCAGCAAGTCTAATACATCGATTACTATTAAAGGGAGACTTGGCTCTTGAGACCTGAAAATTTGCTCAAAAATCAATTTTCAAGTGTCATTTTTGTATTATTTCTACCATCGCGTATTTGTCTGCAAATTTTAGTTGCAAAATGCCACATATTAGCAGCGTAACAGTAAATTAAAGTTGTGTTGGCACACCCCCAGGCCTTTAAATTGAGGACAAATCGCACTTATTTCGGCTGCCTGTAACTCTTAAGCGGCCCGCTTGAACGCGGCCATTTTGGTATCGTTGAAAAACTCTCGCATTTTCCTTTTTTTCTGGCTCAGTTGGGCAACACTGAGCTTGCTACCTCTTGAAATGAAAAAAAAAAACGCGTAAAACGTTGTCATTGGCCACTTGAGATCACATGGCTAAAATGGCGCCGTCTGATTGGCTTAGGGCGTTTGCTTTGAAAACTTGGCTATTTGAGGCGTCATTTTGACTTGGGTTATGGTGATTAGACGAACATGTCTGGAGGACCGAAAAAGCATTATTTGGTGTATCCATTCGACTGAAGGCGAGCCAAAATGAAAAAAAAAACGTGCTAACGGCACATCACGGGTTGTCACGACCGATCAGTAAGCGGCCGTCTTTGCTTCGGCGCCCGATAAGAGCGATAGAGGTGATACCGGTTCGCTCCACAAAAGCACTACAACCAACGAGCAGGCGACTCACGTTGTCAGGGCATCCGATATCGTCAGCGCAGGTGATAACGGTCCGCAAGATGCGGGCATGCCATCGCGCGGCTCTACAAGTGATCAGCAAGCGATCCCCAGCGATGGAGCTGCTAGCAATCCGCCCAAAAATGACGGCATTCTTCGCGCCCTCTCTAGCCGTGTACAAGTTGACCCTAGAGCTGTGACGAGCAGCAAAATAGTGCGAGCGCTCATGAGCAGGACATTCTTTATAGGCTTGAGTTGACAACGGCAACAACGCGAAAGACTGCAGTTTTCACCGGTGCAAGCAACGCGTCATCGGCCTCCGCCGCAGACCCCACAGCTCCGTATGTGATGATTGACACGGAGGTCCTGAATGAGCGGTTCCTTGCTTCCCTACTCTGCAGATTATGTGGCGGGTGCACAAAATTAGTCACGAGTGACCGTGACTATGGCCTTGCTAAAAAATGATAGTGAAGTACGACTGTTGTAGCGAAGTCACGATGGCATGGAACTCGCACCAAGTCAATGGTGATAAGTCCTGCAATGCATTTGTGGTAAACATTTTATCCACGCGTGCGATGCTCTGCAGTGGAAATGGCCAGACAGCCATGAACGATACTTTCGCGGCGATGGGACTGTCGCGGCGGGGGCTGCACAATAAGACGTTTCAGCGGCACTTGAAACAAACCTTAGAACTGGCTGCCACCAGAGCTGCCGCGACCGTTATGACTTGGTGCGCGAGTGAAGTAAAGGAGTTACACGATAAAATGTGTTTTGGGCGTAAAAAGAACATTGCCGTGTGCTATGATGGCACTTGGTTGACGAGAGGGCATTCCTCTCACACTGGTATTGGAACGGTTGTCGAACTGTTTACTGGATACGTGATTGACTACCATGTGATGTCCAGCTTTTGTTTGGGTTGTGAAAACGGCCCCAAGCTAGGCAGTGAGGGCTATGATATCTGGAAGTCAAGCCACCAGTGCCAGAAAAATTCAAGCTGCAAGTCTGGCCGACTGGAGGTATAGCCGACAAAATTTTGTTCGAACGATACTTCAGCGGCATGACCTTCGTCACACTACGGTGTTGTGCGATGCTGACAGCCGCACATACAACGCCATAAAAGTGAAAATTTATGGCTACTTTGAAGTGGAGAAGGAAGATTGCGTAAATCACGTCAAGAAACGTATGGGTACTGCACTACAAAACTTAGTGCAACAACAACACAAGGGGGAAGGCAAACGAAGCCTTGGTGGCAAAGGGAGATTGACTGCCGAACTGATCGACAAGTTGGCTGTCTACTATGGGCGAGCACTAAAATCACACATAGATGATGTTGAAGCCATAAGCCGGGCAGTGATGGCAACACTTAATCACGTCACCTCTACCGACAGTTGCCCGAACCACCAACTGTGCACAACTGGTGAGCAATCTTGATGCCGCCACAACGCAGCAAAGGCTAAAGGGGAGCCAGAGCCCAAGCACAAATATAATTTGCCTAGTAATGTGGCTGCAGCTTTCTTGCCGGTTTACCAGCGATTGTCGGAGGGGAGACTGTTGCAAAGATGCCTCAGGAGAAAGACCCAGAACTCAAATGAGTCTTTACACTCAGTAATCTGGAGCCTACTGGCAAAAAGCAGCACTGGTCGTTGTTTGCAGTACAGGCAGCTGTAGCGGAGGCTGTGCTGCATATTAATGCTGGTAATGAGCATTCTGCTACGGCCTTGCTAGTAGAATTGAATGTGGACACAACACCGACTGGGTCCAACAGGGCAAGGGAAAAGGACCTGTGGCGTAGCACAAGTTCTGCTAAAAAAAGAGCAGCATCACTTGGCCTTACTAAGGCAGTGATTAAAAGGCACCATGACAAAATTCATCCTTATTACTTTCTGGATCATTTTGAGATACTTTTTCTTCGGAAGGAGAGTGCGTAAATAATTGTTTTTTACCTGTTTCTCCAAAGTGGCACTTCTGATGATGTCATAATGGAACAACAATATCTCTGGTTCTACTCAACCAGTCTAAACATTTCTTTTTTGTCAGAAAAGTGTACAAGTGCAGTAGGGCTAGTATAAAGCTACATATCATTAACAAAAGTTTATAAAAACAATCATTTTAGAAGGTATTATTGGGTTTTAGAAGTAAATTTTGAGATGCCCTAATTTAATTCATATTTGTTGTAAAATATTCATTCTTGCCTGATTGAATCCGTGTATCATCCTTTATCACTGCAATGTTGAAGTAGTTTGTATAATCATTTTTTTTTGTCTGGAAATCTTTTTTGTTTTTTTTTTTCTCAAAACTGTTTTTGATGATCATGTAGTTTTGGGGTGACAATATCTCCGGTCATACTTATCCTATGGCATTGATTCTTGTTTTGTTAGAAAAGGGGACAAATGGGGACTGCGGCAGGCCTAAAATTTGAACAAATAACACGATACATGTTTTCAAAAGGTAATAATTGCTCCAATGGGTTACTGAAGCCTTTTGCTTGCAAATGTTTGACATGCTGAAACTTTGGCACAAATCACTCTAGAATATTCATTCTTGTACCACTTCAAGCTCTGACAACACAAGATCATTTTCATAAACCAGTGTCTTTGATCACAACCAGCATTAAAGAGAAACTTTAACTCCCAATTAGCCAATTAAAAACACAAATTTCTTGATATTTTGAAAAGTACTTGTTGAAGAGAAAAATTAATCGCATATTTGAAATCAGCATGTCAAAATGCATAAAGCATGCAAGTTTGATAACAATGTGCCCATAAATAAACAGTTTTTTTTAAGTGGGGTGTCCCCCATAAGGCAACCATACACCACATGAGTTTATAACAAGCCGTAGTATGCAATTAGATTTACCCATGGAAAACGATAACTCGTGAAACTAATTCAATCTGCGCTGTACAAAAGGCTTCCAATAGGATGCATGGGGAAGAGCATTTCTTTGTTACTGTTCCGGTTAAAGACATTTTCACACAACACATACCATGGCATGACGGCGTGCAGGCGGTCGGGCTCTGTAGGGCGTACGAGGAGTTTTCAGGAACTCTGCAGGCACGCAAAGCGCAATTATCAGATGTGTAGTATCAAGGTCAATTCAAGTAGGATCATGCAAATGGTTTTATGGATGCAACACTTTTTAGAAGAGGAAATTATGATGCGACTGATATGCTAATACAGTCATTTGCTGACACATGCGGCATGCATAGTGATAAGTTTGGCCAGAATAGCGTCACAGAAGAATGTGAAGCGAAAATTGAAAATACGCCAGTCCGAGAGCTGGAACAAAACACCTGTCATTCGTACAGGCAATGGTGTCAGGCTGTAGTGGTATTTATAGAGGCAGCATGCTTGCATGGCAACAATATTATATTAACTGTAAAAAGAACCAGGCACTATAACGTTACAGCGACATCACAGCCTCTATTACGACGACAATTTCATGAATGGAAGAATAGCTGATACTTAAGCTTCAACACAGTTCAACCATTGCGGCTTTTGCAATCTCGTGAACGTTCGACTAACCCTGCATCATTGTCCTGAGTGCCCGCTGGTTCATCCATGATCATGCAGCTCCTACTGGGTTTGCCTTCAAATGCCTGGCTGCTGTCGACAGGATGTTGCAAGCCAGGGCTTCTTTCTTTGTTCATGTCTGTGTGCGAATAAATACAGATGGTTGTTCGGCACTCAACGGAAATGTCTCAGTTTTTTTTTTTCAATAACTAGTCAGGCACATTCAAAGTGACGGGCATAGACGCTCTCTTCCATAACGGCTGAACTGCCTTGCATACACACCGCAGATGGTAGGTGCTTCATTGTCCAAGTCGGAGACATGACTTCGGTCATCTTCAGTGCTGCCAGGACTCCTACAGACACGCAAGCGTACAATTTTTTGTCAGTAAAGCTCCAGCAGTACATGCAAGCGAAACACTTTTGTGAAATAAAGAAAAAATTTTCGAAGGTACCATATTTACTCGATTCTACCACGCCCTCGATTGTAACGCGCACTTGAATTTCACGACGAAAAAAAAAAAGTAAGACATCGATTGCAACACGCACCCATTTTTCTCGCTGGCCCGCACGATCACATTACTCGAAAAAACGACTCCTTTCGGGAGCGTCTTTCATTTAAATATGAGGTACGGGGGAAGCTTGTGCCCCTCTGACGTGTAACAGAGCATTGCCGTTACTAGTTTTACCGCGAACCGATGTCAGCACGCGAACTTGCTTTGCCCCCTTCTTCGCGACAGTTGTGGTGCCAGGCATGTCGAAGTAAAGAGGCGTCTGATCGGCATTCCCTGTTTGCCTAAGCAGGTAGCCGTTGTTGTGCCGCGCAAGTTTTTTTTGGACGAACCTCTGAAAACTGTGAAGCTTTTTATTGTACTCCTCCACAAAACTTTTTGCATATGCCCGTTCCCCTTCGGAGGGAAAAGCCTTTTCTCTTTATAAAGTTCGTTAGCCAGCACCTGCTGCTCGCTTTAAACTGGCTCCGCATTAGACCTTTTTCTAAGGATAATTGCATACCCCGCACTTGGAGCAGTTCTGTCGCCACGGGCCGCTGTGCCGCTCGCTGCTCAAGCACATACTTGCCGAGCAGCTCTTCAATTTGCGGAAACCGTCCCTGCTGTGGTCCACTGAAGCATTTGCGTGAAGCTTTGCTGTCGACAATCTTCTGCTTTTGTTTCCGCCAGTCCCACGCGCACGTTTCGGGAACTCCAAACGACCGCGATGCGGCCCGATTTCCGTCAGTTTCTGCACATGCGATGACTTTCCTTTCAAAAGCGGCAACGTGGTGCACTCGAGTTTTTGGAGTCAACCCTTCCATGCCATCGACGCTAATGCAGACTGACTGGTGGTTCGTGAGGAAAAGAAAGAAGGCACCTAATTTCTGTCTGCCTACAGGCGACACGGCGCAGTGCCTTTGCTAATTCACTACAAGATGACGAACTCCTGAGCACACGTACCAAGTGCCGCACATGGGAAACACATAAGCAGAAATGGACATCGCGCCATGCTGACGCACGTAGGGGGCGGCCATTTTGGATATGCCGATGGCAATAGAATGACCGTATTCATTTTTTTTTCGTACTCGATTCTAAGCGCATGCGATTTATGAACTCGCTTATGAACGGAAAAAAGGTGCGCGTTAGATTTGAGTAATTACGGTAAGCTTACAAGAGCTCGGTTTTAAGAGCTGGTCCTTAATTTATACTGACAACAAAGAAACCTAAGAAATATTTATCTGAACGGGAATATTGAAGACGAGAAACCTCCGTCAAAACTGACAAGTGCAGGCTACTGGAAAAATTGAAAAAAATAAGCTCTTACAAAAGCACATGCACTGGCGATGCCTTGTGGCAGCTGTGGCACAAGGACTATACAGTAAAACTTCATTATAACAAAGTGGGACATAACAAACTATTGGATATAACGATGCAATAGTGATTCCCCTTGAAATTTCCATAGATGCCAACGTATTTAAAACCTCGTTATAACGAAGAAAAAATTTCTACACAATGGTTATAACAAATCATTCCTCGTTCACAATGAGCATTCACTGATCCTTTTGGTATACGTCGATTGTCAATATCTTAAAACGTGCGACGATTTAACTCTCATCACGGCCGCGGTAATTCAAAACTCGCGCCTTGGGCTTTCAAGGAGCCGCTTGCCAACACGCGTGTAGGAACACCACTGGAACTAATGGACTCGCCCGCGCAGCAACTCGCGCAAGCATGCGTGTCAGCCGGCCTCCCCTCTCTTGTAGAACTTGTTGACCTACCCGCCCATCTGACCTCGCTTTTGGCAGGCTCCGCTCCGGGATGGCGGAGATTAAGGCTTTGTTCATTGTCATTTGCTACGGAAGAGCAGCACCACCTGACTTATGGGGCATGCATAGTTATAAGTTTGGCCAGATTAACGGTCACAGGACAATGTGAAGCGAAAATTGAAAGAACGCGACAGTCTGAGTGCTGGAACAAATGCCAGTCATTCCTACAGGCAGTGGTGTGAAGCTGGTGTGGTATTTTTAAGGATAGCACGCTAGCATGGTGTCAATATTATAGTACCTGTAGAAATAACCAGTTGGTATCACGTCGCAAGCGACATCACAGCTTCTATTTCGAAGATAGTTTCATGAATGGAAGAATAGGTGATACTTATGCTTTAGCACAGTACAGCCTTTGTGGTCTGTGCAATCTCTCGAACCACAGACTAACCCTGCATCATTGCCCAGATCACCCACTGCTTCGTCCATGGTCATGCGGCTACCACTGGGCTTGGCATCGAAGGCCTGGCTGCTGTCGACACGATGTTGCAAGGCAGGGCTTCTGTTCTTGCCGTCTGTGTGCAAACAAATACAGATGGTCGTTCGGCACTGAAATGAAACATTTCAGTTTTTCTAATTCTTTTTCAAAAACTGGTCAGGCGCATTCTAAGTTAATAGGCATTCTTTACCATATAGCAGCTGAACTACTTTGCATACGTACCAAAGATGACAGGGGCTTCGTTGTCTGGATCGCACAAATTGTCATTTCTGTCATCACCAGTGCTGCCAGGACTCCTACAGACACGCAAGTGTACCACTATTATCGGTCAGTAAAGCTCCAGTAAAACGTGCAAATGAAACAATTTGGTGAAATAAGATAGACAACAAAATTTGTAGACAAACCAAATAGACAACAATATTACAATAAACAGACAACTAAATAGACAACAGTACCTCGGTTTCAAAGGCTAGTCTGATTTATACTGACAGCAAAGGAACCGAAGAAATATTAGTCTGAACGGGAATATTTGAGACGAGAAACCTATGTCAGATTCGATGTGTGCAGGCCACTAGAAAACGTGAAAAAATAGCAAGCTCTTACAAAGGCACATGCACTGGCGATGCCTTGTGGCAGCTGCGGCACAAGGCCTACAACAGGGACAGCAAAAACAACAGGTTCCCGAACCAGCACAAAATGTGGCATTTTCTATGTCCAGTGCCACATTCCGCTACCACTGTTAGGTGTTCCGTGGTTGCTCTTACATTACGTAGGCATTGCAAATAGCGTAGCTTTCAATCATCAGTGCTTTCTGCTTCGTGGCAAGGAGATAACTCAAACAGATGGGATAGTTCCCAACTTCCAATTCATACCAACATGTCTAAACAACCAATCATTTTAGCTTCACTGTATTTCTAATGAGCATTTACCATTATTTACACTTTTTTTAGAGGCTGTGATGACATTACGTTATGTTAATTTAAACAAAGTTACAAAGTGTATAAGGTCTGAGAACTGCTGAAAATTGCGTATCAGAAATATGAATACGCGCTCTCATGTAAGCGATTGCCAATGCAGTCAACCGGAGCACGAGATAGTTGCTAAAACAAATGTCATATGCTGGGAACAGTAGTGAATTTATCGTATTATATACGCTGAATCTTTCCCCTCGAGGAAGTGTTCTTTCATTTTGAGCATAATTCAGCCACAGACAATGTTCCATGCAAACTCTGCGAGCAGGCCGTTTGAGCAGAGTTCTTCAAAAATTGCACTCACATTGCGTTGTTTACGAAAGTAGGTGAAAGTTCCTCCATTACAGCGTCACTGGTGCTCGAAACTGCGTCACCCGCTAGCAGTGTTGTGAGCACCGGAAGTGACATGCAGCTACTGTTCTGTTCTTCCTGGGCTGTGCATTCTGAAATAGCAGGCGTTAATTAGGCGTTATTGGACAATAATGCTAGATGCTGGAGCATTCAGTGCTAAGAAAAAGTTTGAAGCCGAGTAACCCTCTTGCAATGATTTATCTGGAACATCGTGCTTTGTACCCCTAAACTTGGCATTAACAACTTCAAAGAGTAAAGTCATGTCAGTGAAGAGCTTTAGCACTACTTGCAGAAAAGCGAGCAATGTATAAATTCTTGGCACAAAGACAAGGCCGTATGACCAAGCGATATACAAATCCTTGGCACGTTGACAAGGCAGAATGACGAGACTGACAACTAATCCTCGACAAAGATAGGTTTGCCGAAAGATAGGTCCGTGGGCAATTCTGATACCCCAATTACTGTTAAAACAACCATGCATCGCACGAGGTTATAATGACCCGTATTATGCAATTAGATCTGCTTCTAAAAAACAATAATCAATGACGCTAATTCAATCTGCACTGTAGAAAAGACTTCCAATGTGGTGCATGCGTAAGAGCATTTGTACCTTACTGTTCCAGTCAAAGGCGTTTTCACACATACCATGGTATGAAGGAATGCATGCGGTCGGGATCTGTAGGGCGTACGAAGCATCTTCGGGAACCCTGCAGGCAAGGGAAGGCCAATGGTGAGATGTGTAGTATCAAAGCCAATTCAAGTAGGATATGCAAATGGTTTTATGGATGCAACACTTCTTAGAAGAGGAAATTATGACGCGACTGATACGCCAATACAGTCATTTACTGACTTATGGGGCATGCATAGTGATATGTTTGGCCAGATTAACAGTCACAGGACAACATGAAGTGAAAATTGAAAGTACGCCACAATCAGAGTGCTGGAACAAAGTGCCAGTCATTCCTAAAGACAGTGGTGTGAAACTGGTGTGGAATTTCAGGGTAGCATGCTAGCATGGCATCAATATTGTATTAAGCGTAGAAAGAACCATTCGGTGTCACGTTACAAGCGACGTCACAGCCTCTATAAAAAAGACAACTTCATGAATGAGAGAATAGCCGATACTTATGCTTCAACACAGTACAGCCTTTGTGGTCTTTGCAATCTCGTAAACGTTCGACTAACCCTGCATCATTGCCCAGAGTGCTCGCTGGTTCATCCTTGGTTGTGCAGCTCTCACTGCGCTTCGCTTCAAAGGCCTGACTGCTGTCGACAGGATGTTGAAAGCCAGGGCTTCCTTCTTTGTTCATATCTGTGTGCAAATAAATACAGATGGTTGTTCGGCACTGAGCAGAAATGTGTTTTTTTTTTTAATCTGGTTATGCGCATTCAAAGTGACGTGCAAAGACATTCAAAGTGACTCTCTACGATAGCAGCTAGAATACCTGGCATACATACCGCAGATAGTAAGTGCTTCATTGTCTGGGTCGCACTCGTTGTGACTTCGGTCATCCTTAGTGCTGCCAGGACTCCTACAGACACGTAAGCGCACTACTATTATCGGTCAGTAAAGCTATGGCAAAAACGTGCAAATGAAACACTTTTGCAACAAAAATAAGACGACCAAATTTTCGAAGTTAAGCTAACAGGAGCTGGGTTTTAAGGGCTAGACTAATTTATACTGACAACAAAGAAGCCCAAGAAATATTTATCTGAACGGGAATATTTGAGACGACAAGCCTCCATCAAAACTGACGTGTGGGCGACTGGAAAACTTGAAAAAAGAATAGCCAGCGCTTACAGAGGTGCATGCACTGGTGGCGCTTTGTGGCAGCTGCGGCACAAGGCCTATAACAGAGACAGCACAAACGACAGGTTCCTGTACTAACATAGCATGTGGCAATTAGTATGTCCAGCGCCACATGCCGCTACCCCTATTATGTGCTCCGTGGTCGCCCTGACATTACGTAGTCATCGTAAGTAGTGTAGCTTCTAATCATCAGTGTTTATTGATTAGTAGCAGGAAGACAACTTAACCAGACGGGACAGTGCCTAACTTCCAATTCATGCTTCATTTTTACTGGAGTGAAATATATATGCACGTGACATTGAAGTGCACCTCAGTCATTTGAGAAATTGGGGATGGCTAAGGAAGTTCAATTAGCGAGCCAGCTAGTATCCGGAGGAAGGAATACCTTGCACGGGTGAACTATCGGTTGCTACATCTCGCTATGCATATTGCTGCAGGTATCGTTATGGTTGTGGATAGTCTTGCAACTCCACGGTCAGCAAGCGTTAGGCGGTGGCATTCAATCATCTTGAAGTTTGTGCGGCGCTCAAGAGACCGTTCAGTTTATTTCTCGTGAGGCACTGGTGGGCAAATTTAGTGAACAAGTGCCTTCAGAAGACCTTGGATACCATGGTCAGTGCTAGCCACCATTCATTCGACATTATCTGGTGTTGGCATTATGCAAAAAATTACAGCGCACGAAATCACTGGTCCTTGCAATTATAGTCATGTTTTGCATGTAGCAAAAGAAGAGTTAAAATAATCACCACTGAAATGCATGCTACGTGGCACCAGGCAGCGTTCAAAAGTAGTGCACCACATCGTCGCCATGGTTACAAGTGACGCTGGCCAACATTACAGTAAAATCTCGGTAGATTAAACACCATTTTAACAAACTTTTCAGATTAACGAACTTTTAGAAATCCTACGCAGACTGCTCATAATTTCAATGTAAAATTCTTTCGCTACTACGTACTTCAGAACACGGAACTTTTCAGAATAACGAGCACTAATTTACTTCTGCATTATATTAACGCCTGAGTACTACAAACTCGTGTTTTGAAATCCGTCACGGCCACCAGAGCGGTATCCAAGCAGACGGCACAGCGAACAAACGCCTTGCTTCTCGGAATAGGCCTGACAGTGTGAAGCAAAAAAAACTAAAAAACGACTTTCTCTTTATATAAACGCTGACGCTGCGGGTTTACAAGCACAGAAGCGACGGCAACACGAGAGGGCAAGGTCAGCGAGGCAGACGGCAGAGTGGGAGTTGGGGAGCACGAAACATGAACGCGGAAAACCTGACACGGCGAGGGAGCAGAAAACGAAATGCGAGGAATTTTTTTTTTTTCAGCTTTCTTTTCTTCGGAAGAGACGGTTACAACCTCGACGCTTCTGGTTTTTCTTATTTTCGTCACTTCTACATGTCATCTAGGATGCCGAAAAGGTACAGGCAGGTATAGCTGTTCTCTGAGGAGGCCTCGTCAGTCGTGTTCATCTTTTCGGTAATTACATATCGCGTTTGCAAAGCACGTCAGCATTCACACTGCTGTTCTACTACAATGAGTTCATCTCTGCTTGCGACGAAGAAGCGGAAGAAGTTTTGGCTAAGGAGAAAGTAAAGAATGTGGATGAGGTGGAGGTCTTCGTGCTGCACGCATAAAAAAAACTCAGACTTTTTCAAAGAATTGTGCATTTTTTGGTGTTCACTTGTGCATTTGTTTTTTATCGTGAAAAACGAGTTCAAGGAACCACCGTTGTAAAGGTAAGTCATTTTTGTCGGTGGAAAATAAGTACTTATGGCTAATTTTGGGGCTTTTGCTATAACGACCTTTCAAGTTAGCGAACAAATTGCTGAGGTCCCCTGAAGTTCTTTATACCGAAATTTCACTGTACTAGGATTCTACGTACTCAATACCCAGTAAAAAAAAGCAACGGAATGGCCGCAGCGTAGCTAGATTGATGGATCGGTTCGCGCGTGCTGCAAATGTGGTGTTTGGCCTATACCTCCAGACTGGCGGTAAGTACTACGTCGCAGCCTAAATTTCGCATACATTTTATAAAAAGTTCCCAAAACAAATCCTGTGGCTGGCTTCATAGAAGTGATTGCGCAAAGGCAGGCACACGGTGAAAGGCAGGCCCATTTAGGTCTTAAAAACTCGTCAAAATACAGGCTCACCTGTTGCCAGGTCTGTCCCCAGTATGCGTGTGTTGATGCAGGATAAGCTGCTCTGGTTTCCCAATTTCTCCACTGGACGTTTGGTATTCGAAGGGCGTCTTGGCCTTATGCATTCGGCGGTGTCTCGTGAGGAAATTGAAATACATGAAGGATTTGCAACACGTCTCACACTTGAAGTGGTACCCCGAGGAGTCCTGTGAGCGATCATTGTCCCTGCCGAGAACCGAGTAATCCAGATGGTTACATTTGTTGTGTCCGGTAGCATTCCTACAAATCGCCAAACGAACGAATCTAAGCTCAGTACTGGCTACTCTTACGTTAACAGAGCAGCACGTTTGTAGCAGTATAAGCCTTGAGTAACTAATAAAAGGTTCTACCAGAAAAGCGCTTTGGTTCACTGCATTGGAGAGAAACAGCTCAAAAGAAACATGAAGCGAAGGACACACACACCAGCGCTGACTTTCAACTTCGCTTTATTAATGAAACCACGCTATAGATACCTGCGCAGTTGAAACGAAAAGAAACAAAAATAACAGTCGACAATACTTGAAATATCAAAATCACCCTCAAAAACTTGCTCATTGCACATGCACTCAACTCGATAAAACCCAAACCTCATTTTCCAAGAGGACAAATAAAGCCCTTTTATCTTCAGGGACACATCTGTTAACGTGTCGGATAATTACATTGTGTTTTTATCAGGTTGACTGCACACCCAATGAGCATGTTTTTTATGACAATGTTGATCTATTTTCAAGAGTCATTCTTGTTTCTTTTATTTTCCATCAGAGAGGTATATAGTGGGTGCTTTCACAAATAAACTGTTGCCAGTCAGCGTTGTTATATGTGTCCTTTGCCTGCTGTTTCCCTCCAACAGGTCGTACCAACATGCCCAAGAAACCAACTATTCTTCTAACTTCACTGTAATTCTGGTGAATGTTGAATGTTATTTACACTTTTTCTCAGAGGTTGCTATGTCTTCACATCCTGTTAATTTGAACAAAACTAATAGGCTTATAAGTTCCGACATCTACAGCTGAAAATTGTGAATCACAAATACGAATAATCTGCTCACTTGTTAACGATTGCCACTGCAATCGGAACGGGAGATCATCGTTAAAGCAAATGTCGCATGATGAAAACAGGAGTGAATTTATCACATTTTATACAGAGAATCATTCCTCTCGTGCAGATGTCCTTTCATTTCTGGCATGACTCAGTCACAGACAACGTTCGTGGAAACTTGGCGAGCAGCTTTTTGAGCCCAACTTTTCAAAAGTTGAACTCACGATGCGTTGTTTTTTGAAGTAGGTGAAACTTCCTCCATTGCAGCGTGACTTCTGCTTGAAACTGCATCACCGGCTTGAGGTGCTGCGAATGCCTGAAGTGACGCGCAGCTACTCTCTTGTCCTGCCAAGTATGTGCAATCTGAAATACGATGTGTTGATTGGCTGTTGTTGGACAACAATGCTCGATGCTGGAGCACTCAGTGATAAAAAAAAGTTTGAAGCCGAGTAACCCTCCTGCAATGTCTCATCTGAATCGTCATGCTTAGTGCGCCTATGGATTGATATGTGGAGTTTAACGTCCCAAAACCACCATATGATTACGAGAGACGTCGTAGTGGAGGGCTCCGGAAATTTCGACCCCCTGGGGTTCTTTAACGTACACCCAAATCTGAGCACACGGGCCTACATTTCCTCCTCCATCGGAAATGCAGCCGCCGCAGCCGGGATACGAACCCACGACCTGCGGGTCAGCAGCCGAGTACCTTAGCCACTAGACCACCGCGGCGGGGCTGCTTTGTGCGCCTAAACTTGGCATTAACACCTTCAAAGTGTAAAGTGATGTCAGTGAAGAGATTTAGCACAACTAGCAGAAGACTGAGCAATGTATAAATCCTTGGCACGTTGACAAGGCAGAATGACGGGACTGACAACTCATCTTTGAAGATAGGTCCGCCTTAAACCTCTGCAGGTCTAATGCCCAATAAGTCTTAAAGCAACCATGCAATTAATGAGGTTGTCACGAGCCACATTATACAATTATATTTGCCCCTGGATAACGATTATGCTTGACGCTCGTTCAATCTGCGCTGTACAAAAGGCCTCCTAATATGTGCATGGGAAAGAGCACTTGTACTCTTGCAGCCAAAGGCATTTCAACACATACCCTGGTATGAAGGCATGCTGGCGGTCAGGCTTTGTAGAGCGTACAAAGAGTTTTCAGGAACCCTGCAGGCATGCAAAGCGCAACGGTCAGATGTGTAGTATCAAGGTCGATTCAAGTCGAATTATGATTTTATGCATGCAACACTTTATTGAAACGAAATGACGCGACTAATACGGCACTACAGTCCTTTACTGACTTATGTGGCATGCATAGTGATAAGTTTGGCCAGAATAATGTCGTCACACTACGATGTGATGTGAAAATCGCGAGTCCGAGAGTTGGAACAAAGTGCCAGTCATTCCTACAGGCAGTGGTGTCAAGCTGGTGTGGTATTTTTAAGGGTAGCATGCTACCATGGTGTCAATATTAAGTGTAAGATGAACCAGTCGCTATCACGTTACAGTGACATCACAGCCTCTATTACGACGACAATTTCATGAATGGAAGAATAGCTGATACTTATGCTTCAACACAGTATGGCCTTTGTGGCCTTTGCGATCCCGTGAGGATTCGACTAACCCTGCATCAATGTCCAGACTGCCCGCTGGTTCATCCATGGTTATGCGGCTCTCACTGGGCTTGCCTTCAAATTCCTGGCTTGCCTGGCTGCTGTCGACAGGATGTTGCAAGGCAGGGCTTCCGTTCTTGCTGTCTGTGTGCGAACAAATACAGATGGTTGTTCGGCGCTGAACAGAAATGATCCAGTTTGTTTGTTTTTTTCAGAAACTGGTCAGGCGAACTTTAAGTGACATGCATAGGCACTCTCTACCATATAGCAGCTGAACTACCTCATATACGTACCGCAGATGACAAGGGCTTCGTTGTCCGGGTCGCACAAATTGTCACCTTTGTCATCCTCAGTGGTGCCAGGACTCCTACAGACATGCAAGCATACTACTATTATCGGCCACTAAAGCTCCAGTAAAACGTGCAAATGAAACACGTATGTGAAATAAAGTAGACAACAAGATTTTTGAAGTCAAGTTTACCGTACCTCGGTTTCAAAAGCTTGTCCTTTATTTATACTGACAGCAACGAAACCGAAGAAATATTATTCTGAACGGGAATATTTGAGACAAGAAACCTCTGTCAGAACCGAGGTGTGCAGGCCACTGAAAAACGTGAAAAAGTAGCAAGCTCTTACGAAGGCACATGCACTGGTGGCACCTTGTGGCAGCTGTGGCACAAAACCTATAACAAGGGCAGCACAAACGACTGGTTCAGTACCAACAGAGAATGCAGCAATTTCTATGTGCAGTGCCACATGCCACTAGACTGTTAGGCACTCAGTGGTTCTCCCGGAATTACATAGTCGTTGCAAGTAACATAGTTTTAAATCATCAGTGTTTCCTGCTTCGTGGCAGGGAGACAACTTGTGGGATGCCGTTTCGAGAGAAGGATGCATCCCAGCATAAAAGAAATATTTATTAACTAGATAGCTGCAGCGGTACAAGCATGCCAGCGCTGTGCTCGGAAGACTAGGTAAACAAAGAGAGCACTGAGCTTGGGTTATAATTTATAGCCAGCAGTGATGATGTAAGCCGCTGGCTAAACTGCGGTGGCACTGTGTTTTATTAGAAACGTGTTGCACCAAGTGGCCGTGTCACCCCGGGCTAATCAGCGACGAGATGGAAGCTGCGCAGGTAAGTACGCAGTCGTAGCCACAAGTTCTAACAGTCTCCGACTTCCAATTCATACTTTCTTTTCAATGGACTGTAATCTACATGCACGCGACATTCTATGGTATCTCAGTGATTTGAGAAATTGGGAATGAATAAAGAAGCGCAATTAGCGAGGCAGCCAGTATCGGGAGGAAGAAATACTTATGCATGAATGAACCATCAGCCACTACATGCTGCTATAGACTTTATGCAAAATTGCTGCCATCTGTCGGCTGCGGCGCACACACTGCTATTTCGAAGGCTCCACGCAGCACAGTACACACAGGTCCGCGTGTGTTTATGTAAGGCGTTTCAACGGGAGCCGTGTATTGGCCGACAATCGCAATGCCGGCATATTGCTGCGTCTCTTGCAGCACACAGAGAGGAACTCAGAATGCTGAAGGAAAAAAGATATCGCAAACTTTGTCCCTTGTTTTTTTTTTTTCTTTCCAGCTGAAGGCATTTCCAGCATGAGCTCCAGCTACTGCTCCCGAAATATGTGTTTCTGTTCTCCTTTCTATGCAAGTAAGATATGTAATAGCAGTTTTACTTGGGCTCCCACAAATTGCTGCATGCCTAATCAAGGCAGTTTTTGCAGTGTTCTCCCTAGCAGCTGTTTAGTAAGTGAGGATGGCTCGTGTGCTTTACGCAGAAGCCACCTCTACATAACTAGCTTTACAGCGATAAACTGCATGTGCCTGCATTTTGTTACATGTGTCGAGCACATCCAATGCTTGAAAAGTTTGCGCAGTCTTGAGCAAAATGGCTGCTTGTAACAATCCGGAAGAGAGAACGAAACAGCACGAAACAAGGACGCTTTAGCACTGTTGTTCCCTTCTTACAATGAACCAATGACGCGCACTTACTTCTAATTCAGCGTGTACCATTACCCAAATGTAATAAACAAAACACATTCAAGGAAATGTAAGCACATGCAATTAGCTGCGATGAAATTCGTTGCAGGAAGGTGTTTTTAGCATGAAACATATGAGTCGCTTTCACTTGGTAAATGGTTCCTAGCGAAAACGTTGCAAAACCTGCCTTGCTTCAGAAGTGTGGCAATTTTGGGAACACGAATACAAAAGCTATTGCACGTCTTAGTTACATAGAAAGGAGAATGCAAGAATGTATTTCGGGAGAAGTTGCTGAAGCTCATGCTGGAAACACCATCAGCTTGGAAAAAAGAAAAAACAAGGGACAAAGCTTACGACTTACCTTTTTTTTTTTTTTTTTGCTTCAGCATTCCGAGTTCCTCTCTGTGTGCTACAAGAGAAGCAGCAATATACGGCATTGCGATTATCAGCCAATACACGCCTCACGTATACCTCTTTGTATACGTAAGGCGTACCGCCTGTTGCGGAGCCTCTAACATGATGGCTATGCACACAACGGCTGACAGATGGCAGCAATTTTGAATAAGATCTATAGCATATTGCTGTAGGTATCGCTATTACTGTGGGCAGTCGTCTTGCCACTCCACAGTTAGCAAGCGTAAGGCGGTGCCCTTCAATCATCTTGAAGTTTGTGCACCGATCATAAAAGAAATAAAAGCCAGTTCAGTATTTTCTCGTGAGGCACTGGCTGCCAAAATTAGTGAACAAGTGCCCTCAAGAAGACCTTGGGAACTATAGTCAGTGCTAGGTGCCAGTCATCCGACATTATCTGTTGTTGGAATTATGCAAGTAATCACGGCTCACGAAATCACTGGTCCTTGTAAACAACGTGATGTCTGTGTTGAGCGATTAGTCAAGATGATCACCATTGCAATGCTTGCCAGGTGGCACCATGCAGCTTTCAAAACGAGTGTGCCACGTTCTTCGCCGTGGTTACGAGTGGTTCTGGCTAACATTACTGGGATTCTGCGCAAAAAATACCCAGTAAAACAATCGACGGAATAGCTTTTGCGGAGCTAGATTGATAGATCAGCACGTGCGTGCTGCAAATGTGGTGGGTTTGGTTCCCACGTCTACACCGGCGGTGAGTGCTACAATACAACATAAATTTGGTAGACCTTTTATGAACAGTTCTAAAAAAATAACCCTGAGGCTAGCTTCACAGGAGTGATTGCGCAAAGGCAGGCGCACAAAATCTTGAGAGCGCTATAGCAAGGAACACTGCTGAAGCATTGATGAAACAAGCTGCCCATGTCGATCGCACGAAGGACGCATGCGATAACATCACTATGCGTGCGATGCCTACCGTCGATTGCTCATCAACCGCAAAGGAAGCCCTGTCTGCCTTTTTTTGGAAGCATCACTATGAAAGGCAGGCCCATTTAAGCCGTAGAAACTCGTCAAAATATAGGCTCACCTGTAGCTGTCTGCCAAAGCAACTGAGGATTCTTCCAAGCCGGCAGCGCTTAGTATATTAGAAGCTGAGTCTTCATCCTTGCCCTTGCTGGGCACTGCAAGCTCCGAAACAGTGTCTGCATTCTCAATCATCTGTGAAGGCCATGAAATAACCAAGTATCAATTAGCAAGCAGAGACATTGTTTCCCGGAGTTTTTCAAGCACACACTGCATGAAAGAAATATCGCATGCACAAAACAAGTTTAGCTCTGTCATGGTGCTAAAAAAAATATCAGGCTGCTCCGCTTGGTGGAAACAGATGAAACAGCAAAGCTCGCGGCGTGCAGTGGGCATAAAGAAAGTGGGTTGAATGAAATGGAAGAAAGTGGGAATGAAGAAGGCAGGGGCCTGAGCAGTAGTGGGCGTAGTGGGGAGTTGAGAAAGTAGTGAGCATGAGTATTGAGGAGTGGTGGCACGAGTGGCACATATTCGCAGTGGGAGTGAACCACTGTCTGTGGGTGAACCCCAATACGATCTACAATTTATGATGGTCCTTGTACATGAAAGCCTCAACCAAGAACAGCTTTGCTATTAAAAACAAGACAGTGTAGGCTTACGCCACAGGAGTAAACGAAAAAGACGCCTGATTAACAGTCGACGCCAGCAAGGAACCCGAGCTTTCGTTTCACGTGCCACCGCCAAGCGCCATCTTTATTTTCGTTCTTTTGCGGTCATACACACTCTGTTTTGCGTGCCATCCAAACGAGGGCACTACAACAGCAAGACAGCAGCACCACAATTTAATGTCCATATGGCTTTACCTCTACCCACTCAACATCAATAACTGATATTTAATGTCCATGAAACATGGTAAGAAAATTACCAGAAGGTGGCTTATATGACGAAAAGGAGGAAGTGATTATAAGAAACAGTGTAGTGTATCAAACCGGGCACCCGTGTGGTTTACAACCCTAGATTGGGAAAAAATGTTTGGGACGATAACTTCGTAAGGGTGCCATACAAGTCCTCATAACGAAGCATGTACTCCTGGGGCATTTTGCAGTGGAGTGCTTCTCATATCTTCAATGCTCCTTCTAAATTCTGCCCCATATGAGCTAGTGTTTTGACGGCTAGCTTCTAATTAGCTTGTTTAAACCCAACTCCCCGCTTATTTTCTACTTCCTATGACAACTTGACTTTGATAGGTGTGCTAACGCAAATTGGCTGTCTGCGCAGAAAGCCACAAGACAAAATGGCACATGCATCACGCATGCAGGAACTTATCGATGCGCAATTCTTTGTAGCTGATGATGAAAATATAAATGTCCAAGCTATCTTAATTGCCATAATTGCTCTTGTAATGGTTATGATTTCAGAAGTTTGCTGAATGAGTGCCGCCACTTCTGCGAATAATTGTTCTTTGCTGTGGCTCATTAGGTAGCATCAAATCAGGCAAAACGTTGAAACAGTTACCCGTACAATAGCTTATACAAAGCTTGGCTTGTGGCAAATGCTTCATCATGTCTATAGCACCATTCAATGTAAAAATTAAAGAACAAACAAATCGTCAATCCTGAGCGGTACATGCAGTGAACTCTCAGCGAGAGAGCAGTCTTTCTAGAGCCGATTGTAAACTATCTTGTGGCTTCTATTACAAGTACACTTGCAAGCTCTCCACTATGGCATATATCAAAATTGTTTAGTGGGCAAAGCTTCTCATGGCGTGGCTTGTGCGTTTGGACAGCCAAGGAGCCGAGTGACAAGAACAGAGTACTGCTCTCAAACAAGTCACAACACTTAATTGCCTGCGGCAACATGAAAAACACAGTACAGAGCCCATTCGCAAGTTCTGTTGACTGTTATGACTGTCATTTTTTTCAAAGAGTAGCGGCGCGGCAGCGATGCTACAGAGGTATGTTCGCTTTTTTTTCTTTGAGTCATTGTCACGGCTCCCCCCCCCCCCAATGACCAAATTTAAAGGCTTCAAAAGTAATCCTATGTGCTGCGTGCCGTAGTGTACAAACAGAGCATCGAGAAAAATCAGCCTGCACGCCTTCCCAGGTGGTGAAGTGAGGATAAAAAGAATGGATCATGAAGTTGAGATTCGGCAAAAAAAAAAAAAAAGTCGGCGGGTACGCAAACGAGGCTTATCCACGCCACGGGCGAAAAGTACAACACAAAGGGGGTCCGCGAGCACGTCTCCGTGGGCAAAATGGTTCGTGGTGACACGCCGTTAAGGGAAACGGGCCCTCGCGACTATGCCGCGCGCTCTCGCGATAACAGACAACAGGGGCCCGATCGCGCGGCGAGAGCTGGATCCCCTTGGGTTGGCTTCGAGAGGTACGGGTCGGCGTGGCAAGACCACGCACGAACACACTCCCCCGTTCTTCGGCCTAGCGTTCTAAAGGGGCAACGAAAGGTGAACGTTCGGCACGAGTGCAAGAAGCCGACGGACAGGAAAGAAATGCGCACTTACAATTCGTTGTCCCGTGTGATTCTCTGACTCCCGATGCTCGCGCACAGAACACCTACCAGTTTGCGCGCGAAAAATTCGGCGCCCGGAAGAGGAAATCTTGATGGATGGATGGATGGATGATTCAAGGAGGTTATACTAAAACTTCTGGAGTGGTGGTCCCGCATACCCGCCAATGTATCGAAGTGAAGCCGCGGCGGCCATATTGCTCAGGGCAGTAGGCGGTGGCGCCTGCCTTGTAGCGCCGTAATGCTGTGGTCGCTGGCAGCCGTGCGTTTCGTTATAGCTACTTAAGCACCGGTTTATTATTCTTAGGCAGCGAGGGAACGTGGGAGTGACTCTAATGCATATATGCTCTAATTTTTCTTTGACACTTTGCGTTTAAGGCGTGTTTAAAAAAAAAAAAAGCCAGGCATGCACAGAACGCGCAGCACAGTCGCACCTAAAGCTAGAAAAGTGGTAGTTCAGAGCATTTTCTAAACACTCTTTGGGATGCTACAAGCACACTGCTGTGTACCCACAGCGCCTTAAATATCAATACACTTTGTGTAGTAGGCCAGCATTCACTATGCTATCTTTAGTCGTTCTTTGGAGAAGCGTACGCGGTATCCGCTACACACTTGTTGGAAAGTTTGTGCAGATTTTTTTAAGCAGTGGCTGATGACGATAAAGAAATATGCGTGAAGTGGGCATGCGGCACAGCTAAAGGGTGGCAAAGAACAAGTTTTCCAATGAGTTGGAGCATTAGACGACCCAGCCGTTGAGCAATTCGTATTGTGTGACACCTGGCTGTCGCTTCGACGTTATAAAACGCTTTCTTATTCCTTTCCCGACATCAAGTCTGCCTATGGCTAGTTTAGAAACAAGTTACAAGCACTGGCGTGGCTCAGTGATAGAATACTGGACAGGCACGCACAGGACCTGGGTTGGAATTCTATCGTGTTATCGGTGTTCTTTATTTACCGAGTTTTTTTTTTTTTTGTTCTATACTGGTTAAGGGCGGCGGACAACTACGGCGTCATAAGTGACCTGTGTTCTGACCTCATAACTGTCGATGTGAAAAAAAGTTTGTACTGAAGGATATCGATTAGCAATATATGTTTACACAGTTGCCTCACAGCAGAAGTGACCAGTTAGGAGATGCAAGAAAAGTTTCACTCGCACGCAACAATAATCCCTTGGCGAACAACAGTGCAGCGTGTGTGCAAACTCTGTTTATTAGGGGGGGGGGGGGGGAGGAGTGTCTTTCACCTTTCCACGTACTCGTTTGTTAAGCTCCTAGATATACAGGAAAAACGATGCTTGGAAAACTTGCAATCGTTCCAACGATGATACGTTCTGCTCCATTATCTGGTCGAAGAAATTCCGAGAATCATCAATGCATTTTAAAAGGCCCCATTGGTACTGCTGCGTACGATGTCGTACCCTTCTTTTTCAGCTGTTAATTGTATCTTGTTTGTGATTTTTTTTATTTTTTTGCCTGTACCATTATTTTGTGGGTGAAGTTCAGGGGTGGCGGGATTTTGACAGCTCCATCAATGAGAGGAGCTTTAGGCGAAAGTGTACTTCCCTGAATTTTCAATGGAGCTCGTTTCCTTTTTCTCCTGCATAGAGAGAAGCATATCGCAACATATCAGAAATTTTGAGGCTGGGAGCGTAGTACTTATGCAAATATAAGAAGCTCCAAATCCCAGAAATGCAGAGCTGGTGCTACGTTAGCTATCTTTTGAAAGCGAAACGCTCACTTCTGTTAGGCACACTCGCGTACTGGCTTTCGTAAGTGCGCATGGAAACGATGCAAACACGCTAGTAATTTGATAAGCCCGTCGTCTCGCTATGTACCTTGTCTCATCGAAGCAGCATGCTTCAACATGTGTACTAAACATAATTCGTCATTATTTTTTTTTCGGCGCTTAACCTTTTCCCCTCATAGCACACTCTCATGTGCCGCGCATTACGACGTCTTCGGAACCCTGAAACGTACAAAAAATTTATTCCAAGTATCTCTGTGCACCCGGACGTAAAAAGGAAGTATCATCATCATCATCATCATCAGCCTGACTACGTCCACTGCAGGACAAAGGCCTCTCCCATGTTCCGCCAGTCAACCCGGTCCTGTGCTTGCTGCTGCCAATTTATACCCGCAAACTTCTTAATATAATCTGCCCACCTAACCTTCTGTCTCCCCCTGACCCGCTTCCCTTCTCTGGGAATCCAGTCAGTTACCCTTAATGACCAGCGGTTATCCTGTGTACGCGCTACATGCCCTGCCCATGTCCATTTCTTCTTCTTGATTTCAGCTATGATATCCCTAACCCCCGTTTGTTCCCTAATCCACTCTGCTCTCTTCTTGTCTCTTAAGGTTACACCTACCATTTTTCTTTCCATTGCTCGCTGCGTCGTCCTCAATTTAACCTGAACCCTCTTTGTAAGTCTCCAGGTTTCTGCTCCGTAGCTAAGTACCGGCAAGATACAGCTGTTATATACCTTCCTCTTGAGGGATAGTTGTAATCTACCTGTCATAATTTGAGAGTGCTTGCCGAATGTGCTCCACCCCATTCTTATTCTTCTAGTTACTTCGATCTCATGGTTCGGCTCTGGGGTTATTACCTGCCCTAAGTAGACATAGTCTTTTACAACTTCAAGTGCACTGTTACCTATCTCGAAGCGCTGCTCCTTGCCGAGGTTGTTGTACATTACTTTCGTTTTCTGCAGATTAATTTTAAGACCCACTTTTCTGCTCTCCTTGTCTAACTCCATAATCATGAGTTGCAATTCGTCCCCCGAGTTACTCAGCAATGCAATGTCATCGGCGAAGCGCAGGTTACTAAGGTATTCTCCATTGACTCTTATCCCTAACTGTTCCCATTCTAGGCTTCTGAAAACCTCCTGTAAGCACGCGGTAAATAGCATTGGGGAAATTGTGTCCCCCTGCCCTACACCCTTCTTGATTGGTATTCTGTTGCTTTCTTTATGAAGCACTATGGTAGCAGTTGATCCCCTGTAGATTTCTTCCAGAATATTTATATATACTTCATCTACGCCCTGATTCCGCAGTGTATGCATGACGGCTGATATTTCTACTGAATCAAATGCCTTCTCGTAATCTATGAAGGCTATGTATAGTGGTTGGTTATACTCTGAGCATTTCTCTATTACCTGATTGATAGTATGAATGTGGTCAATTGTTGAGTAGCCTGTTCGAAATCCTGCTTGTTCCTTTGGTTGATTGAATTCTAATGTTTTCTTTACTCTGTTAGCAATTACCTTTGTAAATAGCTTGTATACTACAGAGAGCAAGCTGATCGGCCTGTAATTCTTCAAGTCCTTGTCATCTCCTTTCTTATGTATTAAGATGATGTTAGCGTTCTTCCAAGACTCTGGTACTCTTCCCGTCAGGAGACACCTCGTAAACAGGGTGGCTAGTTTTTCTAACACAATCTGTCCTCCATCTTTCAGCAGATCTGATGTTACCTGATCCTCACCAGCAGCTTTGCCCCTTTGCATGCTCTCCAAAGCTTTTCTGACTTCTTCTATCATTACTGGTGGGGTGTAATTTGGGTTACTGCTAGTTCTGATAGTATTAAGGTCGTGGTTGTCTCGGCTACTGTACAGATCTCTGTAAAACTCCTCCGCTATTTTAACTATCCTATCCATATTGGTAGTTATTTTGCCTTCTTTGTCCCTTAGTGCATACATCCGACTTTTGCCTATCCCAAGTTTCCTCTTCAATGCTTTGACACTTCCTCCGTTTTTCAGAGCGTGTTCAATTCTCTCCATGTTATACTTTCTTACATCGCATACCTTACGTCTATTAATCAACTTCGAAAGCTCTGCCAGTTCTATTTTGTCTGTTGTACTTGACACTTTCATGATTTGACGCTTCTTAATTAGGTTCTTCTTAATTAAAAGGAAGTATATATAGTCACGAATGCAGTCGTTGTCATGAAAATATGCGAGCAAAAGTGAGCGGGCGAAGCGTGCCTACGTGCACATCAAAAGTTGTACCCGGTGTCCGCTTCACATGATTCGCGCTGCCGAATGCTACCCAGGAGCCCACCATCGTCGTTTTTTAATGTCATCACTGACGTGTTCAAAACCTCCTTGTTCAATTAGAGGCATCACGCGCAACATTACTGGCACTAGAACAACGCGAAAGCCACGTACTCTACAATGCGCCCATCCGCTTTCTGCCCTGGGCAATATGGCGGCGGTAAGCTTCAGCCACGGAGCCCCTCCGCCACTCCAGAAGATTTAGTATAACCTCCTTGGGATGATTAAATGAAAGAATGGATGATTGAATAAATGGATGGATGTGGTAGTACCCTTTGGATCGGGCGGCGACTAGCGCCATCTAGTCGTAATACTTGGTGAACAAATCATTAGATTTATCCTTTTTTTTCCTTTAAATAGTGAGGTTCAGGATTCGTATTTTGCAGCGAAGGGTTTAACTTTCACTCGTGCCTTAACTTTAGCCACCAATCAGATAACATTCTTCTAGTTAATTCTACCCGCTTAAAGTCTATTTTGCCCTCTCTGTCCCTAAACCCCAGTGCTTTGAAAATCTCTGCGCCATCATTCTGAACTATAGGGTGAAGCCCTTTTATGAACATTATCAAGTGTTCCGCAGTTTCTTCTTCCTCTCCACACGCACTGCATACTGTGTCTACCCCTTCGTATTTGGCCCGATATGTCTTGGTTCGCAATACTCCAGTCCTGGCCTCAAACAGCAGAGAACTACCGCGAGTATTATCATAAATCCTTTTTTGGCAATTTTCTGCTTAAAAGTTCGATAGATCTCTAGTGCGTACTTTTCAATCATGCAAATTTTCCACAAGTCAGTCTCCGTTTCCTTCACTTTCTTCTTAACCGATAGTTCTTTTTGGTTTGGCTACCTGCTGTTTTCTAAGTGTTTACCACGGATAGGGTGGGCCTGGGTGGCTAGAATGGGGAGGTGTGATGACCGGCCTCCGGAGGCTGGCCCAAAAGCGCGCTCCTGCCGCGCGGTGGCGCTGCCGGTGGGGGCGCTGTGCTTTTCTCGCGTCGTCTACTTGCTTCTGGGCGGGTAAATGATTTTACCGCGCTCAGTTTTACCGCTGTAGTCTTTTCAATTATGTTGTTGACGTCGGGAAACTTGCACGTGTAATCTACAAGCACAAACCACGCAGCCGATACAGAGCGTGGGTTTCGCGGCCACTTCTTGCGAGATGGGCGCGCTTGTCAGGCAAAAAATAGTTTAGAGGAATCTCTCCCGCAGACCAGCAAGTGGCCACAACCCTGCGTGTGTCGCTCGCAGATTTGTTATACATTTTTGATTGCAATAGTACTTTTAAGAGTGGAAGTCAATGCAGTTTTTATGCAGTGCAGCAGAAGAAAGCAATAAAGTACAAGACTTGTGGCTTGATACAAGTTTATTGGAAGCAGTACATTAAAACATTACATAACATTACATAGCTCGGGCTCTTGATCCTTAAAACAATGCACTCTAAGAGCCACGCTTTGTCGTACTGATATCCTCGCATGAATTTCCGCTTCGATGCCTCAAGACATGCTCGGACTGCATACTGCTGCTTTTTCGGAAGCTGCTTGATCTGAAACAAATGCACGAAACAGGAAGCTTTATTTATGACGCTAAATATGTAAAGATACAGCACCTTACCTTTGCCTCAAATCTGTTTTCCTTGATAGAGGAATTCCTTTGTCGTAACGTTCGTACGACCTTATGAAGGGTGTGCACTTTCTTACTCCGGCGCCTCAAAGTGCGTACGGCACATTTCAATCTCCTTCCCGCTGTCTTTACCAATGGGCGTCGCACATTATTTTTTAAGCGCAGGAAACGCGCCTTGAGGATTCGCCTCACTTTTCTGCACTTCAGACACCACTGAGGCATATGGGCCGGCATAACTGGAAGAAACAACAAAATGGGCGACATGCGAAGTATATGAAATAATTTTTCACAGTTGTGATGCCCAAGACGTATGTACCAAAACACAACATACCTTGTGACACAGATCCGTCACACACAGCGGAGAACAGGCCATTTGCTGACGATGTTGTGCAGTCAGACACATCTAATCGTTTAAACTCGCTGGTATTTCCAACTCCACAACACACAGAGAGTTTTTCTGCATACACCAGAAGCTCTTGGGCCTCTTCCTCAGACTCAACGGTGCGCTGACAGTGAAGGTGGCCAGCCAGGAAAACGGTGCAGGAGGGTGAATTTCGCTCTCCAATTTCGAACACAGCTATCTTGCTGAAGGCAACAGGAGGTACTTTGCTTTTATGATGTTCAGCTGTTTGGTAAATCGCTATGTTTTTGTTTTGGAATGTCTGACGTGACCAATATTCCGATGGTAGTCGAAGACCAAAAATGAAGTGTTTCCGAGGTAGGTACTTCATCGTTGATTATGTCCAGTTCGTCATGAGGAATGAGCTGAACCGATTCGCGTTCTGAATCGTCAATGTCCTCGCGGCTCTTCTTTGCAGGCACGGAAGAGCCCTGTCCCATTCTTCTCTTCCTCTCTTTTGGCAGAGTTTTCGTCATATACTTTGGAAGGTTCGGTAAAATTGTTGGAATAGCACTCTCTTTAAGGGCAGGCACATCGCGTGGTATATGGACCTCCTTTCCATTCAAAATGTGCACATAGTGTTTCATGATAAACCTAAAAACGTAATAAAAAGTGAGCATAGCCTCTGTAATGAAGACACTTCGGATTTCCAAGCAACGAAATGCATGTGCATAATTAATGCATGTGCATAATTAATGCATGTGCTGCAGCGTTAGGTGACACACATCTAGCCGCGGGTCGATGGAGGCAGAACGCAAAACGCGCCCACGTGGAGCAACATGCCAATGTAAGTACAAGAACAACGGATCACCTGAATTAGTCTGGCTCTTTCCACTGCACTTGTGCTGCTCATGACCCGTGTGTCACACCGGGTCAGTGTGTTAACTTGTAGAAAGCTTATCTTCTCTATATGCTTAAACATGTACGAATTCCATACGTACCTTGGGTCAAAATGCCTTTCGCAAACTGCAGAATTCTCTTGCAGTGGCTTGTCGGCCCTTAGTATGGCACGTGCCCACTTTTCAAATTCATCCTCACGGGCAGGTGCACGAAAGAGAGACAGTCTTTCACTGCAGGATTTGTAGCCGGCGTCGCAACCTGGCACAAAGCACCACCTCTGCGTTTTTTTTCCCCCGTCGACGGCATTCTTCAGAGCGGTTTAAAAATCGACGACAACCGCTGACATCATCCCCTTCAAGAAATCTGGAAGCGATAGAAAAAGCAGGCCGTACTTCGCGAACAGCAACAGCTAACTTGCGCTGCTCCGTCACCTACGAGACACGAGCAAGACATGCTCACAGTCGGCACATGCCAACACCGCCCCAGACTGACGCGCCAAATTCCCCCCCCCCCCTCCCCCGAGGCGAGAACGCGCAGAGGGGCCTCGCTAGGAAAGAGGCTGCCGCCGCAGTCATCACACCTCCCCATTCTAGCCACCCTACCACGGAGGAACCTTCCTCCGTGGTGTTTACCAACGTTTTTAGATAGCTTCAGTTGGCAAAGCGCGCGGCATTCCATTGGCGTTGGGCGGCTTACCGCAATCGCCAACCAGGCGGTGGCGCTGCGGTAGCGTTAGGATCGATCTCGGCGCGTCGTCTGCAACTGCTACAACGGGAAAGGCGCCGACAGGAGACTACCGCAGCGGTTAACTCTTTTATTCGAGAAGCAGAAGTGAAACTTCGCTCGCATTTAACCTTTACCGAAAAGAGCTTTTTCGTTTTTTTCGCAACATTATAACTAGAAACAAACAGCACGTAAGACATGACAAAAAGAAAAAGCAAACTGTACAGCACGCTTACCTTCATTCCTGTTCGCGTTGTAGCCGGCGTTTATTTTTGGCCAGTATATGTGCAAATCACCCCAGGATCCCGTATTGCTCAGCGATATTCTAACCTTACCAGAACACGTGTTACACGGCGAAAATCCGCTGAAAAGCTTAGAAAATCAAGAACCAGCAAGGAAGCCAGAAAAAAAATTGTTTTGTAATTTTTATTTGACGTCATGAAACTGAAAGCAGCAGCTGAATTATTTACAGGGACATATTTACAAGGGTTAAGTGGTCAGAGTTGTACTGCAAGCCTTCACATCAGCTTCACTTTCTTTCTAGCAGATGCGACTTTTTCTGAAGAGCTGAAGCTTTTACAAGTATCTCTGGCAGCGAAATGCAGTCTTAGCACTATGTAGGAGTGAAGAAGCTCTGCCGTAGTGGTGACCTTGTGAACAGAACAGCCCACACTAGTAATGTCGCAGTCCTCAAGAGCGTCGAGGAGGCTCCAAAATGTCTCTGAGCAGAGCCGGTTCTTTTGCAGCTCATCTTAAATTTTGGCTTCGATGCCTCGAAACATACAGAAGAGCTCCCATGATGGCAATTTGAGGCTCCCGTGCTTAAATTCCCTCTCCAAAGTGAGAAATGCTTCCGGGCACTCCGCATTTTCGGACTGGATATTACGTACACAGTCAGAACACCTCCAATGCTTGAGGTAAGAGTGGACAAGATAGCCGCATAAGTAGTAAATAACACAGTCCTGTGCTGCTGGTGTGGAGTACCCATGATCAGGTGCTGTCGGTGTTTCATTCTGTGCAGTAGAAGAGATTTCTGCTCGAATAGCCTTCTGGAGTCTTTCGTGGGACGACAGTGTGTTCTTTCTTCCCCTTTTCATGCTGTCTGCAACAGTGGCAAGCACAAAAGTCTGCTCATCACTCACGTTCCCAGTGACACAAGTGCTGATATGTGTATACAGGCTCAGAAGCCTATATATGTGTGCAAAACTGATTAGGGTAGGGTGATCCTCATCCCCTCCATAACTTCTTGTCACACCAGAAAACCTCTGAAAAAAAAGGAAGACGTGTTTTTTTATAAAAGCAATGTGCGCAAACATAAACGTGATAAACAAAAAGAACAAACGGCTTACCTCTAAAGGATCCTGGTTTAGCTTGCCCGTGAGCACATAACGCGCTCCTTTAGAGTGAAAATCTGTTATGAGGTGCCGTACTGATGCAAGCGTAACACGAAGCGACTCCATTGTAACTTGCGATGCAAACATCACTGTCCCATTGGTGATATCGTTTTCCTCGGTCTTATTTACAGCATCAAAGAACTCCTGGATGACCTTCAAAATAAGCCCGTGAGCAAATTTATTTCACAACAATGCAACAGATGTTATGAAGCGTTATCTGTACTATTTCACAACAGTGCAACAGATGCTGTAAAGTATTATCGTTACCTCAACTTCCTTTGACGAACTTGTTATTCCAAACTTCGGAAGCTTCACATTCAGGGCATCGAACAGGTTGTTCACCATGAGGGTGAATTGAGCAGTTCCATGGCAGTCTTTCAGGTCAGGCTCCTCTACCGCTGGTACACTTTTAACCCAATGGCAGTGCTTCGGCTGAAAAGCTGAGAACAACATATATGAAAAATTTGCGGCTTTAGTTTTATAAACAAACATTTATGCATATAAACAAGCAGTTGTCAACTATGAAAGGCATCTAAATATGGTAGATAGGGCATTTTTGTTTACCTGCACAGCCAGACTCACGTTCATCTTTCGCAGATTGTCTGGGCTCACGTGCTCTTTTGTCAATTTCGGAACCACCCGAAGCTGCTGTTTCCCATCTACTTCTTGGAGTCTTCGATAGTGTTCAAAGTTTATTTTGTGTTCACCGATCTGAAATTTTTAAAAACAACAGTGAGACAAAGAAAGGTGTTCCATTGCAGAAGCCACTCCTTAATTCAGAGTTGCTCACGCATGAAAAATAAGTAAAAACATTCTAATCTACTTACCATGCCATACTTGTGGCGCATGAGATGGTTCCTTATGCACTTGATGATGTGCGGTACATCGCACAGGAAGTAGAGCTGCTGATCAGGTACACAAGGATGGTCAACTCTGTGTTTCGGTTCATGAAGCTTGCCTTTGATACCAAAACATGACCACATGGCCTTGTTGGTGCTGGCACCATCACTGATAACAGCGACGACTGTTGCATTGTGCTTGTGTAACTGCAAAATGGCTTCTAAAACAAGCCTAGCTAGCACTCTTCCAGGGGCTGCATGTCTCGTAGCAAAACTTGCAATTGATTGCACCCAGGAGTGAAATAAAGGCACAAACAAGAGTACCAAAGCGTGGTCGGCTGTTGTTTCTGAGTCATGACCATCTCCATAATCAACGAAGCCATCAATCTTGTAAGTACTCTTGTTAAATGTGACAACCTCTCGCACCTTCATCTCGTCCAGTACTAGCGTTCCGTAGCATTGTACTCCTGCTTTGTTCTTCATAAAGGCCCCAATACTGTCAAGAGATACCTTGTTGAAGCTGAATTCACATGGCATTCCTTTCATCATTTGTGTCAGCCTTGTGGTTGTTGGAAGTGGCATGAGCTTCATTTTTGACATTAGTCTATAAGCTCTTGGGCTTGAAATTCTCAATAGAAGACAAGTCATGAGCCATTCCTGTTCATAACGCCTTCCTCGCGGCGATTTCGCCTTTGCGACTTTTAATGCTGACCTAAAGACAAGTTGCTGTGCTTGCGGAAGACTTTCCACTGCTTTTTCAGCTTTGCTCGCTGAAACTTCAGACAAACAGCGTCTCAGTGTAGACACTTCTCTTCTAGCTCTTTCGCGAAACACAGTGGCCCTGATGGCCTTTTTCTTTAGGTTTTGAATTTCACGTTCAGCCTTCCGTTTTGTGCTTTTTTTAGGACGATGCTTCATTCTATCACCAAAGTTTTTTTTGTTTTTTTTTTGCATGGAGGGCACAAGTGCTCACCTGACAGCACCATGCATTTCTTGTTTCGCCATACACCCTGCCTCTTCATGGCTGCCTTTGACGATGAAATACCTGGAAACAGCTCACATTTCCACCCAGGGCAAATCTTGAGCGCATCGATGTAGCGAAGAAACATTGTTAAATTCTTCTGGCTTGTTAGCAGGGTCGGAATGTTTCCATCTTTCTCGATGTAGCTGCACGGCGGGACAAGCACACCTCTTGAACTAACTTCAGTCGCCAAGCCTTGCCAGATTACAACCGCCTTTTCAATGTACACAACGCCCCCAGACTCTTCGAGTTTGTAGAAGATAACTTGGATGGTAGAAGCCCTCACATTCCACGAATCAAATGACGGGCTGCCCTGCACAACAGCAAGTCAGGGCGCAGTTCCTAGCGTGATAACATCGGTGCATTCATCAACATCCATGCCGTCACATGCGTCAGTTTCGTCGTACAAATATTCATCACTTTGGCAGGAAGAAACTTGGGCGGAAACCACTGACCTCACTTTGGGTGGCTTTCTTGCTGACTTCGGCACCGTTGGTTTTGAGAGATGCTTAGGTACGTTCGGAAAAATTCGAGGCACAGCGCGCTCCTTCAGTGTCCATCTGCCTCGCGGTATCGTTACGGTTTGACCGTTCACTGTGTGCTCATAGCAGCTTATGATGTCTACAGGCTCGAAATGAATGTCACAGACGTACGTTTTTGGCGTTACCTTAAAGTTCTTCCGTGGAATCGCGTTTCGCCATGCCTTCAGTAAGTCAGGGTCCTTTGGGGGCTTGAAAAAATGTCGTGGTCCGGGATTTGCAGCTGCCGAAGCATACCCCGAACGACAGTTGGGCGCGCTGCACGTCGGCATGTCGAGAATCCGCGCTGACACTTCACGGTATCCACCGCAAAGAGTTCATACCACTGTAAACGTGTCCAAGCTGGAAGTACAGGCGTGATGAACGTGCGAGAGCGCCAGCAACACACCAAAAGCACGTGTCTGAAGCAAGCGTCACCGCCACTCACTGCTTCCCAACCGATCTCAACTAAGGTCCCTAGATGAAACAAGTTTCCAAGGTAGCGACACCCTCCCTTTTCCTCCTCGCTTATTTGCCTGAAGCACTCCCTAGAAGGTTCAAAACTTTCATCCAAAAGCGAATGTTTGGGTTCTGTTGCTACAGCGAATAGATGTAAATGAAACAAATGAAACGAAATAAGATGTAGAATAAACAGTTACCTTTATGAACATAAACGGCACAACACAAGAGCGAGCGGGATGTGCGTTACTCAACCGGCAACGTTGTGCAGTTCTATACTTCACACCACTAGCCATGGCGTCTCGCGTAGTACATTTTAGTTCCACGGCCGCGGTATTTCGTCCAGTTCTAACTAGTCCACTTCTCCTATTGTGTTTTGTTCGTGTTGTGACACTGTGAACGTGCTTCTTGCTGGATCCTGTAAGTGGCCACAGGGCGTGGCGTTGTGACGATTGATTACAGCCGGCTTGTGCACACGCAAGAAAAAAAAAACTACGACCAGACTGGTACGAACACTCATCCAGCAGCACTGCGATGACGTTTTTTTTAAATGTGCCCATTTGGACAATCGTGATGCCAAGTGATTCTGATGCGGTGCTGGGAACTTCCTGAAAAGTGAGAGTTCTACTGGTGAGGTGTCTCGAAGCAGCGCGTTTCAGCTCAAGCGGGAACTGGTCAATAGTGAAGTGTTTCTGAAGGCGCGTTGATTACAACCTACAGCTGCTCTGTATACGTGCATACCCACATATATTTGTACCAACTGGCATGCACTAGACACGCATTAGACGCGCGCCCGGCGTTTCAATAAAAACTGACAAGTGAACTCGCTTCGCAGATCCGCGTCGACATACGTTGACGGAGTTGCACGAAAGCATTCGCGTGAAATGGTTCATAGTTGCACTTCATGGTGCGCTTCATCTCGGAAAGCACGAGGTAAGTTGAAGAGAGCGAAACCATTTTCTGTTGTTTACGCAACGCAGCATTGCTGAAAAACGCAGATGTTGCATTGAACGAGCATGGCGAAACAATCTTGGTCGACTTAGCGCACACCGAAACGCTCCTCCTCTTTAGTTTATGTTCTGGCTACGATTTTGTCTTCTGGTCACGGCGAGAATCCGGCTGGAGCCATATGCGCATGCGCACTCGTTTTGAACCTTTTGCATAATAATAAATAACACCACCAGCCATTTGCAATGTCACGTGCAAGTAATGCACCAATTACAGACGCGGATGGCAGAGAAAAAGAGGAGTAATCGAGAGAGTGAGGAGGACGGCTCGAGAACAATGAGTGACGCTACCTTTTTTCATCTAGGGACCTTAATCTCAACGGAACGCCAGCGCCACCTTTCGCAACGGCGACAAAACGACGCCGTTGCGAAACTGAAACGACGCCGTTGAAAACTGAGTTTGCAAACTGAAAAGTATCTAAAAACGTTGGTGTTTACCAGCCAATTTCCTGGTTCGCTTCCTCCATTTTGTATCGACATTCCTCATGTACAAGTAGCTGAAAAACCCTCCTAGCCCAACGCTCCTCCCCCATTTCTCTCAATTGCGTCTCAAATTTTATCTTGCTGCTAGCTTCCCTGCCCTCAAATGATGCCCATTACATATCACCTTGTACTCCCTGATTTGATGTATTCCCGTGAGCTCCTAAAGCAAGCCTACCTATTGCACGTTGCTTAATTTTTAATCTTGCTTGAACTTCTGATCTCTTGCACAAGACCGCATTGCTGAACGTCAGGCCAGGAACCATGACCCCTTCCCGTATTCCTCTCACTACATACCTTTTGTAATTCCACAGTGCCCTATTTTTCATCACTGCTGCATTCCTGTTACCTTTAGTCGTCACGTATATATCGTGTTCCCTTAGGTACTCGGTCCCATTGCTTATCCATACGCCCAGATATTTGTATTTATCTTTTATTCGTTTCATTTCTTGAAGCCTGAAGGGCCCGGAGGCATTACAAAAGGCGGGGGCAAGCAATATATGACGGACTCTTAATCACACAAACGCCGAAAAAGGAAGAAAAGACGACGAAAGGTAGAAGAAACATCTCTAAGAAAGGAATCAAGCAAGCAGAAAAAAAACAACTACCGTAGACTGGAAATAAAGCAGCAATATACATAAGTGATCAGCATCATAATGCATGAGTCATTAAAAGTTGGCTAATAACATGGTTCAACTAGGAATTCATTTCATTTGAGGTCAGATGCATTGTTATTTTTCCGCGAAAAGTCGGGCGGTCGGTGGACGAAACAATACTGTCGGGGAGGGTGTTCCACAGGGTTATTGCATGGGGGAAAAAGAATATTTCATTTATGATGTGCGGCACTGAATGTGTGCGATTGGTTTGCTGTTGTTGAGGCGCGGCAAGATTCGGGGCGGGGGTTGAAGTCGAGGATGCCTGGCAAGTTGGTGATAATAGAAAGAGTGAAGCAAGCAGAGACGCGAGATGATTCGACGTGTTTGGAGACATGGAAGGTCAAGTGTGCGTTTGAGTTCAGTGATGCTAAATTTACGCGAGTAGTTTGACGTTATGAAGCGAGCAGCGCGATTCTGGATGGATTTTAATTCGTAGGTGAGATATGCTTGTGAGTGGTGCCAGATAGATGAAGCGTATTCCAATTTAGGCCGAACGTAAGTCTGATATGCAAGTTTTTTAATAGCGGGTGACGCAGATCTGATATTTCGGCGCAAAAATCCAAGTGTTCGCGAAGCATGTGCGCATATTGTTTCAATGTGAGCGACCCATGATAATGACGATGTCAACTGAACGCCTAGGTACTTATAGCAGTGTGTTTGAGTTATTTCATTCTAATTGATATGATATCCGCGAATAGTGGTGCTGCGTTTACGGTAAAAGGACATGGATTGGCACTTATTAAGGTTAAGAGGCATGAGCCATTTTCCACACCATGCAGCGATATTGTCCATGTCTTCCTGAAGATTAGTGGAGTCGCTAGGCTTGTGAATGGCATGGTAGATGACGCAGTCATCGGCGAAAAGTCGAAGTCTGGTTTTTGTGTTAGATGGCAGGTCATTGACGTAGATTAAAAATAATAGGGGGGATAAGCCTGCTCCCTGGGGGACACCGGATGTAACACTAGAAATTTGCGAGTCATGAGAGTTGGCAGTTGTGTATTGTACGCGACCTTTTTAAGAAATGTTCTATCTAAGTAATCAGTTTTGGGGGGATACCAAGAGTAGATAATTTTGCAAGCAGGTGATTGTGTGGGACACGGTCGAAGGCCTTCGAGAAGTCGAGGAAGATGGCGTCAATTTGTAGATGATCGTCCATATGTTGCAAGATATCATCGGTGAATTCCGAGAGCTGTGTTTCGCACGATAATAGTTTTCTGAAACCATGCTGGTACGCGTAAAAGAAGTTAATTGATTCAAGGTAGTTCATTAAATTGATTGCTATAATGTGTTCTAGCAGTTTGGATGGTATGCTGGTTAGCAAAATCGGGCGGTAATTAGGTGCTTTTGATCGGTCGCCAGACTTATGGATGGGAATGATTTGTGCTTTTTTTCCAATCGTGGGGAACCTCACTAGTGCTTAGTGATTGTTGGAACAGTAAGGTTTGTATTGCACTTGACAGGTAAATTGTGTTTTTAAGTAGTTTGCTGCTGATATCACAACCGGCCGAGGAGGATAATTTGAGAGAGTTTATTAAATTAAATATTCCATCAACGTTGATCTGGATATCAGGCGTTCTGGTCGGCGAGTGGAGTTGTAACTGGGTAAAATTAAGGCTTTGAGCAGGTGAAAATACTGACGTATAAAGAAGTCGTTAATGACTGTAGCACATTTATCAGTTTCGATTAATTCGTTGTCTACGTTTGACAGCTGGAGTTGCGTTTGACGATTTGGCGGGGAGATAATTTGAAAGAATTTACGAGGGTTAGACTGTAGGATTGATAAGAGGTCAGTTGAGAAAAATTTGTCTTTAGAGGCTTTTAATTCTGTAATGTATTCATTAGCAGCCAATTTGTACTGATCCCAAACCATGGCGTTATTAAGAAGTTTTGCTTTCCGATAAATCCGTTTGTTCTTGTTGAGTAGGCGATTGAGGCGTTGCGTAAACCACTGGTTATTTGTGTCTGTATTTACAAGGATAGTGGGAATATGTCTGTTCTTCAAGTTTAGCATCGTGTTTTAATATAATTCCCAATTGGTGTTGACCGAGCGGGCAGTGTATGACTGTCGGAAGTCGTCGCAGAAGAGTGCAAGTTCGCGGTTAAATGCGTCGAAGTTAGCTTTCTTGTAATCAGTGATTAATTTTTGCCTTGGGGCGCTCTTTTTTATAGGCAGGGAAATGCTGATATGAAGGAGGCTATGGTCGCTGAGGGCAGGAAGCAAAGTCACATTTTTTATGTTTTCAGGGCTAGATGTTAATAAGAGATCTAGGGTGTTGTCGCCCCTTGTAGGGCATGTAACTGTTTGGTGCAGTATAAAGTCCAGAGTAAATTCAAGAAATTGTTTGGGTTCACTAAATGGTGATTGGTTGGCTACTGAAAGTAACGACCAATTAATGCTGGGATGATTAAAGTTTCCGAAAAAGAAGATTGGTGCCTCGGGAATATCTTTTTTTGTTTGTTCTAGAGAAAAACGTGATTTCTCGCAAAAGGAGGGACTACTGTCTGGTGGACGGTAACATATTCCAAACACTATTTTGCCGATTGTACTGTGCACGCATACCAATGTTAGTTCAGTGTTGTCGCCGTGAGTGAATAGTGAGGATGATATCTGCTGTCTCTAGCGTGACCTCCTGTATCCTAAGCTCACTGCCTTCGTTATCATTAAAAATCATGACTGCTGATTTTTCCTTACTGAATTTAAAATCTAGCCTATCTCCCTCATTACCACAGATGTCCATCAATCTCTGCAAATCTTCCTTGTTGTCGGCCAGTAGCACTATATCATCTGCGTACATTAATGCTGGTAGTGCCTTATCAATGAGTTTTCCTTGTTTGACTAAAGAGAGGTTGAAGCCAAGTCCACTTCCGTCTAATTTGGCCTCTTATCCTTGTAGGTAGATCATGATATAACAAGGGTGACAATGAACACCCCTGTCTAACTCCCCGTTTCACCTCTGTGGGCTTGGATACCTGTTTTTCCCACTTTATAACTACCTTGTTACTTTTATAGATTTCCTTTAAAAGATTAGTGACTCCATCTTCCATGCCCAGTGTGTCTAGTATTCCCCACAAGTCCTCTTGAACCACGCTATCATACGCTCCCTTGATATCCAAAAATGCTAGCCACAGGGGCCTGAGTTCCTTTTCTGCTATTTCGATGCACTGCGTCAGTGAGAACAGATTGTCTTCCAACCTTTTGTGTTTCCGAAACCCATTCTGCAGTTCTCCCAGCACCCCTTCATCCTCTATCCATGCCTGCAGTCTTTTCTTTATAATCTGCATCGCCAGCCTGTAGATCACTGATGTCACTGTTATAGGATGGTAGTTGTTTATGTCAGCTTTGTCCCCTTTTCCTTTATAGATCATGCTCATCCTGCTAAGTTTCCTTCCTTCGGGGACTTCACCATCGATTATTGTTCTGCTCACTGCCTCTTTCAACGTCTGTTTAGACTTCGGACCCAATGTCTTTATCAGCCTAATTGGAATGCCATCTGGGACTGCAGATGTACTACTTGGAACCCTCTTCTCAACCCTTTCCCACTCTCGTTGTGAAAATGGAGTCATTGTGCCACTTGATCCATCCCTGTCTATTGTGTTGCATAAGGCACGTCATTGTTGAAATTTTTCTGTCACCCTTGTTCTTATATATTCAATAGCTTCGTCCCCTTCTAGCCTAGAACCATGAACTGTAGTTATAAACCCCTGCTCCAGGTTTGTTTCATTTCTTAGGGAGTTTAGATGGTTCCAAAATTTCGCAGCTGCCTTTCTGTCCTTTTTATGCACTTCTGCCAGCCACTGAGCACCCTTTCTTCTAATCTTTTCATTGATCAGGAGGGATGCTTCCCGTCTAGAGCTTAGAAAGATTTCCCATTTTCTTTTAACATCATCTGTCGGTTCACCCCGTTGCTTAGCATGTCTGTGTTCCCTAGAAGCTTCCTGACGTTTTTCTATAGCTCTCCTTCCTCATCCCACCAACTCTTGGGCTTGTGTCTTCTTGTCCGAGGTGACTTGTCACGTGCCTTAGCAAGCTCTAGCCCAAACAGTCTAATTAGATCTGTGTATGTCCACACAATTTTATTATCCTCAGCGATTACTTTCTCAATTTATTGAGTAGCAATTTCTATTTGCCTTTCTGAATGAAAATTTTCCTGTAGTTGCTCATCTTGTCTCATTCCCACTTTAGCTGCTCTTCCAAAGCTTAGCTTGATATGTTTGTGATCACTACCCAGACTTCTGGAGCCACCTTCATCTATATGTATTCCCCTGAGCTTATCATATATCCTATGTGACATCAGTGCGTAATCTATCGTTGACTGCAGTCTTCCTACCGCCCGTGTTATTTGCCCTTCACACGTCTCGGTACTGTAGCAAATGATCAAATCATGCCTTTTCCACATATCCATGATCATTTTGCCTGTCGGGTCGGTATACCCATCTATATCTTCTATGTGTGCATTCATATCCCCTAGTATAATTATCTCGCACTCTCCTCCTAACTCCCTAATTGCATTAGATATACACTCTACCATTGCCTGGTTTTCCTCTCTGGCCTTTGCTCCCAACCACAAGTACACGAAACCAAGGAGTGTTACTTGCCCTGCCACTTTTCCTTTTAGCCATAAATGTTCCTTGCATCCCTGCTTGACTGGCGCTGCAGCCGAGAGACTCGACTGCAGCGCAACAGCCTATATCCGGGTGAGAGAAACAAAGTACAGTGGCTAGAATAGGAAAGTGTGATGAACGCGCCGGCTAGCGCGTAACGCCTTGGGAGGAAACCACCAAATGGCGCTGGTACACGTTCGCACAAGAGTGTTTTGTTCATTTACTTTTTAAGTGTTTTTCTTTACTCTGGCTAGGGCAGATTAATATGGCCCGCCCAATACAGAGAGATCAGTCTCAAATCATCATCATCATCATCATCATCATCATCATCATCATCATCATCATCATCAACGTCACTCAAGGCAGCGATGCGCTGCGCAGAGACGGGAATCAACCACGCGCGTGGGCAATGTGAAACATTTAAAATATATTTTTCTTGCTCGTGCATGGCCTCAAATGGTGACCGAGAAAATATGTGAATTATCTTCTGGAGAACAAGATGCGAACGCGGGTGCGCGACTGAACTTAAATATCGTCAGGTAGACAGGATGTCGAAAGTGAGTGCGCGTGACGGCAATGAAACATTTTATCGATGTGAAGTGGTATAGAAGAGTGGAACGATGAACTCATTTGTGGGCCATTGCTTGCAACACCTTCTACGGTGAACCATCATTTTCTCAAGCACTAATCTGTAAATAAAGCCCCATCATTCACAACGTTGCACTCAGAGACGGGAATCAAGAGTGGTATCTGGATAAAAATAGGTCATGCAACTCATTTCCGAGTAGTGACTCACTATCTGTTTACAACAATGTATTCTTAATATTGGTCGCGCGTGCTTTTTTATCCCCACGAAAAAAAACGTTTTATAATTCACAAGCGTCCCACAGAACATTGGGCTGCAAACCTGCTGATGCGCCTGATCCCCAGATACTTTCTCTTTTCACGGGAAGATGCTCGCGATCACTCCTTGTGGAGTACCTTTGTGTAAAAACGCAAATGGGTGAGGAGAAAGCACTTGGTCACCTGATTGGTGAGGCTTTGACCATGTTGTGCGCAACCCAGTGTGACCTTTTTTTTTTACTAAGCAGGAAACAAGCTCTTCCAAGCTGTCACTGTGAAACTCATTGTAGCTAAACCACTTTGAAGAAGTGATTTCAAGGGCGTCTACAAATGCGAAGAGCTTCTCCGAAAGGCCTACCCATAGGTGTCCGCACGAGGGGGGCCAAGGGGGCTGGGCACATCGGAGTGGGGGTTCTAAATCTGTTCTATACATTGATTAGGCAGTGGGGCACTCCTTTAGTCATGTAAAAGGGAGGCGTAAAATCTGCCTCTTACACTGGTTTAATAGGCAGAAGGCGCCCTGCAATAAAGCTTCCCCCCCCCCCCTATTGGCAAGCACGCCTATGGGCCTACCCCTTTAAATGCGGATAACTTTGCCATTCACAGTGTGCTCGAAGTGCCGGGAGATGTATACCTCTCGCCGAAGTGCAGCGCGCCAACAGCCGAGTTTTCGTGAAGCAGCTTATCAGTGCACGAGATCGCTCTCCGCCACTGCGCTAACAGAGAATCGTCCTTTGGAACGCCGAACAGCGCATGCTAACTTTTAGCTATCTTGTAGCCTGTAGTGAACCCCGGGACGAAGCAATTACTTTGTTTTCGCGCCATGAGAGTGCATACAGAAGCATTGATGTCTGCGTGTCATCGCAGTTTAAAAAAAAAAAACGAGGACGAACGCGCTCGACGAAACTGTCGGAAACGTGCAAACGACGTGGATGGATGGGTGGCTGTACCCTTTAGATCGGGTGGCGGCTAACGCCACCTAGCCGTAATAATTAGTGAACTAACTATTAGATTTATCTTTTTTTTTTCCTTTAAATAGTAAGGTTGAGGATTCGTACTTTGCAGTGAAGGGTTTAATTTTCACTTGTGCCTTGACTTTAGCCACCAATCAGATAACCTCCTTCTAGTTATTTCTACCCGCTTAAAGTCTATTTTGCCATCTCTGTCCCTAAACCACAGTGCTTTGAAAAACTCTGCGCCGTCATACTGAACTATAGGGTGAAGCCCTTTCAATATCAAGTGTTCAGCAGTTTCCTCCTCCCCTCCACATACACTGCATACCGTGTCTACCCCTTCGTATTTGGCCCGATATGTCTTGGTTCGCAATACTCCCGTCCTGGCCTCAAACAGTAGATAACTACCCCGAGTATTATCATAGATCCTTTCCTTGGCAATTTCCTAATTAAAAGTTCGATAGATCTCTAGTGCAGACTTTTTAATCATGCCAATTCTCCACATGTCAGTCTCCGTTTTCTTCACTTTCTTCTTAACCGCAGTTCTTTTTGGTTTATCTCCCTGCTGTTTTCTACGTATTTACCAGTCAATTTCCTTGTTCGCTTCCTCCAATTTGTATCGACATTCTTCATGTACAAGTAGCTGAAAACCTTTCTAGCCCAACGCTCCTTCCCCATTTCTCTCAATCGCTTCTCAAATTTTATCTTGCTGCTAGCTTCCCTGCCCTCAAATGATGTCCATCCCACACTACCTTGTACCCATGATTTGGTGTATTCCCGTGAGCTCCTAAAGCAAGCCTACCTATTCCACGTTGCTTAATTTTTAATCTTGCTTGAACTTCTGATCTCATGCACAAGACCATATTGCCGAACGTCAGCCCAGGAACGATGACCCCTTTCCATATTCCTCTCACAACATCATACCTATTGTATTTCCACAGCGCCCTATTTTTTATCAATGCTGCATTCCTGTTACCCTTAGTCGTCACGTATATTTCGTGTTCCCTTAGGTACTCGGTCCCGTTGCTTATCCATACGCGCAGGTATTTGTATTTATCTGTTATCTCTAGCGTGACTTCCTGTATCCTAAGCTCACAACCTTGATTATCATTAAAAATCATGACTGCTCATTTTTCCTTACTGAATCTGAAATCTAACCTATCTCCTTCATTACCACATATGTCCATCAATCTCTGCAAATCTTCCTTGTTGTCGGCCATTAGTACTATATCATCTACGTACATTAATGCTGGTAGGGCCTGATCAATGAGTTTTCCTTGTTTGACGAAAAAGAGGTTGAAACCAAGTCGACTTCCCTCTAATTTGGCCTCTAATCCTTGTAGGTACGTCATGAATAACAAGAATTACAGAGGACACCCCTACCTAAGCCCCCGTTTCACCTCTGTGGGCTTGAATACCTGTTTTTCCCACTTTATAACTACCTTGTTACTTTTATAGATTTCCTTTAAAAGATTAGTGACTCCATCTTTCACGCCTAGTGCGTTCAGTATTCCGTACAAGTCGTCTTGAACCACGCTATCGTACGCTCCCTTGATATCCAAAAATGCTAGCCACAGGCACTCGAGTTCCTTTTCTGCTATTTCGATGCACTGCGTCAGTGAGAACAGATTGTCTTCCAAACGCCTGTGTTTCCGAAACCCTTGCTGCAGTTCCCCAAGCAGGCCCTCATCCTCTATCCATGCCTACAGTCTTTCCTTTATAACCTGCATCGCCAGCCTGTATACCACTGGTGTCACTGTTATAGGACGGTAGTTGTTTATGTCAGCTTTGTCCCATTTTCCTTTATAGATCATGCTCATCCTGCTAAGTCTCCATTCATAGGGACTTCACCATCGATTATTGTTCTGCTCACTGCCTCTCTCAAAGTCTGTTTAGGCTTCAGACCCAATGTCTTTATCAGCCTAATTGGAATGCCCTCTGGGACTGTTGATGTACTACTTGGAACCCTCTTCTCTGCCATTTTCCGCTCTCGTTGTGAAAGTAAAGCCATTGCGCCACTTTATCCATCCTTGTCTATTGTACTGCATAAGGCTCTTCTTAGTTGAAAATTTTCTGTCACCCTTGTTCTTATATATTCAATAGCTTCGTCCCCTTCTAGCCTAGCACCTTGAGCTGTATTTATAAACCACCGCTCTAGGCTTGTTTCATTTCTCAGGGAGTTTAGATGGTTCCAAAATTTCGCAGCTGCCTTTCTGTCCTTTTTATGTACTTCTGCCAGCCACTGAGCACCCTTTTTTCTGATCTTTTCATTGATCAGGAGGGATGCTTTCCTTCTAGAGCTAAGAAAGATGTCCCATTTTCTTTCAACATTATCTGTCGGTTCACCCCGCTGCTTAGCATGTCTGTGTTCCCTAGAGGCTTCCTGACGTTTTGCTATGGCTCTCTTAACTTCCTCATCCCATCAACTCTTGGGCTTGTGTCTTCTTTTCCGGGCTGACTTGTCACGTGCCTTTGCAAGCTCTAGCCCAAACAGTCTAATTAGATTTGGATGGGTGGATGGATGGATGGATATGACTGAACCCTTTAGATCGGGTGGTATCTAGCGCCACCAAGCCGTAATAATTAATGAAACTATATTTATTTATTTTTTCCTTAAAAAGTGAGTTTGAGGATTCGTACTTTGCAGTGAAGAGTTTAATTTTCACTCGTGCCTTGACTTTAGCCACCAATCAGATAACCTCCTTCTAGTTAAGTCTACTTGCTTAAAGTCTATTTTGCCCTCCCGGTCCCTAAACCCCAGTGCTTTGAAAAACTCTGCGTCATCATCCTGAACTATAGGGTGAAGCCCTTTACAGAACATTATCAAGTGTTCGGCAGTTTCTGCTTCCTCTCCACACGCACTGCATACTGTGTCTACCCCTTCGTATTTGGCCCGATATGTCTTGGTTCGCAGTTCTCCCATCCTTGCCTCAAACAGTAGAGAACCACCCCGAGTACTATCATAGATCCTTTCCTTGGCAATTTCCTGCTTAAAAGTTCGATAGATCTCACGTGCGGACTTCTTAATCATGCCCATTTTCCACATGTCAGTCTCCGTTTCCTTCACTTTCTCCTTAACCGATAGTTCTTTTTGGTTTGGCCACCTGCTGTTTTCTAAGTATTTTTCAGTCAACTTCCTGGTTCGCTTCCTCCATTTTGTATCGATATTCTTCATGTACAAGTAGCTGAAATCCTTCCTAGTCCAATGCTCCTCCTTCATTTCTCTCAATCGCTTCTCAAATTTTATCTTGCTGCTAGCTTCCCTGCCCTCAAATGATGTCCATCCCATATCACCTTGTACTCCCTGATTTGGTGTATTCCCGTGAGCTCCTAAAGCAAGCCTACCTATTCCACGTTGCTTAATTTCTAATCTTGCTTGAACTTCTGATCTCATGCACAAGACCGCATTGCCGAACGTCAGCCCAGGAACCATGACCCCTTTCCATATTCCTCTCACAACATCATACCTATTGTAATTCCACAGTGCCCTATTTTTCATCACTGTTGCATCCCTGTTACCTTTAGTCGTCACGTATATTTCGTGTTCCCTCAGGTACTCGGTCCCATTGCTTATCCATACGCCCAGATATTTGTATTTATCTGTTATCTCTAGCGTGACGTCCTGTATCCTAAGCTCACTACCTTCGTTGTCATTGAAAATCATGACTGCTGATTTTTCCTTACTGAATCTAAAATCTAACCTATCTCCCTCATTACCGCAGATGTCCATCAATCTCTGCAAATCTTCCTTGTTGTTGGCCATTAGCACTATATCATCTGCGTACATTAATGCTGGTAGTGCCTGATCAATAAGTTTTCCTTGTTTTACTGAAGAGAGGTTGAAGCCCAGCCCACTTCCCTCTAATTTTGCCTCTAATCCTTGTAGGTACATCGTTAATAATAAGGGTGACAGGAGGCACCCTGCCTAAGCCCCCGTTTTACCTCTGCAGGCTTGGATACCTGTTTTTCCCACTTTATAACTAACTACCTTGTTCCCTTTATAGATACCCTTGAAAAGATTAGTGACTACATGTTCCACGCCTAGTGTGTCCAGTATTCCCCACAATTCCTCTTGAACCACGCTATCGTACGCTCCCTTGATATCCAAGAATGCTAGCCACAGGGGCCTGTGTTCCTTTTTTGCTGTTTCGATGCACTGCGTCAGTGAGAACAGATTGTCTTCCAACCTCCTGTGTTTCCGAAACAAATTCTGCAGTTCCCCCAGCACCCCCTCCTCTTCTATCCATGCCTGCAGTCTTTCCTTTATAATCTGCATCGCCAGCCTGTAGACCACTGATGTCACTGTTATAGGACGGTAGTTGTTTATGTCAGATTTGTCCCCCTTTCCTTTGTAGGTCATGCTCATCCTGCTAAGTTTTCATCCATCGGGAACTTCACCATCGATTATTATTTTGCTCACTGCCTCTCTCAAAGCCTGCTTAGACTTCGCATCTAATGCCTTTATCAGCCTAATTGGAATGCCATCTGGGCCTGTTAATGTACTACTAGGAACGCTTTTCTCAGCCCTTTCCCACTCTCGTTGTGAAAATGGAGCCATTGCACCAATTGATTCGTCCTTGTCTATTGTGGTGCATAAAGTACTTCTTCGTTAAAATTTTTCTGTCACCGTCGCTCTCATATATTCAATAGCTTCGTCCCCTTCTAGCCTGGCACCTTGGGCTGTAGTTATAAAACTCTGCTCTAGGCTCGTCTCATTTCTTAGGGAGTTTAGATGGTTCCAAAATTTCGCCGCTGCCTTTCTGTCTATTTTATGTACTTCTGCCAGCCACTGAGCACCCTTTCTTCTAATCTTTTCATTGATCAGAAGGGATGCATTCCTTCTACAGCTTAGAAAGATTTCCCATTTTCTTTCAACATCATCTGTCGGTTCACCGCGCTGCTTAGCATGTCTGTGTTCCCTAGAGACTTCCTGACGTTTTGCAATGCCTCTCTTACCTTCCTCATCCCATCAACTCTTGGGCTTGTGCCTTCTTTTCCGGGCTGACTTGTCACGTTCCTTAGCAAGCTCTAGCCCAAACAGTCTAATTAGATTTGTATAAACGATTGCGTGCGCCCCCACACGGCTGCTCCTCGGAGGCTTCAGTGCGCTCCATAGGTGCCACTTGCCGCTCATCACACTTTCCTATTCTAGCCACTATAGACAAAACACAAAGTTGCTCCCGATGATGATGATGATTTGCTGCTGTTTCGTTTTTAACGGGTGGGTGTACTTATAGTTGTGACAGCACTCTAGCACACAGATGGAGAAAAAACGAAGAAAAAATGTCGGACGAAAAGAGGGGGCAGGGCGAAAAACCATCCCGTAGGACATGCACAGCATGGCGGAAGAAAACCACAACAAACAGAAAAGAGTCTGCGCTGAAGGAGCAGCACAGCCACAGCGAAAGCTAGAAGATCGGCCTTTCAGAGCCTTTTCAAAACACTTATTGCGTAACTACTGCAAGCACACTTGCTTGGTACCCACTAGGGCATTAATAATAAATTTTAGGTTAGTAAGCCGGCATTCACTATGCTATTTGTCGTGATTCTTTTGATAACCGTGGTATCCGCTAAACACTTGCAAGGAATTTCGTGCCAATTGGTCATGCAGTGGCTGAAGACTATGAGGAATTACGCTTGAAGTGGGTATGCGCCGCAGTTAATAGGTGAACAAGAGCAAGCTTTTGTAATGGGTTGGAACATTGGACAATCCACTCGTTACGCTATTCGCATCGTGCGACAACTGGTTGTTCTTTCGCTCTTTTAGAACGCTTTGTAAGTCGTATTAACGCGATTGCTTTCCCGGCATCATGCCAGCCCAAGGTGAGTTTCGACCTCCTCTATAAACTTGCGACCTGCTAATGCCGCGCCGCTCCCCGTGTCACCATATTTGCTTTTGCTTGTTTATTATTTAGTTCTCTAAAGTGCCACAACACTAGGAACAGCACGCCAAAGCGCTACAACTTACCCCCATCGCTGCAGCCGTCAAACCGCTTTTTATACGTGCATGCGCGCGTTTGCTCGTTTATTATTATTATTATTATTATTATTATTATTATTATTATTATATCAAGGCACTCGCGCAGAGATTTAAATCCGGTAGTGGAGATCCTGGAGCCAGGTACCGTGGTGCTTCTGACAGCTAGAATGTTGCTTCGGGACACCTAATCTGTGAATTCCTCGATCCACGCGTTAGAAACGGGAACAAAAATGAAAGGAACGCGCACGAACAAGTGCACCACGACTTAGAAGTGTGGCAGCTAGGGCTAGTTGGTGTGACATGACGATAGTAATAGCGCGAGAAGAGACCGACGGCACAGAGACACAGCGCATGTCCTTCGTGTCCTTGTCGGTGTGTCGTCATTCTGTTCTCGCGCTATAACTATCGTCATGCACCACGACGTTGGTGCGTCGCCTGCTATGGGGGTAAGTCATGGCGGCACCTGGCAGCATCTCTGGCCCCTACGCGCCAATTTTTAGACCCAAACGCCTCCATAGGGGTTGCGCCGATGAGCAGGTCGTAAGGTTATAGAGGAGGTCGTGGTTTGCCACCAAGTCCCAAGCGCCGATGTGACTCTCCCTCCTAGGTACTGAGGGAGAGCCACATCGGTGCTCTGGACTTGGTGGCAAACCATGACCTCCTTTAATAAAGAAAAAAAAAGCACCGATGTGGTTGAGTGGTAGGATACTGGGCTCGCACCCAGTGGATCCAAGTCATGTGACGTCATTACAACGTTAATAAGCCAAACAATGTGATGCTTTCATGAAGTCACGTGGGGACGTCGTGACCTCACACTGGTAGTATGTAGGCTCATCACAGGCGCAGTACGAAACCAGGTGAAATCTAGGAAGCTTGCAATACCTCCTTTTGTAAGAAAATAAGCGCAGCTTTGACTCCCGCAAACACTCATGAAATCACTCACTCATCCACCTGAGAAACACACACGACACTTTCTCGGACGGATTGGCGAGTGATTGCGTGAGTGTTTGTGAGAGTCAAAGTGGCACTTAGTTTCTTACAAAATCACGAATATCCAACTAGCTCGACAAAAAGTTTTATTGTTTCAATACCTCCGATCGCGGAGGCAGTGCAAGGCTAGGCTACGTGTAGAAGGATTTTGGAGCGAGGCGAATGGAGATCGCTACTGAGAAGAAGAGCAGATGGCTTTCACCTTCGAAACTTCGACGAATTCATAAAATATCACGTGCGCCTTTGTGGACAGGGCGAAGACATATGCCTTATTTACACTAATTTGACGACCAGCGAACACTCGGGACTTTTTTTATGGTGGCGAAGAATGAAAGCGCAAAAAGCCTTAAACGAAACGCCCCAAGAATTTTAGTGCTATTATTGTCGCTGTGGGGTTGTGTGCGGCGTCTTTTTGCTATTCTGTTGGAATATTTTGAAGAAAATCGTATTTCGAACGCATCATGAAAAAATAAAATTTATGGTAGGTACGTTTCCAGCGCATTTTCTTATTGCCCCCCCCCCTTACACGGCTCACGCTGAAGGAGCATGCAGTAATGAGTGCGATGCATGGTATCAAGTATTCTGGAGACATCCATATTCATTTACGACTTACCTGTAGCAAAGAATTAACTTGCTTGTACAGCCGCTATCTGCGCCAACTTAGTACAAAAAAAACATCTAAACCAAGTGGTATTCTGCAGTTTAACAATGCGATACTACTCCTGTTCGTAAATGAAACTCATTTGAAGTTCACCCAAAGTGGTTTTAAAGTTTTCCGTACCATGCGTTTTGTCCTCAATCCAGGTATTCGGTATCATTCGCAGCTAACTTGACTTTTGCGACCAGAGCGAATTTGCTTGCTCACCTGGCTAGCAGGCCAAGTCTCCCGTTGCTTCTTTATAATGTTCTAAGCAAAAGCGGTAGATTTATATTCTGCAGGCTACTGCTCGTAGTAATTAAGCCGCATTCAAGCCTATGCACACCGAGCAATCCACGTGACGTCATGCCAGTGAGCTTAATTGCGTCACTTAATCTGCTCAGACATGCCCGCACAACATGAATGACTAAGTGCAAAAGTGTTTTGGGAGTTTTCACAGATGTTAATACAGTATAAATAGCGACACCATGAATCGGGCTACCAGGTTCACCAAGTAGTAATTCTATTCGTACAAAACAGTTCATGCTAGCTTTAGGCGATGTTTTCTGCAAGGAAATAATCAGTACTCAGAAGCACTCGGCCTCACCAAGTCAATGCTAATTATAAAGGTGCATAAATGTCGTATATGTGGTCACCCAAGGCAACCATAACTAACGCTTCAAACTTCAAATTACGACGAAAGCTGTTTTTTTTTCATTGCCGTGTCCCGGCTACCGCGATACGTAGTTTCCTATTCTCGTGCCTATCACGCGAGAACATTTTACTCAGAGATTTATGTTACGCATATTTTTTTTAACTTGCTCCTTTCAAGAATTGAGCCGCGTAGCAGAGAGAGAGAGAGATTGAAAGCATTTCAAACATCCACAAGTAGGTTCTGAAAACTTTTAATATATTCTGAAGTTGACGCGCGCACAAAATAAAAAGGTATACCGATTGCGGGCTCACCACCATGGAGGACAGAGGTTACATTTTATTCAAGTAGAGCACATTTATCATGCACGGAAGAATGTGTGCATGTGCGGGCTAGAGCTGGAGTTTTGGTCATGTCCCCAAGCATACACATCGACGATTTAATTAAAGTCGTGGCACTCAGGAGCACAATGTGATGACCATTATTCTACCATGGCTGGTAGCAAGTGAATACGGTTGGTTCTGTTGTTTCATTCACGATCGAAGAAAGTGGGGCGAGCACGTCAAGGCAGGAAGTTTAGCCAGGCATACATCCAGCCTGTTACCCTGAATAGGGGGAGGGGGGAAGGATGTTAAGGCGGAGAGAAACCAGCAGCAATCGGTGGCGCATTCAATTGTACAGGTGGTCGCCGAGGCCTTCTGGCGCTAATCACCAGCAACACCTTCGCTTTCACCTGATACATCGATGCGTGTACCGATGGTCCAAGCATTACGGGCTCCTCAGTACGGGAGGAGCAAGTCCTCTCTTTTGGGAGAATCTGGCGTGGGTTTCACAGAGTGGAGTGACACGACGAGAACTACTGGGCAAGACGTGCAGAATAGCCCCTTCGAATCTGCATGAGTCGCAGGAACAGCCATCAGCCCACGGAGGAAGGAAAGGTAAGAGAGGCCCTGACGTCACTCGTTGTGAAGCCGCGATGAAGCCGGAAGTCGGCCATATTCACTGTGCGAATTCTCCTCTCTTGTTTACATCCGAGTGTAAAGCAAAATGCACGACTCTCTCTCTGGCTCTGAAAGCACGTGAGCTGCGCAGCGCGCGTGTCGTGACAATCCGAAACTAGTGGAACGGGGCTCAACACTCTGGGCCAGCGCGACACCTTCGGCGAAATAATTTCGTCTAAGTATTAACAGCGAGTAACAGCTCACCAACAACGAAGCAAGTACAAGAGAACGCACGCTAGATGCACTGACAACGGCGAGTGTTTTCACGTCATTAATTCAGCAACTGTACAGACAACACGATCGGTCGAGCGCCTTCTACGGTTGCATTCCGCCACGCGGCCGACGCAGCATCCGGCCACTGCGTCCGTTTTCCGCGTGAAACTCGCCAGCATCAGCATTATGCGACCGTGGTGGTTTGGAGCATGGTGCAAGTGACACTTGAACGTGGTTGCTGTTACGTTGAGATTACATGCAATGCTGAAGGAGAGTATACGAAGCGGAACAGAAAAGGTGTTTTAATACGCACATGCAAGTTGTTGCTGTACACACACAGCACGAAATCACGTATGTGCACATAGTCCTCATGGCGTATTGCTGGGCTCAACAACAGCGTCGTCCGTTGTCACAAGCAGGAGCACTGCTCAACCGTCACTGACCTGCAAGGCGTTCGTCGTCGTTCCGCTTCGTCATGGTGCCCAACGCAATTTCGCTGAACGCTAATTGCTTCATCCACGTCATCCGCCGCACGACACATGGATATGCACTCGTTCTACGCACTGTTGAAACCCCGTGATGGACAAAAGGATTTGTAAACGTTGCTAAGAGTATAGTAACTGCCAGGAGAACACTGCGTAACCAATAACGCGGCGCAGAGCACAGATATTGTCCGCCACGGCTCAGCACGAGACCTGGGGAGGCACACATTCCGCCTCCAGCGGCGGCCGCTCATTGCTAGACCAGCTCCACTGTGCAACACGTAACCATAGCAACGCCGCCATTGTGCCCAGTGAATATGGCCGCCATGATGTCATCTCCTCCACACTTTTCACGTAGCGCGCCGGCTGGGCATGCCCTCTCCTACCTTTCCTTCCTGCGTGCATCAGCCACAGCAAAGCCTATCGTGAATGCCTCTACAGCAAGCACAGTGGTTCGTGTCGAGGTTGTATCATCACAATCATTAGCAGCAGCAGCAGCAGCCTGACAACGCCCACTGCAGGGAAAAGGCTTCTCCCATGACTAGCCAATCAATCCTGTCTTTTGCATTCTGATTCCACGTAACCATTGTCTTTTTTTTTACCATGCAGTAATATTTATGTGCACGGCCCACTCAATTTTTCGCCTCCATCGAAAATGCGACCACCACGGCCCGTAGCAGACACACGCCAAGCACCGTATCACCATTACAACAGCGGCAGCTATAAGATATCGAGAGTAAGCGGATATTTTAGCGCTCTAGGACAGGTCTGAATGGGGTTAGATCGAGCTCATTTGTGTTTGTCAGAATTCTGTTTATTAGTATGAAGAGTACCATTTTGACAAGGGTTGAATTGTCAAAAAAAAAACGTGGTGGCGCGCTGGTAACATGTGCAATGGAAATATCCGCCATAGGCCCATAGAGACGTCCTCAATCTTCTGTCTCGGATGATTTTTTTGAAGCGCTTGCGTCAGGCTTATCAGCTTCGTGCCGTGCTTTAATGTGCTGCCTTAGATTGTGCCTATACTTGTACACACGCCCACAGTGTTGGCAACGGAAACATTTTGTCTCCGTATGAGCAAGCTTATGCAGTTTCAGGTTGCTCTCTTCAAAAAAACTACGTCCGCAAACTTCACATTTATGACCTGCCTCCTTTTTGTGCACATTAAATTGGTGCCTACGGAGGTTGTATTCCCGAAGAAATGAACGCCCGCACGCATCACATCGATATTTTTTCTCAACGGTGTGCATTCGGCAATGATTTTGATACTGGGAAGGACCTCTAATCCACAAATCGCATTCGGAACAAAGATGTCTTCCATTAGCAATGTTTTTGTTGGTGTGTTCATTAAAGTCCTCTTCACACATGAAAGTCTCCAGGCAAAAGTGACACTCCCAGCGTACATCATGGCTTTGTCTTCGTTGCTGCTCACTTGATGGGTCCTTAGTGTTTCCATGAGAGCTGAGGGAGAGCCAAGAAAAAGTGGTAGATGTTTAAATCTTCGGAACTCAAGTCACCACGAGCGAAAAGTATATATGTTTGACATGAATCTGATACTGATTCCTTGAACGACCCCTGACAGCAAAAGTTTTCTTTGCGAGCTTTTCACAGTAATTTGTAGCTTTGCGTCTGTCAATGCCGAAACTGCATCGTAAATGCTCTAACGCATCAATTACTTATTCCAAGCGGAATTCATTCAGGACAATCTTGCGCGACTTTGAAACGCCCGCCTAAATACCATAAAAAACTAGCGCCCCAGTAGAGCAGTGCCTCAGTCTTCTTGCGTTCAAACTTCGGTGACGCTGAAACACGTTGTCAGATAGGGGAACCCGCGGATGGTGAAAAATGAAATCATGTGTAGGCTTTGAGCTGTCCCGCTGGATGGATGAATGGATTAGATGGATTGATTCATATGGCTGTATTTTTTATCGGACGATTGATATATCGTCACCTAGCCGCAATCCTTAGTAAACAAGAACTAGATTTATCTTTTTTCTTGCTTTAAATGGTGAAGTTAGGAACTACTTTGCAGTGAAGGATTTAATTTTCACTCGTGCCTTGATTGTAGCCACCAATCAGATAATTTTCTTCTAGTTATTTCAACCCGCTTAAAGTCTATTTTGCCCTCCCTGTCACTAAACCCCAGTGCTTTGAAAAACTGGGCGCCATGATCCTGAGCTATAGGGTGAAATTTTTCACAAAACATTATCAAGTGTTCAGCAGTTTCTTCTTCCTCTCCACACGCACTGCATACCGTGTATACCCCTTCGTATTTGGCACGATAAGCCTGGGTTCGCAATACTCCCGTTCTGGCCTCAAACAGTAGAGAACTACCCCGAGAACTATCAATGGTCCTTTTCTTGGCAATTTCCTGCTTAAAAGTAGGACAGATCTCTATTGCCGACTTATTAATCGTGCCTATTCACCACATGTTGGTCTCCGTGTACATTACCTTCTTCTTAACCGATAGTTCTTCTTGGTCTGGCCCTCTGCTCTTTTCTCAGTATTTACCCGTCAATTTTCTGGTTCACTTCCTCCATTTTGTATTGACATTCGTCATGTACAAGTAGCTGAAAACCTTCCTAGCCGAACGCTCCTCCCCAATTTCTCTCAATCGCTTCACAAATTTTATCACGCTGCTAGTTCGCTGCCCTCAAATGATGGCCATCCCATATCACCTATATACTCCCTGATTTGGTGTATTACCATGAGCTCCTAAAGCAAGCCTACCTATTCCACGTTGCTTAAAGTCTAACCTTACTTGAACCTCTGATCTCATGCACAAGACTGCATTGCCGAAAGTCAGACCAGAAACCATGACCCCTTTCCATATTCCTTTCACCGCATCATACCTATTGCAATTCCACAGTGCCCTATATTGCATCACCACTGCATTCCTGGTACCTTTAATCATTACGTGTATTTCGTGTTCCCTTAGGTACTCAGTCCCTTTGCTTATCCATACGTCCAGATATTTGTATTTACCTGTTCTCTCTAGCATGACCTTTTGTGTCCTAAGCTCACTACCTTCATTATTTAAAAAAAATCATGACTGCTGATTTTTTTGTACTGAATCTCAAATCTAACCTATATCCCTCATTACCACAGATGTATATCAATCTCTGCAAATCTTCCTTGTCCACCATCAGCTCTATATCATCTGCGTACATCAATGCTGGTAGTGCCTGTTCATTGAGTTTTCCCTGTTTGACGAAAGACAGGCTGAATCCAAGTCCACACCCCTCTAATTTGGCCTCTAATACTTGTAGGTACATCTTGAATAACAAGGGTGACAGACGATACCCCTGCCTAAGCCCCCGTTTTATCTATGCGAGCTCGGATACCCGCTTTTCTCATTTTATAACTGCCTTGTCACTTTTATAGATATTCTTTGAAATACTAATGACTCCATCTTGCACACAAAGTGTATTCAGTTTTCCCCACAGGTCCTTTCGAACCATGCTCTCGTAAGCTCCCATCATATATCCAAAAATGCCAGCCGCAGGGGCCTGTGTTCCTTTTCTGCTATTTCGATGCACTTCGTCAGTAAGAACAGATTGTCTTCCAACCTCCTTTGTTTTCAAAACCTTTTCTGCAGTTCCCCCGGCACCCCCTCATCCTTTATTCATGCCTGCAGTCTTTCCTTTATAATCTTCGTCACCAGCCTGTACACCACTGATGTGCCTGTTATAGGCCGGTAGTTGTTTGTGTCAGCTTTGTCCCCCTTTATAGATTATGCTCATCCTGCTAAGTTTCCGTTCATCAGGGACTTCACCAACGATTATTGCTTTCCTCGCTGCCTCTCTCAAAGTCTGCTTAGACTTGGGTCGTAATTCCTTCATCAGCATAATTGGGGTGCCGTCAGGGCTTCTTAACGTACTACTAGGAACCCTCCTCTCAGCCCTTTCCCACTGTCGTCATAAAAATGTAGCCACTGCGCCACTTGATCCATCCTTGTCTATTAAGGTGCATAAGACACTTCCTTGTTGATTTTTTTCTGTCATCAATGTTCTGATATATTCAATCGCTTCGTCCCCTTCGAGTATAATACCTTGAGTTGTAGTTATAAACCTCTTCTCTAGACTTGTCTCATTATTAGGTAATTTTAGATTGTTACAAAATTCTGTAGCTGCCTTTCTGTCCTTTTTATGTACTTCTGCCCGCCACTGAGTCCGATTTCTTCCAATGTTTTATCGATCAGAAGCGATGCTTCTCTTCTACAGTGTAGAAATATGTCCCATTTCGTTTCAGCATCATCCATCTGTTTACCCCGCTGCTTATCATGTCTGTGTACCCTACCATGTCCGTGTTGCCTCCTCGCTGCCTAGAGGCTTCCTGGCGTTTTGATATGGCTCTCTTAACTTCCTCGGCCCGCCAACTCTTGGTTCTGTGTCTACTTTTCCGGGGTGACTTGTCACGTGCCTTAGTAAGCTCTACCTCAAACAGTCTAGCCCTCAAAAAACAGAAAAGCATTCCTAACGTAAGCAGTTGAAACCACCTGGAGAGCAGCCTTGAGAGCGACAACAGAGTTAGAGGTGTGATGAACAATAGCCCCCGTCTGGTGCCAGTCGGGGTACTGTGCGCACCCCGCAATTGTTCTTGGCCTCCGCAACGTCGCAAGGGCATCCCCGGTTTACGTGAAGCCACAGCAAATGTCAACTGTACCTGAATACTCAGAGGAACACGCACCCTTACTTTAAAACCAAATATATATCTTCTATGCAATGCTTGCCACTAATAATCGGCCAGCGGTGGCACCGCATACAGGAATATCAAAGAACACAAACATCCTGGGTTCCCAAATTCGGTGTCAGGGATCCTTAAAAGTCAAGCCTTACTGCAAATGATCTGGTAAACATATCCAGAGGTTCATTTGTACATGAGTTGCTGACGATACGCGCATTTGATAGTTACACCCAGCTACACCCATTTTTTAGCTACACCCTGTTCATAGGCTCGCCTGTATACCCTTCACCAAGATCTCCTCCTGGCAGAGTGAGCAGGAGGATTAGGAAAGTGGCACACCTTCTACAACACTAAGAAGGCCTTGTTTGTTCGCTAGACAGGGTATCTTGCTTGTCACACCACCGACAGAGGCACGAGATGTCACCGGGGCTGCTGGAGACGGTGGTATAAGGTAAGAAGAGTAGCATGTGCGTTTGTTCACGCTTTAAAGCACCTTGGTACTTTACATCGGACTTGACAGCAGCAGACATCACGTAGTGAAAAACATGAGACGTCGCGTAGTAACTGTACCACTTTCGCCCTGGTATGTCTCATGGCCATTGCGACGCGATGGATGGCCTTGGGAGACAGGTGCTATTAGAGTGTTCACTATAACAACTTATGGATGATAGCGTGTCACGTAAATTGGTCAAAGTTCAAATTGTGGTCATAGAGCGCAGGGATGCGGCTTAATATAGTGTGCAGGTATAAGCTGGCCGTAGACGCTCCTGAAGTCATTTCGAACTCACTTTCTCAAAACAGGTATACTTATTAAAATTATGGCAAGCATGACGGTTTCCAAGGTTCAGGATATACGTAATGATAGGGTAGGTAGCAATGATCTAAAAAGCCCGAAAAAAGCTAACACTAACAAATCATCAAGAGCATGGAAAAAAGTTTTCGGAGGTGTGTGCAGGTGTCTCATCAAAAGGACATGAAGAATAATTTCTATCAATTGCGATACAAATAAAAAAATCACAGAAGTGTATTATGCATCCTCAGTACACCTGTGCAAATATAGGCAGTAGTGCTTCTTTATTGTCTTTCTTGAAACTGTGCAATATTCAAAGCAAAATGGCGGAAGGTAGGAACGATGACTGATAGGACGATGGTAGGAACACCTAAACCAAAACATTGATGTTTTATTGACTAGCTATACTGGTGGTGGGTATTGTATTTTTCCGTGTTGTTTCTAACGTGTGGAATGACGTATTTACAAAGTGTGACTTTTTCTGCACTTACTCATGACCACAGCAATGCAAAAACTTCATGTTTTAAACACAGGATACCAGGCCTCAGTGGTTGTCTTTGTCTGACCTATGAATGTATTGCATGTTGATCCAGAGCATTAGCACTTGTGTAAGTTCCTGGTTTAGTGTTGCTCTCTTCGATAGATAGGCCTTGATTTCTAATTTGTAAGGACAATCCAATAGCGAGAGTGTATACATGTAATAAACATGAAATAATTTACTGCAGTGTATGAGTGGTGCAGCAGGAGGCTAGAAGATAAGTACGATGAAGTGCCGTTCCATCAGGCTGCTTATGCAGGCATGGGTGAAGATAAGTTCGCTGCTGTAAACAACTATTTGGCAGGCTTTTATGATATTGTATATCACAGGGTGTCCCATATTTGGGCGGCGACCATTAAAGTGGAATCAAGAGCTGCGTATCTCAAGCACCAAATATTGCTCTTGAACCTTTGAGACACAGTAACTAATGCGTAGTTGCTGGCGTTGTTGCTTCACCACAATTTCAGGTGTTAAATGTGTCGAAGGAATGTCATTACTGGAATTCACATTTCGTTTGAAGCACTTACCTCTGTCGTCCTATATATAATAAATGCGTCATTTTTCTCATCCAGTGATAGAATGCTCAGAATGCATTATTTTCGATATCCTAAACTGCTAGAAAAGCAAAACTTACAAGAAAAAAGAAACTACTTGCCCATTAAAAACTCTAGGGCTGAAAAGAATACATTACGTTATGCCATTGCAATAAAGGCCAACTTTATCAGGTCGCACTAGCAAGTGGCAGGTCGGAAAATGTGTATGGGGGTATTCGTGTAAATTTTAATCGATAACTTTGCCAGACATTGTCCTTTTTCGCTAACAACTCTAGCAGACACCTTCTTGGCAAAAAAAAGGAAAGCACTTTCTTTTCACGTCCCGCTTGCCGACAGTAGCAACGAAGCGCGAGGCCACGGGGCCTCTCTTATTTCTCACAGACTTCACATGCCTGAAGCAGTCAAGCATTAGCTGCGTACATAAGACATGGCGAATTAAGCGTTGGACAAGATTATCAGGTCTTCATAATATTGTTGTTGATGAACAGCTTTTAAGTGATCTTTAGTGAAATAATATTCCTGTGTCTCACACGCGATTACATAGCCCCTGAAAGTGAGAGCCTTCAAACCTTCAAGGCGGGTACAGCAAATTACATGTTCCAGCAAGCATTACATTACCATGCCTAAAGTGTGTCACGACAGCCCATATTCAGATTAGACTAAGCCCGGATAACACTATAGTGTTGTTGAACCGCATGAACGAGTTGGGGACCAACTCACTGATGCTCAACTGTCTACAAATGACTCACCTGGAGATGCTTCGTACTGCGGCTGGTAGCTGCTCCGCACCCGCGCGGCTTGAACTGGGCAGTGAATCCCAGCTGCCGCCTCTGCTGGACATACGGCGTGAGGCGCCAGTGGGCCTGTTGTCACGCAGACCTATATTCAAAAATACGCTAGCGTTGGTACCTGTACGCCAATATGCAGTGATACTTCTTCACACTAGAACATGGAGCCCAAAGAAGGGGGCGAAATAATAATACTATTTTTGGAATATGATGCCCCAAGATCCCCTTGTGATAGTGAGACACACCGTAAAGGAGAGTTCTGCAGATTTGAACAACCTGGATTTCTTGTACCTACCCTATATTTCAGTACATGGGCCTCAAATTTTGAGGCTCCGGCAGAAAACTTAACGAAGTACGGCAAAGGAAGAAGCGTACGCAGGGTTCGCTCTGCAAACAGCAGTGTTTGCCAGCTGTGTTGCTTCTTTCATTGATCCGAATTAAACACGTTTATTCGAGTATTCAACGGATAATATTTCACAAGCCTAGTGATTACGAGGCTCCCGCAGGTCGTGGGATTGAATCCCGCCCACGACTCTCACAGTTTCGATGAAGACCACAATACTTGAGGCCCGGGCGAGTGAAATTTTCGGAGTCTTCTAGAACGCCATCTTCGATAACCATATCGTTGTTTAGACCCGAATAACCCGACAAGTTATAATTTTGGTTGAGGCACATCACCGAGTTTGATCTCGTTGTGTTACCCGAGATCGACGTAACCAAGAGGGTGTACAGGCGCCCACTAGGTGCCAGTGAAAAACTCTTGCAGGCCTTATTCCTCACAAAAAGGAATACACGGTTTAATTACATATTTACAGTAGTTTATAAACGAAGCGTACAGACGCTCGTGTACATCAAAGAGCAGGAACAGCGAAGGCCAGAGAGGGCGCATGGTTTTAGGACGAAGCTGCAGCTCTCTGGCTTTCTCTGGCCCTCTCATCTCATCAAACGGCGCGTCTGTTCGTCATGTTTGGTAACTTCTGCAAATACGTAAATAAAATGTGTGTTCTAAGCGAGAGTTCTCCTTTCCTGGTGCCGGTGTGACAGCCTGTGCCCGCTCTTTGGTCACATTAACCGGCGACAGCGATGGGATCTGGTTCGTGTTCTTTCCTGGTACGATGCTGGTGAGTGCTCACTTTACGTTACGATTCTACCAAGTGTTTTCAATTGGTGGTAACGTTTGTTTAAAGGGGTAGATTGGTTGCTGCTTCATGGCAGCTTGAGCAATAGAAGTCTGCATGGGTTGACCATGGAATTTACTAAATTGAGAAAACCAGATTTAGTGCTTTTCTGGGAGAAGCTGAGGATTGGGGTGGTGACGACACTCCGGAAGCCACGTTTGATACAGGTGATTAAGGATTCTGGCGCACATGAAGGGGAGATTTTCTCGTGCTGGAAACTCGTAGAGGAGAGGATAAAGACGGCATGTGAAGACGACAAACGAGAGCGACTACCATTGAAAAGAGAGTCCTCTAGGCATACTGAAGAAGCTGGAGGAAGAGGAGCACTATATACTATCTTCACTGCCCTTCTCGTGCCTCGTGCAAGACACGATTTCTGTACGCCTAGTTTGTTGAAATTCTTGTAAATATGCAACTAAAACATATGTTCTTGTAAAACACCTCCCAACAGTTTTGCTTCCTCAGCGCCTGGGTGACAGCCCGTACCTCCTCCTCGGTCACGTGAGGACACAAGAAACAGTGAACGCTCCGCGAAGACTACGCAGTACAGAGCTGAGTTCGCCGTTTTTCCTCAGTGTGCTCATCTCCTTAGAGCATCAGAATAGTGTGACCACCTTGCATGATAAAAAATATACCGCAGTGCGACTGACATTTCGACCTATTTTTACACTGTAAACCTCGATGCGATGATAACGCACGCAACAGGGGAGAGGGCTCGTTGAATTTTCACCATCAGCAGTTCTCCCGCGTGCATAGAAATCGCTGGATATAAAGAACTCCAGCCTATCGCCTGCGTCTAAATGTGACTGCCACAGGTGGTATCGAGCTAGCTATACTATCTTTTTGGAAAATAACTTTGTTAAGTAGATGTGCTCTTTGCACTCATTTGAATAGGACAGCCTTCCTCGAGTTGACCTTTTTCATCTTTCATAGATCCTGGTGGCTCGTTGTGTTTCAAACCTGAGTTTTGAAAAATAGCACTTCTCTTTTTACCTTCGTATTCAAACACACTGCAAAAGAAAGAAGTTGCTGCAATAAGGAAGAGAAGGCCACTCGTCGAAACGTAATCTTCCGCGAGATTTCTCGTCAAAGGGCCTCTTCATCGCTCAGAGGTTCTGTCCGTTGAAACGGTTCATATTCTCTACCGATGCTTCCATGCGTCCCCGTAAGGTTTTTTACGGAAATATAAGGCAGTATGTGGCAAATAGTCCGCATTGATGAATAAGTGGCTAGGGTGCTTGGCTGCTAGCTGACCCGAAAGTCGTGGGTTTGATCCCGGCCGAGATGGTCGCATTTCGATGGAGGCGGAATGGTAGGGGCCCTTGTGCTGTGCGATGTTATGCACGTTGAAGAACACCAGATGGTCAAAATTTCCAGGGACCTCTACTAAGTGTCCCTCATATTAATATCGTAGCTTTAGAACGTAAACTTTGCATAATATGATTATAGATTGAATATAAAAATATAGATTAGCGTGAGGAAACAAGCGGAACTGGTGTACGCAACGCTTTAGTATAGATATATTACCACGCGTGTTTCCTTCTTTTAATATTAACACGAAAGCAGCATGCCAGGGTCCACCGTGGCTCCGCTGACGTACATCCGTCACGGATATGACGTTGTAAAATACATACTGACAATTGCAAGAAAGGGGAGCAAAAAGTTACGTCACCGGGGTGTCAAACCTACGATCCATCGCTCCGCAGCGCACGGTGCGAACCACTAGGCCACCGACCGTACGTTGATTGATTGATTTATTGATTAATTGATATGTGGAGTTTAACACCCCGAAACCACCATGATTATGAGAGACGCCGTAGTGGATGGCTCCAAAAATTTCGACCACCTGGGGTGCCTTAACGTGCACTCAAATCTGAGCACACGGGGCCTACAGCATTTTCGCCTCCATCGTAAAGGCAGACGCCGCAGCCGGGATTCGATCCCGCAACTTGCGGGTCAGCAGCCGAAAGCCTTAGTCACTAGACCACCGTGTAGGGACAGACCATACGTTGTTCAACTTGTTGATGCGAACTGTTTATATACACTATACATTGTGAACGGCCCTCAGTGTCCGGCAACTAAGTCGTATTTTCATCATCAGTAGCGAAAGGGCGCGAAGGACACGCATTGTGCAAGCTCTAACGTTCGTCGCCCCACGCGTTGCTATACACGCGCGCCTCCACGGGGTGTGGTCACTCATAAGCGTGCGCGCTCATCTCGTTATTCGGGCTTTCTTTGAAGTTACGGCGGTTAAAGAGCGTAACGGAGGTCACTTCGCTTGCTGCCGCGGCCGCGTTGAAGAAAGGAGCTTGCTGCTCACACATTAAGAAATAAAAATTGTGACAACTGTTTGCGCTTGTTCTGTGTATACCTGTGCATCGCGAACATGGAGTGCTTATGTATCTTACACTGCCCCTAACGATAACGCTGTAATCTTAAAAAGCACGTGTGTAAATGCCGACGCTCTTCACCTCTTCCCAGCTCACCCTTGGCCGACGTTCTGTTCACCGCTACAAATATGCGGCGTGTGTTGCTGTAGTATGTTTTGATTTCCCGGGGTCGGCTTCGCTCGATTGATTGATGGACATGTGGGGCTTAATGTCTTAAAACCACCATATGATTATGAGATACGCTGTATTGGAGGGCTCCAGAGATTTTGACCCCCAGGGTTTCAATAACATGCACCCAAATCCAAGCACACGGGCCTACAGTATTCTCGCCTTCATCGAAAATGCAGCAGCCGCAGGCGGGATTCGACCCCGTGACCTGCGGGTCAGAAGCCGAGTGCCTTAGCCACTAGGCCGCCGCGGCTGGGCGAGCTTCGCTCGAATCAAAGGTTTCGACTTCAACACGCCGATTTCTGCTTTCGTCCACGTCACGACGACCGGACAATATTCAGTCTTGAACTTCTGTCCGCATTTGTGGCTCCGGTAGACAACATGACCTACCGGTAGACAACTTGAACTGATAGATTTATGCGCACGTCGTGATAGTCGCAGGCCTTCTATCACTTCGGTGGTCTTCTCACAGCCACCTTTGCCTTTCTTAATTTCTGGGGTCAGCGCCATCGCTTCGTAACCATTTGTTGTAGGCCAAGCGGTCGCATTCACTTTTAGTAAACCAGTAGTGAGTGACTGCACATACCCCATTGATGCGGCACATACCGCATTATTTAAAGTTAAGTTTCCTGGCTCTCTGAAGAAGCCACAATTTGCCAAACAGTTTCGCTCTTAACAGAGTTGAAAGAGGTGCCGCGCTTCAAAAAGCTGCTCAGAAGCGCTAATATCTCCATATTTGTAGTTAGCAATAATCAATGCGAAGCATTTCTTTGCGCACCGCAAGTAATTTTGACATCTATCTATCTATCTATCTATCTATCTATCTATCTATCTATCTATCTATCTATCTATCTATCTATCTATCTATCTATCTATCTATCTATCTATCTATCTATCGATCGATCTATCTATCTATCTATCTATCTGGGTGCTCTCGCAGTCCCCCCCTTATCATGGCGTGAACCGAAATTAGTAATGGAGGGTAAGATGCCGTAATACGGAAAGACATGCTAGTTAATTTTGCTGCATGCAGAAGTATTAGCGTGCACACACGTGGACACAGACGAAAGGAACACTGCGCTGGTTCCTTTGTCGCCTTCGCCTGTGTCCTCGTGTGTGCGCGCTAAAGCATCAGTATAAGCGTAAGATGGTTCGACAAATATGACGCGCTGGTCAAGGCATCAATAATACCACAATCTCGTCACGTAGGTTGTCGAACACTACGCGCTGGACAGTGGCACGTGCCACTGGTATGCGGGTATGTGCCACAGGTGATTGACAATTAGTGGCCACGCAGAAACGGCGAGAACACACATGGGTGATTTTAACTTGTGAGCGTTAATAAAAAGCTGACATCGGCAGCGTTGACCCAACGAACGCAAAGAATCGTTAGGGTCTCAGCAGGAATCAAACCCCAGCATGCTGCTTGGCAATTAAGTACTCTGCCAAATAGCCACGCCAGTTCTCGAAATCGCCTTTCAATTAGATCCTGATGTTCGTGAAACGCTCATTGGTATTGCAGCGCTGGCTATGCAATTTTCTAAACATTACACGCTTATTCCTATGATACGTCGACTAAATGTCCTATGATACGCCGACTATGTCACGTCGACTAAATGTCAACTGCAGTTAGGTACCACCCGGTGAAGTCGACTTATGTAGTAGTGTCCAGGGCTACCATCGTCGCGAGCACCAGCGCTTGATATCAGCTTATCGCTATGGCGTTGCTAATACTGATCTTCCTGTTGTCATCGTTGCGCAAGTTCAAACAACTGGTTATATAAACATCGGCAGCGGTTCATCATATGTCTGCGCATGAAACAGTTATACACATATTTAGCACCATTTCATGACAAGCCGCTCAATAAAAAAATTACAACACGGTCACATGTTTGGCATAACGTCGATTTCCAAGGTACGTGGCATCTGTGAAATTTTCTTCTCCTTACTTATGTATGCCTTTCCTCGAGCGGCAGCTCGTGATTTTCGAAAGCGAGAGGGTTAAGATACTTGATTCGCATACATTTTAGCGTCGGTGTCGGCGTTGTTCAACATGAGCAAACAGGCAGAATTGATCATGGCAAAAAAAAATGGAGCGAGAGAAGAAAATAAATACGAAAAAATTTGATCAGAGTAAGCAATGAACGCTGGTTGCCTGCGTGGCAAGTAGATGTTTTATTAAACACCCACACTATTGGGCGATATCGCTTCGAAAAAGAAAAGAACAACACTATAAATGGCATCCAGTGGGAGGATACCTTTTTAAGACCGGTAATATTGCGTGGCAGAAACGAAGCACCGAAAATGTGAATAGCTGAACTTGTGTTTTAAAATGCCCCTGATATAGTGTTAAGACACTTATTGATTGTCAGCGAAACCAAACAATGACCACCAGCAAGACTATCTGCGTAGGTTTGCCTGTTTTAAATGCGAAGCATTTCTTAGCGAACTTCGTCGACTTTGAGCTTATCTATTCATCTATCTAGCCACTTACGTTTGGGTGCTCTCGTGGCCATCCCCTTAACTTTGCGTGAACCAAAATTAGCATGGGAGGGTAAGATGGTTTGACGAATATGACGCACTGGTCAATACATGAATAATGTCACAATCTCGCCGCGTACGTCGTCACACTTCCCGCCATACAGTGGCACACACCCACGAGCTGGTATGTGCCGCTGGTAAGCGGCTATGAGCCAGAGGTGGTTGACACTTAGTATCTACCGATGATTGACAAGGACACACATGGGAAATTTTAACCTGTGAGCGCTAAGCAATACCCAACATTAATAGCGTCGACCCAACGAAGGCATATAATAAATGTCAGTGTTAAACAAAAGCTGACCTAGGCAGCGTTGGCCACCCAACAAATGCAAATAATAAATTTCAGGGTCCAAGCAGGAATGGAACCAAAGCAATCTGCGTGGCAGTCGAGCATTCTACCACAGAGCTACGCCAGGTCTCGGGACTACTTATCAAATAGACGCTCATGTTCGTGAAACATCAATAGTCGTTGCAGTGTTGCCTACCCAATTTTATGAATATTACATAAGTACTCCTTTGATGCAGCCGTCACGTCGGGTTAACGTCAATTGTGGGTAGTTGTCATGCGCTGAAGTCAATTTATGTAGCAGTGTCCAGGACCAGCATCCTCGCGAGCATCAGCGCTTCATATCAGCTTCTGGTGTTGCTAATACGCATGTTCCAGTTGACATCATTGGGCATGTGCAGACAACCGGTTATATAAACATCTAAAACTCTTCAAAATAAGTCTGTACGTGCCACATGTGTACATATATTTAGCGTCATTTCATGACGTGTCGCTCAATAAAAAACGCAACACGGTCACCCGCGTGCTTCGCATAAAGTTGATTTCCAGGATCTGCCGAATTTTTCTTCACAAATGCGTAGTGGGTCCTTCGATTATGCACAAAGAAGACATTGCGCAACCACCCTCGCAATAGGCATTCTCGGATAGGTTGAAACGACCTATGTGACGCGCACACACGTTCAGTTCCTCATGGTGTGGTTGAGGCCTACACCAAGAACCAAAGGCCAGCAAGCCCTTTAAAAAGCGACGCCCAAGTGGTCAAATCGCGCTCTCGCGTTTTGGGTTTGAAGGCAAAACTCAAGAGTCCTCCTAGTTTTTTTTTTCTACACTCGGGGACAACTTATCTTCACCCTGGGGCGACGTCTGCGAAGCTTCCAGACATTCGTGTTGCTCCGCAAAGTAGTTCGGCACCTTGCGGCCGGTTTCGGTTTCGCTCGCATCGTTGACGAGTTCAAAAAAACTATATACAAGAAAATATGAATGAAAGGAACATTTCAATGGTTCAGTGTACATTTTAGTACCACATCACGAGTGAATTTTTTTTCTCCCTCTGAGATATAAACAGCGTGTTGGCGGCCACACTCTGACCCACTACGTCACGGACGCCATGTTTACTTTGGAAAACTGGCAGGCTGGAAGGGTGGTGCCGTCTAAGAAACGGAAACCATTTCTGGCAAAGCCAACAGTTACTGTATTTCACCTTCGACTTCTCTCAAGTGTTGGAGTATCGTAATAAATAAAGCATCAGTTACATCAGCAAGAAAAAAAGTAGGATATTACTGCTAAACTTGAGTACTATTTTTTTGGGTCGTGGATGGCTTGCGCGTCGGTTCTCTAGCTTCCACAGTGCTGTCAAGAAACGTTGTCACCAAGTATAGCTTGCTTAAGAGCATAAGTGTCTTGACGGGATGCTTTCGCGATTCGGTGCCAATCATTTGTGAGGTAATCTTTTGCAGTGCAGAAGCCAGGCTCAATACCATCTTGCTTTATTGTATCAAGTGCGCCTTTGTCACCCACCTCCCACCCCACTTTCTCAGAAAAACATTCTGGATATGCTCCCAAAGGAACGATCTTTTTCGGATTCAGCTACCTCCGCTGCCAGGAATGCTCTAAATTTGACGAAAGCATTTGCATACATACCGGAAGAGAAAGGTGTGTTCTGGCCAGAGCCATGTTCGACGCTCGGCGAGTCAGATGATGACGAAGACCTGCAGACAGACAATCGCATGGATCTCGGACTGTGTACTTCCAGCCACATTTTACCGACATCATCCTCTTTTGCATGCTGGTTTTCAATTTCTGTTTAGCACACTCCTTGTCATAGAGCCATGGTGGGCATCGCAGTAATAGGGATGATGTTATACATAGGATATTTCACGTAACTAGGTCAAAATGTTTATTATAATCGTTTACCCGCAGGTAAACGAGACAAACGACCCATGACTTGCCGTAATATGACGCTCGTTTAAGTTTTCTTATATTGCGCTGAATGAATTAACTAAGACCAATTACGGCAAGCTTTAATTGGGGACATTAGGACGAATTGTCTTTCGTTACATTGTAAAGGGCTCTCCAAAACGGCCCATTATTACCGATCTGCTTGGAAATTTTTTTCCGGCCTTTAAAGAAATCCCGGGAAATAACTTCTTTTATTTCAGCGAAATTGCTCAAGCACTGCCATACTGCAGCGCTGTTCATAACACTTTCGGGTAACAACCTTGCGCACAGATTGTCAACAGGTCTGCCGTTGGGTGCATTTAAAAAGGAGCCAGAATTCGAGCTTAAATTAGCCACGCCATTTAGTTTTATCGCCACGCTTACCACCAAATAGAAAAGCGGCATTGAAATATTAAAAAAAATCAAGTGGGCCTGCACTGGTAAGGCCTACCCGAAAGCCCAGCCCACCCCGGCCGTTGGCCAGACTGGGTAAAGTAGTTTTTATGGTGGTCCCGGGCCAAACTCCGGCCTGGAGCTCCGGGCTTAGGGTCGGTCCCTGGTTTGAGGTGACGGGCTCGGGTCGGTTCGTGCTTGGACTGTTGGTTCTCAATTCCACGTTACTTTCTTTAAATTGTCCCATCTATGTTGTGCATACATACTTGCTCCTCAGAAAGTGTCTCTAAAAACGTTTTTTTATGTGGGACAAGGTATGTGGTGAAAATGTATGAATAACAAGTGCTAAACTTTTCTTTCTTGCATATGGGACTGCTTGATGGACTTAGCATCGATATGGTTAACATATCGGTATTCTTTCTTGTATTAATTGCGTTTGACATTATTTTATATTCGGAAAGTTATTATGTAATCACAGTAGTAAATTTATATATTTATGTAAACTTTTATGTTACGTAAATTTCTATACTAAATTTATATTTGTAACTCGTTTTCGAAAAATTGGTCATAGAGCTCCAGAACGAGGCAACCTTCTTGAAATTCTACCAGAAGCTAAAACTAAAGGTGTGCGCACAGTCTCGTTTCATCAAATCACCATAACCCCCCCTTTTTTTTCGTGGCTTTTCACGAACCGTACCTTCATTTTTCAGTCTTCAGTAGCGTAATTTTTACGTCACGGAGCTTTCGCAACTCCAGATGCCTATGAAATTAACAGAATTCGCTTCAGCGGCACGAACACAGCCTCCAGAGATCCGCGTTCGGGCGCGCGAACTTGGGAGCGGATACATGAACTTTCATTGCCTCACCGCGTCCAGTCCTTGGGATGGTTTTAATGCGACTGCCCGCCTAACATACCTAAGAAGGTCGGTACGCATTTCATGTACAGGTGTTCTAAATGTGAAATGGTGTGCGCGAGCTGTGGCCAAGTTACTCAGAAGTGAACGCCAGCGCGCTCCACGAGAGAAGCGATTCTGTATTTTCATACAGAAATGATGATCATATGTTCTGGCACATTTTCGTATGAAAATAAATAACCTCTTCTCTGATGAAGCGCGCTGGCATTCACTTTTGCGTAGCTTGGCCACAGCTCGCGCGCTCCGTTTTACTTTTGGAACACCTGTACGTACACTGTCGTCTTATGAAAGGGAACACACGAGCGCGCGGCCTGCGCTCGGCGACAGCTGCCTACACAGCCAACATCAACCGATAGCGAAAAAAAAGGCGTTAGGTTTGGTGTAATTCATTGGCAAACAAAGCTAGTTATGGCCGCTTGACAAGCGCTGCAAGAGACAGTAGACAGCCGTTGTAGAGAGCAGGTCACGTAATCTAGTGTTCCCTTTCATAAAGAACGACGGTGTACCTTGTCAAGCACATAGCGCCAAAACAGACTTCTTAAGTTCGTTTTGTTCAGCCTTACATTTTATCCACTTTCATTGTTCCTACGCTTGAAGGGTTATGCGATGTCCGTGCGTCGACGTGGTCAAGATTACAATGACGTCGTGCCTCGTCACTTTCCCGTGTGAATGAATGCGCTCCGTCAAAGAATATTGTCGATGTGTTCGTCAGATGTACACATCGAAAATAACTCCCAGGCGCGCTGAGCGATAACAAGAAAAAACTACTCACGCTGGGCAAGCGCGCAGACGTAACGTAAAACAGCGGTGCACAGCGACATGCTATACGGGGCAGAGAAAGCGACACTTGTTGCCTAGACGACGAGCGCCGGGCTGAGCGTTCCAAAGCATCTCGGATTATTAAAGACCCCGTACACGAACGGAACGGATAATCTCGAACCCCTGGAATTCCTTCACGTGCGCCGACATCACGTAAAACGCGGACCTCAAACATTTCAGCTCCATCGGAATACGACTGCCATGGCCTTAGTAATATTCGTTACACTTGCAGAAGCTGGCTTCAATTGTGCAGTTGAATGGGGCTTCAGGAGATACAAACACTGCCAGTAGGGAATAGCATAATGTCAAGAGAATGCTACTTTTCTTTAGTCTTTCTCGTTAGGGTTTCGTAAAATTTCATAGCTACAATGACAAGGTCTAGGTGCTTTGGTTCTAGCACTGCCCATCTTATGAATTTCACTCTAGGTGCCCAATAAAAAGACCCCCCCTGAAAAAAAAAGCTTTATGCAGAGCAGCAATACGGCTCCCAAGGTATACATGGGTCACTGCGCGACAAAATCCGAACTTGCGTTAGCTGCAGCATTTGCAGAGACCCTCGCGCACTACCAAATACGAGGAAAATTTCTAAATTCGTAAAAGCTCACCCCGAGAGGTACAACGAAATCGATGTATCGGTGTCAGAACCTGCGACGCTCCTCCTCGATGACACATCACTGCTTGCAGATACAGAAGGCTCATTTCCATCGCCTCTTCCTTCGGCCATGTCTGAAGCGGCGACTACGCACCACCGACAGTTACTACTTGGCAGGCGAAGCCGAATCACAACAAATGCGAATTCTACGCGACTAAAGAGAGGCAAGGAGCAAATCTCACGTAAGATGCACAAGCCTCTAATGGGATAGCAAATCAAAGTTCTTTAGTGAGATACTGCATAATCTGCTTCGACATTTTCTGTGGCGGTGCTCGATATTCGGGGTCACGTGTGCTTTAACGTCAAATGAAGTGCATGAAAACGCGTCTTTTGACTTTTACTAGTTGGAGTACGGAGACGCGGTGATTCAGGTGTTTTTATGCGGACGACAGATGGCAGGAATATGCGCACAGCGTGAACAAGGATAGCTATATTGCCACGTTCCATTTCCCAAGTTTTTGTTATCTCCCCAAAACACCACACAATTCTCAGCGCAAACCGCGCCTGCAGTTTTCGAGAAGGTACCGCACTGTAGTAGATCATTTCGATAAGATCCCGCCCACTGTGCGAACGGTACAGATTGTTCTGGAACCTACGCCACCGACAGCGATAACGCTAGAACATTCGACGGCAAGAGTATAAATGCCGACGCGCTTCGCCGCTTGTCAGTTGTTGATCGAAGGCCGATGCTCCGTTCGCCGCTATCAGTCCGAGACTGCTATCTGTGCGAGACTGCTGCTGTAATTGGACTTTCCGTTTACCGGGCACAGGTTCGCCCAAATAAACAGTTAAATCCCAACACGAAGTCTCCTGTCTTCGGCCACGTCACGACCCCGTGACATCTGGTGGAGGTGCTGCTTCGTTCATGTACCGGACGCCCCCGTCAAGCCGTGAACCCAGCCCACGTCGCGGAGAAGACACCGACGCCAACCAGGAGCAGCGAACGAGCCGCCGACAGCAAGGGCTACCATCGGAGTACAGGCTTCTACAAGACAAGGCGCGGAAGACCAAGGCCATGACCGCGACTGCAGCGACAATGACAACCGCAGCGTCCCAGCCCACGATGGTCATGCATCAACCCAGGGAACCACCAATTTTCCATGGGTCATTGTTCGAAGACCTGGAGTCCTGGCTAGAAACATACGACCGTGTGGCCGCCCTCAACCACTGGGACCATGACGAAAAGCTCCGTCGTGTGTTCTTCTATTTGGAAGACACCGCAAGGACCTGGCTCGAAAATCGAGAGTCCACGCTCCGAACGTGGGATGTTTTCTGCGGCGCATTCCTGCAAACGTTCGCGAGCGTCGCTCGCAAAGAGAGGGCCGCTGCTTTATTAGAGACCCGGGTTCAGCTACCAAATGAAAATGTCGTCATTTTCACAGAAGAAATGACCCGACTATTCCGTCACGCTGACCCAGACATGCCTGAGGAGAAAAAGTTCGTTTCCTCATGCGAGGGGTCAAACAGGAGCTCTTTGCGGGACCGATGAGAAACCCACCGAAAACCGTCCAAGAATTTGTGGCCGAAGCGACCACTATCAAAAAGACCCTGGACATGTGCACCAGGCAGTATAATCGTCACCTGACTGCAGACTGCGCTGCTGCTCAAGCCAGTAAATCCGGAGACCTGCGTGAAACGATCCGAGCGATCGTGCGGGAAGAGCTGCGCAAGCTGTTGCCTTCAGCACAGCCTCAAGTGGATTCAATCGCCGACATTGTGCGAGAAGAAGTTCGGCAATCGCTTCAAATTCCTCACGCACCGCTGCCCGAGCCGGAAGCTATGAGCTACACCGCTGCACTGCGCCACAACGCTCCTCCCCGTCCACGCCAAAACGGCGCCCCATCGCACTTCCGTCGACAGGCGCCACCACCGCCACCCCCCCACCGACGTCATACCGTTCGCCAGCGGCCCAGCGCAGTGCACCGAGAAAGACTGACGTCTGGCGCACCCCTGACCATCGCCCGCTCTGCTACCACTGCGGCGAGGCCGGACACACATACCGCCGTTGCCAGTACCGACAGATGGGACTGCGTGGCTTCGCCGTCAATGCACCGCGTCCACAGCCAGGAGAACGACCACGTGACATCGCCGACTACCTGACAGGAACTCAGTGGACATCACGAAGCCCTTCGCGTTCGCCGTCGCCCAGCCGCCGCGCGTCACCGCACCACCGGCAGTACTCTGGCCCAACGCGGGGCCGGTCTCCTAGCCCGTATCCGGGAAACTAAGGGCAGCAACCGGTGGAGGTGCGGTTGCTGTGCGACGAACTACCGAAGATCCTCCGCTGATGACGACGCCGCGACGGAGCTTTCTGAACACAACACCAAACAGGCAAAGCCCTGACGGCGAAAGCTCACTTACCGAAGGTGGCCTGACGACGCAACATGGAAACAGCGGAACAAGCCGACGCAGCCGCGACCCGACGCCACGCCCTAACTGTAATGCGAGACGGCGAACTAGCGACCTCGACGTTCTTATCGACGGCCACAGTGTGACCGCTCTCGTCGATACTGGAGCCGACTATTCTGTCATCAGTGGGTCATTTGCCGCGAAGTTAAAGAAAGTTAGGAGAGCTTGGAAAGGCCCTGAAATCCGCACAGCCGGAGGTCATCTCGTAACGCCTGCAGGAATCTGCACAGCGAGAGTCACCATTAACGGCCGTATTTATTCTACAGACTTCGTAGTCCTACAGCGTTGCTCGAGAGATGTCATCCTTGGCATGGACTTCTTATGCCTCCATGGTGCTGTCATCAACCTAAAAACAAAGTCAATAACGTTATCCACAGAAGAAGCACTACCGCCGCGCACGCCGTCAGGACACCATGCCTTGAATGTGCAAGAAGAACAAGTCACCATTCCGCCTCGCTCAAGCGTCATTATTTCAGTCGGCGCTCCTAAATCACCTGACTTGGAAGGCGTCGTTGAATGCAGTCAGCATCTGTTGGTCACCCGGAATATTTGCGTCGCAAGAGGAATTGCAGAGCTGCGGGGAGGCAAAGCAACGGTTATGCTCACGAATTTCAGCAATGAGTACAAGCATGTGAACAAACGAACAACGGTCGCATACACCGAAGAAATTGTCGAAGCCACCAGTGCTTTCGCCCTCGCCGATTCTGCGGAACCTGCTCAGAGGAACCAAGCCCCTCCCATAGCTTTCGACGTCAATCCCAGACTTCCGAACGATAAGCAAGTACAGCTCAAGGCCCTGCTCCTGCAATACGAAGATTGCTTTTCGTCGTCATCGAAAATCCGGCAGACCCCAATCACGAAACATCGCATCATAACCGAAGAAAATGCCAGACCACTCCGTCAGAGTCCGTACAGGGTTTCGACGCGAGAACGTGAGGCCATGAAGAGACAAGTTGATGAAATGCTGCGGGATGACATTATCCAGCCGTCCAAGAGTCCATGGGCATCCCCCGTGGTGTTAGTGAAGAAAAAGGATGGGACCTTACGTTTCTGCGTCGATTATCGCCGCCTGAACAAAATCACAAGAAAGGGCGTGTATCCTCTCCCACGAATTATAGACGACGCATTTGACCGGCTCCATAACGCCAAGTACTTTTCGTCAATGGACCTCAAGACTGGCTATTGGCAAATCGAAGTCGACGAAAGAGACCGAGAGAAGACGGCGTTTATAACACCGGACGGCCTCTTCGAGTTTAAGGTGATGCCCTTCGGCCTTTGCTCAGCGCCTGCGACATTTCAATGCGTCATGGGTACAGTACTGGCAGGATTGAAGTGGCAGACTTGCCTTGTGTACTTGGACGACGTCGTCGTGTTTTCCTCGAGTTTCGACGAGCATCTTCGGCGCCTTGAAGCTGTACTTCAAGCCATCAAGACTTCCGGACTCACACTGAAGCCAGAAAAGTGCAAATTTGCCTATGAGGAGCTCTTGTTTCTGGGGCACGTTATCAGCAAGTCTGGAGTTCGTCCCGTTCCTCGGAAAACAGCCGCCATCGCCGACTTCCCGCCGCCCACTGACAAGAAAGCCGTGCGCCGATTTCCGGGCCTGTGTGCCTATTATAGGCGGTTCGTGAAAAACTTCGCCCGCTTTGCCGATCCTCTCACTAACCTTATCAAGGCCGACGTGAAGTTTAAGTGAAAAACGCCGCAGGAACAGGCTCTCCAAGAGCTTAAACATCGCCTTCAGACGCCTCCGTTACTTGCCCATTTTGACGAATTCGCCGAGACAGAAATACATACTGACGCAAGCAGCGTAGGTCTTGGCGCCGTTCTTGTACAGAGGGCTGACGGACTTGAAAAGGTTATTAGTTACGCCAGCCGATCGCTATCCAAAGCAGAAGCAAATTATTCCACAACAGAGAAGGAGTGCCTCGCCATCATCTGTGCTACGTCGAAATTTCGCCCCTACCTCTACGGCCGGCCCTTCAAAGTTGTGAGCGACCACCACGCATTGTGTTGGCTAGCCACCTTGAAGGACCCTTCAGGTCACCTTGCACGATGGAGCCTGAGACTTCAAGAATATGACATTACTGTCATTTACAAGTCCGGCAAAAAGCACTCCGACGCCGACTGTCTCTCTCGTGCGCCTGTCGACCAACCACTACCCGACGACCCGGATGACGACTACTTCTTAGGAACGATTACTACCGACGACTTCGCTAAACGACAGAGGGCCGACCCGGAACTTAAGGCCCTAATAGAATACCTCGAAGGCAGGACCGCTGAAGTCCCGAAGGTATTCAAGCGCGCACTTGCGTCGTTCTTTCTACGAAACGATCTTCTACAAAAGAAAAACTTTTCACCGCTTCGAGCTAAGTACATCCTTGTGGTGCCTTCAGCTCTGCGACCAGAACTCCTGCAGGCCCTGCACGACGATCCGACGGCAGGGCATCTCGGTGTTTCTCGCACGCTCGCGAGGATACAAGAAAGGTACTATTGGCCACGTCTTACCACCGACGTCACTCGTTATGTGAGAACATGCCGGGACTGCCAGCGACGCAAGACACCGCCGACAAGGCCAGCGGGACTTCTGCAGCCAATTGATCCACCTTGCCGACCTTTCTAGCAGATTGGTATGGACCTACTGGGGCCGTTCCCGACGTCGGCTTTCGGAAACAAGTGGATCGTGGTAGCTACCGACTACCTCACCCGCTACGCCGAGACAAAAGCTCTGCCAAAAGGCAGTGCATCCGAGGTAGCTAGGTTCTTCGTCGAAAATATCGTCCTACGTCACGGCGCCCCGGAGGTCCTTATCAGCTACAGAGGAACGGCATTCACTGCCGACTTAACTCAAGCGATCTTGGCATACAGCCAAACAAACCACCGTCGGACGACAGCGTACCACCCACAGACCAACGGCCTCACCGAGCGGCTTAACAAGACGATCGCCGACATGCTGTCAATGTACGTCGATGTCGAACACAAGACGTGGGAAGCCATTCTTCCGTATGTGACCTTCGCATACAACACGGCGGTGCAGGAGACGACGCAGATATCTCCATACAAATTGGTCTACGGAAGGAGCCCGGCAACGACGCTTGATGCCATGTTACCCAACGTCACCGACGAAGAAAACCTCGATGTGAGCGAGTACCTTCAACGCGCCGAAGAAGCCCGACAACTTGCGCGTCCCCGTATCAAGAATCAACAGACGACCGACAGCCACCGTTACAACCTTCGACGACGCTTCGTGGAATACCAGCCCGGGGAACGTGTTTGGGTGTGGACGCCGATACGCCGACGTGGACTAAGTGAAAAGCTTCTGCGACGGTACTTCGGACCGTACGGGGTGGTTCGACGTCTCGGCCCACTTGATTACGAGGTTGTCCCCGACGGCATCGCGAACTCTCAACGACGCCGATCGCGACCTGAAGTCGTCCATGTCGCGCGCCTGAGCCGTTTCATGCGCGTTAACAAACTGAAGCAGTGTTTTTTGTAGTATTGTTGTATCGTAATTTATTCATTGTACTTTCTTGCATTATTATTGTACTTTCATCTTTAGTTAAAGCATTGGGACGATGCCTTTTTTTTTCAGAGGGGGCAATGCCACGTTCCATTTCCCAAGTTTTTGTTATCGCCCCAAAACACCACATGATTCTGAGCGCAAACCGCGCCTGCAGTTTTCTAGAAGGTTCCGGACTGTAGTAGATCATTTCGATAAGATCACGCCCACTGTGCGAACGGTACAGATTGTTCTGGAACCTCCGCCACCGCCAGCGATAACTCTAGAACATTCGAGGGCAAGAGTATAAATTCCGACGCGCTTCGCCGCTTGTCAGTTGTTGATCGAAGGCCGACGCTCCGTTTGCCGCTATCAGTCCGAGACTGCTATCTGTGCGAGACTGCTGCTGTACTTGGACTTTCCGTTTACCGGGCACAGGTTCGCCCAAATAAACAGTTAAATTCCAACACGAAGTCTCCTGTCTTCAGCCACGTCACGACCCCGTGACAATATTATGCTCCTCTTCTTTTTTTGGAATTTTATGCTTCGAATGATCCGTCATCTAATATAATACCACGCGTGTTGAGCAATGCACGGTGCAGATCATGCCTCAGTGTTTGAAAGGCTTCACGATTGTAGTAAATAGTTTTGTTAAGATCGAGCACAAGACGTGAACACTCAAGGTTATTGCAGAGCTTTCGCGACCAGAGGCTGGAAAGTTCGACGCGTAATGTATATAAGACCGCGCTTCCCGACGATGGTGAGATTATCGGCGGCTGATGCTCTGTTCACCACCGTCATTGTAGTACAGTCGACTGCATAATTTTAGAGACCACGGGAGCGCGTGCCGAGGCGTGTCGCTGCGCCTTCTGGTGGCTGTGCAGCTCTGTCCGGGAGTGCGTACTGCGCACGCTCGTCCCATATCACCCGGCAGCCTGCCCTATCGCTCGTTTCAACGGCGCGCATCTCGAAACGATGCGGACGGCGCAAGGTGCCACTTCTGCAGTCGCTGTGCAAGCACTGGTACTCCCGAGCGATAATATAGCGGCGAAAATGCCTCTAATGTAATAACATGGCTTGAGCGCGACATGCAATACGCTTTCTTTCTTGATGCAGTGCGGAAAACATGCAGTTTCTCAGCTTTTCTCAAACGGAGTTGCGTGATATGCTCATCTCGCAGTGATGAATTTTGTGCTCTGTCTCGGAGATGTTATCCAGCTTCATTTCTTGGTGCGAATATTGCGCGTGCAGTGGTATGCAGTAAACCACCGAATATCGCGCATCCAGAATGAATGAATGAATGGCCAGGAAACGCGATAAATAAACAGTTTATTCTTATAAGCCAGAAAAAAAGAAAACAATAGCTATAACTGCTATCCAGGAAAGATCACTACTTTCAGCATTTAATGAAACGCCCATCAGCGGCAATCACTTGCGCCACACGAGATGGCATCGAATTGTAAAGCCGAAACCCGCAAATGATGTGTTGTCGTCACATTAGCGCTCGACTTTTTTCATTGTCTTCACAGCGACTACAGAAGTGACACCTTCCACCGTCCGCTTCGTTTCGAGATGCGCGCCATTGAAACGAGCGAAAGGGCAGGCTGCCGGGTGATAAGGGACGAGCGTGCGCAGTACGCGCTCCCGGACAGAGCCGTGCAGCCGCCAGAAGGCGCAGCGACGCACCTCGGCACGCGCTCCCGTGGTCTCTAAAATTATGCACTCGACTGTACATGCAGTGTGTTCTTCTGTAGCCTTACGGGACTCTTTTGTACAGCCTGGCTGTGGTTAAACGTTGCGTTCAACAATGCCTATGCTATTTTTTCCCAATGGGATGACTGATACCGCTGCCTGAGACCACAGTGGCAATGAAGAGTCTATTGGACACATATTTTGGGACTACCGACAATATAGCGCACAACGACTATATCTTTGAAACGCGCTCAACAAATTGGATAATAAACCTCTGTCGGAAAAAAGTTTACACCATCATCAGGATGCAACATCATAGAAGGCAGTGTTGCAAGCACTAGTGCGCTTTTAGATGGGAAGCATCTCTTGCTCGGGTCTGTCCCGCGACGTCGGCGTCCACACTCACACTACGCATGCGCGATTCTCCTCCTTTCTGCTCTCCAACAGCTGAGCGTTACTCTCTCGCCTCGCAATGCTTACGCAGGGAGCGTCTACTAACCTACGCTTGCTCCCCCTCACTCTCCTCTAGGCATTCTTCACTGCGGCGCATTCGTGTTCTTTCCCCCAGTCTCTCCTCTCCCACGCTCCCCCCTCTCGCAACGCCAACGCAGGCACCTTCTGTGGTTTGAAATGGTGTTTAATGATTTAGAGTGCTTGGTACTCTACTGTGGGAGAGCGGAAGGCCGTTCCCGTCACAGGAATCGCAGTGGTCGTAACAGCACCGCTGTCGACTAGCGATTTTCTTGATTGAACAAACCAACTGCTCGCGCTGCAAAACCGTTGACTAACTGGTCACCTTGTAGGCACTCGATGTTGAACTTAAGGTAGTGCCGGTGGAAGATTTCTCCCGTGCGTTGTTGAACATTGATAATTCGCAGCGTGCGCGTTAACTAAAAGAGGACTGCCGATCTCTGTGTCCAATCAGAGTCCCCTGTCTGTGATTACCCATTAGCAGCAATTGGAATGTTCCAGTAGGAAACAACGGTCCATCACTGCGCGCTTTGCGCCTCCGCAGGTTTTCCTCCTGCGCAACCCTGCGATAAGCGTCAGCGTCAACGTCGCTGACAGTGCAAATGTTAGCACCCGCTGCTTCGCACCTACACAAGGTCCCGGCCCTTTATCGTAACAATTTTGCGATCTACCAGTCTTTCTTAACGATTTTAGTCCCAATGCTGTGCGCGTGCGTGCATGTGTGTGCGTGCGTGCGTGCGTCCGTGTGTGTGTGCGTCTGTGTGCGCGCGTCCGTGTGTGCGCGCGTCCGTGTGTGCGTGTGTCTGTGCGTGTGCGTGCGTGCGTGTGTGTGTGCGTGTGTGCGTGCGTGTGTGTGTGTTTGTGTGTGTGTGTGTTTCTCCTTTTTATTTCTTTCTGTCCCTATATCCTCTTTCTCGCTCCTGTTCCCCCCCCCCTCCAGTGCTCCGTACCAAACCGGCGGATGCTCATATCTGGTTGACCTCCCGGCCTTCCTCTTCACCTCTCTCTCTTCATCTTGGACACGCCACCTGCTACTGCCTTGATCCCCTTCACGACCACGTGCCAGTGCTATTCAATAAACGTTTTCACTCAGCAAGTAAAAAACATCAATTCATTTCTAAACAGATGGATATTGCTACATTTATAGCTCGTTGTCACACTGTTCATTCCTCTTGCTCATTGTCACGCGAAGTGACTAGTGACTGTGAGCAAAAGTTTTTCCCGGTGGTTTGCCAGAGGGTATAAATCATAATTTTTATTGAAACCCCGCATTTGGCTACTTCATTCAGTACGTATAATTGATTCTCCCGAAATTGTTTTGTTTTTCAAGTGACCTTCTTGAAATGAGTACACTAAGAAGTAATTGGTTTTGGTGAGTGAATGCTACTTCTGAATGCGCATGCATATTGAATACATGTTTACCCAAGGCATCCATACTTACACCTACGAGCAATAATGACGAGTTGAGCTGCAGTTTTCTTTTCAGTCATGTATAACGTGTTAGAGAGTTTGCTTGTTATTATGCCTTGACTTTTCAATTGTGTGATTCTTAAAGGGACAAGAAGAGAAAAGTGAGTCCCGTAACTGTCTGCATCATAGTGTGACACCTCAACAGTAGCTCACAAGGGATGGGAGTAAGGAGGGATTAAAAGGTATATATAGAGAGAGGAAGGAGAGAGCGAGGTGCAGGGACAGCAAGCGATGGAAGTAAAGAGGAGATAGATAGATATGTAGGGTTTAACGTCCCAAAACCACCATATGATTAGAGAGACGCCGTTGTGGAGGGCCCCGGAAATTTCAAGCACCTGTGGTTCTTTAACGTGCACCCAAATCTGGGCACACGGGCCTACAACATTTCCGCCTCCATCGGAAATGCAGCCTCCGCAGCCGGCTTTCCAACCCGTGACCTGTGGGTCAGCAGCCGAGTACCTTAGCCACTAAACCACCGCGGCGGGGCAGGAACACATAAATAGCGTCTACTTGTACGTGCGTTAACATGACGGGTTAAGACATTTGTGAATATCTGCTTATAAATGCTAGTCAATATGTGTTTGTCGGCTATGCGGCTGTATTTTGAAAGAGGTGAATTGCTATTTGGTTATATGTATTGTACCAAGTCAAGTTCGCGTGATCATGGCGCGATGGACTCGCTCTCTGGCACGAAGTGGTACCCCAAACGGCCGACCCCATCCGCAGCGACCGCCAATATTGCTCAAAGTTCAGCGTTCATACTTGTACGATCGTCAATTAAAAAGCAATTATTGGGCGTATCTGAGTCACCATAACAACACGTCAATATTCTGTATGTGTGTCTCTTTACTAGAAAAGGCATACATAACTAATTCTAAAGACCGTAGCGTTTATCACACTGCGCTGACAATGTAACGCTTGCAAGAAAAGGCAAGTGTTTCTAACGCTTTGCTAAGACGACACGGTGGTGGCACCTACCCGTCGCTTTGCGTTCTACACCTTATCGCCTCCGAAACAGGCGCGCACGCCGCCGTGTTTCGTTTTCCAAGACGTCAGATAGCGCTCATTGCTTACGTGTGACATGCCTCGATGCGCTCGTTCGCCTCCGATGTACGTTCGAGGCACCATAACACAGCGCCTCCAGAATACCATTCACCAATTTTCTTGCGCAGAACATCAAATAAACGTTTTGTTCACTCTCTCCAGATGCAAGACTATTGTCCTTCGACGACATTTGCAGTGTAACGCGCAGATACGGAGCCAATTTTTTTCCTTACATTTACGTCAAGGAGGAGGAGGAGGAAGGGAAGAAATGAAAGGCAGGGAGGTCAGCCAGACGCACGTCCGGTTTGCTACCCTGCACTGGGGGAAGGGGTGAGGGGATTAAATGAGAAGAGAGAGAGAAGTGAAGGGCAACGTGTGTGTAGATGTGATCTTGTCCATTGCACGCTTATAAGCGGTCGCGTAGTCCGGCTGTCTTTAGAAAACTTAGCAATGCCCGCGTCGCTTTGCTGGCCAGCGACGCGTAGAGCCATGAGCCAAGGATCTTCTCTTCGGAAAAAGGTCTACTGTCTAGTGTCTCTAACGTTTCGCGTAGCAAGTTGCGTTCGCTCGCAAAACGTTCACATGAACACAGTAGATGTTCTATTGTCTCGTCAGTGTCACACGATTCACATCGGGAGCTATCCGCCATTCTTATGCGAAAGCAGTACGCCTTTGTAAAAGCTAACCACAGGCGGCCCAGTAAAGTTGAATCCTGGCGGGAGAGGTCCTATAGAACTTGAAGCTTTCTCGATGGGTCCCATTTGTGTAGGTGGCGGTTCCTGACACTGGGGCCACTCAGCCAAGTTTCCGACATGGTGTTAGCGAACGAGTGAAGGCCCCTTGCAGCGCCGGTTCTCGACAATGGAATTGGGGTTGTCTGGGCATCCGCTTGGGCGGGTCAGGCAGCATTATCAGCAAGGTCATTACCGACAATGCCACAATGTCCCGGTAGCCACTGGAACACCACGTCATGTCCTTTCGATAAAACTTCGTGAATCACTTCTCTTATTTCATTCACTAGTTGTTGATGCTCCATTTGTCGTAAAGCTAATTGCAAGCTCTGAAGGAATGTCTTGGAGTCGCAGAACACAGCCTATTTTTGAGGTCGGGCTTCCGCGATATTAAGTATAGCAGCACGTGAGGCGGCAAGCTTCGCTGCTATGTATGTTGTCCTCTGCGACAGTTTGAACTTTATAGTGACCTGGTACGTCGGCATGACAACAGCACCTGTGAAGCTGTCAGCCGAGACCGATCCATCGGTGTAAATGTGGGTCCTCTGGCCGTATTTTTCGTTGAGTAGCGACAATGTCACCTGTCGTAGGACCACTGTTGAGTGACAGATTTTGTTCGTTATTCCCGGAATAGTGAAGCACACTTGTGGTTGTTATAGGCACCACGGAAGTGACGCTGGTCTTGTTGCTGGAGTGAAGCCAAAAGGAAGGCATTCTTTATGGGCAGAAATAATCTTTGTAAACGTCGCTTGTGGTCTTTGAAGTGGCAACACTGCAACAAAGTGACCAGGAACTCGGAAGAGGTGTCTCATGTGGGCTCTCAAATTGTCAGTGGTGATGTATTGTAACAGCGAGCTGTGATAAGATGGTTTTATTTACAGGAGGTGAACGATGGTCGTTTGCGGCAGCACACTGCGATCGTGCCAAGACTCTTCGTCTTCCTCCGCTTCTCTTTTCTACCTTTTTCTAGTATGTCACATTCCCCCGCAAGCAGACGAAGCCCGTAGGGCGAGTTATGATGCACAAGGAAGGTAGAAAGGTTTCAGGCGAGCAACGTGAGTGAGCTGCGTTCTGCTCGATCGTCGACCATTGGACAAAAGACGAGCTATTACGTAAGTGAGCTGACTTAGACGCTCCAAAACTACAAATGGGCCTGAATATCGTGACAGAAGCTTTTGACACAACCACGCTTGCGTTGCGGTGTTCAAAGTAACACCAAGTCACCTTTTTCGAATACAACCGGTTTGTGACGGTCGTCGTATCGTTCCTTCGAACGACGTTGAAAGGCCAGAGTACGAAGACGAGCGATTCGACGGGCTTCTTCCGCGAGGCACAGGGTGTTTGATACAGAGTCGTCATTGTGTAGAATGAAAGGTAAGAAAGTGTCCAGAGGGCTTAGTGGCAACCTGGCGTACAACAGATAAAATGGGCTGAAGTTCGTTGTTTCATGTTTTGCCGTGTTGTACGCATACGTGATAAAAGGCAGCACTTCATCCCAGTTCTTGTGATTGGAATAAACGTACATGGCAAGCATGTTGGTGAGCGTTCTGTTTGTCCGTTCAACGAGGCCATTCGTCTGTGGGTAATACGGTGTGGAATGACGGAACTGTGTCGTGCACATGCGTAGTAATTTTTCAACGGCATCGGCAGTGAACTGGCGGCCATGGTCGCTGATAATAACACGCGGTGGGCCATGGCGAAGGACCACGGAGTGAAGCAAGAAGTCTGCCACGGATGCAGCGGTAAAAGGAGGAATAGCTGCGGTTTCGGCATACCGCGTAAAATGATCTACGCAGACGATTATCCAACGCTTCTTATTGTTAGATAACGGAAAGTGACCCATAATGTCAATTCCCACTTGTTCAAAAGGTGTGCTGGGTGGTGTTAACGGCTTAAGGGGACCTGGTGTAGCGGTGGCCGGGCGCTTGTGACGTTGGCACGTCTCGCAGCTAGCGACGTAACGCTTCGTCATTTCGTACATCTTGAGCCAGTAAAAGCGTTCCTGCGTGCAGTTCAGCGTTCTAATGAAGCCGAAGTGACCGGACGTCGCATCGTTATGCATGGCACGTAGAACATCGGAGCGAAGGCTCTCGGGAACAACTAGAAGAAAACGTGCTCCAGGTCTGGAGTAGTTAGTCTTATAGAGCAACTTGTCTCGGACAGTAAAGCGACCACTGTGTTGGGAGGCACGTGCGGCGGCAAAAAGAGGATTCAAGTTGAGATCGTTGCGTTGTTCTCTCTGGAAATCAGCCGCGTTGGGGAACGTGCTTGTAACAGCAGCAAGGCAGTCGTCAAATTTCTCAGCATCGCAGTCAGTAGCCGCAAGAGGAATCCGAGAGAGGCAGTCTGCGTCAGCGTGACGACGGCCACTCTTGTACGACACCGTAAAGTCGTATTCCTGAAGTCGCAGCGCCCAACGTGCGAGTTGGCCAGAGGGGTCACGCAAACCAACCGGCCAGCATAACGAGGGGTGATCGGTAATTATCTTAAATGGCCTCCCGTAAAAATAACAGCGAAACTTCTGTAGAGCGAGAACAGCTGCCAGACATTCCTGTTCCGTAACTGTGCAATTGCGTTCTAATTTGCTCAGGCAACGGCTGGCATATGCCACGACACGCTCTGCGCCATTGTGACATTGTACAAGCACCGCGCCTACACCGAAATCACTAGCGTCCGTGCGGACCTCAGTCGGGAAAGATGGATCGAAGTGACGCAACAGTGGTGCTGACGTTAGTACAAACTCAAGTTGTGAGAATGCGGCGTCACACTCTGGTGTCCAGTTGAAGGTTGCATCCTGTCGCAAGACGTTTATCAGCGGATACACGATCTCCGCAAATCGTGGAACAAAACGACGAAAATATGAGCGTAGGCCGACAAATGAGCGAAGTTCTCGTGCGGACTGCGGTGATTTAAAAGAGCTCACTGCTTCTATCTTGCGAGGATCGGGCCTGACGCCATCCTTGTCGACCAAGTGCCCCAGCACGAGAGTTTGACGTTCGCCAAAGCGACATTTTTTTTTAATTCAAAACCAGCCCGGCTTTTTCGATGCAGTCGAGAACAAGACTGAGACGGTTGTTATGTTCCTCAAACGTACGGCCAAAGATCACAACATCGTCAAGGTAGCACATGCATATCTCCCATTTTCGACCACGTAATACTGTGTCCATAAATCTTTCAAAGGTGGCTGGAGCAATACAAAGGCCAAAAGGCATGACATTAAATTCAAATAAGCCATCCGGAGTTATGAAAGCAGTCTTTTCTTTGTCGCCGGGATCCATAGGTATTTACCCCGCACCTCCACCACAACTGTAACAGCGAGCGAGAAATGTAACAGTATGTTTGAATTGGACGCTCTCTTGCGATCATAATTGCCCCGTAGGTTGAGGTGCATCGCGGCAAACCTAAGCACACGCGTAGTGCTTGTCCTTGCAGACTTTCGAGGGTGCGGATATTTGTCTTGCACGTACTTGCCAGTAACGGCAAGCTGTAGCGCAAAAATCCCAGAAACAGTGCCTTGTATAGATTCATCATTGACCTTATCGATGTGCCCCAAGATTTTCCGCAGAGGAACCGCATTATATGGACGATAGAAGTTAGCCCTCTCTTCAGGTAATTGCAGAGGGCACTCCACGAAAGGTCCCTGTCAATAATCACAGCCAGGAAGTGATGGTTCTTCTGGTATGGAATATTTTGTCCATTGATGGTAACGGGGTATTGTGTCATGGCTCTGCGAGTAAACGCAACCAATTCACATTTCTCCGTTGAGACGGAAAGACCTTGCTTGCGGAGATATTAGCATGTCAGGGTGGCAGCCTGCTGGACTCTTGCACGTACTTGTAGACGAGTTACAGCCGAAGTCCATAGACAAATATCGTCAGCGTATATGGATATGAGGATAGTACTTGGCAAAATTTCACGAAGTCCTACCTTCACGAGGTTAAATAAAGTGGGACTTAATACGGCGCCCTGAGGGACGCCACGGGAGGTATAGTAATTCGTGGTAGGTCCATCTGAGGTTTGTACAAAAAAGACCTTCTCGTTAAATAATCCTGGATCCATTGAAACATCCGACCACCGATTCCGACAGCTTCCAACGAGTCTAGTATGGCTTTATGCGTTACGTTATCATAGGCCCCTTTGACGTCGAGGAAGAGTGTCAGTGGTATGCGCTTGAGGCTCTTCTGTTGCAGAATAAATGCTGTGAGATCAATCACGTTGTCAAGAGATGACCTACCTCGCCGAAAACCCATCATGCAGTTTGTGTATACGTTGTAGCGCTCGAGGTACCATTCTAGGCGTGTAAGTATCATCCTTTCCATGACTTTTCTTATGCAACTTGCGAGGGCAACAGGGCGAAATGATGTCCAATTAAATGGTGACTTTCTTGCTTTGAGTAGTGGCACAAGTCGACTTATCTTCCAATCCTGGGGAACGATGTCCGCCTGCCATGAGTGGTTGTAATAGCTTAACAACTGTCCCCTGGCCTCCTATTGAAGGTTGGCTAGAGCGGCGTAGGTGATGCCATCGGGTCCTGGTGAAGATGATCGTCGGGAAGCTGCCAAAGATGCGTCAAGTTTTCCTATAGTGAAAAGATTGTCAATTTCAGAGATGCGGGGTTCAGGGATAACACTCTTAACGGTGCCAGTGGACAAGGTGGACACACAAGCGATTCGCGTAGAAAACTCATTTGCCACTTCAAGTTGAGTGTGGCCTAAATGTTGGGCTAAAGCCATGAAAGGATGTCTTTGTTGGGGAGTCGAGCGCAGGCCACGAATAGTGCTCCAGATGCGTGACAACGGCTTTCGGGGATCCAATGGTTCGCAGAATGATTTCCAGCGTTCCTGTTCAAGTTTGTCTAAACGTCGTTGGACTTTTTTCTGTATGCATCGTGCCAGCCTCAAGTCGCATATTGCTTTCGTCCACCTGTATCTCCTTTCCACCCTTCGGCGAAGCACGCACAGTTTTTTCAGTTCAACGTCGAAATCCGAACGCTTGCCGGTGAATGGGAGGAGACAGGAAGCTTCCCTCATTGCCTCTTTTATGACATCCTCCAAGTTCTGGTGAGGGTCTTCAAGGCATGTATTTTCCATGAGTCGCTGAAACTTGGACCAACCAATTCTTCGTATTGTGGGCCCTCGAGTCGTTTCCCGTATATAGCCCTTGTATTGACTGTTCGTGTTAAAATCTCCCAAGATAACAAGTGGGTTGCACCCTGCCACCTTGAGTGCACGTGTGAATATTTAAGTAAACGTAATTTGCTACATTTAGTATGTGCGTTGAGGGTCTGCACGCTTCAGCGGAAGATAAGCATGGTGTACTTTTGCGGTGTCGTCAACACTAAATCGACGTTCTGAGCCGCGTAAGTTTTGTTGACTAAAATGCAGGTAGATGCTTCATTATGAAACGTATTACAACCAGTCATATTAGCCTCTATTCCAGGTTCTTGAAGCGCGATGACCGCCGGGGTCGTTCCCAAATTTTGAAAGTAGAGCTTCAGGTGCACGCGCTTTTTACGGTCACGAGAGCCCCTGTGTATATTTCTGCTGCTTATTTCGAGTTGTTGGTCTAATTCTTTATTGGTCTTCCACTGCATCGATGTCATGATGCATTATAATTTTCGAAGCGTATTGATCTAGGGGCTCGATAGAGGTGGAGAAGACTGCGAGTCAGCTGTTTCGAGTTCGGTGCTTCTTTAGGCAAAGTCTGTGTTGTCCGAGTGAGCGAGTTTACTAGCACGATCTGGTACCCGGTGTGAGCGTGCACGACGTGTTATTCGTAAGTTGGCAAGGAGCCATTGTTTAAGTTATGTAGGGACCTGATGTGTCACTTCCTGAGTTACCTGCTGGATCATAACAAGAATGCGCGCCAGCTGCTTCCCAATGACTCGAAGCTGATTTGCAATGTTAGTGAGGCGCCGCTCATGATCGCCGATAGTGCTAGCACTTGTGCTTGTTTGAGGGTGGGACACAGACGTGCTGCCCGATCACTCAGAGACCGTGTCTTCGGGGCCACTGGGCAGGAGAGGAGATCACATGGTCGCCTACAAGCAAATCATGAACCATTACCGATTGGGAAGGGCCCGGTATCCTCCCGCACACCACACAGCAAGCTGCAACCGGTGGCCTGGCGCCTCCTTCAAACAAACACGCACCCGAACCCAGTGGCCTATAGCCACTATTACCCAGGTCAATACACCGACAGGTGCAAATTATGTAAGGAAAGGGTAAACCTACCTCACATCCTGTGGGCATGTCCAAAAGCGGTCCGTCCGAAAGAATGATGAGCTGTGGAAGACCGTGCTGCACAGCTCAGACCCAGAGGAACAACTTTGGGCGATTCGACGAGCTGAGGACGCCGCCAGGGACCAGGGGCTTCCGGCTGCTAGGCGTGGGATCTGCCCCATCAAGGCTGCCGAATTTTTTCAGGGGCGAAGCTCCTTATGGCGTGGCTTGCTCGTCCCCCGTTGTCGTAGCGCGTAACCTGTGGCACATACCCGCATGTCCACATGTTACGAAAAACATAGCTCAGCATCGTTGACGCGTTCTCGGTGTTAACAAAGCGCCGACAGCAGAAATGTGGTGCATACTCTCTTTAGTCCTCAGATTGTCCGCTAGATGGCGGTACTTGTATATGATGAATGGAAGTTAGTGCGGAGGAGAAAGCAGAAGATGACGCCAAGTGTAGACAGTGCGAGTTCGAGGAGAAAATGAAAAATATGATGGCGGTCCAGAGTGGGCTCATGGAGAAAATCGCAGAGCTGGAGAATGCATTGGCGAAGGAGCGAGAGAAAACGTCAGCCATGGAAGAAAGGCTCCGGTCAGCCGAGAAGGGCCTATCGAAGGTCGTGAAAGGGAACGAAGACGCAGGTGACGGCGGAAGCATTATGGCGACGACCCCCCGTGCGGGAGAGATGAAGGAAACAGGCATGACAAAGGCAGATACATTGGTCACAGGGCCCAGCTACCGGGAAGTAGTTTTGAGGGAGGGAGGGAGCAAACCAGCAGCCGTGACTCACGCTAGTCACCTAGTCAGCAGCCAGGTGCAGGTTTCTGAAGGAATGTCTGAACAGGTCATCATCGCCGGTGACTCAAATTTAGTCCGATGCGCAGCGGCAATCAAAGAAAGGGTGAAAGGCGACAAGAGAGTTGCGATAGGGACGTTCCCAGGACAAACGCTGGGGACAGTAATGAGTCAAGCGGGTGAACAACTCGCAGCTAAAGCTAACAACCGTAACCTCGTTGTAATTGCGGGAGGGCTAAATGACGTCCTGAAAAAAGAATCGTCAGGACTAGCGACGACCTTGGCGAAAGGGGTGGATGACATGCGCGCCGTGTCCCCCCAGGTGCAAATTGTAGTATGCACAGTACCGGAAGTACCAGTGCGCAACGTCAACCTGCAAAGAGCGGTTGTCGACGCAAACAAAGAGATATGGCGAATTAGTCGGGAGAAGGGTTTCGAGGTAGTGGATTTAAACAGGGAAGTGCACAGGTGGGGTGGATCCCAAAGAGACAAGATTCATTTCGATAAGAGGCTTGGACACGAGGTGAGCTGGCGACTGGCAGGACGCGCAGTAGCTTTTTTGGGGGGCTCACGGGCCCTTCGGATTCCGGGGTAGCTAGTAACAGGGAAAACAACCAGGAGGACGCTTTGACAGGTAGAATTGCGAAAAACCAGAAAAAAGGTAAAAAAAGGAAAAAGGCGCGTGTTGCAATTAGTTACATAAACATGCAGGGTGGCAGAAAGAAGGCAAAATGGTTAGAGATGGAGGAGCAGTTAAACAAAGAACAGATAGGCGTGTATGCGGTTACAGAAACACACCTTAGAGACTTGGAAGAGCCACCACATATTGAAAATTATGTTTGGGAAGGGTGTAACAGGACCATATCGGAAAGGAAAGGTGGGGGTGTAGGAATGCTAATTCATCGCGGAGCCAAATGGGTTAGAGTGAAACAGACGTGTTCAGAGCACCTCTGGGTTCTGGGCACAGTAGGTGGAAAGGAAACGTGGCTAGGGGTAGCCTACTTGTGGACGGGGAATAACTGCAGAGAAAATAATCAGGAGATAGTGGATTGCATGAGTGCGGATATTAAGGAATTTCGTAATGGGGCCGAAATCATCCTTCTAGGGGACATGAATGCCCACATACATGACCTTGACGGATATTCAGACACCAATGGGAAGTTATTACTAGATCTTTGCGAGCAACATAGTCTGGAGATAGTTAACACGGGGCCTAAATGTGACGGCCAGATCACATGGGAAGTCGGAAACAAGCAATCAAGTATTGATTATTGTCTCATGACTGAAGGAATTTACCACAAACTGACAGAAATGAGGATAGACGAGGAAGGCATTAACAGCTTGGGTAGTGATCATAAACGAATAACATTACAAATGGGATACGAAACTGAAAATATGAGCATGGAATCAAAGTCTGGCAGCTCGTATTTAAATGACAAACAAATAATAAATATAGCCGCAAGAGTCGAGGAAGAAGTAGGCGAAATACCAGGCAAGGACTGGGAGTATAGTGAGCTGTTACATCTAATGACGAAGGAGATAGGGAAAGAGAAGAAAACTGTTTGCTGGAAAGGAAAAAGGAAGCCAAAAAGTTGGTGGAACAAGGAAATCCGGGAGGCGATCGAGAAGCGACGCGAAGCATCACGGGAGCATAGAAAGGCAAAAAAGGAGAAGCGGCCGCAGGACGAAGTAAAAAAATATGGGAAATATATTTAGAGAAAAAATCCCTTGTACAGAAATTGGTAGAGGCAAAAATTAAAGGTGAAAGTGAACGCTGGATGACAGAGATACACGAAAAAAAGGAGGCCGCGCCTAGGATTTTTTGGAGCCACATAAAGGCGCTAGGTAGGAAGTCTGTCACAACGCAACAACATATTCTAGATGAAGGAGGAAATCAATTGGAAGGGTACGAAGCACTAGGTTACATCCAAAAGGTAACAGCCGATTCGTTTCAAAAGAGCGTCCAGGGGATCTCCCCGGTGAGTAAAAGTGTGGCGGAGAAAGCAACAGAGGAAGAGCTAGTACTTGATAATTTCAACTGGAAAAAGGCCGAAGGAAAAATTCCAAAGCGCACTGCCGCGGGTTTAGATGGGATTCCCGTTAGCCTCATTAACGAACTAGGACATAACACTAAAGAAGCATTGTTAAAAGCAGTAGAAAAAAGCTTAAAGGACGGACAAATACCGGACAGTTGGCGACAAAGTAGAATGAAATTAATCTATAAAGGCAAGGGAGAAAAGGACAAGATTCGCTCGTATAGACCACTAACCATTACATCGGTACTATACAGGTTGGCGATGCAAGCAGTAAAAATTAAAATAGAAACATGGGCCGAACATAACGATATTTTGGGAGAACTTCAGAACGGATTTCGAGTCGACAGGCGGTTAGACGATAACCTGTTTGTTCTCACTCAGTGTATAGAAATATCTAAAATAGAGAATAGGCCCTTGTACGTGGCTTTTCTAGACATCACTGGGGCATACGACAACGTTAATCAGGAAATTTTGTGGGATATATTGAAAGGAATGGGCATGGGCGACGACTGTATACAGCTTTTGAGGGAGATATACCGAGAAAATACAGTTTGCATAGAGTGGGAAGGAATGCGTAGCAAAGAGAACGTTGAGGTTAGCAAGGGTCTGAGACAGGGATGTCCTTTGTCCCCGCTGTTATTCATGCTGTACATGGTGAGTATGGAAAAAGCGCTAGAAGGTAGCAACATTGGTTTTAATCTGTCCCACAAACAGGGCGGCATGATGATTGAGCAGAAGCTTCCAGGTTTATTTTATGCGGACGATATCGTCTTATTTGCGGACAGTCGAGATGATATACAGCAGCTGGCGAATATATGCGGAAGGGAAGGTGAAGCTCTTGGACTAGGATTCAGTGTAACGAAGTGTGGATTGATGGTATTCAATGATCCCTGTGATCAGACGGTGTCCATACAAGGCCAAGAAATACCGAGGGTAAGTGAATTCAAGTACCTTGGAGTATGGGTAAATGAGAGTGATAGATACATGGAGGTACAGGAAAAAGCCTCGGCAGCAAAAGGAAAGAGGAATGCGGCAATAATGAAGCACAGAGCGTTGTGGGGATACAATAGGTATCAGGTGCTTCGAGGTCTGGGGAAGGGTGTAATGGTTCCAGGGCTTACTTTTGGGAACTCAGTGGTGTGCATGAGGGCAGAGGTGCAATCGGGAATGGATGTAAATCAAAGGACTGTGGGACGCCTCGCGTTGGGTGCTCACGGGAAGACGACAAACGAGGCTGTAAAGGGCGATATGGGGTGGGCAGGTTTTGAGGCGAGGGAAGCGCAGAGCAAAATAAGGTTCGAAGAAAGGCTAAGAAATATGAAGGAGAGTAGATGGGCAGAGAAGGTGTTCCGTTATTTGTGTAGGAAGAGCGTGGACACACAGTGGAGAAAAAGAACTAGAAGACTCACTAGTAAATATACGGCTGGTATTGTAAGCCATATGTCAACAAAGAGCGTTAAGGGAAAAGTCAGGGAGGCGGAGAGGATTTACTGGATGGCAGCTATGGAGAAAAAACCGGCTTTGAGTAACTACCGAAAGGGCAAAAATGAAATAAGGAGGGAGGCATTTTACGATAATTCAAGGGGAAGCGCTTTACTGTTTGAAGCGAGATCGGGTTGCCTTAGAACGCGTAGTTATAAAGCAAGATTCAGTAAAGAAGAAGAACAATGCACATGCTGCGGGAAAGATAAGGAAACGGCGGAGCATGTTCTGATTGAATGTGGAGATATCCACCCAGGTGTACGTTTGGGCACGAGCCTACAGGAAGCCTTGGGTTTTAGGGACAACAATGGAAAGCTGAACACACCCGCGATTGAAATAAGTAAGAGACGGTTAGAGTATTGGTGGCAGAAAATTAGAGAGAAAGGACAAAAATAAATATTGGAAAAATAAAATATGGACAGTGTGCCGTAAATGGCAGAGAACTTAAGCTGAAAATTTACCTTTTTTTCCATTAAGATAGAATTTATCGAAGTAGAGGCATTAGGCCAACATCAAAAAAAAAGGGTTTTTTTTTTGTCGAGCCTGGTGGCATACTTGTCACCACCCCGTTATAAAGGGGACGCTCATAGCATCCATCCATCCATCCAATGTATGATAAAAAGAAGTGAGATGATGGTACTTGAAGCGTTCATTAGATGGACGGGCGGGCAAACAGACACATGGATGGATGAACGCACGCACAGACGGACGCACTTAAGCCGTGTTCACACTGAGCATTCCGGCCGCCGAAAGTGCTCCGACTCCGGTTCGGCGGCGGCGAGATCCGCCGAAAGGGCCCTCTTAGCGCCGATCACTCTCGGACCGATTTTTGCGGCGTCTGCCGCCGAATCGGTCACCGCGGACAAATAGGAGCGCTAGTCAAGGAATTTCGAAAAATGGCGGCCAAGCCCTACTCACTTGTTATGCCGCAGTGCACGTAACTGAGCGTTGAAACCAACGGGAGTTTAACCTACTCTGTGCCTACTTCGCGTCCGTATTTCGTGGAAGAGGTGACCGAGCTTGCTGTTGGCGTGACCGAGCTTGTTGCGGTCTCGCAGAGCAAAACGAACCCACCAACGCCGCTGGCGTCGGTGGTTTTTTCTGCTCTTCCTGCATTACAAGACAGCCACTTGCCAGCAGTGTAAGCAATACTGCTTCTTCTTGCTTCTTGCGTACGAGAATCAAAGTTTACACCACCAGATATCGTAGTGACGTTTGCGAGCCGGGACAACAACCGGATGACAGCGCATTTATCCCGCGTTCGCCCCATGATAGATGGCATATTCGGCGGCTCGGGGCGCGTCCAGTGTGAACAACGCTGCGTTTCGGCGGCAGGGGAATTTCGGTCGCTGTAGGAAGCGGACGTTTCAGTGTGAACTAAGCCTAACGGACGCACGAATGGGTGCACGTGCTGATGGACTGCCGCACGGACGGATGGATGGACGAATGGACGGACGTGTGGATGAACGTGTGGACGGAAGCATGGACGGATTGGTGGACGCTTCACCCCATTCATCATCATTCATTACGTGGATATGCTATAATTTTTCATGTTTTTTTTTTCTGCTCTAGCAGTCATCGTCTTGTAACTGGTCTGGCACTGTGCACGTGGGAGTCAGATACCGTAATTACTCGAACGTAACGCGAGTTTTTTTTTTCATTTTTGCTACGAAAGTCGATCCTCGCGTTCACAGTGCCCAAATTTTTAATTTGTTTTTTTTTCTATAAAGAAATGATATGACACCCCTCGCATTACAGTCGTGGTCGTGTTACAATCAAATGAATACGGAGAGTTTAATATACGGCCTGTGGTCTAGTGGCTAAGGTACTCGGCTGCTGACCCGCAGGTCGCGGGATTGAATCCCGGCTGCGGCGGCTTCATTTTCGATGGAGACAGAAATGTTGTAGGCCTGTGTGCTCAGATTTGGGTGCACGTTAAAAAATTGCCCGCAGCTTCCCTCGGGGGAACACTGAGGAGGATGCGGAAGCATGTAATTGGTTAACGGGTGTTAAATTGCGACTTACTTGGGTCGATGGCTAAATTGGTTAACGTGGTTGTGAAATGGGGTGTTAAATGAGTGAACACGTACGGCACGTATGCGAAAGGGCGGTGTTTTATTTATTGCGACGAACTTTGAGGACGATGGCTTTGTGGTCGGTAAAGTAAAGAGTGAGTACAAACCAACGGACGAGCGGCAACTGAGCGAGCGAGCGCCGACCTTGAGTATATATACAGCGCGACGGCGCATGCGCTGTCAGCTGTCGAATGTTCTCGAAGAAGAAGCGCGCGCGCGGCACAGATGGCGACGGCGCGACGGCGCATGCGCTGTCAGCTGTCGAATGTTCCCGAAGGAGAAGCGCGCGCGGCACAGATGGTGGGCGACGGCGCGACGGCGCATGCGCGCGCGTCAGCTGTCGAATGTTCGAGAAGCGGTGCGGACGGCGCGGACGGCGCACTACAAGGCGCGAGTATAAGATGCTTCCGCATCTAAAAAACACAGTTGGTCAAAATTTCCGGAGCCCTTCACTACGGTGTCTCTCATATTCATATGGTGGTTTTGGGATGTTAAACCCCACATATCAATCAATCAGTGTAATACGCGGCGTGACGCTTACGTAACCGAAGTTTTCATGTGCTTTCTTGAACGTCTTGAAGGCAAGTTTTAATCAAAAGACTTGTCATATCTTCCAGAGCACCAAACCCTGAGCATTGGTGGAAACAGACGCCGGAGGTGGTCAACTATGCATGCTCTGGATTATTTTTCCTGTTATTAAATCTTTTTGCGGTGGTGGCATTCGTAAGTCACCCGTCTCGAAGCTACTTTTTCCTCGTCCGATCATTGCGCACGGCGGTATGCATGGTTCCCGTTTTGTTTCTACGCCCGACTGTTTCCGGCCGGGCTCGAAGGGGCGGCGCTAAATGTCCACGGAAACTCCATGCAGATTCCTTATTACAATGTACATTACGGAGCGCCGCATGCCGCGAACACGCTCTAGGCCCAATGTTTCTAGGACTGCATAGACTAGAACAAATTAAGGGTAGACCACGCCCTGCGATGCCGGCACCTACCCCACGCAAGATTCTATGAATAAAGTATTCTCTATCTCTCTCCCTCTCGAAGCGAAATGGTTAGAGCTGTGAAACGTGCAGTTACGACTACAGTGCTAACTTATCCTGCACTTCAGCGGTACCATCCGAACGACCTTGTTGTTCGACGAATTTTCACAATTTCGACGTTGCGAAAGGCGTGCGCGTGTATTCGTTTCGATATCATTGTTGCGATCGCGCTGGTGGAACCTGCAACATCCGAGGGCAGGGAATTGCGCACTGCTATAGAGTCTTATCATGGCTGTGACGCAAATGCTACTTAATAGGGAGTTAAATGTCTGTGCTCCGTTGAAGAAGTGGTGCTTACAGCGCAAGTAAAGACGACGGCGTAATATGTTTGCAGACCATCGCCACGTTAAACATTAAACCCGTGCAGCGGCGACGGTGCATTACTCACCGGTGGCCCACTGCTGCGGCAAATCCGTCAGCCAGGCTCGGTACAAATTATTTCGGAGTGCCGTTCAGTTCATGCGTCAATTTGAGTTCGAACCGCTTTCTGCAGCATTCGCAGGATTACGCAAGGTGTCGTTGATGTCCGGTCGACCTGCTGAAACCTGCGGCAAGAAATGAGGTCGCGAACATTTAGCAGTTCCTATCTTTTGAGAAAGCACTTTGGTCTGATATACACTGATTTGACTATCAAGAGTTCATCCGCAGAAATCGGCACGGGGCGTACACCCGTTCGCCCTATTCCTACTTTTTCTTATGCAAGTTCACGGGTTGATCGTCATCCCGCAGCCATCTTGGATTTCACAGCGCGCTACCTATAGTCCGTAAACAATACGAACACGGAAGAAGGAATGATTACGAATGTCCTGGCATAACATCCGAGATTGCGGGCATGTGGTGACTGGTTACGCTGAGAGCCCGCCATCTCGGAGGCAATAATCCTGGCATAGCCGCTGCTAGTTCTTTGAAAGCGAGAGCGGCTCTTCTATCCATGGTTTTTTGGAAAGGAGTGAAATCGGTGCAATTTTTTCTTTTGTTTGTATGTCTTACTGTACACCGAAAGTTAGTTCTCCTCATGTATTCACTCGACTTTCTCTTGATTTTAGGCGGGCTTTCTCGCGAGAATACACAGCGCTTTTCCATGGGTTCGTTCCCTGAACCTGATCACTTGACAGTTAAACAAAATCAATTTGTTATATGCAAAAGCGCATTACAAGGTTTCATGCTTTGTGTATAGAAAGAGCAAAACACCGCCTCCATCAGTGGAAATCTTAGAGCAGAGATCAGAAAAATGCTCGAGGAATAACGTCCTCACTTGTGCTTCTGACGCGGTCAAAACGAATCAGCACTATACTGAAAAGTCAGCAGCGTGGCGTCATTAAGGGCAACCCTATAAAGAGCGTTAGTCACTGTTTCTCCACCTCCTTGAGGTCTCTCATGAAAATCAAGCTCATGTATTAGGGACGGCTCAGTGCTCTCCCATAGTAGAGTACCAAGTACTCTAACTCGTTCACCACTTATAATAAACACACTTCGGCGTTACGTTAACGCCCTTGGGACGGCTTTTAGCTCTCCCATAGTAGAGTACTCTGTACTCTAAATTGTTACCCACTTTTTCTAACCCCTAGTCACTCCGGGCGGGACGGCTGTATGCTCTCCCATAGTAGAGTACCAAGAGCTCTAAATCGTTAACCACTTATTCTAAACACACTTCGGCGTTACGTTAACGCCCTCGGGACGGCTTTTAGCTCTCCCATAGTAGAGTACCCTGTACTCTAAATTGTTACCCACTTTTTCTAACCCCTAGTCACTCCGGGCGGGACGGCTTCATGCTCTCCCATAGTAGAGTATTAAGTACCCTAAATCGTTAACCACTTATTCTAAACACACTTCGGCGTTACGTTAACGCCCTCGGGACGGCTTTTAGCTCTCCCATAGTAGAGTACCCTGTACTCTAAATCGTTACCCGCATTTTCTAACCCCTAGTCACTCCGGGCGGGACGGCTCAGTGCTCTTCCATAGTAGAGTACCAAGTACTCTAAATCGTTAACCACTTATTCTAAACACACTTCGGCGTTACGTTAACGCCCTCGGGACGGCCTCACCCAGTGTGAGGCCTGCGGAACGGCTCTATGCTCTCCCATAGTAGAGTACTTCGTGCTCTAAAGCATTAGAAACTTTCTCTAAGCACATTTTCCGGGACAGCTCAGTGCTCTCCTATGGTTGAGTACGAAGTACTCGAAATTCTTAAACGATTTTTCTAAACACATTTTCTAAACGCACTCCGTCTCTCATCAAGTGTAAGGCACACGGGACGGCTTTCAGCTCTCCCATAGTAGACTACCTGGTACTCTAAATCGGTTCCCACTTTTTGTGAACTCATCCCCTGCTTTCTCATGGTGTGAGGGTCACGGGATAGTGTTTTTCTCCCCCATGGTAGAGTACCAAATACTCTGAACCGTCAAGCACTTTTAAAGGCGAAGCATTTCTTAGAGAATTTCGGCGACTTTAAGCGTATCTCTCTATCCTATCTATCTATCTATCTATCTATCTATCTATCTATCTATCTATCTATCTATCTATCTATCTTTCTATCTATCTATCTAGCCGCCTACGACCTTTAGCTCTCCTGGCCGTTTCGATAATGTTATCGATACCAAACTTCGTATGGCATAACATGACTGTATGACGAACATATCTGACTAGTTATAAAAATCATGACATGTATGTCATGAATGCCATAATTTACATTTCATAGTCCTGCAACTCTTGCGGTGGTTTCGTTCACATGGCATGTTGCGAAACTGGTATGGTATGACGTGACTGCATGGCGAACACAAGTTACAGACCCTAACATGAAAATCGTGACATACGTGTCATGTAACATGACTACATGCCACGCTCGTGATGCGCTCGCGGCCGTTTCGCTAGCGTCACATATCGGAAATACGGTATTACAGTACGTGAATGAATGACGAATGTATGTGACTGTTGCAAACATGATAAACATAAGATACGTGTCATGTAACGGCATGACTACATGCTACGCTCATGATGAATGCGCTCGCGGCCGTTTCGATAGCTTCACACGTACCAAACTTGGTATTACGTGACGCGAACGGACGAGATAGGTATGATGACACATCCAAACATGATAATCCCGACATGTGTGTCATGTAACAACATGACTACATGCCACGCTGATTATGCTGCTCTCGCGGCCGTTTCACTAAATTCACATATGCCAAATTTGGTATTACGTGATGCCAATAGATGACGAAGGTGTGTTACTGGTGGAAACACAATAAGCATGACATGCGTGCCATGTGAGAACATGACTACATGCCACAGTCAAGGCGCTAATATATCTTGACGTGACGCAGTGCGCGTGCTCGCTGGCGTTCATTTCGTCGCGTCACGCCAGAGTTGCCACGCCAGGCGCCGGTCCTGCCATATGCTCGCCGGCGCGCGTTGCGCTGCGTTGCTTTGGCGCATGTGCGTTTCAGCGCGGCCAGCGTCCCTCGGTCACAAAAATAGGAAGACGCAGTGTTGTCCGGGTCATAGAGTTTCTTAATATACACTAGAGGGAACTATGGTGCTAGTGTCTATGGGAGCTGCAACACACGGCGCTTCAGCAAGCATGGGAATGATGGGTAGTACAAACATTTGTCTAATCTTCGTACTTCTGGCCTGCTTCTGGCTCCGTGTTTGTTCGTGTGGCTTGGAGATGTTTTTTCAGGAAAACATAAATTAGCAAATGTTCACCATTTGTGCTACACGGCTTTATTCTTTTAGGCTTACTATTTCGAATCAAGTCACTAAGTTCCAAAGGGTTCGTTCTTTTTTTTAAACAAAACTGTAACCAGCAACAAACGAAGCCGCAAGTGCGATTCGCCACCCGCAAGTACGAAGACTAGGCAAATGTGTGTACTACCTAGAAGTGTGCGCTGACTGGTCGGCGCACCGCCGCCAAGAGTTTTCGCCATGCCGCCGCCGCCGACGCGAACTGATCGATTTTGGTCATATGATGATTTTGGTCGATGATTTTGGTCATACAACGTTGAATGTACTGGCCCAGCGTGTTGATGCATGCGAGTTCACCGTTGCACTATTCGAATATTCATATGGATGCAAAACGGCATCATAATCAGTCCAAGATGGCAGCCTATGATCGTGCCCGAAACAGGGCGTATACACAGAAGAAATGAAATGGTAGCAGTGCAGCACAAATGCAGCGCGTTAGGTGAATAACTACACAAAGCCCCGAAGGCTGAAATCGAAAGGGAGAAGTTTAATGGAGATTAGAAGCGTCGAGGCATAATACATGCTCGAACCTACTCAGGGTATATCACCACCTGTCCGTGGTGTTAAAGTTGATAATTTTCGAAGATGACCACTTATATGCAGCGTCTCAACATACTGCAGAAAATATTTGATGACTTTTAATTCAGGCATCAGATATCCGGGATGAAGATGCCAAGGCAGTAAGAGGGCAAGAGGGAGAAAGGAAGGCTGGGGGATTAACCAGATCTTGGCATCTGGTTTGCTGCCCAGCACTGGTGGTGGAGAAATAGCGGCAAGAAAGGGGGTATGGAGAGACAGAAAAGAAAACGCATGTGCACTCAGGAGTAGGATGGCAAACTTAACAGAGGATTTATTACACTCTGTACAGACAGGGCGAGAGATCTCTTGCGAATGAGCTGGGTGGCTCATTATAAAGTGTGGGTTTTGACTAAATCAGGGAATGGGTCCAGAATGCGCTGTTGAATCACAAGGGACACACACTATTTCTGACATGGCTGCTCACACTCGCTCACGTCAACGTCTTTGATTGGGGCGTGGCCACCACGCTGCACCTGTGACACCAAGAAACCACTGTGGTCGTCACGTCGAACGCCTTATGGTGTCGGAATGCCACCTCACTTCCCGGCTAAGATGGACAAAACACGGCTGGCAGCCCTTCGGTGACTTGTTTGACGAACAAAGAACGCCACTCCCCCCCCCCCCCCCGTCGGCCACGGCGCCGCGTGTAACAAGGCTATATAAGTGGTGAGCAGAGGCGTAATAAGCTTGCCTGAGGCCACCAGTTTAAAAACAAAATAAAATAAAAAACTTGCCAGCAAAAAGTTTACAAAAACGGCTGGATTCGTCAATAATGCGGAGACGGACACTTGAGCGACATGTCATATGACAAACTCCAGCAAACATGTTTTCATCACGCACCTTGAACGGACCTACTGACACTGTCAAAGATGAATAATAATTGTTGCGGACAGTGGTGATGTATTTCTGTTGCGAAGGTAATGCTCAAAATTAGCCAAATAAATCTTAACTTTATAGTCAGGTCTTGATAAAAAAGTTAGTCAAGTGAGAAAGCTCCTCAAGTGGCTAAGTATTAAATTACTTCACCATACTTTATGGCGAAGTAATTTGCAAATAAATAATGCAACCTCTGTTTATTCGATATTCAATGACGTGACTGCAATCAACGGTGTGTCGTCGCTATAAAACTGGAACGTTATCTGCGGACACGAGCGGGCGAATGCAGCGGAGAACGAATATGTCTAGTAAAAAAAGCGATGTGATGTCGCACATATTCGCCTGTACAACTCCGTGCCCTTTTGCTTGCTCGTGATGTATTCGAAGGAGCTAGCCAAGTCTCGGGCAGAAGTCGAGCAGAGTAGCCGGGGCTGATAAGAGGAACGTTTATATACACTATTTACACACTAAGGTAGCTATATGTTGATGGTAGCATCATGGAAGCGTGATGGGAGCTTTTCAGGTATGGTTCAGAGCGTCTTGGTGCTCACGCTTTAGGCCCTGGTCTTCCTAAAATTGTCTGCAGGAGAAAACAGTGGACAGTTTGCAATAATCTGCTAGGCAGTTTTTCTGTAAGGTTAGTTTTTTCAATCAAGAACTCACGTTCACCGGCTGCTTTTCTCGCTCATTTCGTTTTTGCCATTCCTTTTTTTTGAGATCTTGTTGTGCCCGCGTGTTTTCGCTGGAATTTGGAGAGGTGACATTTTGTTGTGCTCGCGTGCTCAAAATGAGAAATAAAATCAGCCTGTGAACGAGAGTTTTTGGTTGAAAAACAAACCTTCCAGGAAAGCCGCCTTGCAGATCACTGTTAACTGACAGACTGCATGTCAATTCAGTTCAGGGCAGTCCGAACAAATTGTCGTCTTCATCTCCTTCCGCCAAATGGGGGGGTAGGGGTTGTAAGAAGGTGCCTGATTTCTGCAGCCCAGCAGGGAGCGCAAGGAGCAGCGAATAAGGATTAAAAAAACGACAGAGGGAGAAAAAGAGAGAAAGTCAAACACTGCCTTCTTTTCAACCCAGGAAAGAGAGAAGGTGCACGTTCAGTTTGCCACATGGCGAGAGAGAAACATAACGTAGGTCACAGTGCAATATTACGCACTGCACACCACAGTGCAATAACATTGCATCGCATGCGCAGAAAAGGGTCTGCAGCGCTAGGCAGGCTAGGGCTTGTGAGAATGGAAGACTTGCAAGCACCACAGAGTGTGGTAAACATACCTGACGAGGGATCCCAAGCTCTCGGCTAATTGTTCAGCGCGTCTCTTGGCACGTCGAACAAAACAAGCAGCCTCGATTTCAAACAGCTCTTCCTAGGCCGTCAGTCAGTCAGGCGTGTCCAAAGAGTTTTTGACGAGTGGAGCCAACAGCCTTAAAGAATTCGAAGTATGACTTTCGTGTTGTTGCCGCTTTCACGCACCTCTAGAGCGTTGATCCGGAACAAATCAGGGTAGGTGCTGTGTTGAGGGCTGGCCGGTCCCGGCGAAGCAGAAGAAGAAGACGGCCGACGGAGACGTACGCGGCCGGCGGGGACGCCGACCAGCCCGAACATGCGGGATGGCGCAAAGCGCCGAAGAGAAGAACAACAACCGCGCTCCACGGTTACCCAACACAAGCTCCTTTTATTTTACAGTCGCCTTGAAATCCTAGATGCCAGAGCGGCGCCCCCGGCATCCTCACATGTCATTCCGAAACCCAAAACCCTGAACACAACAATCATCCCCTCCTCGAAAAAAGTTCACCTATACACTGTTTATATTTATACATGATCGATACCAACATATTTCGCAAGGTATGTACATTAGAACACATGAAAATTCAGAGCACAGCACAGCGAACTCACACACTACGAGTCCTGAAAATGCACTGAAAAAATGTACATCGAAAGTCCTGAAAATGCACTAAAAATTATATACGACTCAGTACAATATAGATTTGGATGCATTGTACCTTTGCACAGAACAATAATGTTCACGAACCGTAATGAACAAGGTTTCTACGTCACGTAGTCTTCGAACCGACGCGGCTTCTGCCGCTTCCGCTGAGGGCGCGCCCGTTTGGGTGTAGAATCAGGTGTCTCTGCACCTTGGTCACTTGTGCTCTGATGTGACACATCAAGAGCAGTAGAAGATTGTGAAGGCTCTGAAGGAGCGTTAAAATTCGCGGTCTCATAAGAGCTCGCAGCATGAGCTTCGGAAGAATTTTGCGGACCGGAGTCCAGTTCAACGGTCTCAGCCGTATTTCGAGGTTCGAAGTGAGCCGTATGACTTGGTGTACTTGAACCAGCGACACCGACTGGTAACTCCTCCCCCTTGAAGAAATGCCTGTACATGGAGGCCACATGTAATAATCTGATGGATAGTTGAAAGGCGCGGACGGAACGTGATGGGGAAGACTTTTAGGTGTTGAAGGCAAATCCGTATGAAAAATAACAAGGCGCGAAGCATTCCAGAAAATACCATCACTTAAGCGAAACGAAGTGGGGCGAACCTGGCCCAAGACTTTGTAAGGACCCCGATACTTGTGGCGCTTGCCTGGCACACGAACCTTGACTAGATCACGAGTGCGAACTTTGGACTGCTTTGCACCTCGACGGGTGTCGACATACTTTTCATTGCTTGTTGATGAGAAAAAACCCTGGTACGGATTTGATCAGGAGAAGACACTGCTATGTTACGAGGCAAAGAGACTATGTCGAGAGCAACTCGCGGTTGCCTACCGTGGAGAAGTTGAGCAGGAGACACTCCAGTGGTGCCTTGTGGTGTGAACCTGTACGAAGCTAAACATTCAGTCAAGACTTGTTTGAGGGGACGGTCCTCTAATTGGGCGATCTGGATATGTTCCTTCAGAACGCGATTAAAGCGATTAAATAATGCAACCTCTGTTTATTTGATATTCATTGACGTGACTGCAATCAACGGTGTGTCGTCGCTATAAAACTGGAACGTTATCTGCGGACATGAGCGGGCGAATGCGGTGGAGAACGAATATGTCACGTAAAAAAAGCGATGTGATGTCGCACATATTCGCCTGTACAACTCCGTGCCCTTTTGCTTGCTCGTGATGTATTCGAAGGAGCTAGCCAAGTCTCGGGTAGAAGTCGAGCAGAGTAGCCGGGGCTGATTAGAGTAACGTTTATATACACTATTTACACACTAAAGGTAGCTATATGTTGATGGTAGCATCATGGAAGCATCATGGCATCATGACATGGTAGCATCATGGCCTGCTTCTAGGTGTAAATCTCTGAGAAAAAAAAATGCTACGAGTGCAACTGGGCCGGGGAACGACAAAACGCGAACGTGTGCCGGTCATTTGAGTGAAGCCAGCTTCCAGGCAGATCTCACACATATGACGTCACGTAGGCTTGCGAAGGCCTGCAAAAAAGGTCTAGGTGGTGTTGGTATAGCACCATAGGTGCCCGTACAGTGTGCAGCACGGAGAAAGGAACATACTGAGGAGAGGCCGTTACGCCGCATTTTGTGGAGCCGGAAGTATAGAAGAATAGAGGACTTCTCCGTGACTCCTCCTCACAAGGTTCGTCATGCTTCGGCGTCTCGCGCATGCGCAACTGGCACGGCGAGAGGGAGGCGAGCAGATTTCAGACTTGCCGTGGCGACACTGCCGCCGCCATCTGATATACAAGTTGAAAGGCGGAAATTTTTGTGCTGATTAGTAGCAAACGTGCTGCGATACTCGCTTGCTGAGTGCCTTTGTGCCATTCGTAGCCTCATTACTGCTCACATTGTGAATATACAGTAGACATGCAGCCTCGCGTTTAATACACTGAATGCAAAAGAGCAACAGCGCGAATCGGCTGGATAATCGCCACTACAGACTGTTTTCTTCTCGAGATACGGTACGTTCGGCGTAATGAACCTAGAGTGGTGGTGAAATGATGTTTAATTAGTCAAATGGAACGTCTCTGAATCATTATTCGCCCATGTGTGTTATGATACGAGCGCACGATTATCGTTCACTGCAGCTTGGTACGGCCGATCGACTGCTACCATATAAAAATTAAAAAAAAACTTCGCCAAATATGAGGTTACCGCGCGTAAAACGTAAACAAGAAGCGATAATTCGAACAATGAATCCTTTTACTGTATCAGTCACGTGTGTAATTCTTGACTCGGCAAGCTCTTGTCAGTACAGTGGGCCACGTACTGCTTTGCACTAGTTATGACTGTCGTACGCGAGAACGGCTCACCGTCTCTTCCCACATTAAGAGCCGTAGGTGCGGCTGTTCACGTCTTCGAATCCTATAGGTCTCGTTCGCTGAGGCGCACAACAGCACAGCGTCGAAGGAAAACAGTGAAGCTGCGGCACCAGTCATTTTTTGGAGAAGTGTACGCCAGTTTCAATTTCATGTCACGGTTGAGTGCGCCACAAAATTATTTCCTCCCCTTCCCGCTATCCTGCACCCCTTCCGCACCAAAGAGCTGTGGGGCGATGCCCTCTGCGATAACCCTCCCGAGGTCCGCCAGGTGTTGGTTCAACGGGCCAGGTTGGTCGCCGAGATCGTCCTAGGGAACACGGACTAGGGTTCCTTCCCACATGCTTTGCTTAGATGTACTTAATGAAATGTTCTCTCTCTATCTATCTCTCTCAAAAAACGACCGCTTTCGGCCTCGAGCAATATAAACTGAACTCGCAACCGTGAGACCAACGCTCTCTGTAGGCTTCTTACAAAATTGCACATTTGGAATGGAAGCCGGCTTACAACCCCGCTGTCACAGGAGTGGTGGTGCAGACGACACGAGACGGCGAAATGACCACGCAATTCCACAACTCCCCTTCACGCGACTTTTCGCCACACTTTTCGCTGACAGTAGCTCTGCAGCTCGCATTGCCAGGGCCCTGCTCAGCTTTTTTTTTCCTCCATGGCGTGAATGTTCCTCCCCTCCCCTGTGCTTCGCGGGGCAAGCGCCATCTTTTCTGTTCTCCTTCGCGCGAAGACACCCACATACCTGTAGTTACTGTAAATGTAGCATATATAGTAACTCTACACATAACCTCTCCCGGGTCACGGGAGCGGGTTCAGTGCAACGCCCCCACACCGTGCTAAGTGAAAATGTTGGAAAGGTTTTGCTCTTCTTCATTTCTTGATGACAGGAGGGGGCAGTCTCCCACCTACCCTATGCCCCCTATGATTAACTTGAGGAGCGCAATTGGTGCCAGTACTGTGGGCAGCGTGGAGGAAGAATTATATTGAGGAAAAGCCTCTTCGGTGTGAAAAGTAAAGATTTTACATATATCCTAGCACATTTCTAATTAGCAGAATGCATTTTGGAGCGAGTGGACTGTCAAGTGAACGGCATACGCAAGCTGGGTTTCGTGGAGGGTTCAGGAGGAAGTTCATGGGAGGAACGTTACTTGATACATTTTAACTACCAGTAGCCGACTGCTACTTAGCAGTCAACTTGTCCGCCGGATGCCATCTCATAATTTGCAATGTGGTAGGAAATATGACGATTTACGTTTCACACATATGAACAATGTTTTTTTTTTCCTCTGCTCCACGTTATTTTGTTTTCTCCGTCAAACTACTTTCGTGACAGGCGAAATACAATGTATAAGGCTTGTCTTGCAGTCCCAAAATGCACCTTCGCATATCTATCTATCATCTATCTATCTATCTATCATCTATCAATCTATTATCTGTCTATCTATCTGTCTGTCTGTCTGTCTGTCTGTCTGTCTGTCTGTCAGTCTGTCTGTCTGTCTAGCCGTCTACGTCTGAGTGATTTTGTAATCGCCTACTTCAGATCGAAGACAATTAGGATGGGACGGTAAGGGGGTTGGACGAATATGTTTACCTTGTCATGACATCATTAAAGCGAAGATCTTGTCGGGTACGTTGTCAAAGCCTTTCCTCAGCATACGTGTAGCGCACCAGTATAACACAGGCCGCAGTATTCGGGTCCATATTAACCCTGTAATGCCCACTTTATCATAATTGATACATTGTATATGATACCTCAATGACGCTATTGAAACCTACTATAGGTGTCACGATAAGCAGCCATTGCAGATTTGATATGTTATGAAGGTGGTACAGTTATTTACATATAATACGATAGTAACTAAGTGCTGAGTGCTAATTAAGTTATGCCTCAAACAAAATTTATTTATATTTTTTAGCTGAACTCTGCAACGACAGTGAGAACAGTCAGCATTTTCTCGCAATTTTTTGGAATAGCTGTTCGTGAGCATTACAGGGCTAAGAGCGCAACGTTTTAAAACTGTTCCCAGTCGGCTCTGTCCGTTAGCCTCTTAGAAACCTGCGGAGGATATTGATTTGCTATTGATGCGCTCAGGACTATAGGGAAGTTGTCACTTCCGTAAGGATTATTTACGCCTTTCTATTTCAGTAGGGGTATAAACGATGGAGACACAATGCTTAGGTATATGAAGGAGTAGGTATTGTTTGCGATGCTGTAATATGTGGGCTCTCTTTAAATAAAGAGACACGCTCCAGAAGTGAAAAAGAACTTCGATCAGGCGACCTCGCGTGTCGCAGCGAGAGTCACCGTATATACTACTATGTGCATTGACGTCTCCAAAAACTAGATAAAATTTGGGTGGTTAATCTATTAATGACTGTAATTTGTGTTTACTCATTTGGTGGTGCGGAGGCATGAAGAGAGAGCAAATGAGTTTGTTGAAAACAACGACTCGAACAACCACCGCATCGATAGATGCAAGTGGCAAACGTGTAGAGGCAGTGGCTTGACTAACTATAACACCACCGGAGAAAGCAACAGCGTTATCCCGTTCCTTTTAAAAAACGACGTAATGGCGTAGAAAGTTGGTGTGTTTTGATTTCAGGTGTGTTTTTTGAACACGCAGCACTTTTGGTGAAAGTTCGTGTAAATGTTGTTGGACATCTTAGAGATTTCTGAGCAGTCCTGTGACGTTCCAATATAGTATTTGTGCCATTTTAAAGTTGTGTGGTGCTGTGTGTCCAAAGCCGTTGTCCTGGCTTACAGGGCCTCTGGAAGCCCTGTAATTCGAAGTATTTCTTCTTTGGCGCGCTCCAAAGGGCTGCGCCTATCCTTCCGCGTCCGATGTGCCAGAAGAGTGTGACTTGTATCCATCGCTCCGAGGAAGACCCGAAGAGCAAACGATCGAAGTCGACGCTCCGTCCTCCACTGACGACCGGATGAAACCAACAAACAATGGCGACGCCTTCTGTCCATAGCCACCGTGATTCCGAAGTATGGCCGTCGCCACTTGTTGTTCAACGCGTGCTTAGGGAGTGCAATCCGGCGAGACATGCGCGGTGCCCTGCGGGCCCTGCCCACGTACACTGCTTCCAGCATCCGCGCACTACTCGGGACCTCCGGCATGGTACGTCCGCGCCGTCACGAAAAACACCGCAGCCGAGTCGATTGCGGTGTGCTGTCACCCTGCGATTCGGCAATCTTATTCCACCCTTTGCTGTACAGGTCGTCGAGGCAGTCGAGGACGGCGTGTCTGTCAACTTTTCGCTACGCTTGGTAAACGCTCAATGACCCGGAACGCCGAAGACGGACGTTTCAGGAAGGCGTCGTCGTGAAGGCAGAAGACGACGGTCAACGAGGGCGACCGAGGCCAGCGGACGAATAACCGAATGCTGATTCTTTTATTTGTCGTCGTTCTTTTTGAACTAGACCTAGGCGGAACGATCGTATTTTTACGTTTTGTGTTATGTTCAAACGAGAGACTGAGATATACTGTAAGGGTTTTCGCAGTCGAGTTTGTGACTTGTAGTACTGTACGTTTTCGTACTTGTACGTTGCACTATAATATCCAAATGTACTCGAATGTTTCCTGTTGTTTACTATCACTCTTTTCTTATTTCCTGAAAGTAACTCGTATGAAACATTGCACCAGTAAAGAGCAGGGGTGGTGAGGGGAATAACTATTACGTCCACCTTCCATTCCCGTTTGTAAAGTTTGAAAACAGAAAACTTCCCATGGGCGCAAAAGTGGTAATGAAGTGGTGGAGCAGGTATACTCTCACAATGGCCGGTCATGTGGTGTATGTCAAGCCTTTCCGTGGAAAAAAAGAGTATACTGTTCTTTGAATTGGCCACCAAGGGTCCTCGGTCACCATTGTTGTCGAAAAGCACGCTTATGGTCATTATCCTAGCAGCTCATTAAAATTGGCACGAAAAGTCCGGCTTAGAAAATCATGGGACAGAATTGGCCCTATCACCCCTTGTATTACAGAGTGGGCGGCCTTCTGCCCCTCAATCCACCTTCCTGAACTAGCCTGTGATCCGTTCACGGTGTAAGACAAATAATTTAGGTGTGGACTCTCCGGCCACCGCGAAAGAGAGCGCGTCCAATGTTCGCCTTTAGTACATGCGCCGGCCGCAGTTTTGTGGGGAGCGCTGCAACATAAGGGCTCCCCACCATCATTATCATCACTGACCAGCTCACTCACATGCGCATGGAGACAATACTGGCACGCGTGCGCGCGAGACACGTCTACTACGCTTCGTGCGTTTATGGTGAATGTTCCATTTCGTGCTTGCTTTCCATGATCCGCAGGTCTTTTGAAATCGACGACGGTTGCTTATTGAACGCCAAGACCACTAGAACACACGAGCACTTGCCGCTACGAAGAAAAGAACACCGCCAGGGTAAAAGGTAAACTCGAATAACTGCGGCTGACTACGACGTCTTCTCGACGATATCTAGGCCGAAGACCGCGGATGTCCCGAACGACGTCAAGCGAACGACAGCCGCGCCGACCTCTTAAGGCTCCACCCTGTCGAAACCAAAACAAGCTACAGCCGCCATACTATGCTGGCGTGACTCGGGCGTCGTCTAAGGTTTCTGCCATTCATAACCGCCAGGAACACCGAGACCACTGGGACTCTGTGGAAGACCCGAAAAGTACCGACCGAAGTCGACGCTCCAGAGGACTCCGTGGAAGACCCGAAGAGTACCGACTGAAGTCGACACTCTCGAGGACTCCGTGAAAGACCCAAGGAGTACCGACCAAGGTCGATGCTCCAGAGGACTCCAGGGAAGACCCGAAGAGTACCGACCGAAGTCGATGCTCCAGAAGACTCCGTGGAAGATTTGAGGAGTACCAACCGAGGTCGATGCTTCAGAGGACTCCAGGGAAGGCCCAAAAAGTACCGACCGAAGTCGATGCTCCAGAAGACTCCACGGAAGACCAGAAGAGTACCGACCAAAGTCGACGCTCTCGAGTACTCCGGGGAAGGCACGAAGAGTACAGACTGAAGTCGATGCTCCAGAGGACTCTGTGGAGGACCCGAGGAATACCGACCGAGATAGATGCTTCAGAGGACTCCAGGGAAGGCCCCAAGAGTACTGACCGAAGCCGATGCTCCAGAGGACTCCGGGGAAGGCACGAAGAGTACCGACAGAAGTCGATGCTCCAGAGGACTGCGTGGAAGACCGCATGGGTACGAGCCGAAGTAGACGCTCCGTATGGACCACATGAAACCATCTACGAACGATGCCACTATCTGGGCACAGTGTCCGCGATTTCAAAGCAGGGCGTTTGCTCTCGTGCTTCCAAACGTTCTTGTGGAGAGAGGTTTGGTGAGGCGCTTGTGGTGACCACGCTCGCTCTTCTCTTCGAGTATCCGCGTGCTATTCGGGACCTCCGGCATGGTACCACCTTATCGTCGCGTGAAATGTCGCCGCCGAGTCGATTGTGGTGCGATACATGTTATTCCACGGTTAGCTGTATGGCGCCCCTTGCTCCAGCGGACGTCGAAGGGTCGAGATAGTCTAGGACGGCCTACCAACTTTCGGCGACGCTTGGTGAACGCGCACTGACGCCTAACGCCGACGGCAGACTTATCGGGAAGATGTCGCCGCGATGGCCGAAGGTCTAGTTGCGCGAGGGCGGCTAAGCCTTGAAGAGAAATAAGTGGATGCTGCATTTCGAACTATTCGTAATAGGACCATTGTGTTTTTAAATATAGTGTCAAATTTATAAGTGGGCTTGAAATAAATTGTATGGGCTTTCTCCGTCTAATTACGAATTTGTTATTGTTTTCGCACTTCTGCATTACAAAAACATCGAATCGCCTTCGTACATTTCCTTTTCTTGGTAATAATCTCCGCGTAAAGTGAGCCGGACGCAGTGGCGTAACCAGAATTTCAAGGGCTTAGGCTTCTGCGTTGTCTGTGTGTCCAGCACACGCTACATAACCACTCTACGCCCGCCGTAACTTTCATAAAGTAGGAGTCCCTGCACTTCCCTTCCTTCCCCTCCCTTCCATCATGAAGTACCCACTGTGCCATTCGCCATTCTGATGATGTACCTGATGATGATATGGTGGATTTAACGTCCCAAAACCACCATATGATTATGAGGGACGCCGTAGAGGAGGGCTCCGGAAATTTCGATTAGCTGGGGTTCTTTAACGAGCACCCAAATCTGAGTACACGGGCCTATACAACATTTCTGCCTCCATCGGAAAAGCAGCCGCCGCAGCCGGGATTCGATCCCACGATTTGCGGGTCAGCAGCCGAGTATCTTGGCCACTAGACCATGGCGGCGAGGGCTGATGATGTCCTTGCTACACATCTGAAAGGCAATACGCGAACTTTGTATGTGCTGTAGTTGATCACGATGAAGTATAGGCGTCTTTCAGGCTTGATATTCGCGTTGTGCCATGGATGGAAACGAAACTAAACGCCCTTTCGCCTGCGACTTTAGTAAAGTAGAACGTTCTAGTTCATTGTATTTTTATGGCTTTATCCAAGCGCCGTGTGTCTTGTACTCCCCGACAAAAAGATAACTAAAGTTAAAGTAAGCCAGTTTGGTAATGTAATGTTCACTTCGAAAATTTAGCATGAGCAGGACGTACTTATGTATTAAATTGGCTTTTATAGTAATTATTTTATTAACAAAGAATGCCCCCGCCTCTAGATGGATATTCTAGTCGAAAGACCAGTTGCCGTTTATGTAAAATAATGTATAAACTGCCATGTAAATTGTAATGCAGTAATATCAGGGGTGAGTTTAGAAGCCAAATATAATTAATCTGTTGTTGCAGAATGAATAGATCGACACTTCCAATGCAGACTCTTGAGCGTATTCAAAGCGCTTTCTTTCCAGAAGTCTTTTTGAGAGGCCCTCCTTGTCCGTCAAATACTTGTTGTTCCTTGAATGTTTCGGTGAGGTAGAGAAAAAGAGAAGAAACTTTATTTTTATTCCACAAAAAGTTTCTGGGCAAATGGGTGGTGTTTCTGAATTTCGATCCTCACTTTGGCTCTGTATACCTACTATAAAGAGAGCGTCCTGCTAACTGAGAACTCTATATATACGGGCCTGGTTTCAGATTAGGTGTCGTTGGATGATTGCGAAAGCTCTGAATTTTGTGAAGCCATGCCCCACTTTCCTGGTGATTCAAATACATGAGTCATCTGGTTAGTTGCAATCTGTGACAGGGACTTACAAGTGTTTGCGGCCAGGCGCTGCATGGGCTTTTCTATTGCCTTGTTAATTACATCAGTGATAGGATGACGCTTCTATTTCGGTGCTATCACGAGCCACAACACTGTTAGTGCAGTGAAAACTTGTTAGTGAATCGGAAACACTTTCTGCAGGGAGGACACCAGCAGTAAGCGTTGCTCTCGTTTTTTCAACTTTTTATTGAATCTAAGAACACCATCTTATGCTTTAGCTGACACACTGCGGATTACACACTGATGAGAGTAAAATTACATTGCCTTTAACAACTGCAATTACTAACAGAAAGAGCAAAAAAACTGATTCAGTTTCATATATCACATGCGTACATTTGCACTACAGTACATTTCTTGTAGTCCGTATCTGGAGCTACAACCAACCGATTTAAATACCAAAACGATGGTTGAAATTTATGCAATATTTGTCATGCACATTATTCATGTTACAAATTCTACGTGGCAATAACTTTCTACAGATTTTCTTTGCAAGCTCTTGAATTTGCATTTTTACATTTGCCGGCATTGGCACAATACACAGCAATATTGCATGTCGCGTTTCTTCACAACTTATCACAGTCACAGCTTTGGTATCACCCGTGTACGCTATAAGCGTCGTTAGGTTTGTGAGATCAAACGTAGGCGAGCGCAGACCTGAACGTTCATTCAGGATGTTCTAAATTAGCTGACTTCTTGAATTCTAAAACATTATTTAAAGTCTGCGTCCGATGAAGAAAGACTGGAAGCAAGATACTACCAAGAATGTGCAATAGCACTTGAATAAAATCTAAAAGGCATGTGAAGCTACTGTACTAAAATCAAATTTACGTCACACTTGTGTGCAGTTTGTTGTGGAACAACAAGATTAGTATCAGCGTGTAACTTACGGCGTTTAACGTGTATATTGGCGCATTATTCCAGGATGTACTGCCTTATAGTCCCTGTTGGTTCGGACACTTCCCTTGATTACACCTACTCTGATACGCCTAATTCTAACAATGAACAACTATGATATAGAACGAATGTGTAAGAGGAACAAATGACAACCGCGAACAAAATCAAGTAGAATTAAACAAATACATAAAGATAAACATACATGGTATTTCGCATGTGAAAAAAAAAGATGTGTGCTCAAGGTTCGAGAAGTCTTAAAACAGAAAGCAAGATAATGAGGACGCAATACAGACACCAAGAACGAATTGGAAAAAAGCTCTGGTTAACAAATGAAATGAAAGAATTGTGTTGTCAGAACACCCGATTTGAGGTAGTGTTCCTTGACTATGTTTAACAAAGTGTGAAAAACTTATCGATAATCGAAAGTTTTCGGGAGTTAACCCTTGCTGTTGCCAAACAACACAAAATGTCTGCTGACAGCCTTCAGCAAGGTAGAAAAAAAATACTTGATGCCCAAGGTTGGGACAGCACGAAATACAGCAGCATGAATAAACTGGAACTTTGTTAAAGGCCTAACTCGTGCCATCTTCAAGAAACCCATTGCTGAGCACACGGAAAAGTTGGCAGCCACAACGCGCATATGTCGACACTCGATGATTCTGTGAACGCTGCTCCAGTCAAAAATGGAAACAACGTGATGTGACGCAATAGCACTATTTCAACAACAGAAAATGTCAGTCCGTGCGAAGCGCATGTACCAGGTGACACGGACGAAAAAAAAAGTAGGGCGACGTTTGGCATCGGCCACTTCGTTTACATGAAATGCAGCCGTCTGAAAAAAGCGGATTGCCGTTGTCACTATAAGAAAACGAATGCAACATCACCGTTTGCTCATATTACAGACTGGCGTAGACTAGAAAGCAATTATTGTACTCTGGTAGCTTATCGAGACGCGAGAGGCCGGTCAGACTTCGCTAAAAGAGATCAGATCGGCCGCTAGTACGAACTCTCAGGAACGTGAGAGAACGAAAGAACGTGGCAGAAGCCAGGTACCCAAGACTAATAAGTCTGCCGCCCGAAGTACAGAAACAATACAACTAGGCTTTATGTGAACACCGCGAAGAGTGATGGTGCTCAACTGCGGAATATGCCCCGTTTGCACGAAGCATTCAAAGCGCACGTCGCCTCCAGTGCCGTCGCTGTGGGAGTTTACACCCGTTTCGTCAAGCTACGCCCGAACATCCCGCAAAATGGACGCTTATTCCCGTTTTTTCACTTCGTGCTAACTTCCTAGGTGAACTTCCCAGTATAAACCGTCTGAGACATGTTCCCATTGGGGAGGACGATCTCGTACTATGTTCCTATCTTTCGTGTCCGTTACCTAAAGCGAAGTTGTCACACGTAACAATCAAGAAACTAAATATTTCACAACTGTTTCACACATTGCGGACCTTTATGACACCGAATTCGCGTTCGTTAAGCACTGAACCACAACCGTTGTACCAAATCTTCAACGCGAAACGTAGCAGAGAGCTGAATTCGACACTGCATTTGTAACCGTCCTGTGGCCCCGCCTAGTAAAAGCACGAGCTATACATAAAATTAAAAAAAACACGCCTACTGCTCGAATTTGCGTCGAAAAGGCTTGGCATCTTTTGTCAGAGAAGAACGCGTCACACTTTTAAAGAAGGCTACGCAAGCTAACAGAGAAGCTACTTTAGAGATGCTGCACAAGCAAACAGCTTTCTTTTTTACCTGCGAAGTAACAAAAACAAAATGACGCCAAGGCATCTTTACCCCAGTAATCGGTCCGCATTACTGCATTTTCGACGCAGCAACGTTAAAAGAAGAATGTGCAGAAGTGAAGTTCACTATCTTGCCTTGACGCTAGAAGCAGTGCATGTGCGGCTGATGAGTGCAAAACAACTTGCATACTTCTAAGGGGCTCAAACGAGGCAGGAGGCTCCATCATTGTACTGGATGTTCGAATCGAGGAAAGACAAAAAAAAACACACGATTGCTGAACGTGCAAGGAGAGAGCTATAATTATGGCTGGCGTCGTCGAAGCACCGCGGTGAGCCTCAATAGAGAAGTTTAGCAGAACACGAACTTATTCTCAGTGAAGGGCAAACGTCAGCGATGGTGCGCAGGGATTGTACGTCGCCAGCAACACAATTGACACCTTAGTGCCTTTCAGTGGTTATCAAGGGCATCGTGCCTTCGGGCTGTACGTGAAAGGTCGTGCAAGGATGGCTTGGGTGAGAGATGCTTCTTGCCTATTCCTCAAGAGCTGCAGACGTGGCTTGAAGGCTGCACCACGCGCACCTCACTGAGTACATAGCATCCGTTTTGCTTAACCTCTCCCCGAAAGCAAAGGTTAAAGTATACAGCGGGAAACTTCACGTGGGAATGAAATCTTCCACTCAACGCGGCACGACTTTCTCTTCAGGCTCACCGCGGCGATTGAGCCGAAAGGCGTACCGCTAACCAGAATTCGATATTGCATCCGACGTTTGCCATTCTAAGAATCTGCAGAACTCTAGCATGCACAATATACTCAATTCAGCGACGTTTGGACACGGGGGACGCCATTCCAATGAGCACTAGCGTAGATGTCGCCTTGTTCCGTGGGCGCCAACGGGTCGGGTTTTATTTATTTATTTATTTATTTATTTATTTATTTATTTCAGGTACCCTCATGGCCCAGAGGGCATTGTTGAGGGGAGTGGTACAGGATCAGGATGTTGAAAGGTGTTCGAATTGTACAAACATCGCACACATATGAGCAAATATACTGTAGGCTTATGCCACAGGAGCGAAAGAAAGACACGCCTGAACGGTAACCGATGCCAGCCAGGAACGCGAGCCGTGGCTTCACGTGCTACGGCCTAGCGCCTTCTTTTTTTTCTTCTGTCGCCATCGCGCGCTCTCCGGTTTGCGCGCCGCCCGAACGAGGGCGCTACAGGGCCCCCCGTGTAGACTGGAAGTCGGAATGTGACATGCCGTTTGTGGTGTTCCAACGGAAGATCAGTCGTAGATGAGAGGCTTTCTAGGGCGGTCTCCAGGTACGCCGGCTTGAGTCGGTCCAAGCTGACTGTCTCTTCACGGCCGTTCTGAAGTAGAGTGGCAGTTTTGGGGGTGCGGTGAAAGACGCGGAATGGTCCGTCGTAGGCTGGTGTCAAAGGTGGTCTGACCGCGTCGTGGCGCACGAAAACATGTGTTGCAGTGGCCAGATCAGGGTGGACGAATATGGTCTTGTGTTCGGAAGGTCTGGGTGGAGTGGGCCGGAGGTCTTGAACGCAGTCGAGGAGGCGTTGTAGAAATTGCTGTGGCTGGTCTGGTAGCTTCGTTGACGTGAATAAGTCTCCCGGAAGCCGTAGAGAAGTGCCATACACCAGCTCTGCTGTTGAGCACTGCAGGTCTGCCCGGATGACAGCTCGTAAACCTAAGAGCACCAGTGGCAAGGCATCAACCCAGGTGGCTCTATTGAGGCGGGTAGTCAAGGCGGTCTTCAGTTGTCGGTGAAGACGTTCCACCATGCCGTTGGCGCAGGGATGATAAGCCGTGGTACGGCAATGTCTGGCTCCGAGGATGCGATTAAGGCAAGTGAACAGCGAGGACTCAAACTGACGTCCACGGTCTGTTGTCACGGTGCCAGGACAGCCAAAACGGGATACCCACGTAGAAATGAAAACGCGGGCAACTGTCTCGGCTGTGATATCTTGAATTGGAACAGCCTCCGGCCAGCGTGTGAAGCGATCGACCATGGTCAATATATAACGGTAACCCTGAGACACTGGTAGAGGGCCCACAATGTCTAGATGAACATGGTCGAAACGACGGCCGGGTGGAAGGAAAGGTTGGGGCGGCGTCTTAGTATGACGGGAGACCTTTGTCATCTGGCAGGGCAGGCACATGCGCGTCCAAGCGCGCACATCACCGTTGATTCCGGGCCAGACATAGCGCTGGGTGAGAAGACGCTGAGTAGCCCGAATGCCAGGGTGACAGATGTCGTGTAAGGAGTGGAAAACGGTGCGTCGTAATGAAGCGGGAACGAAAGGGCGGGGAAGGTCAGCTGAGACATCGCACCACAAGCGCTCAGATGATAATGGATGAGGCACCAGGCGTAGTCGGAGAGAACGGGGGTTCTCCCGAAAGGCGGCAAGCTCTCTATCATCCTGCTGTGCCGAGGAGAATGAGGCCCAGTCGATAGTTGGCGGTGGAGAGTCAACTGCGGCTATACGAGAAAGGGCATCTGCGGCGGTGTTGTCAGCTCCTTTCACGTGGCGGATGTCAGTCGTGAACTCCGATATATAAGCCAGATGGCGAAGTTCACGGGGCACGTACTTGGATGAGTTAGTGCGGAAAACATACGCCAGTGGCTTATGGTCAGTCAGCACGTAAAACGAGCATCCTTCCAGGAAATGCCGAAAGTGCTGTATTGCAGCGTAGATGGCTAGTAGTTCCCGGCCAAAGACGCTGTAGCGGGTCTCAGCAGGAAGTAGCTTCCGAGAGTAAAACGACAAGGGTCTCCACTCGGAGTTAATGCACTGCTGTAAGACGGCTCCGACGGCCACGCTGGATGCGTCCACCATCAACCGAGTAGGGGCGTTGCTGCGTGGATGAATGAGAAGCACGGCGTTAGCGACCGCTTGCTTAGCAGCAGCAAAGGCGGCCTGGGCCTCTGACGACCAAGGAATGGCGGAGGACGGGCCGGCGGTCGACCGAAGGAGGTCGGTGAGCGGTCGTAGCAGTTCGGCACAGTGTGGTATGAAGCGCCTGGAAAAACTCACAAGCCCCAGGAATTGGCGTAATTGGCGCAGTGTTGTAGGCTGAGGATAATCCTGAATTGCTTTAACGTGGGACCGGAGAGGGCGTATTCCTTTGGATGATATGTGATGGCCCAAGAACTCGAGCTCAGATGCGCCGAAAGTACACTTAGAGGCGTTCACAACGAGGCCGTACTGCTGAAGACGTTGGAACAGAGCGCGTAGATGTTGCTCATGATCTTCAGGTGTGCGGCTGGCGATGAGGACATCGTCAAGGTACGCAAACACAGTAGGAAGACCCCGTGTGACCTCAGAAATGAACCGCTGGAAAGTTTGAGCCGAATTGCGGAGTCCAAAAGGCATCCGCACGTATTCAAACAACCCAAAGGGCGTCGTGATGGCGGTCTTAGGTATGTCGGCGGGCTCGACAGGAATCTGGTGGTACGCCTTAACAAGGTCCACTTTGCTGAAAATTGTGCAGCCGTCGAGGCGCGATGTAAAATCCTGGATGTGAGGTAGAGGATAGCTGTCGTGGACAGTCTTGGCGTTCAACGCTCGATAGTCCCCACAAGGACGCCAGTCACCAGGATCACGCTTTGGCACCAAATGCAGCGGGGAAGCCCAAGCGCTTGACGACGGGCGGATAATGCCGAGCTGCAGCATGTGGTCAAACTCCCGTTTAGCAATAGCTAGGCGGTCTCCGCACAAGCGGCGTGGTCGAGCGGCTGCCGGTGGACCCCGGGTGACGATGTGGTGTGTCACCGTATGTTTAGGCGGCTGAGTGAGGTTGCACGGTTTAGTTAACTCCGGGAAACTCACCAAGATTTTTTCGAACGGTGAGGAAGGTATCAGCATGCGGATGGCCATTGGAGCGATGTCGGACAGGACTCCCGAGATGGAGAGACGAGTCTTACCATCTATGAGGCGGCGCCGCCGCACGCTGACGTCCAAATCGAAGTATGAGAGGAAGTCCGAGCCGATGATCGGTTGAACCACGTCTGCGATGACGAAAACCCACCGGAAAATGCAGCGAAGGCCGAAGTCGAGTGTGAGAGATCGGAGCCCATACGTTGCTATAGACGAGGCGTTGGCAGCACGAAGCACTTGCCCCTGTGACTTTGAACGATCAGCCTTAGTCGGGGGCACAACGCTAATTTCCGCGCCCGTATCTATAAGGAACCTGGCGCCCGATAGCTGGTCCGTGACCATGAAAAGGCGGCTGGGACGAGAAGGGAGATCACACGCCGCCGTCAGTGATCCCGGCGGGCGTTTCCCTGCCACGAACATGGGGGTGTACACTTCATGGCTCGGTGTCGGAAACGCCGATGGTACCAGCAGAGGGGTGGAGGGCTGGGACTCCGAGCATCTCGTGTGCGTGGAAGAGCTCGACGACCGGAACGAGGCGAACGAGTCTCCTGCGGGGGGCTCCGGAGTGCGGCAATGGAGGCGGCGAGTTCGTCGATGCGGGCCTCAAGGCACGAAATCGCTGTGTCTGCTGGTGGTAAGACAGCGTTGACAGATGGGGAGGTCGCTTCATGAACCTGATCGGCGAGCTCCGCCAGGCGGTCGAGATTGACGTCGCCGGCCGCCGCGAGGACGAGGCGGATTGGCTGAGAAAGGCGTTGGAGGAAGAGCTCGCGAAGCAACGCTGAGTGGGCAGAGACGTCGTGTTTCCCAAGAAGCTGTCGCATTCGGCGCAGTAGTTGGGAGGGGCGCCTGTCGCCAAGGTCCCCCTCTGCAAGGAGCTGCTGTAGGCGGACGCGTTCCGAAGGCATGAATCGTTCCAGCACCTTGGTTTTAAGGTGCTGATATGGCGTAGTGTACGAGGGGTTGGAGAGGACGTCGGAGAGCTCGCTGGCAACGTCAGGAGGAAGGACGGAGGCTACGTGGTAGTAGCGTGTCGTTTCCGAGGCGATGCGGTACAGGGAGAATTGCGCCTCGACCTGAAGAAACCAAACTTGCGGGTCCTGTGGCCAGAAAGATGGGAGACGCAGTTGCACGGCCGAGACGTCCTGCGGACGTGAGGCTTGTTCGGTTGAGGGTGCATTCGAGTCAGTCATTGTCTTCGTCCGAGGTCACCACTTGTAGGCTTATGCCACAGGAGCGAAAGAAAGACACGCCTGAACGGTAACCGATGCCAGCCAGGAACGCGAGCCGTGGCTTCACGTGCCACGGCCTAGCGCCTTCTTTTTTTTCTTCTGTCGCCATCGCGCGCTCTCCGGTTTGCGCGCCGCCCGAACGAGGGCGCTACAATACAAAAGCACTGAACAAACAAGTATCCAGCGGTGCGTAGAAGTATCATCATCATCATCAGCCTGTCTACGTCCACTGCAGGACAAAGGCCTCTCCCATGTTCCGCCAGTTAACCGTGTCCTGTGCTTGCTGTTGCCAATTTATACCCGCAAACTTCTTAATCTCATCTGCCCACCTAACCTTCTGTCTCCCCCTACCCCGCTTCCCTTCTCTGGGAATTCAGTTGGTGACCCTTAATGACCAGCGGTTATCCTGTCTACGTGCTACATGCCCGGCCCATGTCCATTTCCTCTTCTTTATTGCAGCTATGATATCCTTAACTCCCGTTTGTCCCCTAATCCACTCTGCTCTCTTCTTGTCTCTTAAGGTTACACCTACCATTTTTTTTCCATTGCTCGCTGCGTCGTCCTCAATTTAAGTTGAACCCTCTTTGTGAGTCTCCAGGTTTCTGCTCCGTAGCTAAGTACCGGCAAGATACAGCTGTTGTATACCTTCCTCTTGAGGGACAGTGGCAATCTACTTGTCATAATTTGAGAGTGCCTGCCGAATGTGCTCCACCCCATTCTTATTCTTCTAGTTACTTCAATCTTGTGGTTAGGCTCTGCGGTTATTACCTGCCCTAAGTAGACATAGTCTTTTACAACTTCAAGTGCACTATTACCTATCGCAAAGCGCTGCTCCTTTCCGAGGTTGTTGTACATTACTTTCGTTTTCTGCAGATTAATTTTAAGACCCACCTTTCTGCTCTCCTTGTCTAACTCCGTAATCATGAGTTGCAATTCGTCCCCAGAGTTACTCAGCAATGCAATGTCATCGGCGAAGCGCAGGTTACTAAGGTATTCTCCATTGACTCTTATCCCTAACTGTTCCCATTCTAGGCTTCTGAAAACCTCCTGTAAGCACGCGGTAAATAGCATTGGGGAAATTGTGTCCCCATGCCTTACACCCTTCTTGATTGGTATTCTGTTGCTTTCTTTATGAAGCACTATGGTAGCAGTTGATCCCCTGTAGATTTCTTCCAGAATGTTTATATATACTTCATCTACGCCCTGATTCCGCAGTGTCTGCATGACGGCTGATATTTCTACTGAATCAAACGCCTTCTCGTAATCTATGAAGGCTATGTATAGTGGTTGGTTATATTCTGAGCATTTCTCTATTACCTGATTGATAGTATGAATGTGGTCAATTGTTGAGTAGCCTGTTCTAAATCCTGCTTGTTCCTTTGGTTGATTGAATTCTAATGTTTTCTTTACTCTGCTAGCAATTACCTTTGTAAATAGTTTGTATACTACAGAGAGCAAGCTGATCGGCCTGTAATTCTTCAAGTCCTTGTCATCTCCTTTCTTATGTATTAAGATGATGTTAGCGTTCTTCCAAGACTCTGGTACTTTTCCCGTCAGGAGACACCTCGTAAACAGAGTGGCTAGTTTTTCTAACACAATCTGTCCTCCATCTTTCAGCAGATCTGATGTTACTTGATCCTCACCAGCAGCTTTGCCTCTGTGCATGCTCTCCAAAGCTTTTCTGACTTCTATCATTACCGGTGGGGTGTCGTCTGGGTTACTGCTAGTTCTTATAGCATTAAGGTCGTGGTTGTCTCGGCTACTGTACAGATCTCTGTAAAACTCCTCCGCTATTTTAACTATCCTATCCATATTGGTAGTTAATTTGCCTTCTTTGTCCCTTAGTGCATACATCCGCCTTTTGCCTATCCCAAGTTTCCTCTTCACTGCTTTGACGCTTCCTCCGTTTTTCAGAGCGTGCTCAATTCTCTCCATGTTATACCTTCTTACATCGCATACTTTACGTCTATTAATCAGCTTCGAAAGCTCTGCCAGTTCTATTTTGTCTGTTGTACTTGACACTTTCATGATTTGACACTTCTTAATTAGGTTCTTCGTTTCCTGGGAAAGCTTGCCGGTGTCCTGTCTAGCTACCCTGCCTCCAACTTCCACTGCACACTCCGTGATGATACTCGTCAGATTATCATTCATTGTATCTACGCTAAGGTTGGTTTCCTCGCTAAGAGCAGAGTACCTGTTCTGCAGTGACACTCTGAATTCCTGTACTTTCCCTCTCAGTGCTAGCTCATTGATTTGCTTCTTGCGTATCCAGTTTCTGTCGTTCCTTCTTCAAGTCTAGGCGGATTCGAGCCCGTACCATTCTATGGTCACTGCATCTTACCTTGCCAACCACTTCCACATCCTGCACGACTCCTGGGTGTGCAGTCATTATAAAGTCTATTTCGTTCTTATTTACGCCATTAGGGTTTTCTCGTTTTCGGTAGAAGGTATTCAAAATACGCAGATTATTGCGTTCTGTGAATTCTACTAGTAGCTCTCCTCTGGCGTTTCTAGTACCGATGCCATAATCTCCTACTGCCTGGTCTCCAGCCTGCTTCTTCCCTACCTTTGCATCAAAGTCGCCCATTACTATAGTATACTGTGTTTTCACCTTACTCATTGCCGATTCCACGTCTTCATAGAAGCTTTCAACAGAAGCGTCATCATGGCTGGATGTAGGCGCGTAAGCCTGTACTACCTTCATTTTGTATCTTTTATTCAGTTTAATTACAATGCCTACCACCCTTTCATTAATGCTATAGTAATCCTCTATGTTGCCAGCTATGTTTCTGTGAATTAGGAACCCTACTCCCAGTTCTCTTCTGTCTGCCAAGCCCCGATAACAAATGACGTGCCCATTCTGTAGCACAGTATAGGCCTCATCTGTCCTCCTAACCTCACTCAGCCCTATTATATCCCATTTAATGCCTTCTAGCTCCTCGAATAATACAGCTAGACTTCCCTCACTAGATAACATTCTAACGTTAAACGTTGCTAAGTTCAAGTTCCAATGGTGGCCTGTCCGTATCCAGAGATTCCTAGCACCCTCTGCTGCTTTGCAGATCTGACCGCCGCCGTGGTCAGTTGCTCCGCAGCTGGTGGGGACTGAGGGCCGTGAGTTAATTGACGAATGCCTACGGGAGGGGGTGGCCAGATACTCCACCAGGGTGGCCAGTCCTTCTCTGGTGAGATCATCGGTGCGTACCGGCTTTAAGCCGGTACGACCAGACAGTAGTGGGAATGCTCCATGCATGTCTTCCTTATTGTTGTTCAGCAGCGTTGGCGGCCACCCACCACGGAGCCCAACGAGGGGACGCTACAAGGTTACAAATGCTGAAACCTGCAGACGCCAGCCGTACAACGCCACTATAACCCAATGCGCCTAGACCAAGGTAGGCTATTTGCACAGGGTTAACCCTAGCCACCAGGAAGTTTGGAAGTAAATGGAAGAGAGTAGAAGACAGGACAGATAAATAGTAAGAGATAAAGACGAAGATGTAGGGAGAGAGAGATAGAAAAAGGCGACTGCCGATTCCCCTGGGTGGGTCAGCTCAGGGGTGCCGTCTACGTGAAGCCGGGGCCAAAGGGGTGTGTTGCCTCTGCCGGGGGGGCCTTAACGGTCCAATCACCCAGCGTCGGCTCAACCCCCAGGATCCCCTTTTCCTCGGACACGGCAAAGCCACGCACGGCTAGGCGTGGGAGGGAGTCGAAACTCCCCCGTTAGCTCGGGTTCGTGGTGTCGCTACACACCAAACGCCTACTTGCGCAGGCGCCCCTGCAGTCAGCCAATAGGTAAGCTGAGGGAATTCAGAAATGGTTTCAATGCATGAAGAAATACGAAATTATTGTAGCTGGACATTAAGATTGGCAGGGACTGTTTTTAAATGCTTCAAATCAAAGAATGGGATGACTAACAATTTATTACACTTAATGTCTTCAGTTGATGCTAAGTGATGTTGCAAATTTATGAGTCGTTCACTGGTGATTTTCCCAGACAGTCGGCATGAAATTGGGGTAAGCCAGGTGCAGAAAAGCTGATTCGATTTTCAAGCCTCAAGTGCTCACTTTTCGATCTAATCTTAATGTATGGAGACTGTTTTGTGTTGTCAAAATGATGGGCCTGCACCCGTTCTGTGGCTATTCTCAGGTCATGACGGTCACATGTGTTCCTACCAATCATGTGCCTTTTGTTCTTCCATTCCGTCCTTCCTCCATTTGGTGACAGAACATTTACAAAATTGTTTTCCAGTTTACGTCGTCTTCGAGCACTAAAAAAATTAGCTTAATTAGTTTTCTTGCCACCCATTCTGTAGCTATAGCTGGCCACCAGTACGTTCCTCTCCCCTAAATACCTCAATCTATATTGTGGCTAAGATCTACATAGCCCAATATTGTCGGTATAGAGGAGTACAATTTATATTGAGGTCATATAGATTGGAACATTTCATGTGGGTTTGAATTGGCTCGCAAAATAGGTCTAAAACTATTGTAATGTGAACAGTAATATTTTGCTATAAAACTAACATTATCCCTAACATTACAATCCTCCATTCACTCCAGCATTGTATACATGAAATACAGCACATGTGAACTGAAGATACGGGGCAACAATCTCCAACGAAAAAGTGGTTTGAAACGGCATGGCATAAAATGCAGCGCGTAGGGCTGCCTAAACGAAGGACGGTTCTCGAACAAGCCAGAACAAGACAAATCATTAATTGTGAAATGGGAGGGATGTTTCTTGTCTGCCTTCACCTTCAAAAAGTAAAAAAATGACAAGGAACATCTTTGTAGGTGGAGCGACCATTCATTCGAATCCACGTACAGGCTCTTCACAGGGCTGGTGCGGAAAGCACCCGTAGAGAGGCGAATGCCTAGATGGTGGACATGGTCGAGAACCTTTAAGGCCGATGGCGTCGCCGACCGACAGACTACAGCACCGCAATCCAGGCACGTGCGCACGAAGCCCCTACACAAGTTAAACATTTCCTGTCACTAGCCCATGTACTGTGTGACAACACTTTCAAAATGTTCATTGTTTTTAAGCACCTGTCTCTTAAATACTTGATGTGTGGGGTGAAGGTTAGCTTAGTGTCTAATATTAGACCAAGAAACTTGTGCTCGGTCTTCACTGACAGAGGTTGACCATGCAGGTCAATGTCGGGGTCAGGATGGAGGCCCCTCTTTCGGCTGAACAAGACACAAGTGCTCTTTTGCGCGTTGAGTATAAAACCATTCTCGTTTGCCCATTGAGATACCTTGTTCAACCCTAGTTGAACTTGACGTTGGCACATTGAGATGTTGCACAATTTGTAACCAATCTGCACATCATCGACATATATGCAGTAAAAAATATTTCGTGGGAGAGACAGGTGCAAGGAATTCATTTTAACTATGAAAAGTGTGCAGCTCAATACACCTCCTTGTGGCACTCCTGTTTCTTGGACAAATACTCGAGATAAGACAGTGCCAACTTGGACACGGAATGTACGGTTGGACAGGTAGCTTTCGATAACTGTCAGCATTCCACCCCGCACACCTAAATGTGAGAGGTCTCGCAATATGCCGAAGCGCCATGCAGTGTCATAAGCCTTTTACATATCGAGGAACACAGAAAGAAAAAATTGCTTATGAACAAAAGCGTCGCGAATTTGTGCTTCGATACGGACAAGGTGGTCAGTGGTGGACCGAGCCTCTCGAAACCCACACTGGTATGGGTCAAGTAGGCCACTAATTTCAAGAAAGTGCATCAGGCGCCTATTAATCATTTTTTCAAAGACTTTGCAAATACAGCTGGTTAATGCTATTGGCCTGTAGCTGGAAACTGAGGCCGGGTCCTTGCCTTGTTTTAGGATCGGGATAATGATAGCTTCCTTCCAGGCTGAGGGTAGCTCGCCAGAAGACCATATCGCATTATACAGAGAGAGGAGACCTTTCTGGGTTTCAGTGGGCAGGTGTTTTAACATTTCATATGCCACACGGTCCGGGCCTGGGGCAGATTTATTGCAGCAAGCAAGTGAGGCCTGCAGTTCAGCCAAACAGAAAGGTTCGTTGTATGCCTCATGTGTTCTGGGCTTGCGCTCTAATCTCTGTTTTTCTATTGCGGTTTTGTATCGTCGGAACACTTCACTATATTATTATTATTATTGTATTCACTATAACACTTCACTTATTATTATTATTCCCCTGCAATAGATTTACGCTTCTGCGAAGGTCATCGATGAGCCATGGATTCGTTCACGTGGCTGCTGTGCACAGTGGATCGATGGCAGGACATTCGACGAGTCACTGCCGTTGCGATATCGTGTCGTATCGACGCGCATCGATGACGCCAATTCGTCCCACTTTTTTCGCTTTCTCTTCTTTCAGGGCGCAATCGTCGACGGTGTGTGCATGCAAAGACAAGCACGCCGGTCCAGCAATGCTCTCTCTTTTTGCATAACGATCTGACGTGGATAAAAACGAACGAAGCTAACAACAGTGAAGCAAAACAACAATCGATTGCATATGTCCACGCGGCTGGGCATTACATTTTTTTTCTTAAACGTCTCGATGTCCTTATTTTCTACTAAGATCCGCCACTGGAGATAGGCGCTGGGATCAATATAGGGCAGGCTCGTGGCTAATGCAGTTATTTTCTTTCGATCTAGTTGAGACGTTGTGCATGCGGGCTCGTCGCTTTCACGTGATGAATGCCGTCTTACAGCGATGTTTGCATACGGCTGGCGAGAGCTACTGACACCACCAAGGATAAGTCAGGTAACTTACAAATTATTCGCTTTACTCCTGCCACCATGTTTAAAATCGAAGTACGAACGAGACGGTACACAACGAAGTGGACTCCAGTAATCATTTGATGACGCCCGAAACTCGAAAAGTGAGAGGTGCGCTGGTCAGTATAGCAGTTCCGAGTGCACTGGGCATTAGTGTCCCTGTGCAAGACCGCGAACAACGCGGGACGACCTTGGCGAACGGCCCGATCGCCCCCGGTAACCTGCTTCGGAGGAAGCACGCAGCGATAGCGCCATGGCGCGACCACAGCAAGAGTCTGCACGCGCTCTTGCTGCCGGGCGCACCTTCAGCTTTCTCCGCTTTTCCTCTCGCGGCCGGCCCTCCCCCTCCTGGCCAATTACCGTCCTCCTCTCTGGCTATTGCAGTGCACAACGCCGTATGGGAGTGGCATCAGTGCGAGCCCATTGTCGCCGAGGCCGGCCGGACTGGATCTCCACCCTTGTGCGTTGTCGACGCGCGCGCTCCGGGAAGAAAAGAAAGGGAGAAAAAAGGGGGAGGGCGTTGCTTTGCGGGTAGCCCGATTTTCATCGATTCGTCTCATTTAATCTCTCGTGCCTCGGTTAATTCGTCGTGCATGCGCGCCTTGACGTGGCGCGTCACGTTCGAAGGCTGTTGCCGCGGGTGTGCGTGCATGTATGCACAGCTTACGCGCGCTCACGAAGGCCAACTCATTGCCGGCCGCGCCTCTTCGATATGGCGCACAACTGGCTCACTCTCGCTCTCGTTATGCTGCCGGTGTATCAGCCCGTATGTAAAATTTTTTTCTAACCTTAGTATACCATAAGTTACACCTGAAGTAGGAAGCCATGCGACGTCCACAGTTTTCCAATAGAACGCACTGTTTGAGAAGTTCGTGTAAGGCCAATCGATGAAACTGAACATCGAGCGCGTCGCGTCGTTCTGTCTTCGCTCGCACATTCCATTCATTCGGCGAGGGACCTTCGCTAGGTTAGCTAACGCGAATGACCGAGCCGCACAGACCAACTGTCGCTGTCACGACGCATAACACGCGTACACAATTTGTGCTGCTAGCTTTTCTTTACAAAAGAAGTATACAAAAGTTTAACACAAATCTACACAGGTATTGCCTTTAGCATAAAAAGATAACAAAACTAACATTGACAACTGCATGCATATGACACATTATAAGGTAAATAAACACTGTGGATAAAAAAAGTTCAAGCTACACAAAAGTGAAGTAATCAGACACTTTTTTCCTAAACTGGTCAATATTGTTAGTAAGCACTAGGGATGGTGGCAGGCGATTCCACTCTGATGTAGTTCTAAGAATAAACGAATTTGAATATGCTACAGTGCGACATTTCGGGATACCAACTTTGCAAGAATGATCTATGCGCAATGAAACATGAGCAGGGGGTAAGATAAGAGCAGTTTTAAGGGTGGCGTTCAATTTATAGATTTTAAAGAAAAGGCGCATGCTCGATATCTTCCTGCGCAGTGTGAGTGGTTCAAGAGATAGAGTTGCTTTTATTTGCGTTACGCTTGATAAACGGCCGTAATCGTGAAGGATGAAACTTGATGCTCTGTTTTGGGTGCTCTGGTAGCTCTGGTTTGGTAGGAGCATGTGCCGAGCAGCTGTCCAGTTCTTATAAAGGGAGGGGCAGCCCGTCGTCAAAGTCGTTCGCGTCGTCACCGTTGTCGCGACGTGAAGGAGACTCCTCCGGCTTTGGCCAGCGCATCGGGAACACTACGAATGCGGTAATCCGCTGCCCTCGCGCAACATCCTTTCCCACGTAACGCCGACACCGCCGCATCAGTCGCTTCCACACTGGCAATGACGTGCGTACGAAAACGGCGACGCCATCCGTGTAGTCGACCGGCGGGAGCCCGAACCCGGATATGAGGCCGTCTAGGCAGTGCAGTGGCACCGCCGCCACCGGTTCCACGGCATTCTGCAGAGAAGGAGAGCGATCGTGCAGCTTCATAAGTGGCGACTTCACACAGGATCTAGAGAGGCGGCGTAAGCAACGAGATTTGGTACATTGGTTGATGCTTCGGATACTGTGTGTGCTCGAAACAGCACATTTGAGTGGCAGCGTCCCTCGGAGGTTTGAACAGATGGGGATAACTTTGTAAACTACACAGAGCTCAAATCTTGACTCACCTGAAGGAGCCCTGCAACACTATGTCAAGTAATCATCGAATAGTTTGGTTAGAGCCGTTTGTTGCGACGCGAATGGCTGGACGCAAAAATACTTATAAGTCGTCCAGTGCGCGCGGCGACACAGAATCTGTCACGTGGTCTTTGTGCTCAGCTATCGCACAGCAAGTGTGCACAAGCTACGAAAGGAACTTGGAAAGAATGGCAAGGTGTCAAGAAGCAACATCTGTTCGTAAATGCACTTGGACTCGCTCTCTGGATATCGTCGTGCCGACCGGTTGTGCCCCCGCTATCTCTGACGACAGCGCAGCTCTGGCCGACTGGTTCGCCTATACGCTATCTCCTGACGCCGACAAGAGCTCTCGCCGAGTGGTGCCCCGCCCTTGGACTCCTGCGACCGTGTCCATCTTTCCTATCTTCTCCTTACTTCCGTATGTGGCTGTCCCTGTGCCTCACTCTATCCTTCTCCCTCTATATCTATACCTTTTAAACCTATAATTTTAATCCCTCCTTACCCCTGACCTTTGTGAGCTACTGCTGAGGTGTCGCACTACGATGCAGACAGTTACGGGGCACACTTTTGTCTTCTTTTCTCTTTAGAATCACATAAGAAAAAAACGCACTTCATGTCCTTGAACACTTTTTTTTAATTTCGTTTCTTCTAACGCGCGGTTTACTTTCAGAGAGACATCGAGCGACTGCATTAAACTTACAGCTTACGATGCTCGAATCAACCAATGGCCGTGGACTTATGGCTTGGCATCGGTTTGTGTCGTCACTTGTCGAGAGAACAATGATCTTCTGCCGAAGTTAAACGCAATTTTCAAATTCAGGCAGTGTACTGCGGTCCAGTTTTGGCGCACATGTTTAGAGGATCCTCGACTACAGATCGGCAGTACCTTCGGACCAGAGAGCAGCAAAATAAAGGATCGGCAAAAGAAAGGGCAACTCACCAAGACTTACTCATGAAATATGCTTCGTGCTTCGAACGCACTCGGATTCACACTCACGAAACCTTTCTTCAACTGGACTCCCTCGCACTCAAGTTCAACAAACTATTACTCACCCGGGCTCAACTCAGACTCGCACTCATTATTCGATACGACACTGAGTGAGTTCGAGCGAGTCGACTGATGAGTGAGTCTGCCAACCAATGCGAGGGAGTGCTGGTTCGTTTAAACCCTCTGCGTGTAAATGCAGATCTTAAGCTACAGTTTACCTTCTGTGGCTTGGGTGACAGCAGGGGCGGCTTCGCATCGCTCAAAGGCAAATCCGTGTAGCTCGGAGGCGAAGCTATCTGCGGGATGTGTGTTGGCGAGAAGAGGACAGACCGGGGCGAAAACTTCCCGCTGGCTCCGTACGTCGTGGCCCCGTCTGAGTGCTCGCCCGCAAGGTTGAAATTGTACTTGTCATCAAACGGTTGAGCAAGACCTGCGATTAGCGTGCCGCAACAGCTGAGAAGGGTGGTAACGTGAAACACTAAATAACATTAAGCTGAGTGAAAACGCAGCGAGAGTTTCTGAGGCCTTAATTTTGCTGTTACGAAGTTCGCTATTGGCAGTGACACTCACTGGCGCTGTATGTTGTGGCCCCGTGTGAGTGTTCGCGTTGTGACTCGCCCACAAAGCTGAACTTGTACTTGTCATCTATCGGTTGTGCGGGACCTGCGATGAGCGTGCCACAACAACTGAGAAGGGTAGTGACGTGAAACACCAAATGACATTCAGCTGAGTGGAAATGCAGTGAGAATTGCGGAGGCATTAATATCGCTGTTACAAAATTCGCTATTGGCAGCGACAATCACGATCGCTATTTCAAGCTAAGCCCTTGCACGACAAAATTTTTAGGCGAAAGCATCACACGCCATAGAGTTTCCTAAATATACACTAGAGGGAACTCTGGCGCTAGTCTCTGTGGGAGCTGAAACGCGTGGCGCTTCAGCGAGCCTGGGAATTATAGGAATTTGTCTAGTCTTTGTACCGTACGTTCATCTTCGCTTCGCGTGGCTTAAAGCTGCGTTATCATGAACCAACAATTGCCAACTGTGCAGCATGCAGTTGCAATTCACCAGCTTAACCTTTTGGCCTTACCATTTCAAATCCGGTAACGATATTCAAATAGGTTCGTTCTTTTCTTTAAAAAAGAGACAGAAACAAAAAATTTAACGAAGCCGTAAGTGGGATTCACCGCCCGCAAGTACAAAGACTGGGCAAATTCGTGTCATCATCATCATCATCAGCGTGACTACGCCCACCTCAGGGCAAAGGCCTCTCCCATGGTCTGCCAATAAAACTGGTCTTGTTCTTTCTGCTGCCACGTTATACCTGCGAACTTTTTATTCTCATCGGCCCACCTAACTTTCTGTATTCCCTTTATGCATTTGCCTTCTCTAATATTAAAGTACCCTTAATGACCAGCGCTTATCCTGCCTACGCGCTGTGTGCTCGGCACATGTCCATTTCTTCTTCTTCTGGATTTCAACTGTGATATCCAACCCAGGTTTGTTCTCTGGCCCACTCTGCTCTCTTCTTGTCTCTTAAGATTACACCTATCATTTTCTTTTCCGTCGCTCGCTTCTTTGTATGCCTCCAGGTTTCTGCTCGAAAGCACCTGCAAGATGCAGATGTTATATACCTTCTTCTTAAGGGTTAGTGGCAGAATACCATTACCGATTTGAGAATGCTTAACTAATAACGTAGCGCGTAAAATAATGCGAAGCACGGGACAAGGGAAGGAACAAAGAGTACAAAGTGCCCCCCTTTGTCCCTTCCCTTGTCCTCAGTCTCGCATATTTTACGCGCTACGTCATAAACCTACGTCTTACCAACACGCCCAACTTCATACTCTAGGTGATAATGTTCGCCGAATGTGATCCACCCCATCCTTATTCTTCTAGTTATTCCACTCTCATGGTTCGGCTCCGTGGTAACTTTATACTTTGGTCAGGTCCTTCACAAGTTCCAGCGTTTCGCCACCTATATCGCGAAGCACCGTTTACTGCCGAGGCTGTTGCACATTACTTTCGTTTTGGGTATATTAATATTATATCAGATCTACTTTTCTGCTTGCCCCGCTGCGGTGGTCTAGTGGCTAAGGTACTCGGCTGCTGACCCGCAGGTCGCGGGTTGAAATCCCGGCTGCGGCGGCTGCATTTCTGATGGAGGCGGAAATGTTGTAGGCCCGTGTGCTCAGATTTGGGTGCACGTTAAAGAACCCCAGGTGGTCGAAATCTCCGGAACCCTCCACTACGGCGTCTCTCATAATCATATGGTGGTTTTGGGACGTTAAACCCCACAAATCAATCATCATCAATTACTTTTCTGCTTTCCGCGTCCAGTTCAGTATTCATGAGCTGCAATTCGTCCCCTGAGTTGCTCATAATGGCAATGTCATAAGTGAATCGCAACTTACGAAGACACTCTCCATTAACGGGTGCGTCGAGCACCCGTTCAATTTATGCCAGTCCGCTGTTTGAAGAGAGTATGCTGATTAGTCGAGAAGGGAGTCGTTCTCGTGACTAGTCGAGAAGAGAGTCGTTCTCGTGACAACTACTAGACACAAATGAAAGCAATAAAGCAACGCCACGTAATGCACTAATTTAGCATCCCTCGTCGCACCCCTCGAAAAAAAAAACAAGCATCTACACAACATCCAAAAAAATGAATTCACAAATTTTTCATTCCGAACGTGAGACAAAAACTAAGTGCGACTCACGGCTGTTATTCACTGCACTAGTTTAAATAAACAACAATAACTGCCGCCACTGAATGAACGCAGCGGTATTATAGCGATAAAACCTAGAAATAACGTTACATTTCTTTAAAATTTGATGCTTTTTCACCATCAATGGTAAGCTGGAGCCCGCTGTAAAAGCTATCTTTTGATAGCTTGACAACTATTTGGATACCTATGAAAAATTATTTCGGTGGTATGAAATTCGAAAAAAAGCAGATAAAAACTAGGTAAGGCTTCGACATAGCTGTAAATTGTAGTACCATTCAAATCGAAAGAACACGTGGATATGTGACAAAGACATTACAAATCCATGATCTGTTTTGTGGTTTCAAAATGCGTGAGAGTTGGCGAAAAGCAACGTGGTGCGAAGTACCTATATACAGTAGCATCAGTACACTATGATCGAATCGGAAGGTCATAATACTACAGAAATACAACGGCAAAGCAAGGCTAGAAAAGCATTTATGCAACAATATATTAGGCCTCTTGGCAAAGAAAGCGCCTAAAAACAATCGTTGTATTGTGTTCTCTGGAATAATGTTACCTCAAAATATTTTCTGATACTGTTAAGGCCAAGGCAATGCAGTAGTCATACACCGTTGTCTAACGTTGGTTACCTCTAAATAACAGTGCTGGTATTGTTTGAGGGTATGCAGCAGCCAGCGTTGCCGCTAATATGCGGCTACATTCGGTAGGCCAGCCACGGACATGTAACTGGTCGGCTGTCCCCACAGTCGGATACATTATCCTAAATATGTCCTTACCAATGACGGTATATAAAAAACTTTATAACCGATAGACAGCCTCGGTTAATAACGTAAAAAAAACAAAAAAGAGATATTTATTTGCTGCGGTAACTCAAAGCAAACAACACTTCGGAGGTTGGTGGTGAGTTTTATCGTAGTCGAGGGCATGAAAAATTTGGAGAACAAAAGATGCAGAACAAAAAAATAACAAGTGTGCTTTCCTTCGGCACCGTTGAGAAAGCTGTTATCAAAGCAGATATAATAGAATCCATGCGAACCTGATAACAATACACAACTGATAACACTGATGAATAAAGCGAGAAAAACCAGAATTACGCTTCCGCAGACACTCTTTTTGCAGAAGTTGACATAGCGAACTAGCGCACCCAACCACAGATTAATAATAATAATAATAATAATAATAATAATAATCTCGTCATGTGCAGGTGAAGTCACGAAAATAAATTGGGTGAGAAAAGTTTTTCGCAGCAAGAATTCACAGCGGCCGCTGAGTTTTCTACGCGTCGTAGTCGAGCACTTGAAACGTGTTTCAAGGTGACTTTCAAACCAACGGTAGGTGCGAAGTTCATCCGTTCTAAAAAAAAAGATTCGAAAACACCCTGAATTAACATCTGCGACGATATTTCGGCGAGAGTCAACATTGTCTAGTACAATAACACAATATATAGCCACGCAGAGTTCCGCAATGAGGCGAAATAAAGGAGGAAAAAAAGCAAACAAACAAACGGTGAACAAAGAACGTTCCACGGACGGTCCGGGAAGCCATCATGGAGACGTCTGCCATCGCGATCTATGATAATCAAGCGGGCAGCCGATCTCGATTGCACGCCCTAAAGTTGCACGACAACGAGCACGCGCTGCGACGAAAAAAAAAAAAAACAGCCGGGGCACTGGTGCGCACCAAAACTTCGTACATCATTCATAAAACTGACTATCAGCCTATCGAGACTCTCGAAAACAATGGAGAACCACCCCGATGCATGCCAAGATGGCGAAGACACTCACCGCGAGGCTTAGCTGTGGTGCGGCGACCGCGAGCAGAAGTAGTGCGGCGCCGGCCACGGCCCGGGGTCGGCACGGGCGGCTCGGGCATCGTGTTCTCGATAAGCGCGGACGACGCCCGGGTGCCTTCGCCGTAGTCTTCCTCCACGCTGTCCTCCATGGACGCGGCGGTCCTCGCGAAGTACGAAATCGGGAATGGATCCGCGCTGAAACCTAGGAGGGTCAGATGGTAACCCTTCACCATAGAGAAATAAAAAAAAGGTGAAGAGTGGACACTCCCATAGACCCCAGCGCGCGTTTACAAAGGCGAGCGGATAGAGCCACCCAGAATGCACCGCGGGCCATTACTCTTGGAGGCTATGCATTTCCGCCGGCCTAACTGTGTCATCGCGCTGTCGCTCCCCGCACTTTCGTATAGTGTTGCTGCAGCCTAGCGCATGACCTACTACACTCCTGACCTGCCCAGAGAGCACCTCTTCCAGCGCCCACGTTCTAGTTCATACCTTCTGCCGCTAGGGCCGTAACCTACGAGCGGCGTGGCGCTAGGCAGCACCTGCTCGCTGACGTCATCTTCACTCTTTGTGGTCAAATTTTGACCAACAAAGCACTCGTAGTGCGTATTTATGATCCAAAATTTAGAATTATTCAGAAATAATAATACTAAAAGACATTCAGAATTTTTTTGCAATAAAATGCACGCGACCACGCATAGGCTGCCCTACATCGTGTAAATCTACGGGTTCCCACGTTTGTCAACCAGTGTGCTATAAATACTCAAGCGCTCTGAACACCTTGCTTAACCAGCAATGTATGGGAAGAAATAGTCACATATATGCCGCCAGTTCACTGCAGAATGCAGGCATTCTTATACCAGCGCCTACAAAACAACCGTAAAGAAACAGACGAACAGGTTATAGGTAGCGCCACCTACGGCGAGCGATTGAACGAGAGCGGGGACACGCGCTCCCATAGGAACCCCGCTATCTGAACAGGTCAGGAGTGTAGTAGGTCATGGCCTAGCGGGGGGTCGCGCTCGCAGAAGGAAGCCCTGCCAAGGCATATGGCCTTGCAATCGGATGCTCGCGAAGTAATCGTGTGCGGCTCGTCTGACCGAACGTGCTGCGCTGAGTTAGATACTGTCGCAAAGCCGCGTTATTCAGGACGCAATAAAGCCGAGTCGCCACTACGCCTGTTGCCAAGTGCTCGGAAGGAAGCCCTGCGCCGAGTAGGATACTCGCGAAAGAAGCGTGTGCGCCCACCTCCCACTGAACGAACGCCCTACGCCGAGTTGGATACTCATGAAGAAAGCGTGTGCCCCACCTTTCACTGCCGAGTCGCAAAGCCGCGCCGTTCAGGATGCATTGAAGCCGAGTCGACTGACTACGCCTGATACACCTAGGCCTGCTGCGAAAAACGCCACTCCGGGGATTACTGCACTCCACTTGGTGAGTTTTTGGCGATTCTCAGCATGCTGTTATTGAAAGCGAGTTTCCGATACTGTCGTTTTGAATAAGGCTACGAACTGTGCTCGGGCAGCAAGGACAGAAATGTAGTGGTGATACATGCGTGCGATCGTAAAATCCTTGAAAGCCTGCGCGCAAAACTTTGTCGTGCGTCACTACCACAATGTCGAAACTAAAAGTAAAGCATGCAGCCTCAAGACATTGTCTTTATTCGAACTAATTTGAGACAAGAGAATTAAACTTATCGGATGTTTAATTATCTTATTACTTGTCTCTGAAGCTTATCACTAAATACTTCTTTTGTCTCTCTACTATTGTGCATTGTGCATGGTATGAAGCTGGTTTTGTTGTTTCTATTCGGCTAGCCAGAGAATGAATATTGTTTATGTTTACAATAATAAATGGTAAGGATAACGAATTGTGAGAGCTTGAATACTGTATTATTTTTGCATCTGTAGCAACGAATTATTCATTCACGCATTCCATGCGCGTCACAGGCGCACCTTCCGGAACGCTTCAGTTTTGACGTTTAAATTTGTCACTAATGTTAAACATGAAGTCGTTAATTAAATGTGCTAGCAGGGATATACGTATTTGAACTGAGCGTCGACTTTATGCGTGACTTATAACGGAAGCCCCAATAATAAATGCTACATTAATCTGTGTTGCTGCATGGTATGCCTTTGGTTTTATTGCTGTGCTCGGCTAGCTAAATCAGAAATGTTGCTTACATTTAGATAGAACTTAGTTAATGTTACGGATAATAAACTGTAACAGTTTGATCACTGTAAAATATTTACAACGGTTGTAATTAATTATTGATTCGTGCGTTCCAGCACATCTCAAACGTACCTTATATGCCCCGATTGGAATGCTCGACTATTGAAACAATTCAACCGGTCACCACAGTTAAATTTTGAGACATAGTAGGGACGATCATGTGTGAGTTGGGTGGTAAATGCTTGAAGCGTTTTAGAATAAATACATACTCCCAAAGATAATCTCCGATGAAGAGCTGTAAATAATGGAAGCTAAATGCTGGAGGATCGTGTATATTGTGCGATTTCAGCCCACGTTAAATAACACTAGGTAGTCGAAATTTTCAGAACCTTCAAGTATACGCTGTCTCTCATAATCAACCGTACTTTTGGGGCGTGAAACCTCCTGTATTAGACGGCTTTAGTTTCGCGTACGTAGAGGCTTTGCGTACGTAGAGCTTCTACGCGTAAGCAGCGCGCATGCGCAGAACAGAGCGGTCGTGCGCGCTAGAATCACGGACGTATAAGTCAGATTCGATTCTTTGCGTACGTTTCTTGCGCACGTACCCCTCGAACATAAAATATAGCTTGCGAAGACGGCTTGCATCGAAGTGCGGCCTTAGGATGAGTGGAACGGCTCCGCGCCTTCGCTTTTCGAAGAACGACGATTTAGACCTGCGATGTGAGGGAATGCAACCCTTTCGAGGAAAACATGGGGCACACAGTGCGGTGAACAGAGATCGCTGTACAGGGTCGCACCAAACGCTGTTCAGCGCTCTTGCTGTTGGCGACCGGACGGACCTCTGCTGCTCGCGCAACACGTGGAGCGAGACTTGGTGTTCTCTATTCAGCGTACAACGCACAATGCGAACTACGCTGGTCAGTACAAAGTTTTCTTTTCCTTGGTTGCGCCTCCTAAGTTCGGAGCAGAGGAGGAGTACTTGGAAGAAGAAAAGTTGGTCGAAGGAAATTTGACAATCGCGACAGAAAACAGCTACAAATTGAGAATCTTTAAGGAGGCAGCGTTGAGCCATTGAAGCCGAAGCACATCGACTGTCAATAAGGAATTCCTAGCAGATGGAGCTACGTGGTAGCTCTCGCAGGGGCTTTAGCTCTAACCGCGCGTCGCGTCCCGGTAACGCTGAGCGCCTTTATGGGTGGGAAAGGGAGAAGTAAAGACGATAGAAAAAAATACAAAAAAAGAAGGAGGGAAAGTCGTAGCAAGAAATAGTCTTGACAGTGCAACCGAATATAGTAAATGTTACGGATAGTAAACTGTAACAATGTGAAGACTGTAGGATTGCTACAGTTATCGTAACGAATTGAAGCGCGCGTTCGAGCGCTTCGCATGCGCTTTTTACGCACCAAGTAGAACGCTTCAGCTTTTAAAGCATTTCAACCAGTAAAAATTTAAATTTAAATGTCTGTAATATTCAAATTTGAATTTGAAATTCTTACTTTAAATTTGAAATTAGATGTTTTATAGAAAGAATACAGGGGATTGTAATTTATAACTGGACTTCATCCCACGGTCCTGTTACTTACAGTTTTGTAAAGAGCGTTTGCCATAAAAAATCGTTTTTTTTAAGAGCCCAAAGAGATTAATTTTTCTCGTGTTTTCCTGCGAATTTTGATTTGCGAGCGCCGGTTTTGTGGGAGATCCGCATTTATCAGGTAAGACAATGCTAACACGTCAAGATGCCACCTTTCAGGGACGTCAATTTCGACCCGGTCTGCTCCGGTTACTGACCTCAGGCAGATGACGTTCATCACCGCGTGAATTCAATTTCCCTCGACCTTAGATACGTAATACCACGCATATACAACCCCCGAGACCCATCCGAAATATTTGTTTATTGATAGCTGCTTAAGCTCACACGATTTGTTGTTTGCGGAGTATCCCGCATGGTAGAATTGCGCCGGTCAGGATGTTGTAGGCCGTGCCCGCTGTATCTGTGAGTCAGAGAAAATTCGTTAGGCAAGTCAATCATTGCACTGAGGTAGAATGAAGAGAGAGTTGCTCTTCGAAGAGCAATAGCTAACCTGAGTCAATAGTAAACAACTATTCAACATCATTTCTTTGCACCTTTTTTTGTGGGAGGAACAAACGTGAAAAAATAAATAAATAAAGGGAGGATAGTGTCCTGCAATGTCATGTTGTGTACGACTGTAGTTAGCTAGAAACATCAGGCGGTCTATTGGTCAACATTAACAGCGATCATTTATTATGACAAGTTTCGCTATCTTTTTGCTTGCTCACGTTTAAATATTACTCCTTGTTTAAAAGGTGAATACTATCATGAGAGTAGAGTTATGATAGTGAAATGGGGTGAGTGTGGCAAACGCGATCGCGAGCGTTGCCAAGTTCCTTTCGTGTGAGTAGGCGAATATTTAAGTGCGAGCGAATGCAGGTGTTGATACCTAAAATGAGGCACCGATATCCACGCACAGCTGCGCCCTGTTTGTGGGAGTGAGCTTAAGAGCGACAGTGAATGTGTGTGCGCGAGTTGATGAGACTCTAAATGTGGCCTCATCGACAATATAGAGTGGTCGTGACTATACAGACATTTATTTTCGTTAGGGGCGTCCGCCGCAGCTCTGCAAACACAGGCAGCTATTGAAAATATCTCGCTAGTGGCTTCTGCGGAGCCTCGTAAGGTGGCGGGAAGGGTAAGTGACAGGCATAACCATCCGATTTCAGCGCCACCGACTGCAGTAGATCTATGAGCGGTTGCTTGTCAGTCATTAGCAATTTGCAATGTTTCGCGGCCATGTGCCTCGAGCTGTTGACTAACTCGTCCTCGAACCTTCAATTTCTCGATTGCTTAGAGTTACAGCCCCGAAAAAGCCCAAATCGGAGGACCGAACCCGAGTATGCTCGGGTTTGATACCGGGACTAAAAGTAATTTTCATCCAACTAAAACGCTTTCCTTTTTCTGAGAAATACACATGGATTTCCTTGTCGCCTCATGCTAGGTGCGATTGGCTTTCTATTACCCATTCGATATCCATCAGAAACACCCGGAAGCCTGCGTCCGAGGAGCTGCTGCGGGCGCTCAACGCAATCTACCTGTGTTACCTGCGGTAGGTGGTGGTGGTGGTAGTGAAAACATTTAATAACCATTAAATGGTTACAGAGAGGTGATTGGGTTGGGGCCTTATTAGCCTTCTACCCTCACAGCACTAGGTGGAACCCCAATTCCGGGGCTCCATTGGCAAGCAACGCCGCCCGCGCCCGTTGAACCAGAGCCTCTTGGGCCTTCAGGTCTTGACAGCCGAGCAGGGCCGGGCCGCCTCCCTGTCCTCTCTCGTGGGATTGGGGTTGGGGGGATAGATGGATTAGATTGGCACGCCCAGACGATGTGAAAGGTGTCAGCCACCTCACCACAGAACTGGCACGTGCGATCAAAGGATGAATTGAAATGTTTTGGCACCGCCGGGCACAGTACAGTATTGGTAAACAGTTTTAAAAGGAGGCGCTCGTCAGCGCGATGCAGTCCCTTACAAGGGTCTGGATAGCTCCGGTGCTCCTCCTTGTAGTAATTGGTAATAGCGAAGCACGCCCTGACGGATGTCCCCACTCACTCTTCGTCCAACACGAGATCCACGGCCGTCGCGTCACCGTCTCCGTCAGCGCAGACGACGGTGGCCTTCAGTGAAGAGACTTCATCCATGCCGTTCATCACCTTTGCGTCGTCGTCATCGGTGGCGGAGACGACGACCTCGTCCCTTTCCTCTGTGAGGCTTAACCAGGCTAGGTCCTGGCTCTGCCGGTTAACGAAGTTGTCCTCGTATGAGTGGCGTCGGTGGGGCATTGCCTCTGCGGTCACCGTCACCGCGGTCGCCTTGCGCTGCAGCCGAGCCGTCTTGGATGGTCGGCAACCTGGGCAGGACCTGAAGGGACTCTGCCTAATCCGATGGTTGCCCTTCGAGCAGCCGGCCTCGCGGAGGTCCCACTCCGAGATCCAGCCCGGGAGCCAGGACTCCACGCCCCAGGTTGAGTGAGAGCCGAGTGTCTGGTAGACGGACGTCGGCACCGTCTCCGGACGCGAAATGCCTGCGGGGAGTCAAGGTCATAACGTGTGGATGTATAAATAAAGAAATTGCACCATCTTCCGATAAAGAGAACTGTGTAGATGCGAAGCAGCAGGCGCCAACGCTTACATTGGCGGCCGCGTTGTCGCTGGCGCTCATCGTGGCGTTGCGCAGGATAGAAATCTGGAGAGGTGCAAAGCGCGCTGTGATGGACCGGTGTTTCCTAGTGTAACATGCCAATCATTGATAATGGGCAATGAGAGACAGACGACTCTTATTGGACACAGAGACCGGCAGTCCGCTTTTAGTTAACGCGCATTTTGCGAATATTTATGGTCCAAGAACGCACGGGAGAAATCTCCAACCGGAACTACCTTGGAGGTCAAGATCCAGTGTACGGGATGGCCAGTGAACGGTTTTGCAGCTCGAGCAGTCCTTGTTTTCAATCAAGAAACTCTAGCAGACCCTTCTTAATGCTCTCCCATAGTAGAGTGCCTGGTACTCTAAATCGTTACCCATTTTTTGCAAACACACACACAGCGGACGGTGCCTGCGTCAGCGTTTCGAGGCGAGAAAGGGGGGCGTAGGAGAGGAGGGGGTGTAACGGCCACGAGGAAGGATCTCTAGAAAGGGAAGCGAGCATAGACTACCCGCTGCCTGCGTCGGCGTTGCAAGGTGCGAGATAGGGCAAAGAAAGGAGAGGGGTGCACGCTCATGCGCAATGGTCATCCCTCTCCGCGCATCCGCATGTGCGGGTATGGATGCCTAAGAGAGAGAGAGGTTGGTGAGCGTTGGCTAGCAGCAACGCTAGCAGACTCTGCCTGCAATGCGAGGTGAGAGAGAGGGGGCGTAGGAGAGGAGAGAGAGACGGAGGGTACGCGGAGAAAGGAGAAGAAAGGAGAGGAGGGCAAAAAAAGGAGAGGAGGGCGCGCGCATGCGCAATGGTCATCTCTCACCGAGCATGCAAATGCGCGGGTATACTGATGCCTAAAGGAGAGAGAGAGAGGGGCGAGCGTTGGTAGGGTGGCCGACGCTGCCTCCAATGCGAGGCGAGAGAGGGGGAGCGTAGGAGAGGAGTGAGCAGGAGAGAACACCAATGCGTAGTAAATGTGGTCACGCCGCCCGCTGGATTGTGCTCGACCATAACAAGCTTCACATCTAAAACGAGGTTACTCGATTTAGGGAATGGCTTTTTCGTGGTACCAAAAATACGACGCTTGCTAAACAGTGCGCTTGGTATAAGCGACAAACACTCAGAAGGAAGATACGACGCCACTTCGGTATTCAAGTGTCAAAATCCACTCAAGAGCCTGCCAAAATTTACTCTTTGGCCTGGTAAAAGTCACTTTGATATCGTGATCGCATCCAGCCTTTTGAAGAAATGTCTGGAAAGCTTCCAGAGACAGTGCTGGAGCGAGAGACATGGAAACCTCCCAGCAGCAAGTATGAAGCCACCACTTGCGTATTGATTACCTTAAGGAGAGTATTTACATGAGAAGCCCGACCAGAGATCAAGTGTTCCTGTTCGGCTAACGTATACACTAAATAAATATAAAAGAAAAGGTCAATGTTTTCGACCATGTTTGCGACGTGACCTGGAATAAAACTTTCGAGGACTTTGGTGTTCAGAGACACGCTGAAGAGCTACTGTCCGTAAAATTGCCTGTCTTACCCCCGTATTCAAAAACAAAGTCGCAGCATATCCACGAAGTGCATGATGATGAGTGGGGCGAAAAATCTGTCAGTCCGTCCGTGCATCCGTTCCTCCGTTGGTTCTTGCTTCCGTCAATCCGTGCATCCATTCGTGCGCCCGTCCATCTGTGCGCCCATCCGTTCATCCATGCGTCAATCCGTCCGTCCATTCGTTAATATATGCATTCGTCCACCCGTCTATGTTTCCATCTGTCCGTGCATCTGTCTGTCGCTCTATCCTTGCGTCTGTCCATGCGTTTGTTCATCTAGTGAACACTCGAAGTACCGCCATCTCGCATCTCTTCATCATATATTCATCATATAGAAGTGCGGCCACGCAGCGGACATTCCAAGGCCTAAACGAGGGGTGACACGGCCGGACTAGAGGAGCGGCACGCGCGCACTTTCTTGCGGTCTGCGCTTCGTGTCTAGTTCCCACCATTCGCCGCCTCTATAGTTCAAGGCAGTGCGGCCGAACCCTCACTAAACCTTGCTAAATCCAAGAAGATTAAGCCCGGTGAGTTTAACGTGGCAACTCTTTCTGGTCACATAGTGCTCAAAGTGCGTCCTTCTGATAGTAGTTTTGTTTAGTAAGCATCGAATTCAAGGCAACTTTTATTAGAGATTAAGTCACCGATACTCGTCTCTGTAGGTTATTTCATCAGAAGCAACTATCTTTTTCTTCATTTATGAATAACGTGCACGGGTTTCCTCCTCAATTCAAATGAGTGCGCGTGCCGCTTTTATAGTCCGGCCGTGGAGGTGGCCACCTACTACTACGACGCACTACTACTACTACATCATATATCGCGGACGCTCGACCCATGGCCTAAGGAGCTTCGCACCTAAAACGCTCTTTGCTTTGAACTCAACTTGTCAGCGCCTTCAATGCGCACAAACGCGTTTCAATATCGCTCTCCAGAGGCGCTGCCACGGGGATAGAATCGTAGGTGGTACCAATTTAGGTACCACAAAAGCGTTTCAATTCCGCTGCCTTGAGGAGGTGAAAAGTTCAAATCGAGGGGCGTTCTGGGCAGTAATTGTGGGAGTAATCGCCAACTTTTTTTTTCGTTAAGGCTATCCTGCGTACTGTATAGTATGGCGAAGCTCTAGCTTCATTTTCAGCATGAGATTCACACACTAGCATTTTCTTCCTAAACCTCTTTAGTCCTGCCCATGTAACGGTTACAAGGATCGGAACTGAAATGACGCGAGGACATCGCAGTACCGCACTAACCTTGCGGTCATTGTCTCGGATGCGTTCAACCTGGTCATAGTCTTCGATGAAGTCGTCGATTTCGGTCCGTTAGTGCGACCAGGTAGCGATGGGCCTTGCTTCATCTTCTTTCTCTTCTTTTCCTCTTCTCATGACTCTTACCAGGCGCTGCTCTTACCCAATGCAGGGGATCGGTTAAGTGTAATGTGAGTTTTTTGTGTGTTTATTCGCATTACTTCTCTTATAAGCTAGGGATAGGTAATACAACAAGTTTAATTACTGATCATTAGTACTGGAATGTCTAAAAAGACGAATAATTTAGTTCAATATTCTTTTAGTGGCAGATAAAATTCTCTATGGCGTATAGTAAACATTCCTGTGACTGTAGCCCAGCGTAGAGGCGCCAAAAGAAATAACCACTGATTGCACGTGTATAATTGCACATGCAAATTCGAAAAGTTAACTCAAACTGCTCTCCACACAAACTGCTTCATTCCAGCCCTCGGCAGAATTGGCCCCCACCCCTCTGCTTTGCTACATCGCTGTTGGCAACCTATACCTACAGTGCTAAAGGTAGCTAACTTTGATGGACGTGTACTATTCAAGGAGTATCGCCGTGCTCCTAATCTGTTCTTGAAGCCTTAGACGTCCTGGCAAATTTTATTTTAACTTTGCGCCGTACTCACTCAGCTGGAGTTATTAAATGGTTGATTGATCACAAGATGGCGAGCGCTATGCAAGCGCTGGGCGTTCAGGATTACGTCTGCTAAAATTTGCAGTGCTCCGTGCCGCGAAAATTGGTCGACTTTCAAGTTCCAAGCTGAACGCTGCCAGCTCTTCTTCTTGCGGGCGCGCTCCCAGATAATGAGGGGGTGACGATTGAATGATCCTACGTAAACGGTAGCGCTACGACGTCGTGCCTCTACGTAGACTACTGCTCTCTGACGTCACCAACAGTAGCCTATGACATCGCGATTTGTTGCTTGAATAGATGAATAAAACTTGAAAGCAGCTGTAAAACAAGCAAACGGAATGCGTGCATTTTCATTTTATTGCTACAGCAATTATGTGGGCACTCTCGGCTGAGATTTGTTGCCTTGCTCCGTGGGCGGCGACTGGTGGAGGTCGCCAGGAGCCGATGCTGAGCAGCTGTCCGGCTCTTCTAAAGGAAAGAGGTAGGTCTCCGTCGTCACAGTATCCCATGTCGTCACCGTCGGCGTCACGTGCAGGAGACTCCTCCGGCTTCGACCAGCACGTGGGAACCATCACGATCGCGGCGATCCACTGCCCTCGATCGACATTCTTTCTCGCGAAACCCCGCCGCATCAATCGCTGCCACACTGGCAAAGGCACGCGTAAGCAAACGACGACGCCACACGAGTGGTCGGTGGGCGGCAGCCCGAAGGCGGTTTGGAGGCTGCCTAGGCAGTGTATCGGCACCACCGCCAATGGTTCCATGAAGTAAGCATCTTGGAGGTAGGTAGAGGGAGCGATTGTGCAGCTTCTCAAGTGGCGGCTTCATACAAGATCTAGAGAGGTGGCACAACCAACAAGCTTTTGGCTGGCAGCGCCTCTCGAAGGTGGGAACAGATTAGAAGAACATTGTAAACTTCGCAGACATCAAGCCGTGACTCGTCTTAAGGGGCCCTGCAGCAGTTGGCCAAGTAATCATCGAATGGTTCCGTTAGAGTAGTTTATTGCCTCACAAATAGATGCATGGGCGCAAAATTGTTTAGAAGTTTTGTAGTATACGCGCGGCGACACAGAATTCGTCACATCCTCTTTGCACTCTGCTTTCGTATGGCGAGTGCGTTGAAAGCTACAAGGGCAGTGGGCAGGGAATGACAAGGAGAAAAGTAGCTACATGTGTTCGTAAATGCACTTCATGTTCTTGAACACACTTTTTAATATTTTTTTCCAACGTGCGGTTTGCTTTCAGAGGGACATCGAGCGACCACAGTAAACTTATATCCCACGATGTTCAAATCAACCAATGGCCGTGCACTTTATATTTATGGCGTGGCTTCGGTTTTTGGCGTCGTTTGTCGAGAGAACAGTCATTGGTTTACAGCTGACTTTAGCTGAAGTCTTACAGCTGAAGTCATTATGATAATCTAATGGTTTAATGCCCGATAGCAATGTACGCTTGAACGACGCATTATTATTTGAATATTTCATATTTTATTGCGAAGCATGTGTACCAGACGTCAATGTTCATAAATCGTGAAATTACTTCTCACGGCGTTTCCAAGCAGAGGAAGTCATTTTCACTGTATACGCAAGCAGGCGCGTCTGGTAGAAAACCCGCTGACCACACAAGCGAATCGCATTCGATCCCCACTTGAAGCCGGAATTTTGATTATTTATTTTAATTGCATCTTTCTCAATTTTTCGGTCAAAAACAACGTTGCCGGCGCCGGGATTTCTGCGAAATGAGTCCTTTAACGCTATTTCGTTAAACACGCAGTCTCTGAAGCCCTCAACACGCAGTCTCTGAAGATACAAAAAAAAGAACGAGCGATGAACTCTCTCCTGGTGTTTCTCGGCTTTCTGACGCACTTCGTGACGCTAGAGTGGTGATTTGCGTGTCGCTATTACGGCACATAATCTCGGTTGGTTCATTTCGCGTAATATATACATCAGTTGTAAATTATTCTTTTTCATTGGCTGACGTGAATAGCATGCGCGATGAACTGATTTCACACAGCTTTGTTGATTTTTCAGACTGCGCAAGCGGATATAAACACGTGTAGCCGACGAGCACGAAATCTTGATGAGCTCAGCGCTTAGTTCTGGAATCGGACACGTGCTTTTGAGAAAGAAAGAAAAATCGAGCGGGAAATTTCACCAACAGGATGGGTCGTGAAGGCGAGCGAGAAACCCCTCTGTTTTAGAGTGGGGTGCTTTGGCGACCTTTCCAGCTTTTGTATGCGACTGCCAATGAAAGCCCCTTTACCCAGAAAACTGACGAAACCGCTTTAACCTATGCCACGACGGCTTCATGTTTCGCGGCTTTCCGAGATCAAGAAGCTTGACTGTCCATCTGTTAAATGGAACGAGCGCGCGAATTCCGCTGCCGAAAACAGTGCGCGGCGCAGTTCGTTCAGGCGACGAAAAACATTACTCGGCAGGAAAGGCGCAACGGCCCTTGTAGACAGTGCTTGTCCGCGTCATCACTTAAGGCTGGCCCAGTGACATTGCATCCCGACTACAGTTAGATGGTTCCCAGGGAACGGTTGCGGCTCCCCTGTGCGAGTGTGTCTTCTGCAGCCAACACTGCCATGCCAGATAGCACAGGACGTCGTGCAACGTACCGACTGTGCGATTCAGTGAACGGTGCTAACTGGTGCCCGACGCTGTTCTTGCACGAGCAGACGTTGAGTCGATACGCCTGCATTGTTTGTCACGTCACTCATTGTACAGCGATAGTGTTGCCGTGTTCGCACGCCCTGTCCCAGGGGTGCCTGGCGGGGTGCGTCGTGCCAGATGGCGGACGCGTCTGTGCCCTGTACACCGAGCCCACGGGGACCGAGCCCTTTCGAGAATACAGTTCCAGAGGTGGCAGCTTCCTCCCGATGAGAAGGATAACTTGAAAGGTAAGTCCCACTTCCCTGCGGCGTCTCCACTGGCTTGACGGTTATTTTAGGGGCGAAGCTCCGTGGGTCGTGCGTCTCCTGTATGTAGTAGCCACTTCTAGTTGTTATCTTTGCAATATCCGCTGGATGGTGGTACTTGTATATGATAAATATGTGATCAAAAACTGCGAGATAGCGGTGCTTCCAGAGTTCACTAGATGGACAGACAGACAGACTGGCGGATGGAGAGAGAGACGGACACATACATACCTACATACATACGTACGTACGTACGTACATACATACATACATACATACATACATACATACATACATACATACATACATACATACATACACACATGCATACATACATACATACATACATACATACATACATACATACATACATACATACATACATACATACATACATACATACATACATACATACATACATACATACATACAGTATGTATGTGTTTTCTTTCATCTTCTATGTGCTGTAATTATTGTATACTTATGTATTCATTACTTTCTTGGCTTGAACAGTGAAAATAATAATGTTTTGTGTTTTGTATTTATTATTATTTATTTTTAGTTTAATCGCACGACATATGAAGTATGAATTTGTGGTGCTTTTTTCTCTTTTGTCTAGTACATGCGTTATTAGGAAGCAATTTGCTATGTCGCTCCTTGTGTTCACTATGAGTGTATGAAACACTCACCCCAAACAATCTTTATGCCACTTCTTGTTTCGACTATGTCCCCATGTAACTGCCCACCTGCTTGGACCTAAAGGTCTGCAGTATGTAATACATACATACATACATACATACATACATACATACATACATACATACATACATACATACATACATACATACATACATACATACATACATACATACATACATACATACATACATACATACATACATACATACATACATACATACATACATACATACATACATACATACATACATACATACATACATACATACTGCCGCGACAGGCTGGCCACGTTCAAGTAGCCCGCCGCAATCATCGTGGCACGAGCACCAGGCAAGACCCGGCTGGCATGCGCCACGCGTTCGTGCGCTCCGGCAACGAGGAAGAGGAAGATAGTTGGATCTGTGCCACTCGGCTACTTCTGTACTTCTCTCGACTGGTCTTTCTCAGTTTGATTACCAGATTACACGCCTATATTCATCGCTGGATTATTTGCTATAATTCTAGCGCTTCGTAATCTTCCTGTATGCGAATCAGAAGCGGTCATACTTACCGATTCTCTCTCAGTGTGCACTGCACTATCTACAGCAAAAAATTTAACATTATTGAATATGATTAGCAGTTTATTACCAGAAAACCTGAAAAAATTTCACTTGCTATGGATACCCGGCCACTGCGAGATTTATCCAAATGAGATGGCAGACTCGTTAGCCAAAGCATCTTTAAGCGGACCAATCTTACCTATTTTACCTGATTTTGCCTACGTAACAGCACTCAGATATAGAAAGGCTTGTTTGCACAAAGAAATAGAAAAATTATCATTGGATAAAGTCAGAGACTACGTACATCTAAGATATTGCTGGAGCAAACAGCGGTGTGTATCTCGGCAGTTAGAAACTACAATCACCAGATTACGATGCAGAATTCCGCATCTGAATTACTACCTACATAAAGCTGGACTAACAGCATCTCCGTTGTGTCTCTTTTGCTAGGAATCGGAATCAATAGATCATTTCTTTTTATCCTGTAAACGTTATGCTTATAAAAGGAAAAGATACCTGGTCGAACCAATTGAGAAGCTAGGTTTAAAAATAAACGTGGAACTAATTTTATCCCTCGGAGGGATTACGTTAGGTTATAGCCACAGGGAGGTTTTCTCTGCTGTGTGCGAGTACATAAAGGCAACAAATAGATTACCCTGTTAGCCTATTGTTATTATTTACAGCTACGAGACTACTTGAATGTCTGACTGAACACACTTGATGATCTTGCCGCCCGGTTCTTGGCCGATCCCCCTTTGTGGGCGAGTGCCAGCAAAGCCGAAGGTTCATCATCATCATCATCATCATCACTCAGCTACTCGGACTTGACGACCATAGTCTTTAGAATCATGGGCACAAGTTCACCCTAATATATACGCTTGTTTTTAACCTGTCTGCCTCAGCATCGCTACATTTCTGGTGGAGGTGCTGGGTATGAATCGAAGCCCCGCGAGCTCAAGACAGCGTAGCCCCGACGACCAGCGTATCAACCCCGTGGAAGTGACTCCTGTACACCAGAGGGCAAGTCGCCGTCTTCGAGGTGACTCACCTGAGTTCGGTCCTCTTCACTTCACACCAAGGGGAATTCAAACGATGAATGCCACCACTATGACTACCCAGGTAACACCGGTACAAGTGTTCCTTAGCCAACCGCACCAGCCGCCAGTATTCCACGGCGACTCGTACGAGGATGTTGAAGATTGGTTGAACCTGTTCGAGAGAGTGGCGAACTTGAATGGATGGGACGAAAGAGGGAAGCTCCGTCGTGTATACTTCGCCCTGGAAGACTTCGCAAAGACATGGTTTGAGTACCATGAAACCTCGTTGTCTACCTGGGAGGTACTTCGTCGACAAGCGGTGGCTACGTTCGCGAACATAGACCGGAAAGAAAAGGCGGAGGCTGCTCTTCAATCGAGGAACCTGCTCACGAACGAGAGTGCTGCTATGTACATTGAGGACATGGTCCGTCTGTTCAAGCGTGCGGATTACAACATAGCTGAGGATAAGAAGGTGCGCCATCTCATGCGCGGAGTGAAGCAAGAGCTGTTCGCCGTTCTCGACCGCAACTCTCCAAGCACAGTTGCTGAGTTTTACTCGGAAGCGACGGCCATCGAAAAAACACTGGAACAGCGGGCTCGGCAGTATAACCGGAATCTTAACTGCGCATCTGCACAGGTATTCTCCGGAGGCGTGCGAAACGACGTTGAAGCCCTGCGAGAGCTAATTAGATCAGTTATCAGAGAAGAACTGAGCAGACTGCAAATGCTCCAGACTCCAACTGCACTATCCGTTACGGACGTTGTTCGTGACGAACTGAGGCAGGTGATACGAGAGCCAGAGCGTGAGCTGCAGCCGGTTTGACCTATCCGAACATACTCTGAGGTTGTCAGACAACCCACCGTACACAGCAATGCAGCAGTTGCAATGGCGACGACTTCTCTCCCACCTGCGGCACGCAGCGCACCTCGTCCACGGGAACCAACAGCTACTTATCTGCCCCCAGGAGCACGTAGCACACACCACTATGTGGAGCATAGGCCCAGGAAAAGTGACGTCTGGCATGATCACGAGCGCAGGCCTCTGTGTTTTCATTGTGGGGAAGCGGGTCATCTGTACAGATTCTGTCCTTACCGACAGGCTGGATTAAGAGGCTTCCCGTCGTATGCACCGTGCCCCCGAAACGGCGAACGACCAGCGGAGATTGAGGAGTACTTGTCCACGCGCCAGAACTCGCCAACTCTACACCAACACCGGTCACAGTCACCATCGCCTATGCGCTACCGGTCCTCCAGCCCACGTAGACCTTCAAGGCAGCCTGGTCATCGCTCTCCAAGTCCGCTCCCGGAAAACTGAAGCAAGCGAACTGTGGAGTTGAGGCCGCTGATAACGTCAGTTACGAAGTCCTCCAATATGGTTTGAGGGTGATGACGGTGTATTTCCGGTAGATGGGTGCAGCAACGAAAACGTTACTTCAGATTTGCGGTTGAGAATGGCCGGATGGGAGTTGAATGCCTTAGTCGACACCGGTGCTGATTATCCAGTGATAAGTCACAAGATGGTGAAAAAGCTAAACAACGTTGTGACACAGTGGAGTGGATCGTAGATACGCACGGCAGGCGGTCACATTATTACGCCCCTTGGTAGATGCACTGCAAGAATTGAATTACGGGGCTTTATATACGTGGCCGATTTCATTGTGCTGCCAGAATGTTCAAGGGAACTCATTATAGGAATGAATTTTTTGCGAGCTAATGGCGCCGTAATTAACCTGCGTAGATCCAGCGTGTCGTTTTCGACCGAACGAGCTATTCCTGTGGAGGAATCTGAGGAACGACGCCTAACTGCTCTACGCGTTGTTCATGATGACGTAACTGTGCCGCCACGCTGCAGTATAATGGTGCTCGTAGAAAATGACGCATTGTACAACCGCGAAAGCATAGCGGATACAAATGTAGGGCTGTTTTTGAAAAAAGGTGTCTGCGTAGCTAGGGGTCTTGTTCACTTGACGAAACGCCGTGCTGATGTCCTACTCACAAATTTCTCCAATGAACTTCAACACATCGCTCAAGGCACGGCTATTGCCTATTTACACGACTTCTGTAGGGCGACTGAACTATGCAGCTTAACGACATCAACCACTCGACCAGTGGCCTGCAACATTGACACATCCGTGACCGTCAATCAGAGCCTTCCGGACAGTCAAAAGAAACAGATTTACGCCTTGGTAAAAGAATTCTCTGATTGCTTTTCAAGTGCCTCGAAGGTCCAGTGCACGTCAATCACGAAACACAGAATTATAACGCAAGACGACACGAGGCCTATATGCCAGCATCCATATTGGATATCACAGAAAGAACGGGAAATTAACAAGAAGCAAGTGGAGGAGATGCTTTCGGATGATGTCATCCAGCCTTCTAATAGTCCATGGGCGTCCCCCGTAGTGCTCGTTAAGAAGAAAGACAACACACTTAGATTCTGTGTCGACTACAGAAAACTGAACAGTGTAACAAAACGAGATGTCTACCCTTTGCCACGTATCGACGATACACTAGATCGGTTGCGATCCGCAAAGTTTTTCTCCTCCTTAGATCTGAAAAGCGGATATTGGTAAATAGAGGTCGACGAGCGGGACCGTGAAAAAACGGCATTCGTAACACCAGATGGCCTCTACGAATTTAAAGTGCTTCCATTCGGCCTCTGTTCCACACCAGCAACGTTCCAGCGAATGATGGACACTGTCCTTGCCGGATTGAAATGGCAGTCATGCCTAGTGTATTTGGATGACGTGGTGGTATTCTCTGCAACGTTTGACAAACATCTAGAGCGACTACGCACAGTATTGGAAACCATCCGGTCAGCAAAATTGGCAATCAAACCCGAAAAATGCCACTTCGGCTTCGAAGAGCTGCGATTTCTTGGACATGTGATTAGTTCCGATGGTGTTCGTCCTGATCCCGAAAAGACAGCCGCTGTTCAAAGGTTCCCTACACCCAGAGACAAAAAGTCAGTGCGTCGATTTTTGGGTTTATGTGCCTACTATAGGCGATTTGTTGAAAATTTCTCAAAGATTGCGGATCCTCTTGCAAAACTGGCGAAAGACGACGTGCCTTTCACATGGGAAAGCGAACAACAGAAAGCTTTTGATGAATTAAGAAAACGACTACAGTGTTCACCAATACTTGCCCATTTTGATGAGACAGCCGACACTGAAGTCCATACCGATGCCAGCAATGTCGGCCTCGGCGCCATCCTTGTCCAGTGGCAAAATGGTCAAAAGAAAGTGTTAGCCTATGCCAGCCGCAAACTATCAAAAGCTGAGGCTAACTACTCTGCAACTGAAAAAGAGTGCTTCGCAGTCATCTGGGCAATAAAGAAGTTTCGACCCTACCTTTATGGTAGACCATTCAGAGCTGTCAGTGACCACCATGCTCTATGCTGGCTGGCAAATCTCAAGGACCCGTCAGGTCGACTAGCAAGATGGAGCCTCAGGCTGCAGGAGTATGACATTACGGTCGTGTACAAATCTGGAAGGAAACACAGTGATGCCGACTGCCTGTCACGCTCTCCCGTCGATCCAAGTGTACCTGAAGAGGAAGACTTCCCGTTTCTAGGCGTTGTCGATGCATCCGAAATAGCTCAACTACAACGAGATGACCCGGATTTGCTGGCGCTTATACAACACCTGCAGGGTCTCGACGTTCAAGTCCCTCGCATATTCTCCAGAGGGCTCTCCGCGTTCTGCCTTCGAGGAAGTGTCCTTTACAGGAGGAACTTCGAACCTAATGGTGAAACGTTTTTACTAGTCGTGTCCACAGCCATGCGAGAGGAAATTCTGCACGCAACAACATCTGGACACATGGGTGTGAGCCGAACATTCGCCAGGATTCGCCTGGAATACTATTGGCCTAAGTTGCTCGCATCAGTGCAGCGCTACGTGAAAACTTGTCAATGTCAACGGCGCAAAACTCCACCCGTAAAACCAGCCGGCCTTCTCCAGCCATAGACCATCCAGATGCCCCATTCCAACAAGTCGGCATGGACTTCCTAGGACCTTTCCCGACATCGTGTGCAGGCAAGAAATGGATAGTCGTAGCCGCAGACTATCTGACCCGTTATTCTGAGACTGACTCTCTGTACAGTGCGACAGCTGCCGAAGTCGCCAAGTTCTTTGTCAACAACATAGTGCTCAGACATGGTGCGCTCATCGTCGTTATTACGGATCGGGGCACCGCATTTACAGCAGCCCTAATGCGATGCCTGATGCGCATGACAAATACCGATCACAGAAGAACAACGGCGTATCACCCTCAGTCAAATGGCTTAACCGAACGCCTCAACCGAACTCTGACCAACATGCTATCAATGTGTGTCGATGTTGAACATAAACAGTGGGATGAAATATTACCCTACGTAACATTCGCATATAATACAGCCGTTCAAGAAACAACCCACGTTGCCCCTTTCGAACTAGTATTCGGCCGAAGAGTGACCACCCCGCTGGATGCCATGTTACCACTACAGGACGAAAGCAGCTATCCACCCGACTTAGATGACTTCTTGCAAAGAGCCGAAGAAGCACGGCAAATGGCAAGATACCGAATACGCCACCAACAGCACGTCGATTCTAGTCGGTACAACAAGCGACGCAGTGACGCACTTTATCATCCCGGTGACAAAGTGTGGGTATGGATACCAGTGCGCCGCCGCGGACTCTGTGAAAAGCTTCTTTGCCGATACTGCGGCCCTTATGAAGCACTCAACCGTATCAGCAACGTCACTTATGAAGTCAGAATCGCTGGTCACGTGAGTTCAAGACGCCGCAATCCCACGGAAGTGGTACAGGTAGTCCGCATGAAACCCTATTATGACAGATCGTCGAAGAACGAGTGAGAGTGCGTATGTATCTTTTCACTGTCTTAAGCATCGGGGCGATGCGTCTGAGGAGGGCGATAATGCCGCGACAGGTTGGCCACGTTCAAGTAGCCCGCCGCAATCATCGTGGCAAGAGCACAAGCAAGACCCGGCTGGCATGCGCCACGCGTTCGTGCGCTCCGGCAACGAGGAAGAGGAAGATAGTTGGATCTGCGCCACTCGGCTACTCGGACTTGACGACCATAGTCTTTAGAATCGTGGGCACAAGTTCGCCCTAATAAATACGCTTGTTTTAACCTGTCTGCCTCAGCATCGCTACAATACATACATACATACATACATACATACATACATACATACATACATACATGAATGCATGCATGCATGCATACATACATACATACATACATACATACATACATACATACATACATACATACATACATACATACATACATACATACATACATACATACATGAATGCATGCATGCATGCATACATACATACATACATACATATATATACATACATACATACATACATACATACTGTAATGAATTAATGAATCTAAATAACGGACGCTCTGCTGGCAATGAAGAAGACGACGATGATCGGTGGCTGCAGTGGTAGCTCGCGCACGCCGTTCGCCATTAGCCAGACCTGCCTGTTAAAGCTCATTTTGCCAAGCTGCGTCTGAACGTTTCTCGACGTACAACACCTCTATTTTAAGTGGTGGAGGTGCCGGGGTACGAACCCGGGGCATCACAGGTTAGCCTTTCGCAGCAGTCCGGGTCAGGGGGTAGGGGCGAACGGGATAGGGCGTCTGCGTCCGAATGTTTCCGGCCGGAGCGATAGACCACGCGAATATTATATTCTTGGAGGCGTAATGCCCATCGGGCGAGGCGACCGCTTGGATCCTTCAGTGACGATAACCAGCAGAGGGCGTGGTGGTCAGTCACGACGTCAAAAGGGCGCCCGTACACGTAAGGTCGAAATTTCTCTATCGCCCAAATAATGGCGAGACATTCCTTTTCAGTGACTGAATAGTTGGTTTCGGCTTTGCTAAGAGTTCGGCTTGCGTAGGCAACCACGTACTCTTGGAAGCCGTCTTTCTTCTGTGCAAGAATAGCGCCTAGCCCGACACCACTAGCGTCGGTGTGGATCTCTGTGGGTGCCGATGGGTCGTAGTGTCGCAGAATAGGCGGCGACGTGAGGAGGCGGCGCAGTTCATTGAAAGAATCGTCACAGGTGGCAGACCAGGCGGAAAGGTCTCTAGAGCCGGCGAGGAGCTTGGTCAAAGCGTCACCCCCGGAAGCTTTTCAGGCCTGCGCGTCACGTGACGTGACGTCGACGACGTCACATCGCGCCGGCCGGCCGGCCGCCCTTCGCTGGGTGGCTGCGCCAGCCGCGAGCGCCCTTCACGCCTACCGACTCGGGCGAGGTTCCTTGACACCATGTCCGCACGATTTATCAAGGTATCCATTGATTGTATGGTTTAACGCGCCGACGCAACGCAGGCGATGAAGCGCGCCGTAGGGGAGAGCTCAGGATCAAGTTTTACTACCTGGGAATCTTTATTGTGTGCCGAAATCTCGTACACACGGGCGTTTTTGCTTTTCGCCTCCATCAGAAATGCGGCCGCCGCAGCCGGGTATCGAAACTGCGCCCTAGTGCTCAGCAGCGCTACGCCTTAGCCACTGAGCCACCGTTGCGGGGGAACTTATCAAGGTATCAAGAAATAATGAATATCGTGAATGGAATAATGCGTATTTATTTATCACAGCCAGACGCCGTCTGTACAAATATCACAGTGCACATTGTTCTCGGTCCAGGCAGACGACAGGCAACACAAGATGTTGCCCTTAATGCTGAAAATATGCCAAAAGTACAAAACACAATATCTTGCCACATAAAACTCAGAAAACAAAACAGATTGTAACAGCAAAAACATCCCCGAGCTTTGGAACAGAAAAAGAACACTTTCATTTAAATTGTAGGTTAGAGGAAAACATACCATTCGTTTATCATAGTAGCAGTAGCAACACAAGGTATCAGGTTCAAACACTTGCCAAAAAATACAATACAAAAGAACACTGGTGACTAAATTGTGGTCCACAGCATGATAAATGACAGAAAGAAAAGTAATTGTACTGCCACAGGTAGGTGCATGTCCTAGGGAAAAAATCAAACAAAAATCTAAGAAAAAAACAAATCACAGTGCACAACATGTCTGTACACAGAGTGCACAAGGAAAGTGTACACAGCTTAGGTACCAAAACGGACTGTACAACTGCTACAGTGGGCACCGAGGCAGTTCGAGTTAAAAAAAAAGAAAAAAGTACAGCACCTTTAAAAGCTAACAACTTGTAAAGAGATACAAAACTGGAAACAAGGCTCAAACAAGGGAATGTATTGCTTGAGCCAGGTGGCAATAAGTGCAGCGCGCCTCAGACAGCATCGACAGGTTGTTCAAAATTTCCAACAAGGAACTTACTTTTTGAACTGAGTCTGGTACAACAGCGCTACCAAGGTTCTTGATTGGTGAACCTTGATAGCAGGCAAAGACTTCAAGGTTTGCAAACACGGTCAATGACGCATTCAAACAAGGTTCACGATAGTCGATAATGTTCAAAAACATGGAGCACTCTTCTTTATGAATCACAGTCCACTTTGGAGACACTGACACCCCTTGCAGGCGAGCCCTTAGTTCTTCGAGGGACGAAAACCGGTCTCGTTTTTGCTCCGCTTCATATGACGCCAGCGACTTTTCTACAGCACGGGCGAGTTGGGAGGCTTCTTGTCGGCTCCTCTTGGCGTCAGGGGTTTCTCTCGTGCTCTGGTCTCGTACTGATAGGTAGGACGGACAGCCAGAAAATACCGTTGGGACAGATCCAGGACGCAACCGTGGTACTGGGAGTGCAACTTCAATAACTCTCCCTGTCCTTGGATCCGTCTACGATGTCGTCTTCTCAATGCATGAAGCGTCGAAATGATTCGCGCACACCTGCAAAAACGTTTCAAGAACGTCTGAGACGCCACTTCTCAAAAGAAAAAAATGCGCTCCCGTTTGCATGACCGCGTTTACAGTCCGTGTAGCTAAAACAAAGTCTACCTACGTTTCGCAAGCATCTAAATAAAAGCGCTGCGCTAAGCGGTACAAGCAACATGAAAGGAAACACGGGAGCGTGATGTCACCGCACTCCACGAAGCGCTTCCACCGAGAGCTTGCAAGAATGGACGACACCACGTTAGTGAACAAAGCGCAGCTGACCATCCTTGCTGCGAACGCTGCTGGCGTCAGCGCTTCGCGAGGCCCGGCGGCCACACGCTCAAGTATTTCCCATCATAGGTGATTTCTACCCGAACAAGCAACGACAAGCTAAGAACAGGAGCATCTCAAATTCTTACCTTAGTGCACGAAGTCGGCACGAAGTCCTTCCTAGGAATGGCGCGCAGCCATTGTTTGAGAGCGTCGGCGTCTTTAGGGAAGGAAAACACTTGTATCTTCTTTCCTGTTTTGTAGTTGCCGGTGCATCCGGGTACACAACACTTATTCGGCATTGTCGCATCACTCCAGCATCACGCACGGAAACGAAATTGCCGCAAAACAACAACGGAAAGCAACAAACGTGAAACACCGTCAACACCACGCCGCCGAACCGTCACCACCGCCGCCCGCGCTGCGCTCGCTGCCGCTGCGGCTTCCCCGAGAGTCGGCCGGCCGGAAATGACGTCAAATTGCTGGGCGCAGGCCTGAAAAGATTTTCCGGGGGTGACGGTCAAAGGAGCGATGATCGTCGCGAAATTACGGACGAAGCGCCGGAAGTAAGAGCAAAGGCCTATGAAGCTTCGGAGCTCTTTCATGGTGGTCGGTTTGGGAAACGCTGAAACGGCTGTAAGTTTGGCAGGGTCTGGAAGAATGCCGTCTTTTGAAACCACGTGGCCAAGGATCGTAAGCTTTCGAGCAGCGAAATGGCACTTCTTCAGATTCAGTTGCAGCCCCGCGGCAGAAATACACGTGAGTACTTTCTCGAGGCGGGTTAAATGGGTTGCGAAATCGGTTGAAAAGACGACAATGTCATCTAAATAACAAAGGCAAACGTTCCATTTGAGGCCTCGAAGGATAGAGTCCATCATCCGCTCGAAAGTAGCTGGTGCGTTGCAGAGGCCGAAGGGCATGACTGTGAATTCGTAAAGCCCGTCGGGCGTGATGAAAGCAGTCTTTTCACGATCGGCCTCTGCCATGGGTACCTGCCAGTATCCAGAGCGCAGATCTATAGAAGAGAAAAATTCGGCTCCCTGTAGGCAGTCCAAGGCATCGTCAATGCGTGGCAGCGGATAGACATCCTTGCGCGTGATTCGGTTGAGACGCCGGTAGTCCACGCAAAACCTGATGGATCCGTCCTTCTTCCTCACCAACACAACTGGAGAGGCCCAGGGACTGCTTGACGGTTCGATTATGCCACGTGTCAGCATGTCGTCAACCTGTTCATTGATGGCACGGCGTTCGGTAGTCGACACACGATATGGACGCTGCCGTATTGGCGTCTCTTGACCGGTATCTATACGGTGAACAACAGATGACGCTCGACCTAAGGAAGGCTGATTGTCGTCAAACGAGGCTCGAAAACGCTGTAGGAGCTTGATCAGCTGTTCCTGCTGCCCAGGGGTGAGGTTACAATCAATGGACTTGCGGAATACATCTATAGGTTCATTAGCGTCCGTTGCGGGTGTAATGGCACAAGTCGGTAAAAATGGCTTGTCTGGATAGATCGGGTCTTCGAAAATACAATTTAAGGTCTCGAGGCTTCCCAGACACTCGCCGCGTAGCAGGATGTACGGACATGCAGAAACGTTGCACGCATAAAGTACCGCCGAACCATTGGAAAAGTTGATGACGGCAAACGGGAGGACGATGGTTCGGTGTTGCACACTAGCTATAGTTGGCTGGAACAGGAGCGTCGAGTTAGTGGCAGCAGGAGAAAACACAGGCACTAGGACGGCGGACAACGGCGCGATGCGGACGTCAGCTGCGGCAAACACTTTGGAGGGACTGTGGTGGTCGATATCAAGACACGGATTCGTCAACGTGAGTTCAGCACGAGCGCAGTCGACGAGGGCCTGATGGGTAGAAAGGAAATCCCATCCTAGTATGACGTCGTATGATGAACGTGGGAGAACAACAAAGTTGACGGCGTACCAAACATCTTGAATAAGAACGCGTGCTGTGCACTGAGCTGTCGGCGCGATGAAATGCGAGGTGGCTGTACGCAGAGCAAGATTCGTAAGCGGCGTTGTAACTTTTCTCAAATCGCGACACAGTTTTTCACTAATTACAGAAACGACGGCGCCTGTGTCGACAAGTGCACGTACAGCAACACCTTCTACTAGCACATCAATTTCGTTGGTCGGACAAAGAGGAGGTCTTAGAAAGTTCGACGACGACGCAGTTCTTGCCTCCGGAACTGCGGCTATCAGTTTTCCTCTCGAGCGGGGCTCGTGCGCCGAAGCATCGGGGAGACAGATCGGCGACGGGGCGGTAATTACCGGCGAGAATCGACAGGGCGTCGTGGGGACAATGAGTCGGTGATGGGAGAATATGGTCGCCGGGGATTCTGGGCAGCCTGGTAATTTGCAGAATTCCCATGGTCTGGAGGCTGGAAGTTACGACGGCGACAGTAGCGTGCTATATGTCCCACGAAACCACATGCGAAACATATGGGCCGATTATCTAAGGTGCGCCATGGGTTAACGACAGAAGGTGCAGGGGGCGAAACGGGATGGGGTGCCGTGTATGTAGGCAGCGTCGTAGGATAGGAGGACCCGGTGCCCCTGTATGCGCCAGAGACAGGTGGGGCTGGGGGTCTAGCAACGACGGCAGCGTAGGTCAGCGGCGTAGGGACAGATGGCGATGGAGGCAGTGCCTGCGTGACCTGTGTCTCAATGACCTGGCGTAGACGTGGGTCTAACGATGTCACTGGCGCGGATGCTTCGGCCACAAGAGAAAGCTGACGCGCAACTTCTTCACGAATGAACTGTTTGATGTGGGGCAGTAAGGCGGTGTGATCAGCAGCGACATCGTGCACGAGGGCGGAAACTTCAGCCGTATCTTCAGCGGCCCTGCGCGTCGAGACACGCTGCTTACGCAACTCGTCGTACTCCTGACAGAGCTGGACAACATCGGTGATGGTCTGTGGATTCCTAGCGACGAGCATCTGGAAGGTATCGTCGTCAACTCCTTTGATGATGTGCTTGATTTTGTCGCGTTCGGTTAGAGATTCATCGACGCGCTTGCAAAGAGACAAGACATCTTCAATATAACTTGTAAAGGTCTCGTCCCTGCGCTGGATTTGACTACGGAGACGCTGTTCCGCGCGAAGCCGGCGCACGGCGGGACGACCGAAGACCGCGGTGATGGTGGTCTTGAAGGCGGACCAGGTTGTGATTTCGCCTTCGTGGTTCTTGAACCAGAGGCTGGCCACATCATCGAGGTAAAAGCGCACGTTTGTGAGCTGGTCGCAGGCGTTCCACTTGTTGGAAGCGCTTACGATTTCGTACTCGACGAGCCAGTCCTCGACGTCTTGTTCGTCGTTGCCGCGAAAAATTGGTGGGTCGCGTTGCCGAGGCACGCCAGTACAGTAGACTGTCGTTGGTAAGGCAGCTTGAGAAGGGCCAGGAGCAGTCATGGTGAACGGTGAGGGTAGCGTCCGATTGCGAAGTTCCAGGTTGATGGGAACCCCGGCTCCTCCACCACTTAAAATAGAGGTGTTGTACGTCGAGAAACGTTCAGACGCAGCTTGGCAAAATGAGCTTTAACAGGCAGGTCTGGCTAATGGCGAACGGCATGCGCGAGCTACCACTGCAGCCACCGATCATCGTCGTCTTCTTCATTGCCAGCAGAGCGCCCGTTATTTACATTCATTAATTCATTACAATTATACATACATACATACATACATACATACATACATACATACATACATACATACATACATACATACATACATACATACATACATACATACATACATACGCACGCGGTCAGCGGATGATTCGTGGTTTGCCAATAAAACCCTTCGAAGCTTTGCCCCAGTCATCAACATTCACTCCATGGATATGCTGTGATTTTTTATGCTGCTTGAAACCGCTGTCTCCCGCAAGTGCTTCCTGGTTTCTGTTGACGTTCTCTCCATTCAGGAATAATCAAATGCACTTTATGTTTCTAATCCGTTTCCCTCGGTTTCCGTATTACTGCACGGAGAGTGCTGGGGCTTTGCTGATGACGTTGATCTTTGGTGTCCACGTGTTGTTCCTGATCACTCGACTTCGATCCATATCGATTCCGTTGATTGCTCCGCATTACAGTCTGAGCCATCGTTTGCCGATGCACTTTCTCGCTGAATGGGCCACAACCTTGCGGTTCAGCAGAGCGGGGAAATCATTGCCCTCCTCGAGCGCTTCCACACAAGCTTCGACCACCAGCAACCAGCTTTGGGCCACGCCCCATCTTTATCTCGCCATATCGGCGCATGGTTTACGCACCATTAAGTCAGCATCTATATCGCGTGTCGGCGCCTGAGTGTCGTATCATCGCCAAACGAGTTGATGACACGTTGAAACGCGCCGTTATTGAGCCATCTAATAGCCCCTGGGCCTCCCCATTCGTTCTAGTGAAGAAATAAGATGGCTCAGCAAGATTTCGCGTCGAATTCCGTCGATGGAACAAGATCGCCCGCGAAGGTGTTTACCTGCTGCCTCGCATAGACGACGCCTTCGACTGCTTTCAAGAAGCCCAGTTGCTCTCGTCGCTATATACTTTCGCTCCGGTTGTATGCAGGTTCCAATGACTGAGGCTGACCGCCCTAAAACAGGTTCATATATATATATATATATATATATATATATATATATATATATATATATATATATATATATATATATATATATATATATGAATTCACATTGTTGGAGAATAAGCACAAGGAATCTATGATAGCGCCAACGAACTACTGAGGCTAGTATTATCAGCTTGTCTTCCATAGCTGGTATTAAAGTAAGCATGCAAGCGATCGTGTTTGAGTAAATAGAATCCAATTTATCATCTAATCCAATGGCCTTCAGACATCATTATTTATTAGTTACAGTTCTTTATTACATTTTTTTGCTGAATAAACATGTGCACTCAGTGGCTGTCAAAAAGAACACTCGGATAAAGTTAGACAGTATACTGCTCAGATGTGGATTTTTTTTAGTCGTGACCCAAGGTGGATTAAAAGGAATTGCTGAGGTGGAAGCTATATATCAGTAGCATGGCCGTGCCGATCAAAAGATGGAGGCCGAAACAGTCATCTTAGTTTGGGCACGATTAGCCATCAGGATTCAGTGAATAAGCTGTGTTTTAAAAAAGTAGATAACTATTTAGAGTATAATCTGAAGTGTTTCTCGTAGTATTATTACTTCGCCCTACGAGTTTCATAAAGCAAAAATTTCCGCACAAATACTGCTAAACGGAACTTTGTATTACTGGTTGCTTCAAGATTCATTGTAGCCTTCTTCGCAAATTTCATTGTAAGTTAACCCATAAATGCTCAGCTCAGTACATTACGTTTGTCGGGAACAGTTACTTTTTATCTGATATTTACACTTCAGCACTTACATTACCATTGCAAAACATTTTGATCTCTAATCGGGAACAATCCGAAATGACCTTGTTTCCGAGATGAATGGTGGCGAACGGCTGACTTTACTTTCGCGGGTAAGGTATCGCGATAGCTTCCGTCCTTGCTACAGCCGGCATGCTGATCCCCGCATATATTCGTGTTCATCATCACCAGCACACGTGTTGGGGGACCTCTATTGCAATCGGTCACGAGACAAGTCGTTAGTTGTTATTGCGCCCATCCCCCTTTGTGGGTGAGCGCATCTGCTTTGCTTTGCTTTCACAGATACATGGCACGTACCCACTTCGGGGGATTGGCTAATACTGCAATGTAGCGACTGTTAAATATTATTTTAGATGAGCTATGAAATTTAAAACCAGCAATAAAAAATGAAATGACAGTAATACGTGAAATATTCATCTTAACTATACAAGCTTTTGAGCCTGTATTCCAGACTGCCATATAATAAACTGACGGGAACAATTTTGATTGATATGTGGGGTTTAACGTCCCAAAACCACTATACGATTTTGAGAGACGCCGTAGTGGAGGGCTCCGGAGATTTCGACCACCTGGGGTTCTTTAACGTGCACCCAAATCTGAGCACACGGGCCTACAACATTTCCGCCTCCATCGGAAATGGACGGGAACAATTTTGAAAACTTAAGGTTTAACTTAACTAAATGACGAAGAATTTTAAATACCAGATTATAATGGTACTCGTTGAGTATTTATAATTAAATTACACACGGCATCAAATGCGTCCTTGTGGCAGTATCCCAAGCCTTAGGCCCCGAAGTTTAGGATATTTTCCACCGATAAGATCAAGCCTATTTTTTGTAAAAGGAGTAATTAGAAATCGAGTTTTGATACGAGAATATCTTGCACATGACAAAAATAATGAGCGATATTTTCTAGCGCCATCCATATGAGGTCGTCGTTGTCATCGGCATCATCATCATTTCCACCATTTCGTGTTCTGAGCGAGCTCTGAGGAACAAAACAGCTGGGCGAGCGATCGTCCCCAGAACGCAGCTACGAACGCAGGCCACGAAAGCTGGAGTCCTTGACGTCCTCAGACCAGTGTTACAGCTGTAAAACGCAATGCTGCTAGAGAAGACAGTGTTGTGAAGTCGGTGGTGGGATCGCAAGGCCACGTAGGCGATTCTTGGCCAGAACGGGCGCCACCGGTGCCAGAAGGATGCGAGCGCTCACTGGTGAAGACTTGGCTGAAACCGAGAACCAGCCTAGGCCGCTATGCGTTGTCGCACTTCCGACATCGCCCGACATGAAGGAAGACAGCGTGGAAGACCCGAAGAGCGCCGGAGCAGAACCTTCTGCCTACCGTCGTCAATGCTCCGCCCACCACAACTGGGGCCGGGTCTGTGCGTCCCCTACGGAAGACGACCAGTACCCACCGGGATTTCGAAGCAATGGCGTCGTCTTTCGTGGTCGTGCCTGTCTTCTGCTCCTCCAGCAGCCCGTCTTTATGGTTCAGGTGCGCGCCCGTCCAGAGCCAAGACTGTCGGTGCTGTCGGCACCGAGTCCAAGTGAAAAGCAGTGGGAGGATTGAGGAAATTCTAGCACGTTCCGCCTACACCACCCCCCGCTTGCACGTCGCGATGCCTCCCCATTCGCCGCAGCTGTGTCTGCCAACCAGCTATACCACGACGCATGAGTGGAACAGCGAAAGGAACATTGTGCGAGGAGCGCAGTTCCCGCGTGGAGGAGGAGGTAAAACTTTATTAGACCAAGGGATTTGGGCACTTACGTCCCAGGGTCCCCGCACGACCCCACTACGCTATGCGTTCATGAGTTCATGCAGTTCCATAACGTGGGCGGCCCAGTCAGTGGCGATTTTATGCTTTGCCGGGTCCGTCGAGCGCAGCAAGGTCTCCCATTCCTCCCATGTGGTCAGTGGCTCCGGGCCCCGCGGGGGAGGGTCCGCCGGGCATTCCATGAGAAGGTCGGTAAGGGTAGCGTGGGGGTGAGTGCATTGAGCACAGGACGGGGCGTACGCTCCCGGGTAAATGCGGGAAAGAAAATAGGGGGAGGGAAGGGTGCGGGTCTGAAGGCGACGCCATAATATTTGGTGAAAATTTTTGAGGGATCGGTGGGGTGGTGGGTATAGCTGGCGTTCGGCGCGATATGACTGGGTCATCTCGTTGAACGAATGCGTCACGTGGTATACTGTTGACAACGTCAGAGCAGAGTCCTCTACGTAGAGGACCAACGTCACTGCATTGCCGTGTACGTAGGGTCATTCCTACGCCTACATCATGCCCTCATTCTCTACGCGTGCGCCGGCAGAGGGGAGGGGGAGCAGCTTTCATCTTGAAGTTCGATCCATTTCCGCGGCGCGTAGCATTGCAATCTTTGGCAGACGTGATCATGAACGCCTCGTCTACGCATTGCACTTGTCAGCTCAAAATTGTCAAACCTGGTGAGGGGCCCTTCAAGGACACTGGGCGCTTTCGAAGAGACACTCGATGCGTCCTTGCGCGTCAGAGACGCCAGCAAATATTGAAGCCCAACTCGGTTCGAACAAAATTTTCCCACCGAGTTGTGGTGAAGCGCAGGAAGTTGCCTCGACAGCTGACAGTAGTGAGTGGCTGCTGCTGCCTGCTTTTTGTGCCGTCTACAATAGTTGCCACAAGCAAAGTTATATATGATCAGAAAAAAAACTGTCTAATTGAACTCTCCTCAAATCTCCTTTTAAATTAGCGCGTCCCACTACATGGCTTCCGGAAGAAGTAATCTCCTAATAAACATTCCTTTTCAGTGTTCTCAATCTTGTTATCATCATTATTAAAAACTTATACCGTACCGAGGCGCGCAAGTTCCCCGAAATCATGCGCCTCCATTGAATTCTGCGGCACGTCTGTAGGAGCCGCGGGGGAAAATGGCGCCCTGCGCATCGAGTGTGGGCGAGGAGCATCGAGGAGAGTGCGCGCAACGTTGTATGCGCTCGCGCGAAACAAAGAGTCGTTACCGAGCCGTAAACAATAAGCAAGGAGTTTTAGGCAAAAGTTGGTCGCAGCGTCCCTTCTCAGTATTTATTCAATGTACGAGACTTCCCGTCACCCACACTCATGTAAAAAGAAGGGGCGGCCACCCCCTCCCCTCACCCTGTCCTTCCCATGTGTGCTCGCCTATAATGTAAGTTCATTATTTGTTGACCTCACTTTTTTTTCTTTTATTATGTATACCGCTTATTTATATATCACCGTTCCACCAGGGTGGGTTATTTGCGCTGAATTAACTAGAAGGAGGTTATCTGATTGGTGGCTAAAGTCAAGGCACGAGTGAAAATTCACTGCAAAGTACCAGTCCTCAACTTCACTATTTAAAAGAAAAAAAGATAAATCTAGTTTTTGGTTCACTAAGCATTGCGGCTAGGTGGTGTTAGCCACCACCCGATTTAAAAGGTACAGCCATATCGATCCATCCATTCATCATTCCATCCATCCATCCATCCACTGATCCCCACGAAATAGTCACGCTAAGAGCACATGTCATTCGTCAATTCTTTGCTTCTCACTGATCAACTTATCCAAGAATCATCATCATCATCATCATCATCACTGATCAGGCCGCTCGCACGCGCATGGAGACACCATTGCCACGCGTACGCGCGAGACACGTCGACTACGCTTCGTGCCTTCGCGGAGGTCGTTCCATTTTGTGCTTGCTGTCCATGAACCCCAGGTCTTTCGAAATCGACGACCGGTGTCTAATGAACGCCAAGGCCACTCGAACGCACGAGCACTTGCCGCCACGAAGCAAACAACGCCGTCCGGGCCGAAGTGGCGCACGAGTATCTACGGCTGACTACCACATCGTGGCTGAAGACCGCCGATGCCATAATGTCAAGCGACCGTCAACCGCGCCGACCTCTGAAGAGGCGACCCTGTTCAAACCGAAACAAACTGTGGTCGCCATACAACGTTGGCGCAAGTCTGGCGTCGTCCGAGCTTTTCGCGAACAAGGACTTCATGGAAGGCCCGAAGAGTACCGACCGAAATCGATGCTCCGTCCACCACCGAGGACCGGATGACGGCATCGAAGAATGGCGCCGCCTTCTGCCCCTAGCCACCGCGATTCCGAAGCATGGGCGTCGCCTCTTGTGGTTCCACGCGGATTTGTGCTGTGAGGTTTGCCGAAACGTTCGTGGAGCCACATGCTCGCACAAATCCTCCCGTATTCATGTGCTATCCGGGACATCCGGTACGTTACGATCGTGGCGTCGGGTGTAACGCCACCGCCGAGTCGACTGCAGCGTGGTACACGTTACCCCGCCGTTAGCTGTATGGCGCCCCTTGCTCTAGAGGACGTTGAGGTGTCGAGGAAATCGAAGACTACGTGTCGGCTTTCGGCGACGCTTGGTGAACGCGCACTGACGCAGAACGCCGACGGCAGACGTATCGGGAAGACGTCATCTCGAGGGCCGAAGGCGATGGTCTGTAAGGATGACCGAAGCCAAACGACAAAAAAGCAACTGCGTCATTTCGAAGTGTGCATAGGGAGACGACTCTGTTTTCTCATTTTGTGCTGTGCTCATTAGAGCGATAGAAATATATTGGAAGGCTTTTTGCCGTCGAATTTGTCATTTTTATTGTTTTCGCATCGATCGTTGCAACAATATCCAATCAAACTCGCATATTGGCTTTTATTTATAATTAATCTTAGTTGAAAATATACCGATTCAGTGACGTATAGTCAGAATTTAAGTAACAACCGCCTTGGAATATATGCTTGTCCGTTGTTGAGGTGTCCGTAACGACGTAACACATGCAAAAAAGAAGAGCCTGGAACTTGTGGCACTCACCCACACTGGGGGATTGGCCAAGAACCGGGTAGGTATAACGAAATACTGTTAATTTGTTAGCTCACGTATTTTAGAGTAATGAGAGGGATCAAGGGAAAAATAAGAAATCGATAATTAGAGAACGGATATAGAAAATAAAGCAGATAGTATCAGCAACAACAATAATAAAAGAATGAAGAAATCAATTTGGAAACAAGTAATTCAGGAGTACTAGAATGTTCTACAGTCTGAACCTGCAAGGCATAGGCAACTTTCCCGTCACTGAATCCTATAGTGGCAAAGCCCTGAAAGAAATAACATCTTACTAGACGGAAGACGGTATCTAATGTATTAGTGTTGCACTTGTCCGCCCAGTTTGCGTCCGCAAGTTGAGTGGCATATGCTGCAGCTTCTTCTGTGAGCACTGCAATGCGGAGTATATACCTTTTCTTTCTTTCACCGCCGAATTAGGCTTGTTACAGGTGTAACAAGTGTAGACCCTATCGCAGGGATGCCTTCAGTGGAGTGTAAATTGCGGCTCTGGTCTTTCTGCAATTGTTGAAGTTGGTTGGCCCATCTAGCAAGCCCCTCAGTGTCGAGAGTGTATAGGGTGTTTGTTGCAGGCGGAAGGTGTGCCAGTTTTGGATTTTTGCTTGCACCTGTCTTCGCTTGGCTGCGTGGGCAATTAGAGGATGCAGTGACCACTGCCTGAGGTGTCTCCCATGTATTCCCGCGTGGCTTGCTTCGTATTTCGAACCAAAGTATAGGTCGGAGCACGTGTCTCTGTGAACGGAGTCAACAATTCGCGTTGGGTATGTTGGGTCAGTGAGGAGCACCAGGCTGAGCGTGGAGATATAGGGAAGGAGTTAGTAAGACCCCTTATTCGCATATAAGTTGGAATGTGGTCACTCCCATGCGTTTCGATGTCTGAAAACTAGTGCACTTGCGACCGGAAGTTTCTGGATACCAGAGTCAAATCGAGGCAACTGCTGTTCGTAAGAACCCGCAGGTATGTAGGACTGCCATCATTTAAGAAACATAGGTAATGCTTGGAGGCGAATGACACGAGGTTTCTTCCTTTAGCGTTGATCGTCGAACTACCCCAGATTAAGTGATGTGCGTTGAAGTCTCCAGTTATAACCCACGGGCCCGTAGTTGTTGTAAGTATGTCTCGTAGTCGGTCTTGTTCAAATCGTCCGGATGGTGATATGTAGACACCAATGAGTGTGAATGACACTTTTTCCTTTTTAACGCGTAAGCAGAAATATTGATTGTCATCGTGCGGTTGAACTGCGTGATGCGCATATGTGAAATCTGTGCGAATGTAAACAACCACCTTGCTGCGTTCCTCACACGTTGAAGAAACGAAAGATACATACCCTGATAGTTTAGGAGGTTGTTGCACGTTTGGTTCACATATAACTATTATAGGAAAACAATTCATGAATATATACTGACGGAATGAAGGGATGCAGGATCTCAGGCCTCTAGCGTTCCACTGCATTATCGACGGTTGTCGGACCTCGTTGCGGAAGGAGAAAATTGGTCGAGCCATGGTTGCTACTAGAGACTTGCAAATACTGGACTTAGAGCATCCAGTACTTGTAGTGCACTCTGAGCGAGTGGAGACTTCAGGCTGCTGCACAGCTTTCGCATGGCATCCAGCAGTGTTCGGAACATTCTGATGACTTCTGTGTCCTCCTCAGGCAGCTTGTCGACGGCTAGCTGGAGTGATGTGATTGTCGATGTGCGCTTGGAATTTGCAGGTGGCTGTGATTTCGTCAAAATTACTGCAAGTAATTACTGCATTTACGTCAAAATTACTGCAAGTAACGCATCCTGTGCATTCCTTGACTTTTGTGTCCCTTATCTGTCATCAACCCTTGCTAATTTGGTCAATCATGACCGTAACTTGATTATATGCTACAATCGTGACACTGGCAAATAATTTTTAACAGCTGTTAATGTAGAACTGCGCATATTTTTTAACTTCGCATATCGAGCATGTTAGATGTCACAAAACTCAAACATGTGGGAAGCTGTTGAAGACGAAAACTTTCAGCCGCGATCCTCATGCTGGCATGAAACTGGCTAGCTATAGATTGGGAGGGACGAACGATCAGTTGCGGGCCATTTACTGGCGAAAAAATTATCTTCGCATGTGCGTGCTTCTGTCGATGGCAGCGGCACATAATGCGCGATGAGTTCGGAGCAAGTTCCAGCTTTAGACACGGGGTTCTGAAAGTGAGGTAGTATTTTAAAATAAGTAAGGACAATAATAAGACAATCGCGGATGCTGTTATGTGTATTATGTACGGGATTTACATTAAAAAATTAAATGTATATAGATGCAACAGACACTTGTTTATAATTTCTTTCTTATACACATCCGATAACCTGGGATTCGGTTTATTCAAATATACTTTCCGGAACAGTACAATGTGAATTAACAAGCTTTCGCCGTCCGAAAAGGGCACTCGACACTCTGGCTAGCTGAAAATTCGAAGACCAAATTTGGGCCATCCAGCAGGCCCGGGAAGCGGCGGAAAGGCTAAACCTCACCACGACCACCCGGGTGGCCTAGGCCTGTCCACTAGTCTGCAGGTTCTAAATAAGGTTTTGTCCATTCCATGTTTCCCGTGTGTTTAGATGATTGACGATTTAGAGTACTTGGTATTCTAATATGGGAGAGCATAAAGCCGCCCCGTGGGCCACCCATTTGACGAAGCCACGTCGACAACAATAATGTCTATGAGCCGCGTGGACACAGAGGATTTCAAATAACCACCTGATTAGAAAAAATGTTTAACAATTTCGAGTAATTCGTACTCAACTATGGAAGAGCACTGAGCCGCCCCGTCCCTGCGTAGCTTCCCATGCAGTGCAGTACATAAACTTCGAGTGCCATTGCAACCCATTCACGAAATCAGATCTTTCATGCACCTCTAACATGCAAGCCATCAGGATAGCCCAAGTCTAACATCTAACTTCAGTCATGTCCCATCACAGAATCAAGATCACGGGCGCTCTCTTTGAAGCTTTGGATTGAAAGTTTTCCCTCAAGTAGTTCTTTTTGTGAAAAAATGTAATGCTGCCCTGTTTAACGGTTAATAACGCATATTTAATACATTTCCGGCACGAACGCATCAAGTGCCGGATTCAATTAGTAATCAGGACGTGAAAAGTTATAAAGAGAGAAAGAGGCACAATTTAAGGGCGCGTGTCTCATGCTCACGTCTGTCCGTTCAACCATTTATCCTTCTACGATCTAAGTGTACTACGTGGTAGAAAACACGGACGGGAAAAAGACAAGGACAAGCGCAGTGTCCTTGTCTTTTTCCCGTCCGTGTTTTCTACCGCGTAGATCATGTATCCACTAACTGGCCCAATCGTTCGCTTTGATCAACCATCCTTCTCTCGGTCCTTGCTATGGAACTGCGCTAGGAGGCCGCCAGGGAGCGCCTACCTCCGTGGCGCCAACAGACGCCAGTCGTATTGAACTATGCAGCACTCGCGCCTTGCCAGCGAGGCTAGTGTGTACTAGAGCGAGGCGTCGCTGTGCCCAGCGTGTCCAACTATGCGAGAAAGGAGACGCGTGCATCTCGCTGCACTCCGACTGGCCCCATCTCGATGGCCACAGGCCTTCGCCGAACACAATTAAGAATTTATAAGGTGTCTTTCAAACTTGTAAAATTTTCCCACGGTCAGCGTTAGGGATTTACTACGGCAATTCGTCTTTCTGTAGAAGCTCGGCTCAATTACTGGTAAGTGTATGTGACGCTATGATGAATGGGAGACGTGGCCTGGCTCATACCCCATGTTTATTCCATTCTGACTTCTTCCTCCTCTGCCTCTACTACTAACACAGGGATTCAATGCTTTCTTTGTTTTGAGCGAGAAATCTTGAGTATGTCGTTGGTTTGGTTGACACGTTTGTAAACGGCTTTCCATAAACCACGTGTGTTCTTCCGAAGATGATTACATTCGTCGTCGTCCTTGTTCGTATAGCCATTGGAATCTCTGTTGTTCTTGGACTTCCTGGCATTGATGATGTAGCTGCGAAAAGACCTGAGGTGGCAGCCCTTTTTCACCATGACACTGACTTTCTGGGCAATTGAATGTGGTGTCAAGTGGGCAGGTAGTAGTCTCTAGGCTGTTGTGCTGCATTTCGGGTAATGAAGGTAATGCTTCAGAGTTGATAGATACATCATCAGGGGCTTCTTCTTCGCTGTTCGCTGCGAGTGGTTCTTGCGCCTGAATCTGGATGGTAGGTTCAGGGCTTGGCTGAGTATTCTCCGAGCTCCGCAGCTCTATCCCTACCATTGTGAGCGTGCTAGATGTGAGGTGAGCGTTGTGAGCGACGAAAGAGCCAAGTGACGGAAAACCAGGAGGTAGCCCAATTGTGCTAGATGGAAAATAAGCTGATCCAATGTGTGGAGACTGATTTTCACTTTTTGAGTCGTCATGGCGTTTTTCGGCATTTTCCTCATGTGTCAGCTGGTCTACTATGAACAAGGCGTCCTTATGACACGAATAGTGACCGTTAGGAGCCTTTGAAGAGCTGCGTCGTAGAAAACCAGGTGGTGGACCATGTATGCGAGACGAAGCATGAAAGGCATCAGTAGGGTGAGCGACGTCTCGTGTCGTATGTTGAAGCGATGACTTCGGAAATGCTGACTTTCGCGCAGAAGGATGCGCGCTTGACGGTTAGGTTTTTCCTAATATACGCATGGCTTTCAGTAAGCATGTGCCACTTCGTCTTGAAGCACTTGCGATTCGCGCTAGACTTTCGAATGCTTGAGGACTGCTTAGGAAATTGACGATAGTGTGCAGTTGTCTCTAGATGGTTGGCAATGAGTAAGTCTTGGTCATAGTTATTAAAACGGGTAATCATCTCCCCTCTGATTTTTTGCCATGACTCGTCGTTCTCGAATATGTGAATTAGGTAAAATTTTAATGCCTAACCGGTGACGTAGTCGCTGAAGTTCGTAACCATCTCCCGTTCCGACTAAGATGCAGCGGTAGCGTGGAGTTCGAACAGGTTGAACCAGTCCTTTACGGGTCCGTCGTCTGCTGATCCGGTGTACTTGGGGATGTCGAGGTCAGCCGATGGTTCTGTCATGGTGCTGGTCGTTGTCCTCCTAGGCGATGATTCTGTAGTCAATGTACGGTCAGGGCGTCTTCTTGGGAACTGCGTCGATGATGAGTGACTGATGAAGGGGCAGGCAGGTCTCCATCCTGTCGACTCGTGTGACGCTATGATGAATGGGAGACGTGGCCTGGCTCATACCCCATGTTTATGATGATGATGATGATGATGAATCCACAGACATGGCTCGTACCCACTCAGGGGGATTGGCCAAGAATCGATGATTTAATTAGGTAAGTTTTTTTTAATATCGAAACCACCCACCAGAAAAAAAGTATGAAAAAAAAATAAAGAAACCCTAGTCAGAATGAATGGAGTGCAATAGTTGCTTGTCACTCGTGCAGATAAGACAACTATTCATTACCTTGAATAAGAATCAGGATAGTTAAACAATGCTCTTGTGTTCGTTGGAATTATTATTATTTTTTTGCATAATTAATAGTCACGCAATTGAAAGCTTAATTCTTTTACTTTCAATCAGGTACTTGCAAACTGCGTAGAAAACGTTCTCGTGGCTGAAGCCCAGATCGTAAGCACCGAAGGAAAGTATGTTTTCTGTAGATAAGTTCAACCGCATGCTAGCGAATGGGAGGGCTAAGAATGTTTTTCTAAGCAATTTGTATCGGCGACATGATAAAAAATAGTGCTCTATTGTTTCCAATTCTGAACAAAAGTTGCATAGTGGTGATATCGCCAGACCAGCCCCTATGTGAATAGAAATTTAACGGGGGGACACTACATCGAAATCTGGTTATTATGGTTTCCAACTGTTTTGTAGGACACCAATGACTTTTCCATGGAAATCTTAAGTGAGTAAATTCTGGTGTTGACAATATTGCTTCCATAGCGTCTGCACTGAGCGCAAGCTTTCTGTATCTTGTCGCCGTTATAGTGGCCACTTCGGGAAGGACTGATAGTACTGGCCCTTCCAATGCTGCTCGTGCTAGAGAGTCGGCGATTTCATTTACTTCTAAGCCGCAATGACCGGGTACCCATACTAATTTCAGTAGCTGCAGCTGAGGAGGAACTAGCATAAGGAGCGTCTTTAAGGCCATCGATTTTGTTGACGCCGTAATCGACGTACATACTGACAGGGAATCCGTTATTATGATCGCATTAGCGGCATTCAAAGGTAGCTTTCGCAGCGCTAGAACTATTGCCAACAGCTCAGCTTCAAAAACTGGGGTGAAATCCGGTAATCTTAATGAAAAATACCAGTCAAGCGAATGTGAGTATATACCTGCACCTGTCTTTTCATCCAATACTGAAGCATCTGTGGCTATAATGTTATTCGTTTCCGCGTGTGCAAGATAATCCTGCAGTCGGCTATTTAATACCCTATAGGATTGTAATTTGGGCTTAGAGGGAAAAATGTCATCGAATTCAATCTTAATTTGATTTGTATCCTGCGCAGCAATCACATCTCGAATTTTTACATTTAACCTATCTATTTAACCTATCTATTTAACCCATGTTTATTCCATTCTGACTTCTTCCTCCTCTGCCTCTACTACTAACTCCTAACCATCGCTACCTTCTTACGGTACATGTATACACTTCTCTGACAGTCATGGTCGCGAAAATGTGGTCCAGTAAAGCATCAGGATGCCTTCCCCAACCGGGCAAACCAAGGCAAGTGATGCAAGGCCTGCGCTTACCTAACGTTCCTTCTTTCTTTCTTCTTTCTTTCCTTCTTTCTTTCCTGCTTGCTTGTTTCGTCCTACCTTTCTCTTCTTGTTCCATTCTTTCTTTCCTTCTTTCTTCTCGTCATGCCTTATTTCTTTCGTTTTCTTTTTTTTCATTTCCTCCTTCATTCTTTACTTCGTTCTTTTCTTCTTTCTCCTCTTCTTTCTCCTCTTCTTTCTTTTTTCTCTTGTTCCTTTCTTTTCTTCCTTCTTTCTGTGCTCTTTTCTTTTCCTATTTTCTCCTTTATTTTCTTTCTTTCTTCTCGCCATTCATTATTTCGTTCTTTTTTTTCACTTTTTTTCACTTCTTCCTTTGGTCTTTGCTATTTTCCCTTCTTTTTTTTTCTTCCTTTCTTTTCCTGTTTGTTTCTTCTACCCGCCATGGTGGTCTAGTGGCTAAGGTGCTCGACTACTGACCCGCACGTCGCGGGATCCAATCCCTGCCGCAGCGGCTGCATTTTCGGTGGAAGCGAAGATTGTGGTGGCTAGTGTGCTTAGGTCTAGGTGCATGTTAAAAAATCTTAAGTGGTAAAAATTTCTGAAGTCCTCAACTAAGGCGTCTCATAATCATATCGTGGTTTTGGGACGTTAAACCCCAAATATAATTATATTTCTTTCTTTCTTCTTCTACGGCTCTATTTCCTGACCCACTCTGCTCTCTTCTTGTCTCTTAAGGTTACACCTATCATTTTCTTTTCCATCACTCGCTGTGTCATCCTCAATTTAAACTGAACCCTCTTTGCAAGCCTCCAGGTTTCTGCTCTGTAGGTAAGTACCGGCAAGATGCAGCTGTTATATATCTTCCTGTTAAGGGTTAGTGGACGACTACCGTAGATTATTTGAGCATGCTTGCCGAATGTGATCCACCCAGTCCTTATTCTTCCGGTTATTTCACTCTCATGGTTCAGCTCCACGGTTACTACCCGTCATAAGTAGACATATTCCTTTACAACCTCCAGCGTCTCTCCCCCTATCGCAATGTGCTGTTTTCTGCCGAGACTGCTGCGCATTACTTCAGTTGTGTGCATATCAATTTTCAGACATACTTTTCTGCTTACGGTGTTTAGTTCAGTAATCATAAGCTGTAATTAGTCCCCTGAGTTACTCATCAAGGCAATGTCACCAGTGAATCGCAGGTTACTGAAATACTCTCAATTAACTCTTATTTCTAGATCCTCCCAATCAAGAGTTCTGAAAATCTCCTGTAAACACGCGGTGAATATGGAGAGATCGTGTCTCCCTGCTTTACACTCTTATTTATTGGAATTCCATCACTTTATTTATGGCAAACAATGGTGGCTGTGGGGAAGGAGGAAGAAACGTTATTCAGGGGAATAAAAAGAAGGTAAATGCAGGCAGTTGTGGTCGGGCCCTTCGTTTAGGGCTTTTATAACACGAGAGGCTCGCTGGGCCTGGTCAAGCAAAGCTATTTGGCTTTGCTTGGCATCGTCCGCAAGTTTCCCATTGCCTGTGCAGCATATGCGGATGGTTTGTGACATGTGGACTGCCTATCTGTGTGGGCCTTTTGGTGCACTCCAATGTTATGCGGCTGAGTGTCGGTGTGTCTGAACACCATAGGCATGTTTCTATAAATTGGGTGGGATATAGTCTACTTAAGTGGTACGAATTCGAAAAGCTATTGGTTTGTATGCGTCTCCATTTCCTGCTTTGTTGGCTATCGAAGTCTATGCGGAAACCCATACTCTCTTTGTTGCTCCCTTTGTTGGAGAAGGCTGCCACGTGGGCTCCAAAGCTGTTCAACATCTGAATTGGCCGTCACTCGGTTGTTGAAGCCTCGAGCTATTCGGTCGGCCATGACGTTCCCCGCCAGACTTTCGTGAGCAGGACACCATATAATGTGATTATCTTCTGTTATAGGCTTATTCAAAATGTGGCCGTGGATTTATTGTAACTTTCTTTTAGTATGCTTATGCAGGATTCATGGATGTCCCGATTCCGTAGTGCCTGCATCACTGCTGATGTTTCGACTGAGTCAAACGTTTTATCGTAATCTGTGGAATATATGTGTATATGTGTGTGGAATATATGTGTATGTGTATTCCGCGCATTTCTCAATTACTTGGATGACAGTGTGAATTATGATGTACTGTGGAGTAGCCTGCAGGAAATCTTGCTTGGTCTTTTGGTTGATTGAACTCTATTGTTTCTGAAATATATCATTCCTTATGTGAACTATAGGCGTTTTCCCGCAGGTAACGTTTTGTCCGCCAATACACACTATTTATTCCCGCTCCCATAGCAAGTGTACTGCTTTCCAATTGTTTTTTTTTCATCGTTAGTTTTTCTGTTTCGGCATGGGAGGGCGTGTTCCGTAAGATGCTGAAGCACGTTCCGAAAGACCAATTAAAGTTAATCAATCTATCCATCCACCCATCTATTGTTGGTGGTACTCATTCGTATATTTCAGTTAAAAAGAAAACGAAAGCACTTGTGAACACGGACAACAGGAAGATACATGGGCAGAGGCTGTTCTGGTAATTGAATTTTATTCAAAATCCGCCCTGCATATATACATCACTTCACACCCGCGTAAAATCTTCAACGCTATTACGAAGAAGACCTTTTTTTTTCCTGCTCACACAACCGACAGTGTGCTGGCACATTTCGCCCCTTCGTGGACTATGGTCCTTGCTTCCATGATATCTCGAGTACACTTACGTGTGTTCGCTTACCTTTATCGTTATCTGTGTGCCTTCCTGTATAGTCCGTGTGAACAAACACTACCTTTTTCAGGGTGCATTTGATGATTAATGATTTATCTGTGGGTTTTAACGTCCCAAAACCACCATATGATTATGAGAGACACCGTAGTGGAGAGCTCCGGAAATTGCAACCACCTGGGGTTCTTTAATATGCACCCAAATCTGAGCACACAGGCCTACAACATTTCCGCCTCCATAGGAAATGCAGCCGCTGCAGCCGAGATTCGATCCCGCGACCTGCGGGTCAGCAGCCGAGTGCCTTAGCCACTAGACCACCGTGGCGGGGCAGGGTGCATTTCCAACTTGTCAAAAAAATAAAGTCAGAGCTTTGTCGCAAAGACGAAGCAATGAATGCGATAGCAACAAATTCGAAGCTCACGCGCAGAATGGCAAGTAGATCAAAACGTTCCCTGTGTTTTTCACGCACAAATAACGCACGAAACGTACTCACAGGTAGAGACGAACGCGAATAAGCATCTCAGTTGTTAATTCGCTGTGTCTGAAAAGCGTGCTCTTTTCGCACACAGAGACTGTGCAACGATTGCAGTGGCTTTTGTGCACCCGGTAACTACAACACAATCGTTCCGTTGAAACCCAAAGGCTAGCCAATACGTACAGTTCTCCCCACATCAAGATAAGGGCGCACTATCGAACGTACGCCTTAATTATCTACGCGGGGAAAAGTACGCGTTGGAGATGAGCGTGATGACGCGCGCTGAAAACACGATTGCCCCCCCCCCCCCGAGATTCCTGGCACCGGCGGTAAGTGGTTGATATAAATAGTTTGGCCTTTGAACGTTGAAGGCGGTGCTCCTTCATGGCTCAGTGGCTAACGTCTATGCAGTCACGTCTCAGGAGTCCCAAGTCCGATGCCGCGCGCCGGAGTCTTCTTCCAGATTTTTTTTCTGATTCGCGTTTTAGTATATATAGATACGTATTCATATACGGTGAGTGACGCCAACGCCGGCGGCAAAATTCACCAGAGTGCGTCCATATAAATGATATCGCAATAAAAATAGAACGCTCCCATTCAGATGACTTATAAGGCCCCTCACCACACCGCGTTCAAAAACAAGGCACTGGTTTCCTCGTCGCCTTCGCTACCCTTTCTACGAGTGATATCTCCTCCTCGTGACTATTTTCTAAAAGGCACGCGTACGACGTCAGCAATAGAGGGATGCTAAACAGCAAAGCGCCTTTTCGCGTATTAGTAGAGTACTATTTAACGATCCCGAAAACAACCTTCTTAACGTGACAGGACTCTTAGTAAGCGAGTAAACGCGCGAAAAGAAACTGCGAGGGGAAACGCCACCTTGATATTCTCGCACCAAACCCTGTGATGTCACCAATTTTTGAACGCGTCTACTGGGTCCTGCGTAACTTATATTCAATAAAATTGAAGTACACTGCAATCTGTGGGTGCCATAGACTTAGCATAACAATACTAAAAAAATTCTATCGAGCCAATGCCGCATGAATACGAGAAATACACTGTGGAATTTCTTACGTCATGCGTGGAGATTAGGGCACGAAATTTAAAAAATGACACTTCAACCTCAATTTTCTACGCTAATAATGAACTTATGACAGTGAAACGTATAACATTACGCCTCTCGCAGTGCTGTTTATCAATCTAAGACGACTCACTGTTCCTGTTTAGTATCGCTACAAGCGTTGAGCCTATTGAGATTTCACTATCGCCTATTTCACACTGTTATGTCCGATCGCGCAGCCTGAAACACGCAAAATTGAATCAGTTGGTATTCAAGGGAACACGGGTGGTTGCACCGCAAAGTAGTGCAGGAGAACAACTCACATCTCATATTTCGCGTATATGGACTCATCGAGAGCATACAAACATCACGGCAAACTAATGCGCTCGTTTTACGAGGCTGGTGAGCAGCCCTTTAAGGAAAGCATGTGCGCGTTGCTTACCCCCGTATTCAGAAAAAGAGGGATTCCCAAAAGCGCGATATGATTATGAGTGACACCATAGTTGAGGATTCCGGGAATTTCTACCAACTTATGCGTTTTAACGAGCCCTGACGTCGCACAGTACGCAGGCCTATAGCATTTTGTCTCCATTGAAAGCGACAGCCATGACCTGCATTAAGCCCACGTCAGCAACCAAGCACTTTGATCGCTACACCATCGCGGCGGACTGCATACGTGGGACTCTTCGTGTGAACACGCATTCGTCATTGGACCAAGTCACAGCATGCATATAACGGCAATGCCAGTGGTCCATCGGGGACTGATGGGCTACACATAAGATTCCAAAATATAACTAAAACCACACTAGAGAAAAAGGTAGTTCTTTGTAGATCGAATAATTTTAATAAAAGCAACAGTTTATATTCACTTATTGTGGCTGAAATACGTCACTGCTTCACGCAATTATTTTTATCTGATTTTTTAGAGATATGAACTCCCAACGCAGGTATCCAACCTATATTAGAAAACACACCTGGCAGCGGTGGCCTGTGTTGTCACACAGCACGGATCTTGCCGGGGCGGTGAACACCATTAGTGTGATTTGACGTCGTTTGTTTGGCCATATCTTTCAGCTCGCGTGGTACGACTTGTTCTGCCTCGCGGAGTACTGACATGAAGTCCCGGGCGTGTCGCTTGTCCTGAGGAGTGAAGAATGTGAACGCCACGGCGTCGCCGTTGGAAGGCGAGGCATGTTCCAGGCGCCTCTTGTAAACTTTCGTGGACCTTGGGTAGTCGTAGTTGACCAAGTAGCGTACGTTACCGGCCCCATCAAGTTTTCGCGCGCACATGTCGGTAGACACGAGAATGGAAGCCCCTTCGTCCCGGAAGGCTGAGAGGGCCCAGTCCAATGCGTCGTCCCTCTTGTTTCCGTGGACGCCGATGACGCACCACTCTCGAAGCGTCAAGAAGGTCACGACGTCATCAACCGTCTGTTTCGTCTCGACGAAAACGATGACCTTTTGACGACCCTCGCTGAGGATGTCTTCGAGAAGAGTGACGAGTTGATCAATTTTCTCTGTCTCGTCGCAAACAATGGCGATGTGCTCGAACTTCCCGACAGAAGGCACCTCCTTCACTCCGAAGCTGACCTGTACGTAGTCTTCTAGCAGGTCCTCGCATAGCGGATGCACGTCTTGTGTTCGTGAACTGAGCCATATCTGCGTCTGACGGTCGGGACGGAGCCACTGTTCGATGGTCAGAACGTGATCTTCGAGTCCCGTTACCATCATACGGTCGACTCCGTCGAACACCACGTACGTGCAGCGGTGGAGGTTTAGTCTGCCTTCTTTCAGGAACGTTAGCAAACGACCGACAGTGGCGATGCATATCGAGGGAAGTTTCTCGAGCTCCTCGAGCTGTGGCTGTTTGGGTTCACCGTTGGCAAGACACACGACTCCAACCTTCGTGCGCTCATCGATTTCGCAGGCTAGCTTATGAACTTCACGGGTCATCTCACGGTTTGCAACGAGAATGAGTGCGACGGGTCCGTCCCCGTACTTCAATGGAGGCTGCCTGAAGACGTGTATGATGGCAGGGACAAGGTAGGCGACAGCCTTGGCTTCCGTACCAGCTTGAACTTCTGCCAGAAGATCCCTGCCATAGAATGCTATAGGCCAGCACTGAGCCTGAATGCTCGTGATGGGACAGTTCTTTGTTTCTAACCATTCTCGTAAGCATTCCGGTAGGCTCGCCTCTTCGAGGCTTAGCATCGGTTTCGGCACGTCTCGCCCGCTAACTACAATCTCGTTTTCGAGTCGATACGCGTTCACTTCTACGTCAGACCGCTGCGCTGTTGTAACCTGCTCCTTGTAAACGCTCCTTTCAACCGGCGGTATAGCTATGCGGTGCCACCTCGGAGGAATTCCGCTTGCCTGGCTCTTGGGAACGCGTATGGTGCTCTTTCTTTTCTTGTGCATTTCGGAGGCCGTGCGCGAGCTGTCCCCGAGTGCTTGACGGTAAGCAACGGCTACCTTCTGCTGAGGCTGGTTAGGACCTTGAAGGTTTAAGAATGGCTGATTCAAGGGAGGCGCGGGAGGTGCCATGAGTACGTCTACCATGATGTCCATCACAGCTTCCACAGCATTCAGTGCATCCATCTTGGCGGCTTCAGCTTCTTTCGCTTGACCTTTGTCGAAGGCTGCCCTTCCCACGTCCCAGATGGCTGGTGGCCTGGTTGGATCCTTATGGTCTGGCTTCAACCCACTACGGTGCACTTGAGTGTGGAGGCTGAAGGAGAAAAAGAAATCTAAAAAAATTGTAAGCCCACCCGACCAGAGATTTTTTTCTTGCAGGTTTGAACCCATTCTACAGAAGAGGCCCCGTTAGCGAGAAAATGAAAAAATGGTTACAATAACGCAGAACATCTTAGAGTTTTTATTTGTTTTTCCCACTTCATAGAGTAGACTCGGCGTTGCTGATAGGCAAGAAATTAATTAAGCTCTTTACTCTATCAACACTTAAAAAGTATAGCTGAAAAAAAGAAGAACGTCGAACAGCAAAAGGGATGTACACAAAAAGCCTTTCTTCTGCTTTCTTTTTTGCGCTATCCTTTTTTACAGTTCATAGAGGGCCAACTGGCCCAACAGCCTGTTTTGCTAAAGTTCTGAATTTGTTTAGGAAACAATGAAGTAAGGATGCATAAAGAAGTTTTGGCCAAATATCAAAATATATAAGAACATTCCTGCAAAGAAGTACTACTCGAGTGGTAGCTTAAAAAACTCCCGCAAATAATGATTGAGCGAGGAGCCTCCAAACGGTATAATATTGATTACTGAAACGTTAAATTGACATTTCTTGAATTGAACATTCCAGTATATTTTAATGCAAGCCGTTATACGAAAAAAATACGCAGGTCGTTTTTGACTGTTGCACTGTTAAATAACTAATAATGGTATGCACTAGGCTTGCCTAGGCTTCATTGCAGTGTTCCCAACTGTAGGGTAATCACCCTACTTGTAGGGTGATTTCGCAATTTTTGGGGAAGCGTAGGGGAATTTCCAGTCGTCGCTCGTCGTCAATCAGCGAAAGCAGTAGACGACCGACGTGACATCTCCAGGGTAACGTTCGGAAAAAGATTCGAAAACATGTTTCAATAAAATCAAACCTGCTTCAATTCACATCTCACCGGTATAGGAAAGACACGTAAAATAATACGCCGCGCACCCTTACGCTATACAATTGTTATATTTTCATCTTCTCCGTCATTTCGCATTGATTTGTTGCGTCGAGGGTTTTTAAGTTTTGGGACGGGAGTCAGCTCCAGCTTTAAGGAGAAAGCTTGACAGCCCCGACCAAACCCGAAAAGTTGCACTCGTCATCAACACGAGGAGTGCCAAAAAAATGATTTATCACCTCGTGACTTCGTGGTGACGACCGAGAACGCCAGAATGTATATCGTCGTCGTGCCGCTATCGTGAAGCCATCGTAACATCACATGACGTGCAGTCAAATGATGACGTCATCACCTGACGTTGTTAATTGGTCATAGATGGTCCGATCCCAGAGGCGCGTGAGGTGCATAGCACTTGCAGTGCCTCTCATCTCAGAGGCCGTGCAAAACGAGGTTGGGTGCCGAAAAACTTTCGCCTTGGAGTTTTTTTTGTGACATATGGTATTTTGTGTCTTTAAGGCATATGATTGATTGATATGTGGGCTTTAACGTCCCAAAACCACCATATGATTATGAGAGACGCCGTAGTGGAGGGCTCCGAAAATTTAGACCACCTGGGGTTCTTTAACGTGCACCCAAATCTGAGCACACGGGCCTACAACATTTCCGCCTCCGTCGGAAATGCAGCTGCCACAGCCGGGATTCGAGCCGGATTCAGCAGCCGAGTACTTTAGCCACTAGACTTGTCTTTAGGGCATAATGTTTTGCGCGTGTACGTATATTAAATGTGCCATGGAGTTATATTCAGCGAATGCATTAGGAACCATGCATTTTTTTTGTTAGAGAGAAGAGCACAATACTTCTAACATTGTGGAGTGGAAGAAGGAGGTTAAATGTGTCCCCTTGATGACGACGCGGGGACTCCTGCCCTCGGCTATGGTAGATATTATAGTATTATTATTACATTTGAGCCTAATGCTCAGTAGCTGAGTGACTATTCTCTTCGTATATACGAAACCTTGTAAATTCGGAGCCCAACTTTTAACGCCTTGGCACAGATCAACCTTAGGTGTCCTGCTTATTTTTTTCGTTCTGCCTACTATAAACCACCACCCATCCTGCGGTCGCCTTTTACTGATATCCATTGCCGATCAGTTTATCTTTGCGGTGTTTGTGACTCGCTGACAGTCCGGTAACGAAAACTGTTTATTCAGTGAAGCAAGCGATATAAATACATTAGGCAGTTAGTGACGTTAGTGTCACGTGTTAATGGTTGGGGGCTATCAGGATGATAGCATAATCAGGCTACAGTGATGTCTCTGAATCAAAAGGCTTCCTTTGCAGTAGAACATGCCTTCCTTAAGGTTCTCCATGACATGCAAACTTCTTCTTGTTCTTTAATGGACCTATGGACCTCACTTTGAATCCCAGTAGTGGTAACCGCATTTTCGTAGTAAATGACAATGCCTGAGGCTCGTGTACGTAGATTTAGGGAAACCTAGAGAACCCCAGGTGGTCGAAAATTCCGGAGCCCTCTCGTACGGGGTCCCTCATAATCACAGCATGGGTTTGGAATGTTAAAGCTCATCCACTATTGTTATTACTGGGGCACCGAAACACGCTCTCTTCCCATGAGCTGTATATAAAGTCCCTTGGTTTCTCTTCAAAACTACTTTTTCAAACCGCTGAAATCATTACCAACTTCAGCATCGCCACAAGTCTACATGTCACGCAGAGATCTATATTATGTTCTTTTTAGTGCACGTTATAATGTACCTTAAACTCGCTTTAAAAAGCAAAGCGCTTCCCCTTGACTTATCATAAGATGTATCCTTGCTTATTTCATTTTCACCCTTTGTGTTCCTTCTTATAGTCACCTTTTATTTTCATCACTACTCTCTAATAAATCCTTTTCACTCCTCACACTTCTTCACTTTCGTTTTTACCATACAGGCGGAAATGTTGTAGGCCCGTGTGCTCAGATTTGGGCGCACGTTAAAGAACCCCAGGTGGTCTAAATTTCCGGAGCCCTCCACTACGGCGTCTCTCATAATCATATAGTGGTTTTGGGACGTTAAACCCCACATATCAATCAATCGTTTTTACCATATCGTGCACACGGTCAATATAGTATACTTACTGATGAGTTTCTTACATATTTTTCTCAACTGTGTGTCAACGTTTACCTCATATGCAAACACCGGAACACGCTGTCTTCCCATTTGCTGTATTTCATGTCCCTTCGTTCCTCTTCGAAACTAATTTTGAAGCCGCTGAAATCATTACCGACTTCAGCACCACCACATGTACGCATGTAACGCAGGGACGTATCTGTTCTTTAGCTCTTCATTATAAGAATACGCTATTTTACGCGCAGGGTAAAATGTACGTTAACAAAACAAATGTTTAGGGTAAAGTACGGTGATTTTGATTGCTTCGTCGGGTAATTTTCATAAATTTGGTTGGCAGCACTCTTTCATTGTCTCTAGCTTTTTATCAAGGTTGTGTGTATTAAAAAAGCGACCCACATTTCCACATGGTGGGAACTCGAGTAAATGCGTCGCAGAGTGGTGGAGGTGTCGCGTGAATGTTGCGCAATCGCGTATGGTTTGGGAATGCTAAATTGTTATTTTGACTTTATTATTCTTATTCATTGAATGAAGAAGAAGCGTTGCCTTCAACGAGTGGTGGGCTGATGTTGCGTTTTGTCCCACTACTGGTTGACGGTACTGTTGCTTCCATCTCAACTCCCCGGGTGAAGCAAATCTTCAAGTAAAGCGTAAGCCAAGTAATGACGCCGTAGACTGAATTCCGAACGCGCGCTCCGCCGCTTATATACACACCACCCGCGTTCGAGGGAGAGGACGACGGGGGAGAGGTCCGCACTCCCACTGCGCATGCTAGGCTTGCTGAACGCCCGGTAGCGTTTCATTCTTTAAAGGTGCCTTGAAAAACTTTTTTTTTATCAGTAAACATGGAAATAGTTTACAGGAAGAGCTTATTGCTTCACAAATTCAACGCCGCAAAAATTTTAAGAATCTGTCCAGTACGAGCAGAGTTAGAAATATTCGTCTCATGCTGCAATCCCTTTCTCTTTTCTCTCGACCCTGCGAAAGCACTGGAAGCTAAGCAGGGAGGGATGGCAGGGGCAAACGAAAAACGTCACGTGCGCCTCGTGACCTTGGGCACTTTCAGGGGCGAAGCTTCTTAAAGTGGCACCCGTTCGTCCCTCGTCGTAGTACGTAACATGTCTTACGCTTTGATCTGCAAGGTCGTGCCGATGGGAGATTTCTCCTGTGCGTTGTTGTAAAATGAAAAAATTCGCCGCGCGCGCGTTAACTAACAGCCGAAATCTCCTGTCTCTCATTCCCCATTAGCAGCCATTGGTAAGTACATTGAGCGCTATCTGACAAGAAAAGGTTGCTACGTTATACTCGCAGTGCGTAACCTTCTTGATTTTGAAAGGTTTAGCGAGCGTTGGGCCACAGTGCCATGAGTACAGTGAATTAGTATATACCATGAACTCGAGGTGGTTAAAGATGGGAAGTAGACACGAAGCGCAAGCCGTAAGAAAGCGTGCGTGTGGCACCTCTCCTGTAGTCCTTGGAATGCCCGCTGGATGGTGGTGCTTTTATATGCGGAATATATGATGAAAAGATGCGAGATGGTAGTACTTGGAGTGTTGACTAGATGGACGAACGGACACACAGACAGATGCATGGACGGACGCACGGAAGGCCGCATGGACGAATGAACGCATGGACGGACGCAGGGACGGACGCACGGATGGATGTGTGGACGCATGAACAGACGCACGTGCGGACGGGCGGATGAACGCACGGACGGTCACACAGAAGGACGCATGGATGGACGGAAGCAAGAACGAATGGACGGACAGATGCTTCGCCCCACTCTCCATCATTCACCCCGTGGATATGCTGCCATTTTTTTCTTTTTTTTTTCTTCGAATAAGCAGCTTTTTCAGTGCGATCGCGTGCGCACGCGTGGACAAGCGACGGCCTCCCGCGGCGATCTCTGTAACGACTGAGCGTGCCATGTTCAAATCAACCAATGGCTGATAGGCGATCTACGTGTGATTTTTGAGCGTCTCTCAGCCTTTGTCGAGGGAAAAGAAAGCAAGTTTCAGCTGACTTCGATAACTTATTGTGATATCCAGGCCGCGTGCTGTGCTTTAACATTTGGCTGGCGTGTTCTCGGGAGCCTCTACTATCAATAGGCAGCGTTTTCTGACCATACTCACAAAGTGTTGTAGAGCCCCTTTAATGACTCCTTGTGCGACAGTTTTGGGGGTGTCTTCCTGGGCCGGCACGAGACGCTGGGATGCGGCACAAGACGCGAGACGCGAGCATGCGCAGTGGGAGCGCAGACGGTGCCGTCGACACCAAAGCACGGGAGCGCTCGATGGTGACGGACGCACTCCACATCGCCTCCGTAGATTTCCTGCTATTTCTGCGGACATCCACCTTGGTACCCCTCAAACTTGAATTTATTGTCACCGCCAAGTTCTCCGCTTCGCCTAGACAACACCTTCGTCCAGGTGGGTCCAGTTTTGACAACTTGAGGGACGTCCTTCACTCCCGGCTACAACGCCGCCTCGCTAAGGGCTCTCAGCCCGGCGATGGCGGCCGCTAACGTGGTTACGGTCTATGATCCTACCTCAAGCCAAATGCTGTCCATGGAGATTTCATCCTCCGTAGACACTATGCCATCATAAGATGAATACCTCGACGACATGGTGAGACTGTGGCAACGCAAGCAAGCGAAATCGAAGCCTGCGTCTCAACAACAACGAGACGACACAGCGGGCCACCATTTCCCAGCCTTGCAAGGAACGCCGGTGCGCCATCCCTCCGGTGGTGTGCCTACCTCTGCTCCGTCCTCGCAGCCAGCGAAGCAACGCAAGTGGCGTCCGCGTCAAACTCCACGCCTCTCTCGCGACGACTACATCGTGGTAGTGAAACCTCGCGTTCCCTGCGAGTTACGCACATTTGTCCCGGCCGATCACGCGGGCGACGCCATCCGCAGCTACCTCGGCGACCGGACTACCACGCAAATTCAAGTGTGGCCAATCTGGGAACAGAACATCTTAGTCTGTAGCACCACCATTTTGCCTATGGCACAGCGACTCCTCGGGGACTTCCAGCTGCAAGTGGGGGATCAGCAGCTGCCCGTTCGAGGCCACGCCAAGGCACCAGGGGATACATGCAGGGGCGTCATCAACGTAAACCCTGCTGAAAGCCCGGAAAAGATAAAGTCTGAACTGTATTGGCCTCGGGGTACTATCCTTGCGGTCCGCAAACTCGGAGATTCCGCGGCGGCGGTGGTGACTTTCGAGGGCACGAAGTTACCCCGCTTCCTGTTCTACCACTGCGTGGCGACGTACATCCGCGCCTACAAGAAAACGGTCCCGGTTTGCACCAAGTGTAGTACCATCGGCCATCGACCACCTCAGTGTCCTCCCCCCGCTCCAAAGCAGTGTGCCAAATCTGGAACCCCCGCACCTGCAGGTCTCAATGCCCACGACTGCCACCCCAAGTGCCTCCTCTGCCACGGCGCCCATGAGACTGGGACCAGTGGCTGCACGGCAAAATATCGAAAATATCGGAAACGCAAGCAGCCCTCAACATCTCCTCGAGGGACCACCTCATGTTCGTCACAGCCAGACAGCGGCACCAACCTGCATCAGTCGGCTCCACCACTCCACGCCGACACTCAGGCATTCCCACCGCTCGAAGCACCAGCGGCGGTACCTCAGGTGAGCAGTTGGGCAGAAAAAGCTGCTTCTAAGCCTCTCTCACCCCCTTCTGTCGATCCTCCTTCTCCCGAACTTGCGGCCCTTCGCCAGCAAGTTGCGGCACTTCAAAAGCAAAATTCTCTTTTGACTAAACAACTCGAACTCTTAAATAAGCGACTTCAACCCCAACAACAGTGTACTGCAAGGCCATCCGGTATTGCCTACTCTGTCCAGGCGGCTACGCCAGCTACGTCCAAGCTTAGTCCTCGCGCTAAGTCCACTCCCATTAAACCGCCGGTTCAAGCAACCATTTGTACTCCAGCACTCGGAACCGGTGCCACATCTACTCCAGAAGCTCTTGAGGCTCCTGGGGCACCTCAGGTTATCTTGCCCGCTAACCAAACTCTCCCTAGCGAAGAGAGCACCCCGCGCGTAGAGGAACGCCTCACGCGCGTCGAAGCTTCGATTAATCACCTCCTCACCAGCTTCTCTGTCCAACGCGTAGTAGTAGAGGTTACCCAGGCTATTCAAGCCTGGGCAATCACCCAGTTTCAACCCAAGGCATCGCGTTCTCGCTCCTGCTCGGTGAGCAGTGAGGGTACAGCTCCACGGCGTCGTCGTAAGGTGGCTACCACCACTCCGCCGTCGGACAATCCGGCCGCCGTGCCCCTCCCTGCCTCTGAGGAATCCGAGTGGGACATGGAGGGCCAAATATAAAACCTAAGACAGTCACGATGGCTACCAATCGTACGTCCCGTTCAAACATTGCGTCTAAATTCGAGATCATACAGTGGAACCCTGGAGGCTTCGGGAACAGCCGAAAGTGTTCACATCTTTCCCTTTTCCTCAGCTCACTTGGCTCTCAGCCGGCCGTCTTGGCGCTCCAAGAATCTGGCCCTGCTCCATCCCTTTCTGGATACTGCTCCTATGTAGGCGGCACCACCACATGCCTCCTCGTGCATAAAGCTTACACGGCGGTACAGATTGACCTCAATTTGGATCTTCCTTACAACTACTGCATGATATCAGTGCTGTCTCAGCGGAGGGGCCAACCATCAATACATATCTTAAACGTGTACTGTCCCCCTCGCCTTGCAAGGGCTTCGTTTGCGCATCTCTTCCATCGGGCGCTGCGTATAGCGGCCCGACAACCACTGGTGATTGTCGGGGACTTTAATGCCCCCAGCCCTCACTGGGGTTACCACTACGAGAAGGCCCGGGGCAGAGAGCTCAAGGAGCTCATTTCCTCGCTGAGCCTGACGCTTCTTACCGATCCGGCACAACCCACACGTTCCGGCAACTCGGTCACGCGAGACACATGCCCCGACCTCTCCCTCACCCGTCACATCCGCGATGCTACATGGGAGAATTTAGGCGAAACCTTAGGCAGCGATCACTTTTTACTCCGCATTTCGTTCACACCGCGGCAGAAAATGCGCCAACACTGGGGCCAAGCCCGTCTCACCGATTGGACTCAGTTCAGAATGCAACCATTCCCCGCCGGCCTCTCCTCGAGCGAATATGCAGCGTGGGCATCATACGCTCTCCATATGAAACAAGCGAACTCTCGCACCCTTGCAACCTCTAATTTGACTCCTGCAATCGATCCACACCTCCTACATCTTTGGCACGCTCGCCGCGGGCTCATAAGGCGCTGGAAAGCAACAAACTTAATCGGAAACTTCGCGCTCGCATTGAGGCGCTCACTGCAGAGGCGGCCGCATACTCCGCACAACTTTCCGATGCTAACTGGGCAGACACCTGTTCGAAGGCTGCAAACCAGATGAGCTCTAAGAGTGCGTGGCGACTCTTTAGAAGCCTTCTCGATCCCTCCACCACCAGGGGAGAAACGCAACGCCAGCTCCACCGTGTTCTGCATGCCTTTCAGGGCACTACGGATGAACTCACGCGAGAACTCTGTGACCGCTACATCTGCCGCACAAATGATCCCGCAGGCCCAGCATATACGTATTCCGGCGCCCCTAACACCGACCTCGACGCCCCATACACGTTTTCTGATTTACGATTTGCACTCACGAAAATGCGACGGGACACGGCCCCTGGACGCGACGGAATCACAGTATCGCTCCTGGCAAATCTTCCCGACCAAGCACACCTCTCACTACTCCACCTTATAAATTCGATATGGGACGGCTCTCCGCTTCCAACGGAATGGACCACATCGGTCGTGACATTCATTCCCAAATCAGCAAAGTCCGTTAGTATTGAGGCACTGAGACCCATCTCACTTACGTCTTGCGCAGGCAAACTCATGGAAACCATGGTTCGCGAACGCCTTTCCGCATACTTGGAGGCCAGGAGGACCTTTGCCGACACGATGTTTGGCTTTCGCCCCCATCTGTCGGCGCAGGACGTCCTGCTCCAGCTTCAACACGATATCATAGAGCCGACTACTATGCGCCATAACGATAAAGCCGTGCTCGCTCTCGATCTCCGCGGGGCGTTCGACAACGTCAAACACAGCACTATACTCACTAACCTGTCTACCACAAACTGCGGGCAGAAGACTTTCAACTACATTCGCGCCTTTCTATCACATCGCACCGCCTTCATTCGCCTTAATTCTACCGAACACGGCCCGGACTTATTAGGCACGCGGGGTACACCTCAAGGGGCAGTCCTGTCTCCTCTGCTTTTTAACCTGGCGATAATGAACCTCCCCTCTCTTCTAAGCGAGGTCGAGGGAATACAACACGCACTATATGCGGACGATATCACAATCTAGACCAACACCGGCTCCTTAGCGCAAATCGAAGAACGCCTGCAAAAGGCTGCCCTTCTGGTGGACACCTACGCAGGTTCATGCGGCCTGGAGTGCTCTCCAGCTAAATCGGCTCTTCTTTCAGTCTCTCCGCTACCGCCGCCTCAAATTTTTCTTCCGTCCGGGCCCGTCCCGTCAGTGCAAAACATTCGGGTTCTTGGCCTTCACCTCACATCGTCCTTGGATCCAAAGGGCACAATAGCAGGCCTCAGACGCACCAGCGAACAGGTGAGCCGCATGATACGGCGAGTTTCTACCAAGCGCGGCGGCCTCCGCGGGTCTCAGTCCCTCCGATTGGCCCACGCGTTTGTGACCAGTCGCGTCCTCTACGCCTTGCCTTACCTTCGCCTGCGTCGTCGACACGAGCACCAGCTGGACGTCCTTCTTCGTTCAGTATACAAACGCGCTCTGGACCTACCTATTGCAACTTCCAACAGCCGATTCGTGGCTCTGGGGGTACACAACACCTTTGCAGAGATGCGCGAAGCTCATCGCATTAACCAAATCAATCGACTGTCGCAGACGCCTTCAGGGCGCCGTCTTCTACACAGACTTGGCCTTAACCCGATATCTGACCAAGACCCTCTGCAGCTGGTACCAGAGCTCTGGCGTCAAAAGCTATGGGTGGAACCTCTACCCCGTAATATGAGCCCCGACCTCCATCCTGGCCGTAGACTAGCACGCGCCGCGGCCCTTAATACGCGACACTCCGATCGTCCTGGTGTTTTCTACGTGGACGTATCGGGTCCCTCCCCCTCGGGTCACTTCACGGCTGCCGTGATTGCAGAGGGTAAACACGTCGATGGCCTCTCCTTTCGAGCAGACACAGTAACGCACGCTGAAGAGGTTGCCATAACTTTGGCCGCCTCTCACCCTGCCTCACGCACCATCCTGACGGACTCGCGCTCGGCCTGTTCTCAGTACCTTCAGGGTTCCATTGCCCCGCTGGCGGCTAGCCTGCTACAGGCAGCCTCTTGGCGCTTTAACCCTCATCCCATTCGTATAGTCTGGACCCCAGGCCACTCGGGCCTGCCCGGCAACGAGGCGGCAAATGCCGCTGCCCGCGCTTCTCCTGTCCGGGCCGTTGCCCCTCCATGTCCCGAGACGGAATCTGGCAGTACCAACCTGACGCGCTTTCGCGAAATTTTGGCTTATTACCGGGCTTCGCGCCGCCTCTACCCGGACCCCGCACGCGGTTTGGAGAAAGCGGACGAACGACTGCTACGCCGCCTGCAGACAAACACCTTTATCAGTCCGGCGGTCGCCAGGCACTTTTTGCCGGAAATCAATGGCACCTGCTCGACCTGTCATGTCCTCGCCGACACATATCACGTCGTAGCATCGTGCCCAGTTAATCCCGTCCCTTTCTCACCCCTTTTTCCTATCCCAACTAGAGAGGCTTGGGAGGAGCACCTGCTCAGCTGCTCTACATTGGCTGCACAACGCTCCTTGGTGGAGCGCGCACGGGCAGCTTCCAGCTACACTGGCGTCCCGGAATAGGGTCTTGCCACTCTAGCACGCCGATGGGCCACGTCGTCACTCTCTAGTATACTTTTTCTGAAATAAATGTTTTTTACCACCACCACCACCACCTACTAAAGCACGATATCGTGCGCATGCTCTGCATTTGAAAAAGAATGAGAGCTCTCAATTCACTTCTTTCTTTCATCAATAGTCAGCGCCTCCTTCTGGACGGCTTCATGCCTTCAGGCAGTGTGCGAGGACTGCCTGAATCACAACACAAAGTTTATATCAACTCAAAACATAGACATTTATTATGATATTTCATACACGTTTTCTACCACAGAGTCATGTAAAAGAAATTTAAGTAGCACACCGTATGTCGATTTTCTCTTACGAGTTTGAATGTTACGCTGGTACAGTGTATCAAATAACAAAAAATACGAGGCAAATGCAGCTAAAATAAGAACAAAAAGTACCAAGGAGGTGCTAAGTCAATTACGTGAGGCTTTCCCAAGAATGTTGAGAAACTTCGTGACAACAGACGTCAGCGTTGTTTTCTCAAAGGCCAGGAAAAGTCGCTCAAGCTCTTCAAGCATGCCGAAAGTTTGGCTGGCGTTTTGCAGAATAAAAAGCCAATATGCCCACATCGCTACAAGTCCTTCCTCTGTTCACAGCTTTAAGCATTTCGAATGGTCCACTATTAGCCCACAGGAAATCTGCCTCCTCCGTGTAAATTCTCACTGAATGTCATACATCATGTTTCTGGTACGCCATCCTGTGGTGACAAAGTGAAACCGGCATTTTGTTCGTAAGAATACGCTATGCGGCTTCGCTTAAATCTTATACACTGCACCAAGTTGCTCTTGTGCGTCGACGTAGTACGTCCACGTAGTATTCGAATATGCTAAGCGCTAAGCGCTATCCAAGTACGTCGACGTAGTATTCGAATATGCTAAGCGCTATCCGCGGTCATTGGTCTACCTGTAGCATTATGCAGGGCTACTGGCTTCGAAGGGATACATCTCCGCAACGTAAAGGGTGACTTCACTTCACATAGACCTCCCGTCATACGTGACCTCCCGTAGAGAGGTGACATAGACCTCTCGTCGTCAGGGTCACGAATGGATTCGATAAAAATTTATGTCCAGCTGACGATGCTCAAAATCACGGTGATGGTAACCTAGCTCAATAACTTTCAAGAGCCCTTTACACACACACCCACGGGAAAAGTGCGTGTGCTCTCGTTCATAACGGGCAAGTATCTACGATGCAGTGAGCTCACCTTATCTAATGTTGTAAATGCCCATGTTGATGTTGACCTCTTTACTCAGCTATAAACTGCTTATATAATACATATGCTGCTCTAAAACATGCATGTGTGTGCACATCGAAATATCGAACACAATTTTATAACTTTTCCCTCAGCAAAAAAATCCCGCGACAGTCAGCTCACCACCTCATGTTTTCCGTAACATCGATCTCCACGGGGCTTGAGATCTGCCGAATTTTTCCAACCGCCGAATGCGGTATCGACTAGAGCAACGGCGGAAAAGAAATATTGGCATAATTTGTAGAAATAAACACGCTTCGTAAAATGGGCATTCGTTGACAACACATACCAATAAAACGTGGACATCGAAAAGTACTAACGAAGAAATGAAAATTGTGAAAGGTATACTAATGTGCGGGAATCGAAGTATATTACCGTACATAGTATAAATCCAGATAAAAATTGCTGCATATCCACCAAGTGAATGATGATAAGGGGGAGAAGCAGTCATGTCTTTCCGTTTTGCCGTACATCATCCCTTACATTTACCACTAACGCGTGCGAATAAGTGACAATGGTGTACAGCTATATAAAATGTTTATTGGCTATAGCTGGTATACGTATTAGTCATAACTGGCATATATGGTGTGTTGAATCGCGAATTTTGTTTTGCCTTCATTACTACTGCTTTGTGGTATCGCATCTAGCATGAAGTTGGCAAACACGAGGTCTGTCCACGTTCCCGTGGTGATTGTTGGTTGTTTCAGTCATAAGAAATGCATCGTAGAGCATATCGAGACGTCATATACTGGACAAGCCAGTCGTTGTCCGTGATCACCATTGTCATCAGCGTCAACGTCATCGCGTATAGAGGGTACCTTGCACGTGCTGTGCCGTGGTTAAGAAAGATAACGTGTGGTCTGGAACGCGCTTGTTCTTTATATTCAAGAGAATCATCGTCGTCGTCCTCATTCTAAGGCAACCGACCGCAGATTTGAACTAGTGACCACGCGTTCCTCCGCGCGCTGCCTGAAATCTTATTTCTAAAAATAAGATTTCACTGGTATACCTGTTGTATTTGCTGTACCTGTTGCACAGAAGTGTAACAATGCTCATTGTATACTTACAAACGTTATATTTATCTTTTTTATAAGATTGTATCTTTCTATTTTCTTATATGCCATTTTGATATTTCTCATTTCTTTCTTTCTTTTGTTTTGTTTCAATCTGCTGTTGTATAACCAAAAACATTGCGTTGCCTCTTGTACTTACAAACTTGTTTTGTTGTTTTTACCACTCCCCTCTGTAATGTATGTTGACCCTGAAGGTAAATAAATAAATAATAAATAAATGAATAAGTAAATAAGACCACTCAATCACGTGCCATGCACGCCCCCGTGTAAATCCCATCAGCTATTTACAAGACTACTTCCTGATAGCGATATGCAGATCTCGGAAGACTTAGAGGGGGTTTTCAATGACGCTACGCTCCTACAATTTTTTTTTTCATTTGAACACTAACCTTGGACCACACCCGACAAAAGAGTCCCTGTGTGCAACCACTCAAGGTGTGGAAGGAAAAAAAAAAACAACGTTTCTGTTCACGAATCGGTATAACACGAAAGTGAAACGCGCCTTCGCCGAAGAAGTTGAGTGTTGATTGTGCATGGTTTCACCGCAAGGGCTTTAGAATGAACGCTACAGCGACGAACTGTAATATCACGCGAAAAATGGCATGCAGCTTGAAACTTGCAGCGGGCACCTCGAGAAAACAGCACGGATGAAATTAGCATATAGTACGAGCGCGCACTAAGAAATGACGCAGCACACTGGAAGAGTGCTAAGTGTCACAATTCTTACTTTGTGTACTATGAGCAGCCCGCCTCTTACGTAAACGCAGCCGGGGCAGCGAGCGAAGAAGTCTTCGTGCTCTCTTTAACCACTGTAACTTCAAAGCAAATTTCCGGTGGAAGCACAAGAGGTACGAAGCATCCGAACCATGAGATAAGTGCGCGTGCACGGGCAAAGCACCATGCAGCGACGACCTTTTGAGCGCGCCCAACGCGCTTCATTCGCGCCTGCTCGCTGCTGATGTTGTAAACGTTCTGAAGTTTCTCAGCCCTGAGGACGACACCAACGGTATAATATGTATATAAATGTGATTGATTGATATTTGGGGTTTAACGTCCCAAAACCACCATTTGATTATGAGAGACGCCATAGTGGAGGGCTCCGAAACTCCGACCACCTGCGGTTCTTTAACGTGCACCCAAATCTGAGCACATGGGCCTACAGAATTTCCACCTCCATTGGAAATGCAGCCGCCGCAGCCGGTATATAAATGTGTTGCCGTTAATAAACGGGACAACTTACGCTCTGTGACCTAACGACTTCGCGCCGCATGCTGCGGAGCGAGAGGTTATAATTCAACAGCCAGCTGTGATCTTCCCATTCCTTTTTTTTTTCTTGAAAAATTTGTTAGTATTAGTATACATTTTGCAACGTCATAATCGTAACGGAAATATCTCAACGTGCCCTGCTGGACTTCGGCATAAAATGCTTTCGTGTTCCAAAAAAAAAAAAAACGCGGCGAACACCTCGCGTTAGACGCCACGCATCGCACTATAAAAGAAAAACGAGTACTCAAGAGCGTGGGTTTGCACACTCTCAACACTTGCAGCGCGTTGCTTAAACACAAAGGCGTAACTATATAGACGTAACAATGTGACACTTGTTAGTCCGCGCTTGTACTGCCTAGCATTCTTGTCGAGCGTCCGTCTTTGTGCTTCAGCGGGAAGCTGCAAGTATCGAGGTGTTAGTCGGTCGTTCTTTGTGTGAAATTCCAATTTATTGTTATCACACCTAATGATTCGCCCTTGTGGTGAAACTGTGACTTTTTTCTTAAATAAGCCACCTTTGTGCTTTCTAAAGATCAATGTCCCACCCTTAAGCCGGGAAAAATCGAGCGAATAATTTCCCTGTTCTGCGAGTGCTATATGCTTTTGTAGGGTTTGTGAGGTCTGTGTTCTCTTTCACACGTCCTCGCACTTTTCAACTCTCGCTAAGCGCGCTACTTATATTAGAGGTCTTTGCTCTTTTGCCTACACTTACAGACCATCAAGAAGTTTGAACTATTCAATACCCATCCGAAAGATGATCAGACAGACTGTTTATTGAAATAAAAATTAATTAACGATCTATTCTCGCCCCTTCGTGGCGACGGCTGGCCCTTTTCACTTGGATGTTTGGAGAAATTTTTTTCCTAACAAAGAAACTAATCAATCTTGTCAAGTTTCTATGAAACTTGACACGCTTGACTAATTTTTTTGGTAGGATAGAAAAATCTATGTCAACATTTGTGTGAGCAGTGCTTTGTGAAGTTTCCGTGAAACTTGACGAATCCTTTTGCGTCGCTTTTGCTTTGTCAAGTTTCTATAAAACTTGACAAAGCAAAAAGTAATAAAACCTCTTAGCAATATGTCTGCCTCTGTGATGTGGAATGACATTTCTAAATCCAGCAGTGAAGTCAGTGAGCAGGTAAAAGAAAACTAAGAAAAGAATAATCACTGCTTCATTGCAGTTGTTTGGTGATATTAAGATTGACTTGACACTTAGCAAATTTTCGCATTTTATTACCAAGCTCCAGTAAGTGAATAGGTAAACATCAGATGTGAATTTCACAGAATTTTTTTTTTGACGCAATGAAAGAGAGCATGGGAAGAATGAAGTTCTCATTAACCCAATTCGTAACAGGTCGTGTGTGACGAAAATTTTAGGGGAAAAAACATGGTCTTTCCAAGAAATTGATGGGAGTGAGTGAGCGAGTGAGGTGGTGCGTGCGCCTGACTGAGGGACCGTGCTTTTGTGTTGAGTGTGAGGTAGGGGGTAAGCAAGTATGTGCGTGCGTGTGCGCAACAGCAGGCCAACGTAAGAAAAAAAATGAGTCGGTTTATCCTGTAAATATTTCAACACTTACGTGGAAAGATGATGTCACAAGAGAAATGAAAGAAGAAAGGAAGAAAAACAGCTTTATTTTGGTCCTGCGGAACGCGACTGGGTAAGCACTGTAGAGAGAGAAGTGGTTATAAGAGAGAAAAGAAGAGAAAAGTGAGCCCCATAACTGTCTGCATCAGGGTGCGACACCTCAACAGTAGCTCACAAGGGAGGGGGATCAGGAGGGATTAAAAGGATAGGATTAAATGTATAGAGAGAGAGAGAGAGAGATGCGTGTAGGACAGCGAGCGAGGACATATGAGGGATAAGAGTGATAGGAAAGATGGAAACACGGTCACAGGAGCCCGAAGACGGGGCACCACTTGCGAGAGCTTTTGTCGGCGTCATGAGATGGCGTAGGGCAAGTCCAGTAGGTCAGAGCTACGCTGTCGTCGGAGATCGGCGTCATGAGATGACGTAGGGCCAGCCCAGTCGGCCAGAGCTACGCCGGCGTCGGAGATTGCGAGGGCACAATCAGTCGTTACGGAATCCAGCGAGCGAGTCTGCGTGCCTCAATCATAATACTGAACGGTTATTCCACACTGCGTAGCGATTCCGAGTTCGAAAACTGTCGTTTAAAGGCTTATCGCAAATTTCGCATCCCGCGCCGATGACAATCTATTTGGCATGCAACAAAGTTCTTCTTCTTAAACAAACATTGAGATCATTTGTTCCACAGCGACACTATCAAAATGTAGTTCAAGCTGAGTGAAACATTGTAGTGCAGTGAGTGCTCATATATACATTTAAACTGAGACTATGCCCTAATTTATCAGAAAATACCTAGTTTATTTGTTATCAGTTTGCGTATGCGCGAACTTCTACGCGCATACACAGGTAAATTGGAACGGCGGCGTGATTTCACCGCCAGCTTGATGGCAGATACAACAAAAGACACGAATCCCCCAGATATTTAGGCCATAAGGGGATCCTGAAGACTACTTTACCTAGGCCATATGGACGCCGCTATCTTGAGCTTTATAGTCGATGTTTTGTTGTTGTTTTGTTTTGCGATGTGAACTAATAGATAGATAGATTAGATTTAGATTAGATTTGTGGGGTTTGACGTCCCAAAACCACCATATGATTATAAGAGACGCCGTAGTGGGTGGGCTCCGGAAGTTTTGACCACCTGGGGTTCTTCAACGTGCACCCAAATCTGAGTACACGGGCCTACAACATTTCCGCCTCCATCGGAAATGCAGCCGCCGCAGCCGGGATTTGAACCCGTGACCCGCGGGTCAGCAGCCGAGTACCTTAGCCACTAGACCACGGCGGCGGGGCGATGTGAACTAATAATAAGGTCATGAAACACTGTATGCATCAACTCAACCTTTTTCATGCGTGCTGCTGCTGAAAAACATTTATTTACAGATGTTATTTACAGGGAGGGTGGGAACGGTCCTTAAGGAGCCACCCCGTACAAACACCAGGTGGGTTCCCTCTTACGGGAGCCCATTGGCGTTGGCCGCGGCCCGGGCACGCTCGACCAGGGCCCGTTGGGCCGTCAGGTCAGAGCAGCCGAGCAGCGCTGCCTCCCAGTCCTCCCGCGATAAATTGGGTAGTAGGGTAAGGTTTGGGTTTTTTTTTTGGCATGCCCACGCCATATGGATAATGTCAGAGGAATTTCCCTCACAATGCGGGCACTTTCCCGTGCAAGCGGGGTCGAAGTGTTTTATGATTGCCGGGCACAATAGAGTTTTGGTATAAAGGCGAAGAAGGATTCGCTCCTCCGCCTTCGTGAGGCCCTTACAGGGTTTCGGATAGACGTTGTGGCCAGATTGATAAAATTGTGTGACCTCCTTAAAGGTGTAGGCGGGATTGGGTACGAGTTCCAGATCGGTAGGGGACGAGGACGGTGCCCGGAGAGTGAGCGCGCGGGCGGCGGCATCGGCCGTCTCATTACCATCGAGGCCCGTGTGAGCCGGAGCCCATATGATCGTTCGGTGCGCGGGAGCACCTAGGTAGCTACTGTTCTGCAAAATTTTATAAGCACAGTACGGAATGTATCCCTGTTCAATATTGTGACAGGCACCCCTTGAGTCGGTGATGATGACCCTCGAGTCCTGATCTGCGGCGGCTATAGTGCGATGGCGATCTCCTCCGCGTGCGTAATGTTATGTGCACGGAATGTGAGTCCGTTTACAACGGTGTTTTGGTGGACGACCGCAGCCGTGTACCAACCACCGTGGTGCGGGCCGGAGGCGTCCACGTAGAATACTCCGAATTTGTGGCCGTAGTGTCGAGCCAAGGCTTCCGCCCGCGCCAGGCGTCGGCCACTGTAGTCGTCTCGGGTCATGTTAGCCGGAAGAGGGCGCACGTGCAAGGAGTATCGCCAAACTTCTGGAATCCGTACGCGCTCTTCCGTGTGTATTGAATGATTGATGTGTAGCCGGGCAAGGAGGCGGCGACCCGACGGTGTTTTAGAGTGTAGTATATTGGTTTGTCAAGTGCGCCTCTCTCAGCTCCTTGAAGGTGTTCATCATTCCCAAGCCCAAAAGGCGCTGTTTAGAGGTGCTGACAGGTCGAGGGCGCGCTTGTATCTGTAAGCAAAAACTATCCGAGTTTGGGGTTTTTGCGGCTCATGACCTCTGAGAACTCTCTCGGGTTTAAAATTACTACCTCTTGTAGGAGTAAAAGATGGTACATGACATAGTTTTACCACCACCTCTCAGGCAAGTAGTAAAAGGATGTCAAAATCCAGTTTTACCACGTAGGGAGTTTTCTATCACGTGGTTTTTAACCTGCGTTTCGGAGTTTATTACCACGTGACAGCAAGGTGCAGCTGCTTCGGTGGCTTTTGTTCCATGCATACCCCCATCGTGACGCTCTCAGTGAATCCTAAAGGTACGCGAGGACCACAGATCTTTTTTTTTTTTTGGCATCGACGTGCCTCATGCAGGACTGACCTCGAGTCAACGCACTTTCACTGGAACTGGGGGCAGCATAAGCACAACAAGCGAGAACAGCATTCTGTGAACGAAAAAGAAAAAAAGACAGGGGGATCTCAAAAGAAGAAAAAAAAAGAAAGAAAACCTGCTGTAGAAGTTGTCCTGCATATTTTCGCAAATTGTTGGCTTTTGCTCGGCGGTGGTGCCTAAGAGACAGACGGTGCAAGAAGCTCGGTATCTGTGTGTCTGGATGGGCTGATGGATCTCACGTGTTTGCTACATCGTCAAACGACAGTGCGCTTCCGAGCGCCTCCGAACCTGCACGTCGCGGATATCTCACTTCCGAGCCGAATCGCGAATATCTGCCAGTGGTAACAAAATCAATCTGGTGTCATCGTCCGTGCTTGCCTACTGGAGAAGCAATAAGCGAAATGCTTCACTCTGTCGTCGGCACCGAGCCGCGGCCGCCAGTGACCAGTGGGAGTGTGTCGCCGGGGCAGGTGAAAGAAGCATCGCATATATTTTGTTCCACAGTAGGCGATGTCTGCGTGAGTAAAGTGCTGCCCGAATTGCCCACCTCATGCACCAACTGTTCTCAAACATGTAGCGCGAAGCCGATACGAGGCAGACGGAACCAGCAAGCGGCTGCCGGTGAGCACGAAGAAAACCCGGACGGTGGTCTTTCATTGGAAGTATGCATACACCGCCCCGTCCCCGTAAGATAGCGGTCATGTGTTCATTTTTGTCTGAAATGACGACGCAATTCGCACAGGATATGTGTTCTGTGATCGCCAGCTGTGTTTCATCGGATAGCCGTGCTCCTCGAAAATGCCTAGTACGCCGTCGGTAAGAAGCTTGTGTGCAGGCGTGCACCGCTCCTCTACGCCCGTTTTGATGAATACGTGCTGCTACTGTGTTTGTGCACCGTCGCTCAATGAAAATCATTGAGCCACCATGGTTTGTGCGTACTTATGTATATTTTATGGACTTGTAGATCAGCAGTGCTAACACGCGTGGGGCCATGAGCCCGGTGGGCCAAGTAATTATTGGATACTCAAAAAGGTGAGATTGGGTAGATTTATAATAAAAGGTCGGTGTGACATTTAGTTCTCTGCAGCCCACCTTAAGTTTACGCTTGCACTTTCAACCGTTGTTGTTAATCAATGCAAAAAAAGAGCTCTCCTAGCGGTCCTACAGGGCTGGTCAAAAAGTCGTGCCTGTATATACCGGATCGTCAAAGTGTAGTTGAGCAACGCGTGCAGTCTGTTCGAGTGCCGTATTATTGTGCATTTGTTGTGTGTGAGTGTTTGTCTGTATGTAAATCTATGTGTCACCAATTCTGCCGTTTAATGAATTCAATCGATTCTGCTATTTAATAAATTAGTCGACTCTGGGCGAATGCACCCGTCAATTTTTATTTTAGATGCGGAGCATCTAATACTCGAGGCTTGTAGGGCGGCGCCGTCCGCAAGCTTCCTCCTCCTTCTTCCACCATCTGTGCATCCCTTCCTCCTCTACACACCGCGCGCGCTTCACTCCTCCACCATCTGTGCACCCTTCCTCCTCTACACACCGCGTGCGCTTCTCCTCTTCACGAACATTCGCTAGCTGTATAATGTAGCGCGCATGCGCCGTCACGCTTCGAGAACATCGGCAGCTGACGCGCGCGCATGCGCCGTCGCGCTTCGAGAACATCGGCAGCTGACGCGCGCGCATGCGCCGTTGCGCTTCTCCCCCTTCTCGAACAATCGACAGCTGACGCGCGCATGCACCGTCACCCACCATCTGTGCCGCGCGCGCTTCTCCCCTTCGAGAACATTCTACAATTCTCCTGATTCTCCAGTGGACGCGCATGCGCCGTCGCGCTTCGAGAACATTCAACAGCTGACAGTGAATGCGCCGTCGCGCTGTATATATACTCAAGGTCGGCGCTCGCTCGCTCAGTTGCCGCTCGTCGGTTGGTTTGTACGGCGCGTCGACGTCCAAGGTCGCGGTGAAATGAATTCCAACGAATCCACAAACACAATGATCGACGTCCCTTCGACCAGCGCCGTCCTTTCGCATACGTGTGTACGTGTTCACTCATTTAGCACCCCCTCCTACAACCACGTTAACCAATTTAGCCATCGACCCAAGTAAGTCGCAATTTAACACCCCATTTCACAACCACGTTAACCAATTTAGCCATCGACCCAAGTAAGTCGCACTTTAACACCCCGTTAACCAATTATATGCTCCGCATCCTCCTCAGTGTTCCCCCGAGGGAAGCTGCGGGCAATTTTTTTACCACCAGGAATAACTCCCAGAAATCACCTCAAAAACTTTGTGAAGGCAGTAAAAATTTACTCTCTCTATACTCGCTCAAAACCTCACTTGGGTAAATAATTACTACTCTCCCTACGTTCAAAAACTCAGTTAGCATGAGAGTAAATTTTTACCTCGATAGTAGGTGGTAAAAAAAACCCAGGAGAGGTAGTACGCTAGAGGACAAATGGTTTACCCAGCTTTTGAGGTTATTTCAGGTCATTTTTGTTTAGTGCTATAGATTTTGCGGAGAATGACTTCAAGTGCATTCTCGTCGGATTTGCGTAGGTGGAGGTATGGAGCCGAGTACAGGACTCGGCTGGTTACGAATGCCTGCGCCAGCCGCAAGGCATCTTGCATGCGCCAGTCGCAAGGAAACCTGGCTGGAAACATACGACCGTGTGGCCGCCCTCAACCACTGGGACAACGAAGAAAAGCTCCGTCGTGTGTATTTCTACCTGGAAGACACCGCAAGGACCTGGCTAGAGAATCGTGAGTCCACGCTCCGAACGTGGGATGTCTTCTGCGGCGCATTTTTGCAAACGTTCGCGAGCGTCGCTCGCAAAGAGAGGGCCGCTGCTCTACTAGAGACCCGGGTTCAGCTACCAAATGAGAAGGTTGGAATTTTCACAGAGGAGATGACCCGCCTATTTCGTCACGCTGACCCAGATATGCCTGAGGAGAAGAAAGTTCGTTTCCTCATGCGAGGGGTCAAACAGGAGCTCTTCGCGGGACTAATGAGGAATCCACCGAACACCGTCCAAGAATTTGTATCCGAGGCGACCACCATCGAAAAAACCCTTGACATGCGCACCAGACAGTATAATCGTCGCCTGACTCCAGAATGCGCTGCTGCTCAAACCAGTGACTCCGAAGACCTGCGTGAAACGATCCGGGCGATCGTGCGGGAAAAGATGCGCAAACTGTTGCCTTCGGCGCACCCTCAAGTGGATTCGATCGCCGACATTGTGCGAGAAGAAGTTCGGCAATCACTTCGATCTCCCCAAACACCGCTGCCCGAGCCAGAAACTATGAGCTACGCCGCTGCAGTGCGCCACAACGCTCCTCCCCGTCCACGCCAAAACGCCACCCCGTCGCACTTCCGTCGCCAGACACCACCGCCGCCACCACCCCCACCGATGACCTACCGTTCACCAGCGGGCCAGCGCAGTGCGCCGAGGAAAACCGACGTTTGGCGCACCCCTGACCACCGCCCACTGTGCTACCACTGCGGCGAGGCCGGGCACACTTACCGCCGTTGCCAGTACCGACAGATGGGACTGCGTGGCTTCGCCGTCGATGCACCACGTCCGCAGCCAGGGGAACGGCCACGTGACATCGCCGGCTACCTGACAGGAACTCAATGGACACCCCGAAGTCCTTTCCGTTCGCCGTCGCCCAGCCGCCGCATGTCACCGCACCCCCGGCAGTACTCCGGCCCAACGCGGGGCCGGTCTCCTAGCCCGTATCCGGGAAACTAAGGGCAGCAACCGGTGGAGGTGCGGTTGCTGTGCGACGAACTACCGAAGATCCTCCGACGACGACGACGCCGCGACGGAGCTTTCCGAACACAATGCCAACCAGGCAAAGCCCTGGCGGCGAAAGCTCACTTACCGGAGGTGGCCTGACGACGCAACATGGAAGCAGCGGAACAAGCCGACACAGCCGTGACCCGACGCCACGCCCTAACTGTAATGCGAGACGGCGAACTAGCGACATCGACGTTATTATCGACGGCCACAGTGTGACCACTCTCATCGATACTGGAGCCGACTATTCTGTCATCAGTGGGTCGTTCGCCGCGAAGTTAAAGAATGTTAGGACAGCTTGGAAAGGCCCTGAAATCCGCACAGCCGGAAGTCATCTCGTAACGCTTGCAGGAGGAGGAATAAATGAGGAAGGACAGGGAGGTTAGCAGGAATCTGCACAGCGAGAGTCACCATTAACGGCCGTATTTATCCTACAGACTTCGTAGTCCTACAGCGTTGCTCGAGAGATGTCATCCTTGGCATGGACTTCTTATGCCTCCATGGTGCTGTCATCAACCTAAAAACAAAGTCGATAACGTTATCCACAGAAGAAGCACTACCACCGCGCACGCAGTCAGGACACCACGCATTGAATGTGCTGGAAGAACAAGTCACCATTCCGCCTCGCTCAAGCGTCATTATTTCAGTCGGCGCTCCTAAATCACCTGACTTGGAAGGCGTCGTTGAAAGCAGTCAGCATCTGTTGGTCACCCGAAATATTTGCGTCGCAAGAGGAATTGCAGAGCTGTGGGGAGGCAAAGCAACGGTTGTGCTCACGAATTTCAGCAATGAGTACAAACATGTGAACAAAGGAACAACGGTCGCATACATCGAAGAAATTGTCGAAGCCACCAGTGCTTTCGCCCTCACCGATTCTGCGGAACCTGCTCAGAGGAACCAAGCCCCTCCCATAGCGTTCGACGTCAATCCCAGACTTCCGAAGGATAAGCAAGAACAGCTCAAGGCCCTGCTCCTGCAATACGAAGATTGCTTTTCGTCGTCATCGAAAATTCGGCAGACCCCAATCACGAAACATCGCATCATAACCGAAGAAAATGCCAGACCACTCCGTCAGGGTCCGTACAGGGTTTCGACGGGAGAACGTGAGGCCATGAAGAGACAAGTTGATGAAATGCTGCGGCATGACATTATCCAGCCGTCCAAGAGTCCATGGGCATCCCACGTGGTGTTAGTGAAGAAAAAGGATGGGACCCTACGTTTCTGCGTCGATTATCGCCGCCTGAACAAAATCACAAGAAAGGACGTGTATCTTCTCCCACGAATAGACGACGCACTTGATCGGCTCCATAACGCCAAGTACTTTTCGTCAATGGACCTCAAGACTGGCTATTGGCAAATCGAAGTCGACGAAAGAGACCGAGAGAAGACGGCGTTTATAACACCGGACGGCCTCTTCGAGTTTAAGGTGATGCCCTTCGGCCTTTGCTCAGCGCCTGCAACTTTTCAACGCGTTATGGATACAGTACTGGCAGGATTGAAGTGGCAGACTTGCCTTGTGTACTTGGACGACGCCGTCGTGTTTTCCTCGAGTTTCGACGAGCATCTTCGGCGCCTTGAAGCTGTACTTCAAGCCATCAAGACGTCCGGACTCACACTGAAGCCAGAAAAGTGCAGATTTGCGTATGAGGAGCTTTTGTTTCTGGGACACGTTATCAGCAAGTCTGGAGTTCGTCCCGATCCACGGAAAACAGCCGACATCGCCGACTTCCCGCCGCCCACTGACAAGAAGGCCGTGCGCCGATTTCTGGGCCTGTGCGCCTATTATAGGCGGTTCGTGAAAAACTTCGCCCGCATCGCCGACCCTCTCACTAACCTTACCAAGGCCGACGTAGAGTTCAAGTGGGAAACGCCACAGGAACACGCTTTCCAGGAGCTCAAACATCGCCTCCAGACGCCTCCGTTACTTGCCCATTTCGACGAATTCGTCGAGACAGAAATACATACTGACGCAAGCAGCGTAGGTCTTGGCGCCATTCTTGTGCAGAGGGCTGACGGACTTAAAAGGGTTATTAGTTACGCCAGCCGATCGCTATCCAAAGCAGAAGCAAATTATTCCACAACAGAAAAGGAGTGCCTCGCCATCATCTGGGCTACGTCGAAATTTCGCCCCTACCTCTACGGCAGGCCCTTCAAAGTTGTGAGCGACCACCACGCCTTGTGTTGGCTAGCCACCTTGAAGGACCCTTCAGGTCGCCTCGCACGATGGAGCCTGAGACTTCAAGAGTATGACATTACTGTCATTTACAAGTCCGGCAAACGACTGTCTCTCTCGTGCGCCTGTCGACCAACCGCTACGCGACGACCCGGATGACGACTACTTCTTAGGAACGATAACTACCGACGACTTCACTGAACGACAGCGGGCCGACCCGGAACTGAAGGCCCTAATAGAATACCTCGAAGGCAGGACCGCCGAAGTCCCGAAGGTATTCAAGCGCGCACTTGCGTCGTTCTTTCTACGAAAGGGTCTTCTACAAAGGAAAAACTTTTCACCGCTTCGAGCTAAGTACCTCCTTGTGGTGCCTTCAGCTCTGCGACCAGAACTCCTGCAGGCCCTGCACGACGATCCGACGGCAGGGCACCTCAGTGTTTCTCGCACGCTCGCGAGGATACAAGAAAGGTACTACTGGCCACGTCTTACCGCCGACGTCACTCGTTATGTGAGGACATGCCGGGACTGTCAGCGACGCAAGACACCGCCGACAAGGCCAGCGGGACTTCTGCAGCCAATTGATCCACCTTGCCGACCTTTCCAGCAGATTGGTATGGACCTACTGGGGCCGTTCCCGACGTCGGCTTTCGGAAACAATTGGATCGTGGTAGCTACCGACTACCTCACCCGCTACGCCGAGACAAAAGCCCTGCCAAAAGGCAGTGCGTCCGAGGTGGCTAAGTTCTTCGTCGAAAATATCGTCCTACGTCACGGCGCCCCGGAGGTCCTTATCACCGACAGAGGAACGGCATTCACTGCCAACTTAACTCAAGCGATCTTGGCATACAGCCAAACAAACCACCGCCGGACGACAGCGTACCACCCACAGACCAACGGCCTCACCTAGCGGCTTAACAAGACGATCGCCGTCATGCTGTCAATGTACGTCGATGTCGAACACAAGACGTGGGACGCCATTCTTCCGTTGTGACCTTCGCATACAACACGGCGGTGCAGGAGACGACGCAGATATCTCCATACAAATTGGTCTACGGAAGGAGCCCGGCAACGACGCTCGATGCCATGTTACCCAACGTCACCGGCGAAGAAAACCTCGATGTGAGCGAGTACCTTCAACGCGCCGAAGAAGCCCGACAACTTGCGCGTCTCCGTATCAAGAATCAACAGACGACCGACAGCCACCGTTACAATCTTCGACGACGCTTCGTGGAATACCAGCCCGGTGAACGTGTTTGGGTGTGGACGCCGATACGCCGACGTGGACTAAGTGAAAAGCTTCTGCGACGGTACTTCGGACCGTACAGGGTGGTTCGACGTCTCGGCCCACTTGATTACGACGTTGTCCCCGACGTCATCACGAACTCTCAACGACGCCGATCGCGACCTGAAGTCATACATGTCGCGCGCCTCAAGCCGTTTCATGCACGTTAACAAACTGAAACAGTGTTTTTTTGTATTATTGTTGTATCGTAATTTATTCATTGTACTTTCTTGCATTATTATTGTACCTTCATCATTATTTAAAGCATCGGGACGATGCCTTTTTTCAGAGGGGGGCAATGCCATGTTCCATTTCCCAAGTTTTTGTTATCGTCCCAAAACACCACACGATTCTCAGCGCAAACCGCGCCTGCAGTTTTTGAGAAGGTTCCGGACTGTAGTAGATCATTCCGATAAGATCACGCCCACTGTGCGAACGGTACAGATTGTTCTGGAACCTACGCCACCGCCAGCGATAACGCTAGAACATTTGACAGCAAGAGTATAAATGCCGACGCGCTTCGCCGCTTGTCAGTTGTTGATCGAAGGCCGATGCTCCGTTCGCCGCTATCAGTCCGAGACTGCTATCTGTGCAAGACTACTGCTGTAATTGGACTTTCCGTTTACCGGGCACAGGTTCGCCCAAATAAACAGTTAAATCCCAACACGAAGTCTCCTGTCTTCGGCCACGTCACGACCCTGTGACAGTATGATTGTCGGTCAGTGAGGAATTGTTTAATATAGTTGAAAGTGTTTTGGCCGCAATCCACCTCTGAGAGATTTGTTAGAATAATTTCGTTATTCACGTTATCAAAGGCCCCCTTCAGATCCAAAGCGAGCACAACTTTGTCATTCAGGGGATATTCGACTGGATCGAGGATCTCATGGTCGAGCTGAAGCAAGACATCCTGCGCGGACCGGTGTGGGCGGAACCCGAACATGATGTCTGCAAATGCATTTTTGGTCTCCAGGAACGCGGACAACCTGTCGCGCACCATCGTCTCCATTAATTTTCCCACACAAGAAGTAAGGGGGATGGGGCGGAGGTTGTCCGTGTTAATGGCTTTGCCCGCTTTGGGTATGAAGGTGACCAGGGCGGTCTTCCACTCAATTGGTAGGCTTGTTTTCCCGATCCAAATGGAATTGATGTAGGCAAGGAGCATGGTGTAGGCCGAGTCAGGAAGATTGGCAAGTAATTTCACGGTAATTTTATCCCTTCCCGGTGCCGTTCCTCGCCTCATTTTTGCTAGGGCTGCCTTCAGGTCGTGTAACTGGAACAGTTGATCCAGCTCCACGTTCTCGGTACCTGCATACGAGTACGCCGGCCCTCGGGAGTCCTGCTGTTTGCATAGATATTGGTCTCGGAGTTTACATGCCAATTTGGCTGTGTCTCCGTCGAAGCAGTGAAATGCTCGCTGCAGATGCTTTTGTGTCTCTGTTCGAGTTTGGGTCGGATCAATCAAGGCGTGGAAAAGGCGCCAGGTACTCCGGCTGGACATTTGTCGAGCGGCCGTGTTGCAACGGTCCACCCAGTTAGAGTCAGCGAGCTGGGCCGCGTACTCTGCTGCTCGCTGGGTGAGCTCAGCGATGTGAATTTTGAGCTTTCGGTTGTGTTTTTGCCGGCGCCATCGGTGGACGAGGCTGCGCCGGGCCTCCCAGAGGTGAAAGAGGTGGTTATCCACCGCCGGAGTCGCCTCGGAGAGTTTAATTTGTGTTTCTGTGGAGCGTAATGCGTAGGCGTCTACTGTATAACACTGTCTGTTTAGTTGTTAAATATCCAAGAGAGGCACAAAGGTCAAAAGCCCAACATGGCGGCACTTAAACCCCTCCATAAAATAGTCTATTAGGAAGGTACAAAAAAAACGCTTTTCTCCAGCTATTGAAACAATCACCCTCCGAAATACCGTGCGTCGACAGCCAGAAAAAAATCACAGCATATCCACGGAATGAATTATGATTAGTGGGGTGAAGCGTCCGCCAACCCGTCCATGCTTCCGTCCATGCATTCATCCATCTGTCCGTCTATCCGTGCGTCAGTCCATCCGCACGTGCACCTGTTCATGCTTCCGTTCGTGCGTCCGTCCGTGCGTTCGTCTGTCCGTGCATCCATGCCTCCATTCGTTCATCCGTGTGTGTCTGTCCGTTCACGCGTCCAGCCGTCCATATAGTGAACATTTCAAGTACCGCCATCTCGCTTCTTTTTATCATATATCCATCATATACAAGTACGCCATCCAGCGGACAATCCAAGGACTAAATGAGAGTATGTACCACATTTCTGCTGTCAGGGCTTTGTTAACAAACACCAAGAGCGTGATAACGACGCCGTGCTACCTTTTTCGTAACATGTGGAAGTGCGGATGTGATCCCGAGGGCAAGTATGTGCGTGGGTATGTGGCACAGGTTACGCCCTACGACAACGGGGGCGCACAAGCCACGCCATAAGGAGCTGCGCCCCTAAAATGCAAGCGAGGAGAGTTCAAAGACATGCGTATTCAAAGACATGCGTATTGGTGTTGTATTTCGAAAGTCAGATATTCCGTGTCATATGTACAAGCAACGGACATCAAAATAGCGCATGTACCAAAATGGAAGCTAAGGAATGGTTTAGCCAATGTGAAGGACAAGCTGCCGAGCAGAAATTACCCTGCAGTCTTGTTCATGGCATAGGCTGCCACGATTGTGACAACCAGTACAACGGTGAAGCTGGAGATTTCAAGAAAAAAGTTAACGGCACAAATATGACGCCACGTAACGACGCGTGGCCTTGACTGTTCTCGCTGAACACGCGGAATCTATAGACCACCAAATAGTCTGGTCAAACTTGTGTGTTCTGGACAAAAAAAAGCTTGCATCATGCCAGCGCCTGGAATCCAGATACAGACGACTGTACAAACGCTGAGCAGGAGTGATGGGACGCTTCCGACAATGTACTCTCGCTGCTTACGTCACGTATTTAGGGGTATTTTAAATACGCTGCGCCTTTAATGTGGCTTTTACTGTGAACAACGCTCCCTCCCGTATCGGGTGGCTGAACGTCAGTGAACTTTGTGTTCGGTGTATCCTTTCGCGTTCACGCAAGCAACGGTTGTGCACTCTTTTTTTTCACGCCTCTTCTGCAAATTCACTATACCTGCAATTTAACGAGCGACTTTTTTAGGCTTTGATCGATAATAATGCTTTTTTTTGTGACGGTCGCACAGAACTGCTCACAGTTTCCATGACCCCGGCAAGTTTTTCAGACATTGCCTGACTTTTTTTTACGACTTTTCTAGAAGTGACCGAATTCCCCGACTTTCCCCAGTTGTCCAGGTTGGTGGACACCCTGAGTCCTTGCACGAGTTTCCAAGGGCAGGGCAGCTACAGTTACGAGTGCAAGCGGTCCTGCGTTTTGGATACGAAGCCGCTCTTTGAAAGCCTATGTAACGCTGCCCGTTCGTGTCTCCGTGCCAACGCGCCGTGCCGCATTCTCCCCATCGCAGTTGCTGGAGCGATGCCAAGTAGGTCAAGTCGCAGACGTGCGTTGATGTCACTGTTTCCCTCACCCGCCACAGCTGCCGGCTCCTCCCAACACACCTAGGTGGTGTTGCTCCTCCGCCCGCTTGCAACACACTTCTATCTCGCTTCACCCTCTCCACCGCCCACAACACTCGACCACACGTAGAGTAGAAACACTCTTTCGGCTCATTTACCAGCGATGAAAGTTATACGAAACGCAACCCACCTCCCGTGCTTTTGCGTTTCAAAGAAATGTTTACTCGAGTAAAGGCTACACCGAGTTTCGCTTCAAACCATTCTTGCAGTACTCGCGTCGACGCCCTTAAGAGCCGGGTCAACGGCGTGCGCACCACTGCTGCTTCGCATCCCATCATGGTTCCCTTCGGGGAAATGGCCCATAATTTTTGTCCTAGAAGCATCATTCAACACACCGTAGACGACGAAGAGAGACGTTGAGCACCGCAAGCCTATACGAAGTGTGGCAAGCGCGCGCACCGGCTCACGACGGTAGCCAGTAACGGCTTGAGGTGTCTGTGAAAGGAACGTTACTCATTATGGAACTCGCCACCGGAGCATGTAGTGTGTGTATGGTGTCTGAAGAGAGATTTCACCACACATTTCCGTGATGTCATCTGGAACCGCCAAGCGTCATGCTGAAAGGTTACACCAGCGAGGTGTCCCCGGTACTAGACATGCCTGTCTGCGACTGTACGGCCAGGAAACCATGAGTTCCGCGATGTTTTGTACGTCGTCCACATGCTGTCCGTCCAATCAAAGACGTGGCTGGTTGAAAGGTCTAGTGTTTGAACTGCACAATGTGAAATACGTCAAGGCTGCCACGTCGGTTGAGGGGCTTGTCACTAAGTATGCGAGTGTTTTCGACGACGCCTTGCGAATGTTCCAAAATGTGTCCGCAAAAATAACAATAAAATACAACGCAAAGACGAGGTTCTTCAAGGCTCGTCCTGTTCCGTTCGCAATGATCAACCGCGTGAATGAGGAATTGATGCGCATGGAACGAATCGGAGTGCTGCGACCAGTGAAGACATCAGAATGAGCTGCGCCCATCATGCCTGTTTTGGAACGGAGTGGCTAAATACGGATACGCACTGACTTCAAAGTGACTGTGAATGCCATGGCAGTGCCTGAAAAATACGAAATACCACTCGTCAAAAAACATGTTTAGTCTCCTTAACGGCGGCGAGACGTTCAACAAGTTGGACTTGAAGAATACGTATTTGCAAGTTCACCTGAATGAGGCATTCTGCAAGCTGGCGACCATCAACAAACCAAAATGGCGTTATCAGTACACGCGTTTGCCTTTTGGTGTCGCATCTGCTCTCTCAATTTTCCAGCGGGAGACGGAAAACCCGCTACGAGTTAGGTCTCGGACATGGTGTACTTCGACGACGTTCTTGTAACTGGACACGACGACAGGGACCACCCAGAAAACCTGGATATTGTCCTAAGCCGTCTTAAGTAAGCTGGGCTTAAGTTGAAGCTTGAAAAGTGCACGTTTTTGGAAGGACAAGTTGAATACCTGGGCGACGTTGTCACGGCTGTTTCCGGAGTGGAGTCGAAACCCGCCTCCGGAATGGTGGAGGCCGTTTTGAAGGCATACACACAAATATGTCACGGAATTATAAGCCTATCTACGTTTTAGAAAAAAAGGTAGTAGTCCATGCTAACATTGGGGTAGTAATGGTTTGAAACCTATGTTACAACCCTGGTAGTAAGCGCAGTTAGTAACGGCGAGGGTGGTAACAGTTTCTACCTTTGCTGTTACTACCAGCATTTAGTAACTGTTACTAACTTAGCCGTTACCACTCATGTGTAGTAACTTTTAAAGGTTTAAAGAATTAGAAGTAGTAACCGATACTACCTTCTTCGTTCAATCTGGCATATTGTTTCTTCATTCAACACCACCTGTCCTCTTTGATGGCTCTCCGCATGCCCACTGGACTCGACCGAAGAGAAGCCACACTTCTTCATCGCTTATGACTAGGAGTGGCATTTACAAAATCTTAATCCTTTGTCATAGGAATGGCTGACAACACTCTCTGCGATGCCTGTCGTTGCGAAGAGACGCTACACCACATCCTGTGTGACTGTCCGTTGTATGAAAACCAGAGACAGTCACTGGCGTCCGCTTTTGCGCGCATCGACAACAGCCAAATGTCTGTGGACACTATTCTGTCAAGTGCCCGAGAGAATACATTGCAACAGAAGGCGACGAAAGCTCTGTTGAAATTCCTACGCGACACGGACTTGAACAAGCTCAACGTCACACAAAGACAAGACTGACTGAGTGTGCGCGCGTGTGCTGCCGAATGTGCTGTGTTTCTCTCTTCCCTCTCTGCTCTCTATCTTTCATCTCCCCCATCCATCTCCCATGCGCAGGGTAGCAAACCGGCTGCCTATAGGCTGGTTAACCTCTCTGCCGTTCTTTCCCCCGTTTTCCTTCCTTGTTTCTCCACTGCTAATGTTGGTCAATCAATGCCTCCTTACTAGACAACTTGGGGTATTAAGCGTGATGTGCCATGAATTCGAAAAATACATAGACCTGTTTAGAAAAGAAATTTATTTACTGTATGCACGGAACACAAAGGCTTCATAGTAACAGGGTACATACACTTCGGCACATCCATGTATTACGACCAACATCACTTCGTCGCAGTAAATACATTTGCTAAACAAGTTCACTATTCTTTACGCATACATGTAGTATGAAGTTAGTCTAGGGTATACATAGCCCCCACTTTGCAGAGGCATTTTTGGCCCAAGGGAGCACTTGTGTTTAGGAATGAATTATAACAAATTTGAACTTATAACACTATAATATACTACCTGGTTACATGTGTTTGGGGTCGTGGCACAAGACTTTTAAAAATCTTCACTTATAAAAAATTATATGTCGTATTTATTTATTATAAAAGGGTCACCAAAAGGCGAATTGTACAGTGGCCGAAACAAGGTCATGAACTCATTGTCAGTGCATTTGAATGCTTCACACGGCTAATATATCAGCGTTTAAAAGGTAATAATCGTTTTTTGGGGTTTGGCGCATCAAAACAATGGTAATGGTTGTAGACACGCCGCAGTGGATTAATTGTGACCGTCCTAGGGGCTGATTGTCACCGCCTGGTTATTTTGAACCGCCGGTCTTGTTAATATATGCTGTATTTACTAAGTTTGTTGTAATTGTCTATTACAACGCGTGTAGCACTTGCTTATGGTTCGTTAGTTTGTACTTCTCCATTTCGACAATATCACAATGACGTGTACATATCTCTGTTGCATATTTTAAAACAAAATGTATTTTATTATCTATGGATATCTTCTGCGTCATTTTTGGTTTTAATGTTAAAACGTCGAGACAATTCCTGTGATGAATTATATCAGAATAGGAATCAAACACTATTTTGGAATAAATAGTCAAGAGCCGGGTAGCAAAAAGGTAGTAACCGACCAAGAAAGGTAGTAACGGCCGCAGTTACAACCTCTTTCCTTCCAGTTGCTAACTGTTTACTAATGAAGGTAGCAAACAGGTCAAAAAAGTTAGTAACGGTTGCAGCTAGTAACTGTTTACTAACGTAGATAGTAAATAGGTAGCTAAAGGGTAGTAACGATCCAAGGAAGGTAGTAACCGCTGCAGTTACTACCTATTCGCTTGCTGTTGCTACCTTTATACTGACTTTTTTAAGAGTGTATAGGCCCCTTTTACCTTAGGAAGGAAGAAAAATAGAAAAGAACGGCAGGGAGGTTAACGAGCCTATAGGCAGCCGGTTTGCTACCCTGCGCATGGGAGGGGGATGGGGGAGTTCCTGCAGAGGCTGTCTGGTGGGTTGTATCACTTGGACGAGCTGCTTGTGGCTAAGGGGCCCTGGGAATGGCGTGAAGATCACGAACGTGCTTTCCAAAGGAGCAACGTAACACATGTTTCAGCAGTAGTGCTGGTACATTATGACCCAAAAAAACGTATGGTTCTCGTATGTGATGCGCCACCACACGTTGTTGGCACTGTTCTGGCTCGTAAATGGCATGCCCAGTGACGATATGCGTTGGTGCACCCTTGATTATGCGACAAGGTGTGTAGATATACTTTCATAACTAATCTCTTATGACAAAAACAATAATGTGCCGCTGGACGCAGGCACCTACAGGAGATTCGATATGGTCCCTTTCTCCAACTTTCCAACTTGAATGTTTCTGTTTTTTTTTTGTCTTTTTTGCACGTTTTTCAATAAAATAAGCAGTTCGCAGTCAGCGCTGGATCCTGAGTGTATTTCTGTCCGTGTTTGCTTCGCGCTGCTTTTAACTATGGATAAAGCATACTGAAATACTATCAACTGAGTGGGTTGTTTTTGCGCACTCGTACTAGCCTGTAGAATATGGGTCCGTATTTTGGGACTCAATAAAAAATTATGATAAGAATGAGTTCGAACAATAGAGAACTGTTCGTTTTGTTTTACGCCCTTTAAACTTCTTCTAATATATCCGTTATCAAACTAACCGTTCCAGCACCATGTCGTCGCAGCGAAATTTCCAGCACGACTTACTTATAAGTAAGTACTTCTCTCAATCTTCCTGTATACTGGTACCTGACACGCACAATCTTGATCTATGGCGTTCTAATCTAGAACTCACTGGTACAAAAATATATAGCCACTTTCCTTCAACAATGGAACGTTGGCATGTATTGCCAGGAATAGTTCGCGCTTTGACGATAGCTCATTTTCTGTCGGCAATTGACATGGTACGTCAGATATCCCAGCACAGCCCATTATGTGCTGCACTCAGTATAAATGAAAATGCGGTAAAAATAAACCAGTGCGTCTGTCTAGGTCTGTGTAGGCCCCAGGTCTGTGTAGCTCGTGGACAACTTACTTAGAAAAAAAAATGTGCCGAAGCCCTCTTTTTAGGAATTGGTATAACACGAAAGTGAAACGTGCCTTCGCAGAGGTAGTTGAGCGTTTATTGCGCATTGTTTCACCACAAGGGGGGAGGAATGAATGCTACAGCAACAAATTGCAATGTCAGGCGAAGAACGGCAAGCAGATCGAAACTTGCCGCGTGCAACACAACCATAAAGTACACGCACGAAATGAACATAGACGGGACGAGCGCGGACAAGCAACTGTCACAGCTTGACACCTAAAGCACGCTGCTCCAACAAAAAGAAAGACGCACAGGTATTCATAAGACGAGCGCAAACAACTGCACACTTTTTACTTTTTAGGGTGTGAGCATCGGGCTCCTTTTGTAAACGCGGCCGCGGCAGTGAGCGATGCGACCTTCGTGCTTTCTTTAATCACTGTAATTTAGAGCAAATTTGTGGTGGATGCACAAGGGTACAAAGCGCTCGAATCCCGAGATAAGCGCACTCGCTAGTGAACCACCACACCTGACAGCATCTATAGGCATTCTAGGCACTTTGACGACGCCATCTGGAGGCGCGCGCGCATAGCAACGCACTGGGCGGCGACCTTTTGATAGGGTGCCTCGTAGCGGCGGAGCGGGTATCGAGGCACTCTAACCATTTGAGTGAGCGCGGGTTCTCACACCATCTTGCTACTGAAGAAGAAAACGCGCTAAAGTTGCTGAACTCTTTTGAGGACCACCAACGTTGCATGTGTGCATAAATGGCTTGCCGTTGGCATGCAGAACATGCGCCTTACGGTCTAGTGGCGTGCATCGCGTGCTATGCAAACGCAGATTCGACGTTCCGCTACGGAAGTTCTCATTTTTTTCTTTACAATCTATTAGCATTTATTTAAACGTCATATCCGTGACGGAAGTACGTCACCGAAGCCGTGTTGGAGTGCAGAATAAAACAACTGTTAAAAAAATGGCAGCCGATTCACGACGTGAGTGCATGATGGAGCGAAGCAAGGTCCTGAAGTCCATAATGTCAACGTTGAAGTGACGTACTAGCATAGGTCGGCAAAATTTCGCGGAAAGGAACTCCTAATGTCTCGTTAGAAATTCGTAGTTATGGTGTCATTCATTGGCAGATTCGGAGCACTTCCGGTAATCATTCTAAGCGGAGCACGTCTATTCCATATTGGCAGATTGAGAGTGCTCCCTGTATGTTCCATTGACAAATCTGGAGCAGCTCCGTCGCGAGATCCACTCCACGAAGCCACTCTTTCTGCTACGAGAAAATCGGTGGATTCGACCGGAAGTCATAAGCACCCCGTGCCTTGAAACAGTGCAACTTTGGGCGCGCCGGCGCATGCCGGTCTCGTCAGTTGCGACTCGCATCAGAGCTCACATTTTGCTATCGTAGCGTCGCTGTGCCCAGCGTGCCCAATCATGCAGGAAGAGAGACGCGCGCATCGTTTTCCATTCTGACCCTGCCATTCGCTCCAGAGGGAGTGCCTGTGTTTCATTGGTATATTCCCTTAGGTTACCCTCCACCAGAGTGTAGTGCGCCGGCGCAGCCGTTTGTCGGCCAGTACGAATCTGCCAAACGATCACACCATTAAACTTTTAAACCATCCCACCACGAAGGGGATTATTTACTTGACCAAATACGCTGCAAAAAGTACTACGAATAGTTGTGTATCTTGGGGTTAAGCTATATATTTTGCAGGAGATTTGAGAAGTGTGGTGCCACTTTGTCAAATTATATTAGGAGCCCTCCGAATAAAGGTTGCGGGACTTTAACGTTGAGTCCTTGGAGACGCTGTATAAGCGGCAGCAAATCAGGGTCATTTTGTTGTTGTTGAGCAATTTCTGATGCCTGGACGACGCCTAGAAACGGGAAGTCTTCTTCCTCCGGCTCACTTGTCTCCACTGGTGCGCGTGACAGGCACTTGGCATCACTGTGCTTTTTCCCAGATTTGTATGCCACAGTAATATCGTACTCTTCTAGCCTAAGGCTCCGCTCCATCTTGCTAGTCGGCAAGAGGGATCCTTAAGAGTCGCCAGCCAACACAGGCAATGGTGGTCACTGACTGCTCGAAATGGTCTACCGTCGAGTTACGGCCGAAACTTACTTATGGCCCAGATGACCGCAAGACACTCTTTTTCGGTTGCAAAGTAATTTGTCTCAGCTTTCGAAAGCTTGCGGCTGGCATACGCTAGCACTTTTTCTTGGCCGTTTTGCCGCTGGACTAGAATGGCTCCGAGGCCAACGTTACTCGCATCAGTGTGAACTTCAGTTTCGGCAGTCTCATCGAAGTGAGCGAGGATAGGAGAGGTTTGCAGGCGTGTTCTTAACTCATCAATTGCTTCCTGTTGTTCACTTTCCAACATAAAGGGCACGTCGTCTTTTGTTAGATTAGTAAGTGGTTTAGCAATGTTCAAAAATTTTTCCACAAATCGCCGATAGTACGCGCATAAACCCAGGAAGCGACGTACTTACTTCTTGTGTTTGGGTGTCGGGAACTTCGCGATGGCAGCTGTCTTTTCGGGATCTGGCCGAACGCCTTCAGAGCTGACGACGTGTCTGAAGAATCGAAGCTCTTCGAAACCTAAGTGGCATTTTTCTGGCTTGATGGTCAAGTCTGCTAATTGAATGGCTTCTAATACCGTGCGGAGTCGCTCTAGATGTTGGTCAGATGCAGCGGAAAATACGACAACGTCATTCAAGTACACCAAGCAGGACTGCCATTTTACTCCCGCGAAGACAGCGTCCTACATTCTCCGAAATGTCGCTGGCGCTGTGCACAAGCCGAATGGAAGCGCTTTAAATTCGTAGAGGCCGTCTGGGCTTGTGAATGCCGTCTTTTCACGGTCGCGCTCATCCACCTCAATTTGCCAATATCCACTCTTGAGATCAAGGGAGGAGAACTACTTTGCACTGCGTAGTCGATCGAGCGTATCATTGATACGCAGCAGAGGGTATACATCCCGTTTCGTTACGCTGTTCAGTTTCCGATAGCCGACGCAGAATCGAAGGCTGTTATCTTTCTTTTTAGCAAGCACTACGGGAGACGCCCATGGACTGCTGGAAGGCTGGATCACGTCATCTGAAAGCATCCCTTCCACTTGTTTCTTGATGACGTCTCTTCCCTTTTTCGATACTCGATATGGGTGCTGGTAAATCAGTCTCGTGGCTTCTTCTGTTATAATTCTGTGTTTTGCAATAGCCGTGTGTCGCACCTTAGAGGATGTTGAAAAGCAGTCCGAAAATTCTCTTATAAGGGCGAACAATCGTTTCTTTTGATATTCTGGGAGCCTATGGTTGACGTTAATTGATGCGCCGACGTTGCAGGTCTCTTGTGGAGTGGTTGGCGTCGTCGCTAAACTGCATAGTTCGGTCGCCATGCAGAGCTCGCGGAAATAGGCGATAGCCATACCTTGCGCGATGTGCTGACATTCATTCCCTAAATTCACAAGGAGGACAACTGAGCGGCCATTCCTTAAGTGAACAACACCCCTCGCCACGCAAATTCTTTTGTTTAAAAAGAGCACTACATTTCCATCCGCTATTCCTTCGTGGTCACAAAATGCCTTATTTTCGACAAGCACCATTACACTACAGCGTGGTGGCACTGTGACGTCATCATCAACAAAGCGCAAAGCAGTAAGACATCGCTTTTCCGATTCCTCCACTGACATAGCTTGTTGGGTCGAAAACGTTACACTGGATCTGCGCAGAATAATTATGGCTCCATTGGCTTGCAGAAAATCCACTTCTAGTATAAGCTCCCGTGAACAGTACGGCGGTACGATGAAGTCAGCAACGTAAGTAAACCCTCTTATTTCGAGCCTTGAGGTGCATCTGCCAAGCAGCGTAATAGTGTGGCCACCTGCCGTGCGTATCTGCGCCCACTCCATTTCACCACAACCTTTTTCAGTTTCTTTGCCATTTTGTGACTCATTACCGAATAATCAGCGCCGGTGTCAACTAAAGCATTCAGCTCGTATCCGTCTATTTTCAAACGCAAATCTGAAGTAACCTTCGCACTGCTGCACTTATCCTCTGTAAACATAGCATCGTCTCCTTGAAACCATGATGGAGGATCTTCGCAACTGTAGTTATCAGTGGCCTCACCTCCACAGGTCGCTTGCTTCAGTTTTCCGGGTGTGGGCTTGTAGAACGGTGCCCAGGCCGTGCGGAAGAAGCTCGTGGGCTGGGTGATCGGTAACGCCTGTGCGACGGCGATCTTGGCTGATTTTGGCGTGGAGTGAGCGGACTCTGGCACGTGGACAGGTACTCTATGATCTCCGCTGGCCGTTCACCGTTTCGAGGGCATGGTGCGTACAACGGAAAGCCCCTTAATCCTGCCTGTCGGTAAGGGCAGAACCTATACAGCTGACCTGCTTCCCCGCAATGGAAACACAAAGGCGTGCGCTCATGGTCACGCCAGATGTCACTTTTCCGGGGCCTTTGATCCACGTAGCGAGCTACACTACGGGCTCGTGGCAGGTAGGTAGCCGTCGGTTCCAGTGGACGAAGTGCGCTGCGTACTGTCTGTGGGTAAGGAGCGGCCATCGCAACTGCTGCATTGGTGTGCGCCGCGGGTTGTATCAGTATTTCAGAGTACGTTGGGATGCGTTGGATCGGGTGAGGCTCACGCTCCGGCTTATGTATTATCTGCCTAGTTCATCTCGTACTACGTCAACGACAGACAGTGTTGCTGTAGTGTGAGGTACTTGCAACTTGCTGAGCTCTTCCCTGATCACCGACCTGATGAGTTCTCGCAAGGCGTCCATGTTACTTCTCTGGCCTCCAGAGAAGACATTGGCAGGTGCGTAGTTTATGTCCCGATTGTACTTTCGAGCCTGCTGTTCTAGCGTTTGCTCGATGGCTGTCGCTTCCGTATGAAACTCCGCAACTCTTCGTGGTGGGTTGCGGACGCGAACAGCGAATAGCTCTTGCTTCACCCCACGCATGAAGTGGCGCAGCTTCTTATCTTCAGTCATATGGGAATCTGCGCGCTTGAACAGGCGGATCATGTCCTCGATTTACATTGCGACACTTTCGTTGGTGAGTTGGTTTCTAGTTTCAAGCGCAGCCTGCGCCTTTTCTTTGCGATCCGTGCTGGCATAAGTAGCCAGAGCTTGTCACCAAAATTCCTCCCAGGTCGTAAAGGGGGTTTTATAATTCTCATACCACGTCTTTGCAAAGTCCTCCAAAGCAAAGTATACGCGGCGAAGTTTCTTTCGCTTGTCCCAACCATTCAAAATTGTTACTCTCTCAAAGAGGTTCTGCCAATCTTCGTCTTCATACGAGTCGCCATGAAATACTGGTGGCTGGTGAGGCTGATTGATCACCACGTGTGCCGGTGTTACCTGGTGTAATGGTTAAGGACGTTCGTCACTATGTTTGTTTATAGCGGACAAGAAAGGATTAACATGAACAATTTAAGCGAACAAAAGAAGCTTTATATTGTACACTAGAGGTAGAAGTGACAGGAAAAAATAAAACTATATATCCAACCCTATACGCTAAGCATCACGCAACATGCACGAGAGTCAGACCGCCATTAATATGCGCAGAGTTCGCGGCTACGCTAACTCAATGTCCAGCGCGTATAGTTCTCGGTTCGTAAGAAGAAACCGCCGTCTCACAGTTTGGGTCTCCGTCGTCCCGACATGATGCGGTCGTCGACGTGCGCGAGGGTAAAGGTGGCACGGCTGGAACGGCTGATGGCACACGGATGCGCTACCGTGTGCAGCGTGGTTGAGTCGGACGTCGCGGCCAACCCAGCAGTCAGGGTCGCAACTCCTGAGGTCCAGGATCAGGCCTCAGCTCACGAGGACCACACCCGGTAGGCCTCGCCCACGAACCTGCTCCCGGCCACTGCACCCAGGCAGGAGCCGTTCCGCAGGCCCCGTCCTTGGACCTTGTACAGGCCGACGGACTCGACCTCGAACAGACACACCGGAGCTCGACCTGGCCGACACATACGGGTCCCACGTCCGGCTCAGGAACGCTGCCAGGAACTCTTCCTCTCGAGCGGCTCACCGCTTCGTCTGCCTTCGTGGCCTCCGTACACACGCCCGCGTCTCGCCCGGCAGAACGTCTCGCTCGTCCCTTGCCGATGTGCGACGTTCTGGTGAAACCGGCGCTTGATGGCATGGGTGCGGCTACGGAGCAGTCAACCCGCATCGGTGACGCGATGCTCCATGCGGGGAATGGCCAGCCCGTCCAGCGAAGAGCGTGCGCCGAGACGCGATGCTCGGCGCAACCGTGACCATTAGCCAGGCCAAGTTCATCGCTGTGCCGAACGGCTGACCGTGGAGACGCCTCGCCGAGATCCGCGATGGCCTCGGCAAGGAAGAGAACAGCAGGCCAGGCCGCGCCCGAAGATGCAGTACTCGTGCCGGCAATGCCGCCCCAGCTGGTGTTTGGACGGCAGCAGCGTGGACGGCCGCGTTCCCTGGCCGGAACCTGGATCGCCTGAGTCCGACACTTCGGCCCACTGCCTCCCGTCTGCCGCTGCTTCGGCTCATCCCCAGCCACAAAGCTTACCGCCGCGTAATCATCACACGTGGCCCAATCGTGGCACGCCACTTCTATGGGCCACCGCAAGACATCAGCTGATTAGCGCACAGTTGCCTCGTAATCGCACGTGCCTTGTCCCGCACCTTCGTAGTCCTCGTTTTTCTCGAATCCTCAAACCTGGCTTGTCATGGTGGTGGCGTACAATGCCTGACTTACCTTCGGCGTGAAGTGGAGTGGACAGAATTCTGGTGAATCACCTCGAAGACGGCGACTAATCTTCTGATGCACACGTGTGAGCTCCACAGCATCAACTCGCTGGTGGTCGGGGCTACGCTATCTTGCGTTCGTAGGGCTTTGATTCATTACCCAGCACCTCCACCAGAAATGTAACGATGTTGAAGGACGCGGGGGTGTAATAAAACGTATTTAATTAAGGGCGAACCTGTGCCCACAACTCAAAGGGACTATGGTCGTAGAACGTTACAGCCGAACACCAAAGATGCCCACCTTCTTTCTCTTCAAGCGAAGTCCCGAGCACGTGGCGCACATCAGCCGAGTCCAACTGGGTGCTCGTGCTATCATCATCGTCTCTGCGCAACACTAGACGGCACGCATGTATGTCCCTCTGCGCGGTGATGGGCGCGTTGTTTGAATGCAGGCAAGATGTCGCGGCAATATTGTGTCTGCGTAGAAATAGCTTTTATATCACGTTGAAAATGCTTTTTAATACTAATATCTCACCTGAACAATACATCGTGTGATTCTTTTTGATGACGCGTACCTCTAAACAAGAGTTAGGAATAGTTATCTAGTAAATATATTTTATTTATAGGTATGAATGGTGCCACGGCCTCTTCTAGAACGTATTCCAAAAGTGTGGAGAAACTCACAGTTTTATCATTTGAAAAGTAAATTCTTGGATTTTAGAAGTCGGAACATCAATACGATTACAAAGCGCGTCATAGTTGGATGGTTTTAAACACATTTGCAACGACAGATCGGCAATATAAATGGAACCCACGCATACTGATTCAATATAAATATGTTTTTTCACTTAGGACTCACTAATACCCACACTAACCAAAATTCTGCTGAAGGGAACTCACTCGCACTCGGATTCACTAATATTTTCGTCAGCCGGACTCACTCGGACTCAGAGTCACGCCTCAATCTGAGTGAGTCGACTCAAGCGTCTGCCGACCTATGCATACACAAATGATGGACGGATGCACAGACAGAAGAATAGGCAGATACACAGACAGACGAACGCACGTATGGACGCACAGATACACGGAAAGACTAAACAGCGTCTTTTTAAACCACATGCGCACTAGTGATTGATAGATTGATGTGTGGGGTTCAAAGTCCCAAAACATATGCGCACTATGAACGCTCTGATCACGGTATATGCAACACCCGTGCTTCGGTCCTACGGGCACCTACGACGAGGACGGACATCGTGCGAGCCTAATCTTCTCTACTAAAAAAAAAAGTATATACGCGTATATGGGACGAATACTTGAGCGGGCCGAGCCACTATAGCGAAAGGTCCGCACGTATTTGAGACCCCTGCAATAAGCAAGCAAGGTGTCTTGCTAGAGAGGTGCGTAAAAAAGATAGCGCGTGCAATGGCAAGCGTGGCGTAGCGCTTCTGGGAAATACCCGATGAATTGCGGCCTCCGTACAAGACGAGTTCATATCCAAACGTAGAAACAAAAGTTTCCTTACTTTGTCCTTTAAGGGAGTAAATTGTTTACTCCCTATGTAGGGAGTATATAAAATCTCCATTGGGGAGTGCACTAGAGGAAAAGTCATTTACTCCTACCTTGGCTTATTTTTGCTCTCATTGCATGGGAATGATGGCTAGTACATAAATGCTTCTATTGTTTGTTCTTTCAGCTCCGTTTGGCTCAGTGTGGTCTTAATTCACTCAGCCGTAAGACGAGGCTCAAAAAAGGTTCAGCAGCCGCACCTCACAACCTTGCCTGTGCTAGGCCCGCCGATTGGAATTGGGTCACGAAAATTACAATGGTCCGTTCTTCAATAAAAAAGAAAAACCAAAACACAGCAATGAACAAAGCCACATATGCGTTCACAGCCGCAAGCACAGACTAGGCAAATTTGTGTACTACCCATGATTCCCATGGTGGCTGAATGACTACAGCACCACAGTCCCCTCTATTTTTTAGGAAAATCTGATATAGTCTGCCTTCTTCTGACGCAATGTAAGGTGTCAGACAAGTTACGTGACTAGAGGGAAGTGCATAAAAAATTAAACGAAATGACAACTTCTGCTATGAAATACAAGAAAATTCGCACTTTCATAAGTTGCATTAACTTATTACATGAATTTTAATATTCGAAGACAAAGCAAACCAATTTCCATTTTCATTAAACATGTTAATCAGCAACATTTCAGCAAATATGTTAATCAGTCATGTAGGAGTGCACAGTTGGTAGGGCTCTAGCTGCACGGGCTAAAACCCATGATGAGAGGCATCCGCTAAAACGCGATTTAGAGCCCGACAGTCATGTAATCTGTACTAATCTCGCTTTGCCTACTCAATTACAATATGTGCACACTTCAAATCTACCATTGAATAAACGACCTCATGTGGTCTCGCCTGTCAACTAGATACACTCACACGATCAGAGCTTCGCTTTTCGATGCTTTCAATGACGTGAAACTACCTTTTCTGTTTTTTTTTATCACCATGCATCGGAGGTAGCTAAGGACACCTTTACCAGGAGAGACCAATGTCCAAAAGGCATCGCAATCGCTTTTATTTCAGCTGCGGAAATTAACATACAGTCGGGAATATGAGCCACTTCACCACAGCTCGGGGAAAAAGTGGTACATGATTATCACACAACGGGGTAAAAGCCACAACAAACTGTACACACAATATTTCGGTGCATCTATTGTTCCTCTGCTGCCGTTTTGCCTCCAAGTCTGGTACACACATCACAGCTCAAGAAACGCTTTCGGAAAATGCGTACTACAAGCATAGCACAAGCAGTCTTTCCAGGCAGTCTCGTGATCAATAGTTGCTTCTCTATATTACTTTATGAAGTACACCTTTCCACTGGCGCGAGTGAAATAAAGGAGCATCACAAGGATGATACAGTTGTACATGTCAGTAACGTGGAATGTGCATGTAAACACCGAATCGACAACAAAAAAACGCGCAGCACTAAAAGCTCGACATCAAGCAGATGGGATAAAAAGTGTTGCGCTACCCAAGCCCTTCCGAGCGCCAAACAAAAACAAAAAACAAAACCAATGCGTTTCGTCAACAACTAACTACAAGCACTACAAACTGTGCCAATAAATCATATCTCATAAAATGCAAACGAAAAATAAAAATCTGTGACGAACGCTTACACAACAAACATGCTTTGTATTTGAGGCAGGAAAAAATGAGTAAGAGTGCAATTAACTAGGTAAAATCCTGCTTCTAACTTGGGCGTGGAACACCATATTCATGTAAAACGAATTTTTGAGCGAGATTTATGGCAGGCAGATGCAATGAACTTGATTGCCTACCTGCTTGAACATGAGTGGGAATGTTAATGCGACTGATCAATGGTAACACGGTGACCGTCCCAATAATTGTTTCTCTCAACCGACGAACTCAAACAGAACCATTTGTCAATTACATTTACCAATTTGCTTTCATTCGTCTTTAACAAAGTAAACAAGGTGAGCTCACAGTCCAAAGCTCATGGTTTTAGTATACATGTTCTGCATGCTTTCCATTTCCAAACAAAAATGAGTAAATGAACATTTTGAAGGTTCCAGTCATTCTAAAAATATGCTAACTCTCACCAAACAACTAAGGTTTCCATCTAAATATGAAGCAGTTCCAAAGGCCGCAGTGCAAAATTGCGCCGCGCGAAAAGGCTCAACAAGGTACACACACACAAAATGCATTTCACACAAATTCAGCGCAAAGGCCTACAAGGCACCAAAAGTGAGGACTGAAGCTATTACTCATGCTTGAAACAACCACACAAAGCAGAAGCTGAGTGCTGCTAGAGGGTTCTAAAGCCGAGATTGCACGCGGGTACTCTACACACTGTTGAAAAACTTCTCAGGTTGAAAAAAAGCCTCAGACGTCAGTCTCCCAATTATGAACACTAACATAATCAATGACAGGCTAAGTAATGTGGTACTACTACTGTCTTTACCGTTTGCTTTTGCCTTGTGTTGACCGTGGCATGCAATTTTATTCACGAGTGTGTACACAGCAAGGAGCAGCAGCCTCGCTGCTCCAACATGCATCAGTCGTGACATCAAAAAATGCAACGAGTCATTGGCTCCGGGGCAGTGTTTCACATTGTTGGCAAAACCTTGCACAGAGGCAAGAAGAGTATTTCAAGAAAAGTTGCATGAATATAACACACCAATCGTGAGAATAAAAGAACACAATTGCCCAAAGATACAATAGCTGTACAAGAGAAGGTTCACGAGACTTTTAACTTCACATCTCCAAGCTTGAGTCAACACTTTCGTCAAACTGTTCTCTTGATGAATACAACAGCGCATGACTAAAACGCTTGTAGCCCATGAAAAAGCCCATATCTGGAAGTTTGGCACACAACCTTGATTTCAGATTTGCTACCTGTAAATAAAGTGCACAATCAACCCATCATCACTCTGGGAATCGCTGTAGGCTGAACGTGGCTGAAATTTAGCTTCCAAGAAGTGTTTGACACCGACTATTGTTTTCAGTGGTGCTGATGCTTGTTCAGAATACGATACAAGCTGCACCTCCATGTATACATCTAGCTAGCTCACAGTAAAAAAATTGCAGTAGCTTTGCTTGTATAACCTGAATCGGGTGTAAATTGTACTCCCGACAAAAGCCCCAGGCACAATGTCAAGAGAGCCAGAACATATGACACTAAATTTCCTACTCAGGAAGATTTCAAAGTTTAGCTCAAGGAACAATCTTGCTTTGCATTTTCCACCATCCCACCTTTATCATCCATGAGTTCTAACAGCAACGCAGAGTAAAGCTATGCAGGGGCACCTCACAGCGAATTTCCTGCAACTACCCTTTTTATTACAGTTAAACCTCAATATAACGAACATGGATATAACGAGATATTGGTTATAGCAAAGTAAATGAAAAATAATCTTGCAATTGATAGTGTTAGAAATAATCTATATAACCAATTTTCGGATATAACATACATACTTTCTTGTAAGATACAACTTCGTTATAATGAGGTTTGAACACAGTTGGCTTTGATAAAACCTGATAAGAGGGAGGCGCATGCAGTAACGATATGCATACCAGCAAACACTGTTGGTAGACTTTCTATTATTCATATTTTTTAAACAGCATTTAGAGAGTGGTTCAGAAATTGGGATTTTAGGGTGAGCATCTAACCCATTTTTTCTTTTTTTGGCTGTTTCCCCTCCCCCCCCCCCCCCCCCCATAGAGTAAGCAAACCAGACTGTTGCAACACCCTTGCTTGAACTGTCATGTGCATGAAGTGACATCACAGAACTTTAAAAGGAACAAATGATAACATGAAGTAGTACGACAGCTTTTTTAAGCTTCTGCATGTGCATGTTGTTCAAGGCAATTTAAAATTGGCTGTCACAATTAAAACTCAACAGAGCTCATTTGCACTATCTACTACACAAACATTTCTTGAGGTGTTTAAGCAAAAAGTTGCTCTAATATACAGGTGTTTTTATAAAGATAGTTACATCACAGTGCCTATGCTGCCTGACAAAACCTCGCACTGGCATTATAATTAGCCACTGCATAAGAAGTGCAACAACTAATCTAATTACTAAGAGTTGTCTTACCAGGTCAAGAGCCTGTTGTCTTGACTCTATTTATACAATTGACTTCAGAAAGGACTCCCAAAACAAGAACTGCTTTGAGAAAACAGCCAAATACACAGCCTTAAATGAACTCTATTTTTAAGAGAACAATAACTTTGTGCCAAAGTGGCTTCTACATACTGAAGGAAATTGTGCACGCAAGAATTGTGTGCTGCTCGAAATTGATTTGTATGTCTTTGCACATCACACTTTCAGAGTTGTGTTATATGGCTGGCCAGACTGCCACAGAAGCCGTACAAAGCCCATTATAATGTGACAGCAGCTTTTTATGGCTGTTTTGTCCATTTTTCTTCTTTCCATGGCCCTGAAGAGTGGCCTTTCATACAACAGTGACCAGCAGAACTGCTACCACAGAACATCTGCATGTGCAATCACCAATAAGAGTAGCCAAATCGCATGAAGCAATGCAACAAGCAGAGATGGAAGTGGACTTCAGCGTTTTGGAGCAGCTCAGAAAGCAGGAATAATGCTGTTTTGGAGCAGCTTTGGTGCAGTAAAAGGGGAGTTTTAGAGCCGATTTCTAGGGTCAACCATCAACGTCAATCAAAATTATTGCTGGTAAAGAAATTTTGGTGGTTCTCATTAAACATTCAACACTAATGAGCTTACCAGAATTACCACCTGTGTGCGTGCAGCCCTTTGTGTGTGTGTGTGTGATACAAAACACGTCCATTTCATACTCAGCCTGAAATGAAAAGAAGAATATATTTTGGGTGGTAAAAACATAGAACTATTTCTTTACATGAACGTAACTACTACAAGGAGTCTCACTAGCCCCTGCAGCCTTGCAGATGATATGTGAAACCGAGTACAGATAATCGTGGCACACTTCGCTTAGCGGAAGTTTGTAATCCCAACGCTAACTAAACACAATACTCTGCTCATCTGTGCTCAGTCTGAAGTGAAATGGATACGAGCAATTCCCACACATGGTACAGCAACTGTGTAGGCAGCATAGGCGGCGCGCTACATGCAATCAACCAGGAGATGATCAGAGTCCACGTGACCGCTCATTGTTCCAACGAAACTGTCAGTTGTCACTGAGTATCACATCGCAATAAAAAAGCACACGTAGGTATCCCGGTAGTGTTCATTCTGTCGCTATTTTAGCAGCTGTGTAACCCGGACCCTATAATAGTTTCGAAATGCTCTTTGGCGCCGCCACTACACGCAATAAAACAATCGTGCGAGGGAGCCAGTCTCGCATGATCTTTTCCGCCCTCTGGCAAAAAAGGAAAAAAAAGGGATTTTGTAGTAGGTACTTTTGGGGACATCTGCAGTAGTACTGTATTCGTTTATTAGTGGTGATTGAGCACATCAGGAGATGTACATTTGCACTAATAAACGCGTCCTACCGTTTAGCGCATGATCATGCCGTGTTCTTGGCTAGTACAAATATTCGAGGTTGCACTTTATTACTAGATAATTAACAGTTACTCATGTTGGTGCCGCCGATTTTCTGGGGAACCCCCAGTGATAACAGCAATGAAAGTCCCACGAATGAACCGAATCACAACCTGTTCAAACTTCACTTGGTACGGATGTGGCCGCGTCCTTACTGTAGCCAACGCTCAGTGTTGCTCGGTCGACGATAATAATCAGCTTTATTTCGTGTTTCTCACACTTCGAATCTAATTTTATCATGAAAACTCCCATTTATGCGCAGCAGGTAAGATTAGCGCAGAGTGGCACAATTGGCGCAGCACTTCCGCCCCTGAACAAGGATCCATAAATGTTAGCAGTAGGTCAGTTGCTCTCAAAAGACTGCCTCTGTGAATCAAAATGTACAGAAAGCCCTTTAGTCTCACCTTCTAGACAGCTACAGGGTTGCTAGTGCATTTTAAAAAAATCAGACACACATGCTGACTGACGGAATAGTTCACAGCATTATCTTACCTTTTCCATAAGATTAGAGAAAGTTTAGCTTTTTGTTGGTCATTTAAACCAATAGTTTTTTATAGAAACGAGTGTGTGGAGTATTAACAAATAGTAAGAATTGCAGGGCATCAAGAAAAATGTTTACATTTAAAAGACAAAGTCGAACACGACAGCCTAAAAAAGTATAGAGTACCACAAGGTGAAATTACACCATTCATCCATAAACATATGCCTAGGTATGTACAAAGCTATGCAACTGGTGCTAAAATAATGTAAACAAAAACACAATAATTTCTACACATACACGCAAGCATACATGCCCACGCATGAGCAAGCAGCTGTCACCCTATGGACGTGTCTGCAGGAAGACCAAAGATCAGCGACACCTCAGAAAACACAGTGGCTCGTGCACAAAGATGCAAGGGAATGAAAGCGAGACCTAGCAGTGCTCGATCAGGTCTAATTAGGCTGCATATGCAGCAACGTGTTCAGTCATGGACAGACCACACACATGCGCACACTAAAGGAAAAAAAAAAAGCCAAGGTGAAGCGACAAGTTTTTGCCACATAGTACCCAGAGAAAGAAACATTGCAAAGGAGACACATCTCATTAGAGTACGTTCATACTACACAAGTTTTTAAACCGACAGAAACATATTACAGTTAGCAGCATTATCAGATGCAGTGCTAGTTGCATACCATCACTTCTTTCAGCCAAAGCTGCACGTTGAACAATGTCATGCTAACGGCAAAAACTGCATGAACCCCCTGGCTTTCCCCAACTTGTTTTGCCACTGCTGTGCAGCATCACACGCTATTCCTAAATTTTGAATGGATGGCAACACCATAAGATGTTACTGCACCCATTACTATTACCATTTGCACCTCCAGTATCGCAGCAATTCAGTACCGGTAACATGCATAGCGTGGGTGCCAAGGTCACGAGTGCTCAGGAGACAACCTGAAACCAAGGTACATATTCTTTGAGTAAGAAGACTTGCGATGCACGATTGACCAGATATTGTAGCAAAGGTCCGGTGATGACAGTACCTGTCTATTGGAACTATGACACAACTTTCACAAAGGGCCAATCTCGCATTGCTACAGCAACCAGAGCTCCTGAAGAGTTCAGAGTTTAATGACAGATGGACACAAGTCTACCTCGATGCATCTGACCAGTAGTCAAAACGCGAGGAACAAGTGCCTTCTGCGTCCACCGCTAACCCATTTTCATTCGCATTTCAATCATAACCGACTTCCCATAAAGCGCTGACTACTATAGCAACAAGAAATAGAGCTTTACCCACCTTCAAACTTTTGCGATGCCCGCTGCTGCCACCAAATAGATGGACCATGGCGATATTACTTCACTTGGTCAATCACGCATCACAAGAAAGCAATGAAGCGTCCCCATCGATAGAGTCTACTTCTTTACGCAGTGCACAGAACACACCACGAGATGGAGTCGCAAAATTATTGCCTTTGGTGGCAGCACTTCTACAACGGACACCATTGGCGCTAATGGTCAATAACGGCACCTGCGATAGAGCCCCAGTGGAAAGTGCAACTACCATTCATCGTTCTAGCTGCCCCAGTGAGTTAAAACAGCAGTGGCAAAAGCCAGTCAAGCACGATAGAAGTTACCTCACAGTACAAAATCCTTTCGACCTATTTTTTCACTGTGACATTGCCTGGTTACACGTGGACGGGTCTCACTGTTCAATGTACTACATCAATGAGTCTGAATCCTGGGATCATCTTCTGGCATAACACTCCTTAAGTCAAGACAGGCTACCTTCTGAAATGAGGCCACAGAAGTACTGGACGTATTGTTTTACACCTCGATTGCGTGAGCTGTTTACACTGCATGCTTCCCCAAAAATAGAGCCAACCAGCAGTTGGGTAGGCGCTTGCTATCTTACTAGTAGTCCCTTATATCTTTCACGTCATCGATCCACGATTTTCAACTTGCACTTTTTCATCTATGAAGATAACAGAAATGAGCCATGCAGCTATTCTTGCAAAACACTCGTGAACAAATACAAGGTTGCACAAGACTTTGACCAGTGTATGGGTGATGCCATATATTCAATGGTGCGGACGTGCGTCTTTCAGCGGGAATCCTCACTCTCTCATGCACAACTGTTGGCACATTTCTCTAACACACACACACGCACGACCATGGCACATTCGAAGCGGTCAGCTGGAAAGAGCCACTTCAACCTTTTGTACCTTCTGCCATCAAATAATGCAGTGTTTCTTTAGCACAAAACGTATCAGCTGAAAACTGTATTACGATTAGCGGTGTTATATGTTACCCATTAACGGCATTCTATGTTACTGCAAAACTTCACTGCAGATAGTCTCAGAAGCCTACAATTAACTACGAACATGAAAGAACATGAAGCCTATTCACACCTTTTTATTTTTTTGTCAGAGTTTCAGAAGCCTGGAGTTTTACAATGCACTCCACTAAAGAAGACAGGTGAAAGCAACTAGTACTTTAGTGAAAGGAAGTACTCCACATAAGCTTAAAAGACCCAGCAAACAAACCTGTGGTCCGAAATGTGTGATGAAGCGATATCTGTGAAACTGTACAATGTGAACAAGCCGATGCAAGAATTTCGAAGATAAGTGCTGTAATAACGAAGTTACATGGTATGGAACAACCAGCTTCAGTTAGTTTTGGTTTCCTGCTCAGCCTTCCCATCTATCTTGGCAGCCAAGAGGGGTAGGCGCATTCTTCTGTCGTGACTTATGACAAATTTGGCAACAAAATATGACATGACATCATCGATTACGGCATCGGCACGCATTCAATGACCAAGCAAGGCTTACTTTGTGTTGCTCGTGTCAGCGCGGCACGCTGAAGAAATGCAGCAAATACATGGCCAGGACCACATCACTGCAGGGAGAATGCGCCATTTCGTAGTACAGGACAGAGCTGATGCTGCAAAAAGCTGCCGACGGGCAAGTTTACGTCACTTTGCATTAGATGAGGATTGGACAGGTTCTGGAGAAGGTGCACCTGAATTGTTTTTCAAAATGAAGTGTCTGCGAGGGGCACTGCCCTGTGATACTCATAAAATGTTATCGCCGCCAATGTCCACATGAGTTGCTGAGCTTGTTTGATAGATGTAAAAAAAGTACGAGAATGTTTACTGGTCCTATAACACATTAAAAGCAATCTATGAGTCACTGCAGGTACAATTACACATCCTCATCAAAATAATTCTTCCAACTCATGAACTTTGAGGCGTTACATGAATAGTTATGATGTAAGCATACCGGCTTTCACAAACACACAAAATAAGGATGCACAACTTAGAGCATACAAAATGACCTTTTTTGCATAGCACAAATGCCTTAATGAAAGCTGCGTGATGGCATCGAAAAGCGCAAGTCTTGCGGAGACCTTTGAGCGTTGGTGAATATTATCAATGAGCTAACAATGTGCTCCGTCTACAGCTGAGCAAACTAACACATTTGGCTAGCTAATATTCAAGAGACTACAGAAATCCTGAAAATGCAGACGACAACCTCAGTGAATTCAAAAAGCACAGTAACCTCGGTTCCTCTTTGCGAAATATACTAAGATACGAAATACATGCCAGTGTACCAGAAGAGAGTGGAAACATTCACAACTATTCTCGAAGCAGCTACAGTTTTTATCTAGATTGTCGAAAGATCTCAACTGTTCCTTCTGCAGTGTACTACTTGTTAGAGATGTCCTGTAATGAATAACTAACACCGAGATATGAGCACATCTACTCAAAGAGTAATAAGATGCTTGTATATTGTACATACTGTCTCAATGCTAGAGCACCCTGGCGATCAAAAATAAATTTCGAAGCCCAAGCGACTGCATTTTTGGTGGTACTCAAGACGACAAAAACAGCAAGTGTGCTGCATGGTAACAGGACGGGAGGTTAGAAATAAAAGCCCCGTGTGAACTTGTGGCTAACGTTTAGCCCACTTTTGTCAGAGGAGTGAAAGGTGATGGCTTGAGGTCAGCTACTTTCATGAGCCACACACAGAAGAAAGATCAGATGGCTGTCTTTTACAACAAAAAAAAAAAAAAAACCTGTCTGGATAGTCACTACTGGCTTTGTAGAAGCGAAGAAAACCTTATTGGCTCGCACGATCCTCCTGGTCAACTTCTTAAAGAAACGGAGGTTATCGATGCCAGACAATGCCCGCTATGCTTTGCACAGAAAGAGCAATAGGCCGGTCTAACATCAACGAAAAAAAGGGCCGTCATTTCATGACAACATCCGGCACAACACGTCTACTGTTTGACAACTGAGACCGTCTTTAGTGGAAAGTTGTCCGCATCCTTTCACCACCCTCCTCGATATGAATGAGTAATTCCAGATCACGAAATCCCAGCAAACGTTGGAATAAGAGAGCACAAGCAAATTCACAATGTCCGGCCAAATATGTACGGATGTAGAGGGCCATCTCTCACAGCCGGCGCTCACGTATCGCCCTCTTAACAGACCACCGCTCAGATAGTCGTCTCGTAAGGGAGGTTGTCGGGATAGTCGTCCTCCGGCTCCCCGGGAGTGGACGGGATGTTTCTGTTTGCACGGTCTTGCTGACCGTCGTACACATCTCTGCCGCCTCGCTGGTGATGACAGTGAGCATTAGAGCGGCTGCCTGTCCCGACCTGGTAGGCAACGAGCGAGGCATGGTCTAGCTTTCCAGGCACCATGGTAAGCCGGGGTCCGGCACGGTGGCGCCGCCTTCGAGCGTCTTCGCCCGGCGCGGCGCCCGCTGCATAGAGCTCGGGATCTTCCAGAATGCGTCGCTTGGCTGCCGTCAACTTGGTGGCAAAGTCTACCATTCGCTCACAGAGGTCTTCGGCGGAGCTGCATGCTCCGTCTCCTTGGTAGAGGCCTTGTTGGAGAAGGTCCTGCAGACGTCAGGAGCCAGAAAGACACCGTTACATGCACTACTATATATATTGCCATATATATATATGAAGCCACAACCAGTAGCTTAATGCTTAAAACCCTTTTCATAATTGTAAAGCTAGCTTTTTTTGCGACGCAGTTCGTCACTGCAGTGGTACCTCCATGACAGGATTACGGTTAGTACTGATTTAGGGGTAGTACAAACTTTCCTGTGGTCCCGCCAATGGCCAATTAACCTGTAATGCCATAAATTATTGTAGTTGCAAACCAATTTTCTGCCCGCAAAGGTTTGATACGAATGTAGGCAGGTAGAACAGGTGCTGCATGCGCTGTCGCAAAAGATGCAGCTATCACACGTAGGTAAACAAGCAGGCCGTGTCGCGTCGCAGCCTCCCGAGATTGTATGCGCGAATCTTGAAAGCCTTAATTATACCATCATGAGCCTTTGCATTTAGATTACAGATGGCACTGGCATTGTGTTTATTTTTTGTCTTTTCAGTGTGATGAAACAGGTGTGGACGGTTTTGTTCAAAGAGCTACTAGGCCTCACAACCTCAACAAGCACGATTGTTGGGGACACGCAAGCCTGCCAACTCTGTCATTAGCACGGGAGAAAACCTTCCGATTGTGCCAGACGCTGCCTTGAATCTCTCGAAAAACAATGCAAACGCCACCGCGATCATAAAATAGCAACAACAAAGGGCAGTGGCTCTAAAATTTTGTGGACTTCATTTATAGCATACAAAGTGCTCCTTGGGTCACTTTTGCTGTAGTACTCTGTTGTCATGAAAAAAAAGTACACTGAGATCTGGAAGAGGATACTGAAATCTGGAAGACGATACTAGCTGTCACAAAAATACTGGCTGTCACAGGTCACAACAAACCTGGTTCATTATTTACACAAGTGTGCTGTATATCTAAAAGAAGAAGTATGATCTTTGATGTCTAAAAACTGGCAATCATTCTGAGCTGTTCATGGCATTGCTGCAAAGATAAAATGCAATAAATCAATTGGTGCGCCAGATCTCTTATGTAACCAACCAATTTTTGGTGTTTTTTTTTTTTTGTTGATACAGATTTTGAAAGACAGGGCTATGGTATTTATTCACAAAATCCTCACACTCGCACAATTCTCGCACCCCCCCACATTGCCCAGCAAAAATACGATTCCCCCTCCCCCCCCCCCCCCAACGAGTAATCATCGCACCTCCGAAAATTGCAGTAAAAATGTCGTCTTCTCCTTCTAACCATTGATGATCATAGTGCACGACAGCCTGATGTCATTTCTATACACGGAGGCCCAATCCAATCCACGCCAAGCCAAAGTGGCAAGTGCGCATTGTAGCAAGTTAGTGTACATTGTGTCCATTATCTACAAGAATAAGTATGATCTCTGATGTCTAAAAACTTTACTGGCAATGACTCTGAGCTGTTTATAACATTGCTGCACAGCTAAACGCAATAAATCAATGAATGACCCAGCTGTTTTATGTCACCAACTAATTTTGCGCATTTTTTTTTTTGCGATAGATTTCGGAAGACACGACTACCGTATCTACGCGCATAATCCTCGCACTCGCATAATTCTCGCACCCCCCACATTGCCCAGCAAAAATGCGATTTTTTTTTTTTCGAGTAAGCACCACACCTTCAAAAATTGCAGTAGTAATGTGGTCTGCTCCTTCTAACCACTGATGATGGTAGTGCACAACAGCCTGACGCCATCTCTAAAGCATCATGAGCACTATCAATCCACAAAGCCCCAATCAAAGCCACGCCAAGCCAAAGTGGCAAGCGCGCATTGTGGCAAGTTAGTGTACATTGTGTCCGTTCAGTAGCTACGCTATGGGGCGATACGGAAGCTACACGACTACTTTCAAGTTGAAAGTGATTGATCATGCCCTAAACAATGGCAATAGGGCCATCGGTAGTCCTTCAATGTTTGTGTTCACCACTAGCGACAGCCACAAGAGCAGCTGAAAGCCCCCAAGTTCCGCTGGGCCTTCTGTATGCCGAAAACTGGGATGGATGGTAAAACTTCATTTCGTCAGAAAGCAACTGCAGATGATTCCGTGTTAGATAGCCATCAGCACAAGGTTGACGTAGTACGTTAACCTTCTGCAGGTACCCACAGAGTGACGAACGCTAATGCTACACCCGCAATGCCCGCAAGCTTTGCGTACGTTATGCTCCACTATTTTCTTGCAGCTCTTATGTCTCAAATAAATCTTGCCTTGTGTTGAACCTGCGGTTTTTTATTATTAAGGAAAGTCTTCATTAGTAAGTCTCAAAGCTTTTAGTCATTTGCTGGCACGCGAATCCCGATTTGCTGCCCCTTCGTTCGCTTTTTTGCTCGGTACTTTATCATGAAAAATTTTCCCCGCGCAATCCTTGCACCCCTCAACTTTTCATCAGTTTTCTGCAAAAATGTGGGAGGATTATGCCAGTAAGTATGGCCTTTTTGGTGACCCCATGAGATTCGCATTACATATGTTTTACTGTATTTGTATGAACTGTCATATGGTGGTTTTGGGACGTTACACTTCATATATCATTCAATGAACTGTTTAATTCATGCTCTCTAGATCATGGGCTAGTATATGATCAGTCGTTTTTGATATGGCAACCCGATCTTTTATGAGGTTGCTTGCCATTTCATGTTGCCTGGTTTTATTGCTGCCTGGACATGAATGCATGGCCATCATGGTTGCCCAAATGAAGCAGTGTGCTGCTAACCACATGGATGAATGTGCAAATACCACCAGGGAGGGGAAGGAAAAAGTAAGGAGGGAACATCATGCAATGCAATAGAAACACGCACACCTTAAGCTTTGCTTGTCACCCTTCTCCCTCAAACAAAATGGATTCTATTTTAAATTTTTTTGTTTACTTATAATGATATTGACACCAGAGACGAAAACCAGACCACACAAATGCCTTCTGTTTAGTTCTCTTGCCTTCAGTCTATGTTTACATGCATTTCTCACGGTGTGTGCCTATTTGTACAGCAAAAGAAATTTATTGCAACCTTTTTTCACAATGGTGCACAAATGTTATTGCGTGACAGCACTTGCCTGCTCAAACTAAGCATTAAACTTCATGCCCGTAATGCCCAAAGCCGTACCTGCATTCGCAGCAGGGTCAGTGCGTGCCTCTGGTGGGCTTCGACTTCAGGCAAAGGAGGAAGCGGCTGCTGCGTGTTGGTGCCGTCCTTACGAATCCGCTTGGCAATGGCAAACTTGCCGACGACGGGGTCGAAGTTGTCCGAGATGCCATCCGAGGTGAGAAAGACAATGTCGCCTGGCTGGACTACTGTCATGGACACGGTTAAGTTGTTGAGCTCGGGGTTCTGTCCGTCAACAGGACCCAGCGCACCTAGGGCATCGCGCATGTCTCGCATCGAGTGGATGTCATGAGATCCTGCAAACAGAGAGAAAGAGACCGGCAATGTTGCTCGCACATTAAATCTGAGATTTTACGTGCAGAAACCATGACGTCATTATGAGCCCCGCCGTAGTGGAGGTCTCCAGAAATTTTGACTGCTCGGGGTTCTTTCAAGTGCACCTGTGTTGAGGTGACTAGCACTTCACTTTCATTAAAACATGACTGCTGTGGCTGGGGTCAACCCCGTGACTTTCGGCAGCCGAGCACCGCGGTTTACCACTGCGGTGTTAAATGCTTCTCTTAAGAACTAAAGAACAAGTAAAAAATTGCAAGTTATACTTTTCAATTAAAGATGTCACTGTATTTACACAATTGTAACTTCACTGAGATTATAACGTGAGGGGAGACATTTTATGGCAACCAGCAAGAAAAAAAAGGTAAAGCCCCAAAAAATAGCATTAATGTGCAAAAGCATATTTATGTTCCAAAAAAACTGACTTAAAACTGTTACCTTTCTCCACCGTCATCCTCTTCAGCAAACGAGTTCTTAAAAATCGAGTCATCTTTCCCACTCTCCTCCTTCCAGACATGCAGTCTTTGGTGCCATCGAGGGCATTTCGTATTGTGCACTTTTCGTCAGCACAAGCCACTATGTCATGTGGGAGGCTGCACCAAGTGGCGGACACCTAAGAGTAGCGCCTGTCTTTCAAGTTTAAAAGCGAAGCTCCTTAAGGTATGGGTCAGTCCCGCGACGCATCCCAGCCACCCGCTAGTACTCGGAGTGCTCACTAAATGAAGCTGCGGCACTCGCCCCGCTAGTACTCAAGTTGCTCATTAGATGGTGCTGGGAATGCTTGCTCCACTCCGACGCGTTGAGGACGCATGCTCTTGCGCACATTCTCTTTTGAGCTTCCTTTTACACCAGCAGTCACTGCGCTTGTGGGCCTCGCAATCAGCGACGAAGACAAGGCGGCGGAGCAGAAGGCTCGGAATGCGGCTGCGGCGCACACTCTCCGTCAAAGGCTCTCCCAACGGCTGCTAAATGCGCACCAATGAGAGCAGATGCCAAGGCTTTCCCCGAGGCCAGGGTTCATATGCGAGGCATGTCACTAACGCATCAAGTGAAACAGCAGCATGTTTAGAACTTTCTTTGGCCCTATTCTTGAAATTCCCAATCCCCAAATAATTTGATTCAATTACTGATCCAATTAATGTGTCTCTGCACTGTAGTCCACCATTTCTAACCAAGGTTTATTTTTTTTTTCTGAATTGAAAACCAGCAGACACTTACCTAAAGTGATTTCACGGACACCATGCTGTTGACTATAGACGTACGCAAGGCTATCACCGACGTTGCATGTGCACACGACGTACTGGTCCGAGCCCTGCAGCTGGACAGCCACTGCAGCGCACAGTGTCGTTAGCATGCCTTGCTCCTGCAGAATCAAGCTGTGCGCAGCTTGGAACGAGCGCAGCAGACAGACGAACACCTCCTGAAACAGAAACGAAGGGAGCAACATCAATTCTGGAATCTTGAGCATGCGTGAAAAGCAGTGGCGTAGCCAGGAGGTAGCACATTGAGCCTGTGTTGATACACCAACCTGTGTTGTTTCAATGGTGCCGCCCTCGCGATACAGTGCCCGATTGAGATAGTCCATGCAGCCGTGCACTGCACAGCGTGCCGCCAGGCAGGACTTGTCTCCCCAGTTGACACCATCGGCCAGTGCCATGATGGCACTGTTCTCCCGAACGCAGATTGCAAATGCATCTGCAATTGGCTCCCCTGTGAAGAAATAAATGACACCAACTGTTGCAGCGAGCAGTGGCTGGGGACACTAAAGAGGAAAAAGATTTTTTGCGTATTAGTTAAGTACAAGTTCACAATCCTGAAATCGCCACTCTTGCAGCAAGACGACGCTAGGTAAGCGACCAAACGCGTGAAATGAAAATGCGGGTGGAGACGCCACCGCCATATTCCAGCGAAAAAAACACCGTAACGTCACAGATTTTGACGGCATTTACTAGGTCCAACGTAACTTCTAATAGGTAGAAATAAAGTACATTGTCATCTGTGGGTGCAACAGACCTAGCAAGTGAAACTTACAGAATATTTCATTCAGCCAATGTTACAAAAATACGAAAAATACATTTTCATATTCGTCGTGTTCTTTGCAAAGATTTTGGTGCGAAACTTAGGCATTACACTTTAACCTCGATTTTCTGAGCTAATAACAAACTTTTGAAAGTGAAACAAACAGAATTGAAGTTCTCAGAGAGCAGCTTGTCAATCAATACCAAGTAATTGTTTCTCTTTAGTGTCCCTTTAACAGAGTGGTTCAACCATGTCTAAATGTCGATCCGTATATTTCCCCAATATGTAGAGACAACATACAATAGAATCTCAATAATTCAAACTTTGACAATTCATACTTTCGGTTAATTTAAACGAAATTAATGTTTTCGATTGGCCCTCTATTCTTTCAATATGTTTAAAAGCCTCTTAATTCAAACTCCAACATTCGATCAATTCATACATCTTGTGGTTCCATACAAGAAAACATCTGCTGTTTTCCCACTACTATATAAAAATTTGGGTGCTTATATAATCCTAACAGTCTAAAAATAAAAAATAGGTGCCTCAGGCATTCAAGAGAAAAGGCTTTGCAAGTAAACAAATGTTTGAAATGAAGCACACGCATGGTAAACCGTGACACTTCTCAACTAGTATAGAGAGCATTGTGCTGAAGGCACATATTTATAGCAATGAAGCAGTTGGCAATTCACGATTTCTTTAAGAGATCTGATCAGCAGTAAATGGCCAATAAACTTGTGGACTTTGCGTGCAGTTAAGGTTTAGAAACGCTTTAAAAATTTTAAATATGACAAAATAAATGCCTATTCATAATGTGTTTAGTCATCGCACTCCAGTAATATATCTGAGAACTTCTGAAAATTCAAACTACTTGATAATTCAAACAAAACTCAGAGGTCCCTTCGAGTTTGAATCAACGAGAGTCGACTGTAGTCTGTTGTCGTCATACGGAGACTACCCTTCCGTAATATCAAAATTAGCCATAACCTTGGTGTAAGTGCACAAAGAAGCTCGCAAGGAATGGTAAAACGTTTGGCTAAACAAAAAAAACATAAAACAACACAATTCATTTTTGAATGGCAAGACCTACATGAAGGCGGCATTACGCAAAAAAAGAATAGCAACATTCCACTTCACAACTCACCCGGATTTATTTTTCTTCTCTATCTCCTGCATACATTACTTGCACCTTTGCTCAGGGGTATTAAATATTGTGTTAAATTATACACAGTTGTTTACTGATGAACACTTGAAAGCACCACTGCGCAAAAAAATTTGAATTTACAACGAGCTGGCAAAAGAAACTGATGCAACGTCACCCCTATATTTTTAATATGTTTCTTATTTCAGGTATGATAAAACTTTGTCTATACGTTCCTGTTTTAAGATTGCCTCGTCATCAATGTGGCTGAACCTTTGTTGCTGTAACAATGTTGACTTTCACGCACATCTTCATCATCAAGTGGCTAAATTTAGATTAGGAGAAGATAATCTCGTGTTGTATATACGAAATATTTTTCCAAGTAAGAAGCATCTAGAACTGGTACATCTCAAGTAAAAAGTAATGCAGGACATCTGATTTTGGCTACCAAGCAAGAACTGCATAAACAAATTATCACTTATTGCGATGGACAAAAGTGCTAAGGCAAAGCAGAACGTTCGACACACTGTTCAAGGTTGCCCGTGACACACACACACACACACACACACACACACACACACACACACACACACACACACACACACACACATATCTTGTTTCTAGAAACCACAACATAAAAGGAAAAACGAGACAGCCATGTCCAAAATGCACTAGCACATGCAACACACCCGCATTTTCTTTGGTGATGGGGTGACACTCGTAAAGTGTCGTGGCGATTCCGTAAGCAAACTCCGCTGGCTGGTTCCAATTGCAGATACCGGCGATTTCCTCGGAGGCCGTCTCAGCCTCTTCACCGGTTACGCAAGCTGTGTAAGAAAGCAAAAACAAAGAAAAAAAATTGGCCCCGGATCTGCATGTTACACCGCACATCTCGTCGAAAAAGGATAGTCTTGCCTCTGAAGAGAGTGAACAAAACCTTTAATTGATGTTCTGCGCAAGAAAATCGGTGAATGATATTCTGGAGGCGTTCGCCTATGCTGCACCCTTGAGTGCCTCGAGGGTGCAGCAGAGGCGAACGAGCGCATTGATGGATGGATGAATGTGGCTGTACCCGTTTGATCGGGCGGTGGCTAACGCCACCTATTCGTAATACTTAGTGAACTAATCATTAGATTTATTTTTTTCCATTAAATAGTGAAGTTGAGGATTCGTATTTTGCAGTGAAGGGTTTAATTTTCCCTCGTGCCTTGACTTTAGCCACCAATCAGATAACCTCCTTCTAGCTAAGTCTACCCGCTTAAAGTCTATTTTGCCCTCCCTGTCCCTAAACCCCAGTGCTTTGAAAAACTCTGCGCCATCATCCTGAACTATAGAATGAAGCCCTTTACAGAACATTATCAAGTGTTCTGCAGTTTTTCTTTCTCTCCACACGCACTGCATACTGTGTCTACCCCTTCATATTTGGCCCGATATGTCTTGGTTCGCAACACTCCCGTCCTGGCCTGAAACAGTAGAGAACTACCCCAAGTATTATCATAGATCCTTTCCTTGGCAATTTCATGCTTAAATAGATCTCGAGTGCGGACTTTTTAATCATGCCGATTCTCCACATGTCAGTCGCCGTTTTCTTCATTTTCTTCTTAACCGATAGGTCTTCTTGGTTTGGCCACCTGCTGTTTTCTAAGTATTTACCAGTCAATTTCCTGGTTCGCTTCCTCCATTTTGTATCGACATTCTTCATGTACAAGTAGCTGAAAACCTTCCTAGCCCAATGTTCCTCCCCGATTTCTCTCAATCGCTTCTCAAATTTTGTCTATTTACCTTCCTAACCCAGCGCTCCTCCCCCATTTCTCTCAATCGCTTCTCAAATTTTATCTTACTGCTAGCTTCCCTGCCTTCGAATGATGTCCATCCCATATTACCTTGTACTCCCTGATTTGGTGTATTCCCGTGAGCTCCTAAAGCAAGCCTACCTATTCCACGTTGCTTAATTTCTAATCTTGCTTGAACTTCTGATCTCATGCACAAGACCGCATTGCCGAACGTCAGCCCAGGAACCATGACCGCCTTTCCATATTCCTCTCACAACATCATACCTATTGTAATTCCACAGTGCCCTATTTTTCATCACTGCTGCATTCCTGTTACCTTTAGTCGTCACGTATATTTCGTGTTCCCTTAGGTACTCGGTCCCATGGTTTATCCATACGCCCAGATATTTGTATTTATCTGTTATCTCTAGCGTGACCTCCTGTATTCTAAGCTCACTACCTTCGTTATCATTGAAAATCCTGACTGCTGATTTTGAGGCACATTACGCACTTAGGATAAATGGATGGATGGATATAGCTGTACCCTTGAGATCGGGCGGTGGCTAGCGCTACCAAGCCGTAATACTTCATGAACCAAAAACTAGATTTATGTTGTTTCTTCAAAAAGTGAGTTTGAGGATTCGTACTTTGCAGTGAAGGGTTTAATTTTCACTTGTGCCTTGACTTTAGCCACCAATCAGATAACCTCCTTCTAGTTAAGTCTACCCGCTTAAAGTCTATTTTGCACTCCCTGTCCCTAAAACCCAGTGCTTTGAAAAACTCTGCGCCATCATCCTGAACTATAGAGTGAAGCCCTTTACAGAACATTATCAAGTGTTCGGCAGTTTCTTCTTCTTCTCCACACGCACTGCATGCTGTGTCTACCCCTTCGTATTTGGCCCGATATGTCTTGGTTCGCAGTACTCCCGTCCTGGCCTCAAACAGTAGAAAACTACCCCGAGTATTATCATAGATCCTTTCCTTGGCAATTTCCTGCTTAAAAGTTCGATAGATCTCTAGTGCGGACTTCTTAATCATGCCCATTCTCCACATATCAGTCTTCGTTTCCTTCATTTTCTTCTTAACCGATAGTTCTTTTTGGTTTGGCCACCTGTTGTTTTCTAAGTATTTACCAGTCAATTTTCTCGTTCGCTTCCTCCATTTTGTATCGACATTCTTCATGTACAAGTAGCTGAGAACCTTCCTAACCCAACGCTCCTCCCCCCATTTCTCTCAATCGCTTCTCAAATTTTGTCTTGCTGCTAGCCTCCCTGCCCTCAAATGATGTCCATCCCATATCACCTTGTACTCCCTGATTTGGTGTATTCCCGTGAGCTCCTAAAGCAAGCCTACCTATTCCACGTTGCTTAATTTCTAATCTTGCTTGAACTTCTGATCTCATGCACAAGACCGCATTGCCAAACGTCAGCCCAGGAACCATGACCCCTTCCCATATTCCTCTCACAACATAATACCTATTGTAATTCCACAGTGCCCTATTTTTCATCACTGCTGCATTCCTGTTACCTTTAGTCGTCACGTATATTTTGTGTTCCCTGAGGTACTCGGTCCCATTGCTTATCCGTACGCCCAGATATTTGTATTTATCTGTTATCTCTAGCGTGACCTCCTTTATTCTAAGCTCACTACCTTCGTTGTCATTGAAAATCATGACTGCTGACTTTTCCTTAGTGAATCTAAAATCTAACCTATCTCCCTCATTACCGCAGATGTCCATCAATCTCTGCAAATCTTCCTTGCTGTTGGCCATTAGCACTATATCATCTGCGTACATCAATGTTGGTAGTGCCTGATCAATGAGTTTTCCTTGTTTGACTAAAGAGAGGTTGAAGCCCAGTCCACTTCCCTCTAATTTGGCCTCTAATCCTTGTAGGTACATCATGAATAATAAGGGTGACAGGGGACACCCCTGCCTAAGCCCCGTTTTACCTCTGCAGGCTTGGATACCCGTTTTTCCCACTTTATAACTACCTGGTTACCTTTATAGATATCCTTTAAAAGATTAGTGACTACATGTTCCACGCCTAGTGTGTCCAGTATTCCCCACAATTCCTCTTGAACCACGCTATCGTACGCTCCCTTGATATCCAAAAATGCTAGCCACAGGGGCCTGTGTTCCTTTTCTCCTATTTCGATGCACTGCGTCAGTGAGAACAGATTGTCTTCCAACCTCCTGTGTTTCCGAAACCCATTCTGCAGTTCCCCCAGCACCCCCTCATCCTCTATCCATGCCTGCAGTCTTTCCTTTATAATCTGCATCGCCAGCCTGTAGACCACTGATGTCACTGTTATAGGACGGTAGTTGTTTATGTCAGCTTTGTCCCCCCTTTCTTTTATAGATCATGCTCATCCTGCTAAGTTTCCATCCACCGGGAACTTCACCATCGATTATTATTTTGCTCACTGCCTCTCTCAAAGCCTGCTTAGACTTCGGACCTAATGTCTTTATCAGCATAATTGGAATGCCATCTGGGCCTGCTGATGTACTACTAGGATCAGAGGCACATTACGCACGAGCGCCATCTGGCGATTATCTTCGAAAACGAAGGAAGGCGTGCAAGATGCGTGCCATTCTCGGATCGGAAGCAATAAAGTGTAGAACGCAAAGCAACGGACAGGTGCCACTACCGTATTGCCTTAGCAGAGCGTTGGTAACGCCTTCTTGAGCACCACGTTGCACTGTGTCAGTGCAGCGTGATAAACGCTATGGGCCTTAGAATCACTTGTGTGTGCATTCTCTAGTATAAAGGCACACATTCAAAACATCGACGTGTTGTTATAGTACATCAGATATGCGCAATATTTGCCTTTTAATTAACAATCGCGCAAGTATAAACGCTGATCCTTGAGCAATATTGGTGGTCGCTGCGGATGGGGTCGACCATGTGAGGTATCGTTATGGGCGGAAAAACAGACAAATGTACAGACAGGCAGGCAGGCAGGCCAAAATTTTTCCATCGAAAGTCCGTCTTTAAAAAGGTTCACAAGAGGCCCGTCACTGCACACCATTGTCACAAAATCTCTCACAATCCCATTAACTGATTGATTTGATTTGTTGGGTTTAACGTCCCAAAACCACTATTTGATTATGAGAGACGCCGTAGTGGAGGACTCCGGAAATTTTGACCACCTGGGGTTCTTTAACGTGCACCCAAATCTGAGTACACGGGCCTACAACATTTCCGCCTCCATCGGAAATGCAGCCGCCGCAGCCGGGAATCGAACCCGCGACCTGCGGGTCAGCAGCCGAGTACCTTAGCCACTAGACTACCGCGGCGGGGCACAATCCCATTAACTATATTACAACTCTCGTTAAACCTGCCAAAAAACAAGGCAATAATTTGAATGATATATAACAGGTGTGTATCGAAGGTTTATGTGGTTTCTGTATGCGGCCCAAAATCTGCTTCCTGTATCAGCACCTTAAGAGGTTCTAGTGTGGCGACTACAATGACATAAAAGTTAAATATTTGTGTCTGAAAGTTGGATAAAAAGTTAACTGGTGATTAGTTACGTAACATCTTTATTTCTATAGCGATCAGAATCACAAAAGCACAGAACCAATACCCCTGGAGTGATACGCCCAAAAGAAGCTGTCAGTACAGTTGCAACACATACTAAACACTCCAACTGCTAACATCAATCTCTCAAAAGCGACATCTCAACTGGATATGCCGACAGTACATGCAGCCTAACAAGAGGACGAAAAAAAAAGGCACATTACACTGGCCTCTCCGTCAGCATTGGCACTACCACCCCTTGCTTACGAACAACTACTCAATAATTCATCATTCTTTTCTGTCAAGCCTAGCAGGAAAAACAAGAGCTTAACAGCACAAGTAAAACATTCTAGCTGTCAAACATTTCTTTGAAGTATTCTGCCACCATTTGTCATTCAACCTTAAAAGTATTACTCGAGCTAGCTTCCAAAACCTCAAATTCAAGAAATTGTGACAGCTTAAAGATGCTAGTAACTTCATAAATGGCTCCCCCAGACAAGAAGTCCTGCAAAATTTCCTAGTTTTAATAAATAAAAGGCACGAAAGAAGCAGCAAAATAAAAATGAAGGCACCTTGAAATGGGTGATGAGAAAATATAGCATAATGAATTATAGGCTACATACTGTCACTAGTAATTCCATACACAGTCATGAAGGCAGAAATGGAGTTTTATTCCACACAGCAGGTGACGTAAATCTTTATTTATTTTATACTTGTGTCACACATTGGTGCTGCTGATCGAGATTCAGCCCCATCGGGATCAAGTTTCTCAACATTGATTGGCTATACCTCCTGCAGCTAGCGTAAGAAGCCAATCACAATCGTGAAAATTTGATCCGGATCAGGCTCGATCGCGATGAAAGGTGACCATGTGACACGTGTTAGATGACACAAATAAGCTGACAAGGATAATGATAGAAGTGCGATAAGATATAAAGAGGAGTTTTGTTGGAGAATCCCAAGCTGTGCATTCAGACCAGCCGTGACACTTCAATCGCACCAAGAAAGTTAAGCTCAGAGCAACAAATGCATTAACGAATGCGCCAAGGAGCATCTAGAGTTCTCCTACCTGTGTCTGCAACTCGAGGGCCTTCGCTGTTTGACGAGAGGCTGGCGGAAGGCTTGGTCTTGGGTGTGCTCCCACTCCTATCGAGGTACCTGCACAAATGAGACATGTCTCGTCCGGCCAAAAAAACTTATACTGAACTTCTTTTTGCCTCTTTTGAAGGCAAAAAAGATTTATTCATGCAGACAACGATTACGTTTTTGGTTTGCCAATAAATTGTATTGCAAATGAGACATGTCTCGTCAGGCCAAAAAAACTTATACTGAACTTCTTTTTGCCTCTTTTGAAGGCAAAAAAGATTTATTCATGCAGACAACGATTATGTTTTTGGTTTGCCAATAAATTGTATTAAACATACTGGTGACGTACAGTACCCATCACACATAGAAACAATGTCTCCATTGCTCTATCATCCACAGTCAGACACTGAACGCAAACGGCAATCGACAACACGACTGTCTACTCTGCTTAGACTGACGAATCTCAACAGTTTGCACACACAGTTGCTGAGCGAGGACGTGATATGGTGTTTTCTCTGTCATTGTCTTTCAGAGGCACACATACTGTAAATGTGAAATCAATGCTTTTCCATGAAGTGCAGTGCAGTGGAAAATGAGAAATGGTTGCCTCCAAGCTACAAATGTAATGTAGCAAACGAATGAAATCCTGCTAGTTAAATAACAAGAACACTCCCCACCCATTCATAAATTCAGATAGAATTGATTAGGTATAACAAAAAGGTTTCGAAAAGAGTGATGGTACAATCCTAGTCCTTGTAGCTGCAAAAATACCTTTCACGTTCTACCAATAACACAGGCTCTTTGGCAATTTCAAATAATCATTCCTCCTACACAACATGTAACCAGTTCTCCATTAAATGTCATAATTGTACTGATCCTCCTGGCCAAACTGACACAGTTAAACCTAGACGATCAGAATTACTGCCCATGGACTGTGCTTCAGACTAAACCATATGCATGTTACCATTGGTCTGCCCATTCAGAAGCACACAATCTGTACAACTTTTTCACACTTTTCCTTGCGGGTGTGTCTTGGCCCAAAACACACTGAAAGGTTTCTAGAAAAGCAACCTGGTGTAATTTAGTTCTACATTTACCTTTTGCATGCCCTTAATTCTAGGCTTACCTAGAGGCAAGATTCTCGTTGCTGCCACAGAGAGAATCATCGTCGATAAAGTCAACCTGGTCGGTGACCGTGAGGGCACGGAGCGGACCCCGGTTGACACGCGTGAGACCACCCGATGGGCCCGTGTAGGCTGCCAGAATGCGTTTTGAAAGTGGTGCGATGTCTCGGTTGGGCAGGTCGTAGCATGACTTGGAGTGCACAATCTCCGGTTGCTTTGGTAGCCCTTCCCTGTGAATAGAAGTGAAACATGCAGTACCTACCTTCTCAAAACTTTGCAGAGTAACCACTATATTGGTGCTTGTCTTTCAAGCTTTGCACTTTGAAGGTGATCAAGTTACAGAAAAGATAGTCTCCTGAAGGTGCATGTTGGAATCGAATTCTTCAACATACTGCTAAGCATCAATGTTACACACTGTATTCCGCAGGAGGGATCTGTACACATCACAATCTGCATACACCCAGTAGGAGGTGACGCGACATACAAGCTGGTATCCAAAAGCTTACAATGAACGCAAGCATCGTGCCGGCATCAAAACACATCACAACTTACAGAAGCGCTTTTTCAAACATGAATTCGAGTCCCTGATGGTGACAGAACCAAAAGCAATAAAGTGAAGGCTGGGGAGACGGCAGGCGGCTGGGGTGCCACCGAGAGAAAAGAAAAGAAGTCACAAGGTGAGGGGAGGAGTGGAAGTATGCTGCCACCATAGTTCCACACGACGGGTACCAACAGCCTAGAGCCACAGTTACGCGAAGAATAGAGACAAACTTTGGAGCGATACAGTTTACATAAGGACAAAATTGTTGTAGACACATTGTTTATAAATGTACCGTGCTTGTAATGAGCCAAGCCATTTTAAAGATACAGCTTTGTTGTTAAATTTGAGGCTCTAAATTACTAATGTGTTAAAGTTTGAAAAACATCGCGTAGAGGAAAATGTGGTCTATTTTTAGAAAAAGATGTAATTCTGTTCCCATTCCATTCCATGCAAAAGGCACTTAATTCTGTTCTCATTCTGTTCCTCTAAGTGTTGTTCCCTTTTCACTCCAGGGTCTCGAAAATATGGAATGATTCCAAGGTCATTCCAATTACAGAGTGGCAACTCCGTAACACTGAAACAGAGATACACATTGAGAACTATTAACTATTATTAATATTATCTATTATTATTATAGATATTATTATTATATTATAGATATTATTATTATTATATTATTATTATATTATTAGAAGTATTATTATTATTATCATGTTCACATCTATTTCTTGCCACTGGTGGCATACCATGGGAAGAAAAGAACAACATGATACTATTAGACTTGTAACTCCATTATTGAGCCAATTCATTGGTAATGGGTTTGCTGAATTATCTAAAAATGAAATCTCCCTCCAGCTCATTAAAAGTGCTCCTTTAACGACCACACTTACATTTACGATGCATAAATTCAAATTTAGAGCCATCAAATCAGTGCAAGACATATGATACACCAGGCATTGGAGGACATGTTTGGAAAGGTGCTTATCCCGATTCACACCAGATAGCAATACAAATGGGCGATTCCATTCCCAGCTTGTCTTTTTTTTTTTTGCTTTCTTTATATCTCCTGACTGTAAGCAAACAGTGGTCAGCAAATGCACGAATCAACATTCAACATCAAACTCAACATTAAGCAACTATTAGCACGATATCTTCCATTACCTCGTTCTTTATCATAAGATATAGTGATCAATACCGCTGTAAAGGTTTCATGGCTCGAACAATCTGACGTTTCACATGTAATACAAGAAGAAAAGCGTAGGTCTTTACGGCACATTCAATTAGTATCCAGATTCAGAGACTCCTTTTTCGGAAAATCAGCTTTCTTCTGTTCACCTGTGCACAACACTTCACTGACTAAATTTAAAGTGCTACCACCTGTTAGAAGCTAAGCAATGAATAACTATCCAGTACTGTTCTTTATATTACTGCTATGTCTTTATAGTCCTATTCCCGTTTATTGGGGAAAAACTTTTCACATTAGTACTTTGTGTGCTGAGCTCACATACTGATTTGAAGACACAGCTTTAGTAGCGCGGCACTTTGGATTGATTTCCACCACTCAGGATTCTTTAAAACGCATCCTAGCACAGAAGATTGTTTTTTAATCGCCAAAATGTGATGTTTGAAAAAGGACTAGGATTTCTAAGAATTGTTTGATCACTTTCATTCATACAGGTTCAACAGATAATTCTGCCCATGTTGCCACTTAAAGATAAAATTTCAACACAGCTGTACCCTGACCTACACAGCAGTAGAAAAGTGTAGGAGAAGACATTCATTAAGTGGATGTGGTTAGCATACAAAAATAACCTCCCTGTATAGGCAAATGTCCAGGCCTTAAATTCATTACCCGCTTAGTAGGGGAGTAGTGACGACATTTTGGTTAAAGACGAAAGTTACCCTGTTGTGACGACGTGTACTATCGGCATCAAATGAAACCCAAATAGCGGCAAGCCTTCACAGTGGTATAGTGCGCACCGTCCACTTATTAAAATGAACAGGCGCACAGTTTATGTGCACAGTTGCCGAACAGGATGTGCGTGCCTGTCCGTCGTGACAACTGGACAATGCGCACTATACCATCACAAAGGCTTGCCACTGTTCGGGTTGACGCTAATTGTACATAGCCTTTCGATGCCTCCAGCCCTGCAAATCAGCGTCCACCGTGCCGACCATCGCACTGTGAGGCCTTTGGATTCCCAAAAGAACTCATATTGGTTATTTACCTCATGTTGCTTAGTCTCTTGTGTTCCATATACCTTTAATTTAGCTTTCTTTCCGTGTTTAGTCATGAATGTCGTTTGTTTCTTTCAACGTGATGTTCCTGCACTCATTTCCTCTTCTCACAGTATGTGCAACAAGCGTGATGAATAGCCCTTCGTATTTTCATTACAGGTGATAACTGCACACAGCTGTTACATCACAGAACTACAAAAGGGGTCATGATTCCTCGAGTTCAACGAGACCTACTACATCCTTACTGTAATAGGAGGAAAAACCTCATTGGGTAGATAATCAACTGAGGACGTTTTCACAAAGCACCATCGCTGTTCAGAGAGCACCAAGAACCGCAGGACTAGGTAGGTTTTATGGCAAACACAGTCGGTCCACGTGACAACACAAAAAAGAGATGCGCGTGCTGCCTGTGGACAACGAGTGCGTTTGAGCACAGCGGTGACAACTGCGACACAAACCACACGCGGAAGTACGACAACAAACCCAAACTTACGATGTGGATGGCAGCTCATTGTTTACGTTACATCCAAGTTGGCATCGATGTCGCGAGGCACTCTATTGAGCCCTTGGAAGTGCGGCATACACTTTGACAGTGATTTTATTTAAGTTCTAGGCTACATTTGCCCTTGATATTTTGTAGATTTGAGCATATTCACACAAATCTATACCACGAGTCATCTGGTTTTAAAATATTACGTCGGTGCTCTTAAATCTAACCTAAAAAAGCTTGTTACAACAATGGAAAGGGTGAAAGAAAAGCCATGTCGGCGTCAAAATAATATTGCCACACTGACGCCGAAGCCTAAGTACTTCCTTTTCAGCTGCCTTTAGAGCCTCTGCAGAATGAAAGAGAACTACAAGGCCATGCAGCTATTGAGCCCAAGCCAGCATAATAGACCTAGCAAACGTTATTGTGTTGCCACTGAGACTGCTTCCGTGAAGTAGCACTGGCAAACCAACGTCGCAATATGCTAATTGTTAGTCCGATTTTTAAAAAATGCATAAAATAATAAATTTGTTAGCAAGAGCTAATTATTTGTGCAGGACCAGCTTTAGCATGTTGGCTAAAATGAAATAAATAAATATAAAATAGAACAAAATACTCCAATTGATCAAGGTATTGATGTAAAGATGAATTTCTGAAGTTGACTTCATTTATTATTAGTAATTTGTTCATGGAAGTTCATGTTTCTTTCAATAAACCAACAGTTGTACGCAGTGCTGTGCATCTTCTCACATTTTTGTCCTTGTTTTCTGTGAGCTGCTTTCTTGAAAAAATGAGCACGCCCACCTTAAAACTTTGGTATTATAGCAAGCCATGGCAGGCTAGTGTCGATTGTGAGCTGCTGGAGAATGTTAAAGCTCAAGGTTAAAACTACATGCACGCTCCAAGTCAGAACCATGTTTCGTGCGGCTATCGACAGGCCCAACTATGTCAAGTTGGAGTACCACAATCATGCACTATGAAACAATAGCATAACTGGATGGCAGGTGAACACCCAGTTCCATGATAAGCAGTGTACATATACGGTATCCCCAATGTTTTTTGTCATGTGTTGACAGAAATAGCATCAAGTTATGTTGCGTGTAGAAGTTTTGCAGCCCAATGCAGTTTTTTTATGAGGGGTGCAAATTTGATAGATGCAGGATGTTAATCTGTGCAAGAATACAATGTGGACTATCCCTCTTGGCTTTATTTGCAGGTTGGTGATCCCCAAACAGCTGCACACATATTCTCAGCTTAGGCTACAACTTCAGCTAGCGTGAATCGAGATAGCAAATAGCACTATTTTATTTCAAGCTATGGGGAAAACCGAAAGATAGTGGCCAACGAAGGACTACACATAATCGAGATAGCAAATAGCACTATTTTATCTCAAGCTACGGGGAAAACCGAAAGGTAGTGACCAACGAACGACTACACATTGTTCTTGAGGGCAAAAATATGACCAAGTGGGTCATTTCTTAGTGAGAATGGACAAAAAAGAAAAACAAAGGAACAAAAAACATGAGGATGTACAAGTAGATCTGCAATGGCAGAGTGCATGAAGCATGCTAAAGTGAAAGAAAGGTTTGTTTCGTTCCCTGCGCTTTGGCAGATAACATAAGTACCTGAGATTTACCGTCTCGCATTAGTTGCATAAAACATAACTTTTGAAGAGTGCATGATTATTTCGTAAAGTGCATTTTTGCTTGAATTCAAGGCATGAAAGAGATGTTCTTGCATAGTGGATTTTTAAGTAAGGCATAGCGGATATGCAAATGAAAAACATACACAATGGACGGTCTAGCACTGTTCAATCATTTCACAAAGCAACCAGCAAGTAACAACTACATGAAACTTGGCTCAATAACATCAGCATCAAAGAATTTCATTTAGGAAACTGTGCCAGGATCTACAAAATTAGAAAATTCATTGTGTAGCAAACTAGTCGTAAGTAGTACAACTGATTTTTTTTTCTTGCCAGAACTTAGTAAAAAAGTGGAATGTTCTTGGTAAAGGAAGGGGATGTTCCCATTATGGTTGGGGGGTGGAGGGACTTGGCTACCGGTGCACTGGTCCCTAGTCGTCCATAAGTCTTTGTGGAGTGTAGATCGGGCTTAAGGTGAACGCCTATTAGGATGCCTTGTCATCCCCACAATGAATTTCGTTAGAGCAGCGTTACGCAGCGAAGCTTTACTTCTAACTGGGTAAAACAGCATGTGAGGCCCACGACGTGATCAAGACGGGTTATGGGTCAATCAATAACATGGGTCAATCAAGTATTTTTGAGTGGTGCAAGTTGTTTGAGGAAGTAAGCAAATAAGGTGAAGATGAGCTATGGCCAGGATGCCCTTCAACGGGAAAAAGTCGCGACAATGTGCCGAGCCACTTTTCTCTAATCCGGTTTCTGAGAAAGCATAGCATGACAAAGGCTTCCCCAGTCTCCCTACAGCCCTGGTGTCACTTTTTCAAACTTTTTCCCTCTTCTGCCAATAAAAAAGGGTCACAGAAGGACGGCACCACGGCTCAGCCCAGGCCATTCAAGAGGCTGTAACGAAGGAGCTGAAGATTACTCCAGTTTCTGCGTTGCAGAAGCCTTCAGTGATTGGCAAAGTTGCTAGAAAGGCTGCATTGATGCAGGGTTTTGAATACTATTGGAGGGGCATATTTACTACTCAGCTGCGTTAAAACTGAACTACTTTCTGAACAGACCATGGATGATCAGAAGGTGTAATGTAGCCCCGCAACTTACTAATTATTGCGCCATTTTGTGGTGCATTTCAGGAGAACTACAAGTACGCATTTGCTTCGGATCAGCTCCAGGGATTTCTCCTACCACGCCTTGCCACTCTGAATGCCCGAGGTATATTTTGTCTTTTTACCTTTTGGCCATTAGGATTTCTCGTGAAAATCAGCGATACCTTCGCTTTTAGACACATCAAAACCATTCTAGCTACACTACTACTCACATGCTGACATTATAAATTTCAATGCGTTTTACCACATTTGGGGTATTGTTTCATATTTGGGTATTTGACGTTCAGTAACTCCTCCATCCCTGTATGTTTCATTTTGTGTATTGTACATAACCCCAAGCTACAATGCTTGGCATGGTAATGCAGTTACCAAATTGAAAAAAAGAAAGAACTCCCTGGGTTTGGTATCTGACTGCTATAAAATGAAATCGAATAGAAAAGACTTTACTTTTGACACACTGGGTGCGCAGCGGCCGTATCCCATGTAAGGACCGACGAGGAATACCTGGCGGTCACTTCGTGGGTCTGCTGGAAGGTCCATTGCTGGTCGGCAAAAAGTGGGCTTTAGAAGACATTATTTAATTTTACCTACAAGACTTGTGCCACTACCAGGGAGCCAATCTCAGAACTTCAAAACAGCCTTTCCACCAGCCTTTCAGTTTTAAGCTGTTTCTTGTTTTTCCACGCCTTTGTCTCATGATGGCAATAAAACAATACAGCTTAATTTTTTTTTCTTCAATGCACAAAAAGAGAACACGGGGCTATAAGAGGTAAAGTGTGGCAGTCAACATACAATACCAAGCGCATGTGTACCTTCCAGCCTCACTGAAATGCTATCCCCGCAGCAACAAATCAATACTACAACAAAAAGCTAAACAATAAAATGCCACTGGCTGCTGTGAGATCTAGTCCTGCCAGAGTAGGTGAGTGCAGTCATTAAGGACATTTAAGACTCGAAACCTTAACCCTGAAAACTGGTAAATTTGATCTATAATGCAATGACAAAGGTTACCGTATAAACCGGAATATAAGTCGAGATATTTTCAATAAAATAATAAGCTAAAGTTGTCCCTCGTCTTATATAGCGGTGTGTAACCGAAAGTGCGCCGCTGTCTGGCAACATGTAGCTTGCATGTGCTTGAGAAGCCGGACGCGGTTACATCCGCATCTAAATCCAATCGCAGGTTGTTGTTTTTTCTCAGTCTATTTTCTTTGTGTTCGTGATTTGCTTCCAATCTGTTCTGAGTTTTCGCTCTGCTTGACATTGTGCTCCATTTTTAGTGGTCTTTTTTTTTTTCGTTCACTGGATATGATTAGCGGTGCGAGGATGCAGTACAGTACTCAGCTGTGTTAAAACTAGATGTTGTTGAGTTCGCAAAAGGGAATGGGATTATGGCTGCTCAGCGCCGCTTTGGTGTATCCGAAAAAAGTGTGCACCATTGGAAGGCGGGGAAAGGGAAGCTGCAGATGTGCAATGCTCGAAAAATGTCGTTTCGTGGACGAAGGGCCATTCATCCGCAGCTGGAGGATAAGCAAGCGGACTTTGTGCGGGAAGTTCGTGCGCGCTCGCTGCCAGTGACCCTGGATACCGTTCGCAAGAAAGCCGTGGAACTCGCTCGAGAAGCTGGGCTCACGAGAGAAGAGTTTCGTGCACCAAAACTCTTAGGTGCGTCGATTTATGCGACGCAAAGGATTTTTTCTCTGGCGGCGCACATCCATCTGTCAAAAGTTCTTGGATGAGTTCGAGGACAAGCTCATAAACTTTCAGTGCTTCGTGAACTGGCTTCGGGAGCAGAACGACTACATAATGGGGCAGATTCGTAACGCCGATGTGACCCCCGTGTGGTTGGACATGCCTTAGTCGACCATGATCACGCAGCGCGGCGCTAAGGATGCGAAGCTGTTGTCCACTGGCAACGAGCACTGGCGCTTCACCGTCATGCAGGCACGCATGACAGATAATAGAAAGCTTCCACCCTTCATCATTTTCAAACGCAAGTCAATGACGAAGGAAAAGTTCCTGCCCGGTGTTGTCGTTCGCGTCAACAAAAAGGGATACATGGACAAGGCCATGATACTCGAATGGATAAGAGTGGTGTGGAACCGTCGGCCAGGCGCACTGCTGCGTCTTCGCAACATACTGGTGTTGGATGCGTTTCGTGGTGCGTTTCACCGACGCAGTGAAACGCGCACTCGACGACGGGAAAACGGACCTCGCCGTGATACCAGGTGGTATGACGTCCACCCTCCAGCCGCTCGACGTTGTGCTAAAGAAGCTGTTCAAGGACCGAGTGCGGCTGGAATACCAAGAGTGGGTGTCCGGCGACAACCCCAAGACACCGGCGGGCCGCCTACAGAGGCCTCCGCTTGCGACTATTTGTGGCTGGGTGCTTTCCGCCTGGCGTTCTTTGCCAGATTCTATGGTGGAAAATGCTTTCAAGAAAGGTTGCATCAGCGACTCGCTGGATGGCACTGAAGACGACGCACTGTGTGAGGCGGCCAGCGACAAACTTTCGTCTTCAGAAGCCAGTGGTGCTTCGTCGGACGAATAGGAGCAGTTGTGATGGTGGTTGAGGGGAGCTCCGACGATCGGTGTGCAGCGCGCCCGATTCGCAAATAAATGTGGTTCAGCAGTTTTGTGTTGTTCTCCTTCTTTTTTTCTTTTTCGGTAATCTGAACTTGGGGGGTCGACATATATTCCCGCTCGACCTATAGTCCGGTTTATACGGTAACTTCAGGACAATTCTACACTTACTCAGACTCGTGCACCACATAAAACCGACACAGTTTTTACTTCAACAGAGCCCTTTTTCCACTTGCCCACCCTTTCTTGCAGTTACACTTAAGAATAACAGCCTTTTTTTAAAGTTTCCGTAACAATAATACTTAGAGCACCAATTCTGAGTAGGTAGTTAAACAACTGCAGCATAATAAGATTTTGAATAGCACCACAGAGCCAGCAGCAACATTATTACAGAAGCACACTAAGCTCCAATACAAAAATAAGACAGTAAGCTTTCCTGAAAAACAAATTTCATGAATAAATGGCAGGATATAGCAACACAATGGTATCAGTTAAAAACGAATTCTAATAAGTAGTGGAAATATTTAGAATGTTGGCTGACCTCATTAGCTAATCTGATAACAAACATTTTTAAAAAGCACTAAACATTCCTACTTTCAAACCCACGAGGGCATACATGTTTCAGTGTTCTCGCTTATACAAACATGATCTTCTCGAGGATACGAAAACGCTTCCTTCTCGTGGGGAACAGCTTTTTCCTGACGCGCTTATAGTTTTTGTCTCATGTGCGGAAGCCATGCCAACTTGTCGAACAATGGAAGACTATGCATCACAGTGTCACGACGCAGTTTTTTTTCCTGAGAAACAATGCTAAATTAAGTTAATACAAACTAAAGAAGGATTGGCAACTGAATTAGTGGTCTGTTTTTTGTTATATACATTCATATGAAGTCATAAGACAAGAAAATCGCGGGTGTGCTATTTGTAGTTTTTGTTCAATTTACTCAATGAGAAAAACAGAAACGAAAGTTGACAAAAAGAAAGAATCAGGAGACCGTAAATCTTCGCCTTTAGGAGTTCAATGTAACAGTGATATCCTGTTCCTAGTGCGCACTTCAAACACAGTGCATGAAATCTTTCCAACTTGCTATGCACCCACTGTGTGGCCTTAAGGGAATAGGTGCAGTAGCGTGTGTGCCTTTTGTGGAAGTTGACCATCTTTAAACCACGAAGCCATCATAATAAAATCACATGTTCTAATGCTGAATGACAATGGGCCCTTGTAGCACGCATCATTACTGCAATATTTCATGTTGTATTGTGAAGCATGTATACAGGACGCGTGTGTTTAGAAAACATAGAAGTTGCTTTCACTGCATTTTCAAGCAGAAGTTATTTTCACTGCATTCACAAGTAGACATGTGACCATGTGGTAGAACAAGTGCTTGCAACGTAAATGACCCCTGTTTGATCCCCACTCAAACCCAGCGACCCGGGTTGCATCCCCACTCTGACTCGGGAAATTTTTATCACTTATTGTATTTGCATCATTGTTGATTTTTCGGTAAAACGTAAGATGATGACTTTTCGCTCACAACCACGAACGCCGGAATTTCTACGAAACGAGCTCTTTCACGCTATCACGTTAAAACGGCCGGGCAGAAGCCCATAATGCACTCGCAGCATTAAAATCACACGTGACGCACTACCAGTTGTGCTACGATGGCAGCCCCTCGCCTGTTTACTCTCAAGGTTTTCAGTTGAACCTTGGGAGTGTTAACCAGAGCCACTCGTACCCACGGCAATAAATGGAAAACATTCATTTTGCTAGACGGCGTCACGTGGTACGTGAACTTGGCTTGAAGGCAGCCACCCAATAAACCCTTATACGCTTCCAAAAAAGCAGCAAAACTTTCGTGGTCAAGGTACTTAGTACGACATGAATGAGACACTAAGAGGTCAGTTTTTATTGGAGGGAAATGTACAAAGAAACCAAAGGTGAAGCTGAGGAATGAGTTAACTATTATTCAGTAGATAAATCAGCCCGTTCAAGGTGAAATTATATTTAAAACGGTTTTATAGTTCAAGCCCCTAAATAATGCAATGCAAAACAAAACGACAGGTAAGAATACAAAGTGACAACCCTCCACTAGTTCGTCACTCCACAGTATCTGTCATCTGGTGAGTTGCCTAGAGACTGGAAGATTGGCAAGATACTCCACTAAACGTCAACCCTTCAACTATCGAAACTGCCAAGCAACACACCGTTCCCGTTCCGCCCTTTTCTTGCCCCCGTGTTAGATTGCAACACCACAGGAGAACGCATCGCTTAAGGAGTCAAATGACATCCATTGTTTCCTCGCCTTGCGAGTGACCTTGAATGAATGCGGCGATGTCAGCCCATTGTGATCGCCTAGTAGCTGGGGGCTTGACAACAGATGAGAGAATTAGTGGCGAGACACCTGTGGGTGCCTGGGTATACATTCATGCAGGCATTCAACATTTGAATACAGTTTATTTCCCAGCTCATAAACACAGCTCCTGCGGGGAAGCTGGAGCGTTAAAGTAAGCCTAAAGATGGTTCACTTGGTGTATATGCTTCACATATTTTTCCTATGTATTAATAACATGAACAGAAAGCTCTAGGCTTTGTAAGATTGGTGGCTCCACCATTTAAAAGGTTCTGAAGTTATGACTTTCTATGAATGTGTACTTATCAAAGACATGAGACCCTATGCTGACGCATGTCTAAGCAAAATAAACACTACAAAATCCTCATTAAAAAAATGACCATGAAGTCGTGCTTCTTTAAACTATGTTCTGGAGCTGGGAAAAACCAGCAACACAAAGCACAGAAAACAAGACATTGAAGAACTTATTATTGACTAGCTTGATTTCTATGCAATAATGTAAGGTTTGGCAATCATACCTGCTATAATGACTTCATGCACCGCTGCTATAATAATGACAACATTAAGAACAACCGAGGCCTCATAGTTTCCATGACGAGCAGTGGTTGTGAGTCTAGCTGTCTCTCACATCTGCCGCCCGCTGGCAAGCCGGCACCTGTGACAGCTGTCGTCTACTTGCTGCCATTATGAATCACCTCTTTTTTTTTCTGCTTTTTTTTGTTAATTTTTCCTTTTGCTGTCTGAACATGTGTTTGCATGTGATAACAGATGGCCCAAATATCACTTTCCCCATTTACATTCAATTCGCAGTGCTCAGCACTTCCGGCATTTCCGCAAAATGTCTGTGCTTTTAAAAGTAACACCTCAGGAGCTGTGCAGCACGCAGCAGCTGACGCTCAATATTTACTGAAATTCTTTTATGCAGCAGAGCAATAATCATGCCTGCCCATAAAAGTGGTGTTGCCTATATGCTACTTTCACTGATTACACAAGGATAACAGAAAAAAAAGAAGTGCGCTATACAATGCAGAACTGATTTTACAAACAGATACACAAGGCAAAAGAATGTGGAACTACACTATAAAGTTATTCCAAATGATGAGTAATTTCAGTAAGCAGCCTGATAGAATGCTTGGCATTGTGTGATATTTAGAAACTTGACAGGACACGATGCATGATAGGTGTACAGGACGTCAATTCTGAATGACACTGAAGTGGCTCTGTTAGTCTCCTATACTATATAGTATTCTGCAATCCCCCCCCCCTCCTTTTTTTTTTCACAAGAGTGCTCTAGCATCTGTCTACTTAACAAAATGTGTGGTCTCTCTTTGAAGACAGAGGCCTTATGTAAATGTAAAATAGTATGAAGCTTCTTTCTTCTAGATACTGCGGCACGGCACTGTCTGCTATTCATAACAAAAATATTTTACAATAACCTTGAGTCCCAAATTGTTCATACTACTTGACCCAGGGGACCTCTGTTGCACCAATATATGAATGCGGATCTTAATAAGTGCGTCATTTAATAACAATTTAGAAAATGTCATACATTTTTGCTTCCTTGTAGTGAATGCTTGGTTCAAAGAGTACATCACCCAACTGGCTACGAATGACTGAATTGGTTGAAAAACTTTAATCATTGCTTGAAATAAGTGAGAAGAGCTTGTTTTACATTTAACAGCAATGATTTATAAACACAGTCTCCAAGCGGTGCAGCTTCGTCCAACTGCTTGCCGAGCCATCACCAGCTGTTGTGACCAATGTACAACTTCAAAGAATAAGGATGATTACAGAAAAGAGATTTCTTTCGTTATTCTGACACTATCATTGGAAAAAAAAAAATGCTCCATGATATTGTTTTATTTTACAGGCATCATTCACATAAATTTTCTCAATGAACAGTAAAGCAACCATAAACGTTGAAAGTATTTCTTTGCAGATTTTCACTTCTTTGTTATGATTTCCAATTCTGCAGGAAGCTGGTGAGAGTATTGTGCGTGATGAAAGCACACGTGTTGTATGTAGCCTAGATAGAGGCATTACATCGGGGTTCGTATCGGAAGTAAAAAGGCCGCGCTTATCACACAAGAAACAAGTGATAGGACTGGAAAAATCAACGCACGCACTGTTTGGAGATACTTCAGCCAGATTGCTGTCTATCAGAAGTTGCAAGAGGAGAGCCATATTCGTACACTATCTTGTATGCACACAGCGGCACAGCCAGGAAGTAGTACAGCACACCCCCCCACCCGCTGTATTTCTTAATGTTCTGCCCACCATAGGACAAAATGCATAGGGCAATGCATCACAACCTACCAAGCCCCGCACTGAAAAGTCATTAGAGCACAAATGTTATAATTCAAGTGCATTCACATGCAATCCATGGCTAATTAATGAATAATGCATTCTCTTGAATAATTTATCAAAGATTGTAAAACATACTGGTTGCTTAAAATTATAGCTCCCATTTGAAAAGTAATGTGACATGGAAAATTCAGGTGAACACTGCTATCAAGCAAATGTGAACTAAAAAAAAAGAAACATGCATATCCATGAAGTGAACGGTGATGATAGGATGAAGCAGTGTGCCTCCAATCATAAATCGTGGCATTCTATTTTGTTCTGGTTAACAGCCTTTTATTTTGTTCTTGTCAACCTTTTGTTTTGTCATTTGCTTTGATAGATGGATGGTTATATGTTGACATTGTTACAGTGTTGTGGCCTTTTATGTTGTCAGTTCTGGTTAAAAGCATTCTGATCACCTGTTTGTTGTTCATAGATGTTTTGGTTTGTTTACATGCACCTGCACTACACCTGATATAGACCGTTTACGGACACTGTATGGTCTCAAGAGGCTTCGCCCCTAAAAGGAAGATGTATATGCATACGACCGCACATTTCATTCTAAATACTGGGCAGATTGCACGCGGTGCGTAAGCCTGACTGAGTCAGTCCTTGAAGATTGCTCAAAACGTTATGCTTCGAAAGTACGCCCCATCAATTGAATGAGTTGACAACTGTGTCTGAAATGTTATATTTAAGCGATATGTACATAAGTTGATCATGCATGCAGTGTAAAAGAAACACAGGTGCAGAAGGAGTGCACAAAACAGGTAGCTACGACCAAATGACATATTATGAAGAACAAAGCAATTGAGAGCAATCTCAATTCAAGCATTAAGTTAAGTTTTTGCATCCTTCCACTTTTTTTGTTAGCCCACACTCAATCAGCAACATTCGCCAGCAAACTTTTTGCTAGTGTGAAATAAACTCACAGGAAAATGTTTCACACTGTGTGTCAATGCCGGTGGGACATTTGGATATTCAACATTGACCTAAATGAAACGTCTTTGTCCACACTTCTTTCTTGTGGGTCATGTTCCTTTGCAATGTGAGCTAAACATATCTGCCAATTCTCTGCAAAATTACGTTCTATGTGAAAACGCTAATAAAAACATGCATTGTCCAGTATTTTGTGCGACAAATGATTCAGCACACTTGTGGAGTGCTTGTGGAGACGAGGGGCCACTAATTACCGTCGTTTCAGTTTACCATGAGTTTTTCAGACTTTCGTTTTACGTTGCCACTGATATTCACCATCAAGGCATTTGAATACACACTCCTGTGTGCTCGAGGCTGATCGACGTTTAATAGCGCTGAATATTCGAGAAAACCTCAAGCGCTTGGAAGACGCGAGCGGTATAGTATTTCGCAACCTAGGTATTGATGCGTGATTCTTTCCAGCTGCGTTCAAAGGTAAAAAAAAGAATAGACCATTTCGCGTAGTTCCTTTTTTTTTTTTGCAAATGCAGCCAGTCTTCTCGTTCGCTGAGCGTGTCCATTCATTCGCTCGCTTAGGCAGTTGCGTCACGTCCCTTCTTTCACGGGCGAAGAGCGATTGCACCGACAACCGAAACGTCACTAACGGTGTCCGCGTTTTTAACGCGCGCGGCACGGAATACCGATCGTCTCTTCAAGAACCCGCGCTCTTAGAAATCCGACACCCCCTTTCAGCACTCCGCCCAAAATCGGTCGGTATCGATAAAATAAAGCGAATACAAAGCGTGCCGCGGCGTCAGGAAAAGACTTACCTTTCGTTGGGCGAGGTACGCTCAGTCCGCACAAAGCGGCTATTTCGAGAAGAGAGCTCCGTTATACGCCGTATAATAGGAACAACCACCAACACAGCGCGAGATGGGAGAGAGGTTTTCGACCCCGGGACGAGCGCCGCGCACTGCCGACGTCTCAATCAGCGCCTTTTAAGCTCCTCAAGCTCGGCAGCCCCCGCAAAGGCGACAACAAATCAACGGGCTGCGCCGAAAAACTGAGCCAGACGAGATCGCATTTATTGCGGTCGAATCCGCGGGCGCGACCGACGGACAGGTTTCGAGTAAAACTAAGAACACAACGCTCCCGTTCGCATTTTTTTGTTTACACACATACACGCCACGCGAGTCCATTCACACACCACACTCACCCGTTCAGATAACGCTGCATGAATGTGGCCGTCGCCGAGGTAGGCGACGGCAACTCCGCTTTGGGATCGGCGCCCGCCCGCTCCGTGCCCGTCGACAACTGCCGCAGGAAATCGGCCAGTTTGTCCCGTAGGGTCGGCATGTTTGCCTGCTCCGCTGGCGTGCTCGCAGTCGTCGCTCGATGGCTGGCTCGACGATGATCCAGGCACACCACAGGCGCGACGTCGAGCGCTAGCTGCGCTTCAGCCGATGGCGCTACGCATCTCGTTCGTCAGGCGAAGCTAGGGGTAACACGCTCGCCGTAAACGACTCACGACGTCGGAGAGACGGTGGACGGCTGGGCGACCAGCGAGCACTCGCGACGGCTGCAGCGGTAGCACACAAACCACCACGGCGCTAGCCGCGAACGCACGCACGCAAGCTGGCGATGAAAAGAAAAAAGCATGCAAAACAACGCGCACTTGAGGAGAAAGACGAGGCACTCTCCTCCTCGTCATCACGGCCACTTGCCGACGGGCATTGGCTACGCTTTCCACCAGAAACCCCCTCGTTTCAAGACTCCGCAACCACCTACCGCCTCCGTTTCGCGCATACAAAATACTCCTCGATACACAAGTAGTGCGCTGTTTAGGCGCGGCTACTCAAATGATGATCACATAAACAGTACCCAGCACGGACTTATTTTGTAGTTCAGCAGTTCGCCACTTACATTACAAATTTTGTGTTGTAGCGCTGCAAGACAACCAAAGTATTAAACACTTGTATAGTTGACTAGTAGCGCCACTTTAGAACACGTGGACTTCAGCATGGCGGCAGTGTTTGTAACTATTTGTCTGCAGAACCATTAGTAGGTTATACCGTTATCCGTTTCTAAAATATTTGGTTCAATCAATCGATCGGTGCGCTTCGACACATTTGCGTGCCTCTGGTTCTTGGGCGTCCTTTGGCGGAAGTCTTTATCTAGTGAGTCAATCTTCATTCCAAAGTTCCGCCGATTCTTGCGAAAACTTTTGCCCGAAGATGTCGCGCGATGTGAGGTCACGTGTGTGCAGTGCCCAAAGCACGTGGCCCAAAGCGTGCGCGTTTCGAAGTGCCACTATAATGACACAGATTAGTCGCGCGTGAAGCGTCCGCTTCGCGTCGTAGTAATTCGAGTATACGTGCCACAACGCTGTCCTACATTAGTCACCAGTAACGTGTAAACGCCGCCACATGACGGACGTGACCTCTCGAAATTTCGAGCGTCTTGCGCCCGAAATCGAGGCCGCTATCGAGAATGCCGCGTTCGTGGCCATCGACACGGAGTTCACGGGCCTCGTTTACGATCCGGACGCGACGCCAAGCCTTTTCGACAGCATCGAAGATCGCTATGCTAAGCTGCGTCAGAGCGTCGCTTCTTTCTACGTGTGTCAGCTTGGACTCTGCACGTTCACGTACGTGCCGGAGAAGAATCTCTACAAGGCGCAAGCGTACAACGTCTACCTGTGTCCACGCTCGTTCGGCAAAGTAGATCCTCAGTTTTGCGTGCAAGCCTCCTCGATCGAGTTTCTCTGCCAGAGTGGCTTCGACTTCAACAAGTGTTTCTACGAGGGCGTCCCTTACGCCGACTGGGCATGTCAGAGGGCCGCCGAGTTGTACGTTATGAACGATCGTTACTTCGAGATGCCTGGGTTGTCCAAAGTCTACGACAGTGTTCGCCACTGGTTGAACAACAACGACCGTTCCAAGTCTCCTGACGGCGAGAATTCGTTGACACTTACGCTGCCCGAAGATCTGAGCGCCGTGGTCGTGATGGCCGATCTGAAGACGCGTTTCCCCGGCGTCCTAGTCGAACTTTCTCGCGGCGGGCTCAAGCTGACTCTGCCGGAGAATCTTGAACCACAGCGCATTGCTGCACAAGGCCGACCGCCCACGGAATCTGAGTTGCGTAGCGCCATGGTGGGTTTCAGACGCTGCTTCGAGGTGCTGGCTGCGAGCGGCAAGCCCGTGGTGGGTCACAACATGCTCTTAGATCTGCTCCTGCTGTACCACCAGTTCTGCGAGCCGCTGCCCAAGTCGTACGCCAAACTTAAGGCTGCACTGAGCTCCGTGTTCCCGGCTGTATACGACACCAAGCACATGTCCCTCCAGCTTCGGCAACAGGTACGGGAAGCGATCGACAGCGAAGTGCCCGTGCGTCGGCAAGGGTGACGGACTTACCCCCCTATTCAGAAACGCTCCTTGACTTGAAAGCACTTTCAATGTTCAATACAGCACGTTTAAAGCGCAACTGCGTGTTTGTGCTGCATTGAAATCGGTGGCAAGTCAAGCAGCGTTTCTGAATACGGGGGAGCATCATGGCTCGTCGAGAGTAGCGCAATGAATCGTTAAGTCGTGTGTAGATTTGTGTCGAGTTGAACCTGTTGCCAGTTGGTTATGAGCGCGGTCAACTTTCCTTGCGCAAACTAACTACGCAATGACAAAGCGAAGGGACACACATATGTGGTTTGTATGCGTCCAGTTTTTTTTTTTTTTTTTGCACAAGGAAAACTGACTGCGTCGAGTGTTTTGCGGTTGCTTGTCTCCCTCTCTTTTTACGTATAAGGTTATCCACATGTCTTCTCATCAAGAATCATTGGCAGTCACCCAGCTTAGTCCACAAGACCAGAACAAAAAGAACACATTTTTTAAAAATTTCCTAAGCCACCTTTTATGGAAGTGCAGTGCATGAGGGGCGAACAAGACTACCACAGATGCTAAGAAAGTAGAAAAAAAAAGGGTAAAGTGCTATCTCTGGTCTAGGATGCAGTGAGGAACTCCTACAGCCAGGTGTAAACCGCCGTGTCCTCAATATGGCGCAGGATTGCATTGAAAGCCTGGCTGTGCTGAAGAGCTGGGAAATGTACAATTGCACTTAAATATGAGTTGCAACGCTCTGCCTGTGCCCCCGAGCATGACCAATGACACCAAAAAAACATTAAATTGGTTCACAAAGCACTGCTAACTGAGAGTTTAATTCACCAATTTTGTTTTCTACGTAGGTCCCGACTCTGAGTGTGGGTGTGATATTAACGTTTCTCTATTCTTTAAGTCCTGTTGTGTCTGTAAAGGTGTCTTACGCGTGTTTGTCCACCTGCGTGCTGCGTTATTCTTTCTGGAGCGAATCCTGAACCCACGTTAACATCACAGTGGGCTCCATTTTGAGCCCTAACAGCATATCTAAACTTGCGTTGAGTGTGACTGTAGATCCCCACGGGCTCTAGTTCAACAGAAACGACAGCAGAGCCTAATTTAATGTGCAGTCATATGACCTGATTTCCCCGACACCAGAGGAGGACATGAAAATAGGCTCTTAGGCAAGTTTCTGTTAATATTTTAGCATTTTACATTCTTCCAAAACTCTCTGCGAGATGATGTGAGCAGCGTACTTTGTGTGGGGCTACCCCCGACAGGAAATCTGCCGATTTCTGCAGAAACTTAATGGTTATGCATGAGAGTTACCGTCAAAAGATTTTTTTTTTTTTTGAGGTATGGCTTGTTTGTCGGCGCATGCACAGTTATTTATAGCTGGATCAAGAAACTGCCATAAGTGAACATTTTGTTCATGTTCACGTTGAATAGACCGAGCAGAAAACATGGACACGAGAAAAGAAGTGAGGACACGACAAACACCGTGGTGTCTTGACTTTCGTTGTATGTTTGCATGTCCGGTCACCGTAACGTGAATACCTGCCAACTAGCTCAGCTGTCTCTCATTCTACCCCCTGTATTCAGAAACACTGCTTGACTTGAACTTGACTTACCACCAACTTCAAAACAGCACAAATGCGTTTCGCATGTGCTGTCTTTAGGCTATGCCAAGGCAGCACAAATGCACAGATGCATTTCAAACGCACTGCATTGAAAGCGGTTTCAAGTAAGGTTCAAGTCTAGGAGTGTTTCTGAATACAAGGGTAAGCAGCCTGTTGCAGTTTGGAGATGGAATTCATTTATTGCGTGCTTTTGCCTGTGAAAGAACGATTCAGGGTGATCACTTGAGCGCAAGCAAAAGACTTGCTTTTCAGACCGTCAAAAAATCACGCCTGCTGCCTCAGCCGTTTCGCTTTATGCCCCATGTCCCAAGTGCTAATGACAATGTCAAGAAATTTCAGCCGGTCCTACACCACAGGTCGGACGGCATTTTTAGACGGCTTGCAGTATGGAAAAAGCCAAAGTTGGAGAAAGCACCATACCACACATTAGCTATGAGACAGTGTGACTACAGTAGTAAAATAGAGATATATCCTGCATAGATCAAGATAACTGGTCACCATAGATTTTACACATCAAAAAAAAAAAAAAAACGGAAAAGCCGCTCGTAGGGGGAACTCGAGTGAATGCTTCGCAGTTTGGTAAGGGTATCATGTGTTGTGTTATCGGGTATGGTTTAGGAATGCTTGATTGTTATTTCGTCTTTATTATTCCTATTTATTGAATGAAGGAGAACCGTTTCCTTGAACGAGTGGTAGGACACCGATGTGCGATCCGGCACCTACATATCTGGGGTAGCCAGTGAACGGTTGTGCAGCTTGAGCCGTCGGTTTTTGCTTGCAGACGCTGCCTGCGTCGGCCTTGGTGAGAGAGGGGGTGGGGAGCAACAGTTGGCACAAGCATGCCCAGTGCGGTTGCCGACACCGCCTCCGAGGCCGGATTTGCGAAGAGACTTTAAAGTGCCCCGCATTTAATATCTGTTCTCTGAAATGATGCACTGAAGGTCTGAATGTCAACCTTGTGTAGGCATCAAAGCGCCCTGTCTTGTTATTCTTGCGCTGTTTTCGAATTTCGGTAAGTACTGACAAGCCTGTATTAACATGGTAGGAAATTATGGTCGTGCACTGCATTAACGTGCTTATATTAAGCAAAGTGAGCCAGTTAATGCGATCAAGTTTGATTTTAGACTACTTGAATATAGCCAATGTGAGCTCCAGTTACGGCAGTGTATTCCTTGCCATTGAACATGGATAACACGGGAACAATATGTGCACTCACCACTCAGTCAATATTTTGTGTCAGGAACTGTGTCACAGTGCAGCTAACCCTTGCAATGGCATGCATTTATGCTGTGCAGGGCATTTCGGGGCTGAAGGAGTTGGTGTCCGGTGCAGATCTGTTCTCTCTGTTCAAAGCTCTGAGCGACGTAAATGTACCATACGCACCACGCGTCGTCGGAGCACCAGAGAACCTACGAGCTCACGAGGCTGGTTGTGATGCCTACGCAGCGGGCTTCGTCTTTTTGAAACTGGCACACATTGTTGCTCAAAAGGTGTGTCTTCATATTTGTTTCTCTTTGCCTTGAGAATACTGCACACAGTTGCGCCAGCTGGATTTACAGATTGTCACCAACCTCGGGCCAATCATTGTACTACTAATATGAATTCACATGTGTAATGTCAAGAGTTTACTTAAAGCTGGTGCTTACTAGATTAGTTCCTGCCTTACTGTACGGTACACCAAGTAGTGGTCCCAGGATTTCTCACGTTGAAGGCACCCTCTCTTTTTTCTCTCCCCCACTGAAGCACGGAGTGTTTTCTAGCCCCATGGAAAATAAATAATAATAAAACAAAAAACAATGTTTATTTGCACAGCTGAAGAGTGATATAAACTCTAGAAAATGCCACTAAAATTTTACGTCGTGACTAAAGACCCGTTTGATAAACCACATGAAATCAGTGACCGATTCCCTCGCGTCTTGGCCGGAAAAAATGGGCACGGTCAGCGGAGTCATCAGGGCCATGGTCGCAAACTGCCTCGATGTCTGTGGCCCAGGGGCAGAGTTCTTCCCGTTGGGTGCAAATGTAGGGGTTTCGAGGCTGCTCCGCCCAGAACCCCGCAGGGAAGACGTGGAGTTAAACCAGGAACTTTGTTTTATTGCTCTAAGTCTCGGCCGCAACTGTCCGCTGACAGTGGCTGCCGCGTGCCCTAAGTGCACCCGCGATCGTCATTGTCCTCTTCCTTGTGATGTCAGCGCGCTCGCGACCGTCGCTCCCATATGGCTTACCAACCATCTGCTACCGTAAAATAATGAGCAAACCCCCCCCCCCCCCTCCCTCTTTCAGGAGATCTGCAATAAGTGCCAGTGACTAGTCTGGGACCGAGCAAGCATCCCCTTCCTAAATGTAGTCGGATTATCCTTCACTGTAATTGGGTGGGGGGGTACTTTCTCAGCATGTTATGGTCTTGGTGCCATTAAAAAGCGTGAAAAAAAAAAAGGTTACGGATGTGAAAGAATACGAGAAGAGAATCTTACGGGCTTGTATCTTTGTTTTATGCAAGTTTAATGAAAACTGATTACTAATGAGGCCCAGGAAGGTATAGAGAATGTTAATTGTGCGGTTCTATATATAGTAATTTCGATTAAAATGCCGAGAAAGTAAACAGGACAAAAAAGACCACTTGCCCTCAGCAGGGACCGAACCTGTAACCTTCAGATAATGTGCCTAATGCTTGGACAATTGAGCTACGACTGCAATAGTCCGTACCATAGAGTTTGATTGATATGTGGTGTTTAACGTCCCAAAACCACCATATGATTACATATGAGAGACGCTGTAGTGGAGGGCTCCGGCAATTTTGACCACCTGGGGTTCTTTAACGTGCACCCAAATCTGAGCACATGGGCCTGCAACATTTTTGCCTCTATCGGAAATGCAGCCGCCGTAGCCGGGATTCGATTCCGCGACCTGCGGTCAGCAGCCGACTACCTTAGCCACTAGACCACCGTGGCGGGGCACACCATAGAGTTTCATACAACAATACCTAGAAGGTAATCTGGCGCTTATGTCCACGCAGGCTTCGGATCTGCTTCGGATGGATCGAATTCTTGAGATTCGCCACGCTTGTTTGTCCAGTGTAAAACAAAGCAGTATGAATTTATATTTAAATTCATCTTGTTTAATTATTTTGTATGTAAATTTTATTCCAATAAGTTTTTGTGGTTTTGCGGTAGAAGCGAAACCTGGACAAATGCAAACTACCAGGGTTTGCATTGCTCCGTCACTGAGTTTCAGATTTGGAATCAAGACATAATAAATTATTTTTTACAACTTTTGTTACCACGCCTATTCAAATCAATTACCAGTGATCGACGCTTTTGGATCATCTATTTGGGCATGTTAAATTTGTTTCTCGTGCACCCAGGGCTTTCTAGTCATTAGTTCAGGCACTCAACTTCCAGAATCAAATTTAATTTGCCCGTTTTTGGAACATTGTGATACATTGTGATTTTTTACAGACCTTTGGGCGAACCACTGTGCAAGTATTGTTGGAAAAGTGCACTAAACTGGCGAACTTGACAGAAGTGCATGCCCCTCATGATTATGCTGCAGTATCATCAAAATTGTGTAATGAAAAAAGTCTTTGCGAACCAAATATTGAATTAAAATGTCAGCTTTGTATTTTGACTATTTTGAGCAGTAATAATTGACAGAAATTTATGCCAGGTATTCAATAGTGAGCTGGTCTTAGGAATCGGGGAAAATTTGTTATACAAAAAATATTTACGAAAGTCCGCCGCTTGTTTAAAGTGTCGAGGTGGCCTTCTCGGACTGTTTCCAGCAGCTTTGGTTTTCTCCCATCGTTATATCAGACACAGGGTCGCATTTAGTGTCACTAGTAGCTCCTTTGATGTCGTCACGCACGCAGGGTGTGCACCAGCACTGCGAAACACATTCGCTGCTCGAAACTGTCTGGCAACCCCACCTGAATTGAGTGAGGATGAGCTTAGAGTTCAAGGATGACAGCACCTCGGCTTCAAGTTTTATGGTGAGGATGTTTTGCGTGAGCCTGAGACATCCGCAGCCGTTCATGGGTTTGTTTTGTTTACATCCTCAAGGTGTCCCCTCCCTCCTCCACAAGTGCTTAAGGTTCTGACGAGTGTGCGCAATCTCATAGCTATGGGTTACAAGTGTGGTTCATACTTCGCCGGGGCGCGGTGTGCAGGCGCTGGCTGCAGAGATTCTCTTAACGACAAAAAGGCCCCTGGAACACATTTTGGCCTCGACTACAGAGCAGTGCGAAACGTTTTAGAACTGTGCGCGTATTGTCCCTTTTCTAATACGATATGGGCAAAAATGCAAACAAATATGCTTGGATGCATAAATTGAAACATCAACCTATGCGGAGTGAGATGGCTTATGAAAAGAGGTGACGCTATATGAAATAGCGAACTTCATTGAACATATCATTTATAAGGAATTATTCACATCATGGGCATCTATCTATTTTTGGAACAGCTGGAGACCCTTATCACAAGAAAACAGGAATTTATTGACAACAGTGTACGAGTACACTTGTGTATCACGAAAAAAACGCCAGGCCTGCGTGGAAGACGCAGCACAGTGACAGCGAAAGCTAGAAGAGCGGCCTTTCAGAGCCTTTTCAAAACACTCATTGGGTAACTACTGCAAGCACACTTTTTTGATACCCACTAGGGCATTAGTAATAAATATTTTTGGGTAGTAGGCCGGAATTTGCTGTGCTATTTTTCGTTATTCTTCTGAGAAGTGTGGTATCCGTTAAACACTTGCAAGGAAATTTGTCCCAATTGTTCATGCAGTGGCGGACGACGATAAGGAATTATGGCTGAAGTGGTATGTGCCACAGTTAATAGAGCAAGCTTTTGTAATGGGTTGGAGCATAGGACGGCCCACTAGTTACGGTATTCGCATTGTGCAACGACTGGTTATTTTTTTGCTGTTTTAAAACGCTTTATAAGTCATATTAACGTGATTGCTTTTCTGACATCAAGCCTACTTAGGGCAAGTTTGCCAACAAGTCACAAGCGTAGCTTGGTGGTAGAATACTGGGCTGGCACCCAGGGAACCCAGGTTCGAGCACTACTGTGTCATTGGTGCTAGGTTTTCTTTTTTTTTTTTGCACGATGTGGTTACAGACAGCAGCAGACAACTGCACATGACCCGAGTTGTGATCTCATAACAGCTTTCGCTGCAAAACCATGCAATACTTCACTGCATGACACAAGCAACGAAGCACCACCTTAGTTCCGATTTTCTTTTTCTCATTTTGTACACATTCATTATTTTTTATACTTTTCCTGGGTCATTTATCTACAAAATGTATATTCCGAATTTTCTTTGTTTTTAATATTTTTGCCTATATAGAGTTTGTATTGCAATACCTACCATCTGGCAACAAAAAATTCCATACTTTTCTCATTTTAATCATTCTAAAATATTTTTGTCGCTCTACAACACATATTTTTTGGAAAGAACATTTCATTGTGCAAAGTTTGGTATGCTGCGATGCGTGCTGGAGTGCTTTTCAAATGAACAAAAACGACCTTCTGAAGACATATAAAAAGCAACCATTTTCGCGCGGTAGTGAAAGAGCGAAACTGTCAAATTCGACTCCTAAAGCTCTTAAGCCACAGCAAATCTCAGACCTAGTGGCCTTCAGCCTCTTTGAACAACAAAGGTGCCGCTTCAGCGCTTTGCCAGCTTTGCACCACACCCCAGTACCCACGCTGTGGAAGAATGAAACTGAAACTATGGAAGGGAATCCGTATATAGTGCGCTAGTTAACGCAATCCTATCCGAAGCCTGTACTTGCCGTAATTCCCATGGGGGTACACGTTCGCAGCGCCAGATATCGCTCTAGGTATTATTGTATGGTGCCAGAGAAATAGTTCTAGTAGTCTCTGGCGTTTCTCTTGAGCAAAACTCTGGTGTTCCTCCTTGCAGCCTCTGGAGGTTTCCTGCGCTCTGTCCTGGCGGAGTCTCCAGTACACCGTGCGACCCTACGCAAACCAGGTGAACCTGATTCGTGCCCAGTACCACCACCTCAGCCTGGGCCCCACCGACAAGGTTGCCGAGACAAGGCCCCCATGGCTCTGCATCCGCTTGCCTGAACAGGCGCAGGCACAGGTGCGGGCTGTGTTGTCACGCTGCGGCACTGTCGACATACGCTGCCTCTCGCGCAACTGCCTCCTGGTCGCCGTGGGCAACTATGGATGTGCGAGGGACATTGTGGAAGCCTTTCAAGAAGACCCCTCGGTTAAAGTAGTGAAGTACAGGTCTTACCAGCACAACAGCGTTGTGCGGGCCTGGCTGTGGACGGCCGCTGTGGGCTCACTTGGGCTGATGGCAACATGCGCTCTGCATTTGGCGGCCGTAAGAGTGCCTATCCTGTGACATATTTCTATCGAACTCGTAGAAACCTTGGTTATACGTGGCATCCTGGTTGCACACATTAGGCTGGCAATTTTAGTACCCAGCTGCGCTACCACCTTGTTGGCGTGCGCTCGCGTAGAATCCAAATGAAATATTGCAGTGGCGTTAACTTATTGTTGAATTCAAATTGTGCACCTGGCCAATGGAGATGTTTCCCGTGAATAAAGTGATTTTTTGTGTGTTACACTGATTTGTAACGACTCATCTCTAGGCAATCAGTTAGACAGTAGCCTCATGATCATTCAAACTATTCTAACGAATTCTATTTCTTGGTTGGCCCGCTATTCTTTCAATGTACAGTTAAACCTTTTCATGAGAGGCATGCTCAGGGTAGCGATTCTCGTCTTTTACAATAGATGTCTTTTATAAGCAGCATAACTCATGCATTTTCTTATCAACATATATTTCACTGTAGGCACACTGGTGTCTCGTATACCCATGATTCTCTTAAAGCATTGTTGCTCTGTTGTGCTCGGTCTTGCTCGGTTGTGCTGTCACAACTATGTTGCATGAAAGGAAAACAACGGTAACTAAACTGTACTGTACTGTCACAACTATGTTGCATGAAAGGAAAACAACGGTAACTAAACTGTATTTATCAAGAAACAGAGAATCCAAGTCAACCAGTCCCAGACTTTCCTCATTCTCCCATTCACCAGTGAATACATATTAATAATTTCAACAATAACCAATCGGCTGCTTGCTAAAGAACGCTTTTTCGTCATAGAGGAGGCACAGTATATCCTAAATCAAGAAAGATACACAACACGTCAATCACAATTTATAAGAAAGAAAAAAAACGAAATTCGATGCAAATTTTTGCTTCACTCATTTACTAAATTAAAAGCAAACATCTTTTTTGATCCTACAATATTTGGGTTACTGAGATGTTCTAGCAGCGCAATGCACATTGCAACAAAAGCACGGTCAACAAAGCTTTACAGATTTAGTTCTCATATGCGATAAGTACGCCCCCAAAAAACTCAAGTTACCCAAACAACACTGCTATAACTTACATGGAACAACTGCCTCTCATATAGTTGGTTGTGTAGTTATTGGTGCGCCCCCAGTAAACATATTTTCCTAGTCCAATAAATTTCCCCTTAACAAGATTCTACAGTACTTCATTATGCCAAGGTTTGGGTGTTATATGGCCAAAAACGGAATGTTGCGTGGTTTATAAATTCTTTATTCGACTGTTTGACACATCATTGGCTGGCGGTGAAAGGACGAGCACCTTCTGTAGCTGACGATTCATAGTTTGGTTTCACAGGTCACGACCCCCGCCTCCCCTCCCTCCTACACTTGGCCCATCCCACATTCATATCACAATCAGGGAGGCACTGGGCATCGTCTGCGTAGCGGGCATCGGCGAGACACTGGCAAGCCCCTGGCGAGCTGCAGTAAGATTCCCGCGAGCGTGCACAACCTGAGCGAGCCGTTTGTTCAACACCTCCCCCCATGTGGTCTCCGGGGCTGTTAGCTAAGCTCGAAGCCGGCGCCGGACTCGATGGCGTAGAGCAGCTTCTCGCGCAGCTGCGCCTCGTCGGCGATCTCCGGGAGCTTGAGCAGGTTCATGCACGTCGATGCCGTGGGGAGCCGCCCGGGCTCCGAGCCGGCCGAGTGGATGCAGAACTGAGGTACTAGGTCCTGGTGCAAGACAAGGTGAATATGAGAGCCGTACAGTTGGGCTCAGACGTATTGAACAAGTCTACATACCGTAAAATGCCAAGCAAAAGTACCCCCCCCCCCTGCCCCCAAGGTGAAGGATAATCCGACTAGATGTGGGGGGAAGGGGGGTTCTTGGACTGGTCATTGGCGCTTATTTCAGATGTCCCGAAAAAGGGAGGGGGGGTGCTTGCTTGGAATTTTACAGTGAATGCCTAACTAAGCATTAGAAGCTTCACTATGACTGAAAAAGAGTTCATTTTATGATAAAAGCATCCCTCAGTAAGAAGGGAGTAAAAAAAAGTAAACACGCATGTACGCATGCATAATAAGACAAATCTATCAATGCATAATTCACAGGATTTAAACCTAGGACTTGCACACCTGTATCAGAAGAACATCGTACAAAAGATGAAAATATTGCCATTTACACATTTTCAGTATGAAACTACAATGCAAAAGAATGATTTAAGTAACCAACTAAACGTAAAATTTCACCAGCAATGCTAATGCTTCACTCATGTCCTTACAAGCAAGGCCTAAGAAGTGTGTAGCCACTACTATGAGCGAAAGTCTCGCGCATGAAGATTTTCAGTGGGAGTAGGGGTCACATACATACATAGTGAGACACCTCACTTTTAAAAGGGCTTGCGCAAATATGCTATTTCTGTTGCGAAGCGAAGTTGAAATAAATGCAGGGGTGCAACAACCGAAATATAATTTGGAGGAATTTTCAGAGCAGTAAATTGTTACTTTTAGAGCACCAAAAATTCAAATCCGAGGCTTGTTATAGAAAAAAAAAAACATCCATTTTTTTTTATCATGAAAGACGAACTTTGGAACAGCATAAAAAATAAGCCTTACATTTAAAAATATGTATACAGTTAAACCCCTTTATAAGAGGTATGCTCCAGGCAGCAATTTTTGTCTTTTGTACAAGATGTCTCTAGCAAGCAGGGTACCTCGTATGCATTTTCCTATCCCCGTATTTTACTGCATGCATACTGCTGTCTCTTATATCAGTGTCTCTTATAAAGGGGTTTGAATATATACCATATTTACTCGATTCTACCGCGCCCTCGATTGTAACGCGCACCCGATTTCCACCGCTGAAAAAAAAAAAAAAAACCTAAGACACCGATTGCAACGCGCACCCATTTTTCTCGCTGGCCCGCACGATCACACCACTCGAAAAAACGACTCCTTTCGGGAGCGCCTTCTATTTAAATATGAGGTACGGGCGAAGCTTGTGTTCATCTGACGTGTAACAGAGCATTGCCGTCACTGTAGTTTTACTGTGGACCGATGTCAGCACGCAAACTTGCTTCGCCCCCTTCTTCTCAACGGTTGTGGTGCCAGGCATGTCGAAGTAAAGAGGCGTCTGATCGGCATTCCCGATTTGCCCAAGCAGGTAGCCGTTGTTGCGCCGCAAGTTTAGGACGAACCTCTGAAAACTGTGAAGCTTTTCATCGTACTCCTCCGCAAAACTTTTCGCATATGCATGTTCCCCTTCGGAGGGAAAAGCCTTTCCTCTTCATAAAGTTAGTTAGCCAGCACCTGCTCGCTTTAAACTGGCTCCGCATTAGACCTTTTTCTAAGACTAATTGCATAGCCCGCACTTGGAGCAGTTCTGTTCACGGGCAGCTCGATGCTCAAGCACATACTCGCCGAGCAGCTCTTTAATTTGCGGAAACCGACCCTGCTGTGGTCCACTGAAGCCTTTGCGTGAAGCTTTGCTGTCGACAATCTTCTGCTTTTGTTTCCGCCGGTCCCGCACGCACGTTTCGGGAACTCTGAACAACCGCGATGCGGCCCGATTTCCGTCCGTTTCTGCAGACGCGATGACTTTTCTTTTAAAAGCGGCATCGTGGTGCACTCAAGTTTTTGGAGTCGACCCTTCCACACTGCCGATGCTAATGCACTACTAGATGATGAACTCCTCAGCACACGTACGAAGTGCCGCACATGGGAAACACATAGGCAGAAATGGCCGACGCGCCATGCCGACGCACATAGGGGGTGGCCATTTTGGATTTGCCGATGGCAATAGATTGACCGTAATTTTTTTGTTCGTACTCAATTCTAACGCGCATGCGATTTATGAACTCGCTTAACCGGAAAAAAGGTGCGCGTTAGATTCGAGTAATTACGGTATATATATATATATATATATATATATATATATATATATATATATATATATATATATATATAGTATATATATATATATATATATATATATATATATACCGTAATTACTCGAATCTAACGCGCACCTTTTTTCCGGTTTTTTTCCGGATATATATATATATATATATATATATATATATATATATATATATATATATGTGTGTGTGTGTGTGTGTGTGTGCACGTGCGTGCGTGCGTGTGTGTGCACGGTGAATGTATGTGTGTGCACATGTGTACGAACCATTCAAAATCATCTAAATCGTGCAGAGAGGAACATAAGCACTGCTAAATGTAGTATTTTGAACTACCCACTGAGCAAACAATGATTTTAACGTCCACATTAGCATTTGCCGTGCCTGTCAGATGCTTTGACAGACCCTGCGAACTCATATGTAAATCTGCCAATCCGGTGACCTTGAAATTCGGATCATTCGTAAAACTGAGAACTAGCATTGGTGAAAAAAAAATCACAACTAGTATAAAGTTTTTTCGTTACGATAGCAGAAACGTCGTACGCTGCTCCAAATGATTGCCAGAAACTTTTTTAGATGTCAGCGATCATACTAGTGCTCACAACTATGCGTCCTATACATGCCCGAGTAATTGAACAGAATGTGTTGGGTCCCGTAACTAGTAATGCTAACAACCCCCTTCCAAATCTTAAAGAGACCTTGCAACACTTCTTGAGCATGGTCAGAAAACGTTGCCGATCGGTAGTAGAGGCTTCCAACAACATGCGAGCCAAATATTATAGCGCAGCATGCGACCTAGAATTCACAATAAATTATCAAGGTCGGCTAAAAATTTCTTTCTCTTCTCTCGAAAAATCATGGAGGACGCCCAAAAATCGCTCATAAAAGCCCATCTATCAGCCATTGGCTGATTTGAACATGGCCCGCTCAGTTGTTGCTGAGATCGCCGCGGGAGGCCGCAACTTGTCCACACGTGCGCACATGATCACACTGAAAAAGCCGCGCATTCGAAAAAAAAAGTTCTCAAGGTCACGAGGTGCGCGTGACGTTTTTCTTTGCCCCTACCATTCCTCCTTGCTTAGCTTCAAACAAAACCGTCGGGACGAGAGATGAGATAATGGAATCGCAGCATGTGACTAATCTTTGTAACTCCACTTGCACTGGACAGATTCTTCAAATTTTTTTTGGCATTGAATTCGTGAAGCAATAAGTTCATCGAGTGAATTCATTCTATGGTTACTTAAAAATATTTCAGGGTTCCTTTAATGTGCTTTTCCACAATGCACTAATGTAATGCGGTGAAGGCGGCTTAAGCAGCACTCTGCCGAGGTTGGAACAAGGCCAAGAAATTTTTGAACACCGCTACACTCCCTCCCCTCCCCCCTTTTTTCTTCCCACAGTGGGGTTAAATTTAAGGCATAACTACTCGGCTTGCTCGCAAGGTGTGTTCGACCAGATAAAGTAACAACGAAACACCCTTTGGCCTAGCGGCGGCGCAGAGTTGCAAATACGTCCGCCATCTTGCGCGCTGAGACGTCCATTTCATGCAGAAAAGCTACCCCTTCTGCCAGCATGGCCAAGATCTCTGGCAGCATCTCGGCGTTTGTACAAGAAATGCCACACGAGCACAGAGCTCCTTTGCTTGCTATGTTTCCATGCGGCGTTGATTCGACAAACATTAAAAAAGAACATAAGTGAACTCGTGAGCTGTGAACGCATAGCAACACTTCGCCAGAGAGAGGAGAATGAGCCAAGACACGAGTCGCGTCGGATGCATCCAAGCAGCTCCTGCACCGAACCGTGTTTTCTGCTACATGTAGCGACCGCCAATTCACTAGTAATTTCGATATAAGATGTTTACTTTTTTAAATCGCACCTCTTTTCAACTTATCATTTCGGATATCGCTGACACCTACTTAATGTAGGAGCTGACGCAGCTCAGCGGCTCCCTGCGTTTTCTCGCTCGCTCATAACCTGTTACTGGCACAAAGATTTTCACTTCGTAGAAAAAAATGGAGAACTTTAATAAAATATAGTCTTAGATATTACTAGTGCTTCAGTGTGTTCGATGGAAATCACCATAGGGAAATATTTTTGTTGGAAATAGCAAACAAAAAAGCCTTGACATGATTTATCGAGAATCGTGCACACGATTTACGACAACTTGAGTTCCGTAAATCCCTCGTTTCACGTAGTTTTTCGCTGCTTTAAATTATTAAGCAGGTGGCTCGATAAAACAATTGCTAGAGCTGTACTTCCGTGTTTTACAAATAGCACTAAAACGAGAATTTTGAGCCTATCTATACGTGGTTGTGGCATACTGTGATCGTGGCAACTACGCAGCACCGAGTCACGGCACTGCACAGACACCTCTAACACTGACGTCCACTAAAAATGGAATACACAAGACACAATCAGAACACCAATGAAGTAGTACTGAGCAGGATCTGTTCGCCGGACTGTTCGTACAGCGGTGGGGGTGGCCCCAGTGGCGTGGCGATTGCCTGAACCCGCGTGGCCGTAAAGTTGGCTTTCCCTAAAATGGATGCTTTTTGCGCACATGAACGCACTGGGTGAATGGGGGCGCGAGCAGCGAGTTCTATCAGTGGCACAACTCTGCTACCTAAAAGTAGCATACAGAGTAACTCTAGCCAGGACCAAGTGGTCGCCGGCCACGCCAGCATTCGCAGCACGTCGAGCCTGTTTACACCTAGAAAACCCGGCGTACGCTTCCAGCTTTAGTTAATTACATGCGATTGTTGCATTGGCTGACAAGGAAATTTATACTTGCCACTAAGTGCTGGTGGCTACAGCAACGCCTTTTTTGTCTGGAAGTTGCGTCGTCCCACTGATAGGCATCCACTGCGGTCAGCGAACCGATGACGCAAACTGCAGGTGGCCACCGTGGCCTCTATTACACGCTGAAATTAGTGCAACTGAGACAATCTTGAGGCTGGTCGGGCATTCTGGTGCAAAGTGGTGCAATTTCAGCATATTTCATGGTTTTGGCACAGCTGTTGCACCCCTGGGAATGGTAATTAGTATAAAATAATTTGAAAAGGAACTTGAATATAGTAGCAGGATTTGTTAATATTAGGGTGCAAGTTATAAGATACAAGAATATTAGGCATGTGCCAATAGTAAATTTTAGGTCTGAAGGAAAATCAATGCGAATTCTTACTTGGTCGAATAATTTTGTTTCGAATAGTGGCTCAGATAGTTTATGTATCTCTTGCTACGAGCATGTCTGTCCAACTAACCTGCAGAATACTTTTTAAAATTGCAACAAGACATAGGCAAATGTAATTCTTTTCTGTGCAGTGGAATCAACCTTGAATAGTAGCAGGAGTTGACTTTCAGCAGGATGACCAAGTGTGCTGTCATAACGAAGACTTGTTTTTTTCAAAGTTGTAACCCCCCCGCTTACACGCCTTTGGGCAAGGCAGGGTATTTCTGAATAAAGAATAAAGATGTAACTGATAACTTGTAAAATATGTCACATCTTAAAATTCACTGCACTTTGAGCATATACACCTGTATAAAATCTTTGTATAAAACATATACACCTGTATAATTTCTGTATAATACCTGTATAGAATCTTTGAGCATATACACCTGTATAAAATCAGTGAAAGCACTTTACAAATGGTTACGTGCAGTTTATATGTGCCTACGGATAATTAGAATAGTACCAAAATTTGAACAATTTAAATTTGTGTCGAAGCGCTAGAATATTTGAACATGCCAAATATACTCTCTCCACAAGCACACAGCTGTTTTACAAATGTGCACATCGTGTGCAACAAAAGATAGACAGTGCACCACCTTGAATCCCAGTAACGGCGGCCTGGAGCAGCTGGTGACAAACTTGAGGAGGAGGCGTCGCTGGCGTTCGTCGAAGTCCTCCACAACGTGCCAGAAGGCCTTGACGACCGGGTGCATGGGGTTGTAGCCGCCCTCGTAGTGCGTGTGCTCGCGCAGGTCAATGAGGTCGATGGGGCTCTCGGCACCGGACACCAGCACCTGGAGTTCGTGCGGTGCGAACAGGCGCAGCCAGTGGCTGGGCAGTAGCTCCTCCAAGCCCTGTGTATCCGCACCCATTTCACAAGTGTAGTGTCGTGCTTTAGCAATAGATGGCACTGCCCATTCATGTGACAGATGGCGCCACAGTGCTCTGTACATACGTGGATGTTCGCTTGAATGAAGATTCTTATCGAGATGAAGCCGGCAATGGTGTAGTGTGCTCACTCTGAACATATGTGATTCCAGGGAATCTTTGTGCGCATGGACAGCGCCTCACTGCACCCATCACGATTCACCGATTCCTCAGTTACAAGATGCTTCTCCATTTGAGCACAGCTGTTGAGGTTTCCGTTTGAGAACATCCCATTGTTTGAGAACATCACATTGTAACAAGAAGAGTACATTTATACACGCAACCTACTTTTGCCATTCCTGCGCATGAGTGGCAACAAACAGACAATGAACACTGAGTTAATGGTAAATGAAATACTCTTGTTACTTAAGGTTCGAACGGTACATTGCTTGTCGGTGAAAGGGTTTGCTACACACGATCATTTTGAAGAAGGCAGTACTAGGTTTAATGAGATTATCAACATGAGAGAGAGAGAGACGCAACTTTATTGAAAAAAAAAAAATGTCTGGCGAGTTATTTGGCGATCTGGGCAAATATAGGGCCTAAAATATTTCTAATTACTTAAAAAAATATCCTTTGGCAATGCTTGCTCTCAGCTGGTAGATACTGAACATAACTTAAAGAGAAACTGCAACACTTTTTAGCATGGTTAGAAAACACTGCCCATCGGTAATGATGATTATGTGTGGTGTTTTACAGCGCAAGGGCTAATTGATGGCCAAAGAGTGCCATTTCAGTAGACAAGAGATGTGAACAATGATATGGTACATGGCTGTTTTGGGGCCTCTAAGTTCCTCTAGCTAATGCAGGTAAAAACATAAAAATATTAAAATCATGACAGTGGCGTGAAATATGTGCAGTGAGTGTGACTGGTGAAATGTCATGATAATTAATACAACTATGATGGAGGTGTAACCACTGCAGCCACAACCTCGGTACAGAGGTCGTACTACGGATCACCTCGGAATATGGAGTGAAAACTATGTACAGAGGCGTCCACTTCTACCTTGAACACCGCACCGTGCAATCAGAGTTTGGCGCAGCATCTTTCGCGGGCGCTTGGGGAACTAGCGAGCAAGCACAGTGACAGCTGTAGGTGGGGCCTTCGCCGCGTTGTCTGCTACAGCGCGGCGGCTCCACTGGAGAGTATTGAGGCCCACTCTACGAGAGATTGGCACTACTTGGGCAAACTGTTCACATATGTGGAGCAAGAGTTACTTCGAATAACGACTTCAGTATCAGACCTGTGATGTGCAACTGGAGAACGCGTCATTTACGGCCTGAGCACAGTCACTGTTGCCTGTATAAATGTGTGTGGAAGCGCTTTTCCAGAAATGAGCTTTGGCATCCGAGCGTGGCTAGAGGTTAATTATAGGTCCGAGGGAGTTATTAACAACATTGAGTAACAACTTTGTTTAGTTCTAGTACGCCACTTCAGTGGCACTCTAGAGGCCGCACCTTTTTTTTTTTAATCTAGCAGTCATGTCAGCATTGTCGGAGCACTCTCACTCTGTCGGAGCACTTCACTCTGGAATCGGAGCACCTAATAGACGCATACCAGTGCATCTGTTAGGTGCTCCGATTCCAGAGTGAAGGTAAGTCTAATAGTTATGATGCTTTCGTAAGTTTTTGCAAGGCAACTTGTTAATGCAATGGGCCTGTAGCTACTTGGGGTTGTTGGGGGCTTACCAGGTTTTAGGAATGGTATAACTATGGCTTTTTTCCAATCTTCAGGCATTGTGCCAGAGTCCCATATTTTGTTGAATAATTAGAGAAGTGCCTTCGCGGATGCTTGGGATAGGTGTGCCAACATTGCGTAGTGTATCTGGTCAGACCCTGTTGCCGTTTCTTTACCGGCAGAAAGTACCCCGTTTAATTCGTGCAGCGTAAGCGGAAAGTTATAACTTTCATTTGAGGTACTGGTAGTAGGCAATCTTTGTCTTTCTGCATTTTCTTCATATTTCAGGAATGTATTGGTGTAATTTGCTGAGCATGATACCTTATAAAAGTGTACTCCTAATAGGTTGGCCTGGTCCTCTAGTGTTGATTGTGTGTCTGGACTTGTAAGCAGTGGTATTGTGTAAGAGGAGTACTCTCCCTTGAACTTCCTCACCTGGTCCCAGATGTGTTTAGATGTGACTGAACTGTTAATTGATGATATGTATTTTTGCCATGAATCCTTTTCTGTCTGTCTTCGAATAAATCGGGCTCTGGCTTTTGCCTGTTTGAAGATGATGAGGTTGGTGTAGGTGGGGTATCTTCGTAGAATTCCCCAGGCCTTATTTTGTTGTTTTTTGGCATTAGTACACTCGTTTGTCCACCAAAGGTTGAGTTTCTTGCGTAAGATGCCGGATGATTGGGGTATTGCCTTTTCTGCTGCTAAGATTAAAACTTTGACAAACTCTTCGTTTAGTTCCTCAACAGAAAGCTCCGATGAGAAAACTTCATCGAGCTTAGCGTTTTCTGTGAAAATTGGCCAGTTTGCGAGCTGTAGTTTCCACCGGCAAGGTTTGCTTGTTAAAGTTGGGTAGGATGGTATGAGTTTTATGATGCCGGGTTGATGATCACTACCATAAGACGTGTTGACGACGTCCCATTGAAAATCGTTAAAAATACACGGTGAACACATGGCAAGATCAAAGCAACTAAAAGTACGTGAGGTTGGCGAAAAGTAGGTAAAAGCCCCGGAATTAAGAAGGCAGATGTCATTTGATAAAATGAAACCTTCCACGGCTTGCCCTCTTGCATCAGTTTTGTCGCTACCCCAAAGGGTTGAATGAGCATTGAAATCCCCAACTAAAATAAATGGTTTTGGCAACTGTTCCACTAGATTTTCCAGGTTTTTGGTGGTGAAAAGGGTGTGAGGTGGGATATACAGTGAGCAGATGGTGATGGTTTTGTATGATAAGATGGTGACGGCTACGGCCTTGAAAGATGTGTTTATTTGGACATCTCGCGTAGGAGTGCTGTCCTGCATGACTACGGCTACTCCTCCTGAAAGACGGTTGCAATGTTCGCGGTCCTTTCGGGCAACTTTGAAGCCTTTTAGGAAATGGCCGTGTTTTGTACCAAGATTTGTCTCTTGGAGGCAAAAGGCCACTGGTGAGAATTTGTTAATGATGTCCTATATGTCACCTAAGTTATGAATTAATTAAGCCTCTACAGTTCCAATGTACGATAAAAGCCATGGTGGAATAAAGTTAAGTAATTATACTTCTGGGGATTGATCAGTATGAGTAAAAGATGATAGGTGACAATACTAAGAAACAGGAATAGAGAGAAATACGATAACCATTACGGTTATCGCTTACTTATTGTGGTTACTGGGACTTTGTCGTTATGTTTGGCACTCTCGAGAGAGCGCTTGTCCTTCGGAGTTTTGTGGTCGATCTCCATTGCCTTGTCTGAGGCGCTGGCAGATTGAGAGTGATGCGCTGAGAAACGGATCTCAGGCCTTGGCACTCGATTGAGTTCAGGGCCCAGGGAGACCGGAGTCTGTGGGCCCTTTCATGTGGATGGAGCAGCTGGCGCTGCTTCCTTTAAGGGGGCGGTTTGAGTCACCACAGGACCACTGGGTGTGGTAGCAGTCGACTCCCGAGGCCTTCGTGACGCTGCCCCCGACTGCGTCACATCGGCGTAACTTCTGTGGAAAAGGTATGATAGCCAATTTCGCGCTTCGCTGAATGATATTTTTTCTTTGACAGTTAGAGCAATCACTTTTTTTTTCTTTTTTCCAACATGGGCATGACCGGGAATACGCTGGGTGTTCCCCATCACAGTTAGCACAGTGGGGTGAGGGTGAGCAGTTTTCCGATTTGTGGTCGTTTGCGCTGCATTCTGCACATGTTTCGTTGCCTCTGCATGAGTGCGAGGCGTGTCCGAATTTTTGGCATTTGAAACAGCGTCTGGGGTTGGGAATGTGGGGTCTGACGTTTATTTTTACGTACCCAGCCTTAAAAGAGGTGGGCATTTCCCTTGTTCCGAAGGTTAGTATTACGTGTTTGGTGGGCACTTCCCGATTATTGCAACGAATTACTATTCTTTGGACTTTTATGACATTTTGGTCTTGGAATCCTTCGAGGAGCTCTTCGTCACTAAGGCCTAAGAAGTATTCCTCAGAGATTACTCCCCTGCTGGTGTTTAGAGAGCAATGGACCGAAACGGTGACAACTGTCTCTCCAATGCTGGTTAGTTGGGATAGCTTAGGCACTTGCTCTTTTTCGGTTAGCTCCAAGAGGAGGTCACCGCTTGACATTTTGGATGCTTTGTATATGGGTCCTATTTCTTCTTTTAAGCACTTGGCCACCAAAAATGGGGATAGTTTTCTTAGAGGTGTGCTGTCGCTGTGGATAATGTGGTACTTCGTGAAAGTAACTTTAGTTTCTGTCAAGAAGTGATAACTTGCTTCGATGCGGCCTCTCTTAGAGACCTATCAAGGTCGGCGGATGCTTGTAAAGCCATAGAAGTATGAATGTGTTCGGTAACAGCGGCGACCCCCCACCACAGAGCCCAAGAAGGGGACGCGGTTGGAATTGTTGAACAAGTCCTCCCGACGCCAGCCGTACGCTGTCACTATAACCCAATGTACCCACCTGTACCTACACAAGGTTAACCCTTGCCGCCATGAATATCAAAAGTCGACGGAAGAGAGGAGAGGACAGGAAAGATATAAAGTGTGAGAAAAAGACGAAGATGTGGGAGGAGAGAGACAGGAAAAGGCGACTGCCGATTACCCCTGGATGGGTCAGCCCAGGGGTGCCGTCTACGTAGAGCCGGGGCCAAAGGGGTGTGTTACCTCTGCCGGGGGGCCTTAAAGGTCCAATCACCCAGCGTCCGCTCAACCCCCAGGATCCCCTTTTCCTCGGACACGGCAAAGCCATGCACGGCTAGGCGTGGGAGAGAGTCAAAACTCCCCCGTTAGCTCGGGTCCGTGGTGTCGCTACACACCAAACGCCTACTTGCGCAGGCGCCCCTGCGGGGGAAATTTTCAGGTTTGTTTGAATTAACTGAAAGTCTGATATCAGTGTTTGAATAATGAAGAGTCTAGAGTAGCTCATATAAAGGCTACAGTGCGTGTCTAGTGCACGCTGCCCAGTGCCTACCTGTCGGAATGCGAGGCACTGTTGCCGCAGCTGTGCGTTGAGCAAATGGTCCGCGAGCAGGTGCATGTACTCGATGCGGTTTGCTGACGTTCACCGTTATTGCGGCACCGTTGGGCTTCAGCTCCTCTACTATGCTGTAGCCCAGCTGGCATCTCATTACCTGTAAAAACGGCAGCACACATGTTGCACACATGAAACTGCGTCAGTTGTCAACTGCATATGCAAAAGCCTCAACATGACCTGCTCCTCCAAAGGGACAATTACCAAAAACTTAAAGCGCTAAAGATTCAAGTTGAATAATAAATTAACTAACAGCAATGTCTAGAAAATGTATTTCGTTAAGCCGACGACACGGCTTCTGATGGCAGGCTGTTGTGATAGCAACAGTGGCGTGAGCGTGGTGTAGGTATCATACTTATATCGAACACACAGGCAATTTTCGAACCCACTTTCTTGAAAAAAAGAAAAAAAAATATGGAGGGTGTAAACATTCAGCTGAACATATATTGGCCAAATACCAGTATAAACGACATTTAAATTGATTTCATTACAACAGATTCGTTACATTCAAGTTCCTGAAATAGAATTTTTACTTTATTATTTCTTTATTCTTTATTCGAAGTATACCTGCAGCGCCCGAAGGCGTTATAGCAGGGGGGTTACAGATTCGAAAGAAACAAATTTACATTTACAGCAGACACTTGTACACTTGTGAGCCCATTCCACTCATGTATTGTTCTGACAAAAAAAAGAATTTGCAAAAATTCCAGTCCTGGGACGGTATTCCCTCAGTTTAAAAGGATGATCAATTCGATTTGACAAATAATACGGCGTCTGTAAATACATATCCTTATTGATTCCAGTTTTATTATTAAATATTAGATATAAAAGTTTTCATCGCAATTTTCTTCTACGCGATAAAAGCAGCTCCCAATTCAATTCTTGTTTCATAGCAGTAGAGCTTTCCTGCCATTGATACCATCCCAGGACGAACCTTGCCGCCCTGTTCTGTATTTTTTCTATCTTATCACAAAGATATACCTGCGCCGGATCCCACACAGCGCAGGCGTACTCTAAGACTGGTCGTACACACGTCAAATACGCACATTCTTTAAGTCGCTGATGCGAACAACGTAAGTTACGCTGATTAAAATTTAACACCCTCGCAGCTTTCGCGACAACATAATCAACATGTACAATCCATGAACAGTCAGAAGAAAACACACCCATGTATTTGTAAGTTGTCTTCGTGGTAACTGGCACACCATTTATACAATATCTAAATTCGACCTTCTTTGTCTTCTTTGAAAAACAAAGGTTAATGCACTTATTAAAATTTAAAGACATTTTCCACGTTGTACACCAGTCATGAATACGCACCAAGTCATTTTGAAGTTGGGAGGAATCCTGCTCACTCTTAATTTTCCAGTAGACTATGCAGTCATCGGCAAAAAGCCGGATAGACGATGAGATACCAACCGAAATATCATTGATATAAATCAAAAACAAGGGACCCAGAACGGAGCCCTGCGGCACACCTCATGTCACGTCAACATAATTGGATGCTTTTCCATTCAAAACAACACATTGGCGACGATGTTTTAAATAATTTTCTATCCAGATTATTACATTTATGTCTAAATTAAATAACTGAAGTTTTTGCAAAATGAGCGCATGCGAAACCAAATCAAAAGCCTTTTGGAAATCAAGAAAAATACAGTCAATTTGCCCATTTTCGTCAATACTAGAGAATAAATCATGATAAAATTCAATCAGCTGCGTGGTACAAGATAGTCCTTTACGGAATCCATGCTGATTTTCTATTAACAATTTGTGGTGCCTTATATGTCGCATTATTTCCTTGTACAAGATGTGCTCAAGTACTTTGCAGGCAATTGATGTTAATGAAATTGGTCTATAGTTGACAGCTTCCTTTTTGGGTCCACCTTTGTGGATCGGCACAACGTGGGCCATCTTCCAGTCATCTGGTAAGACACCAGTAGATAAAGACTTCGAGTAAATTAAATGAAGATACATGGAAACAGGAGAAGCACAGTGTTTGTAAACACGCAGAGGAATGTCGTTATTATTAACACGGCACTTTCTTTATTCCTGCTGTGGAGGCTGCCCGGCTTTCGAAGACATTATCCTCGTGCGAGGATCGGCAATTAACAAAAATGCAACCTCCCTTCTATTTTTTTTTTCTTCTCGCATACCTTATCCAACAGCTGACAACTGCGAGCAGCTGAAGAGCACTCACTGTGAAGTCCAGCCCGAGGTCGGTCACGTCGCCCTCGTAGGTCTTGAGAAAGAAAAGGTTGCGGTAAACGAGCGGCTCGAGGGACGCCAAGTGGTGGAGGTCGAGGTCACCACGCCCAGGCACCACTAACTTGGCCAGAAAAAAGTGCGCCAGGGGCAACTCCACCAGCATGCCCTCATAAAGAGCCTGCACAGCACATTCACCAGTTTGAATGATATTAGGGTGCAAGTTACAAGCGGTAAAATGCATAGCGGTAAAAGCAAAATGCATAGCGGTAAAAGCAAGCGGTAAAATTCATGACTACTACGTTAAGCACATATAAGCTCGTATCACACTATTTTAAACTTCAAAAACAATAGTAATCAGGGTGCAGGTTATGCTCATTTATCATTGAAGGCAGCTTTGCGCACATTGGAGATTTTCCCTAGAACACCGATTTCATGGCACAACGGCTCCACAATGCATTGAAGCCGCCTCTTCAGAGGGTTACATGCAGTGATTTATGTTTATTTGTTTGTTGTAAATGACAATTGAAAATTTCAGAGACGTGAAATTTATACAGAAGTGAATTTTGTATACTGAATTATTCATTCAAACATTCGAAGTCATTGCATCATCTAAAGAACTACTATGTTGTTCTTTCTCCAGGTCAGCAAGAAAGTGCTCAGTTTTGAACTTTACAACTTTATAGCTTACTGCTATAACTGTTATTTCAAAATCATATTTTTTTAATTTCCAGGAAATGAGTTGATCTGATGAGCAACATGTAACAGACACCTAAAAAAAAATGGCAGCATATCCACGGAGTGAATGATGGAGAGTGGGGCGAAGCATTCGTCCGTCCATGCGCCCGTCTGTGTGACCGTCCATGCATCTGTTTGTGCGCCCGTCCTTGCGTTCTTTCATGCATCCGCCCCTGCGTCCGTTCATGCGTCCATCCATGCATCTGTTTGTGTGTCCGTTCGTTCATCTATTCAACACTCCAAGTCCCACCATCTCGCATCTTTTTATCATATATTCCCCATATAGAAGCACCGCCATCCAGCGGACATTCCAAGGACTAAACGAGAGGTGGCACACGCACACTTTCTTACGGCCTGCGCTTTGGGTCCACTTCCCTCCTTTAACCACCTCGAGTTCATGGTATATTCTAGTTCACTGTATTCATGGCACTGCGACCAAACGCTCGCTAAACCTTTCGAAAACCAAGGAGGTTACGCCCAGCGAGTATAACGTAGCAACCTTTCCCTGTCAGATAGGGCTCAATTTACATGCCAATGGCTGCTAATGAGAAATGAGAGACAGGAGAATTCGGCTTTTACTTTCTTACGGCTTGCGCTTCGTATCTACTTCTCATTTTTAACCACCTTGAGTTCATTCATGGTATATACAAGTTCATTGTATTCATGGCACTGCGGCTCAACGCTCGCTAAACCTTTCTAAAGCTAAGGAGGTTACACCTAGCGAGTATAATGTAGCATCCCTTTCTTGTCCGATAGTGCTCAATGTACATGCCAATGGCTGCTAATGGGGATCGCAGCGTGCGCGTTGACTAAAAGCCGAATGCTGATGTCTCTCATTCCCCATTAGCAGCCATGGGCATGTACATTGAGCACTATTTTTTATTGTTAAACAACGCACAGAAGAAATCTCTCACTGGCACCACCTTGGAGGTCAAGTGTTATACCTATTTCGGGTATGTGCCACTGGTGGTTACATACGAGGGACGCCCAAGCCACGCCATAAGGAGCTTCGCCCCTAAAACACAGACATTTCCATATTATTCATTATTATTTCACTCGATATATGCACCTAAGTATCTGCATAAAACTCATATCATCTGAGTCTGAGCGAGTCCGGGTGAGTAATATTTCGGTCAGTGTGAGTTCGAGTAAGTCCGATCGAAGAAAATTTTAGTGAGTGTGGGTACGAGTGAGTCCAGCTTGGAAAAATTTTCGCGAGTTTAGGTCCAAGTGCGTTCCATTTATGTTTGATCGAGCGATGAGTCTGAGTGAGTCCAGGTGAGTAATATTTCGGTCAGTGTGAAACCGATCGAAGAAAACATTATTGAGTGTGGGCACGAGTGAGTCTAGCTTGGAAATATTTTTGCGAGTTTAAGTCCAAGTGAGTCCGATTTATGCTTGATCGAGCCATGAGTCTGAGTGAGTCCGGGTCAGTAATATTTCGGTCAGTGTGACTCCGAGTGAGTCCAATCGACGAAAACTTTAGTGAGTGTGGGCACGAGGGAGTCCAGCTTGGAAAAATTTTCGCGAGTTTAAGTCCAAGTGAGTTCCATTTATGTTTGATCGAGCCATGAGTCTGAGTGAGTCCAGGTGAGTAATAGTTCAGTCGGTGTGAGTCCGAGTGAGTCCGATTGGAGAAAACTTTAGTGAGTGTGGGTACGAGGGAGTCCAGCTTGGAAAAATTCTCGCGAGTTTAAGTCTAAGTGAGTTCCATTTATGTTTGATCGAGCCATGAGTCTGAGTGAGTCCGGGTGAGTAATAGTTCAGTCGGTGTGAGTCCATTGAAGAATACTTTAATGAGTGTGGGTACGAGGGAGTCCAGCTTGGAAAAATTCTCGCGAGTTTAAGTCCAATTGAGTTCCATTTATGTTTGATTGAGCCATGAGTGAGTGAGTCCGGGTGAGTATATTTCGGTCAGTGTGAGTCGGATCGAAGAAAACTTCAGTGAGTGTGGATACGAGTGAGTGCAGCTTGGAAAAATTTTCCTGAGTTCCATTTATGTTTGATTGAGCCATGAGTCTGAGCGAGTCCAGGTGAGTAATACAGTCGGTGTGAGTCCGATTGAAGAAAACTTTAGTGAGTGTGGGTACGAGCGAGTCCAGAGTTTAAGTCCAAGTGAGCTCCATTTATGTTTGCCGACCTACGATCCTGTGGCACTCGTATATTAGGGCGGCTGCACTTCATTATGTCCCAACGATAATTGTCAAACTTCTAAACAAAGAGCCAACCTTGCCGAGAAGACGACCGACAAAGGCGTAGTGGCGCTTCGCTCGATCGTCAGCATAGTCTGGCAGCTGTGCGACCGCCGGGTTTGGGTACAGGTGTCGGTCATCGTGCGTACACCGGAACAGGCCCCTGTTCTCATCAAAGGCTGTTTTCATGAGCTCAGCAAGGAACTCTCGTAGTAGGCCTCCACCTGATTGGGTGACAATGAACTCTATATTAACTGATCAGTCCCCCTCACATGGCAAGAAAAAAAGAGTGGGTACGACATGTGTGCTCAACACAAAAGTCATTCGGTTGACGACCGCTGGTTGGCACACAGTGAATCCACAACATGCATGCATGAGGAATTATCAAGCACAACAAAGTAAATCTAATATTTGGATATACATATACAGTCAACCCCCTTTATTGGAGACATAAGAGACTAAGTCGGTATATGAGACACCAGTGTGCCTGCACTAAAATAGAGAATTCATAAGAGGAGCATACGTGGTACTTTGCTCACGAGAAACACCTCATATAAAAGAGGAGAATCGCTGCCCTGTGCATGTCTCCTATAAAGGGGTTTAACTGTATATATTACAGTACAATTAGCAAGTACAATATATTTGGAATAAATCAAACTGATAATTAGAACTTTGGTTATTTCAAACAAATTTCAAATTTTCAGTACACCCAACATGTTCTCAATGTATTTTAATGTCGCTTGATTCAAACTGCTTCGCTGCATCAGTTAAGTGAAATCACACTGTTTGATAACCTGTGCCTTAACATGTCTGGTGCTTTTGTTGCTTTAAACTGGACATTTAACTTTTTATGCCTGACCGTCGCTAACAAAACAAATTGCCTGCCTCCAATGCGACTACACTAGCCAAACTACGTATACCAAAGGTTGCAGGCCGACAGTGAAAAAAAGAGAACACAACGGACTAGCCACGAGGGACCGTGTGTCAGTGCACTGCTGCAGCCTCAGAGGCTAAACCATGCCCAAGTATGTTGTTAAATTTTTCGGCGCTGCTACCAGATGGCAACAGTTCCTGTCCTGCCAAGCATGGCTAAGATATCTGCATAGCAGCCTGAACACACTCTGACGGTTCCTGCTCAGGAATGGGCAAACAGTAAACTCGAGGTTCAACACGAATTCGAAGCATGTAGTGACGAGCAAATAATTTCGCACCGAACAAAATATGCAACATAAACAAAACAGGGGTACAATTACCATGTCCATGATGCATCTGACATGCACAAAATTTTTAAGAATTAAAACTAGGCTTTTGCCAATGTGCCTTTTTTTCTTATTTTCCAAATAAAATTAAAGCAAGTTTGAATAGAATAAATGTAGTAGGGCCAAGGCATGAGTGGTAATGTGCATTGTTTTAAAGTTTGCTTACCTTAACGCACATAGACCTATATAACAAGTTTTCAAATGGTGCAGATAATATGTACATTTAACTTCGTCGCTTTACAGCAGTGCAGCTTTTTCCAAAAAAGGCAGTTTCACATAGGGCAGCTAGCTGCACACAGCAGCGCCTTTTCAAAAAACTGGGGTTACATGCGATAAGCATATCATTCACTTCGAGTAATTCAAAATTTTAAGACATGGTCGAAGTGAATTCTAACAGCACAGTATTCATCTGAATATTCAAAGCACTCCAATATTCAGCTATGTCTACCCTCAGTAAGTAGACACACACCTGCTTTGTGTGAAGCATTGCTACAGGGTTCTGCAAAAAGAACTTACAGGAGCAAACCCAAGTGTTATATTAGTAGGTGTAGCGCTTTCTCGCACCAAGGTTTAAACATTATCAGGTGGTGCCACCGCGGCTGTGTCCTCTCACCATCAATGCCCGCTTCCTCGAGACCGGCGACATTGACGAGCTGAACGCGCAGCCGCAGCCTCAGGTTGGGTTCGCCAGAGAGCTTCTTAAAGGCGTCTTCATAGATGTAGTTCCTCCTCACGATGACCTCTATCTGGGGGCCCAGCACGAAGTCGGACAGCGGATGGTTCTCAGACTTGTCACGTGCTATCAGGCTCTGTAGTATCTGCGAAGTGGCACACAGAACCATTGCAATTGGGACAACTACAGTTGTATCTGCACATACTGAACCCAATTACACCAAATTATTGTGTATATCGAACAGACATAAAATTCCTTTGAATAGATGTTTGATCAAACATTGTACAGCAGATAACCAACAATTTGAACTTCCTGGTGATACATACTGTAGATTTTGGTGTATAAGACGCACTGTAAGTTTTTCCAAAGTTCTCAAGGTGCATTTTTACAATGGAGCATCTTACATGTATTTTTTTTTAGTTCTTTTGGGAGAATGATTAGCCCTTTTTTAAACTACTACAGCAATCTGATGCGAATGATGCGTCATAACTTTAAGTTATAAGAACGAAGACTCAACTACGGTTCCATAACAAAACTACGGTTCCATACTACGGTTCCACAACAAAAAAACAAAAGTATGCAATATCGCTATGCGAGTTTTTAGCACGGAAGCTGCAGAAGTTTCGCAGACTTAATTCAGTGAAATTGGCATAAGATAACAATCGGTGCGCCAATAAGTATGACTCGACTTTGGCCGCCATGCTAGCAGCTGTCGTTTCGCGAGTTGGGCCAGTCGCCATTTGCAACCTTAATTGTTCGGTTGGTCCGCGCCTTTCTTATCTTTAACTGCAGTATGCCGGCTACACAGAAAAGCTACACGGCAAAGATTACGCTTACCACTGTGAAGTATGCAGAGAAGTACGAGAACCCAACCACAGGTCGCCATTTCGGCATCACCAAAAAGATGATCCGATCACAGAGGCAGTCAGCTGCCAAGCTTCAGGCCAAATTCAATTTTCGCGTGGTTACACAGAACATGTGGTATCATCCAGCGGAGCACAGTTAAACGAAAAAAAAAAAAACGTCAGCAATCTCGCAGCCAATGGGGGGAAATTGATCAATGGCCATTGTTGCTGCTGTGGCTACCGCTGCTTTCGGTCTGCTGCTACTAGCGCAGTAAAACCGAGCAACGTTGCGCACGGCAACAGTGACGTGTGTCGGTCCAATCGGTTCGCTTCTTAAGGCAGGTAATTTGAAGTGCGCTAACTCGATGCGGACCACTAAAACGTAATTTTGTTTCAAAATTGGCCCTTCCTTGGAACAAAAGTAACACTACGAGGTTTCTGGATCCCTATTTCAACAATCAACACAGACTTAGTAGTTGCCTTTAGTGTCCCTTTAACGGTGGTGCTCACGTGTTGCACTGACGAGCAGAAGCTTCCCCCAATGCTAATACTATTTGAGCAGAAGACGATGCCAGAAGAGGACATCTCGTTTGGCGTCGTGATAGAAATGAACGTGAAAGGCTGGATGGACGAAGACATGATGGACGTGTGGCTCGAGGAATGCTTTTTTAAGCAACTGGATGGTTTCCTTCATGGGAAGAAAGGCCTCCTGGTCTTTCATAGTATGCGGGTGCATATAACGAAGCTGTCTCTGAAACCCATGAAGGCAAAATAAGTACACCGCTGCAGTTTGAGGCAAGCTACGGTTGGGGGACGTTAATCGTGCACGGAACGACTGTGTGCGGCTGAAACATTAGCTATAGGCTTCTGCGTCAGCCGTACATAGGCCGGCCCCTACATCTGGCGCCCAACGTAACGAATTTGGCAACGCGGCTAGTTCTGTGGACGCGAGCAAGTACCGGCGCTCTTCCACACGTAGGATAACAGGCATGTCGGAATTCCAAGATTTGTCAATGTTGTCTGATGTCGCGTCGCAGAGTGGCGATCCTTGGCTAACGCGGGGGTACTGTTAGGACTTTCCGACAGCGTAGAGCTTGGTCGTTTCACGCGGGATGATCAGGAGGGTGCAGAGACCGCGTTAGCAGAGAGTAGGCCTACGACGGAGAGCGGCCCGCATGGCGCTCCGGCATCTCGCGACGCGAACAGAGAGGCGCCGCCACAAGTTACGACACGCGCCTCAACTATAGGCGAGTCTTCGGGCAACAGTTTGCCCTCGAGCGAGGTACTCTTACAGAATGCGCTGTCAGTTATGCAGAGCCTCGCGAGCGCCCTGCAGAACACAGCGCAGGCCCCCGTGCAAAATGTGCGACCACGTGTCAAGGTAGACGTTCCGACCTACACGGGTTACCACGACTGCAAGAGCGCCAACGAGTATCTCGACCGGTTGCTCCATTATCAGCAGGCGACGGGTCTTTCTGATGCCGAACTTCTCGAGCGCGTGGTCCCGGTGTCGCTCTCGGAGCAAGCGGCTCGGTGGTTCCGACTAACCGGACATCGCGCCCGTACGGTAGAAGAGTTCCGCGAAAGCTTTCGCGGCGAATTCCTACCGGCTAATTATGAGTGGCGTTTGCGGAGGGAGTTGGAGCTGCGCACCCAGCATCCGGACGAATCCTTGCTGGAATACGTACGGGCGATGGACGAATTGTATCGTCTCGCGAACCCTCACGCCACCAACGCGGAAAAGGTCGAGCGTGTTACCCGACAGGCGCACCCGACTTTCGCGGCGCACTTCAGGGGATGCAGGTTCGCAGACCTCGAAGAGCTCGCCACCGAGGCGAAGCGCATACAAGGGGACATCCTCGCAGCGCGTTCGTATCGCCCCCCTCCGCCCGCCGCGCAGTCAATCGAGCCTCGCTGTGCATGGAACGGCGGCGCAGTGACTTCAGAAGCGTTTAGGGGTAACGCATCAGCATCGTTCGCTGATGAGCACGTGCCACGCGGTTGGGAGCTGTCAAACCGCGCTTTAGACCCCTACGCTTACGCGCTCCGTACGGCCCACGCCGCCCCTGCGCGTGACATTCCAAGGCAGGAGCACGTGGTTGACGCGAGGCCTAACGAGCGGCGCAATCCAGAGCGAGGACCACCTGATCGAGGCGAGTTACGAGCGAACCGGCGTGGTGTCCGCGGTCCTTGCTATCGGTGCGGCGCGCCAGGGCACATCGCTCGCGAATGCGACCGCACGCCGGGTCAGGAGCAAACGCGCGGTTCGGGAAACGGACGGCGCCGCCGGTGATTCACATGGGACCCCGCGCGGCGATTAGTAATCCTACCGATGCGTTCGGATCACTTGCACCGTCGGTCTGTCGCGCAGGTGATGCCGTAGACTCGCCCGCGCCGCTAATCGAGTTAACGATAGCTCGGAAAAAGTTCGTAGCACTTTTGGATACTGGGGCAAGCGCTTCTTTATTCGGTGACGATGTGTTGCACCATCTCCGCGAGAACAACATCCGCTTGAGGCAAAGCAACACCATCTTCCGTCTAGCTACGGGCACAGCACAATCGAGCGGCGCGGCTAGGCTAGTGATCCGCTGGGACAGACGCGTGAGGCGACAACGGTTCGTGCATCTTCCAGGGCTGTCAATGTCTCTAATCCTGGGTCGAGACTTCCTCGCTAAGTCGGGTATTGTCATTGACATTGCAAACGGTGGTTACCGAGAGCGCGACGGAGACGCGCTGAAGCTTTTCTCGAAGGCCTCCGCATTGACAAAAGCATGCCAATCGCAGGGAGAGGCGCGAGTACGCGAGGAGGAAAGCGCGCCGAGAAAGCGAGTAAACGCCCCGCCGGAGCAATGTGCTGCGCTGCAGGAAAGGGCAGTGCACCCGCTTTTGGTACAGGCACAGAGCCTACTGGAAGGGGAACGAGCGCAGCTGTCGTCGCTGTTGTACGAATATGACGCGATGTTTACTGACTGTCCCGGCCGCACTACGCTGGTTAAGCATAGAATTGACACGGGTGATGCACGCCCTTGGAAATGCAATCCCCGACCAATCAGCTTAGCTAAGCGGAAAGCACTAGACGCCGCCTTGGACGAACTCATCGAAACAGGCGTAGTTGAGAGGTCAAACAGCCCATGGGGTTTCCCGGTAGTTCTAGTTCCAAAGAAAGATGATACGTATCGCCTTTGTGTAGACTACCGCAGGCTGAATGAAGTTACGAAGAAGGACGCGTATCCTCTTCCCTCCATTTCATCGTTAGTATCCAATCTAGGCGGGGCGAAGTACTTCACAACGCTCGATGCTAGCCGCGGATATTTTCAGGTTGAGATGGACGAGCGGGATAAAGAGAAGTCAGCTTTCACGTGCCACAGAGGACTTTTCCAATTCAGGAGAATGTCGTTTGGCCTGGTGGGCGCTCCCGCTACGTATCAGAGGCTAATGGACCGTGTTTTGGGAGATGCAAAGTGGCAGCACGCACTCGCATATCTAGACGACATAGTGGTTTACTCGAAAACGTTCGAAGAGCACTTGCGCCACTTGAGAGACGTTCTAGAACGGCTGAGGTCTGCGGGCATCACTTTGAACCCAAACAAAACTCAGATAGCGGCGACCCGAATAACATTATTGGGATTTACGCTTGACGAGGGTCGCATTTTGCCGGATAAGGGTAAGCTTGAAGCGATAGTGAGCTATCCATCGCCGAACAATGTCGGTGAGCTGAGGCGCTTTTTGGGGATGGTGAATTTTTATCGCCAATTCATTCCAGATTGCGCGGCAGTGCAGGCGCCTTTAACGAAGCTCTTGAGGAATGGTGAGCGTTGGGCTTGGAGCCGAGAGCAAGAGGCCGCACTGCGTCGCCTCACGAAGTTGCTGGCCAACACGGCTCAGCTGCAGCTACCCGATTTGAACAGGGAGTTTGTTATTCACACCGATGCAAGCGACCTAGGCTTAGGAGCAATTTTGCTTCAGGAGCATGGAGGTTCCCTCCGACCGATTGCGTTCGCGAGCCGTACGTTGACACCGGCGGAGAGGAACTACTCAGTAACCGAGAAAGAGTGTCTGGCGATAGTTTTTGCTCTCCGTAAGTTTGACTTTTACATAGACGGAGTTGCGTTTGTGATTGAGACGGACCACATGGCGCTCACGTGGTTGAGGCGTTTGAACGAACCAAGTGGCCGATTGGCGCGTTGGGCATTGTTGCTGCAGCGTTATGACTTCACCGTCCGCTACCGCAAGGGTAAGAACAATGCCGCGGCCGACGCACTATCGCGTGCTCCAGTTCGACACGAGGCAAGTCACGCGACTAATTCGGAACGAACTGAGAGCGAGACACTCGCGCTAACGCAAACAGCGGAGCAAACGTTAGTTCGAGCTAAGAGCGTGAACCACGTAGAGGCTGTCGTTGGCGCAGGGATTGTTTTCAGCAGAAGGGAGCTGTTAGAAGCTCAGCAGAAAGATCCATTTTGTCGAAAGGTGTTCGACGGGCTCCGGGAGCCGGGTGGTAGTGAGGCCACCGCGCACAAGGGGGCAGCTGGTATTGCTGTCGGTGCGGAGCGCTCGGCAACAGCTGGTAGTGCTGTGAGCGCGCTGGATTCATATCTGCTAGATTCTGACGGCGTCCTGCTGAGGTACATTCCATCCGACGATGACACAAGTGAGTCATTTAAAGTCGTGATACCGCGCGCGTTGAGAGGAGCGCTTCTTCGCTACTTTCATGACTCGTGCATTGGTGGGCATGCGAGCGGCCCTAAGACTTACGCTAAGTTGTGTCGCCTCGCTACCTGGCCAGGTATGAAGCGGGATGTGATTCGCTACGCCCGTTCATGTCGTGTGTGCCAAAGCGTCAAGCCGCGAGGAGGACGTCCGCCCGGCCTCATGCAACCGATTAACAGTCAGACTCCCTGGCAAATCGCAGCGTGTGACGTAATGGGCCCGTACCCCTCAACTCCTAGCAGAAATAAGTTCTTGCTGGTGATCACGGATCACTTCACTAAATGGGTAGAACTGTTTCCCCTTAGGAAGCTGACGGCTCGAGTGATTTTAGAGAAGTTGATGGAGGTTTTTACCAGGTTCGGGTTCCCCGAGCAGTTGATTACAGACAACGCGTCTTATTTCACTGCGAAGGTGTTTGTTGACACGTGCGCCGCGTTGGGCATTAAGCACAAGAAAACAACCACCTACCATGCTCAGTCGAACCCCACGGAGCGAGTCAATCGCAACATCAAGCACATGCTTGTCGCGTTCTCTGAAAGACATAAGGACTGGGATACCTATCTTCCAGAGATCGGTTTTGCATTGCGATCGACCGTCAACCGATCGACTGGGTATGCGCCTTCTTCTCTAAACCTGGGGAGAGAACTGCCGAATCCGATGGAGACCGTACTCGCGGACCGCAGTGGAGTGCCAGTGGCGACATCAGCACGCGCTGAATACGCAACGCAGCTGCGCGAGAAGCTAGCGGAAGCTTTACATAAAGCTCGACATAATCTCAGCACTGCTAGGGCACAGCAGAAGGCGCAGTATGACCGCACGCGTAGGAACGTACACTACGAAGTGGGCGATCTGGTGATGCGGCGCCATCATGTTCTCAGTAATGCTAGCAAACAGTTTGCTGCCTCGCTGGCACCGAAATGGTCCGGGCCGTACCGAGTGCGAGAGAAAGTTTCTTCGCTCGTGTATCGACTCGCGAACATGAAAGGCAAACCGAGCGGCGGACCGGTGCATGTATGTGACTTGAAACGCTACATAGCACGGGAGGCGCATGAGGACTACGGTCAGTCCCCCTCCAAGCCGCGCGCGGCGGGTGAGATGGCTCGACACCGGGTCAGGAGCCCAGAACCGCGCTACTTCCTGCGTAACAGGCGGAGGCAACTATGCACGGTAGGCCGCGTTTGATATGTTCGACGCGGGGTGCAAGGGTTAGCGCGCAACACATGTGCGATTGTTAACCTGTCGTTCTTTATCTGTATCACTCTCACCGAACAGATGGAGCGCCATTGGGAACAGCACCGCCGGAACAGCAAGGAGAGGAGACCACCTCCTTACGGCCAGCCCCCACCCCCACCAACGTCCACATGGCAGCCCTACCCCACTGCGGCCCGGCCGCGAACGCCGAGGCAGAGCCACTCGAGCCGCCGCCACCGAGGTGGTCCGCGCGCGCTGCCGCCTGGTCACCAACCCTCGGCTTCGCCGTCACCATCACGACCCGCCGGTTCACAGGGAACGAGACCAGGGTCCCAACGCGGTGAGCCGACCGCATCGCCTCACGGCCGCAACCACCGAGACGTGGCAACCTGGACCAGCCAGGATGGAGGCGACCCTCCGGTGTCTTACGTCTCCTCGAGGCCCTGGCGCCGGCAGGAAAGGGCCCGAGTTGGGGTCGCCCCAGCGCACCTGTATCGCCCTTTTCAGGGGCGCACGGTAGAGGACGCGGACCGGAGGGCTAACGGGGCTTGCCTTCCAGTGCCCGCAGGGACGCGGTTCTGCGAGTGCGGCGCCGTGGTGATCCATAACTCCCACGAATTGGGGAAATTACACCGGCACCGCACCCAGGCTACCCAACCATCCAGCCGCGAATCATCCCAGGAGCGCTCCGGCGCCGCGGTTCGGGCCATGCTGGCGCGGGCGGCCCAGGAGGCGGACTTCGCGCAGTGGCTGCTGAGAGTTGCCTCAGGCCACGCGTCCAGCGAGAGTCCGCCTGCGCCGCTATCAATAACGGCTACCGTAGAGCGGGAGGCGGCGGGGCCGGGAGAGACATTGGTGGCGGCTGCATTGACACCGGAGGTGGCGTCAATGACCTTGGAGGCGGGTGAGAGAGCGGTGGGGGCTCCGGCGGTGCCCGCGGCAGACACCGAACGGTCCGAGGGCATGGACGTAGACCAGGCCCTTCTGGCCTATCTAGAGGACGAATAAAACGAATTATTCCCTCTTTGCAGTCTCTGTCGTTCGGGGGCCTTCTTAAGGGGGGGGGGGATGTGGGGAGCAGGTGCGCCCAGCCTCCCTTTCCCTTTTAGGGCAGCGCACGCGCCTGGTTGCGGGGACCCCTTCCCCCACGGCCGGCGCGTGCGATTCCCCCTTTCCCGGCGCCAGGAACAGGTTCCCCTCTCCCTCAGCGAGGAAAGGTACCATTCTCGTCAGGGAAAGGGAAATCGGGTCGGGGAATAAAACGAGCGGGCAAACGGTCGCTCGCTCTCTCTGACACCAGCGACCATCCCAGGAGGACGAACCCGCAACCCCTCCTGCGAGCCGAGGACGTCCACGACCGAGGTGTAAGCGTCAACACCTTTGTTATCTGTAGTATCTCCCCGCGACAGTGACGCGCGATTGCTAACGCTTGGCAATAAAGTGTTTGTTGTTGATCTGGCCAGTTGCCTTATTCGCCCGAACCCGTAGTAGTAGCTGCGAACCTGCATCCCCTGAAGTGCGCCGCGAAAGTCGGGTGCGCCTGTCGGGTAACACGCTCGACCTTTTCCGCGTTGGTGGCGTGAGGGTTCGCGAGACGATACAATTCGTCCATCGCCCGTACGTATTCCAGCAAGGATTCGTCCGGATGCTGGGTGCGCAGCTCCAACTCCCTCCGCAAACGCCACTCATAATTAGCCGGTAGGAATTCGCCGCGAAAGCTTTCGCGGAACTCTTCTACCGTACGGGCGCGATGTCCGGTTAGTCGGAACCACCGAGCCGCTTGCTCCGAGAGCGACACCGGGACCACGCGCTCGAGAAGTTCGGCATCAGAAAGACCCGTCGCCTGCTGATAATGGAGCAACCGGTCGAGATACTCGTTGGCGCTCTTGCAGTCGTGGTAACCCGTGTAGGTCGGAACGTCTACCTTGACACGTGGTCGCACATTTTGCACGGGGGCCTGCGCTGTGTTCTGCAGGGCGCTCGCGAGGCTCTGCATAACTGACAGCGCATTCTGTAAGAGTACCTCGCTCGAGGGCAAACTGTTGCCCGAAGACTCGCCTATAGTTGAGGCGCGTGTCGTAACTTGTGGCGGCGCCTCTCTGTTCGCGTCGCGAGATGCCGGAGCGCCATGCGGGCCGCTCTCCGTCGTAGGCCTACTCTCTGCTAACGCGGTCTCTGCACCCTCCTGATCATCCCGCGTGAAACGACCAAGCTCTACGCTGTCGGAAAGTCCTAACAGTACCCCCGCGTTAGCCAAGGATCGCCACTCTGCGACGCGACATCAGACAACATTGACAAATCTTGGAATTCCGACATGCCTGTTATCCTACGTGTGGAAGAGCGCCGGTACTTGCTCGCGTCCACAGAACTAGCCGCGTTGCCAAATGCCCCACGTTGGGCGCCAGATGTAGGGGCCGGCCTATGTACGGCTGACGCAGAAGCCTATAGCTAATGTTTCAGCCGCACACAGTCGTTCCGTGCACGATTAACGTCCCCCAACCGTAGCTTGCCTCATTGCAGCTACTACTACGGGTTCGGGCGAATAAGGCAACTGGCCAGATCAACAACAAACACTTTATTGCCAAGCGTTAGCAATCGCGCGTCACTGTCGCGGGGAGATACTACAGATAACAAAGGTGTTGACGCTTACACCTCGGTCGTGGACGTCCTCGGCTCGCAGGAGGGGTTGCGGGTTCGTCCTCCTGGGATGGTCGCTGGTGTCAGAGAGAGCGAGCGACCGTTTGCCCGCTCGTTTTATTCCCCGACCCGATTTCCCTTTCCCTGACGAGAATGGTACCTTTCCTCGCTGAGGGAGAGGGGAACCTGTTCCTGGCGCCGGGAAAGGGGGAATCGCACGCGCCGGCCGTGGGGGAAGGGGTCCCCGCAACCAGGCGCGTGCGCTGCCCTAAAAGGGAAAGGGAGGCTGGGCGCACCTGCTCCCCACAAGTTATCCCAGACGTGATGACAAAAATGCTTCAGTCGCTGGACATCTTGGTGAAGCGCAGTTCAAGGCTATTCTGCGGCGCCTCTGGAAGTCGTGAATGTCCGACGGCAAGCACAGCTACACTGCAACCGAACGCATGAGGCGTGCTTCGTTGTGCGAAGTCGCGAACTGGGTGCGCGAAGCCTGATGCGCGGTGTCACAGGTCACTGTAACTGCACGGTTCCGCGAGGCCGGCCTGCTAGCATCCTCAGCCCCTGACCTCGATGACGACAGCAGCAGCAGCGATTCCAAAAAGGAAGCAGAAGGCTGCCGCAAAACCTCTCTGAGCAATTCCAAAGCCCGTTGGAAGACAAGGACTTTGAGGGCTTCAAAGAAAATCGTGTTTCCTGCAGTCATGTGGGACATTTGGGTGGGTGTGCATAATTTTTTCTCGCAAATTTGGAGTTGTATAAGTTTTCTTACAGACTAGCCCTCAGAAACAGAAGTACGGCATTTTACAATGCTCGCTAACCACACATTATGAAGTTTCTTTGAGGAAAGGAAAGCAAGTGATTGCAGGTGCGTTTTATAAACCAGAGCGTCTTAGTATATCCATTTTTGCATGAAAACTTTCTAAAAGTGGGGGGTGCATCTTATACACAGGTGCGTCCTATACACTGAAAAATATGGTAAGTCTGAATTATCGAGTGTCTGAAAAAACGAATGCATCAGAAAAAAAACTTATTGACGCTCCAGAGACGCTGTGGCCAGTAAAACCTGTCAAAGCATCACTGCACATATTACCGTTCACGTTCAACCAAGTCTGTCTGTATTTCCGCTAGTGTGATATGCTCGCTGTAGGACCACGGGTAGGACGACGAAAGAATCGCTAGGGCTCTAGACGGGCCCGCATGCGACGGCTCCAGGGCACACGGTGCGTTGTCACCATCAAAGTCAGAATCTCTTGGAAACATTTAGGCACGCACAAAGTTGATGGGAAAATGAAAAGCGAGAAGACAAACAGGTGTGACCTTCGCCCCTTTCAATTTTCCGTCCACTGTGTGTGCGCCGGAATGTTTCCAAGAATGTCCTCAAACCAACTCGCCCAATTTTCCTTACTATTTCAGAATTATTGCAGAACCTGCTCAATTATGTCGTCATTCAATTCAGCACACGACGACACAGCACTGTCGACGTTCGGGAAGCCTTCAAACGTAACTGCATGAGGAATCAGCCCACCGCAGCCTCGCAGATCGTCAATAACGTCCGCATTTAAGCTCATTGCCCGGGGTGGCAGGTACAGCTCTTCAGCTGCACTGTCGGGTTCTTGAACTCTCGAAACATTAAACTCTCTGGCAACTTTGACTTTTGGACGACCTTTGAGCTCTGGCAGAATGACGACTGTTTTCCTTGCCATGATTAGCATTGCATATGTCTGCTGCGTTTAGGCGTCGTTGGCCCGGCCTTTGGCCCTGGCTGTGAGGGCACCATTAGCGGCATTTAAAACAGACCTATTGGGACAAGGTAATGCAAAACAAAGCAGGTCTGAACACAAAAACAAACACGTGCAGAATTCAGCAGAATGTAGAACCGCAGACCAGTACAGCGCCATAACAGTGAGAGGATACTGGAACCTGAACATAGGATTTTCGCGATGTGGGTATGACCTCCCCCAGTTGAGCAGTGCCTCCCAGATCAACATTTGCTATTTTAAGTTGTAAATCAATCGAAGTAAAGCCTCACAGATCACCAGTTCGCTTTCGTTTTTCATCTCTGAGGCCATACTTTGTACGGTATGGGTACCAGAGGCGATAATGCCTGCCGATTCGGGGTGCGCACCTGGATATAGTCAGGATAATCGAATGCAGATATGGCAACTGTCGTAATTATCGGTCATCTTTACAGATTACTTCTATGGGGCGATTGGCAGTGCTGCACAGCTGTCCGAATTGCCGAGCAACGTCTAAATTATCAGTGGCCGATCTACCGGTCGAAGACTGTAGCATATATTGCATTACTTCTATATTGTAAAGGATGAGCCACAGACAACACCCACATGCTGGACTGACTGTTCTATTTCGCCCCTCACAAACACGATATACAGAGCTTTTCTGTGATGTCTCTTAAATTCAATATATGCAGGTGCACCAGAATTTGCACCAGAATAATCTCACTATAATGCCAGTCTCCAACGTGGCAGACCAGTTCCGTGAAAGCCTAACAGTTCTTCAATCTCAGTCCTGGACGAATTTTTCATCAACTTAAAAATCTTCCTTTTCTACAAAATCTGTATGAATGTTCGTTGCTGTTTCCCATAAAAGACAAGTGAACGACAGTTTTTTTTGCCTTTATGAAGCTTGACAGAAGTCTCCCACGGTCTTTACATCTTCACCGAACTTGCCAAGGAACTGAAAGTGGTGACCTCACTATGTAGCAGTGCACAAATTTCACCGTTTCGAGGACACAAGTGTGACTGAACTAAATTATTAATAGACAGATACCATCATCCCTAAAGGGGATGTTACTGTAAGAATCATGACATGCTGACAGGCAGTGAGCACAAGTGTAGTGTGCTATAACCACGGTGGCTTGCATTGTGCGAAACCCTTGCCAATAATACATTATCCCATCACTTCAGAGCAAAAGAACCATATACAGAAGTTCCCCTTAGTAAGTAGTATACAGTCGAACACGAATATATCGAACTCAAACAGGATCCCAAATCAGTTCCATATATGAAAAATTCGATATAAAAAAATTTGAGGCCTCAATAGCTAGCCTGTAGCGGATCATCACCACAATAGGTGCATTCAAGAATTACAACTAATTCCACACACACGCTGCAACAGAATGTTTTATTTGCAAGAAAAAACATCGCTAACCTTGGCCTGCTTCTTCATTTTTGAAATGTTGAAGACGCTAGTGTCGATCTTATCACAATTCGCGAAACGTGTTGTCTATGCGCTCGTCGTCGTCTTCACCAACTTCCGCAAGTTCCGCCACCTTGAAGCCTGCCATGCGGACGCAGTTGACCACTGTGTCAGTCTTCACGTTTCGCCAGGCATTGAATATCTCCGACAGGAGAAAACTCCGGGGAGATTTGCGGCCACTCCTTCCTCATCCACTGCTAGATGTCCTGGCTACTGACAGCTTTGCTTTCACCAGAAATAGCTTTGCCAGCGATGTTGTAGCACTTCTTAAATCGGTGAAATCATCCACTGTTGTTGGCGAAGTTGTTTCACCAAGTGCAGCGGCAGACCATTTGGCCTTGGCAATCAGCGTCGGGCCATCCACCGGAATGTTCTTCGCGCGGACTTTTAAAAATCAGGGATAGAGTGCCTTTTCTACATTCTCGTGTGCAGAAGCGTGCAGTGACAGGCTCCTGACGTTTGCCGCTCCGCCCCCTTTGCCTTGATATCTGCCTTGTTTTCCAACAAAGTACTCAGTGCTCCGTGGTATTCCGAAGTCGTCCTCGACGGTCAAACATTTCTTGCCCTCCTCAACACGCTGAATAGCCTTCAACTTCGTCGCTAAGTCAAGGGTCTTGCACTTCTTGACGCTGGCCATAGCTATGCAGCGGCTTTGCACACCGCGCATGCAAAAGTGAAATGGTGCACATGCTGTGGTACGCAGGCGACGCGACAGCTCGAGAGCAACAAAGCGCTCGCGAGGCGATGGCTACCTGCGAGGGCAACAGCAAAAGGCGCGAGCTGTGGTTGGTTGACTAAGCCTCGCAAAAGAGCAACAAAAATAAAAGTAAAAGGCAAAAGGAGGAGCACATCGGCTCCTTCGTTCCTGCTCTCCGACCCGACGCATATGCACAGAAAGCATTAAAGAGAGAAAGAGAATTTAAAAAAAAAAAATTGCCCGCAGCTTCCCTCGGGGGAACACTGAGGAGGAAGCGGAGCATATAATTGGTTAACGGGGTGTTAAAGTGCGACTTACTTGGGTCGATGGCTAAATTGGTTAACGTGGTTGTGAAATGGGGTGTTAAATTGCGACTTACTTGGGTCGATGGCTAAATTGGTTAACGCGGTTGTAGGAGGGGGTGTTAAATGAGTGAACACGTACACACGTATGCGAAAGGGCGGCGCTGGTCGAAGGGACGTCGATCATTGTGTTTGTGGATTCGTTGGAATTCATTTCACCGCGACCTGGGACGTCGACGCGCCGTACAAACCAACCGACGAGCGGCAACTGAGCGAGCGAGCGCCGACCTTGAGTATATATACAGCGCGACGGCGCATGCACTGTCAGCTGTCGAATGTTCGAGAAGGGGGAGAAGCGCAACGGCGCATGCGCGCCCGTCAGCTGCCGATGTTCTCGAAGCGCGACGGCGCATGCGCGCGTGTCAGCTGCCGATGTTCTTGAAGCGCGACGGCGCATGCGCGCGCGTCAGCTGCCGATGTTCTCGAAGCGTGACGACGCATGCGCGCTACATTATACAGCTAGCGAATGTTCGTGAAGAGGAGAAGCGCACGCGGTGTGTAGAGGAGGAAGGGTGCACAGATGGTGGAGGAGTGAAGCGCGCGCGGTGTGTAGAGGAGGAAGGGATGCACAGATGGTGGAAGAAGGAGGAGGAAGCTTGCGGACGGCGCCGCACTACAAGCCTCGAGTATTAGATGCTCCGCATCTAAAAGCTGTTCCGCAAGTTGGAGATTGCGCAGTTCGAGCCCTCTCGCCCTTACTTTTTTTCAAGCGTTTCGGGTTTTGGCAGAGGCCTGGTGCCAGTTTACCTACAATAACAATTATTCCACACTTGAAATCAGCATGAAAAACTAAATCGGCCTGTCTATGTTCATCAGGTTTGGGCATAGAATGCAGCAAGCTTTCCCACACGCCATGTTCCCTTCCCCCCCCCCCCCCATTTTTCACGTGCTTCGCAACAGCACCCACTATATCGTCATTCAACTCACCCGAACACGGACAGGAAACGGCACGGCAAAGGGCATCTCCTGGAGGATCGCTGCACCGCGAAGCTCGCTAGTTGTCAAAGGCGGCCCACTTTCCTCTGCGAAGCCACAAGTGTTAAGCATGTAGCAAAAGCACGTAGGGCCCTCAAGAACTGTAATGAGACAGTTTAGGGCTAAGATATGTACAGTTCCATCCACTGTTAAAGAGAACACTCCTATAAGCACCTGTGATATTGCGGGCCTCACAACTGCAAGTAGACGCAGAAACATTGTTTCTGCACGGCACTGGTTCATCAAAAGAAGTCAGAACAGTCAACCAGCAGCAGTCTTCGGCAAATCTAGGCCACTTTGCCTTTTGCCAGAGAGCGAAATCCAGACACGGTGCACGTGGTTCACAGTTAAAGTGTTCCCTTTACCTGTGAACCCGTTTGTATATACTTATATATTGGCGTAAATTGGCTTGACCATTTACATCAGACTTGATGTTTTTTTTTTAGCAGCCAGTTTTATAGCAACATGATACAATGATCCCGAGAAATCACGCATGGCAGCCATTATACTTAACGAATAATTAACGAATAATGTCATGTTTCATTTTCTGAGGACCATATGGATGATCGTTTATATAAAATTTAAGTTTTAGACACACTAAAATATAAGAAAAAGTCAAACTTATAACCGTTTGTGCAATAGCCATGTCTGCCATTTTTCGTGTGAGTGTGCAAAGTGGCAGCAGAATGTATGATTTGCAGAAAATTTTATCACTCCTTTTTTTTCTCTCTCTCTCTCTCTTCAGTAGTCAGGACCCCACGTAATTGCACAACACATTATACAGCATGCTTCAAGAGACTGTTTTAAAGCCCACCAGTGCCACCAACGGGCACACAAGCGCTCACAGGAAAAGTTGGTATGCCGGAGCAGCTGCCGCGACTGGTGCGCACCTCACACTTTACCTTTAGGTCACTTATAAAAAAGTGGAACTCGCTCAGACTCACTCAAGAAACATATCTTGTGCTTTGGGCTCACTCGGACTGAGACTTGCCAAAATTTTCCCTAGCCAAACTCTTTCGGACTCATACTCACAAAAAGTTTTTTCAACCAGACCCATACGGACACAAACTAACCAAAATATTACTCAACCGCACTCACTCCGACTCACGGCTCAATCTGAGTCAGAGTTCGCGGACCTGTGGCAATAGCATATACCGGTTCTAGGACTAAAAAATTTGATGTTCCATCAGAGCACCGCAAGTACTGTACATTAGGTCACGCACCTAGCTGTTTTCGTGTCAACCCTGCAGCACCACACGTCGGTAGCCGTTGAATTTCCAGTTTCCAGTTTGCCACCTGTGAAAAACCCACAGAAACATAGAAATCAGTACGAAAAATGTGAACAGCAATAAAGAATTGGCAATTCAATGTCTTACTTTAATACAATTCTTTAACGGATGCACAGGAACCTTTAGAACAACCGAGCAAGTTGCGACGAATTCAGCAGGGAAAACACGGACACAATAGTTGGCACTTGCATTGTTCTTGTCGGTCTTGTTCTCCATATTTTTTTATGCGTAACCATACAAAACCACCAATCTTTACTGCATTGGTTGGGATCATACTTGTGGCATTACTTCTGGTGACAAATCTAATCTTGTATAAATATCTCTTATAGGTTTGAAGCAAAGTTGAGGTGAATGGTAATTAGTGTTGCATAATCTCAAAGTGACTTCGAATGAGCCCAATTTGAATTTCAACAAGGTGAAAGTTGTTACAAGCGGTGAAATACGTCACTTTTTCTAATTCACTATGCTTATATCATATAAGCCAGTATAACACGCTTTTAAACTTTAGAAAAATGAAACCAACGTGCAGGTAACAAGCATTAACCTTGATCGGTGGTTTAGTGGCAGTGTGCATTTTCTCCCAACAGGCAATTTCACGGCAAAGTGGACCCACGCTGCTTTTAAAGCGGATTTTCAGCTATGTTACCAGCGGTAAAAACATGGTCATTCACTGGGACGAATAAATAAAAATTTAGGAAATTGTACATTCGTGTCAAAGCAAACTTGAATGAAATGCACACTTGTTGATTCGGATAATCAGATCATCCAAAATTGTTCTCCAGTCCTGACAAGCATATGTACTATTGATCAATGGCATCGGACCACTACTAATTTGTTCGTTAATTAGGCTGATTGCCAGAGAGCACTGAGTGTGACTGAAGGAGGGAAAGTGGGTTTCGCAGAAAGCGTAAAGATAGCAGCTCAGCCCACATCGCCATCATCACCAGCGCAAACCACACAGTGACAGCAAAGCCACAACGCTGCATGCGTATTTGGATTTAACTCAGCGGGTCACAACGCATCGGTCAGGGGCTTACAGCCCCTGACCGATGCGGAAGGAAAAGCTTGATTACACGAAAAGCTTGATTGCCATTTAAGATTCTGTTCGGCTTTGATAATATGGACATTTTTTGGGGGTCCCGTGAAATACGCATTACCGTGCTTTTACTGTACTGCAATATTCCTGTGAATGTTACTACAAAACTTTTTCGAATTTAAAGTGACCGAATATTCACACAGGCCTAGACAAGTCACACTGCCTGTACGCAATAAAGCGCATGCGAGTAACAACACAATAGGTGGCTACCGTACTTGCACGATAGTAAGTAGACTGAAATGTGGGTTGATCGGCATGGCAAAAGAAACAAAAAAACTAGGTGCACATCTCATAAAGCAGATTTATTTGTGTAATCACTGTAGTGACAATTGTTGCAACTCTGGGACCTGCATGTCTCAGTCTGGTAGCGGGCCCCCGTCCTAGGACCCATCGTCCAAGAAGACGGATGAGGCGCTCGTAAGAACGACAAAAGTTTATTGACATGATTAGTAACTCAGAAGTCGAAAGGAGGTGATTAAATGAGTAATAGTTCGTTGAAGAACTGCAGAACTGAAAATATAAAAGAGGTCTCCCGTTTCTATAGCGCCGCATTCCGCAGCTTCAGACAATACGGTGCTCGATGGTCTCGGTGGTCCACCTACAAAGGCAGGGAAGGACACCACACACTGCACGTGGAGAGGGCACAGTCTAAACGGTGCCCAAACATGGTCAAGAACGCACAATGGCCACATTTTACACCCAACCCTGACATTTTGCGCACATCCAATGATTCCAGACAATCAAAGTTCACAGAATTCTCTTGGCAAGTAGGGTGACATTGGAAAAGCCCAGCTCACGGTACACGTGCCAAACTAGCCTGTCTGCATTTAACTAAGACGTTATAACAGCCTGACAGCTTGTCGTAAACATGTCACTCCATTGAACGGATGCTATAGAGGGAGGGGGAATGAAGAGTGATCAGAGACTAATCCTTGCTAGAAGTTACAGCTTAACAACTGCAAATTTCTTGGACTTCCAATGCTTTAAATATTTGAACAAATATCAGTGTATTAGAATTCACTTTAATTCGAATTTAAATTGTTGAAAATTTCAGAGTATTCAAACGAAACAAATAGGTGTACGTTACTTTGCATGCAACCCCTTATAAAGATGGTTTCACTGCAGTGAAGGAGTGCTAAGCCATGAAAACATCTATCTAAAGGGACACCAAGAGCAATTATTAACTATTAGTTTTATGATGTTTGCTGAATTTGCGGTCCAGAAACCTCGTAGTGTTACTTTTGTGCCAAGAAAGGGCTTATTAAGAAATAGAATCACGTTTTAGTGGTCCGCATCAGGTTCGCCCACTTCAAATTACCTGCCTCAACTGAACGTCTAACGTCTCTGCTGCCCGACTTTAATGCGCTACCGCCGACACTATAGTAACAGCAGAGGAAAAGTAACGGGAGCCACAGCAGCCACAATGGCTATTGAACAATTCTTAGCATGACCTTCAAGATTGCAGGCGTGCTTGGTTCAATTGGGCCCTGCTAGATAGATGGCACGACCTCTCCAGTTTACCCAGACTAAAACTGAGTTGTTGAACCACTCACAGTGACATTGAAAGCATCTATTGAGTGTTCTTGGAAAGGTGGTTTCACTGCAATGAAGTGGTAAGCCAACGATGCACCTATTTAAAAAGATATATAAAAATTCGCATTGTTGCGAAGTTCCAATTCAAGGTTATATGAACATATTACTCTCACATTGAATCATCATTTTTTGTGGTTAAAAACTTACATGCTCTAAGTTTAGTATATTTTAAAACAATATTTTTTGCAGGTTATCACTTTGCTTCTATCAAAGTCAAATTTTTCTACTATTCAAAGTTTTTCTACTTCCTTTGAACTTGAAAGAATCGCATTTACACAGGCCTTCTCAATTTTCAAGAAATATTGTGCAGTTTAGTTGGGTCATGACAAATATGCCCATTTCACTTTATTCATATATGATATTTACTGCATTTCTGATGGAGGCGGAAATGTTGTAGGCTCGTGTGCTCAGATATGGGTGTACGTTAAAGAACCCTAGGTGGTCGAAATTTCCGGAGCCCTCCACTACAGCGTCTCTCATAATCATATGGTGGTTTTGGGACGTTAAACCCCACATATCAATCAATATGTGATATTTAGCATTCAAATTCGATTCAAAATTATTAAACTAACATCACTATTCGCTTCAAACTTGCTTCGACCTTGACATTCACAATTCACACAAGCCTGCAAAAGACACAATAACTATGCACAAAAATGACTTCACAATTCTTCGCAGCTAGGCGGAGAGGTTTGCTTCACGGCAACACGAGGAGAGGTAAAGAATTAATTCTAATGTTTTTGTTTGTTTTGTTTTTTTCAAGTCATTGCTGAAAGTGCATATTATACATAAAAAAAAAAACCGGTATACATTACAGTTACAGCCAGAACTGAAATGTAATACCACAGTCATGTCATAGTGTCCCGATTCCTTGTTTGCCCTGCCATAGCTGACCCAACTAATTTCGATTTTAATTGTAAGTCAACCCCCAACTGCATATTTCAAATTTACACCAAATGATTTAGATCTACAATCATGTAAATATGTTACTTGTCCGACAAGCTGCCTCTTGTGATACTGATCAACCAGACCAAAGCTAAATGATTTGTGCGACAGACCATGCAGCATAATCTGCGATGGCGGGTATCGAGGGTGAAGAAAGCTGCTCACCCGTTCTGGAAGAATAGCCGACCGAGGTGAAACCCAGTGGCCGTCGGGGCAGAAGGGCCGCCTCGAGTCCCGGGAGTACAGCTGTCGTAACAGTGAGACCACGCACTGCAAACGAGTGAGCGAGCAACATGAAACAATGCCTCTCAACCATGCAATGATTATGCACTGCACTAAAAAAGTGGCAGTTTTACACAAAGGGGATTAAAGCTTTGATGGTGAAAGCAAGGTTCAGGATTGCTCTTGGGCTTCTCGTATCTGTTACCATGACGCACTTAAAGAAAGAACACTGTGCATATTGTAGACTCTGATGAAAGTGAACACTACAGGTACATTCAAACCACATTATAGAAAAGCTGCATCTCATGGGAAAATAGGTTTGTTATACCTAAAAATCCATTATATAGATATACTCCCAACACTATATGTCTTACAAGACTATTTTTCATTTACTTCGTTACAAGCAATATTTTGTTATACAGTATGACCTCATTACCACGTATCTGCTTACAAAAGACTTTCGGATACAACATACCAATCAGCGTCGATATGCCGGCACACCCTATTTATTCCATTGATTGAGCTTCATTTACTATGACTTCTGGTACAACAAACATTTGAATTTAATTGACTAAAATGTGAGGCCAGCAAGGTGGTCAGGGCTCCCCTACAGCAGACGTTTCAACCGCACACGTCCCAAATTCAATAACTTCCGATCGGCATACTTTCAAGACAGGAACGGCGCACCGCGGGTATCGACGTACTGATTTAAGAACGAAGGCCGCCTATCTGCGGTCAATTAAACTTCTGCTATGGCTAATCAAGGTTACAAAAAAAAAAATCAGTGTGCATGGTGCTTGGCTTTGCGTTTTGCAGCGCCGACGCTCGAAATTGCTAGCCGCTGCTTCGAGTGGTCGCTGCATACCGAGCTAGCCCGGAGGTTCGCCCGGAGGTTCGCCGTTGCGGAGGTTCGCGCAATATGGCCATCCGCAGTTTTAAGGAGCCAGCAGACCATTTAATTTGTCACTTTTGACGAACCACAGTATGGCTTCACCGATTTCGCATGTCCGCTAACGTACTGGTCTCGCCCACAAAAATCGGAGCGAAGTTAGGCCTAGTCACGACTCTGAGCAATAATCTTGGTTGCGATGTGTGTGGCCACAGTGCCCAATGTTCCAAAAGTAAGTCATGCTCGATTGTCCCGCCGTGGTTTTCCGGCAGCGGTTTTCGTACCAAGGTCCAAGTACTGATGAGCAGCGGTTGCAACGAGACATTACAGTGGGCCCAAGACGCATGTCTGCAATGTTCACGAGTTCAGCGCACTATCGTAATCTGATAACCGAACTTTCGTTTGCAGCTGCTTTAACTACATCGCATCCCGCGAACACAAAACAAGTGCGAGAATGTCACTAGGTAGCACAACTTTCACAATCGTGCCGTTATAAAGGTATAATTTTTTGAAGAATGCCTTTTTTTTTGTTCTTCTTGTGACTTCCGCAATAATTTCCCCAACCTCGGCAGGCGCAAAATTTTTTTACAGCATTTCTGCATATTTCGCGGAGACGATATTTATGAATCAGATTAAATAAAGAGGGCAACCGAATGTAAAGATGATTTTCAAAAAATCAATTTTTTTATGCCCCTGTTGAGAGTAAATCTGTTTATGACTAGTAATTATCTTGATTATAACAGACCCATTGAGTGTTTACATAAAAGTCTGTTGATACAGTGCTTGGATTTTATATACTATTTTTACAACAGACCGAAATTCTCTTCACTAAGGAGTTATGTTGTAATGAGGTTACACTGTATACGAGTTCGTTATACAGTATAGACCACTTATAATGTACGCAAGTAGTGGGAGTCGCGAATATCTACACTTTATGTGGTACCAAACTATAACCGAAACAACCTTCTTTTTCAAGGGTACCACTTGTGCAAAACAAGTTGAGCATGCAGCCTCGCATGTCCGAGATTCGAAGCAAGCGGTCGATCCATAGTGCCTACAACCATTTAAATTTCTGAATATTAAAAAAAATCACCGTCCAAAGACACGTGTTGCCAACGAAACGAATGCGAAAAGGGGGAGGGTGTCTAATAAAAGAAAGCACCATCGCAGAAATTTCCCAATTACTTTTCAGACCATCTCGGTTATACACATCACACAGAAACTATGTCGAATCACACCCGGAATTTCACGCACTGAAAGACGTCAACCGTTGGATCTCACGGGCGCGTAGCCGATTTTAAGACATCGCAATTAAATCGTGAACCACCATTCAAGTGCCACTCTCGTTTTCATTAACAATGTGTATCCCTTGCTGTCATGTGGAGCGACCGCAAAGAGTTTAGTTGATTTTGTACTAAACTGCAATTTAGCAAACGACCGCTACGGAAACGCAACCGACGCAGATGGGGCTTAGCCTGCCGTTCGTTATGTTGTCGTGGGAAGTGTGTTCAAGACATGAAGATCCGACATGCAATAGATCGCACTCACGTGCTGAACAAAGATCAGCGTGCGTAATACGAAATTCGCTTTCATAGATGGAAGATCAATAACGACGAAAGCCCGCCAGCAGCCTCCTGTATTCTTCGGTGGCACTAATCAAAAGCTCATGGTACAGTTGGTGTTGCATACCCAGGTGCTTGTTAGCAATGTAGTCCTTTTGCGAACAAGGCCTTTTAGCAGGAAAGGAGAGCGCTCCATAATCTAATTCTGACGTCGCTTTCTTTCAAACTATGTCTTCAACTTAAAAGAAACTCTGTGACAAAGACGGAAACATGGAAACCTTCAATACATTTACTAGCATGAATGTAATTTGGGCGTTCAGACTGCTCCTGCCATCTAGATAAAAAAGGACAAGCACGCACTCACACATTATTATGACCTCTGAGATACCCCGCACTATCGCAGATCACTAGCTCATGTTCTGTAAATAGAGGCATTTGCTAAGCCTACAACTCTCAAAAACGAGTGCGGCGCTCGGCAACTGTATTAAACTGTCATGAATACATTGCTGGTAAAGCTTGCGGACACGAACCTAAGGCTAACACAATCAACAGTTTGGGACTAACAGCCCACGCAATATGCACAAAGAGGAGCTGAAACATTCGAAGTGGGCGGCTCTCGCTTCAAACGGTGCCATGTTTTTTTCTTTTTCAGCGCGCCTCGTTTGCTGTCTCGATGTGCTTGGCAGCCAGACGGGTGGCGGAATGATCACCTGCGGAAGAGATTTCAGCAGAGAAGTTCATCGTGTGAATACACGCTTAACGACAAGCTAGTCATGTCACCTGCAAAAACGGAGGGTGGTTTTTCTGCATAGCTTAATAAATCAATCAACCAAGCTTTATTTTCTTTTCTTTTGAAAGAGAAGCAGGTGAAACTGAAAGCCCCAGGACTCATTGTCACTGCAGCAGCTGTGGTTGTGTGGCTGACCAATGCAGAAATTCGCTAGCTAAAGGCAGCACCTCCAGGAAATAGGCTTTCCCTCACCTCGAACATGGGCCTCCAGAGAGTCTTCAGGTACTTCAGCTGCTGGGGCGTCAGGCTGGTTCGAGTGTCGGGAAAGCACAGCTCCAGCAGACCCAGGCAGAGCTCTCGCAGCTGCGCGATCAGCAACACCAGTTCGTCCAGCGAGAAGGGCATGGGGTCGCCCGCAGCTACAGCACAGACAGAGGTCGTGGTTCGTTAGGAGAGACGTGCGAGAGAGAGAGAGCGGTAGGAAAGGCAGGGACGCTAACCAGTACAAGCTAACTGGCACGCTACCCAACACTCAAAAGTTTCTGGCACGTTTGATATTTCATGCTCATCGAACGACTCTTCCACAACTTCAAAGCAAGACAGCGGCCCATGCCGCGACTGACCACATCGCTGCGACAAGTGACGTTCACTGGAAGACTCCACAATTCGCGACGCGTTCATTGTTGCCTTGGACACAAACAAACAAAATGCACAGCTTCGCTCAAAGTAACTACAGAAAACTCCTGTTGAACGAAACCCGAAGAGACCAGCAAAATGTGTTTCTTTTGACAGGAGTTTCATTCACCAAGACATTAACAGGGGTGCGGAATGCAGGTACAAAACCAATCATATTAGTTGCAGTTATTTTATATAGGCAGCGATTTCATATAAGAGAGTTTTATTAGTCCACTGTGCTACAGAAGGACAGACTCACGAGACTCGTAGAACTCTATGTCGTGCAGTGTTAGCAGCAGGTGGGCAAGCAGGCTGCAAAACAGGTTCAGCTGGCTCGAAAAGGGCTCAGCCCAGTTGTCTGGCGGGCAGATGCCGGATGAAAGCAGCTGCATAACTGGTGTTCCGCCAGGCCTGACAGAACAGGAAATGTCCATTTTTGTTATCTCAATGACAACGTACTATAATGCGAAAGTAATAAATTGGAAAATAATGACATGAAAATGGCATGATAGAATGGCATGATAGAATGGTATGTCAAGAATGGCATGATAGAAAGCAGCTGATGCATTGTAGTGCTTGTAGTACCGTAATTACTCGAATCTAACGCGCACCTTTTTTCCGGTTAAGCGAGTTCATAAATCGCATGCGCGTTAGAATCGAGTACGAACAAAAAAATTGCGGTCAATCTATTGCCATCGGCAAATCCAAAATGGCCGCCCCCTATGTGCGTCGGCATGGCGCGTCGGCCATCTCTGCCTATGTGTTTCTCATGTGCGGCACTTCGTACGTGTGCTGAGGAGTTCGTCATCTAGTAGTGCATTAGCATCGACGGCGTGGAAGGGCCGACTCCAAAAACTCGAGTGCAGTTCGATGCCGCCTTTAAAAGAAAAGTCATCGCGTGTGCAGAAACGGACGGAAATCGGGCCGCATCGCGGTCGTTCGGAGTTCCCGAAACGTGGGTGCGGGACCGGCGGAAACAAAAGCAGAAGATTGTCGACAGCAAAGATTCACGCAAAGGCTTCAGCGGACCACAGCAGGGTCGGTTTCCGCAAATTGAAGAGCTGCTCGGCGAGTATGTGATTGAGCAGTGAGCGGCACAGCGGCCCGTGACGACAGAACTGCTCCAAGTGCAGGCTATGCAGTTAGCCTTAGAAAAAGGGCTAATGCAGAGCCAGTTTAAAGCGAGCAGGTGCTGGTAACTAACTTTATGAAGAGGAAAGGCTTTTCCCTCTGAAGGCGAACGGGCATATACCAAAAGTTGCTGGAGGAGTACGAAGAAAAGCTTCAGTTTTCAGAGGTTCGTCCTAAACTTGCGGCACAACAACGGCTCCCTGCTTGGGCAAATCGAGAATGCCGATCAGATGCCTCTTTACTTCGAGATGCCTGGCACCACAACTGTCGAGAAGAAGGGGGCGAAGCAAGTTCGCGTGCTGACATCGAGCCACGGTAAAACTAGAGTGACAGCAATGCTCTGTTGCACGTCAGATAGGCACAAGCTTCCCCCGTACCTCATACTTAAACGGAAGACGCTCCCGAAAAGAGTCTTTTTCACAATTGGTGTGATCGTGTGGGCCAGCGAGAAAAGTGGTTGCGCGTTACAATCGATGTCTTACGTTTTTTTTTTTTTTCGCGGTGGAAATCGGGTGCGCGTTACAATCGAGGGCGCGGTAGAATCGAGTAAATACGGTACATGTTTTTTCCCCTTTTAAATATGTCATCATTGCAACATACCACCCCTTTTTCAAAATACACTCAAACATCAATATAGCGAACCCGGATACAATAAAATACTGGTTATAACAGAGAAACTAAAGAATAGTCTTGCAGTAGCTACAGCATTAGGAATGTACCCTTATAACGAAATTTCGGATATAACAAGGAATGTACCCTTATAACGAAATTTCGGATATAACAAACTTTTTCCGTGCAAGATGCAACTTTGTTAAAATGACGTTTCAGTGTACAGTGAATATCCCTACAGTTAGCTGAAATAAATTACCTGAAAAATGCACTCTGCTCTGTTCGCCCATCATGCCATACCAAACAGGTCTCATGCCAGCGTAAGGATCATGACCGAAGGCTCTTTATCTTCAACGACTTCCGCTATGTTCGAATTTTATGCAGTGCATGTGCACTGCACTTAATCAAAACAAAGCTACTGAGTGCCGCATCCACTTTGAATGAAACTATGGTCACTAGCGATGCGATGTCCATGCAGTTTTGAAGGCATGTGCACAGCCTACACAAACTGAGTCAAAATGAAACTACCGTAAAAACCAGAATATAGGTAGACTTTTTTCAAAACAACGCAATAAAAAGTCAGCCCTCGTCTTATATACCGGTCTTTGGCAGAAAAAAAATGTGGAAGTCTCATAACAATGGGCAGCCAGTCAAAAACCTCCATTGCCATCATGAGCATCAGCAGCTGCGCCGTAGGGCAAGGCTAGCCAAGGCCTACAGTGTACTAGCAATGCCATTTTGCTTCTGTTATCTCGATCAGTCTGCTGTTTTATTCTTTTATTTCCTTCAGAAATCGCTGGTAGTCGACGGCAGTTTACGATAGGCTTTAAGAAAGAAGTTATCAAGTACGCCGAAGCACACTGCAACCTGGTGGAACAAGGGCAATTCGGTGCATCGCAGAAAAGCGTCTGACACTGGCGGAGTCAAAAGCAGTGCATCACATTCTACAGCAACAATAACAAAAAAAAAACTTCGTTTCGTAAACGAACGACTGCAGTGCCCTGTGAACTGGAAACGCTACTCGCCGAATTCGTCCAGGAGCTGCCTGCAAGGTCGCTACCCATGCCAGCAGAGTGCATCTGAGTGAAATCTATCGAGATGTTGCGCGACTCCCGGCTCACATGGGCACAATTCAAGAGGTCGTCAACGTGGGCGCACCGATTTATGAAGCAGAAGGGCTTTGCGCTGAGGCGGCGTACGTCCCGCTGCGACTCCCTGGCTGCAGTGGCTGCATTTTTGATGAAGGCGAAAATTCTGTAGTCCCGTGTGCTCAGATTTGGATGCACGTTAAAGAACCCCAGGTGGTCAAAAGTCCCGGAGCCCTCCACTACAGCGTTTCTCATACAGTAGACTCCCATTAAACGAAACTCTCTTAATTGAAATTGCTGCTTAAATGGAACAACTGCCAATATTATGTTTGGTTTTCTACTTGAATGTTGTAACGCCATTAATCTCTCACTAAACGAAACTCCTCTTAAAGGAAACACATTTTCCTGGTCCCTTCAGGTTTCGTTTTAAGAAGTCTACTGTAAATATGTGGTGGTTCTTGGATGTTATATCTCACATATCAATCAGTCAATCAAATAGGTTATCACAGGCATTCTACCGAAAGTTAAATCTTGCTATTCAAGTTTGTTTCCACCTCCCCCGAACAAAAAAAAAAATGACATTTGCACATACCTTGTTTAAAGTTAAAGGGCCAGTAAACAATCCCAAGGGTCAAAAATGGCTTTAAAGAGAAATATGTACACTTTTACTTCGTAAACATGCTGCAGCAAGAATTCTGTAAATACGAGCAATATTAAGGGCAATGGGAATTGTAAATTTAGCCAAAATGTTCAGTTTTTCAAATATTTTTTTTTCTGTAATCCTGAGACCATATTTTACATCACAGTGCGAGTTTAGATCAAAATAAAAAGTAGAAGTTGAGAAACAAGCATTTTACTGGTGGGCTGCTGTCAAAAGCTATGTGAAAATTGGGCATAGCAAAATGTAAATTTACAGCTTTCCCTTGGCAAAGTGCCACCATATTGGCATCACCATAAAGAGGACAGATTGGAGCTCAAGATAGCCTCAAAGATCCATTTCTCCAATGAAAAATAAAGCCAGCTTCCTTCCGAGTTCTGTTTTATCAGCTTCTAGCTCCAATTTCTTTGAGCTTCATTTACTCAGGTCTCATTTTTTGAGCAGTCGCTGTCAGTCATCCCTGTGCCATTTCCCAATAAATTAAACTACACTCAAACCTTGTTATAACAAAACGAGATATAACAAAATAATGGATATAACAAAGTAATTAAATTACCCTTAAAAGCTACATTGAGAACCATGCATCTTAAACCTCATTGTAACGAAGTAAAATTGAATAGTAAATGTATATAACGAACTAAATTAGTCTATGAAATAGTCTATAAAAAAAAGGACCGTAGTGGGTTAAGTATATCATTTTCTGCGGAGTTTAAGGCTCGTTCGGCGCAGCTCTTTTAAAACTCCCGCGACGACCTTAGAGCCACGCCCCGCGTGGCCAAGAGAGCCGTTTTCCTTACACAGGCAGCGGAGAGCATTGAGGAAGCGCTCAGCGGGTCACATGACCGAGAAGCGGCGCCGCGGTGCAAAGCGATTTTCTTCACCACGGCAACGACTGCATCCGCGCTGCTACCATAACTGTTACCCTCTGCACCAAGAAAGAACGACTCTGCAACGACTTTCTTTTTTTTTCTCTCTCTCTCCGCGCGCGGCCTTGCTCTACATGCAGAGAGGAAAAACGGAGAAGCGTGGAACAGGCGCGTCACAGATCGGCATTTGAGGGAGAGCAAACAAACAATCTGCCACAGTCTTTTCTTTCCTTTTCTTCTTTTCCTTCTTCACGCGCAGCGTTGAAAGGTGCCCCCGCGGTATGGGGCATTGTGCTGAGAGAATTTTGGAGCGCGGTATATTCGAATTAACCGTCGCAAGTGCTTGTGCGTTTAATTACAGGGCATTTTCGCTCATTGGAATACACATAGCTTTGACGGGACCTCAGCGTGAGTTCGAATTACCCGAAATTTCGAATGAGTGAGATTCGACTTAGTTTATTTTCCGTGGCACGCGTGGTCGCGTAGCGATACATAGGGCCGCGAGGCAGTTTCTTTCTATGCATGCTTATAGGTGTGTGCCCGTCTGCTTTTTCCACAAACTGTTATAATCGATATAATAAAATAATAGATATAACAAAATAATTGTAGTTCTCCTTCAACTTCTTTATATAAGTTCCGTAAAGCTGTCCATATTTGTGTGCACTTCATGAAGTTTTTTGCAATTGGCTTTTTGTAAGAGTTGTTGGTAAGACAATATGTCCAGGACATTTCAGAAAAAAATTTTGTGTGCTTACTTAATTATTAAAAATAAGCCAATAGCATTATGGCACAAAATGTATCCTTGTAAATATCCTTTTCAAAAATTTTAACAAACACAAAAATGTATCCTTGTAAATATCCTTTTCAAAAATTTTAACGAACTTGTGTCTAATTAGCCAATTTATATTGGGGTGACAATGAGAGTCTATCAAAAGTCGTAACTCACAAGTTATATTAGATAGCTCAATACCGATTTCAGTTATGATATCAGCACAATAAATGACATCCGCATGCCAAATTTTATCCCTTAAGCTTCATAAATAACAAAGATAATTTTCATTGCCACGTCCCCCCTTAAAGAAGTTACAGGGGCTAGGACATCGCTTTCAGCTGGTTTCAAGTTTTCACGCGGCCTCATCACCCTCCTCCTTTAAAGGGAGGGGAAGGCGTAGCCCATCGTCGTGACTCCGCCCACTTTGGCAACGTGACAAGATGTCAGCAATTGACGTCATCGGTGAATTCGACCAGTCGCAATGCATTTCTGCTTGCTGCAATGTCTGGTTGTTTACTGTTCACCTGGTGCCGATGCTTTTCCGCAGCCCAGTCGGTCAATTTGCAGCTGACAACGATTTGCAGCAAAACTGCGTCCCTAAACCCGGACATGAAGTTGGTCCAATTTTTCCAAAGTTCGATTTTTCGAAAGCACACTTTCGTTCCATCTGGGAGCCCCAACACAAAACACAAATAATAGTTTAACAGTGGGTGTGCTGATCAACAGGTGGCACGACAATCTGCTCACTGCCAAAAACTGGGTTAGTGAAGTGTCTTGATTTCAATGCATGTAGCCTATGGAGAGTTTCACAATTCTTATGATTGAATAGCTCTGTTGTAGCTGTGGGTGGGAGCAGGAACTGTTAGTTGACACCTGGTTTAGATCAATCGACGAGCTGCGTGCTGCATTTTGTCGCCGATCGCCGAGTTGGCGTCACTGCACGTGGAAGGAGCATTGGTCCGACATTGAAAAGGAGCGCGGGAATTGTTTTTCGAAATAGAGGCTCTGCGCGGTGTGCAGCTTTATAATATTCAGAAAATGGGATCTCTGTGGTTTACTCTACGAATTGCCGAGCTTGTTTGGGGGGTCTAAAATAAAAGTAGGAGTTTGTTGATTGACCTTTAAAAAAAATTAAATGCTGTGCAGGTTAGTTAGGTCATGACAAATATTCCCATTTTCCTTGATAATAACTAGCACTTACACAAATAGTGACGGGGCCCGAACATCCTTGAGCGCCTCCCACAGCTGCCGCAGGAACTGAGGTCGGAAGGCCAGCGTGTAGAGCAGCCGGAAGTGGTGCAGGGCCAGAGGGCGCCGCTGCAGCAGGGCCCAGCCCAGCTGGCACAGCGCCGGGAGGTTCTCGCGGCTTGACAGTGCAGCCTCTAGAAACGTGTTCACTGTGGACGGCGCATTGAGCAGCTGCAGCACGTCCTCCAGTGCCTCGTCGGCAAGTGACGAAGAGGATGAGTAGCCATCCCCGCTCCAGATCTCGTCGACCGGGCTCAGCTCATCGGCGTCCAGGTCTTCGTAGCTGGATTTATCCTGGATCCACAGATTAAGAAGCACGGTGGTTAGCAAATGCAAGCACAAGCTTCGCAACTGCCGTACCTGCCAGCCAGTGAACTCAAAATTCCATAAATAATCCTACAGTCATAATGCTGGCTGAAGAAGGAAGGAAACAATATGCATTTTCTATCTAAGAGATAGTTCGGGCATGTGGATATTTCCTCTCGATTTTAAAGGGAAACTAAAAAAAGAAATAATTTCTCTCATACTGGTAAATTGCTCTTTCACAATTTCCAAATCGCCATGCATTCCGTGAAAAGATGCCTGGTTAATGAGAAAACACACCAGAAGAAAATGCCGCTGTCAACAATACCTCGAAGTTCCCGCACCAAACACGGTGGAGTCGTAGATTCCGACGGCATCTACTTGATTCTGTGTTGTTTCTAATCAGTAAAAATGCAGCCTAGTGTCCTTTTAGGTGACCATAGACATAAAAGAACAAGTTTCAAGAGATTTCGTTGAACCAATGACATGAATATACAAAAGGTACACTGAGAATCCGCAACATCCCACATGGAGACTTCAGCACGAAAATCGAATGTGAAACTTTCACCTGGATTTTCTCCGCTGTTAACAAACCTATGACGCCAAACTAATGGCATCACAGTTCTCGGAGTACAATTTACCATAGCGTTTTCTAAAATTATCTAGAGGAAACTCTGGCACTCCGATCCCTCAGCGACCATGGGAATGATGGGTAGTACACGAATTTGCCTAGTCTTCGTATTTGCGGGTGGCAAATCACACCGTTGACTTCATTTATTGCTGTGTTTCAGTTTTGTTTCGAAGGAAAGAACGAACCTTTTTGAGCTTCGTGACCCGATTTGAAATGGTAAGCTTAAAATAATAAGGTGGTGAAGCACAACCGGTGAAGATTTTAAAATGCCTCCAAGCCACACGAACACACACGGAGCAAGAAGTATGAAGACTAGACAAATCCGTGTACTACCCATCATTCTAATGCTCACTTAAGCGCCGTGCGTTGCAGTTCCCATTGACACTAGTGCCAGAGTTCCCTCTAGTGTATACAGTCGAACTCCGCTACAACGAACGCCGCTTGATAGAGATTTCCATAACAACAAAAAATTCACGATTCTCCGTCAGCAGTCCATAGGAGTCAATGCATAAATAGTGTCGCCACAACGAACACATTTTCTTCAATCGTTCCGCTTCAACGAAACTTTAGGATGTAATTCCAGGCTCAGATACTTATTGATTTCCAGTAAACTCGATCTTTAACATTTTGATGCATTTTCAGAGCCTGAAAATGCATAAACGAAGTGTAAAACACGCATTGGCATCACCAGAAACTGCCGCTATACCGCCGCTGTTCAGCAAGCATGAGTGCCACCATTGCTTGATAACAATGGCAACGAGACTGCCCTGGCCCTGCTTTTGCCCCTGGCTTGCTTTTGAGTCGCAGACGATCCGAAGCTGAAGCTCAGTCATTCACTTAATGGTATAGTGAACTAGAATATGATCTATTGGCACGACCAGCTGGGCTCTGGCGTCAGCTTTCACGCAGATGCCGCCAGGTGGCACCACTGCTACTTTTCATGCCAGCTTCGGTTGTGTTGTCCGGCCCTCACGGACTCCTGCAGAGCTGCAGATGTGGTTACTTCTAACGCACATTTGCTTTCTGGTTCGTGCAAACGTACAATTACGAGGTTAGTTACTGCGTGGACAACCTGGCAAAAGCATTGGCGTGGGATCAGGAACCTTTGACAACTATCCTCGGGGAATGCGCACTTCGCTGTCGTTTATCACATGCACATATTCGCGCAGTATACACCTTGGCTTCAAATGATGTTCGCACACCGCTGAAGTTTCAGTCAGAGACTTGTCAGCCCTCCGGAGGTTGCGCTCCCAGTTTCTGGGGAGATCGTCATCACTGGGAGCTGCAAACAGCGACGCCTTCGGAACACCCCGGTTACGGATTTATTTGATTTGATTTGATTTCTGGGGTTTAACGTCCCAAAACCACCTTTTGATTATGAGAGACGTCGTAGTGGAGGGCTCCTGAAATTTCGACCACCTGGGGTTCTTTGACGTGCACCCAAATCTGAGCACACGGGCCTACAACATTTCCGCCTGGATTTGAACCCGCGACCCGCGGGTCAGCAGCCGAGTACTTTAGCCACTAGACCACTGCGGCGGGGACCGCTTACGGATTGGGCAACCCGGATGAGAATTCCTTCTCCGCTTCAACATGTCGCAAGCTACATGTTTGTTGGTGCAGGATATCTCACAAACTACAGACTCCACCAAGTACTGGCGAGAGAGCGCAGCAGATTGCACCGGCACACGTGCACATGCAGTATAGTAGCTTGTTAGAACTGGAAATGCAATAATCCGTCCTGCAAGAGACGCTCAATGGCTTCACTCTTTTACTTGGCCCATAGCCCACAAGAGCGCAGTACGTGTAAAGCAAGAACACTTGTTGAAAAGCACGCAGGCGAACCAGAAGAATAAAAAGCTAGGATTTCCTGCTGGCCGTTGCTGACCCACTCGGGCTAAAAATTATTACGAACATCTGCGAATGGCAAAAAAGTAACAGCATTATGCTTCTCGTTTATGGTATTGGCCTTAATGCGTACTTCAAAACGCGCGCATGGGATAAAAGTGACATGGAATAACACGGTCCTAGGTGTAGTACAATACAATATATGAAAGAAATGAAAAGAAAAGCAGCATATTTACTTTTTCATGTGTTGGGCTCACCCTATCCCTTAGGATAGCCTGTATCTATGCCTTCTGCTCATCTTAGTCAGTCGGAAATACGAATACATACACTCGCAGCACAGATTCATAATTTCCACAGAAATGTGGACACAACACTTCTTGGAACCACAGCTGCTTGCAATCTGGTCACTCACCTACAAACACGAGCACAACCACAAAGCACACATCACAACTCCCGAAAGCGCGACGGCGTACACAGAACGATGCAACATTCGTTGTTTCTCGTCACAGTGCAGTAATGCTGCAGGGACTGCAACGTCGATGCGAACGCGTCGCCGAATGCCAGCGTCGGTTGTGTTGTGTGCCACCACAGCACACAACGCAACCAGCGTCGTCAGCCCGTTGACATATGAGGTAGAGCTTCCAGGCTTTGAGTTTCTTCAAGTGCTGTGGCTCAAGACGACATACTCACGCACACGCACTGATTGACTCCCGAGCTGCCCGCACTATCCAGAGAAGACACCGCCGGTGCGCGCTTGCCTCATGACCATGACATGAAAAGGCGCAGTGGCGCCACGAGAAATCCTAGCGGCTGTCCGTGTCGTTTTGGACCGCTGAGACAGCAGCCGGGGCCTCCCGTTCGCGCCACTAGATCATATTCACTATAGTTAATGGTTTCCTTCACGCAGCTATGGAGGCTACTGGGTGCAACTGCAGAACAAGGCCTTTCCCGATTCCGATGCTTATCATTATGTTCCCGCTTGGCCAGTGCGGTAACTAATAAAAGTGGCTGTTTGTCCGCATTATCAACAAAATCAGCTAGCCGCGAGTGATGGATGATAAGAATGGCATAGAATAATGACAAAGTCGCTGCTCCACGATACCCTGCCTCCATCTCGGCGTTGTCGGATACTTGTGACGGCGGACAGCTGCCGGTGATAATGTGTTGAAATGCAACTGTTTGGTTTGTTCACAAAGGCCGTTTTAGGCGTTGTTTCAGCGTGCTTTTCACCATGGCATCGCTATGCACGGATGAGAATGCCGTCGTGACGCTGCTGCGAAAGGATAGGAAGCAGCGGACATTTTTTGGAATTTTGAGAATAAACGTTCCTTTGTTTTGCTAGCTCAGATCAGCTACCGTATTCACTCGCGTAATCCTCGCACTCGCACAATTCTCGCACCCCCCACGCCCAACAAAAATACGATTTCTTTTTTCCTCGAGTAATTATCGCACCTCCGAAAACTGCCGCAATAATGTCGTCTGCTCTTTCCAGCCATTGATGATGATAGCGCACACCATCTGGCGCCATCTCTTAAGCATCAAGCGTACTATTGCACAGAGATTCAATCCAACTTAAGCCAAGCCGAAGTGGCCAGTGTGCGTTGCGGCATGTTTTGTATGTTGCGTCGGTAACCTTGTCAAGTTATGAGGCGATACTGAAGCTGTACGGCTGCTTTCAAGTTGCAAGTGATAGATAATGCACTAAAGAACGGCAACAGGGCCGCCGGTAGGCCCTTCGGAGTCTACGAGTTTTGTGTTCGCTACTGGTGATGGCTGCTGAAAGCGACCAAGACGCATTGGGCCTGCCGTGTGCCTAAAACTGGGATTGATGATAAACTTTATTTCTTAAGAAGAAAACTGCGGACAATTCTGTTAAATAGCGATCAGCCCAATACTGACGTCCCACGCTTACCTTTTGAGGGCTCCTGTTGAGCGACGAACGCTACCGCTACGCCCACAACGTCCGCAAGCTTTGCGTATGGTATTCTAATTCTCGACTATTTGCTTCCACTTTTTGTGTCTCAATTAAATCTTGTTTTGTGTTGAACCTCTGCTTTTATTGTTGAGGTAAGTTTTAATTAATACCTCTTAAAGCTTGCTGTTAGTTGCTGGAGTGACATTTCGGATTTGTGGCCACTTCGTTTTCTTTTTCGCTCTGTACATTTTCGTAGAACGTTTTCCCCGCGTAATTCTCGCACCCCCCAACTTTTCATCGGCTTCCCGGCAAAAAAAGTGCCAGGATTATGCGAGTAAATACGGTATATTTCAATTTCGCAACGAAATTTTCGCTTCAACGAAACGTTTTCCACGCCCAGTCGGTATCGTTGTAGCGGGGCTCGACTGTATTTAGAAAATTTTACGCAGTTTACCAATCTAAACTGGTCAGTCAGTATCGTTGTAGCGGGGCTCGACTGTATTTAGAAAATTTTACGCAGTTTACCAATCTAAACTGGTTAATTGCTTCACTCTAGTATCCTGGGCTCAAAATCTAGACCATAGGTTCCAAAAACGCAGTACAATGGTTTCTTACTAGCAACCTGGCCAGCACATCACCACCATCTTTGTCCTAAATATTTTTTTTTTTCATTTTTCTGATAGGTATGATTACGAGATACACGGGCTTGACTGGCCTTGAGCACTTTTTTCAGTCAGGCACTCCAGCCGGCCACCATGCATTACAATGTAACCATGCCACAAAATATAGTACCTCTCAAGATCAGAGTTCAAATTTCAATCATTGTACTGACACAACTCTCTTGATTGGTTCTAACGCGTAAAAAAAAAGATGCAAACAAAAAGAGGACATGGGACAGAGTGCCACTTACAACTGATATACACTCAAACCTTGTTATAACAAAGTTGAAGGGGAGCCAAAATTATATTGTTATATCCATTATTTCTTTATATCGATTATAACAGCTTGTGGTAATGTATGCTCAGATGGGCGCACATTTATAAGCATGCAAAGAAGCAAAACGCCTCGCGGCCCGATGTACCGCTACGCGACCACTCGTGCGATGAAAAATAAACAGACTCGAATCTCATTAATTCGAACAGGCTTAATTCGAACTCACGCTGTGGTCCCGTCAAAGCTATGTGTATTCCAATGGGCGAAAACGCCCTGTAATTCGAACACGCAAGCAGTTGCGATGGTTAATTCGAACATACCGTGCTCCGAAAATGCTCTGAGCACCGTGCCCAATCCCGCGGCGGCACCTCTTAACGCTGCGCAAGAAGGAAAAAAAAAAAAAAAAAGGACTGTGGCGGATTGTTTGCTCACTCTCAAATGCCGATCTGCGACGCGCCTGTGCCACGCTTCATCCTTTTCCGTCTCTGCACGTAGAGACTCTTCTCCTTTCAATGCTGCATGTGGAGAGAGAGTGAAAAAAAAAATAAGGCTGTCGCGGAGAGTTGGCTCCCATTCTCCTCCTATCTACTTTTAGACACTTTTCTCCACTCCACTCCCCCCCCTCCTTAAGGCGCTGAGCCGTGCTCCCGCAAGGGCTGCAGAAGATAGTGCCTTTTTTTCTTTATTTCAACCACACATTCATTCTAATGCTGATCTGCTTCTTTCCACATGGAGACACTCCTCCTTTCTCGGTGCAGAGGGTAGCAGCGGAGACGCAGTCGTTGCCATCGTCTTTAGTGAGCGTTGGCGCTGGACTTAGCCGCGCGCTACTATGCTTTGCAAACTGCGTGCGAAATTGATTGACTCGCTGCAAGGCAAACGTGTGCAGACCTGCATCGCCGAATACTTCAAATAATGACAGATGTCCTCTGATTTGTGAATAAATGTAAGTCTTCTGAAGCTTCCCCATTGTGAGCTAGAGGAAAATCGCTTTGCACCGCGGCGCCGCTTCTCGGTCATGTGACTTACTGAGCACTTCCTGGATCCTCTCCACTGGCTGTGTAAGGAAGATGGCTCTCTCGGCCACGCGTGGCGTGGCTGTAAGTTCGGCGCGGGAGCTTTGAAAGAGCCACACCTAACGAGCGTCAAACTCCGCAGAAAACGATACATTAAACACACAACGGTACTTTTTTAGGGGCAAAGCTCCTTAAGAAGTGGGTCTGTCCATCCCTTGTATGTATGTAGTAGTACGTAGCCACCGGTGGCGCATACCTGCTCTAGAGCGGGTATGTGCCACGGGGGATGCGAGATGGCGATACTTGGAGAGTTCCCTAGCTGGACGCAGACTAGCAGATGAATGGACTGATGGATAAATACGCGGACGTACTGACAGATGGATGGACGAACAGACAGACACACAGATGGATAGACGGACTCACGGATGGACGCATGAATGGACGCATGGATGGTCGCATGGACGGACGGAAGCAAGACCGAACGGACGGAAGCACGGACGGGCTGACGGACGCTTTGCCCCACTCATCATCATTCACTCCGTGGATATGCTGTGGTTTTTTTTATAGACTATTTGATTGAGTAATTTAGTTATGTCCATTTGACGGTCAATTTTACTTTGTTACAACGAGGTTTAAAATGCATGGTTCTCAATGAAGCTTTCAAGGAGAATTTCATTTACTTCGGTATATGCATTATTTCGTTATATCCCATTACGTTATTATGAGGTTTGAGTGCACTTGCAGAAATACATGTAAGTTACATATGTACCTTTGTCAGCGCATGCACAGAGAACATGTTCACGTCAATGACAAACAGGTAACACATGCTCAATAAACTTTTTATCGCATTTATACAGCCCTACAGGAGTGTCACTAATGCAAAGGCACTTTTCTTTGGCAATGTAAAACACTTCCATCAGTTCTCTATACTTAGGCAAACTTGGGACCACTACTACAGCTACTACTACTGCCACTACTACGACTACTTCTACTGCCGCGGCCGCCGCTGCTGCTGCAGCTGCTGCTCCTACTACTACTACTACTACTACTGTTCGTAGACCCACAACAACTCCACTGCAAGATGCCACAAAGGATGCTCACCGCCTTGTGAGTGAGGCAGGGTGAAAGGTGCGCAGCGGCAGCAATGAACAGCGGCTCTGCGGGTGACGAGAGCCGCAGAAGGGCTTGGAACAGCCATGGCGAAGGCTCCAGGCTGAGCACAGCTCGAAGCAGGGGCTCACCAGGGTAGGGCCACCGAGTCGCCAGCTCTGGCAGCACGACTCGCACAACCTGACGTCAGAACACAAGACACTCAGCCGAGTCAAAGGAGGCTAAAGTCGTAGTTGTACAGTACTCATGGATTGCAGTTTGAAAATTTAAGGTTTACTTTCATTTCCTGTGCTTTTAGTTTGTGTCATACTGATGTAATTTTGACTCGAGGACTTGCATCAGAGTAGACATCAGTTTCAGCAGTCAAATTCATACCCACGTGACACGGCAATATCTAGTCACAGCTAATACCAATTGTTACGTTAAAAAAGCATAATGTCACATTTGAATCTGTCAGCGTGTAACATACTCGAAAAGTATGCCACCCCTAATAAACTAAGGGGAGCTGGTGTGAATTCAGCAGAGAAAGCAATGTACAAAAGGCCATGCATTTCAGCTTTCAAGACAACAAAGAGCCCTGAACGCATCCTAGATAAAATGCACAAAGAGCGCAGTGAAAGCCCGTTAATTCGAACTTCAATAATTCGAATTTATGGATAACTCAAACTGTAAGTTATGGTCTGGCCAAGCTCCATACAAGCCTATAAAAAAAGAAGCCTGTTAATTCGAATGCGAGTAGGTTCCGCCGTGGATAATTTCAACTACGCGCCACCGCACCGGCTGCTTGGCTAGTCACTTAATACGGCGGCTGCCGAGTTACGAGGCGGCGTTGACAGGGAGCGGAGAGAAAAACGGAAAAACTGGCACGGAGGCCAGAGTGCAGAAAATAGCGCCACTTACTCTCCCCCCCACAATCTCTCTCTCTCTCGGCAGCTGCCTGCTCTCCGTCCTACGTAACCTTCAAGATATGTTTTTTTTTTTTTTTCTTAAGCGCCAATCTCGGAGCCTTTCGGGCAATCCTGCGGAGTTGTCGCTGTTAGATGTCAGATGGCATGACCAGCACACAGCAAATCGGGTGCATCGTAGCTTAGCCTTCTCTGCAGTCTCTGTCTCGGGCGTGCGCCGTATTCCTCGGTTGTTGGTGCTGGGAGTAGCTTCCGACTGTCGTGATTCTTTGTGTTGGTGTTAGGTCTCAGCTAACAATGGTTGCGGTAGCACTGGTAGTAGCTTCCCATCTGTCGTGATTCTGCTGCTCCAACTTGATGGCGTGTGCCAGCGGCAAATACCGTTCCAAAACACTTCCTTCCAGCAAACACGACAAGCTGGCCTTTCTTCCAGCAAACACAACAGTGGTACTCCAGCCCATGGACTAGAGTATAATTATAAATTTAAAATAATTTTATCGGCGTCATATGTTGGAACGAATTATTTTGTGCAATAACTACCAAGTGACGCTCCTAAGTGCACAACACATGCTTGTGCGTGCTTGGGAGCAAGTGACAGCACTTACGATAGCAAATTACTTTCGCCCCTGTGGCTTCAGCATCGAAGCTCTGCAAGCTGACGAGCCAGCAGTGCTCGAACACGTCACCGCCCCCATGGTGGACGTTTTGGAAGACGTCTGCTTTGCGGCCTATGTCGATGTGGACTCAAGTGCAGTGGTGTGTGGTGCACTCACGCATGGCGAAATAATATGTCAGGTGAGAAGTGCAGAACCTGTCGCTGCCAGTGACGATGATGAGAAGGAGGACGAAGCACCAGTGTGGCCCTCTGCTGCGGAAGTCATGGCCGGATCGAATGCCCCCAATCTTTTCTCAAGTTTTGAAAAAGACGGAGAAGAGGCCTTCCACCAAATTCGCTCGTTAGAGTAAAAAGTGCTGGCTGTCGTCTTCAAGGAAAGAAGGCAGGCCGCGATCACAAATTTCTTCAAAATATAAATTGTTATGCCCTACTCGCAGTGTACTATTGTTGTTCTTCACTTTCGTTAGTTCAAACTTTCGTTAATTTGCACTGAGGTGGATTCCCCTTGCGGTTCGAATTAATGAGCTTTTACTGTACCACAAAGTACACCTTTTGCTTCTTTTTGAAGCTGTTTGGCTTTGCATTCATCTTCATAACAGCTGTAGCACTTGGCAGTATTATAGCATTAGAACTTCAGCATAATATATGCAAGATAAAATTTGTTTCACTTCAACTTTATCACAAAGTTTGTGCAATTTCTCTTTTTCTCAACGTATGCCACCAAGGCAGGAATATCTTCATTATTAACTAAATGAAATGCATAAAACCTTCATTATTTAAACAAAAATAAGAGACATATTTGCACCTTTGTGTGAATTTGTGTTATTTAAGATTTAGTGACATGAAAACGAAAATAAATATCCGCAGTGCCACGAAGTGTTTGGGAGAAATTCCTGAATCACTCAGCAGCTATACAGATACCGTGTAGCAGTGCCACAACTCCACTTAGTCAATAAAGTTGTGGTGTTCTGAAGACTTACTGGATGGCCTTTTAAGAGTGACCATGTGACACGGGTTCAGCACGTAAACTCTCAGCGTGTTACATAAGCCACCACTGCACATTAGCATATGAGAACCTAGCAGCTGCTACAACTGACACCACACTCCTAATGTGGACCTATAGACCAGTCACAGATGATGATTGTGCCAGCGAGTGACAAACTTTTATCATTGGAACACGTAACGAAGTAGTGCCACGTTTGACATATTTCTGGAAAGTGGAAGAATTCCTCAAAATTGCGGAGTCTTTCGGGTAAATCCCAAATATCGGCCGGCACGCGAGGAAACTACCCAAAATGACCCATAAATACAATACCTGAGGACAGTCACCGAGAACACCTTTTAAGAGACAGGTGATGATCTCGCGTTGATAGTCTTTGCATTCGGGGCCATCAGCCACTGGTTTGACAAGAGGGAGAAGGAGCAGGTCAACCATGGCCTGAGCCTGTGGCGTAACCACCTGCAAGCACACAACACGTAGAACATGAGTTGAACCCAGAGCTCCGTACTTAAAGTGGAATATCGTTGACGCGATTCGACAACCCCCATTGGTGTGCTTAATTTGAAATTTCAAATATTTTTCTACTGTGTTTGCTATTTATTTATTTACAATACTTCAAAGGCCCCAATGAAGGGGTTTCATGTGAGGGGTGGACTATTACAATGGATTAAAGGGATGGCGCTCAATCGCTGCTTTGGAGTTGATACTAGAGAGGCTACTGTTTTCACTACTGTAATTTTACTATAAGAACTTCCCAAAGTCGTATTCAGTCAATGTCTACAATGTCCCCTTCAGACTTTCAATATTCTTCACCCCATTACACACTTGTACTGCGGCAAAGCCGTGTTTCAAGCTCTGCTACGATCTTAAATTTATTGCCTTGACGAAATGCTGGTGCCAATATGGAGATGATAAATTTGACAGAGGTGGAGGCTCAATTGATGCTGTTTTGGACCACAAATCTTGACAGTAAGCCTAAAAAATCAGACGCCAGGGATTTTTAGCACCCAAATTTTCAGATGTACTGCTATATATTGACACCTACGAGGCAAATTTGGGACTCAGACGAAAAGGGGGCACACCCTTGGACACCACATCAGTTGGGCTTTCAGAGAAGTCAAAAGACGAAGAGAGGTTGATGAAATAGATCTTTGCCTTTCACGTGTAAAGTGTGGCAAACTTCGGTTGCCCCAAATCATGTACATAAATACAATTTAGCCTCTGCAATGTCCCGTTTTTGGTAAGAGATCCATGATACACCACCCCGCCAGCACTTCTCCAACAGGGCCAAAAGAAACACTTTTATGTTTCTAACTCACAGGAATATGCTTGGGAATCCTCTGCAATTCCTTTTCTGCGATTTTGCTTCAAAGTATGCAAAAAATATTGGATTCAATTCACACTCGTACTGCATAGTTTTAATTCACTTTGCACCCAAAATTTTGCTATTCCCACAGCTCTAGCATGTAATATCCGAATATCTGTTGTAAGCACGCCCACTGTAACGAGGTTATACTGCACTTTTTTTGTTTTCTTAGTCGCATCACTGTTCTTATTGAGCAAAAAACAGGAAAACAAGGAGAATTCTGTGAGTTGACAATTATCTCACTGCCAATGCTTTGCAAAGTCAGTAAGCAGGCAAGTCAGTGCAACATTATGTTCGCAGGTCCCTGTTCAAGTTCTCCATCATCAGCAGTGATTACCAGCATTGTCAAATATTATACATGCCTCTGTTGACTCGACCAGAACTCATGACGTGCAGTGAAACCACAATTATATGACTTTCAGAGGACCACGCAAGACCGTTGTATAATCCGGGTGTCGTATAATCAAAAGATTAAAATTATAGACAGTGACACTCTGCCTTACCCAAAAAATGGGTACAAACCAACCAAGTAAGCCCACGGCACGACCATGTGCCTTTGCAAGGAAAGTAGATTGAATTATTGTGATTAGTGGCCGTTACTGGCAGCATTCATAATTGGAGGAGATGCGATCGAATCTTTATTCTAAGAAAAAATCAAACCTGACGCGCATCTTTTTACAAATAAATGAAGTCCGAAAATTGCGTGCGCATGAAAACTAAACCGAAAATGCGTTCAAAACGGCCTCCTGTCAGAAGAGTCAGACACACTGTCATCGCTATCCCATAATGGTGACGGACCACAAGTTTGTATAGAATGCCTTCACGCACGACTGAGCAGTGCACGTTGTAATTTGCTGGCTGGTAAAGTGCAACTAATCATCATCAGCCTGACTACGCCCACTGCGGGACAAAGGCCTCTCCCATGTTTCGCCGGTCAACTCGGCCCTGTGTTAGCTGCTGCCACTTTACACCCGCAAACTTCCTAATCTAATGTACCCCCCCCCTTAATTTTCTGTCTCCCCCTCACCTGCTTGCCTTCTCTGGGAACCAGCATTTAGTATGCAGCATTGCCATAATGTGACTCCACCACTAGATGAGCCATGTGATCGACTAAGGTTGCACGGTGGGCTTGTTGGTTATTCATGTTGTTCGAGGTATAGCGCATCCAGGACGGGACAGAGAAGAAGACACAGAACACATACACGGCGCTTACTTTCAACAATAAAGTAAGCGCCGTGTATGTGTTCTGTGTCTTCTTCTCTGTCCTGTCCTGGATGCGCTATACCTCGAACAACGAGAGCCATGTGAGCCCAGCTTTCCTACCAATAAGATTCCTAGCCTTCTCACAAACTCACCTGAGGCATGCCTTCTTCCTTTGGGCCTGGGTCTGGTATCCGCGGTTCCAGGAGTTTGCACAGGTGCTCAAACAGGTTGCACCGGCGTGCCAGATGGAACCACAGAAGCTGCAACCATGACCGCAGTTGGGCAGCTCGCTCCTCCTCCGACAGGCAGCCCCGGAAGCAGCGGTGGTATGCTTTGACCGAGCCCAGTACCTCCAGGAGACGCAGCGCAGTTGCCGTCGAAAAGCCTGGCCTCTGCAGGGAGCTGCAGAGGCCAACGAGGATTGTGTGCTGTAGCTGAATGCTTCGGCTGGGTAAACAACAATTATCTTATTGATGAGCTGTCTTCTCACATGATACACTAAAAGTCTGCAATATTGTTACACGACATCGGCAACGAAAGAGCATCATAGATGACGAAGACGATGAAAGCGACCGTGCTCGTGTTGTTGTTGCTGTTGGGCCTCCATTTTGGCTGCAGCTGCCTCTGACTCTCCCTGTATATTTTGTAAATATTTTTATTTCATTCATTCTCTCACCCCCGTGACATTTGGTGGTGGTGCGGGGTACAACACGATATAACGGAGCTCCGCAGTGGCCGACGCTTGAATTTTTCCACCGTGGCAAACCAGGGACCCACTCCCGCCGAGGCGACTACAATAACAACTGTTGTCCTTCCGCAGCTAAAAGATCCTGGCACGTTCTGTGGCACGGATGATGTCAACATCGAAGAATGGTTGCCGTTGTACGAACGTACAAGTAAGAATTACTGCTGGGATGAAACTTTTATGTTAGCCAATATCCTGTTCTACTTGAAAGGAACAGCAAAAGTGTGGTTCGAGAACTTTGAAGATGAAATTGGAAGCTGGGATGCGTGCAAAGAAAAGATGTGCGCCCTTTTCGGCAAGTCTGTAGGTAGAAAGGCAGCGGCCAAGAAGAAGCTGGCATCTCGTGCGCAAACGTCATCAGAGTCCTACGTGACTTACATACAGGACGTGCTTGCCCTTTGCCGAAAAGCAGACAACAATATGAAAGAAACCGGAAAAGTGGCTCACATATTAAAAGGCATTGCAAATGATGCATTCAACCTTTTCATATTCAAGGACTGCAACACGGTCGATGCCATCGTCAAGGAGTGCCAGCGTTTTGAGGCCGCAAAAAGTCGACGTATCGCCCATAATTTCACTCGACTACCAAACACAGCAGCAACCCAGTCGTGCGTTAACTGCAGTGCACGTGACCAAGATTATCAGACGTGAACTTGAAGCTCTGTCTCCTGTGTCTACGTGCTCCCATGCCTGTGACTCTAGCCCTCAGATGGTGCCACTGGTACATGCCTTTGTGCGACAAGAGCTTTCCAATGCTGGACTGGCCTCCGAGTGCACTACAGCTCCCTTTCAGCCGATCAAACGTCGTCGACCCTCTGTTTCGTACGCCCAAAGCCAAAATCTTCCGGCGCGCCCTCGCAATGCAGCCGAGTGGAGGACTGCTAACAATCGCCCAATTTGTTTCAACTGCCACCGTATCGGACACGTGGCCCGCCATTGTAACACTCGGTGGTATTGGCATCAGGCATCCTATGGATACACCCATTGGCCAGAGAGGGATTATGGACGCTTTCAAACTTACCGGGAGTCACCTCAGATCACCAGTGAAGACGTTCCTTCTATGCCGCCATATCATCGTCGCTCTCCACCTCCGCATGCTCACCAGTCCCGTTCACCGCTCTCCCGTCACCCGTCGTCTCGCTCGCCCCAATTTCGCCGACCAACGTCGCCGACTGACCACCTGCCGCGGGAAAACTAGATGATGCAGCTCCCGGAGATGATGGTGCATTGACCACTTGCCCGCCAAATCCTCTGACCATGCTGCCGACTCGACGCAACCTTATTGACGTTGAAGTAGATGACACACCCGTAGTTGCGCTTGTGGACACAGGGGCTCACATATCAGTGATGAATTCAGAACTTCGTTGCCGCCTAAAAAAAGCTTTAATGCCACCCACAGTGCCACTCATCCAGGTCGCCGACGGTGGCACGTTTCCCGTGCTTGGAATGTGCTCCGCGCGTATAAGTGTGGCTGATCACTCCACGACAGTGCTATTTGCTGTGCTCGAGAAATGTTCCCATGAACTTATCCTCGGCATGGACTTTTTATCCGCCCACTCTGCCCTTATTGATTGTGGAACCGGCATGCTTCAACTTGATTTATCGTGTTACCATGACGACCCAACACCAGCTCAACCCCGTCTGTGTTCTGCAGATCACGTTCGCCTAGCACCTCAAGCCGTTACTTACGTGAACCTGAGATCTGTCCCTCCTGTTCCCGATAATGACTACATGTTGACACCTATTGCTGACGTTCTGCTGGCCAAAAATGTTGCCGTGCCTCACACCCTTTTGACAGTCATGGGAAATACAGCATCTTTTCCGATCCTAAAGTTCAGCTGGTGCGCTCAAGTTATCCCAGATGGTATGACTTTGGCAAAAGTTTCTTCTATAGATGCTGCCATTTCAGCATTCGTTGCCGAATCTTCTTCGTCCTCTGCTCCGTTCTCATCCTCGAAGAGCGCAGCGGATGCCACCATCGACAAGATGATCGCTCCGGACCTTCTTCCAGCACAGACAGCTGACATCCGGCACCTGCTGAAATCCTACCGCGACATCTTTGATTTTGATGACCGTCCTTTGGGTCAGACATCCTTTATAACTCATAGGATTAACACTGGAGACGCCAGCCCCATCCGACGACTTCCTTATCCCGTGTCTAATGCTGAGCGATAAGTTATCCAGCACGAAATTGAAGAAATGCTCACAAATGATGTCATCGAACTTTCCTGCAGTCCATGGGCATCGCCGGTCGTGCTAGTCAAGAAGAAGGATGGCAGCTGGCGCTTCTGCGCAGACTACTGTCACTTAAACAAAGTAACACGTAAGGACGTGTATCCATTGCCGCGGATTGAAGATGCTCTCTACTGCCTACATGGGTCTGCCTACTTTTCATCAATCGACTTGCGATCAGGATACTGGCAGATTTCTATCGATCATCGAGACCGTGAGAAAACCGCATTCATCACATCGGATGGACTTTTCCAGTTCAAGGTTATGCCATTCAGATTGTGTAATACGCCAGCTACATTTGAAAGGATGATGGACTCTTTCCTGCGTGGATACAAATGGACCACGTGCCTGTGCTATCTTGATGACATCATCCTATTTTCACCTATATTCGATAGCCACCTTAGCCACCTAACGGCTGTTCTTGAGGTTTTCCGGACAGCAGGACTTCAGCTCAACTCTTCCACATGTCGCTTTGGCCTTCGAGAAATCACTGTGCTGGGACACCTTGTCAGCGCTCGAGGCGTGCAACCTGACCCTGACAAAATTCGAGTTGTCAAAGATTTTCCCATACCACGTTCCGCAAAGGATGTACGGAGTTTTATCGGCCTTTGTTCTTACTTTCGACGTTTTGTGAAGAATTTTGGTGACATTGCCCGACCACTCACAGAGCTATTGAAGAAGGACATGCCTTTTTATTGGGGCACTGACCAACCAGCTGCCTTCAGCACCCTTACAACATTACTTACTCCCCCCCCCCCCCCATCTTGGCCCATTTCGGCCCATCAGCCCATACTGAAGTTCGTACCGATGCCAGCGGACATGATATGAGTGTGTTCTCGCCCAGTGGCAACGAGGACAGGATCGCGTCATTGCTTATGCCAGTCGCCTCCTTCGGAGAGCAAGTTTTCCATTACAGAGCGTGAGTGCCTTGCACTAGTCTGGGCAGTCGGAAAATTTCGACCGTACTTGTTTGGCCGCACCTTTTCGGTAATTACAGTTCACCATGCCTTGTGCTGGCTGTCGTCCCTTAAAGATCCAACTGGACGACTTGGCCGTTGGGCCTTGAAACTACAAGAATACAGCTTCGACGTGGCATACAAATCTGGCCTAATGCACCAGGATGCCGACTGTCTATCCTGTCACCACGTGGACCCACCTGACCTTTCAGCACATGATTCTGACCCTTGTGTCTTCGCCATGTCGGCTTTCACCGACATACGCAAAGAACAGCTCAGCGATGTCTACTTGCGGTCTATCATGCAGAGTCTATGTTTGCCGCATGTAGACCCGTCACTACACTTGTTCGTTCTACGCGATGGCATTCTTTACCGACGCAACACCAGCGCCGAAGGACCAGAGCTACTACTCGTAGTTCCTGCGACACTCCGTTCCGCTGTACTTGAACAGCTTCACGATGCCCCAACCGCGGGACATCTCAGGGTCACGCGCATGTACGATCGCATGCGGCGTAGATTCTTCTGGCCAGGTCTTTACCATTCTGTGCGTTGATGCGTTGCTGCATGTGAGTCCTGCCAGCGCTCCAAACATTCCACCTTGCCACCAGCTGGTCCGCTCCAACCAATAGACATACCCACCGTTCCCTTTTACCGCGTCGGTCTTGATCTCATTGGACCATTTCCTACTTCTCTAACTGGAAACAAGTGGATAGCTGTAGCCACTGATTATGCCACAAGATACGCTATCACACGAGCGCTACCGACAAGCTGTGCCACTGACGTCGCGGACTTCTTGCTTCATGATGTAATTCTTCACCATGGCGCTCCTCGACAGCTGCTGACTGATCGTGGTCGCTCATTTCTTTCAAAAGTAGTAAGTGACATCCTTCGCTCGTGTTCGACGCGTCACAACCTCACTATGGCCTATAACCCACAAACAAATGGTCTTACCGAGCGCCTAAATCGAACCTTGACAACAATGCTCTCCATGTACGTTTCCAAAGATCACCTTGATTGGGATAGTACTTTGCCTTATGTGACATTCGCGTACAATTCGTCACGCCACGACACCGCTGGCTTCTCCCCTTCTATTTATTGTTCGGCCGCTATCCAGCGTTACCCTTCGAGACTCTTCTCCCATCAACTACGGAAACGGTTACAGAGTACGCCCAGGATGCTACTGCTCGGGCTCAAGTGGCCCGCCAAATCGCATGGGAACGTCTTCTTCGCTCACAGCTCTTTCAGAAGGCCCGCTACGATAGCCATTACAGAGTAGTTTCCTACTCTCCAGGTTCATTGGTCCTTCTCTGGACACTATGCCGCCACGTTGACCTCTCTTCGAAGCTCCTGTCTCGCTACTCAGGGCCTTACAAGGTTTTACACCGGCTTACCGAGGTCACATACGAAATTGCTCCGTTAGACAGTCAGTCGTCGTCGTCCGCACCCGCCACTGACGTCGTCCACGTGCCCCGCCTCAAACCCTACATATCCGCATATAATTCTACGCTCCTTTAGGCGCCGAGACGGCGCTGCCAGCGGCGGGGGGTTATATGTTACACGACATTGGCAACAAAAGAGCATCATAGACGACGAAGACGATGAGAGAGACCGTGCTCGTGTTGTTGTTGCTGTTGGGCCTCCATCTTGGCTGCAGCTGCTTTTGACTATCCCTGCATATTTTGTAAATATATTTATTTCATTCATTCTCTCACCCCCATGACAATATCAACAAGCAGTGTCGTCGTAACGTTAATGGCTATCAGTACAGCACCAATGTTAAGACGGCTGGTGTTGCATGTATTGGGGAAGAGAACAGACAGAGAGGGAAGTGTCACACGATTCGGCAAGCCGAGCTGCTCTTACACTGCCCCTCCCACTCTCCGTTGCACAGCGGATGTTGCCTCTCGTGTAGGATTAGGCAACTGCAGCACTCACAAAAACGCAATCATAGCGAGTCGCGAAATAGTAGCCCTTGCTGTCCTTGGACTTTACGTTTTATTACAAGGCTCCAAGATGGTCACATAATAATGGTTGTATGCCACAGAGCTGCATCAATTCGAACGATGCAACCGCTGCGACAACCAGTCCAGCCGAGAACCAAGAAGTGTCTGCACTACCCATCCTCCCCACACACATATAGAGAAAAATCCAAATGAGCAAGCAGTATGAGACTTGCGTGCAAGGGTCTATACGCAGGGTCGAGAAGTATGTGGGCAGTTGAAATCATCAATGCCAACGGCAACATAGACCACCACTACTGCAAAGGTGAAGTGGCAAGAATACTCACACGACATTAAGAGCAAGGAGGCGGCAAATTCGCAGACGCCACACGGGATCATCCGCCTGGCCGGCGACTTCGTCTTTACGGAGCAACACTTGATGACTCAACCAGGCCTAGACAGGTGGAACCAACATATAAATCCAAAGTGCTAGATTCAAACACAAAATGTGATTAGGAGGCACTATAAGTTACTAGAAACTGGCACGTAGCCGGAGGGAACACTTCTTCCCCTAAACCTCATTGCGAGTCTAGTCCCGGAAAAACGCCATCTGAGAGGCACCGTGCCTCGGAGGTGCTGCGAAAGCCTCGCAGCAACACTCGCAAACCAGAACAGAGGTGACTGCACTTCAGTACCAAAAGATGACAATCAAGTGTATGGTGCACCGAATCCACTTTTGGAAGACTTCTATAATCTGCATATGGAGCATTGCTTCTAAAAGTGACAAATAAAAAACTTCAGCACACTTGAAGTTACGGCTTCAGTGATATTGTGAACAAACATTACGAACTCATAAGGAATACTTTTTGTAACGTGTTTGGGCAGTAACTAGAGCATGTAATGATGCCCTGCGCAGAGCAGTGGAGGCCTCATACTGCATTTTGTAAAACTTCTGACAGGATGCACGGACGTTCAACATTTTGTTCACGTAACAATTCCCACATTGTCTTGCCAGAATACCCGGACATCCTTATTTGTGCGGCAGGATGTTCTCATTTGTGTTTCCTGATAGCAGTTCTGGCTTTCTGCTAAAAGTTTCAGCCAAGAAAAACATGCTGTACTTCACACATAAAAGGAGCTGAGTAACCTTGGCCACAACATTAGGTTAGGCAACACATATCAGCATGGTCACTCACCAAACGCTCTGTATCAACCTGGACATCATAAAAGAGCGGGATGGAGGACAGAAGCGGGCCCAGGTCACTTGAAACTCTTGAGGTTGTGTCGAATTTTTGGCGAAGTTCACGAGCCTAGAAAGAAAAGAAAAGGGGTACTGCAAGATCCCCCAACGTCGTTTTCCTATTTTCAAGTAGAAACTCGATTTCATTCAAGACTGTTCTCAAAACACTCCTGCCTTCACGAATTCAGTGCCAGCTTCATAAAACTGCACGGTTACTTTTTGGCTTAAAGCAATCGGGTGGACAAGTATCCATTCGCAACGCTTTCAACAATCACAGTTTCGATACATGGCAGCCTGACCTGTGGAATTCCTATAAGACCTTAGCTACACAAAGTTTCGATGGGTGTGAGAAATGTCTTACACAAGGGTGAGATGGATGAACGAGAATTGGGAGCAGCTTTTGAAGCAGCTAAACTTCGATTATGGGAGCAGAACAACACTGATATGTAGCAGTCAGCAGCATTTAATGTGTAAAAGAAACGTGCACCAATTTGGGGGGACAAGTAAATATTTTAGTCAGCTTAGGACACACATTACACTTAAACAGCCTTCATAGAAAGTTCTATAAACAGGTTACCCCAAGTATGAAGTGCACTAGGTTTTTACACACTACACGATGTATCTAACCTGAGTAACAAACAGCATGTTAAATAAAGAAAATTCTGCAAACTAAGTTAAACTCATAAACATTCAAAGAAAAGAGTGAGGAGGCATCACAAGTCTTAAAACAAGTGTGACTGCACAAAAATTGTAGTTACATAGCGATAGGCTTTATCTCAAGATGAGTGATGTGATTTGGCAGATTACTGCTTTGGCTTTTGCAGGGCTGCTTATTTAGCTATTTAAGCTCTCCTACAGGTCAGCATTATTTTTTGTCACGAGAACATCACAATAAGTGCCTTTATCCATCTGCTTGACCGCACCTTTGCCGTGGTGTTGAGTGCGCTCCATCACGGTATGCTGCCACCGTTTTGAGACCCAATTTGCAATTTCGACACCAAAAAATCTACTGTACTCTGAGGAACAGACCTGTGGAAGCTTGACGTCAAGCGACCCCCTCAAGCGATTCAAATGCCACGCCAAAGTGCGCCCCGCACTTTCTGTCGTAAGCAGTATGCGCACATAAAAATTCATTTTTCTCAAATTGCGTTTTCTGTAAATTTATCAACTTCAGTGTACCTATTCTGAAAAGGTATTGAACCGACTTCGATGAAACTTTGTATGTGGGAGCTACAAGCTAGAAACAATCTGAACTAAAATAATCGCTGATACAAAAAAAGGAATCTGTGAAAAGATTACGCAATACACATCTTTTGTGTCATTGCACAACAAGTATTCTTATTTCTTCATATATAAAAACTTCATAAAAAATGTAATATTTTTTTTTTAGTTCAGATGTAACCTATGAGCCTCAACAAAAACTCGGCTGAATATGGTTACATTCCTCTCGGTAGCTGCAGAGAAAAGGTACACTGAATAAGTGGACCCCCTCTGAAATTTGGGAGTGGTTCATAGAACGGATAAGCAACCGAGGCATAAAAAAAAAAGGGTGTCATTTGATACCCAGTGGCACTTTTGGTGAGCACATAATATTTTATGCGAATATTTGCAGCGGCTTCCGAGATATCATGCTAAAACTGACATATACCATTTACCTTACCATACCCCCGTAAGAGTGTGGCATAAAGGTGAAAAAATTGGTTCCAAATCTGCATGTTACACCGCAAATGTCGTCGAAAGACGATAGCCTTGCGTCTGGAGAGAGTGAACAAAACGTTTATTTGATGTTCTGCGCAAGAAAATTGGTGAATGGTATTCTGGAGGCGCCGCGTTAGAGTGCCTTGAGCGTGTAGCGGAGGCGAATGAGCGCATTGAGGCACGTTAGACACAAGCGCCATCTGGCAGTTATCTTTGAAAACAAAGGCGTGCAGCCCGTAGAGAAAGATGCGCGCCAGTCTCGGAGGTGATAAGGTGTAGAACGCAGAGCGACGGGCAGGTGCCATCACCGTGACGTCGTAGCAAAGCGTTGGAAACACCTTTTTGAGCATCGCATTGCACTGTCAGCGCAGCGCAATAATCGCTACATTCCTTAGAGTTACTTGCGTGTGCCTCTTCTCGTATAAAGACAGACATACAAAACATTGAAGCGTTGTTGTGGTGCCTCAGATATGCGCAATAATTGCTTTTTAATTGACAATCGCACAGCTATGAACGCAAAACCTTGAGCAATATTGGTGGGCGCTGCGGATGGGGTTGGCCATTTGGTGCCATTTGACGTATCGTTAGGGCAGACAGACAAATGTACAGACAGACAGACAGACCAGAATTTTTCCGTCAAAGGTCCCCAAGAAAGACTATCGTCTTTAATAAACCTTGCCACAATATCCTGTCCAGTGCACGCATGGTACTGCAAGTGTAGTGCAGTAGTAAGCGTGCTGCACGCTTTCATCAGGGGATGACCCGAACGCTCTTCGCATCCGTCCAATGATTGAAACGGCTAAAGCACCATAGTAGCATATTGCATGCAAGAACCTAATTGTCACGACCTTGATGCAACCGAGTACACACCTCACCCCTGCATGGTACGGGGCGTAACGGCATGAACACTCCCATGGCAAAAGTGCACGTAGGTGAGTACACGTGGCCACGTCGACACGAAAACCGCAGCAACTGGAGGAACAATCCACGCACAACAGAGAACCTCAGAGTCAATATCGCGACGCATGCAACTCGACAGTTTTCACTAAGCGGTAGTAGTGCTAGACTGCACAGACTAGCGAGTAGAAGTAGCATGGGGAACAACAGATTCAAGAGAGTCGTGCATATTCAGAACAACCCAGAGGAGACTGAAGCGGCACCATGGGAGCTTACACTACATAGGTGCATAAAAACACACTTTCTCTGTTCTGCGATCGAATGTCTCCTTTCCTAGTAATCTCTGGTGCCATCTCCCCGAAGGGAACCCCAATGGGATGTGAAGCAGTAGCGGTGTGCATGGCGTTGACCCCATTGAAATGGGCGTCGACACAAGTGCTGGAAGAACGGTTTGAAGCGACACTTCGTGTAGCATTTACTCAAGTAAACGTTTGTTTGTAACGCAAGACATAGGAGGTGGGTTTGGTTTCATGTAAGTTTCATAGCAGATAAACGAGCCACATGAATAGACAGATTTAGTCACGCATCCGCAGCCGCTGTACGGATGCAGCCTGCTAGCCATTTGCAGTGTCAGGCTGCGTCTGTACGGCTGCTGCGGATGCGCAACTAAATCTGTCTAATGTTTCCACTCTACGTGTGGTTGAGTGTTGTGGGTGATAGAGAGGATGAAGCAAGAGGGAAGTGTGTTGCCAGCTGGTGGAGGAGCCAGCAGCTGCTGTGGGTGGAGGAGAGGGTGAAGCCAATGCGCAGCTGCGACTTGACCTACTTGGCATCGTTCTAGAAACTGCGGCGAGAGGAGCGCCGTGCGGCGCGTTGGCATAGAGACATGGACGGACAGCGTTACACAGGCTAATCAAAGAGCTGCTTTGCATATAGTATGAAAATGTATAAAATATTCACAATATGCCTGGCTGTCTTACCCCTGTTTACCTGGAGCAGCATGTCACACCAACACATGATAATACGCGACACACGGTGTTTGGCACAGTCGACGCAGCTAAACTGTTATCGATGCGCGATTTGCCTAGGTTGCTGTACAACTGTGAGATCTCTCCACTCCTGATGAGGTTGCAGCATGGCCAGACTAGTCAATACATGTTAGAGCTTTAGTACCGAGGGTCCCAAGCAGCTTGCATGTGCACGCACTGACATTCCTTTGTACTTCTAGCCGCATGCAAAAAGAATACAAAGGAACAACCAGGCTTGCTTACACTCAAGCTCTCTATTGTTACCTGAGATAATTGCATTACTGCTGTGATGCAAAAAAAAACAACATTGTTAAATACATATAGGCACACTCCTGTATTATACAAACTATAGAACATTAATGAAAACCAGCAGATAATGAAGCCAAGGAAGGTTTGAATTTCCTTCATTATCTGCTAATCTTCATTGAGATTGTGCAAAACAAATGAAGTGAGCCCTCAAAGCTTCCTTCCTTCAATCAGAAGTGCAGAAGTCATTTATTTGCGGCATTAGTTCTTTACCATCACCGAAAGCTGCCTCTTACCGATTCTCCCCGACTAGATTACAGAACGTGAAAGCCAACATCACAAGCATTAGAGCATCGAAGCTGGTGTGAAAGCATCAGACAGGCAACATACGCATCATATTCCACTGAAAGTTAGTTTCATTTTTGAAATTTAAACATGCGTGCCAAAAGAGATAATAATATCCACGGTACCAGGCGACGGCGACTCAGGAAACCCCTGCCATAGGCCTTGATCTTTAGTGCAGCCTCTTCCTGACGTCGGCTCTCCTGCAAAAAAGTGAATGCAGCATTTCATACCTCGCTCTAATAGAGATAGCAATGCCGTCATTCCACAGGCACACTAACCTCAGTTAACCAAAAAGAACTAAAGTTACCGACAACTGGAATTGGCACCATTTACACTAGAAAAGTTGCCCTTGGTTTGGAAGTGTTCTAGGCTGCAAAACAGGTCACGTGTGACGTGACACTCAGTTTCGTGGTTAATAATTATAAACATTTACCTGCTTTTCATACACATACTGACAAATAAATTGATTTTCTTTCAAATAAATACTTCCTGCTCACAGCAACTTTCCACAAGCGTATTCTGGCTTGTGTTATGAAAATATTTGGCACAAGAAAGTGCTAGTCTCGCAACTATAGGCGAAGTTACCTCGTGGTCGATGTGAAAGCCAAGCCAATCTGTAGCTGGCTATGTTTATTATTGCAGTGATCTGTGTGTAGTTTGTTTTGCCGGACTGTTTCACAAGTCAGCGTATCTGTTATCAAAAAAAGCAAGTTGACACCCTTCTGGGAAGAGGTATCGGTCTCCGTTTAAACCCCGTTGCCTTCAGCCACCAACACGAGTGCCGCCAGCTTGTTAGCTTAGTTAACTGAGGTGGTCAACCTCGGTTTGGAGCAATCATGGTTAGTGGGATAACTGTGGCTTGGCTTTCTGTGTAACTGGAAGTACAGTTTAAGAAACTTACGCTCATCATAACTAAGGTTGGAGTGCCTGTGTGACTACAGTACAAAATTATGCTGTAGTTACAAAAGATACTGTTGTAAGACAGAAGGTCAGTGCGGCAAAATGTAAGCTTGAAGACACGTAAAACTCATTATTAAAGGGTGTTGTTGGAGCTGACATGCCGACAAGCAGTCTAGTCTCGTCAGGGAAGCAGTTGTAGCCTTGAAGAAGACAAGTGCACTTTCGAAACGTTGGCTCCAGTCAATGTTTGGACAACTTTTGACACCAAAGTTTGCTCACTGCATATGCATAAAGCATTCGTAATAGAATCTATCGGGTCAAACATACTTTACACATGACTTGACATATCTCGAGTTATTCCCTAGTCACACTATGGTGAAATTTACGTCAGAAGCACAACTTTTAACACGACAGGCTCCATGTCGAATTCAAGTCTTTGGACTTGGCACGCAGTGGCTAAAGTTGCTTTGGCTCTGTCGGTATGTTGTAAAAAAACAGCTAGAAACTCAAGCTAATGACACCATAATATATGTCGGCAAATCTTATGGAGCTCACTCAGACTCACTCAATAAATATATCTAGCGCAATGGGCTCACGCACACTCCAACTCGCCAGAATATTCCTGAGCCGGACACACTCGTACTCATATGCAGAAAAAGTTTCTTCAACCGGACTCACTCAGACTCAAACTCAACAAACCATTACTCAAGCACACTTATGGCTCATTTTGAGTTCGAGTGAATCGACTCATGAGTCTGTTTGCCTAGAATCAGCTTTTTCGATGTAGGTGTCAAGGATCTATAACACCAACATCTCTAATAATGTGTGCTCTGTGTAATAGCGCCTTTTCACATAATACCTTCGTATACGAGTTATGACTGCTTGTAAAATAGTAAGGTCATTTTGCTTGAAAGATGAGACACCATAAGATATTGTCGCAGTGCAACGCGAACAAAAGATGACAGCAGCTTACGGCAGCGAAAAGAGCGTATTCAGGATCAGCTGTACAGCAAGATGCCTGCTTCGTTGTCGTCCCGAAAAACCACCTGACCCACTAGCTGGAATCTACAAAACATTCCTATCATCATTCTTTTTCATATAAACACGTGTCACTTGCCCCTCCTTATAAGAGCATCGCCCCGATGCTGATTCAGACCCACAGTATTTTTTTTTAACGTGCAGTCAGTCACTCACATACGGCTTCATACGCACAACATGAACAAGTTCAGGCTGGTGCTGGCGACGCCTCGGGCATCGGGGACTGTCGGAGACGACCTCGTAGGTGACGTCACTTAGCTGGCGCGATACTCAGTATGGCCCGAAATATTGCCTTAGCAGCTTCTCGGACAGTCCACGTTTTCGTACGGGTGTCCAAACTCACACTCTGTCACCGATTTTGTACGTTACAGTTCTACGGCGAGCACTGTAGCGGCATGTGTCGTAGTCTTGTCGCTGGTGGATCCATAAGCGGGCGAGCTGCCTAGCTTCTTCCGCGCATTCAGTGAACACGTCAGCGCCTGTGTCGGTAGCGTCCCATTCATGTGGCAACATCGCATCCAGCATAGTCCGTACCTCCCGTCCGTGAACCAAGCTGAATGGAGTCATGCTAGTCGTCTCTTGTTTAGCCGTATTGTATGCGAACGTGATATAGGGTAAAATTTCATCCCAATTTTTATGTTGGACATCCACGTACATCGACAGCATGTCTTCAATCGTCTTGTTGAGGCGCTCCGTTAGTCCATTCGTTTGCGGGTGGTACACAGTGGTCTTACAGTGAGTCGTTCCACTAAGCATCAGAACGTGGTCTAAAAGAGCTGCCGTAAATGCTGTTCTGCGGTCTGTGATCACGATAGTCAGGGCGCCGTGGCGTAGCACAATATTTTCTATGAAAAATCTCGCCACTTCCACTGCGGTGCTCTTTTGGATAGCTTTTGTTTCGGCATACCTGGTTAGGTAGTCTGTTGCGACTATAACCCAGCGATTCCCTGCAGTACAACTAGGAAGGGGTCCCAAAATATCCATTCCTATCTGTTCAAACGGTGTACGTGGAACCTGAACTGGTTGCAGGTGTCCGGCGGGTCTCTTTGGAGGTGACTTGCGTCGCTGGCAATCAAGGCAAGTGTGAATGTGATTCTTAACGGCTGTTGTGAGTCGTGGCCAGTAGTATCCCAGCTGTACTCTTGCCAATGTGAGAGTGTAGCCTAAATGGCCAGAGGTCGGCTCATTGTGACATGCTTGGAGCATTTCAGTTCGAAGGGGTGCAGGAATAACGAGCAAATAGGGAGCTCCCATGGATGAAAAGTTTCTTTTGTAGAGGACGCCATTGCGTAAGCAAAAACGACGATAATGTCCTTGCAAAGACTCTAGGTGCCCTCGAAGAACGTCCGTCCACGTAATTAATCAAATCAAGCGATTCAGGGTCACTTCGTTGTTGTTGGGCAATCGTGGACGCGTCGAGAACACCAAGGAAGGCCATATCGTCGTCGTCAGAAAGAGAAGCTGACTGTACTGGTGATCGAGACAGGCAGTTGGCGTCCGTATGGCGCTTCCCAGACTTATGACCGTCTTATCAAACTCTTGTGACTTCAGACTCCACCGTGCTAATCGGCCGGTTGGATCTCTTAAATTAGTCAACCAACAGAGTGAATGATGGTCACTTATACCTTTGAAAGGGCGGCCATACAAATACGGGCAAAATTTCATAACTGCCCAGACCACGGCGAGGCATTCTTTCTCAGTTGTTGAATAATTGGCCTCAGCGCGTGTTAGCGTCTTGCTCGCGTAGGCGATCACTCGTTCCGTGTCTTCTTGCCACTGCACAAGCACAGCTCCGAAGCCTACATTGCTTGCGTTAGTGTGAAGCATTGTTGGCGCTTGCTCGTCGAAGTGAGCAAGCACTGGAGGTGTTTGAAGACGTTGGCGGAAGTTATTAAACGCTGCTTGCTGTTCGTGGTTCCACTCAAAGGTGACGTCGTCTCTAGTGAGGCGAGTTAACGGCGACGCAATCCGTGCGAAGTCGGCGATGAACCGGCGATAGTAGGCGCATAGGCCCAGAAAGCGCCTGACAGCTTTCTTATCGGACGGTACTGGGAACTGTGCCACGGCCGCAAGTTTTTCGGGATCAGGCCGAACGCCGGTGCAGCTGACGACATGGCCAAGAAACAGCAGTTCTTCAAAGCAAAAGTGGCATTTCTCTGGTTTCAAAGTGAGGCCTGCGGAGCGTATGGCTCGTAAAACAACTTCTAGCCTCTTGAGATGCTCGTCAAAAGTGCGGGAAAACACTATGACGTCGTCTAGATAAACTAAACAGGTCTTCCATTTTAACCCTGAAAGTACAGTGTCCATGAGCCTTTGAAAAGTAGCGGGCGCTGAGCACAGACCGAAGGGTAGAACTTTAAATTCATATAAACCATCCGGCGTCACAAAAGCGTTTTTTTCCCGATCTTTTGGGTCTACCTCAATCTGGCAATATCCACTTCTGAGGTCCATTGAAGAAAAGTAGCGAGCGTTTCGAAGCCTATCGAGGGAGTCATCAATACGTGGAAGCGGATACACATCTTTCTTAGTCACTTGATTCAGCTTCCTGTAATCCACGCAAAAACGCAGGGTACCATCCTTTTTCTTAACTAATACTACAGGCGATGCCCACGCGCTCTGTAATGGCTGAATCACATCATCTTCAAGCATTTTAGCGACTTGTTGCTGTATCACTTCCCGTTCCATTGGAGCCACACGATAAGGATTCTTGTGTATAGGCCTTGCTGCGTTGTGGGTAATTATTCGATGCTTTGTTAGCAGCGTTCGACCCACCCGTGATGTCGATGAAAAGCAGTCCTGGAATTCAGCTAGCAGCTCAAGAAGTCTCGTTTGTTCGTCCCTTGATAACGTAGTAGCAACGTCAAGATTAGATACTGATTCTTCTTGAGGTGCTTCGTCTAGGGCCGATAAACTGCCTTGGATTTCTGCAGTAGTGTCAAAGTAAGCGACGGCTGTACCCTTCGGGAGATGTCGGCGCTCAGTACTGAAGTTAGTGAGCAACAAGTTTGTGCGTCCAGCAGTGACAGTGACTAGACCTCGAGCAACTGAAATACCGTGGCTAAATATCAGCGAGCTTATTTGGTAAGCAATACCGTCGCCGTCAAACGGCTCATCCCCTGCCACCGAAACAAGCGTACACGATCGTGGCGGGACGACCACATCGTCATCCGTCAGACGCTGTCCATCCACAAGAACGGTAAGGCCTGGGGTCACAGTTTCGTCGGTATTACGTCTTGTCGGCTTTACAGCGTCCTGAGGTGGGAGTAATGGGGGCTTTTTTTCTTTGACTTGACAGCCTGCAACCTTACCCCCTGAGGTCGCTGCCTTCAGTTTCTTTGGTGTGGGCTGGGTGACCTCGCTCCTCTGGTGTCGGCAAAAGTGCGGCGCTGCAACGAAGGTGACTAAGCAGGAGAAGGAGAGCGTGGTCGATGTCGGAAGACCGGCTTGTAATCAGTTATAGTCTCGTCATCATTGTTACGGCGGCCGTCAAATGGGGGTCGAGGTACCGGAGGTCCTTGAGAACCGACATCGCCACGGTGGGATACGTAGTCGTTGGCATGTCGAATGTCAAACCGTGGCCTGAGAGGGCGAGATGGATTGGCGCGGTGCCAGCAATAGCGGGCTATGTGGCCTACACCTCCCCAGTTGAAACAGAGTGGACGCCTGTTGACAGTGCACCAGGTGTCTGTTCGGCGAAGCTGTGGTTGCCGTGATGACTCCTCACGCGACAAAGGCCATGGCAGGCCAGAAGACGACTGGTCGTATGGGGGCTGATTGGGTGGGCGCCACGATGTCTCCCCCTGTGGTGGTGACCAAGGATCAGTTGCAGGTGGCGGGTAGTATGAAGGCGGAGCGGGTGGGGAGCTTCGAAGGGCGGCGGCGTACGTCATGGGACGTTGCTCGGGGGCAGGATCAGCTGTCGAGAATGCTTGGCGGATTTCGTCACAGACGACTAGAGCGACAGATGCCATGGGTGTATCCACTACCGGAGTCCGCAGCCTTTGCAGTTCTTCACAAACAATCTCTCTAATCATGTCACGTAAGGAGCTATGACTGTCAAACATCACAGCGGCGGCCTGAATTTGGGGGCTGCTGCACAAGCGGTCATATAGTCGGCAGCGTTGGTGAAGGGCCCGCTCGATAGCCGACGCTTCTTTGATGAAGTTCTCTACAGTGCTTGGCGGGTTGCGCAGAAGTCCGGCTGCTCTTTCACGCCGGCTGCTCTTTCAGAAGAACAGCTGCTCTTTCACGCCACGCATGAGGTAGCGCCACTTCCTATCTTCGGTCATCTGCGGGTCAGCCCTCCGAAATAAACGTGTCATGTCTTCGGCGAACATGGCGACCGTTTCATTGGGTTTTTGGACCCTTAGCTCTAGTAGTTGGCGGGCGCGGTCACGTCTGTCGACATTGGCAAAAGTTTCAACCATCTTCTGGTGAAAGTCAGTCCATGTGAACAGGTTGCCTTCTCTGTTCTCGTACCAAGTACGAGCGCTGTCATCGAGATAGAAGTAGGCCCGGCCGAGCTTTTCCTGGGCAGACCACTGGTTGATCTTCGCAACACGGTCATAGTGGTATAACCAGTCTTCTACGTCTTCATGTGCGCCACCACCAAAGCGTTTAGGCTCCAGCGATTGAAAAAACGTTACCTAAGATGGAGCGGGAGGACTGGTGCCGAGAAGTACACGCTGGGGGCTGCTGTTAGCCATTTCTAGATGTCTGGTAGAGGTTTTCTGCGAGGGGTTGCAGTCTGGAGGAATACCTCGTAGCCGACGACTGAATCGATGGACAGGGGTTGCAGTAGGCACGTCCGGGCTGGATGAGCGGCTCCCACTAGGAGTGTGAAGCATCGGGCAGCGTCGCGGCCCAGCACCTCCACCAGTGTCACAGTGCAACGCGAACAAAAGATGAGAGCAGCTTACGGCAGCGAAAAGAGCGTATTCAGGATCAGCTGTACAACAAGATGCCTGCTTCATTGTCGTCCCGAAAAACCACCTGACCCACTAGCTGGAATCTACAAAACATTCCTATCATCATTCTTTTTCATATGAACACGTGTAAATATATTTATCAAGAACTTCAGTGGAAGTGGGAGGTCAAAGGCACCCCCTTACGTAATTTCTGCCTGTGATATATAAAATATTTAAATGATTTATGACAACACTGCTTTGAAATATTTGAGTAGACGTGAGTATAAACATGAGCAAGGTAACATTAATAATAAAGCTGAATATAAGTAGATATGAGCATAGGTCAGCAAAAAATGTGGAACTGACTCAGACTCAGACTCATTCAAAAAATATATCTTGTGCTTTGAACCCACTTGGACTCGCCACGACCGAAATTTTGCTGAGTCGTATTCACTTGGACTCACACTCACGATAATTTTCTTCAACCGGACCTCTCGGACTCAAACTTGCCAAAATATTAGCATACCTGCCAATATAGTTGCATGTAAACTCGGGAGACCACAAGGGGGGGGGGTTGCTTTTTTTGTACATAGGAAATTTTTGAGACTGAGACATTTGCAACCTGCTTTGTTGTTTTCGTTTACTGCGAGTGCAAAAGCGCGGCGTTTCAGAGCCTCCCCCATTGTTTTTTCTATGTCTGCTGCCGTTTCCCTAACGACGGCAGTTCTTTTCGTACATTTTCCCTAACGAGCATGTGCAGCAAAGCAATAGAGCACATAGTCTACAGCGTTATAATGATACATCTAGAAAGTAACAGTTCTTTTACCAAATCTCAGCATGGTTTTCGGTCTGGTATTTCATGTTCAACACAGTTCATCGAATTCAGCCATGATCTTTTTTGCTCACTTGACCTTGGGGTGCAGACGGACTGCATATTCCTGGACTTTCAGAAAGCGTTTTATTCTGTATTCCATGTTCGGCTTCAACATAGCCTTTCATCCCTCAGTATTACTCCTGCATTGCTTGATTGGATCAGGTGTTATCTACAAGGCCGAATGCAACGTGTCGTAATTAATGGTTCTCAATCTGAATATGCTGCTGTTACTTCAAGAGTTCCATAGGGACCTTTGCTGTATTGGGACCTTTGTAGTTCCTTGTGTACATCAACGATATTGCTCAGAATGTGTGATGCAAAGTACGTCTGTATGCAGATGATTGTGTGATTTACCACTGTATTAGATCTACCTCTGACCATCCCTACTTGCAACGCGATTTAGACAGTATTGCATGCTGGTGTGCTAAGTCGTGTATGGGTCTGAACCCTACGAAGTGCCAGTATGTCTCCTTCCCTCATAAATGCGACCCATACCTGTTTCATTGTACATTAGACACCATCCGGCTAACGCGAGTAACTGAGTATAAATACCTAGATGTTTACTTTTCATCAAACCTTACCTGGACTAAGCACGTTGAATATGTCACAGCAAGGTCCTGCATAATGTTAAACTTTGTTAAACGGAACTTGCGGTTGGCTCCTCCCAAAATCAGAGAACTACTCTACAATTCGAATGTCCGACCTATCTTAGAGTACGCCTCTGTGGCATGGGACCCACAAACACAAGCTTTGTCTAATATGCTTGAGATAATTCAAAACCATGCAGCTCATTTTATGACTAGCAACTGCCACTTCAGTGTCAGTGTCCCTGTGCTTAAAGATAGGTCAGGGTGGGATTTGTTGGTATTACGTAGGAAAAATTTGAGATTAGAAATTCTATTGAAAGTATTTCATGGATCGATCAAAATAGATAAAGAACCTCACCTTTCACCCATTTTTCCTCTAACAGAACTGACCACCCCCTAAAATTAGATGAAATGTTTTGCAGAACGAACATTTATCAAAACTCCTTTTTTCCGCTCACAATCTCCCAGTGGAATCGGCTCCCACAGGAGGTTGCAGACTGCGCACTGAAACATCTTTCAGGGACATATTGCTACAGTCATAGCTGCATTTTTCATAATCAGTTCTTGTGACCATCTTGTTTTTAAATAGTTCTTTTTGTGTAAGGATATTTTACGATATGTATTTCCCTCCTGCAATAATGCCCTCGGGCACTGCAGGTATTTTTAATAAATAATAAATAAATAAATCTGTACCCGTACCACATAGCGTCCTCATACTTTGGGAACATTCTCTGAAACAATGGTCTTGCATGACAAACGTTGAGCAGCGTTCCATAATAAATCCTGTGAATAGGCACTTTGCACACATCGCATTGTCGTTGCAGCTTTTTTGGAAGAAACTTCCAGTGTTGTACTGCCCCTTACTGCCCCTCCGAAGCACAAACGTAGTTCCGATGCTTCTGTGAAGCGATGTGCCCTTTTATGAGCACATCGCTTCATAACAAACATAACCGACACCTAAGCAGCTGTCATAGGCCTAGCGTATAGAGTGCAGAAACCAAGACAGACAGACACACAAGTTGTACTTTTTACCTCTCCTTCTTTTCGTACAATGCATTTTGCACCCGCATGCCTTCACCCAGATGTGCGGTACATACTTAGTGGTACTCAACGGTATGGTTACAATGAACTAGACGTGCAGTGGTGAGTGTTCTACGGCAGCACCACCACTGTCACAGAAGGAAAGGCTTGATGTATGCGCATGATAAAAAAACTGCCTCGGCTGCTTCAGCCACTTTTTGAAAGATTCAAGATAGCATTCGTACAATCGGGAGATTAGGTCAAAATTTGGGAGACTTGTCAGGTATGTATTAGTCACTAACATTAGCTCGATCCGAGCCTGAATGAGTACCAGTGAGTCGACTGAGTTCACCGACCTGTGCACCTCAGTATGCTTATGTTCACATTTTACCAGCCTAGAATGCAAACTGCATTTAAAACGACAGACTTAAAAAATGACATTATCGACATCAACAGGTCAAATTCCATTAAACATAGACATGTGGCAGCTTCCCCGAAAAAATATAATTCTGGTATTTTTAACGTCTAACGCAAGTCATGTCCTTTCTTGTACCCATGTGGCATGGGTATTAGTGAAATTACCACCATATTTCCGGATCATCAGACAGACAAACAGAGAGCTAAAAAGTACAAAAGTCACAAACTAAAATTTCTCAGTCAGTGCTTTTTAAGACAATTAAAAATTCCTTGCATACAATGACAGGTAATCCAAAGCAAACGACAATATACGTACAATATCTGACCATGATTTGCAAATGTTTTACATGTGAATTTCAGTGATTGTTTCAGAAAATAAATACCACTTGTATCTTATAAACAAGCTTAAGTGAGACACACTTTGGCACGGATTTTATTACTATACTCAAGGTGTGAAGAAATGATTTAGGTGGGGAAATTCCATTAGGTCGAAACGACCGGATGAGGTAATAGATTTTGTGAAACAAGGAGAGCTTAGGAATTTAACAGTGGCGTACTAACGAGTACATGTATAGCCCAAAGAGCAAATACGTGCCAAGTGTATTTATTCATAGCAGCCGTAAAAATCTGGCCGTGAAGTCACTAGTTAGCACTGCAGGTTCATTGAACGCAACAGAAAAAAAAAAGGTTTGTAAGGCACCATCACGTTTCTCGTAACAATGTGTTCAAATTGATCGAATGATTGATTTGTGGGGTTTAACGTCCCAAAACCACCATATGATTATGAGAGGCGCCGTAGTGGAGAGCTCCGGCAATTTCGACCACCCGGGGTTCTTTAACGTGCACCCAAATCTGAGTACACGGGCCTACAACATTTCCGCCTCCATCGGAAACACAGCCAATGTTTTCACATTGTCGAAACCAAGTATGTTATGTTTCATCTAACAGTGACCAACCAGTTCCTTTTTGCCTGCCATGCATTACTTTCATGGCATTCTTCAGGTCCTGGTTCTAACAAACCCCAAATCTTGAGATTGGGGATTTTTAAGCGGGGACACGGGCCAAAAATCGCAAAAAAAAATCGACTTTTTGAAGTTGACATTTTCGAAATCTGTGCCTATTTTTGCACTTATCTGAGAAGTTTCTAGCTTCTCACGTCATTATTTCTGGCGCATAATCAATTTATAACATCCCTATGAGATGAATGTGAGCGCAAATTGACGCTAAAATCGCGCTTTTTCCGCGCCGAACTGTTGCCATTACACACGAACTATCGTGTTCATCTTAGTCTCGTTTGGAAGGGTCGTTCTTCATCTTCAATTTCCCGCCACCACTGGCTCACCTTGCTCATTCGTTCTTTAGCAAAAACGCGTCATCGAGAAGCACTAGCGCGCGATTCAATTGGCTGCTTGGGGCACGTGACCAAATTTAGGCATCCGATTGGCCAAGGGGCGCTTTCGGCGTCTGCTTCACCATCGTGACGTGCACGGACATGCGCCATTTTGTCATGGTGCTACTGACTGCTTGCGGCAGTAAAGAAGTTCCGTGCTACAGTAATTTGTGAAGCGGGTGTGGCGGTAGTTCGTTCGCTGTGAACTTCAGAAAGATTCCCGCTATGGCTCAGGACAACGAGGATAACGAACTCGACGCGGTCAACGGCGGTCGCCGAGTCATCGGTGTAGGCCTAACTCACGTACGAGCCCGTTGGTTGCCGACAACAAGAACGGCTGTGTTTTGCAACCTCATCAGTTAGAGGACGGCAAGTAAAAAGCAGAAGTGAAGCTACCAGAGATATCAATCTTTGTAGTGACGGAACAAAAGTGCAGTCTTATTGCTAACCCCACCGATGTTGTGGATCCCCCCGCCTGACGAAAGGACCTTAAACTGCGCGACAGGTCGTCAGAGTGGAGTACGCCGTCAGAGTGGTGTAATCCGTTAGCAGTGAACATGCTCGTGGCCCTCGCAATGGAGGCTACTGGCAACAGGTAGACTGCTTTTAACGACGTGTTCGCAACGTTGTCGCGATCTCCGCTCGAAAATGCGGCAGTCTTACGTGAAAAAGAAACTAACACCTCGGCACTTGTGTAGCCTCGAAATTGATGAGCGAGGGAGCAACTTTGGTTCGCGACACTTACGGGTAACTTATTCTGGACAAGCCGGAAAACATCGCCGCGTTATTCGACGGATCGTGGATGACGCACGCACATTTGTCGCACATCGCCGTCAGTACAGTCACCGAACTGATAAGCGGCCTCGCGGCAGACGAGCACACGGCAACAACTTGCTACAGGACTAGAAGAAACGACACGCTCGTACAAACAATCGGTCCTATTACATTCCCGGTGCATATTAACTGACTAAAGGTATGTGTGCCATGATATTTTTCCCACGGAACGGCAAAATTAAGTTTTAACAGCATTATTCTCAAAGCACAGATTTTGACCACTTTCTTTTGCTTGTTCGGTAAAAGTGGACCTAGGACAGCTAGAGCTGTAATTGTTTTTGCACAATGTAGCTAGATGTGCACAAAAAACAATGCTGGGAGCCTATTTTTAATGGGCAGCTTCATTTTTTTTTTTCAGTTTAATATAAAAATTTCTGTATTTGGTTACATGCAATGAACTTTACTGTGCTGTAATTCGAGAAGTACTCGTTCAATTTTCGATCAGCTTGCAGCATTGCACTCCTTAGGCTTTCTAGCATTCATTTATATGTCAATGGCTATGTAATTATAAGTGCATACATTTTTACAGTTAAAAATGTTACAATTCTTTGTTTTCTTCATTTTCTCAAAATGGCAATTTTGTACACCCCGCATGAAAATTACTGCAATATATCTGAAAATATTACAGATAGCAGAATATTTTATTTTGCAGCATGAAGCTATATGTTAGGAGCACACAACATAGGAAGCAGATTTTGATTTCTCTTGATGCAAGTTTTTCAAACTAGTCTTTTGTGTGACCACACAATGGCCACATTCAGAGCTGTGAAGTTTAGTGTACTGTAAAGTAAGAAATAAGAACCCATTTAAAAAAGTGCTCCTTATGTTGCATGTCTTATGCTTTCTACTGTCAATCCCTATGTTATTTATAAATTTTTGACAGGTGGTTATTTTTCTATTATGGTAAGAACAATAGAAATTGTTATCTTGATTAGTTAATTAACTAATTAAGCTACAAAAAAATAACATTTTTACAATCCGGAGAACAAACTAAGTAAGCATGCCAACTTTTGTCACACTTGGTTCAAAAATAACCATGTCCCCCCTTAATTTAAAGTTGGGCCCTTGTTGAGACAAATAACCAACCTTAAATTGCCATTCTAATTGCAATCTAAAGTGAACATCTTCAGTCAAGCAGCACACGCTGTAATGGCACCACTCTTTTTACTAAGGGGCACACTGTCCGACTACAGAGTGGTATTGTACCAAAAGAGCGTCTCTCAATAGTGCATAATAACTAGAACAAAAACAGACATTTCTTTTCTGAGCCAGGTGTAGAAGAAGAAGGGTGAAGTGTTAGATGCCCAAACTGCAAAAACATTAGGAGGTGTGCTGTAATAGGGGACGCTGGATTAATTTGGACCACCTAGCAGCCTTTAGAACGAAGTTGAAACACTTGTGAGACAAAGTTACTTTGGTGTGCCTAATCACAGTTTGTTCCCTAATGAATTCAAAGAACAACGTGAGTAATCTCGAAAGTCAATGCAAGTAGCTTTTCTTTGGGGGAGGGGGGTGAACATTGCTGCACCCACAGCTTCTCGAGATGCTGAACGAATGAGGTAACGTCATCATCTCTATGCTGCACAGTCTTCAACATAAAAACTATTGAAGAGTGGGCTCCGCAATCTCTGCCAACAGCACATAGCAGGAGCTAATCACGGAGGCCATGGTTCAGGATGTGAGAGATCCTTGTCAACATTCGCGCTCGGCTGTTTATCATTACGAAAGATTTTGCAATCTAGCTGCCGAACTTTCCGAGTCTGTATTTACTTGAGCCTCGAGTAGATAAACAGAGCTCTCACAGTTAGCTCGGATTAGCCTCCTATAGGAAAACAGCGCAGCCACAGTTAGCTCGGATTAGCGAGTGACGAGAACCTTCAGTAGCGGTCTGTCAACGGAACCGAAGATGACGTAGTTCCAGTATATTCACTGCTGTGCCCACACTTCTGACGTGGTTACGAGGATGGAGCTAGGTAAACTTTTGCTTCCCTGTATTCTAAAGCTCCTGCTGCAACAATTGCGAAAATAATCATGGCACCATAATGTCTAGCCTTATGAACCACGAAGCTCAACATAACAGACAGCTAAACTACTTCATTTGTATTCAAGTGAAAACAACTTGCTGTCCAAGCACAGACACAACAGAGAATTCAAGGCACTACAAAAGCCGACCAGCAAGCTGTTAGTCGGCGTTTGTGGTGTCTTGAATTCTTTGTCCCGTTTTTGCTTGCACGCCCCATTTTTTTTACAATAGCTATGAAGTTTTTCTGAATTCTAAAACCACTTGAGCTTCCCTTAATAGTGTCGCTAAATCTAAGCACAGCGGTGTTTCTGCATTTCGCCCCTGTATAAATGCGGCCGTCCTGAATGGGAATCAAACCCAGGACCAAAGTTTAGCAGCACGACACCGGAGCCACTAAGATAATACAGCAGGTTGGCAATGTGACAAGCAAGGACACCACTGAACTATCAGCCTATTACCCCATTCTAAGGAGGCATTAACAAACCACTGACCTTGCTGCAAGCTAGGCTAGTATAATGCACAAGTTCCTTTGGCTACTGCTTGTTGATCACGATTCGCCTACTACCAGACAACTTGGAAATTACATGGGCACGGTGCCATTCAGTTTACTGACAGAGTGAGTAGGGAATCTGTTGCAACAAGATAGTTACGTTACCCTGCCATGGTCTCACCTCACGATTCTGCCTCCGAAGAGCGCTCTTTCGTAGGAGATCATCGAGGCCAACCTGAAGGAAGAGAACAAAAAGGAAAAGGTCAGTTGAAATACACGAGGCACAATTGATGTGTCGCAAGTACATGGATCAGCAAAGTGCGTCCATGTGCAAACAGTTCATATAACTAAGATGTATTGTACAAGTTTTTGGAGACAGTGCTGCTGCTGGCAAATTCGAAGAGGTGAAAAATTCTTGGAACATGGGGCATCGCTGGAGCTAGAAACGCCCCATGCTAATAAACTGTTCATCTTTTCACACTTTTATCTATCTATGAATTTTCGTCTTCATTAGCTAAGCTGTGTTTTGAATATAATGTCCCGCCTCCCCACTTCTCTCTACCCACCAGAGCGGGTTAAATAAGCAGCTGCCTTATTCTGCCAGCTGATACCTCCCCCCCCCCCTTTTTTTTTGTTTGTCACGCTATTACCAGCAACTGATACTGCGAAAAATAGCACTTGAACGCACAAAAAGGGCAACAGCTTTGCTTTCTGGGTAAGCCACAATAGTGCTCTCTTTTTGAAAAGGAAATGTTGTCATTCACCTATTTGCAGAACGAAGGTAACCAGAAATACATGCGGAATTATAAGAACGCTTCTTGAGAAACGCGCGATTCGTCCTGGTTTTCAGCGTCCCTGTGCTTTCAGTTGTCGAGCGATACGCAAACGGCAACAGCATCGTCGCTACATTGGAAGACCACTCGCTACATAATCAAGCCGCCTGCATTATGAGAAGCAAAACTTATTGTCGCCCTGCTAGCGTAAAAGTAGCAGCCAAGCGTTAAATCTGACAGTTTTGGTTACTGCAGGTGTAGCAGAGACTATCGAAGAATAAGGAGCATATATTATGTACCTAATTCAATTTGTCAGCCTGCGCTGACATGTGCTCCAATAGTCCACCAATGTATAACGGTGGATCGCCAACGCAAGCAATCACGGCATACGAGCAAAGTGGCGCGGTGATTAAGTTAAGGCGTTGCCTACAGTAAAGGGAGAACCATTATACGAGACAGCACGCAATCGCAATGGAATTTACAAAACCAGCAACTACAACAGCAATCGGTTGAGCCGTCGCACACTCAACACCACACGGCGCGGTAATTGAACATTTCAGCTCACCTTTTTGCTGGCACCTCCCAGCGACTGCTGCGGCCTTTTTCTGTACTCTCCCTCGAAGCTGTACATTCTGCACGGTTGAGGATTAGACGGGTTCCTCGGGCGCAGGTTGACATGAACGGCAATCGACCACAGAGTGCGGCTAAGTGCGTCAGCGACCTCTCATCGTTGACGTTCCGTCGCCTACTGGGCACGTACGCTAAGTTAAAACACGAAAGAGTAATACACAAAGCGAACTTTGAATGAGAGACGACACGGCGCCTATGTCATCGCGATCTGCTCGCTTTCGTGTACTACCTGGACAACCGTAAACTCCCTTCGGCCTTGACTCGAAAGCTGTTTGCAGTCCACCACCTGACCGGCTATGTTTCACCGTTAGTTTCTGAATCCCCGCGCCTGACCTTAATGGCACAAACTCTTCTGCAATTTGGGATGTTGAATCGCGGCAGCGACGGAACGCCGATACGCTCGAAGGCGATTTCGCATATCGAGCAGGGAGAACAGCGGCAATGGACAAGCTTCTTTGCCGAAAACAAGCATGCGTGCAAGTCACACAGCCTTCAAAATTTCGCTTGCCTGCCGGATTATCGGCGGCGGTCACTTGGGAAACAGCCGTCGTTGGAACTGCGGTAGTGGCGCTACTTAAGTAGGGTTCTTTTCAAATAATTTTTTACGTTTTTTGAAACTTATATGCAACAAAAATAACGTAAAAATATTAAAATGCATGGAAATAACTATATTTTATTGTATTGTAAATTTAAAATAAAAAGGGTGTTCTTTTATCTTTAACTCGGGGACGCTACTTACGTATGGTTTTAAGGTGCGCTTTTTAAATGTTTGCGACTACGCGTTAGTATAAGTAGTGGTATGAGTAGTGGTATGAGTTGGGATCCCACAGTCCCTTGTGGGTTAACTATCACTGACAAAGTGTCAGTAATACTGACATTTGACGTCATGATGAAACGTTTAATGCTTTTTGTCGGTCATTATGCAATCAGCAAAAAAAAAGAAAGAAAGAATCCCATATTTTCCTAAAGATCGCGTATTGGCGCTACAGGAAATATTAAAAAAAAAAAGGAAGTGCGAACTTAATTTCAGGCATAATTTTTACAACGTGTTTCATCTGCGTAGTGGAGAACACCATGTAGTGGCGTAGAAATTGGGTGGCAGACCGGGCACCTGCCGTCCCTCTTTCCCCCTCGTCACAAAATGTTTTCTACCATAGAATACATGGCACAAAATGACACATACTCGACCACATATACCTGCCCAGACCCCATGTCAGATCAAGGACGTGCCCTTCGCCCTCTCCCGAAAGAAATTTCTGCCTACGCCACTGACACCATGTGTGAAAATGCGGAGCTGCAGCAACGGCGACTCTTACGATTATGTCGTGGTTTTTGCAGCTGAAATACCACAGGCTATTATGCATTCATTGATGCACCATGCGATTTTGACGTCACTCTTGAAGCTTTGAAAGACATGCTAGTGTTAGTGATAAAAAAATTAAGTCATCGTGCATCGCTCGTCACAGTGAAGAAATAAACTGCAATAGGTACTTGAACAAATAATGCTTTACCATTGATGTCGGTCGTTGCAGTTTTTCAGTTCCTGTGATGAATTGTGCACACGAACTCACACACTCATGACGTGTGTCGTTGATGAAATGTTGATGTCATGCCCGAAGACCTTTTCGAACGGAAACAAAAAAAAAAGTTCATTAGGGCTTGGAGGAAAAAGATGCGCTGTAAAAGGAAATTGTTTTACGGGTTTAAGCAAAGGCGGCGCTTTTGATGCCAATCATTCCAGTTTTCCCACTGACAACATACATCACACTTGAACGATTCCGCACCTTAACTTTCAAAAAATGCTTATCAGGCCTTGTCTTGATAGCTTCTCCAGAATATAAGCACCTATTATTTCCCTGGAACAGTGAGTTATCGCGGTCGAGAATAATGAAAGTGGCCATAACCAAACTTCGCCGCCGGGTTATCTCCCTCAACTTTTACCTGCATAGAGCAAGTCAAGCGTTGTCTCCTTTGTGTATCTTCTGTAAGGAGGAGGAAACAATCAGTCATTACTTTCTATACTGTCGCCGTTATACGTCATTGAGAAGAAGATTCATAACACCACCTCTTCGAAACTTGAGTCTGGAAATATCCGAATCAGTTGTTCTATCATTCGGCGCCTCTACTCTGGGCTACAGTCATAGCTGTTTACTACGCCATAGAGGAATTTATCAGTCAGACTAAAAGAATGTAGAGCTAAGTTTTTCATTCTTTTAAACATTTAAATAATATTATTTAGTAATTATTGGTTGTGTAACCTATCCCTAGCATATACGAGTAGTATTGCGAAGAGACAAAAAAAAATCACCTAACACTCGGCCAATCCCCTGCATTGGGTAAGAGCCATGAGATGAGAAGAATCTTTCTCTTTGTTTTTTTTTAATATACTGTTTTCATTCTGCAACTTTTTTTACTTTTTTGTTGTAAGCAATAGTGCAGTTATCGTTCATATGAGAGAGGAAGAAGAAGCCGAAGTGTGCGAACGCTTCCACTACGGCTCCTGCTTTTTTCAACGTTTTTGCGACGCCACTTTGTGATTTCAACGTCATATTAGTGCAACGACTTCCAGAAGACACAAGGACTCTGCCGACACAATTTGGGCGCAGTGAGTGCTTGCTTCTTGCATTTTATTTCGCCTCCGTCATCGTCGCTCGCCCACCGACAGCTAGCCCTGACGAGTGTCTTCTTTGCTCTAACGTGGCGCGTGCTTGCTCGCGCGCCCCGTAGCCGCACTGTATCGCTGAGCGATGGAGTACCAAGTGACCGGGGAAGACATTGATCCTGAAGAAATTACGCCAGACCAAGGCTGGCAGACCGCCTCGTGTCCCCGAGCAAAAAAAAAAAATGGAGGCTCGAAACGTGTGCCGTCATATAGCGCTTTGAAACGCAACGAGCACAAGCCCCGCAACAGAGAAAATGTGAAGAACAAAATTATTCGAGCAAGCCGAATGTCTCACCTACCAAAGAACGACATCCGCATTATCATTAGGCTCAGAGGGGGTCTTAACATCGCTAGGGTTATCCCAACGACAATCGCTAAAGCCAATTCGACTTCGGCAAGTATCAGCCCATCGGAACAGCAAGCAGACACGCTCTGCCCCAACATTAAACAGAATACCTTAGTAGCAAGCACTCCGAAGAGAGAAAATGCTAATCGCTACGTGCGCGTTAAAGAAATCCGCATCGCTGACAAGACCTATGAAGTTAGTGCCTACGAAGCGGCACCACATCCTACATGCAAAGGAGCCTTTCGAGGGATTCCCGTTCAAGACGGTTCGGCGGACATTGATGCGAAGATTGTCAACGACCGCAATCCACTAGCTTTGGCTGCCAAGCGCATAGGAAGTACCACTGCAGTGATCGTGGCCTTCGATGGACATCGTGTGCCCAATTTTGTACTACTTCAATGTACACTATACCGTAGACAGATAAATATTTGCTACGCCTGCGGTCGGCTCGACCATCCAGCGGACGTGTGCCCGAACCCTGGAGACGTTATCTGCAGAGGCTGCAACGTGCCGAACCCCGAAAAAGAACACCGCTGCACACCAACATGCAAACTTTGCGGAGGAGCCCACCTCACTGCCGACAAGGAATGTAAAGAACGCTACCACATTCCATACGTGGTGCTCCGACGACGATGGGAGCGAGCACACTCGACGCGACACAACAGTTACGAAGCAATGAACGAGTTCAACGCAACCGCTGACGACGACCAGGCCTCGAAGCTTTCTACAGATAGGCGAGCCGATGGCAGCCGATCCCGGTCCCGATCCCGGAGTAGTCCCAGGAACCGCACCATGCGTGTATCGAGGTCCCGGAGCCACCCTCGGACCCATTCCCGCAGCGCGCGAAGTGGGACCCCAACCAGATCTATATCGCGAGGTTACTCCAGGACTTGTTCTGGTTCGCGTCACGGTTCCCGTTCAGGCTCCCGGCCCTGGTCACGCTCCGGCTCCCACTCTGGTTCCGGGCCTCACGCCGGTTCCAGGCCTCACCCCAGTCTGACCGGGGTCTCGCGTCAACAATCACCTAGCCAATCGGCACCACCATCGCCAGGCAACGCCAACAAGAATAAGCGGGGACCTCTCACTTGGGCGGACGCCGTCCGGAGAAAAGGAAACACTACATCACAGGTAGGGTCGGGTTCACTCCCAGAGCATGATACACACACCACATCTGAGATAGCGATCTTAAAGCACGAAAATGCGATGATGAAAGAAACAATACGCAAACTCACAATCGCAATTGCCGAACTAAAAACTGACAGAAACGCACGTGCAGCCGCAACCCGTAGGCGCCGGTAACGGTGACGGTGAGAGCACACCCAAGAAACGCGCGGTCGCCCACGACCAGCCAGCTTTAAAGGCAGAGTTCGACGACATCAAGAGCACGCTATCGGCGATTAAGGAAAGCCTTCGCTTTCTTGGCGAAAGCATTGCTCTCGTGCAGTTTACTCTCGCGGTACACGGTAATCGTTTGGGCCAAGTGGAGCAATATCTTGGTCACGTCATCGCCCTTGCCGTTGCCGCAGGTAAGCCGTTGTCGCAACGTACAGTCGTGACCAGTCCACCGCATTACGCGGCCCTTATGCACCCGCCGGGTGCTCAGGCCGACTCCTAAATGCTTCAAGATGGCCAGGCCAATTGACGAGTTGCGAATCTGGCAATGGAACTGCAGGAGCTTCACCCACAAGAAAGCTTTCCTGCAGCAATACCTCCGTAGCCACGAAGCCAAACCTCACATCATGCTATTACAAGAGACTGTAGTGCCAACCGCCACGTTTTCCGGATACCAGTGGTTGCCCGGCCCCTCGGGAGGACGCGGTATCGCCACCCTGGTCGCTAACAAGATCACCTGCACAGCGCACAGTCTCAATGTGCCCGAAATTGAACACGTTATGGTCGAAATTCTCCCTGGCAACATATCACAACAAAGCGTATACATGCTCAATGTATACAGTAGTCCCAGCCACCATAGACAAAGATTCACACGCTTTTCCAGAAAGCTGTCCGTCTCGCGGGGCCAAACCCGCTAGTAATTGCAGGCGATTTTAACGCCACGCATAGCGCATGGGGCTACACGTATGACACACCCAAAGGTAACGAGCTTTGGAAAAATGCGAATGACATGGGCCTTATTCTCATTACGGAAAAGGCCTTCCCCACTCGCACTGGTACGTCCACGCAAAGAGATACTACGCCGGATCTATGCTTCGTCAAGAATATCTCCGACGCCCGCTGGTCCAACCTCGCGGTAGATCTCGGTAGCGAACACTTCATATTGGCTGTATACCTCCCCACAGTAAGCAGGAATACCAAGTCGTACACGTGGGTCGACTGGGACCTCCTTCGTAAGACCCGCGCAGAACGACCTCCCCCCGATACCCCACCGAGCCTCGAGACGTGGACGGCCCAGCTCAAAGCTGATGTAAACAAGGCAACTAAAACTATCAGCACAGACCTTCCAACCGAAAAGATGGACAGTCGTCTCGCCCACCTACTTGAGGCCAAACAGTCTCTATTGGCCCGGTGGAAGAGCCAGTGCCTTAATCGGAGGTTACGCAAACGCATATCTCAGCTGAACAAGACCATGATGGATCACTGCCGCATCTTTTCAAAACAGCAGTGGGACGAAATTTGTAATTCGATTGATGGTCAGGTTCGAAATGGCAAAACGTGGAATTTACTCAAACACCTCCTCAATTAAACCAACACCCGCATAAATCAGCGTCATTCGACCATGAAGATACCTCATCAGGCTAAACGGACAGTGTCACCGGAAGATGTTGTCACCGGAAGATGCTTGGAAACTAGCTCACACGGTTCTCATACCCAAACCGGGAAAGGCGCCGAGCCTAGATAACCTACGCCCCATATCTCTCACGTCGTGCATGGGCAAAGTAGCTGAGCACGTCGTCCTCAACAGGGTTGGTCGATACCTCGAAGATAACGACTGCATCCCGCACCACATGATTGGCTTCCGACCTGGGTTATCCACTCAAGACGCCATGTTACTCCTAAAGCATCAAATTCTAGATGGCGGAAACACTCGGGACACTCGTGCAATACTCGGTCTCGATTTCGAAAAGGCCTTCGATACAATAACGCACTCTTTAATCTTGAAAGCGATCGCAGCCCTCAGCCTAGGTCATCGATTTTACTACTTCATCCGCTCTTTTCTCACTCGGCGCAGAGCCGTCCTCCGCGTAGGAGACCTAGTGTCGGAAGAAGTGGAGCTCGGACAGCGGGGCACTCCACAGGGATCCGTCCTCTTGCCCACGCTCTTCAACCTCGTGATGATCGGGCTTTCCGAACGACTTTCAAAAATAGACGGGCTAAATCACACTATCTATGCAGATGATGTAACCATATGGTGTTCCACGGGGCCGGATGGCTTCATTGAGTCCGCCCTGCAAGAGGCTATCAACACCACCGAGTCTTACCTCGACCACACCGGTCTCAGGTGCTCACCTGCGAAGTCGGAGCTCAGTGTTGATATATTTGCCCAAACGCCGGGGTGCCAAGCCCAAAGGGAGGAAACCTCCGGCGGAACGCAATATCACCCTCCACACCAGAGATGGTCGTACTGTACCCAGGGTAGACACCATCAAGGTCCTCGGCATGATCATCGAGTCCCGCGGAACCAACACCCAAACAGTACACAAGCTCAGGACTAAGACTGAGAATGCCATACGACTCATACGTTGAGTATAGCCAACAGGCACCATGGCCTCAAACAAGACAACCTGCTGTGTCTCGTACACGCGTTTGTTTTGTGCCATTTTACCTACGTTGGGCTACACACAAATGGCTACGTGTTGAGCGCGATCAACTCAATGCGCTTATTCGCAAGGTGGTCAAACGAGCCCTTGGCCTCCCTATCACCACTCCAACGTACAAACTCCTCGAGCTTGGCGTACATAACACGCTAGAAGAGATCGCCGAAGCTCAGGAACGCGTGCAATTGACCCGACTCACTACCACCAAGGCGGGCCGCCATATTCTGCGCGAGCTCGGCTTCTTCTCCTCGAGGGCCAGGGACCCCCCAGAGTTGACTCTAATTCCCCGTGAAATCCGCGACCTTATCACGATCGCTCCCATACCACGAAATGTACACCCCGAATACAACAGAGGCAGGCGCCTTGCGCGGTCGACCGCCATTCTCAAGCGCATAGACATGGAAGCGGACAACGTCTCGTTCATGCATGCCGCTGCCTATCGCAACAACCAAACCTTCGTCACGGTCGCGGTATCATCCGCACAGCAGACTCTTAACTCAGCCACAATCCTCACCCGAAACCCCGAAGTAGCGGAGCAAGTAGCTATAGCTATGCTCGACAGCAAACGGGAATTCGTCTACAGGGACTTCAGGCCGGCCACCAAAGCCTTCGAATGCGGAGTCATCTTCGACCAGGCGTTACGTGTCCTGCGCAATGCAGACTCGAGTGCCGTGAAGCACCACACTGTCATCTGGTTCCCCGCCCATCTCGGCCAGGTGCCGTGTGCCCTATCCAACCTCAACGAGATCGCCCATGATGAAGCGCGCGCACTTACCGACCACACGGCCACAGGGCAACCTCATCTTGCTTGGTTAGATACCAATCGGGATACACCAATTACGTACAATGAAATTACAAAGCACTTTTACCTGGAACGGCGCATTTTCCACCCCCACATCCGAAACTTAAACGACCGCAGGCATTAACCCTACGCCTATTACAGACACACACGTACCCAAACCGTACCCACACGTACCCATACCCCAAGCTGGGGTATGCATCGGGATAATAAACGTGAAGCGTGGCAATTGCCACGCTTCACGTTTATTATCCCGATGCATACCCCAGCGACACATGCCCATGATGTGGATACACAGCTACACTCGCACACCTGCTCTGAGAGTGTAGAAAAACTCCTCCCGACTCTACCTCAAGCAAGTGGGAGAGGTCCCTCAGGAGCTCACTTCTCGCCGACCAGCAATGGCCGTCCAGCAGGCCCACGAAGCGGCCGCCAGGTACTCCCAGTCGGTCCCTACGTGGGAGACGCCCGCTACGCACTAAGCGCGTCCTGCAGAACTGAAATAAAGTTTTTTCATTCCGTTCCATTCTTTTGGCCAATCCACCAGGGTGGGTATGAGCCATGGAATAGAGGCTACAAACAAAGAAGGCGCGCGCTTGCCGTTGGGTTTCGGACTCAAGCCTATGGGCAAGTTCGAAGGCCTGGAAACGTCGAAAACGCCCGTCCGAGCAGACGATTGTTGAATCAGTCTGCAGCTCTGCCAGCCGGGCAGACGCGAGCGCAAGAATAACAATACTGCAACACACCCCGAGCATTCGCTATACATCGACACCGCCAGTGTTTTCCTCAACGCACCACGACCTAGCTGTCAGCGACCCAACTCAACACGCCTAGTACTTTTTGGGACTTCGGTGAGATCCTCGTTATGTATAGGTTGGATTTTTGTCACCGGTAGGAATCGTTCTTGTGACTTCTTGCTTTCCATTTTCTTCAACTAAGAAAGTCACGGTGTGCAAGCGTTCGTTGATCAAGGCAGCTGTGAGGCCGATGTTTGGCCGTGACCCGAATGATGAAATCATGTGGTCGCAGCGTGAAGCTGGAATGAAACTATGTGATAAAGCTGACATCACCTAAACGTTTTCGGAGTGACACCATCCTATTTTGCAGCCTCGGGTAAGCGCATGGGTTCAGGGTGCAAGAAGATCGTGGGTGGACGAGCAGTCTGATGAGGCATGCATTTAGATCTAGGCAAGCAGAACGAGAGGCTATACGAAGGCACGCCTGGAGCTTGAAACGCGAGTCCCAAAGAAAAAGGCAACTTTCAGTTGACTCACGTGCGATGTTACATTTGTGTCAAATATCCGTGAGACATACTACTGTCGCACGAAGTTCAAGCAACTTGGTGTATATGCATCCTCTGTAAATGGTACCATCATTCTACTTCAGCCGCTATCTTTCACGAAGCCATCTAGAACAAAGTAAAACAGGCTCCACTTGTCTAAACAAGACTGCAGGAGGAGCTGTGGGGGAGCCCTGCCGTTGTCGCGTGCTGGTGCGCCGAGGCAGCGACGACAAAGAAGGCAGCGGGGCGCGAGCGGGCTGAGTACTTGAGCGTGGGAATGAAAGAGTTTTTTTTTTTAAATGTAGCAGAATCACAAACACGATAGCGTTCGAGAGCTTGTTTCGTGGAAAATCCTCCATTGGCGTCAATGACAGCGTCATTGGATGTGAGTGAAAAATCACTCGTGGCCGAAAAATTGAGAAAACTGCAAATAAAATAAATAATAAATCATTGGTCCGAGTGAGATTCTAATCTGAACCGTCTGGGTCTCGTTGGGAAGCCGGCGACATACCACAAAGTCACGGTGATTCGTGGCGGAAGCGCATACTATAGAATCGCGTTGAGCGTCAGAAGGGGTGAATTGCGAAACGAGGGGGTGTTTTCAAGGTCCACCCATTACAAACGTTCGGAGTTTGTGGTTTAGAGCCGGCCTCCCATCATTGCTTTTGCTTTAAAGCGTTCGACCCATTACGGCACATATCGCAGTGCGCGGATTCTGTTGAAGTCTCGACGTAGAGGGTGCACTAGGGGCGAGAAATCGTTATCGCGTTCACTACAGATGCAAGGTGGACGCAATGTCACAAGAAAGTCACCGGCTGTGTTTCACTACAAAGATGCACTGATGTCGACGGCAGTCGGAACTGTATGTGGTATTCAAAGCGATCGAGGTACGGTCGGTATGCTGAATACCAGGCGAGCTGTTGGAAATGGCTGTATCGGCATACCCGGCCTCCTGAAGTCAGCAAAAGCATTCTCCTATGTCGCTGACTGGTTTCGGATGTGGCACTATGGCATATGGAATCACCAATGGCATCCCCGCCACGGTGGCCTAGTGGTTATGGCACTCGACTGCTGACCGGAAGGTCGCGGGATCGAATCCCGGGCGCGGCGGCTGCATTTTCGATGAAGGCGAAATTGTGGCCCGTGTGGTTGTAATCAGGCGCATGTTGGAGAACCCCAGGTGGTCGAAGTTTCTGGAGCCTTCCACCACGGCGGCTCTCATATTCATATCGTGGTTTTGAGACTTTAAACCCCACATGTTATTACCAATGGAAGCTCTTTAGACAGACGTGTTCATCCTGTCAGCTGACTTCTCAGGAACTATATGTGTAGTGCTCTGCATCAGTAATGTGCTGGTATATTACACCCTCAGGTACTTCCTTGAAAAGAATTTTCGAAGGAAGTTTTTGCCCGCATCGCTTCTGTCGGTTGCAGCTGAGGCGTAGTTAACAACAAGTGCTTAATGATACAGCTGCGTTTAGCAAGGATGTTAGGGGCCTTCGGACATTAGGTCTCTCCTGCAGTGCACGGCTAGCGAACATTCTTAGCATCTCAAGAACGTAAAGAAGTGGTACAGAAGTCCGCTTCTATCCTGTTGCCTGGTGAATTAACTGTTGCAGCGGCTGGCTACTGGGAACTTTACTCGTTAGATGACAGCAGTAAGCACAATCGATGTGTTCCCTTACAACACGGGCGATGTAGCCGCCCATATATACGGTGGCTGTATCTTGCAGGGTTTGCAAGATGGCTGGCACAGTTTTCACCTTTAAATGCTTGAGAACGCCGGTGGAACCTCCAGGAAGCTCAGATAGATCCCTGGGTGTGCGGGTTACTGCAGGGAGCGCTTTGCTTGGTCTGGACTCTTGCTCGTATAAGACGTACGTTGCTGCCTTCAGGCACGGCTGCTATTCCCGTTTTCAGCAGCTTCTCGAGGTCTGACATTGCAGATCGCACGTCCAGGGTGTTATTCGATCCCAGTGGTCATCTCAACGTACCGAACAGGCATTCAATAGGGTCACTATTAAACTTCCTGGTGAGCACAAAGCAAAGCACCTTTCTTGAAAGCAAATGCCGAATGAAAGATACCGTGGAGTACGTTGCTAGGAGAAGCGCTTCGTACGTTTCTGCGGTGAAAAAAATTTGCGGGGAAGGTGACCTGTTTTTTATTTCTTCCATATACATAGGACAAGTTAACTCGAGCCATTCGAGGCGGCTGTCCTCGGGGTCGTCGTAGTGTCTCGCATCAGGGTTGTTCTGATTAATTTACTGTGGTGTGTTGCTCGTGTCATGCAGCAGAAACTAGCGGTAAATGTTTCGCATCAAAGCGATCGGTGGTCCTGCTGTCGCGAAGACGACGTACAAATACAATTTGGCCTCCACATTGCCTCATCCTTGATGAAACAACCATGAAACAACTAGGGAACATCATCCCTCATTCAGCAGGCAAACCCTTCAATACAAGGCATAGCCTCTCAAATTGGTAGCAAACACCAAAACTGCTTATCTCAAAGGCCAAGTACAAAGACCCTTACCCCTACGTAGGCAGCGCTGCCATAGATGACGGGCGTTTCACGCTCATCCGGCAGGCAAAAGAAATCTAGGAGGTAGTGGTGCAAGTCACTGAACTATCGATTCGGTAATACCATGACCTACTACACTCCTGACCTGCCCAGAGAGCACCTCTTCCAGCGCCCACGTTCTAGTTCATACCTTCTGCCGCTAGGGCCGTCACCTACGAGCGGCGTGGCGCTAGTCAGCACCTGCTCGCTGACGTCATCTTCACTCTTTGTGGTCAAATTTTGACCAACAAAGCACTCGTAGTGCGTATTTATGATCCAAAATTTAGAATTATTCAGAAATAATAATACTAAAAGACATTCAGAATTTTTTTGCAATAAAATGCACGCTACCACGCATAGGCTGCCCTACATCGTGTAAATCTACGGGTTCCCACGTTTGTCAACCAGTGTGCTATAAATACTCAAGCGCTCTGAACACCTTGCTTAACCAGCAATGTATGGGAAGAAATAGTCACATATATGCCGCCAGTTCACTACAGAATGCAGGCATTCTTATACCAGCGCCTACAAAACAACCGTAAAGAAACAGACGAACAGGTTATAGGTAGCGCCACCAATGGTGAGCGGTTGAACGAGAGCGGGGACACGCGCTCCCATAGGAACCCCGCTATCTGAACAGGTCAGGAGTGTAGTAGGTCATGGGTAATACAGCCAAGACAAGCGCAAAGTCAGAACAAGTTTCAACAAGCCTATCGTCGAGCCAAGTACGAAAGCGCTCGAAGCACAAAGCGTCTCGGTAGGTGTTCTGTGGCGTCTCTGTTGCGGTTGTCGTGTTTGTGATGGAAATTTATACGACTGCGCGTATCTTCCAGACGTCTCCCGGCTGTCTTGTCGCACTGTCAAGACCGTAACGCAATGATGTCGAGTGTTTGTGTTCTTCGAACGCCGAGAAGCATTCTCCGCACTAAGTATCGACTCTGAGCGGCTTCAACATCGCAAGCGGTGAGATGCCGGTTGCGGATGGATGGTTGCTGACTGACAATGACGTGGAACAGTGCGAATGAACAGTGAGGAAATACGTTCAGGAGCTGGTGGCAAAGTGTCCGAAAGACTGCGAACTAATAAGTGTTGCAATTACGTTCCCTGACCGGCGGTCCCCGTCGCTATGCTTGACCATCGTGTCGAGTGTGGCATTGTGCCGCGAGTCGCCTTCGAAGTGTCCCAGAGGGAACAGCGACTACAACGCATCCAACTGAGCCGTCACCAAGATCTCGAACTGTTTCATGGTTCGGGAGTGAACTGCCTGTCGCTAGATCCCATTGATGGCCGATAGTAAGTTGGCTTTGCTGTTCTTCACGAAGGACAGCTCCATGTTTCGTGCACGAATAGATTGCATGGGCGTGCCACACTTTAAAAACCTCATTCCAGTAGCCGTTTAATTGCTGTTTTTCACTGGCATACCGTGGACATTGAGTACCGTGGGCATTGCGAATATTCCGTGCAATGCTTTACAGAGAGGTGTGACTTCTCAAGAAAAGATCAGGCTGATTACGATGAGGTAACAGCAATATGAATGTATGCTATCGCTGTAAGCAATATTTAGTTGAGACAATTAGTTGATGCTAAACTGTGGATCATTTTTGAAGTTTCAGAAAGTGTTTGTTGCCGGTGCCTATTGAACCGCATGTAAAAGGTGTCGTCCTGCGAACCTCTCAAAGGGCATGAGAAGGTGGTGAATGAGACAGTATGACGAAATTCGCAAGCGTCCAAAATAAAGCTTTGAGAGTTTGTTCGCACCATTACACAACCGGTGACCCAGGGGTGACTTGCTATGACCAATGTTGACGGTGACTCATGTGATGTGCCCATTGTCAGCAGTATGTTTCATGAGATATCTGTTCATGTCACTGCATGATATAAGAATACAGTCTCCTTACTCCATTACTGAGTTGCATGACTGGACAATGAAGCAGTGAAGCAAAAGACCCAATACTTTGTTACTTGCCACCAAAGCTGCCAACATGGTCACGCGATTCCTGCAGTTTAGCGGAGTGGATCAGCCTTAGTGCAGGAGCTGTGATGTAAATGCATGAGGACAGATAAGTCATCCTTCTCAACAACCACACCTCATTGAGTTCAATGAAGTTCTTACTGAAGTGAGGACAAGATTCGGGTTCAGGTATAGGGGGTATGCGCTTGACATCATCTGCGAGAATCTCTAGCGGTGGGATTGCCATTTTTTAGAGGTCTGCGTGCTCACTACACATGCAAGAAACTCGCAGCACGTACTTTGTCAGCAATTCATATGGAAACTTCTATACGTGCGGACAGTGTGTGCAAAAGGACCTTGAAAATGGCACAATGGTTTTGCCCCATTGCGGATCAAGGCTCAGTGCATAGTACCCCCTATACATAAACTGCTTATTTTTCCCAACTTAAAGTGTCCATTTACTAAGACCGGCAGAGGTGACAATGCTGAGCGTTATGAAATTTTTCGTGTACAGCCTCTTGTCGGGCGGTGCTGATGGGGGCCTCTGCATCCATGACTTGTGCTCCGATTTGGGCAAAACCAAACGTACATGCAAGGCCATCTGCAAACTTTCCAAGTAAGTAACTCTAACATCCTTGCACTTTCAAGTTCAAGGGATCTTTGCCTATCAATGCCAAGGTCCAATATAAGGTTGTTGGCAGCGTACACATGTCGCACTCTTAGCATTTCGACACCTCTTCCACCTGCTGGCACAATATGCTCACCTTGGCATCACCGCCTGCATACCTCAACGGCATGCTAAAAGCAGCTTTCATAAAATCTTATTGGCCTGTTCTTTTACATACGTTGCCATTTTAGCTACCTCTGAAGATGCCCTGCTTGCATTCTTTATTATCTGAACAACTACATATTGAAACAACAACAGGTATCTGAATGTTCTCAGTGCAAAATAAAATGTGTCAGTATAAAAGAACAATTCTTTTGGTGAAGAATATGCCTCTTTTCGTGTCGTTTGTGATTTGGTGCGCCTGCTTTTCAAGTCTCACCATCAAAGTGCAGTTTGGTATTCCGCTATGTCTAGTATTGGCCCATTCTAGTTGGCACATCGAGTACTGTCTGTCCTCTCATCGCTTCTGTACCTGTCAGTTTGAGTGCAGCAGCTTCAAACAATAGTAACTTGCAGTGACATTTGTGGCAAAATTTCGCGCACACAGTTTGGCGTATGTGAAAGTTGAGCGTGCCTCTTGTGCTTACCGTATTTTGCGTAACAGAATTAGGCTGTGTTCGAACTTTTTACTTCCAGTTTCTCTGTTGAGTGCATAAGTAATAAACTCAGCCATGGAACTTGTCCTTCTTCGGGACTGGCTGCAGTTGTTTAGTAGTTTAGGCACTCTGTACTAGAACTGAAAGGCCTTTTACATCAACTCATGAGCTGCGAGCAACAAAATAAATGAAGTAACCACACCTGAATATGTCAGTTCAGTAAGTGTATGGTTAGTTTTCCTTGGTGGTAAGAGTTGGCCTTTCAGCTTTTTGCTGTGGCAAATTGTATAGCTCCAGCATAGAGCGACAGTTAATGAGTTGGCAAACCATTATTCGCTCGCGAGTCTCGATAAGGTTATCGCGTTAGCATACCTTCTGTCATGCCATTAAATCACAGAGTCGGTAAATCATGCTAAGGACATGTTTTACTAGGCTAGTCATCTTATTTCAGCTCAAAATTGCTGGTTCCTGGCCATCAGAGGCACTGCTTGTCAACAGGTGTCATCTAGACTACATCAAAGCAAGTACTGATAGTTAGATTCAAGGGCAGAACAATATCTAATTTATTTATCTATTTTTTATTTTTGTCAACACCGTGCTTGCAGCAAAACTTACAAAAGAAAACATCACCTGATGACGCCTCTAGTACGATATTGCCACCTAGAGTTGTGAGCCGGCAAGCTTAACGAGCTGAAAAGGGCAAGGAGAACGAAGAAGAAGTGTGGTTAGCTCGTTTCGAAGATACACGCTCGTGTCTTTCTGCCCCGCTGTTCCTGTTCCTTCTCTACGGCTCTTGGTACGTGACAAACTGGTGGAGGTGCTGGGTGATCTATGCACCGTACCCCTCCACATACCAGGAACACAAGCGTCGTACCGGTGGTCACTCCTGTGCACCGCGCCAGCAGAAGGATCCGAGGCCAATCCCCTGAGTTTGGACTGCTCGCAAACAACATGGCAGCTCCGACCAGCCATGCCGACACCAACCCAACCGGTACGAACGGCACAACGCCGCTCTATTGCACCTTACTCACACCGCGAACGCCAAATCCTTTTCATGGCACTGCACTTGAGGATGTGGAAGATTGGCTTGTCCATTACGAGTTCGTTGCCGTGCACAACCAGTGGGACGACGCAGACAAACTGCGGCACGTCTATTTCAGTCTTTTGGACGGCGCACGTGTCTGGTACGAGAACCGGGCAGGTATTCTTACGTCATGGGAAGACTTCAAACGCCGACTTCTTGCGACATATGCAAGCCCTGACCGTCGGGAGAGAGCTGAGCGCGATCTGCAGTCCCGCATACAACTACCAAATGAAGGGGTTGCGATGTATGTCGAGGAAATGACGCGCCTCATCCACCGAGCTGACCCCTGCATGCCAGAAGAAAAGAAGGTACGGTACCTCATGCGCGGGGTCAAAGAGCAACTTTTCGGTGGGCTTGTACGCAGTCCACCCAAGACTGTGTCAGAATTTCTCACGGAAGCTGTCACCATCGAAAGCACCCTTAGGCACCGGGCCCCGTCATACGAGCGGCACGTCAATGCTTCAACTACGGACTACTTTGGAGCTTTCGGTGGCCAAATGGATTTTTTCCGAGAGCTCATACGTTCAGTCATCCGCGAAGAACTCCAGAAGCTGTCAGTGCCCTCGCAGCCCCCTACCTCTTCGTTCTCCAGCGTTGTCCGAGATGAAGTCCAGCATGCTTTAAGAGAACCATCTTGCATGCGGGATTATCAACCACCCGGTGACTTCCCCCGCATGTCGTATGCTCAAGCTTTGCAGCAACCTGTAACACCCGCAATCCCGCATCCCACCGTGGCCCCAGCCATGCTGCAGACGGTCCAAGCGGCGCCATATTACAGCGCACCTCGCCCGATCCCGCGAAAATCAGATGTCTGGCGTGCGCCTGATCGACGTCCTCTCTGCTTCCACTGTGGCGAAGCTGGGCATCTTTACCGACACTGTTCTTACCGGCAACTTGGACTACGCGGATTTTCGACGAACTCACCACCACCCAGGTTCGGTCAGCGGCCCCCTGATATTGAAGAGTATGTGGCTCAACAGCGCGGAACTTCGTCATCCTTTCACCAGTCACGCTCCCCGTCGCCGCGGCGATTTTCTCCTAATCGCCGCACCTATTCGAGCGTGGCGCAGGGTCGGTCCCCCAGTCCGCGCCGGGAAAACTAACCACAGCGACCTTCGGGGGCGAGGCCGCTCATACTGGACAAGCTCAAGGCCTCCTACCGACGCTTCCGCAAAATGAAGATTTCCCGACGACGACACCAGCTGGTTCCGAAAAGGTTTCATTAGATATTCCAGTGCTGCTCGACGGTCGCAAAGTCACTGCTTTAGTTGACACGGGTGCGGATTTTTCTATAATAAGGGAAAAACAGGCTGCTCTTCTAAAGAAAGTGACGATGCCTTGGAACCTCAAGCCAATTCGTACTGCTGGCGGGCACATCGTCATGCCACTCGGCGTTTGCACAGCACGAATACAGATTCGTGGTTCAACCTTTGTTATCAGTTTGAGCGTTCTCCGTCAGTGTTCTCGGGACCTGATCATTGGCATGGACTTCCTGAGGGAGCACGGTGCTATCATCGACATTCGACAACGCCTCGTCACGTTCTCAACAAAAAGCGCCACACCAGAGTATAATCCCGACCACGATCGAGTATGTCTGCGGGTAATTGACGATGCTGTGACGATACCACCGCGCTCAAGTGTTATGGTTCAAGTGGCTGGTAACAAATCAGCACACGGTGAAATGGTGGCGGAGAGCAATCGATCCCTGCTCTTTTCCCAAAGTGTCTGCGTAGCACGAAGCCTAGTAGACCTTCAGGATGGCCATTGCGAGGTACTTGTTACGAACTTCAGCTACGAGCGCCGACACCTTTTCCCTGGTACTGTCATCGCCTATGCCTACCCAGTAACTAATGTGACTGAGTGTTTTGCTTCCGAGGCAACCGATAATACCGAAGCACCTCTCCGGGGCGTCGACATAAATCCAGCGCTTTCTGACGAAAGCAAACGAAGGCTTAAAGACCTGTTGATAGAATTCCACGCCTGTTTTGCACGTTCATCGAGAATCCGCCAAACATCGATAACCAAACACCGTATTATCACCTACAGCGACGCGCACCCTATACGGCAACAGCCTTACCGCGTTTCACCCACCGAACGACGCGCGATTCAAAAGCAAGTGAAGGAAATGCTTCAAGACGGTGTAATACAGCCATCAAGTAGCCCTTGGCCATCGCCAGTGGTCCTTGTAAAGAAGAAGGATGGTACACTTCGCTTTTGTGACGATTATAGGAAGCTGAATAACGTCACAAAGAAAGACGTGTACCCGTTGCCTCGAGTGGACGATTCTCTTGACAGGCTGAGGCGAGCAAAGTACTTTTCCTCCATCGACCTCAAAAGTGGTTATTGGCAAATTGAGGTCGATGAACGTGACCGCGAAAAAACGGCTTTCGTAACTCCTGACGGCCTGTATGAGTTCCGAGTGCTCCCATTCGGCCTCTGTTCCGCTCCGGCCACATTCCAACGAATGATGGATACCGTTCTCGCTGACCTCAAGTGGAAAAGTTGCCTCGTCTATCTAGATGATGTCGTTGTCTTTTCAAAAACGTTTGACGAGCACCTTCATTGCATTAGGAGTGTTTTTGAAGCCATACGATCCGCTGACCTTACCCTCAAGCCAGAGAAGTGCCATTTCGGCTACAATGAACTGAAGTTCCTCGGTCACGTTGTGAGCGCTGCAGGCGTTCGGCCCGATCCCGAGAAGACTGCCGCTGTGGCCTCTTTTCCAGCTCCGACAGACAAAAAAAGTCTTCGGCGATTTCTGGGGCTCTGCGCCTACTATCGCCGTTTTATTGAAAACTTCTCTAAGGTTGCGGAGCCTCTCATCAGACTTACGCGTGACGACACCCCATATCAGTGGACTGACGAACAAGCGACTGCCTTTGCGGAACTGCAACATCGATTGTGTTCCCCTCCTTTACTCGGTCATTTCGATGAGGACGCTGACACAGAGGTGCGCACTGACGCAAGCAACATTGGTCTTGGAGCTATCCTGCTGCAAACACAAGATGGGATTAAACGTGTGATTGCCTACGCGAGCCGCACTCTATCACGTGCCGAAACGAACTATTCAACGTCAGAGAAGGAATGTCTCGCCGTAATATGGGCGATTACAAAGTTTAGGCCTTATCTATATGGGCGCCCATTCAAAGTTGTGAGTGATCACCACGCTTTATGTTGGTTGGCTAACCTCCGAGACCCCTCTGGGCGATTAGCACGATGGAGTTTGCGACTTCAGGAGTTCGATATCACCATTGTATACAAGTCGGGTAGAAAGCATGAAGACGCCGACACGCTATCACGAGCACCTCTGGAGTCCGACCATACAGCTGTAGAAGACGACAGCACCTTCCTGGGGACTCTCAGTGGGGCGGACCTCCTCAGTAAGCAACGAGCGGACCCCGAGTTAAGACCCATCATCGATCATTTAGAAGGCAGCACCGCGTCTGTTCCTCGTCCCCTTTCCCGTACGTTGCCGTCATTTTGCTTATGACACGACATATTATACAAGAAAAACACTGGTGTTGGCAGCAGATCTTATCTTCTAGTCGTCCCTCATGACCTTTGTGATGACATCCTATTAGCCTGCCACGATGAGCCGACATCCGGCCACCTGGGATACTCACGGACACTCGACCGGGTTCAAAAGCTATATTTCTGGCCAAAGCTCGCAGCTTGTGTCAAACGCTACGTGAAAGGATGCCGCGAATGTCAGCGTCGCAAGTCACCACCTGTGAAGCCTGCAGGCCTCTTACAACCCATTGCCCCGCCGCGGTGGTCTAGTGGCTAAGGTACTCGGCTGCTGACCCGCAGGGCGCGGGTTCGAATCCCGGCTGCGGCGGCTGCATTTCCGATGGAGGCGGAAATGTTGTAGGCCCGTGTGCTCAGATTTGTGTGCACGTTAAAGAACCCCAGGTGGTCGAAATTTCCGGAGCCCTCCACTACGGCGTCTCTCATAATCATATGGTGGTTTTGGGACGTTAAACCCCACAAATCAATCAAATCTCTTACAACCCATCGATCCACTGCGTACGCCGTTTGACCAAGTTGGGATGGACCTTCTTGGACCGTTTCCTATGTCTCACTCCGGAAACAAGTGGATCATCGTCGCAACTGATTACTTGACGCGTTATGCTGAAACGAAGCCATTGCCACGCGGTACAGCATCTGAAGTCGCCCAGTTTTTCATGCACCACATTGTGCTTCGTCACGGTGCCCCGTCATTCATCATCACTGACCGAGGGACAGCGTTTACGGCAAAACTGTTGGACGACATCTTCAAGCTCAGTTACACGAACCACCGCAAGACAACCGCATACCACCCCCAGAGTAACGGCTTAACAGAAAGGCTGAACAAAACGCTGGCGGACATGATTTCTATGTACGTGGATGTGCAGCATAAAACGTGGGACGAAATCCTGCCATACGTAACGTTTGCGTACAACACCACAACCCAGGAAACGACAAGGTTCGCACCCTTCCGCCTCGTTTACGGTAGAGACGTGCAAACCATGCTAGACGCAATGATTCCTTGTGACATCGACCAGCACGAGCTACTAACTCCCGATGTCGACGATTACATTCAGCGTGCAGAGGAAGCACGTCAATTAGCTCGCGTGCACATAAGATCGCAGCAATGTGAAGACGCCCGAAGGTACAATATCCACCACCGACAAGTCTCCTACCAACCTGGCGACCAAGTGTGGGTTTGGACTCCTGTTAGACGGCGAGGTCTGAGCGAAAAACTCCTGAGCAAGTACTTCGGACCCTACAAAGTATTACGGCGGTTGAACGAGGTCAATTATGAAGTTATTCCAGACGGAGGTTCGGCAACGACACAGCGCCGCTCACCACGAACAGAGATTGTGCATGTCGTGCGCCTAAAACCTTATATTACGCGGTGATACTCGTCTTATTATGCCCGGGCAGCAAACATTTTCGTTTTTTTTACATTGCCGGTTGGGTCTCGAACGAACTGTGAACTCTGTTAATGGTTTTTTTTCTCTTATGACCAACCTCAGACAATTTTTTTTTGCACTTGCATATGCCCTGTGCACTATAGCTACCGTTTCTCTTTTTTTTTCCCCTTACCGACCCTGCTGTCCCCTTGTGTATGAGCATCGGGTCGATGCTCTAATGGGAGGGGGAATAATGCCACCTAGAGTTGTGAGCCGGCAAGCCCTAGCGAGCTGAAAAGGGCAAGGAGAACGAAGAAGAAGTGTGGTTAGCTCGTTTCGAAGATACACGCTCGTGTCTTTCTGCCCCGCTGTTCCTGTTCCTTCTCTACGGCTCTTGGTACATGACAATATACGCATTCAGTTGCATAGAATTGCTTCAAGTTTATTGGTACGGTACAAAATTAACTCAGTAGCACTGGTAAGTAGACAGTATTAGAATTACTTAACATAAAATACCTAATTAATGCACAGAATGGCAACATTTGATAGCGACATGTGCTAAAGTATCCATACCTTCTTTTCCCTGACATTACCTGTTGAAATCTGGAAAAACTTGAAATATATAGCACAATAAGTGCTTTTTTTTGTCCGTTGCATTTGTAGAAGAGCGTGTAAGATATTGAGATGGACTGGGCACTCTCTTAATCACGGCATGGGCGTTGGCAGAGGGGGTAAAAAAGGGCACTTGCCCTCACCCAAGCTATACCAGTACTCTCCCTCCCTTAGGCGCAACGCAACACTGGTTTGCTCTCCCTATGCAAAAATTCTGCCGACAATCATAGAGCATGGTGCAACAAAAAAAGTTCTTTTTTTGTGCTGCCACAACCTGACAGATTCCTTTCCTTGAACACTTCTTTCTTCGTGGGTTCTATCTTTAACCTACAAAAGCTGTTGGCGGTTTCCACTGCGTACCTGCACCATCGCATTTGCAATTAATTTTAGATGCATGTTGCTGACTTGGTAATGGAAACGTCCTGTGCAGGCACGAGGCGCACATCTTCTCAGTCTCATCAGTACACTGGTACCCATGTGACACCGGCCTCTTCACATCTTCGGGCATGGATGGCACCCTTCGAATTTGGGACACCAACGCGCTCCAGCAGGTCGACTTGGTCCGTCTCAGCGATCTCATTTTCTGCCATCACGTCGAAGTGGCGCAACCCAACCTCTTGGCCGGTGAGTCCTGCTGTGTGAGTTTAGGATAGATGACTGTGAATGATGAAAGGAAGAGTGTGGCATCAGCTAGAAGTTTGTGAAGCCTTGCAGAAGGCAGGGTGCTCATTGCTCCACAGGAACATCATATAACAAATGCCTATTGAGTTCTTCACTTCCGTTTCATAGAAGTGGCATGAAAGACAAACTTGATTTCGCCTAATTATAATTATATATTATTATTATAAATAATAATTATAAATTATCCCGTCTGCCATAAACAAGAAACACCATTTTTGTCAAGAGAAAATGTGGGATGATATTAGGCTCGATGTACTATTATTATGATGTACTAGTACGTTTTCTTGTTTACCTTGTTAACTGCTAATATCTTCTTTCCATGTGATTAAATGTTTTCTATTGGTATTGGTATATTATAACAAGTTAAAATGCGCTTCTTCTAATGATCCCTAATGGAATCCACTGTATCAGCAAATAAATAAAATAAATATTCGTGTGCGCACATGCCAGTGGCAACAATGTTCAACTGACGCGAGTGTTGTTCGTGCAGGGAAGAGATTAGGACATTGTTGTCTTTTGAAGCACTAATAAAGTGCTTTTCTTTGCGGTGTTTCGTAACCTGTTCGGATTGTGAAACAGCTTATTTGAAAGATGTTGTCAATACTGAAGCTTCAATATAACAAACACAGATATAACGAAATACCGGTTATAACGAAGCAAATGAGAAGTAGTCTTGCAGTATATACAGTGTTAGGAATAACCTTTATAACGAATTTGTGGTTATAATGAACCTATTTTTTTGTAAGACTGTTTTAATGAGGTTTGAGTGTACCATGTTTTAGCATGTTGATTCATGCATATATGGACTCCTTGTATTATGTACACTTTTTTCAGATTGCGATAGATTTGTGAGTTGTGGCTTATTTCCAGTGGGATTCAAGAAACCTTGGGTTGTGTTGGCGGACATGCGAACGGGCAAAGCGTGCCAGCAGCTGCGGGGTCACGCGGCCAGTGCGCTTGCGGTCCGCTGGAACCCGCATACTCCGAACCTTCTGGCCTCGGGATCCCGAGATGGTTCGGTAAGCTTTGCAACTTCAGTTCTTTCTATGAAGCTCACACCTGTGGGGCCCCTAACAATGTGATATTCAGAGTGAAATGGTGACGAAACAAACGAGGAATATTGCTGCAGCTGCTGTTTTGACCGTGTGTCCTAATGGAGCAAGTCTGTTTGTTAAAACATTGCATCAAGCTACATTCATATTTCTCATTAATACTGTGTCTAACAAAGAAAAACGAGCCATCAAATCTACACCCTTCATTCATAGAGAGGCTGTCGTTCTGGCAGACTTCATGCCTTGAGGTGGTATGCGAGGGATTATTGGTCAGCTGCCATCACGTAATGAGATCACATACTACGTAATGCCAAACAGGCAGAAAAAAAGTGTCCCGCACTCGCTTTACTGGCAATAGGTGGCGCTGACTGACGCTCTTGCAGTTAAATGCACACATATATCCTATAATGTGGATGGGGGGAGGACCCCCGTGCAGCCCAGTAGTAGAGCATCAGACGCATTATTCGAAGGTTGCTGGTTCGGTCCCTGCTGGCAGCAAGTTATCTTTTCGTTTCTTCTTCTTTCTTCACACTACAATTACTTCTAACGACATCCACTATACTTTCTCTGGCATTATTATTTGTTAGTTCTCATTGGTAATATTCCTAGGTTAACACATTCTCGTTCCATGTTTCAGTCTTCCCCTGAACTTTTATTTCATTTTGCACGATCACATCTTCTCTGGTACATGTGTCTCCTCGATTGAGAACGTCTTTATTTATTTATTTAAATACCTTAAGAGCCCAGAGGGCATTACATAAGGGGGGATACATACAATAGGTTACTATAGCATAAGTAAAACAACATGTCAGGGAGTAATACTAGTATTCAAACTGACCGATAGCCCAAGCAACATTACTAATAACACAATAAACAAAAAACACAGTAAGCAGCTCACCATAACAGGAAACATATTTCAAGAAATAGCAATAAACATTCTCTAAGCATGCGTGGTTACAAATTATTGTCTACTTCTAAGTAAGTTAGTACTGCAGACTGGAAAAGGGAGGGTTCTGTAATAGAGACGATGTTTGAGGGCAGCGCGTTCCACTCGTTAATGGATAACAGCAGAGGTAAAAATTGGTATTTCTTAGTGCGTGAATATATTGGATTGACCTTATGTGCATGACCAACGCGATCAGAAACGTAGGGAGCCGGGTGAATGAATGATCGGGAAAATGACGAGTCACTATGATATAAGCTATGGAAAAAACATAGGCAGGACAACTTTCTGCGCGTGGCAAGCAATGGAAGGTTCAGAGAACGCTTAAGACATGTTACGCTTTGGTGGCGAGAATGACAGGAGGTGATAAACCGAGCTGCTTTATTTTGTACCGATTCTAGCATATCAGATAACATTGCCGTGTGTGGATGCCAGATGGTTGACGCATACTCTAGTGAAGGCCTGATCAGAGCTTGATATGCGTGAAGTTTAGTTTTCAAGTTTGCGCATCTGAGGCGGCGTTTCAAAAGACCGAGTTTTTTTAATGATTTGCTGGTGATGTATTCAATGTGACTGTTCCAGGTTAGGTCGGAACTAAAGAAAATGCCGAGGTATTTTGTGGATGAAACAGTCTCAATTACGGTGCTATTGACTATGTATCTGACGGATGATGAGGGGTTGGCTACGGAAGTAAATCTAATATGTTTGGTTTTTTCCGCGTTGATGTGCATCTGCCACAAGTTGCACCACTCTGTGAGTTTTAACAAATCTGACTGTCTGACTGTAGGATGCTACTGTCATTCGGTTCGGTAATCTCCTTATATATAACGCAATCATCTGCGAATAGGCGTAGAGAAGAAACAATATTAGATCCAATGTCATTGATGTAGACCAAAAATAATAATGGTCCGTGCACGGAGCCCTGGGGAACACCGGATTTTACCATGCACTTTCTGGAAATTATGTGGTTAAGTTTGACCGATTGCGACCGGTTACAGAGGAACTCTTGAATCCATTGGATTGTTTTCTGATCAAGCTGGAGGTTACGGACTTTAGTTATTAATCGGTTATATTGGACGCGATCAAAAGCCTTAGAAAGGTCTATTAATATAGCATCTGTAGGAGCAGAGCTATGCATGGATTTGTGCAAGTCTGTCAACAATTCGAATAGTTGGGTGTTGCAAGAGCGTTTTTCCCGAAAGCCGTGTTGGTTTGGGATGAGGATGTTGTTTCTGTTCAAGTGAGATATAATTTTCGAGTAAATGATATGTTCTAATAGCTTGCAAGATATACAGGTTAGAGAGATTGGACGATAGTTGTTCGGACTTGACCTTTGGCCGGATTTGTATATGGGTTTAACAAAGGCATATTTCCAGTCTTCCGGTACACAGCCCGTGTCAAGCGACTGCTGAAAGATCAGCGACAATAAATACGCTGATCTGTGGCAGGTTAATTTTAGGAGTTTGGCACTAATTCCGTCGGGCCCCGGGCTAGTCTTGCGAGGAAGGCGTTGTACAGCTTGTGCGACACCATTTTCAGTTATTGTAATTGAAGAAAAAGGGTCGTAAATGGTAGGGTTTAACAGTGCCAGTGAGTCTAGTGGAAGTTCTTCCGTGAACACAGATGCAAAAAATTCGTTGAAGCATTCAGCACTTTACTCTGGCGACAACGCTTTGCCTTGATCACTCAGTAGAGTTGGCTCAGAGGGGTAGGCTGTAGGGTTCACCACGCGCCAGAATTTCTGGGGGTCTGATTTCAAAAGGTTAGGTAAGGTGCAGTTAAAATATTTTTCCTTGGCCTCTTTTATTGAGGCCTCAGCTTGTTTTGAAAGATTTTTATAATTAAGCTAATCTTCCGGAGTATTAGTTCGTGTAGCCCTTTTAAAAGCTCGTTTCTTCCTATTTAGGCATCTTTTTACATCACGTGTGAACCATGGGTCATTTGTTTTGGTGCTGATTGTTAGTTTCGGGACGCAGCATTCTTCTATTTTTTTTAGTGTGTCACGGAATTGAAGCCAATTTTTGTTTGCTGCGCGATGTTCAAAACTTGACTCAAATATTGGTATAAAATCATCTAACATACGGTTCATCTTATCGATGTCAGCACATGCGTAATTCAATAACTGCTTAGTTACCTTTGATTTGTCGGCGCGTGGTAGGTATAATGAACAATGGACAACTCTGTGGTCGCTAATTTCTTCAAGCACGTGGGTAAGAGCTTCCTGGGAATTATTAGTGAAAAGTAAATCTAAAATGTTATCGCCACGTGTAGGTTCTGTTACTAACTGGGTCATGAGGTGGACATGTGTCAAATGTAGAAAACGCAAGCATTCGTGACGGTGGGAGCTGCTACTGCTGACAGAAGAAGATGGCCAATCTATGCCTGGGTAGTTAAAGTCGCCGCCGAGAATAAGAACAGAATTTGGATAATGGGCATGCACATACTCGAGTGAATCATTCAGCAAGTCGACGAACTCTGGACCGCTATCGGGGGGTCGGTAGCAGGCACCGATAATTACGGTGGTGTGAGCTGACTGCGCAGTAACCCAAATTGCTTCGATGGACGAGTCGTAAGCGATATCTGACGGTTGGAATTCTTGTTTAACAGCTATAATTACTCCTCCTCCTTTAGATACCGATCTGTCTTTGCGAAAAACTGTAAACTGTGCAGGAAAGTTAAGTTCAGAGTTCGAAATGTCGGCCGACAGCCACGTTTCCGTACTGATCAAAATGTCGGCGGAACATGTATACAAGAAGGAATTTAGGGTGTCTAGCTTATTTAAAATGCTCCTAAAATTTATTAGAAGCAACGTTACTTCAGATTTGTAGGTGGAGTTTCGATTAGAAGAGGTAGTTTGTCAATCAGCGAGAGGTTGGTGCGGAGAGACTTCATTAAGAGAACTGCCTTGGGGTTTCATTGCATGGGGCGTGAATTCCTGTCTGGGAGTTACTTCGACAACGCTATCAGTGACAAAGTTGTATCGAAAAACGCGGTCCCAAATGTACAAACAGTTAAAGCGAACCGAATAACGCTCGCTTCCTTTGCGCTTAAGCTTTGCAAAATCCCTCAACCGTTTACGGGCCATCTGCACCTTCGGCGAGAAATCTTCGTCAATCCAAACCTTGGGGAAATCTAAGTTTTTCAGTTTCGGGGCGTTGTGCAAGACCTCGGTTTTGGACTTAAAGTTTAGAAATTTGATTATAATGAGTCGATCAAAATGCGGGTGTCGCTTACCGACGCGTTGGGCGCGTTCAATGTCACCAACTTGTAACTCAAGGTGCGCGGAAAAAAATTCTTTAACAATTTTTTCTGTTTCCTCGTAGTCTTCTTTGTCGGTCTCGGGAAGGCCTTTAACGATGAGGTTGTTCAGCCTCATCCTGTTATTTATATCGTCTACTACATCAACGAGATCTTCATTAACTTTTGATATGCTTGATTTTACTTCACGTACTGAATCACCTACATCTTCGCACGTTGACTCAATTTGCGACATCTTTTGCAGACCTGTCTCAATTTCATGGATTTTAGCATTAATGCCTGTGATGTTTTGTTTTATTTCTGTCAGTGTAGCTGTAGTTTCTTCATGAAAATCTTTCATCAAAGCTATAACGTCATCAATCTTCGGACCAGGGTTCACTTCCACGTCACCAGCACAGAGTAGGAGCAAAGAAAGGCACGTGCTCACCAACAAAACACATGGTCTCGGGCTAGCAAAGCGGAACAAGTTAGACACGCCATTGAAGCGAGCTCTAGGGTAGCTTGTGTTCTTACGACAAGACACAAACGACCCGATGCGTGCCCGGTATGTAGACACGTCAACACCCATACTAGTGCTCAGGATACAGAACACAACAAGGAATAGTGGGGATCAGCGGCCAGCAGTATGCAAAAAATACAGTTCTGTAAAGAGGGCAAGGCTAAATGCCTACCTAGAACAATCAAAACGAGGACTTAGCCATGGCTGCTGCAGGCCGCAAATCCCAAGAAAGAGCTGTGGGCAGCGTCTTTATGTAGTGTCCGGTGGCGCTACATTCGTTATGACGTCAGCGGGAGGATGATGTCATTCTTGAGTGGTGACGGCGCAGAAAGGATGAATCAGTGCCAATCGTCGGTGACGGTGTGCGACCAAGCAGCACACGTCTGCATTCATTTGAATGCAGTACGAACCTAAAAGAAATCTTCTGATTTTTTAATGTGTTAGTGTTTACAGAGGGATCTTTGCGTGAAAATTCAACATGATGCTAAAGCTCCATAAAAAGTTGAATATTCTTCAGACACAAGGGATTGATATGTGTCTTTTTGTACCTGTGCTATACAATAATGTCAAACTTTATGTCAGATTGGGCACCTTTTTGTTATAAGCAGTATTTGTTGTGAGCGTACACACGGGTGTCAACAACAAAAAAAAAATGCTATCAAGTACATGCAAAAGCATTGTAAGTAAGGTGCCTTCCGAGGAGCAAGCAAAAAGTCTGTTCCTGGTGATGATGAGTTGTTAGTGCCTTGTCGCGCCAATACGAGTCGTGGAAACAGTAGCAAATTAGACACATGCCACAAATTCACTGCCATATTGTCGGCATTATCAGAAAGAATTAGAAAGTCGGCTTGCCGACAGCAGTCTAGCCAAGCCAAACTGCTGACAGACCTTTTCAGACGCAGAGGGGACATAACATAGAAGCCTGTTTTCTTCACCTATCCCGTGCTCTATCGCTCCTACGAGTATAAACACGAACAGAAGCAGGCTGTCGGCAGAGTTTTCGGGTGCAGATGGCACCACCATGTGGGTTGGCACACCCTATATTATGGGTATCAGTGTAGCCAGGCATCTGATCTTAATGCACCATTTCTAATAACACCCCAAAGTTGCGAATGGCGTGCTTCCTGCGATGGCTTCTCATCATCCACTCTTCTGGCTGTACTGAATATTTAGTCCCAACTATTTCTAAATACTGTGCACCACGTTGTTGAGATTCACAAGTAAAGTTGGCACCAACTTCTTAATCTAAGGACCGCGTCATGTTTCATGGCAAGTTCCACCTCCTTTTTTTATACAGCAGGGCTATTTATGCCAGCCGTTGGATATCATCCGTCAACAGAATACTGTCATTTCCATACACTGGCGCACACCATGTTCATCATCTTGCTCTTCTTGATCAGTGTAACCAAATATTGGTTATAACCAAATACCTAAATGAATAGTTTTGCAGTAGATATAGCGTTAGGAATATATCTTTTATAATGAGTTTTCAGATATAACAAACTTATTTTTGTGTAAGATGCAACTTTTTTATAATGAGGCTTGAGTGTATGGTATACTAAAAGGCTGGGAAAGGGAAGTGAAGTTGAGGAGAGGAGAGAGCAAAGGATAGTATAGAAAGTGAAAGAGATAGAGAAAGAACGGCAGAGAGAGAGATAGGAAGGAAGAGGAAGCTTGAACTCTTCTTATACCTGGAACAGAGACTCGCTCGACCACTGTTTGTGCGACACGCAGGTGATCCTGTGGGACGTGAGGAGCGCACGCACCTGCCTGGCAACGTTGCAGGGCCACAAGGGTGGCACGACAGCCATGACTTTCTTGCCCGACGGCCTGCAACTCTTGACCATGGGCTTGGATGGCCGTGTCAAGCTGTGGGACGTGGCGAAGTGCACATTGAGCAGGGCGCACTCGGGACTCGCCTGCTGCATGTGAGCCAACTTGCTTCTGTTTAGTATTTCGAATAGTGCGAACGCATGGCTGTCGGCAAGTCACTAGCACCTTCTGGTGGTTTAAGTGGAGCCTGGGTAGCATGGTCGCCACTATCATCTAGTTTAAAGATAACATGGATGGTCTGCATGACATAGCAGGCCTGTGTAGTTATGTAACTTATAGTTGTACTCTTTTTTTTTTTTTGCATCAGCCTCCCCTTTTACTGGTACATACGTTCACTATTTACACAGGGTGTGTACAGGTCCTTGAAATAGTACTTAAAAACCCTTCCTTGAATTTGGAAAATGCATTTTGAAGTCCTGGAATTTTTTTTGCCATCCTTGAAAGTCCTTGAATTTTGTGAGCAGGACAGTGCACTCTTATATCGACATCGCGGTCTCTTAAGGGGGGACATGGTTTTTAGAGATAACATAGGTTATTTCTTGGCCAAAGTAGATGAAACTGCACTGCTTTGTTCAGTTTCTTTAGCTTTATTTAACTATCCAGTTATATTTTACACAGGTCAATTATTTCCAGAGGTAATTAGTACTCTCATTCTATTGTTTGCCAAAACAATAAAGTATTATCTATGCAACATAACATCATTTTAAACACATATATGGATACAAGAAAGCCGAAGGAGAGCAACGCTGCAAGCTGATTGGAAATTGAACAACTACTTCTCAATTTACAGCACTAATGAGTTTATGGTCTACACCTAGCCAAAAACAAAAAAAAAATTAAATTAATATAAAAAAAATTTTGAACTGCAGATTGAAAATCTGCTTGCAGCGTTGCTTTCTATGCACATTTAGCTACATTGTGCAAAAAGAATTGTAGCTCTAGCTGTCCTGGGTCGACTTTTAGAGAAGAAGCAAACAAGGGAAGTGGCCAAAATCCATGTTCTGAGAAAATGAGCAAAACAGGTTAAAACTTTATTTAGCGTTACAGAATGTAAAACATCACAGGCACACATAATTTTAGCGAGTTAATATGCACCAGGCATATAATCAGATTGATTGTTAGCATGAGCATGCCTTTTTTTCAAGTTCCGCTGTAAGTTGTCAGCCGACGAGCGTTTGCTTGCTGACGCCACGGAACGACAACAATCCTTTTCGGCCATGCGCTTGGAACTGTGGATGCCAGGGTTGAGGCCAAGCTCTTTCAGTATGCCTGCAGAGCTTCTCTCATTACCAGCGTTAAACTTCATGACTGCTTCGGCTACTGCTGCTTCAACAGTGAACAATGAAGCATGTCGGTCCTTCGGCGCAAGTGCCCATATCATGGAGTGTAAGCACTCGTTGCTGTTTTGTGTTTTGCCCCGTTGGCATCGTTGCAGTAGCTTCTTGTCAGAAAGCCTCTGATAAATAGGCAATAATGCCTCACAGGCATGAGGAGGCAAGCTGCGCGGATGCTTTGGTGCAGGCTCGCCCTTAGCGTCTGCAGCATTTTGCCGACACCATGAGTTGGTCCCTGTTGGGCAAAATGTGTGGTTGGCCACTTTATCGTTTGATGTCACATGGTAATAAGTGGCCATCACTGCCCTTTGCATGGCATCCACATCGTCATGAGATTTCAGGGCCCATCCATAATATGAACTCAACTTGTTGATGAGATCCCCAGTCAACCGGCCTTTTCCGGAAAGGCTCTCCAGGCCAGTGCTTTTCTTGTGCTTGTCCACCAAATTGCGCAAGGCTGTACCCATCCGCTTCTTCACGTGATTCACGCAGTCTTCCTTGGTGATGGGAATGTACGCATACACGTTCTCTTCTTGTAGCGCCAGGTACGTCCAGCTATCGCCATCTGAAAGCACGGTTGTGTACCTGACACTATGCCGCTCTAGTGACCTTTTGAATAAAATGAGGCCAGCCTCCACCTCCATTTCCCCAGCTTTCTTTGTTGTGTTTCGCTGGCACACGTGGTTCTCTTTCCACTCTTCGTAAGCGGGGTCCCCCTCCTTCGGGCCCGACTCACACCCGGCACAAAAGTTGCTCAGGACAACGTAGTCAAGAACGAGGCCGCTTATCAGTTCAATGACAGTACCGACGCCAATATACGACGAGTGTCCGCGCGTCATCCACGATCCGTCGTATGCCACGGCGATGTTTCCCGGGTTGTCCACATTGAGTTCCGCGTAGATGTCGCGAACCGAACTCGCGCACTCACTCATAAGTTTCGAGGCAGCAAGAGTAGCGGCAGGTGTTAGCTTCTTCTTCACGTACGCCTGCCACGTTTTCGTGTGGAGGCCGCGACGCGATATGTTCATCATTGCAAATATGTCGTTAAAAGCAGCCTGCCTGTTGCCAGTTGCCTGCATTGCGCGGGTGGCGAGCACGTTCACTGTGAATGGATTTATTTTCTGCTGTCCGTCGACGCGCGGCGAACTCCACTTTGACGACCCGTCACCGCAGTTCACACACACTAGCTCAAGCTTGACGGCAAGGCCGTATTCCCGCTCGCCTCTCCTGATCTCGGCGTCTCCGTTGCAAATCTTGCACTTTAAATGCAATATTATCGAAGCATTTGCCGCCTCCAAGTCCAGGATGGTGAAAGTCGTTTCAGAATCGGGTGGGGGACCTACAGCGTCGGCACGTTTAGCGATAAGGCTGCGCTTCCGCTCCGTCGCCGCAACAGATGAAATCTCTCGCAGCTTCTTTTCTGCCTTCTTCGTTTTATCCTCTATCTGTTGTGGCTGCAGAATTTGCGTGTCGTGACGCACACGGCCGCTTTCCGCGACGTTGTCGGCAACTGACGAGCTCGTAGGACTAGCGTCCGTTAGGCCTGCCGCGCTGGCGTCGACGACCGTTCCGCTGGCCGCTGCGAGTTCGTCATCCTCGTTGTCCTGGGTCGTTGCGGGGCGCTTCCTGAAGTTCTCAGCTAGCGATCGCCTCACTTGCTTTCCAAATTTGTGTTTGGTGCGGAACTTCTTGATGGCACGACCCATAGCTGTAGGCAGTTGACAACACCAAGACAAAATGGCGCACGCTCACGCGCGTCTCTGCGGTGAAGCAGACGCCAGAAACGCCGCTTGGCCAATCGGATGCCTAGATTTTGTCACGTGCCCCAAGCAGCCAATAGAATCGCGCGCTTGTACCTCTCGATGACGCTCTTTTGCTAGAAAACCAATGAGCAAAGCGAGCCAGTGGTGGTGGGAAATTGGAGATGAAGAACGGCTCTTCCAAACGAGATCGAGATGGCCACGATAGCCCTTGTGTACCGGCAACGGTTCGGCACGGAAAAAGCGCGATTTTAGCGTCAATTTGCGCTCATACACACCTCATATTGGTGTTACAAATTGATTTTACGGCGAAAATAATGACAATATAAGCTAGAAACTTAGCAGATTTGTGCAAAAATAGATATAGATTCCGAAAATGTCAGCTTGAAAAAGTCAATTTTTTTGCGATTTTCGGCCTTCTAAGACCCGTGTCCCCCCTTAAATGTAGTAGATTGGTGTGTCAACCTGTCAAACTCGCCATATCCGAAGCAGCAATGCGGCGTGGGCGCACATGGTCCTATTTTGCAAAATGCATGTGAAAAAAAAAAAATGAAGTTAGTTTTGTGGCAAGGGTGAAACAGTAAATGCGATAGCAAGAAATTATGTCGCACAAAGATGGGCAGCAACTCCATACATGCAACGTGTCGCTCAAGCACAGAGGGCGCACGAAAGAAAACAAGAAAAAGCACACAGGACGAGCACTGATGAACAACTCTGACACCTCAACACTGGAAGCATGCTGCTTAAACACCAAGAAGGATACTAGAAAAGAACACATGTATCCGCAGGGTGAGTGTGAACTAACCACTGTCAGGGTTGTTACTTCTTAGTTGTTGAGCAATGTGCTACAAGTGTAAACTGTGCACAAGCTTCTTAAAAGGGCCCTGCAACACTTTTTGAGCGTGATCAGAAAACGCTGCTGATTGGTTGTGGACTCGTGACAACACGCGAGCCAAATATTATAGCGTAGCGTGTGGCCTGGAATTCACAATGAATTATCAAAGTCAGCTAAAAATTGCTTTCTCTTATCTCCACAAATGACAGAAGATGCTCAAAAATCACTCTTAGCAAGCCCATCTATCAGCCATTGGCTGAATTGAATATGGCGTGCTTGGTCATTACGGACATCACCACAGGAGGCCGCGACTTGTCCATGCATGCGTGCGCGATCACACAGAAAAAAACGTGCATTCTAAGAAAAAAAGTGCTGAAGGTCATAAGACGCAGGTGACATGTTTTCTTTGCCCCTGTCACCCCTCTCTGATTAGCTTCCAGCGCTTTCATCAAGACGAGAGAAGAGAGAATGCAATTGCAGCATGTGACAAATCTTTGTAACTCCGCTTGTACTCGACCGATTCTTAAAACTTTTGCAGTGTTGAATTCGTAAGGTAATAAGCTCTTCCAGTGAATTCATTCCATGGATACTTGAAAAAGTGTTTCAGGGCCCCTTTAATGGAATGGTGCCATCATATTTCTAGGCTATAGCAAGGTGCCGTGTGGGTTTTGTTTGTATAGGCAAGGACACTCCACATGAATGGTCGGACTCTGCAAACGTTTAGAATATATTTTAAGTCACTTCCCAAGTGTACCTAAATGCTCATTCTCCTAACCGAGGCATATCACGAGCGTGTCCAATACTGACGTAGCTTTATAGGAAGGGCAATGAAAGTTGTAGTGATGTCGCACCATATCTGTAGTGAGGTGAGTGACCTCTGGGCTTCCGCCACGCCACGTACTCACCGGTAAAGCATCGCGGCTGCTGCAGCTAGTGGCGCATTTGTTCTGCAAGTGCTTGTGTGGCACGTGCGCGGAGGCAGACGTGCCACACGTGCCTGTGAAAGCTTTGTGTGATCGTATGACTAAGTCACCTACACTGCTACATCGCTGCTTGACTCCTTGGCCACAAACCGAAACTGAAAATTGTCCTCATCAATAGGGTCATAGGATAAACTATTTAGTGAGAATAAATTAATCTTGGTGCATGTTTCGTGCATGTTGGAGCTATAGTCGAGGCTTGCCGCAAAGAGTGTGCAAGCCGCAAATATTGTGACAGCACCCCTTCAAGGCCTCACTACACATACGCTCTGAAGCGGTCACTTGATTACACTTCAATGGATTCCGGGACACTGCGACCTGGTTGGCAACGAAACAGCTCATAGCGAAGCAAGAGTGGCAGTATACAATGCTCCTATGTACATCAAAGTACTGTATTCGCGAAGTGATGTCAACGCATTGTTGAGATCGCTCATGCGCGAATGCGCTGCCACTTACTGGTCGCTACCAGATCATCAGAACAAGCCTCTGCCGGAAACAGACCCCGGTATGACTTTTCGTCTTTCAGCTAAAATCAGCCGAAGACATGCTAATATACTGCACCGGATTCGCCTGGACGTCGCCTTCACTCGTCACTACACCCACCTAATCGACCGTATGGACAGCCTGAATTGTGAGAGCTGCCAAGTAGTGCACGAAATTTTAGCTCACATATTTTGTAACTGTGCATTATTCGTGGCGCAAAGAAAAATGCTAACTGCAACGTTGGCAAGCATCGGACGAACGCCGTTGAGTGAAAGCAACATATTGATACATAACAGCCGCTAAACACGGCTGCATGAAAGAGGAGGACGAAGTGAGTTTTCGTTTGATGCTGGGCTGGCGCCATCTTGCTCGTCGAGTTCTGTGCGCTGTAAATAGATCATTAAACAAGTCATTCGTAACATTATTGGTGGAGGTGGACGACCCCCGTACCTCGATAGAGACGTGCAGCGGTCGCACCATCGGCGACCTTTCGACTGCTTCGACTGCTGGTACTTCCTCTACGCCGTCCTCATCAGTCCAAGCTACCACCTACGTCACACTCCCGCACCTCTGGGATCCCGGAAGTTTCTCCGGTGATGGTACGATCGATCTTGACACTTGGCTGAAGCGGTACGAGCGCGTCAGTGCTACTCACCGCTGGGATCCCACGCTCATGCTCGCCAACGTGCTTTTCTACCTGGACGGCACTCCCCGTACATGGTTTGAAAGCCACGAAGCCGACATAACGAGCTGGGATTTCTTCAAAGAAAAGATACGTGACCTGTTTGGCGATTCATCTGGTCGTCAGCTCGCTGCGAAGAAAACTCTTGCCACACGGGCCCAGCCTTCTACCGAATCGTACGTCTCCTACATTCTTGACGTCTTGGCCCTTTGTTCCAAAGCCGACCAGTGCATGTCGGAAGACGAAAAGGTTAAACAAGTCTTGAAAGGCATTGCTGACGATGCTTTCAACCTGCTGGTTTTTAACAACGTCTCGAGCATCGACACAATCCTTAAAGAATGCCAACGTCTGGAACAACCTAAAGCCCGCCGCGTAGCCCAAAGCATCGTGCCCCTTCCAAACACAGCGGCCACTTCTTCGTGTGACGACGCCTTCCACCAGGCCCCTCGATGTGACAACCTTACACGCATCATTCGTCGAGAGGTCGATGCAGCACAACCAATAGCCACGCCATTACCGACGCCTGCGCCTTCCCCGACCACGATCTCTTTAGTACAAGCAGTCGTTCGTCAAGAGCTATCGAATGTCGGCCTACATCCTGTTCCTACCGTATACTCTGCTGAGCCTTCTTATCGTACCCCTTCTGCACCTCGCATACAACGCAATCCGTCCGAATGGCGTACTCTTGATGACAGGCCCATATGTTTTAACTGTCGACGCATTGGTCATATCGCTCGTCACTGCCGCAGCCACTGGGCTCCACCGTCCCATTATGCAGTTCAATATCATGCCACTTCTGCTCGCCAGTCATCCCCATCACTTTCTCCATCAACGCCGACCACATTTTCCGCTCCTACAGCACCTCTGAGCAGACTTCGCTACGACCGGTCACCGTAACCTGCTCATCGTCAGTCCCGGTCACCCCCACAACGCCGTGCTGCCTCCCCGACCTATTCGCAGCACCTCAGACCGGAAAACTAGGCCGTGCAGCTTCTGGAGGTGGAGCTGCGTTGACGATCTTCGTAAGAAATCCTCGATTAACGTTAACAACAAACCGGAACCTTTTGGACGTTACTGTCAACAATGTTCGTGTCAGTGCATTGATAGATACTAGCGCGCATGTGTCCATTATGAGTGCTAACCTTCGCCGCCGACTTAGAAAAGTTGTCACGCCCGCCCTCAACCGAGCTGTACGAGTCGCCGATGGAGGAACTGCCGCGATTCTCGGCATGTGCTCTGCGCGAGTGTCTATTGGGGAGAGAAGCACTGTCGTTCTTTTTGCCGTTATCGAACATTGCCCTCATGAACTCATTCTCGGTATGGATTTTCTAGCCACACACTCTGCCCTCATAGACTGTTCAGCTGGCTCTCTCCATCTCGATTTACCCCTCTTTTCCGACCCGCCTGGCCCATCGCAAACCAGCCTCTGCTGAATTGATTTCACGCGCCTCCCTCCTAACTCTGTCACACATGTCGACTTATCCTCCACGCCGCCAGTACCTGATGGTGATTATATGGTGGCCCCGATTCCTGCCGTGATGCTTACGCATGGGGTTGCTGTGCCGCATATGATTCTGACGATTAAGGGAAACCGCACCTTCCTTCCACTGGTCAACTTTTCACTCACCACTCAAGTTCTGCCACAGGGTATCTCCCTGACCAAAATTACCGCTCTCCAAGATGACCATGTCGAGCCCTTCAGAGTTGACGATTGCTGCAGCCCAGTCGGTGGTTCCACTCCATCACGTTCTTGGGGCGCCGACATCGAGCGAATGGTGTCATCGGACCTCAGATCTGAGCAAGCTGCAGCGCTTTGCCACGTTCTTGAGGGCTATCGTAGCATTTTCGACTTTGCCAGCAACTCTTTAGGCCAAACAACCATTGTCACCCATCGCATAAATACTGGCCATGCAACTCCCATTCACCGACGCCCCTACCGTGTGTCTGCCTCGAAGCGTGCAATATTACAACACGAAGACGGCAAAATGCTTGCGAAAACATTGTCGAGCCTTCATGCAGCCCCTGGGCTTCTCCAGTCGTCTTTGTTAAAAAGAAAGATGGAACATGGCGCTTTTGTGTTGATTACCGTCACCTTGACAAAATTACCAAAAAAGACGTTTATCCTTTACCTCGCATTGACGACGCCCTCGACTGCCTGTACGGTGCCACTTATTTTTCAACTATTGACCTTCGGTCAGGGTACTGGCAGATAGCCGTCGACGAGATGGACCGCGAGAAGACCGCATTCATCACTTCTGATGGTCTTTATCAGTTTAAGGTGATGCCCTTTGGTCTCTGCAATGCACCAGCCACATTTGAAAGAATGATGGACTCATTGCTCCAAGGGTTGAAATGGTCCACCTGCTTGTGTTACCTTGACGATGTTAATGTCTTTTCGCCCACATTCGACTCGCATCTTGATTGTTTGTCAGCTATTCTGGACGTTTTGGTCGAGCCGGACTCCAGCTTAACGCCTCCAAATGCCGCTTCGCTCGTCGTCAAATTTCCGTGCTCGGTCACCTTGTCGATGCCCAAGGCGTGCGTTCAGACCCAGAGAAAATTCGCGCAGTCATGAACTTTCCCGTTCTGAGAACCACAAAGGATGTCCGCAGTTTTGTGGGGTTGTGCTCATATTTCAGACGCTTTGTTAAGGACTTTGCGACCATTGCACGCCCCCTCACAGATCTCTTGAAGAAAGACGCCTCGTTTACCTGGGGCCATGACCAAGCGTCATCGTTTTCACAACTTACGACACTGCTTACAACGCCACCAATCTTGGCTCACTTTGATCCATTAGCCCCAACCGAGGTTCACACGGACGCCAGGGGACACGGCATAGGAGCTGTGCTATTGCAGCAACAACGGAGACATGACCGTGTTATAGCCTATGCAAGTCGACTGCTATCTCCAGCCGAGCGCAACTATTCCATAACGGAGCGCGAGTGCCTCGCCCTTGTATGGGCAGTTGCCAAGTTTCGTCCATACCTGTACGGGCGCTCATTCCATGTTGTCACGGATCATCACGCGCTCTGCTGGCTAGCCTCCCTGAAGGACCCGACGGGACGTCTCGCTCGTTGGGCTCTACGCCTTCAAGATTACACGTTCTCTGTAATGTACAAAACAGGGCGATTACATCAGGATGCGAATTGTTTATCCCGCTACCTTGTTGACGAAGCAACCGATACTGACGCTATCATGAACGTTTTTTCCGTGTCGCAGCTGTTGAACATTGGCGAAGAACAACGTCGGGATGCTTCTTTACGAGCCATCATTGACAAACTGGAGTCAACGCCTCACGACCCGTTCCTACGAATGTTTTTGGTGAAAGACGGGATCCTATATCGCCGTAACCTTGATTCCTTCGGATCAGACTTACTTCCTGTCATCCCAGCGCACCTGCGTTCCACTGTCCTGCATCAACTTCACGACGCTCCCATGAGGGGCCGTTTGGGCGTTTCTCGCACATACGATCGGGTACGACGTCGGTTTTTTTGGCCTGGACTTGCCCGCTCTGTTCGACGCTATGTCGCTGCTTGTGAGCCCTGTCAGTGTCGCAAAACGCCGTCTGCCCTCCCAGCCGGCTACCTTCAGCCGATCGACGTTCCCAACGAGTCTTTCTTCTGATTTGGTCTCGACCTGTTGGGCCCTTTTCCACTCTCTACAGCCGGAAATAAATGGATTGCTGTTGTTACGAACTACGCGACGCGGTACGCAATCAGACGAGCACTCCCGACCAGCTGCGCTTTCGACGTTGCGGACTTTCTGCTGTACGACATATTAGTGCATGGGGCTCCCCGTCAACTTCTCACCGACCGTGGCCGCACGTTCTCATCAGCTGTCGTTCATGAAATCCTGAGGTCTTGCCGTACCAAGCACAAATTTACTACTTCGTACCATCCCCAGTCAATCGCCTCACGGAGCGCCTTAACAGGACCCTAATCGATATGCCTCCCAAATACGTTGCGCCAGACCACCATGATTGGGACATTCATTTGCCGTATGTGACGTTCCCCTACAATTCATCTCGTCACAACACTGCCGGCTATTCGCCCTTCTATCTACTATATGGCCGGGACCCAACTCTACCCTTAGACACTTTACTACCTGCGGCCACTGAATATGCTGGGGAAGCCATTGCCTGCGCCGACCTCGCGCGCCAAGTCGCCCGTAACCGTCTACAGGCTTCACAGGCGCGCCAACAACAGCTCTACAATTCTCACCATAGGGATGTGCACTTTTCTCCGGGTTCTCTCGTGCTCCTCTGGTCACCTACTCTACGTGTGGGACTGTCTGAAAAACTGTTGTCGCCCTACACTGGACCATTCCGTATCGTTCGCCAAGTGACAGACGTCACGTACGAGATTGTTCCAACCGATCCAACAAAGTCATCGTCAGCTCCAAGCGACACCATTCACCTGGCTCTGCTAAAGCCCTATTGCCCCCCTTCGACATCATCTGCGTAAATTTAGCACTGGGACGGTGTTTCTACCGCCGGGGGTTATGATATAAAACGGCCGCTAAACACGGCTGCATGAAAGAGGAGGACGAAGTGAGTTTTCGTTTGATGCTGGGCTGGCGCCATCTTGCTCGTTGAGTTCTGTGCGCTGTAAATAGATCATTAAACAAGTTACTCGTAACAATATTGTCAGCAATGAATGACCAAACAGTGTCAAAAACTGCTACAAAGGCTGTTTTCGGCTTCATCAAAAGCACTGGACAAGATACTAGACTGTAGGGTACTATGCTAAGTGGCTACTGTATATACGCACCACCTCTTCTTGTCCCCATCGCCATCCTTCATCCCTCTTTCCTTCCCTTTTCCCTTATCCCCTGTGTAGAATAGCAGGCTAGAGCGAACTAGCTCAGGCCGACCTCTCCGCCTTTTAATAAAATCTCACTCTCTCTCTCTCGAAGCCCGTCAGCACGGAAACTTAATCGGCGAATTTTCGTGATGGTGCTTTCTTTTCCTAGTTCTTGTTTGCTTGCTAATTTCATTGCTAACGTGGTTCTTTCAATGTTAAGCTTTGGAGTTGGACTTCCTGGAAAAAAAAAAGTGTACTTAATCTGCGAGTAAATACAGTATGAAGAAACGATAGACAGATTGATATGTGGGGTTTAACGTCCCAAAACCACCATATGATTATGAGAGACACTGTAGTGGAGGGCTCCGGAAATTTTGACCACCTGGGGTTCTTTAACGTGCACCCAAATCTGAGCACACGGGCCTACAACATTTCCTCCTCCATTGAAAATGCAGCCGCCGTAGCTGGGATTTGATCCCGCGACCTGTGGGTCAGCAGCTGAGTACCTTATTCACTAGACCACCGCGGCGGGGAATATGAAGAAAGGAGCCAATGAGCAAGCTTTTCCCATCATCCAGCTGCTTCCGACACCGAAGCCTACACTTGATGTCTAGGACAATCGTAGTTGGGCGTTACGGTGAAATGCATTCAAACTTCACCTTTCGCTATCATCAGCGGTATTGTCGACATCAACTGACTCCAAGCGAGGAAATGCCGCACAAACTTCGGCCAAACCGCTGTGTGTAGTTTGGCCTTTCTTATATGACCACATGTTGTACGAACACCTGCGAAACAGCTTTGACAGAATTCTAGTTGAAGCAAGGCGGGCTCGCATATGTGCCTAGACACAGGAACAGAGCACTGCTGTGCATGCGAGAAACGCTGCGGCTTAATGCACATTCGACTATGTTCACTACATTTTGTATGGTTCCTAAATATCCTAGCCTTACTCCGTATAACAGTTTGATGTGTTACTTCGCATAAGAAACTGATGTGTTGCTATCACATTCATTGCTTGGGCCTTGTTTTCAATTGACACAAAGCATGTGCAAATCAAAGGATGTTGGAGTAACTTTAAATACTAGCAGGATTTGACTTTCTGTAGAGTGCAAGTGATAACCTGTAAAATATGGTAAGTTTTAAAATGAGCATATAAGTCAGCATAAGAAGCTTTTAAACTTAAAACTGGAGGAATCGATGTGAGGGTAATTTGTTCATTTAACCTTGAAGTGGGGCTTCGTGGTGGTGTCGATTTTTTTTCTTGAAAAGCCGGATTCACAGTGGAGCACTTTTCCACTGTAGTGAAACCACCTTTACAGGGTGGTTGCATGCAGGTTTTTTTGTATCTATTGTACCAGCAAGAATACCTTGTATTCTTGTACCTATTCGTTTGAATATTCAAAGTGCTCTAATATTTGCACAAGCCTACTTTTAAAGCTTTCTTGCATGAGTAGGCCTAGCTGAGCTTATCCACAGCCATTTTTCTTGTATACCTGAAAATTTCGCATGTCAGGAAACTTGTTCAAAGCAAGGGAACCAGTGCACTTTCTTTTTCCTTCTAACTGGGCAGCTTCGTAAGTCCTCAATTTTAAGACTGATGACGCACGCATTCAGTATTTCTTGGGACGTCTCTGGCATTGCTGCAGTCTTCAGCTTTATTTCCTTGTATACTAAAAGGCAGGTTGAAATGAAGGATTGCACTCACTGCCCCCCATGCTTGACCCCGTCTCCTTCCTTTCAGGTCACCCACGCAAATGTCCGCAACTCAGGAGGTGGCCCTGCTTCCATCCGGCCACTGCCTGCTTTTCATGAACTTGGTGCGAAAGCAGCCTCTGCAGGCACTCAGCGGGGCTCACTTTGGACAGGCCAACTGCGTGCTCATCTGCGGCGACACCCTGGAGGCATTCAGTGGTGCGAACGACCGCACAATACTCTGGTGGACGTCGTGCGTTGACCGCGAGCGGGCGCTGGACGCCTATCAGGAAGGCATGCCAGACTCGTGGAGCGATGAGGGCGAACCTTTCTAAAGGACTGGGTGGGTGTCCACAATAGACTAGTTCTTGTAACAAGTGGCAGGACCAGCTTTTTGAAACTATTGATGTGTTGTGTCAGGCATTGTTTGTATCAAGAATGAAGCTCAAGACAGCAAACTTTTCAAGACAGCCTTGAAGTCTTCACGGCAATGGATTCTCAGAATGGATCTGACTCTAAAGAGGATTTGAGGCAGGGCACTGGAAATTAAAGTGTGGCGAGGAAAGGCGACATCGTTCGTTTTTTAGCATAAAGTTATTGCAGACTGCACCACAAACAATCTCATAAGAAGTTGCTTCGGTGCTGGTTTATGACGTGACGTGCTTACACAGAACTCTAGTGTGTTTGGACTCTTTCTGAACCTGCTAAAAATTTTTTGGATTGCTGCATGGTGTCGATGAGAAGTTTGATTTTTCTTAGTGCTTTTGAGGTGAAACCTCAGCATCGGAAATACCAAGATTTTTGTCATAGCAACTCGGTAATAATGATGTATTTCTGTGCGTGACATTGCTGAATCAAAATACAGCGATAACAGCCTCATTTTTATTGAGGGTTGAATGGAAGAGCGCAGTGTATAACACATTGAGTAGACGTTAAAATGATCTGGCAGTGGAAATTAATCCTGTGTTCTCTGCTATCAAGTTCCTCATAAAGCAGTTTGCTCTTATGGTACATTAACCTCATAATATTATTTACATATTTAAATTGCCAAGCTCCTTTCCTGTGAGAAATGGTGTTCGATTTCTGAATAAAACAAAATGAAAGTTTGGCAGGTGTTCTTACAACACAAAAAGGCAGAAGCCTTGCTGCATACATGTAAGGGAAGATGAGCTGTTACGAGCAGCGGATATGTTTGACATTAAAATGGACCTTATGTGCGCCTTATGTGAAAGCGTTTTCTTGTTGCAGGCGTATTATTTATGCCTTCTGCTCCTCGTACGTGTCACTGATGTGCTTCCCCAGTTCGGGATCTCTGGATCTTAACGCGCTCGTACAGGCACAAGCTCTTTCTTTTTGCACAGCAGAATACTTGCGTGGCCAATCTTTGCAAGCCGCAAGAAGGGCTTGCATACTTGAGTAAAGCATAACGAGCCTGCTACGTTTCAAATTTGGTGATAATTTATTTGATACTAATAATTACCAAAGACTTTTTTGGTGCTACAAACCAAGGTGATATCAGAAGAAACCTACTTATGCAAGCGTTCTCCTGTCCCTTGTTACAGGGAAATGCCTTAGATACAGGGTTGGTCAACAGTCCCCAGGCCACTCCGTCCGGTCGAAAAGTAGAATCTTGCTATTGCATGCGAATAATTCGTCTGCAGTGTCATGAACGTCAACAGTTCAACTAGGAGCAAAATCACCCTTGGGCATATGAGATGGACGCTAACCTTCAAGTGCATTCCTCTTCCTTTCTTTTTCTCCTCCATAAAAGTTCGATAGCACCCCGGCAGATACACTCAAACCTCATTATTACAAAGTTACACCTGCTCCAAGAATACTTTGTTATGTATGAAAATTCATAATAAGATACATTTGTAGCGCTGTATCTACCACAGAGTTTTTCTTCATACACTTGGTTATAATTGATAATTCTTTATATCGAGGTTTGAGTGTCATGTAACTCACCCGAGCAGCAGCAGCACCTAGTGGCTGCTGCTGCTCGGGTGGGCGGCGCTGCCTAAGAACTTTCGACCACCCCTTTACCTATCACTTTTTACCTTAATAAGAAACCGGATAACGCTTGCACAAGTATATTTCTGCTAATATCACTTTCTTGGTTTGCAGCAAAGCCAGAACAATCGATAATCAGTATCAAAGATATTATGACTGGATTGAAAATGTAGTAGGCTCGTCATGCTTTAGAAATTTACCATACGTAGCCCAGATAAGCCTCAGCAACATGCTCTCAAACTTGAAAAATAATTAATGGGGGTGCAGGTAAATTAATATGCTCACTTGAAGGGCCCCTAAACCACCCAGAGGTCGAAATTCAGTTGTGGTAAGGAAATTGTGCACAAGTGTACAACGAACACGGAGCTGTGAGAATTTTTTGAAACAGTGCAGTAATAGTGGAGTTAGACGCATTTGATTATCGAAACCGTGTCGATCACACCTTTCGCTCTCTCCTGCCCTTCCCTCTGCTGGTATCCTCTCTCACGCCACTTTGCCCTCTCGCCGAGCGCCCCTCCCATACCCCTCCTAATCTCGTGCGGCAGACATTTTGACGCAGACATTTTGATATTTCGGCGTTTGGATAGTTAGGTGTTTTGATTTTTTGACATTTTACACTTTCGGTATCTTGTATAATCGGCTTTTTGATTTTTCGCTGTTCTAAATTTCGGCATTCCAAAAGTTTGTCATTTTGATTTTCGGCATTTCGAGTGCCACATTATTATAGCTTTGGTCAATAATAAATGCGAACCCTCCCCAAGTGCATTTAAACCACGTGCAGCTCTCCGCTTACAGGGAAGTGATACCAACCTGTGCGACAAAAGCAAAGAATCCATAAAATTAAAAAAAAATGTTGCATGACAGAGAAGTCACAGTTATGAACTAACTGAAAAGTATTTGAAGGACCATGTTTAATTAACCAGTAATAATGTGTTGGTTTTTAATTACAACTTATCCGCCGCGAAGCATACCTTTTTTTATTTTCGTGGATTCTTTGCATTCTTTGCATGATCGTTGTGCTGTATCAATTTATAAATCTTTGGGTGTAATTAACGAGGAGCTTTACACGTCGGTATCCTTTCACAATGTCAACACCTCTGCTCAACATCTTTCTGCAGAACACCACAGTCTAGATGGTGATGGTCTACAAGTCCTTCAATTAGCAGAAGTGGTCTCTTATGATGTGCTTTACTTTTCCAAGTGTGTCAGGCGTATAGTCTTCTATGCAGCCCCAAGAATAGGGTTAATTAAAGGACTCATTGAAGAAGAGATACAAGCTAGTTTTCTCTTTGTACCAGCACCAAATAGCACATCGGCACTACTGCCGCGTGCTCCACATAGCACCACTCAAAAATTTTATTCAGAAACACCATGATGAAAAATAGCAATGGGCAAAGTGCATGGTTTAACCCAACATTCTCAAGACTAGAGGTTTTCGTTACACCGGATGCACAGACAATAAATAGCATAAAGGCTTTTACTTGCCGTCTTCGCACTCGCCATTATCAAGAGTTACAACATGCAACATCTGGGCACCGGGCCCCAGTGCATAAATTGGCTTTTCAGAAAAATATGTCGCTTCTTTTAATCAAAATATGCCAGAGGGAAAATGTCTGGTGATCGTATGCTTGGTAGTCTGTAGAAATTCCTGTAACTGCGTTGATACGGCTTATTGTACACCATTCTATAAAAGCGGCAGCGGGGCTTAACACTCATGAACCATGGAAAAGCGCAGACAGAGAACAAGCACTCCCACGAGCAAACTTAGTTTTAAAAATGTTGGAGCGATTTTCTTTTTCTCGGAGTATCATTTTTAGAAGTCATGCGCAGCGAATAAATATTTATAGTACTTTAATGCAAATATATGCGAGTAACAACCGCCTCATACCTCGGCTATATTATGAAAATATACTAGAATTACAAGACTTAAAAAAAAAAGCTATCGCACACACTGCACGCCTTTTTATAGTAGATGCACGTTACGTACCTCATTGCGACCACTACCAATTCCCTCTTGGAGTGAAACTGTGCGTGCTTATGTGCGTGTGTCTGTAAAAAATGTTAAGATCGGCCTCCCTGGCTAGGCACCGCTTGGACGCAGGGGACGATTGCAGCTAAGCCTACCCTGATTTGTTCCGGATCAACGCTCTCGAAGTGCACCAAAAGCGGTGACAACACGAAAGTCATTCTTCGAATTCTTTAGGGCTGTTGGCTCCCCTCGTCAAAAACTCTTTGGACATGACTGACTGACTGATGGCCTAGGACGAGCTGTTTGAAATCGAGGCTGCTTGATTTGTTCGACGTGCCACGAGACGCGCTGAACAATTGGCCGAGAGCTTGGGATCCCTGGTCAGGTATGTTTCCCACACTCTGTGGTGCTTGCAAGTCTTCTATTCTCACTAGCCCTAGCCTGCCTAGCGCTGCAGACCCGATTCTGTGCATGCGATGCAATGTTATTGCACTGTGATGTGTTGTGCGTATTATTGCACTGTGACCTACGTTATGTTTCTCTCTCGCCATGTGACGAACTGAACGTGCACCTTCTCTCTTTCCTTGGTTCAAAAGAAGGCAGTGTTTGACTTTCTCTCTCTTTCTCCTTCTTGCGATTTTTTAATCCTTATTCGCTGCGCCCTGCGCTCCCTGCTGGGCTGCAGAAATTAGGCGCCTTCTTCTAACTACCCCCCCCCCCACCCCCATTTGGCGGACAGAGATGAAGACGACAATTTCTTGGGACTGCCCTGAACTGAATCTACATGCAGTCTGTCGGTTTACAGTGATCTGCAAGGCGGCTTTCCTGTAAGGTTTGTTTTCCAACCAAAAACTCTCGTTCACAGGCTGCTTTTATTTCTCATTTTGAGCACGCGACTACAACAAAATGTCACCTCTCCAAATTCCTGCGAAGGCACGCGAGCACAACAAGATCTCAAAAATAAAAAAAAAGGAATGGCAAAAACGAAATGAGTAAGAAAAGCAGCCTGTGAACGAGAGTCCTTGTTTGAAAAACTAACCTTACAGAAAAGCTGCCTAGCAGATTATTGCAAACTGTCCATTGTTTTCTCCTGCACAGAATTTTCGGAAGACCAGGGCGTAAAGCGCGAGCACCGAGACGCTCTGAACCAGCTCTCAGAAGCTCCCATCAAGCTTCCGTGACGCTACCATCAATGTATATATAATATTCATATGGATGTAAAACGGCATCATTATCAGTCCAAGATGGCAGCCTATAATCGTGCCCGAAACAGGGCGTATACACAGAATAAATGAAGTGGTAGCAGTGCAGCACGAATGCACCGCGTTAGGTGAAGAACTACACAATATTATATTTATTTTTTGTCAATTTGTCCATTATGTCATTTCATGCAGTGGCCGCCGAACTTGTGCCGCTGTTCATAGTGGTACTCTCGGTCTCTGAAGCTGGATGAAGATTATTAAGAAGCCTGTTTTTTACTGGCTACATAATTGTGAAACTAAGCTATAAATCAAGATGAAAAAGAAAAATACAAATCTGTGAAAATTCGGTACTGGTGCATAAATAGCGCGCCAATTGCGCCGATGAAAAACTTCAGCGGTGGCGGCGCGCCGACCAGTCGGCGCACACCTATAGTCACTTGTTGTGAAGCCGGAATGAAGCCGGAAGTCGGCCATATTGACTAGGCAAATTCTCCTCGCTTGTTTACATCCTAATGTAAAGCAGAAGGCACGACTCTCTCTCCGGCTTGTAAAGCACGTGGGCTGCGCAGCGCGTGTGTCGTGACGATCCAAAACTAATGGAACGGGGCTCATCACTCTGAGCCTGCAGGACACCTTCAGCGAAATCGCTTTGTCCGAGTAATAACAGGGAGTAACAGCTCGCCGACAACGAAGCAACTACGAGAGAACGCGCGCTAGATGCACTGACAACGGCGAGTGTTCTCACGTCATTAATTCAGCATCTGTACAGACAACACGATCGGTCGTGCGCCTTCTACGGTTGCATTCTGCCACGCGGCCGACACAGCGTCCTGCCACTGTGTCCATGTTCCGCATGAAACTCACCGACGTCAGCATTCTGTGACCGTGGTGACTTTGAGCACGGTGCATGGATGGATGGATGGAAAAACTTTATTTCGTCAGAAAGCAACTGAGGATGATTCCGTGTTAGATGGCCATCAACCCAAGGTTGGCGGCGACCTGTGTGGCCCACTCCACGACCCTTAACTGGACGACTGGGTCTGAGCTGGTCAACACGGCCTCCCAGTGCTCAAGAGAGGGATCACGCATAATATCCACCGGCGGCGGCACTATGCTACATTCCCAAAGTATGTGATCATATGTTGCCACAGCCTGACACCATTTGCATTGCGGCTTAATCTCCTCCGGGTACATTTTGTTCAACACGTAAGGGTTGGGAAAAGATCGCGTCTGCAGTTTTCTCCAAACGCATTCCTGCGCCTTAGTCAACCGCTTGTGCGGGGGCGGATAAAACCTCCGCTCTAGTTTATAATGATTCGTTATGTCATGAAAGGACACCAGCCCATCTCTCGCGGACCTCCCCGGAACTGGCGGCTCACCTACCCGGCTGACGAAACCTCGAGCATTCAGGTGAGCCGCCTCGTTCCCAGGGTTCCCAGAGTGTGCTGGTACCCAGACAATTTCTATTTCTCTCATTTCTCGTCCCGTGGCCCTATGCAGAAATCGTGCAGCGGTCGCCGATATTCTGCCCCTCGCCAGATTTCGGATGGCTGTCTTTGAATCACTGAAAATCAAATCTGACTGCGAATTAGTTATAGCTAGCGCTATTGCCGCTTCCTCTGCAGTTTCCGAGGAGCGGGTTTTGACCGATCCAGAAGCGATCAAGCGCCCCCGCCTGTCCACCACCACAATCACAAAAGCGTCTTTGTCCTTATATTCCGCAACATCTGTATAGACTGCCGCTTTGTACTCGCCGTACTCAACGTGTAAAGCTCTGGCTCTTGCCTGCCTGCGCTGCGTATGGTGAATCGGATGCATATTTTTGGGCAAAGGTTTTATGTACAGGGCCTTATGTAACTCTCGCCGCACCTGAATTTTAGTGTCCCCAGTGGGAGCCTCTGCTCCAATGCCAATCCTTTCCAATATAATCCTGCCCGCTTTGGTTGTCGAAAGCCTAGCGTGCTGCATCACCAGATGCGCCTCCCATAATTCATCCAGGGTGTTGTGTACCCCTAGTTTTAATAGCCTTTCTGTAGGCGCGTTGTTAGGCAACCCAAGCGCTGCCTTGTAAGCTTGCCGGATCATAGCCTCGACCTTACCTTTTTCTGCGGCATCCAACTTCATATAAGGTGTCGCGTAAGTAATCCTGCTGAGTACAAACGCCTGTACCAGCTTACAGAGTTCTTTTTCTTTAACCCCGCTCTTACGGTTAGCGATTCTTCTGATTAGCCTGACAGTAGCATTGACCGTGGTCTTAAGTTTTTCAAGGGCCACCCTATTCTTCCTGTTAGTTTGCAGATATAGGCCAAGAATTCTAATCGTTTGAGCTTCAGCTACCGGCCTACCCCCTACCTTTACCTCTAACGGCGGTGGCGGAATATAGTGTCTTGCATGTAGCCCTCTGGGTTTGTCCCGAACCACAAAGAGCTCGGACTTGGGCTGAGAGCATGAAAGTCCCGCTTCCCCTGCCAACTCTTCGACAATATTAACTGCCTGTTGTAGTGTTTCTTCCAGATGCGCGTCACTACCCCTGGTTACCCATAGAGTAATATCATCTGCATAAAATGTGTGTTTGAGTCCCGGTATCTCCTCCAGCCTCGGCGGTATTTTAATTAAGGCGATGTTAAACAGGAACGGTGATAAAACTGAACCCTGCGGCGTCCCTTTGCCTCCCAACGCGAATGAGTCCGATTTGATATCTCCTATTGAAATTTCTGCGGTTCGGCCCACCAAGAATGATCTGATGTAGCGAAATGTCCTGACCCCTGGGCCAATTTCTGATAGGTTATTCAATATTGCCTCATGCGAAACATTGTCGAAAGCCTTATTCAGGTCAAGCCCCAATACAGCTTTGGTGCCCGTGCCATGCCCGGGATCGACTACATCATGTTTTAACTGTATCATGACATCCTGTGTGGACAAATTGGCCCTGAAACCTATCATAGTTGGGGGAAAGATGGCCTTGTCCTCTGCATAATTCTGAAGCCTGTTGAGAACCACGTGCTCCATCAATTTGCCCACGCATGATGTCAGCGATATGGGGCGCAGGTTTTCCAAGCAGAGTTTCTTGCCTGGCTTCGGAATAAATATAATCCTAGCATGCTTCCATTGTGCTGGGATCTCCCCGGCCACCCAATACTCATTTATCAAGTCAGTGATCGCCCCGACCGATTTGATGTCTAGGTTTCTCAGCATTTTATTAGTAACTCCATCCGGACCTGCGGCAGACGTAGTACGCAGCTGCCCCATGGCAAACTCCACCTCCGCAATTGTGAACTCTTCATCTAGGTCTGAGTTTTCCACCCCCGAGTAGTGTGGTAAGCAACCGTCTACTCCATCAGTTATGTACCGATTCCGGAGTTCCTGTATAAACTCTCCAATTGTGCCTTCATATTGATGCATTAACCGAGTCATTTGCCCCCGTTGCGCCGATTTTGTTGCTTCCGGATCCAAAAGATGCCTTAACAGCTGCCATGTCTTTTTGCATCCAAACTGTCCATTCATGCGATCACAAATCTGGCCCCACTGCTTGGCTTGCAACTCAATTGTATAATTTTCGATTTTACGTTCTAACTTGGCAGTCCTTCTGCGAAGGACGCCATTATGTTTTTGCTTCTTCCACCTTCTCAAGAGACTCGCGTGCGCTTCCCACATGTGTAATAGTCTTGAGTCAGCGGTAAACTCCTCCTGCTCGACTGGCACTTCTACCGTGGTATTACTTACATCCTCCTTTAGCGCCTGTACCCATGCATCCAGGTCATTAATTTTCCCGTTTACAGTGTCTGCTCTGTTTTTCCTAAATCTGTCCCAATCTGTAATTCTATGCCCCCTCACTTTGTCTTTATGCTTCGCAGCGCTAAACGTCGTGGAAAGGATATAGTGATCACTTCCTAGGGCTTGCCCCGTGTTAATCCACTTTGCATTACTGATGCCTCTAAAAAACGTAAGGTCTGGGGAGGTATCCATGCTTATGCTGTTGCCTATCCTCGTATGATCTTGTGGATTGTTTAACAGCGTCCATCGCAGATCCCGGGCAACTTGCCAAAGCCGATTGCCCTTTGGGCTGGCTCGAATATAACCCCACTCCGGGTGAGGCGCATTGAAATCTCCTACCACTATAAGCGGAGCGCGAGCTGCTAACCGTTGAGTTTGAATCAGGAGCTGTGGCAAGCCCGATCCTTTATCTTTTGGAGAACTATACACATTAAGTAAAAACAGACTCTTCTCATACTTTCGTTTAGGCAAAATCTCAAGCAAGACATAATCTTCCCTGCTGCTATCTACGGAATGCTGAATGGCAGTGATGTTGCGATGGACTAGCACGGCTGTGAAGACGCGTGATACGCCCCTTGAGTCAGTTCCTGGCGCTGTAAATGCCTTAAATCCAGGTAATTTTACGGAACCACTAGCCTCCTGTAAGGCTATTATGTCTGGTTTACTGTCCAGATTTTGTACGTGCAACTGCAGGTTACCCCGCTTTTGACGAAAGCCCCTGCAGTTCCACTGCCAAACCTCAATTTGCTGGCGAGGCGCCATGATGAGGCACCAGGTTGACTAATGGCACTTGGCCACCCACGGGAGGCAGTCTTGCCTCCAATAGAGTATGAAGCTGCTGAAACATGCCCATGACCTGGGTTTGGGAATCCTTAAATTCACTGGAGAGCATGCCAAGACGCTCCTCTATTGTGTCTAATCTGGCTTCGATCTTTTCGACTCGAGCCTCCAACCTATCCTGTCTTTTCCCTTGTTTGCCTACTTTATCCGCAAGTGTTGTTACATCCGACTTAAGACTAATGACCTTAAAAACAGGCTGTGGCATGTCTACTGGTGACGTTTCGGCTAATCGTTTTGCGTTAGCTACCTCATCCCCCGGCAGTGGTCTCTTCACTGTCCCCCGATTCTCCACTTCCATAGCTGCACTCTCCTGTACGCGAGCAGACGCCTCTTGCGTCGCTTTCTGTAGGCCTTGCACTGCTGGTGCCTGTGTCCCCTGCCGTTGGTCGTTTCTAAGTGCGCGTTCCATCTCTGCAATTCTGTTTTCCATTCTTTTAATCAAGTCTCCCTGTCGCTGAACCAGCGCTGCTAACTCCCTCTCTCGAGCGGTTTCGTTCTGGGAGGCCGTGCTTGACAAGCTCACCTTTTTGTTGGTGTCGCGTGCGCAGCTGTTGGTACTGGATGCTCGTCCACCATCTTGGCCGCCCCCGCGCCCTGGCAATGGCGGGAAGGAACTCGACCGGTCCCTGCTTTTGCTTCTGCCTTCTTTACCCCTCGGTGATCGCTCTGTGGCCCTCGAGGACCGTCCATCGTTGCCAGTTTCGCTCTCTCTTTCGATGCTCTGCTGCCGGCCTGTCGGTGGCTTGCGAGCCAGGCGAAACTTGCAGTTCCGGCTCCCTGTGTGATGCGCACCATGGCACACGATGCAGACCGGCGTGCACGTAGGTGGCTCTCCTTCTGGCGGGGCAGGATGGTCCTTCCCGCAACGGTGACATAGGCTGCTCTTCGGACGATAGCAAACGTCCGCTCGATGTCCAACTCGTCTGCAGTTGTAGCAAGTCTCGACTAAATTTCTGTACGGGATCACAGCGTACAGACAGTTCCAGTAAGTAATCTGCCGGGGTATGCGTTTTCCCCCGAACGTAATCTGAATCGCCTTTGACTTTCCCAGAGGTCTCGCGTCCAGAATGTCTATGCCTTCATTCTTCTTCAGAAATCCCGCCCGAACTTCTTCCACTGGGCATCCATCATAAGCATTATAAATCACTCCCCGCACGGAGTTGTCCAACGGCGCCACGAACGCCGAAACCGGCAGGTCACGATCACCCAGCTTGAGCGTCTTCACAGTCGCATATGCCCCACTGCGATTTATGCACGGTGTGCTCACCGTCAACGTGTTGTTTGTGCCATTAACCCGCACAATGTCTTCTTCCGCGGCAATCGCACTCGTTAGACGCGCTGCTGCTCTCAGTGCACATCCGAGTTCTCTCGCTGTCACAACACTCAAGTCCCAGTTCTGGGGCCTGTACACAATCTTGAAATCCGTGGCTGGCAACTTGAGAAACGGTCCGCGTTTCTTCCATACCGGCGCTTTCCCCCGCTTCACTTGCTGCGCTCCGTGCGTCTTGCGCCCGTCGCTGCCGGCCTGCGTCTCGCAAGGCTTACTCTTGGCGTTGTCGCCATGCCGAGTCTTCTTAAATCGGTCCTGTGCCTTCAGCACTGGAGCCCACTCTCCCGCTTCAAAATCTTCGGGTGTTATAGTCTCCCCTTCGACGCAGTACTCCATCTTCAGCCCAACAAGGCCCACGGTCACCGGGCGCAAGTCAGACGCCGGGCGACGCGGCCCAGGCCAGGCTTGGCCTAGGAGATAGGCCTAGCCTTGCCACCGCGGGGTTGATAGAAAAATCTCGGAAATTCCGAAAACGGAGACAAACTTGCCTAAACGAGTGGTGTCCGTAGGTACAGGGCAACCTCCTGCAGACGAGCCCACTGACAGCAAGTCCAGAAAAAAGCGCGTCCGCCGATCTGAGCACGGTGCAAGTGACACTTGAACGTGGTTGCTGTTACGTTGAGATTACATACAATGCTTGGGCAGAGTATACGAAGCGGAAGAGAAAAGGTGTTTTAATACGCACATGCAAGTCGCTACTGTACACACACAACATGAAACTACGTACGTGCACATGGTCCTCACTGCGTCTTGCTGGGCTCAGCAGCGTCGTCCATTGTCACAAGCAGGAGCACTGCCCAACCATCACTGACCTGCAAGGCGTTCGTCGTTGTTCCGCTTCGTCATGGTGCCCAACGCAATTTCGCTGAACACTAATTGCTTCATTCACGTCATCCGCCGCACGACATATGGATATGCACTCGTTCTACGTACTGTTGAAACCCCTTGATGGACAAAAGGATTTGCAAACGTTGCTAAGAGTACAGTAATTCCCAGGAGAACACTGCGTAAACAGTAACGTGGCGAAGAGCACGGATATTGTCCGCCACGGCTCAGCACGAGACCTGGAGAGGCACACATGCCACTGCCAGCCGCGGCCGCTCACTGCTAGACCAGCTCCATTGAGATTCGCTCGCAGGATTTCAAGCTGGACAGTCGTGCCCTCGCGATCTCCGACGCCAGCGTAGCTGCCGCCGACTTGTTCGCCCTCCGCGGTCTCCTGACGCCGTGCAGCTCTCGCATTGCGGTGCCCCGCCCTTGGACTGCTTCGACCGGATCACCACTTTGCTATCTCCGTATATTTTTCGTCGCTTGCCTCTCTACTTCTTCATATATTTTCGTCTATTCTTTTTATCCCTCCTTACCCCCACCCCTTCAAGGCACTGCGCCGTATCGCCTATAGGCGGACAGAAATTAGGTGCCCTTTTCCTCTTCCTTACGAACCACTACACCCCCCCCTCCTAGCTCCTATGCGCAACACGTAACCATAGCAACGCCGCCATTGTGCCCAGTGAATATGGCCGCCATGATGTCATTGTCTCCCACGGAGAAAGGAAGGAAGCCTTTCCTTCCTCCGTGTTGCCTCCACACTTCTCACGCCGCGAGCCGGCCGGGCATGCCCTCTCCTATCTTTCCTTCCTCCGTGCCAAGCATGGACTATAGAGCCGCTTCCTGTTTCGGTTTCTGTTTTGACTCATAGTTTTTTTGCTTAATTAAAGTTATTGATGAGTGTTTAGGCAAAGTGAACCACCCTAGCTATTTTAGGAGTGTCAATGTTATTAGAAAACAGCATTATCTCAGTATGGATGAAAATGAACCGGAGTTCCCCTTTCAGGTCCCTCAATGCTTCTTGAGTGCGAAGCATCGCTTTTCGTACGGCAGGCACTAAGTAGGCTATCTGTCTAACCGCCTACGTCTTAGGTGCGCTCGCGATCACCCCTTACTTGGGGTGAACCGAAATTGGCACGGGAAGGTAAGATAGTTCGACGAATACGACTCGCTCGTTATGACATGAATAATGTCACAATCCCGTGTGCACGTCGTCAAACACTCCGCCAGACAGTGGCACATACACGTGGGTGGGTATGTGCCACAGGTAATCGGCAGTTTATATATACTGAGGAACGGCGAGAACACACATGTGTAATTTCAACACGTGATCGAGCGTTACGAAAACACACATTGGCAGCGTTGACCGGACGAATGCAAAGATTAAATACGGGAGTGCCAGCAGGAATTGAATCCCGACATTGTGTGTGGCAATCAAGCATTCTTCCTGAGAGCCATGCCAGGTCTCTGCACTACTTTTCAAATGGACCCTAATGTTCGTGAAACGTCACTTGTGGTTGCAGTACTGGCTATCCGATTTGATAAACATATATGTGCTGTGATACAGCCGTCACGTCGGTTTAACGTCTGTATAGTTGGGCGCCAACCACTGAAGTTGATTTATGTAGCAGTGTTCTGGCCTACCATTCTCATGAGCACCAGCGCTTCATATCAGCTAACCACGGCTGGTGTTGCTAATATCCATGTTACTGTTGGAATCATTATACAACTGTAAACTGGTTATAAGAAAGATATTATTACGAGGCAGTGGGCATGGTTCCGCCCCGTCGTAGACGCATTGATGAAGAAGAAGCGGATTCGGCGCGCGAGATCCTAGCAACCCACCCTCTCTTTCAAGAAGTGAATTATTTCAAAAAGCAAGGCACCGTCCCATGGCCTATCCCCCTAGGGGGGTTGCGCCAAGGTGTTGAGGAACCAACCAACCAACCAGGTGTCACACCTACCTGTAAATATTGCAAATACACTCCTTTCTCTCTTCCGTGTATTTGTAATCCCCGTAACAAATTGGTGGACGTGCTGAGTAACGAAGCGCACTACAACGGAGCTCCGCAGTGGTCGTCAAATCTGAGTTTCCGTGATGGAACACGGGACTGATTCCACGGACACCTCTCCATCGGCCTCGGCAACGCCTGCACCATCTACGGCAATGCCTCCACCTGCCCCACCCCCACCCACGTACGTGCTGACGCATCTGAAACATCCAGGAACGTTCTGCGGTACGGACGAAGTTGATGTTGACGACTGGATAGCCGACTACGAACGTACCAGTGCGTTCAACCGGTATGACCCGACTCTCATGCTGGCCAGCGTGCTGTTTTATCTGAAAGGCACGGCCAAAGTCTGGTACGAGAACCATGAGAAGGAGATCGGCAGTTGGGACACGTTCAAGGAGAAGCTTCGCGATTTATTTGTGAAGCCCATCGGTCGAAAGGCGGCTGCAAAAATGGAGTTGTCTATACGTGCTCAGATGTCCACAGAGCCGTATATCTCGTATATACAGGACGTGCTGGCTCTATATCGTAAAGTCGACAAAGACATGTCGGAGTCGGATAAGGTTGACCACGTCCTCAAGGGGATAGCGGACGATGCGTTCAATCTGCTAATGTATCGGAACTGCGGGACCGCTGTGGAAATTATTCAGGAATGCCGGCGTTTTGAACAGGCCAAAAGCAGGCATATTTCAAGATCTTTCACTCGACTGCCGAACACCGCTGCGACGTCCTCCTGCGAAGATGGACTGACCTCTCATCGGCAGTCTTCACCGGCGTCTGAAATTACGCGAATTGTTCGGCGGGAAATCAAAGCAATTACACCTGCTCATCCCAGCAACGGCCACGTCGATTCGCAAGTACCTCAGGTTTGCTTGGTATAGTCGATTGTGCGGGAAGAACTCAGCAATTTGGGCTTCGATGTCTGCGCCGTTGCCCAGTCTCGACCATTTGGCTTCCATTCAAGGTCGCCGCCTCGCCCCAGGTCACCGCCCCAGGAATGGTCTTTTCCATGCTCTCGCAATCCCGCCGAATGACGAACGGCGGGTGATCGGCCGATCTGCTTTAACTGCCGTCGCATTGGGCACGTCGCACGGTACTGCCGCAACCATTGGTCTTCGTCCCCAACACAGTATAACACTGCTCGCCGCGCCGGCAGCTACCGCCTTTTCCAGCCTCCTGCGCTGATCTCCGACAGCTACCGCCGCCTTCCACCCTTCGATTCCCCTAATACGCAGCACAGCCGCTCACCGTCGCCTCGACGTCATCAGTCTCGTTCGCCGCCTGCACGTCGCCCGTCGTCCCCTTCTTCTCTACGACGATGCCCGACCTCCCCGCTCAATTCTAATCAGGGAAACTAAGCGGTGCAGCTCTTAGAGATGAAACTGCATCCTCGATATCGACCTTAAATGCTCTCCTTGTACTGCCGACACAACGAAATTTGATCGACGTAGACGTGGACGGCCTGACTGTTTCTGCACTTATTGACAACCGGGGCGCATATTTCTGTGATGAGTGCCCGACTTAGTCGCCGCCTGAAGAAAGTTCTCACACCGGCTGCTTCTGGCATTATTCGTGTCGCCGACGGAAGAAGTATTGCCATCATAGGAATGTGCACAGCACACATCACAATCGCCAATCACCCCACATCTGTTCTGTTTGCAGTTATTGAGCAGTGTCCCAATGACCTGATTCTTGGATTGGATTTCTTGTCCACTCATGCCACTCTTATCGACTGTGCAAACGGCATTCTCCAACTTGAACTGCCTCGACTCAGTTGCTGTGCCGTCCTCACCGTCACACCGATTGTGCGCTTTTGATTATGTTCGGCTGTCTCCGCAAGCCACCACGTTTGCGGCCTTAACGATATCACCAGCTCTTCCTGACAATGACTACATAGTGTCTCCATTAGTGGATGTGCTCTGGCCGCGAAGTGTTGCTGTGCCGCATATCATCGTGACTATCGTGGACAACTATGTTCAGCCTCCGCTCCTCAACTTTAGTAGTTCGGCCTAAGTTCTCCCGCAAGGCATTTCGTTAGGCCATGCTTCCCCACTTGATGCATGTAACATCGTGGCATTAGACCCTGAAGACTGCTCGTCTCCTATTGCAGCCAGCCGAGCAAACGCACCTACCGATGAAATCCCGATGATGATTGCCCCTGATCTTCTGCCCTGTCAGGCTGCGCAACGCCACCACGTTCTGACTACCTACCGAGATATTTTCGAGATCGATGACCGCCCTTTAGGTCAAACGTCCGTCGTGCGTGATAAAATACATACCGGCGATGCTAGTCCTGTTAGACGGCGACCTTATCGTGTTTCCCAGTCCGAACTCCAGGTCATACATCGAGAAGTCGAGAAGATGCTCTCTAAAGGAGTCATAGAGGCCTCTTCAAGTCCATGGGCGTCACCTGTTGTTTTAGTCAAAAAGAAGGATGGCAGTTGGAGATTTTGCGTTGACTACCGTGCCTTGAACAAGATAACCCGCAAAGACGTATATCCACTGCCACGAATAGACGACGCCCTTGACTGCCTTCATGGCGCGCGATACTTCTCATCTATAGATCTGCGTTTGGGCTATTGGCGAATTTCTGTCGATGTCTTAGACCGCGAAAAAACTGCCTTTGTCACACCGGACGGCCTTTATCAGTTCAAAGTTATGCCTTTTGGGCTGTGCAACGCCCCTGCAACGTTCGAACGCATGATGGACTCTCTCCTCCGTGGTTATAAATGGTCCATCTGCCTTTGCTACCTCGACGATGTGATTGTTTTTTCTCCAACATTTGAAAGCCACCTAACTAGCCTGTCGACCATTCTAGCCGTTTTTCGTCGAGCGGGATTTCAGTTGAACTCGAAAAAGTGCAATTACGGCTGACGAGAAATCATGGTCCTTGGTCATCGTGTAAGTGCTGCTGGCGTCCAATCGGACCCTGACAAGATTAGCGCTGTCAAGAACTTTCCTCTTCCTTCTACTACCAAAGATGTTCGTTGTTTTGTGGGCTTATGCTCGTACTTCCGACGTTTTATACGCAATTTCGCTACAATTCCACGACCACTCACTGATCTTCTCAAAAGGAATTTGCCGTTCTCGTGGGGCCAAGACCAAGCAGCCGCGTTTTCCACGCTGATCCAGCTGCTCACTTCAACACCAATATTGGCTCACTTCGACCCGTCCGCGACGACTGAAGTTCGCACAGACGCCAGTGCTCACGGCATCGGCGCCGTCCTCGCTCAACACCAGGGGGGCCAAACGCGTGTTATTGCGTATGCCAGCCGCTTTCTCTCCACATCTGAGCGAAACTATTCGATAACGGAGCGCGAGTGTCTTGCGTTGGTCTGGGCTGTAGCGAAATTTCGCCCCTACTTGTATGGCCGGGAGTTTTCAGTTATTACGGACCACCACGCTCTGTGTTGGTTGTCGTCGCTCAAGGACCCAACTGGTCGCCTAGGTCCCTGGGCTCTACGTCTCCAGAAGTATAACTTCGACGTAATTTATAAGTCTGGCAGGTTACACCGAGATGCCGATCGTCTCTCGCGTTATCCGGTGGATACTGCTAGCCTCGCCGTCCATGAGAGCGATTCTTGTGTGCTCGCCATATCCGATTTGCGCGACATCGGCACGGAGCAGCGTTGGGACGCAACCCTCAAGACGGTCCTTGAGCGAGTATCTTCAAGACATTCCGACTCTTCGCTCCGTCAATATGTCCTTCGCAACGAAATTCTGTACCACCGCAACATGAAGCCTGATGGCCCGGACCTTTTGTTGGTTATCCCCCAACACCTGCGTGTCACCATTCTTCAACATCTGCATGACGCTCCGACGGCAGGACACCTAGGTTTTTCACGCACCTATTACCGCGTGCGACAACGGTTCTTTTGGCCTGGCCTGTATAAATTTGTGCGCCGCTATGTCGCTGCTTGCGAGCGCTGCCAGCGTCGCAAACGTCCTACTCTCCCTATGGCTGGCCTGCTCCGACCTATCGACATTCCCCCGGAACCATTCTTCCGCGTCGGCCTCGACTTGCTCGGACCTTTCTCAACGTCTGTGTCAGGCAACAAATGGATCGCTGTCGCAACAGACTATGCGACCAGATATGCTATAACTCGTGCCTTGCCAAGTAGCTGCGCTACAGACGTTGCAGACTTTCTACTGAATGACGTCATTCTGCGGCATGGGGCTCCGCGCCAGCTTCTGACGGATCGTGGCCGCTGCTTCCTCGCAAAAGTTATCGACGAAATACTCCGTAGCTGCTCTACGGAACATCACCTTACCACTGCCTACCATCCCCAGACCAACGCCTCACAGAGCGCCTCAACCGAACTCTTACAGACATGTTGTCCATGTACGTCTCTGCTGATCACCGTGACTGGGACGCAATATTCCCCTACGTTACGTTTGCGTACAATTTATCAAGGCATGACACCGCTGGCTATCCTCCGTTCTTTCTTCTGTACGGCCGCAACCCTGCCTTGCCATTGGACACACTCCTTCCTTCTGATACTACCGAACCAACGGTGTATGCTCAGGACGTTGCTTCTGGAGCCTGCGTCGCTCGCCAAATCGCGCACACTAGGCTCACTGCTTCTCAGGCCTCACAAAAAGTCCGCTACGATGACTGGCACCGCGACGTTGACTACCCTGCTGACTCTCTCGTCCTACTTTGGACGCCGCATCGACGTGCAGGCTTGTGCGAGAAGCTCCTTCCACGATACACCGGGCCCTACAAAGTTCTCCGCAAGGTCACTGACGTCGACTACCTCATCACTCCCATTGAACCACCATCTTCTGCCACAACACCTACTGATGTTGTCCATGTGTCGCGACTAAAACGCTACAACACTGCCAGTCCTGATTGACTTAGCGGCACCGTGACGGCGCTTCGTCCGCCCGGGGTGATATTACGAGGCAGTGGGCATGGCTCCGCCCCATCGTAGACACATCGATGAAGAAGTGGATTCGGCGCGCGAGATCCTAGCAACCCTGAGGTGTCACACCTACCTGTAAATCATTGCAAAAACACTCCTTTCTCTCTTACGTGTATTTGTAATCCCCGTAACAATATGCGGCCATTTAACGTCTGTCTGTGCGGGTATTTCTACATATCTTTAGCGGCACTTTATAACGTTTTACTCTGAAAAATGACAACACAGTCACCTTCCATCCGCATGCTTCACGTAACATCGATTCCCAAGATGCGTAGGATCTGCCGAATTTTTTTTTTGTCTTGTGTGTTGTGTCCCACGGGCACTATGTATGGAAGCATAACCGTGAAAAAAAAAAGCTCTATATTTCAGAATCGTCCCCTGGATTTTATTCAGTCTATAGATCGAAATCAATATTGAGTGCTCGCTCAATATACCACAGATGGCTGCGCTTTGCGTGCATTACCAAGTGATGATAGGATACGATAGCCCGGCCTCCTAAAGTGCACCGTACTCGATATCATCAAGGTGCTCAAAGAACAGCAGGAAGAAGACTTCTTGACGATAGCGCGTGCTCAATATGCTACTACATTCGAATCTCGTCATAAGGAACTCGGATATAACTAAATATTTATTATAACGAAGTAAATAAAAGTCTTGCAACAAATATAGTGTTAGGAATATATCTTTATAATAAATTTTTAGATATGATGAACTTATTTAGCTATAAGATGCAACTGTTATAATGAGGTTTGAGTGTAGACGGCTATGCTTTGCGTGGGCTTTATGCCAAGCGTTGACTACATAAGATGACAGCGTACAACACCCTGGGCCGCTAATGTACTCCGTACTTGAAAAGAGAAGGTAAGTGAAAACGATGTGAAAGTTAGGAGGAGCGAAAGAGAGAGAGCAATATTGAAACAGAATAAAAGAAAGCTGAAGAGATGAACAAGCACGAAAAAAAAGAAGATAAAGAACTAACTCAATCTGCGTTCGCCAAGCGGTTGCGCTTGCTTGTCGGTTGCGCTGTTTGCTCCAAATTCACAGGCGTGAAACTAGTTAATTTTACAGTAAAGCTGCTATTTTCCAGAATTGCCGCGTGTCGTAGATAGATTATGTTATCATCTTAAAACGGCACGCCCCAGAGCACTGCCCAGGAACTTTTACATGGTTGACAAGAGAAGCTGAAACTGTCAGCCCTAAATATTCAGGTACGCTATACGTGGCTAATAGCACTGAGCATAATTTACGTGGCTATCTAGCACCAGAGAGAACTTTGGCGCTAGTGTCTATGCGATCTGCAACGCACGGCGATTCAATGAGCTTGGGAATTAATGGTAGCGCACAAATTCGTCGAACCGTCGTACTTTCGGCGCGGTTTAAGTTTTGAGTGGTCTGGAGCTGGTTTGTCACGAAACGGCAGTCGGCAAATGTTCAGCAGTTGCACTTCATGACCTTAACCATTTCGTCTTACCAATTCTAGTGGGCTCACGACGTTCACAAGGGTCCGTTTTTTTCTCGTTCGAAACGAAACCAAAACACATCGATAAACACACGTCACAAGTGCGTCTGAAGCCCGCTAACACGAAGAATAGGCAAATTTACTACTCGTCATTCCCACGATGGCTGTACAATCGCAGCGCCAGAGTCCTCTTTAGCTAAGTTTAGGAAACTCTGTGCATGGTCTCCGAGATTAGCCGGCTGGCCACTCAGTACCAGCTAGGTGCCCATCAACTCTGATGTGAGTCAGCCTTGCGTGACTGTGCAAGGTGCACTTTTTTAAATGCGAATCAGCTCTTTGACTCACGTGCGTAACGTCGTACGTACGTACGTCTGTACGAACGCGCCGCAACTCGTTTCCCTTTCTGCAGGTGTTCGAGTAATGCCAAGTTGGTCACGCCGCAGCTGCTCGTTGACGTCACGCTCTCCTTCCACGCTTCCCTCGTAGGTGCGCGCTGATGTCACTCTCCTTCACCTGCAGCACGCTCGCCACAGCGCCAACAGCTGCTGGATACTCCGCCCACTCGCAACATACTTCTCTCTAGATTCTCGCTCTTCACAGCCCGCACCGCTCGACCACATGTCGAGTGGAAACACTCTTTCAGCTCGTTTATCTGCGAACGTTACATTGAGTTTCGCTTCAAACCGTTTTGCCAGCATCTGCGTTGACGCCCGTTTCGACCAAGTCAACGCAGTGCGCACTGCTGCTGCTTCGCATGCCATCAGGGTTCTATAATTCAATTTTAAATGCGAAGCATTTCTTAGCGAACTTCGGCGAATATGAGCGTATCCATCTATCTAGCCGCCTACGACATTTAGCTCCCCTGGCCGTTTCGATAATGGTATCAGTACCAAAATTGGTGTAGCATAAGATGATTGTATGATGAGCATAAGTGACTAGTCAAAAGATGAAAAAGAGTTATTACACGACATGCATATCATGATTATCATGTTTGCACCAGTCACATACCTTCGTCGTCCATTCACGCCCAGTAATACCAAATTTGTTATATATGAAGCTGGTGAAACGGCAGCGAGCACTTCAAGCAACACCCACGCACTGCCACGCGAGCAGACGGTCTGCAAATCAAATGCAAAACTGAACAGCCCGAGTCCGGCTGTAAGCATGTTGCGCGCTCTTTCTTAATTTCCTGGAATCTTGTGCTGATTTCGTGTGAAACCTCCAGGACAACTTCCTCGATAGTCCGGATTGTCTACAGCACGCACATTGCGGACTGCGGAAGCAACTTCATCAGGTACGTACTATGGTGATTGAGAGAAAAACGAACAGCAGAAAGCGTTGTTTTCGACTCATACTGCTGCCACACGGGCACCCGTGAACACCGTTTAGCTCCTTCGTCCTCACGACAAGAAACATGTGGTCTCTGTTACACGGCAACCCTTACGCAAATGAAGGTAAACGAAGCATTTCACAAAGGACGTTCGACGATCTCCCTTTGCAGCAGAACGAGGTACTCTCGTTCCCAGTATCGGCAAGTCAGAAAAAAAAATTCGAGCACTAAACTGCTGCAGTGACAGCAGTAAATACATTTTGGCAATATTAAACATTCTTTTGTTGCAGTACTCATTGATGACGTGTGTCTCTTTGTCGCGGTTTGGAGGGCATCGTCTATGCGTGTGGTTCTTGTCGTCGCCGTGTTTGTGTGTGCCTGGGAGAGGAACGACTGACAGCGCTGCGTCTTTGTCACCTGCTTCGACGGCTGCAGGAAACGGTAATGGGACCAGACCTACTTCAAGGGTGACTTGGGATGCGCTCACGAGGGAAGGAAACACATTACTTTGGTACACGGGCTACAAAACCAACTAGTCGCCGAGCACACAGCCCAGCGTCGTGCCAGCATTGCTACAATTAGCGAATATGTTTCTATTTGAAAAATTTTAATGCTTTGTTTGCTTCAGATGTACTTAATATTGTGTTTTTGTAAAAAATGGCAGCATATCCACGGAGTGAATGATGGAGAGTGGGGCGAAGCATTCGTCCGTCCATGCGTCCGTCTGTGTGACCGTCCATGCGTCTGTTCATGCGCCCGTCCCTGCGTTCGTTCATGCATCCGCCCCGGCGTCCGTTCATGCGTCCATACATGCATCTGTCTGTGTGTCCGTTCGTCCATCTATTCAATACTCCAAGTCCCACCATCTCGCATCTTTTTATCATATATTCCCCATATAGAGGCACCGCCATTCAGTGGACATTCCAAGGACTAAATGAGAGGTGGCACACGCACACTTTCTTACGGCTTGCGCTTCGGGTCTACTTCCCACCTTCAACCACCTTGAGTTCATGGTATATACTAGTTCACTGTATTCATGGCACTGCGGCCCAATGCTCGCTAAACCTTTCTAAAACCAAGGAGGTTACGCCCAGCGAGTATAACGTAGCAACCTTTTCCTGTCAGATAGTGCTCAATGTACATGCCATTGGCTGCTGATGTGAAATGAGAGACAGAAGGATTCAGCTTTTAATTTCTTACGGCTTGCGCTTCGTATCTGCTTCCCCCCTTTAACCACCTCGAATTCATTCATGGTATATACTAGTTCATTGTATTCATGGCCCTGCGGCTCAACGCTCGCTAAACCTTTCTAAAGCTAAGGAGGTTACACCCAGCGAGTATAATGTAGCAACCCTTTCTTGTCCGATAGTGCTCAATGTACATGCCAATGGCTGCTAATGGGGATCGCAGCGTGCGCGTTGACTGAAAGCCGAATGCTCCTGTCTCTCATTCCCCATTAGCAGCCATTGGCATGTACATTGAGCACTATTTTTTATTGTTAAACAACGCACAGAAGAAATCTCTCACCGGCACCACCTTGGAGGTCAAATCTTATACCTATTTCTGGTATGTGCTACTGGTGGTTACGTACTACGAGGGACGCACAAGCCACGCCATAAGGAGCTTCGCCCCTAAAAAAAACACATGACGAAGATTCACAAAAAAGCACCTAGAGATGAAATTGGGATACATCTGTGAAACTCAAACAGCGCTGGCTGAGCCCCCTCTCAGCAACTATTGCAACCTCGTTATTGCCGTATGACACTGCCACAACTCCATCTCTGTCCAACTACCTAGCGGAGCTTTACGTTGACGGAGTTTAACAGAGTTCGGTGGTGGCCGTGTGACAGGGGTATCAATAGCCTTGCGGCGTGCCTTGACTGTGGCAAGGCAGAATCGCTGCTGTATGTCGGCGTCAACGTAGCCCTAGAATCTCGCTCCAACTTGAGCTTATCCACTGCATGTGCTTATCATTTCCCACTCATGCCGGGCACTGGGAACATACACGCGGTGCGAAAGTGCCAACAAGAACAAGATTTTAAAACACGGTGACGCCGACTGAAAGCACAGATTCGCCTAGTGAGTCAAGGCATGCCGCAGTTCAACTGAGTCGAAAGCTACGGTTTTCGCGCTGTTCACGCCTCAGTGCATCACTATAGTACGCCATTAGAATTGTATACGTGCACGGTGCTTGCATCCGCGCGTGAGTCATAATACATCCTATTATCGGCATGCAGCCGGCGAAAAAGTACGGCAATGATTTGGTGCCATACAGGCATGCCGCGCGCAAATCGCTGCTGTAAAGCGGAACAGCTGGCGTCGCGCCAAAAGGAAATAATTATATTTACTTCAGACTTTTACAGGACCCGTATTTTTTCCTGCCGATTGCGATTATATCCACAGGCGGTGGAGCTCATGTTTTTTTGTTGCGGATGGAAATCTGTGCACTCGGAAAACACCGCACCGGCACGGCATCGTGTTAGGATCTTCACAGACAGTTCTTAGTAATATCTTACTCTTGTGCTGGTTGTTTTTGCATCCGAAGATGGCGCAGTGGTACCCAGAAGACTTCATATAAGCTGGCGCAGCGTGAACAGGCGCTTTTTTTTAATACATTTTACAGTCCCAGAGCAACTGCTTGGCATGCTAGTGAGGCACGCCTTGGCAGTTCTAAACAAATTATGGCGTCTCTGGGAGCGAGGGTATACCGCCGAAGGCGCCTGGGTGCGAGATAGACGTGCTCTCAGCGACCGGCGCGACCAGCGTCCGTCGGCGCGGCCCGGCGGCAACCGGCGCGAAATGCGACATGCTGCCCTTTGCGCCGACGACGTTGCCCAGACAACGACCGCGTTTGCCTCTCTTCGTGACGGAGGGACGCCAGGCGCGCTCAAATGCGCATACGTCAAAGCAACGCAGCGCGGCCACTGATCTCTACTAGGGGAAGCTGGATGGCGCATTGAGCTAAAGCCCAAGATCAAGGGGCTTTACATAGATGCGCGCGCGGTTGAAGCCACCGGAAGATGCCGTTGGTGTCACGGAAGCCACTCCCATAAACAGTCGTCTGCTGCGGGCATGAGGGCTTTTCTCTCTTTTTCAAAAATAAAATGCTGGCCTGTAGAGAGCTCTGAACTTTATGAATCGACCGGAAATGTCGTGGCGAAGACATTTTACGCATAAGTACCTCAAAATTATATTCTCTTTACGCATTCTGCGAGGTAAACATGGTATTTGAACTCCTATTTTTTTATCGAGGTGAGTTGAAGGTGTTTGTTTTTTTGATATGCAGTTTTCCACGCTAGAGGCCTCAAATATACGGGAAGTGGGTCAGTAACGTCAAAAAGGAGAACTGGACACCGTCTGCAAGAAGCAGACTGCGGGGAACATTTTGCAGTCATGCTTTGACCCCTCGGTTCCTAAAAATCCTTCTCGAAACCTTTGCGCTCCTGGCTACCAGTGCACTACTTTCTTTTTTTTTTGTCAAAAATGCTGCGACAATTGTTTTCTGTCACCTGACTAACGAGTAATTGAAACGTTGTATGTAACAGCACAGAGTTTCTTAATATACACTAGGGGGAACTCTGGCGCTAGTGTCTATGGGAGCTGCAATGCACGGCGCTTCAGTGAGCACGGGAATGATGGGTAGTACACACAATGTCTGAGCTTTGTTCTTCTGGCCTACTTCTGGCTCCGTGTGTGTTTGTGTGGCTCGGAGCTGTTTTCTCACAAAACAAAAATCAGCGAATATTCAGTGGTGGCGCTTCATCACCTTATTATTTTAGACTTACCTTTCCAATATGGAGTCACTATGTTCACAATGGTTCGTTGTTTCCTTTGAAACAAAACCGAAACAGAGCAATAAATGAAGCCGCAAGTACGATTCGCTGCCCGTAAGTTCGAAGATTAGGCGAATGTGTGTACTACCCATCATCCGATCATAGAGTTTCCCAAAATTATCTAGAGGGCACTGGCGCTGCGATCGTTCAGCGACCATGGGAATGATGGGTAGTACACACATTTGCCTAGTCCTCGTACTTGCGGCCGGCAAATCGTACTTGCGGCTTCGTTTATTGCTAGTTACGGTTTCGTTTTGAAAAAAAAACAACAAACCTTTTTGAACTAAATGACTTGATTCAAAATGGTAAGCCTAAACAATAAGGTTATGAAGCGCAAACAGTGAAAATTCGCTAATTTATGTTTTCGTGAAAAAAACAGCGTCAAGCCCCACGAACACACATGGAGCCAGAAGCAGGCCAGAAGTACGAAAATTAGACAAATGTGCGTACTACCCATCACTCCCATGCTCGCTGAAGCGCCGTGTGTTGCAGCTTCCTTAGACACTAGCGCCAGAGTTCCCTCTAGTGTATATTAAGAAACTCTATGATTCCGATGGTCGCTGAACGATCGCAGCGACAGAGTCCCCTCTAGTTAAATTTAGAAAACTCTATGCGTAACAGCAGTGTGCCATATTTGAACGGCGTCGCTACGGCGTCTGTCATTTTTCGCGTAGCGTTAATCAGCGTTCCAATTGATGCCTAATCGCAGGGTTTGTTGCATGCACTAGTTGTAGATCCCAGCAACCCGCCACTTTGGACGACGTCGCTACCACGTCTGTCACTTTTCGTGCAGCGTTAGATGACCACAAAAATGTTATATTATAAAAACAAAATACAAAAATTACAATCACAACAGCTACCACCAGATATTATAATAATTACACGTCTACAACGTGCAGATGACGTCAGCTTCCGGGACACCGAAGGGACCTTTCGGTGGCTTCACAAGCGCCCGCATGGGTGAGCGGGTATGCGTCGTCCAGCCTTTTAAATGGAAGTCAGTGAGCGCGGCGCGAGCCACCATCAAGGAGGTTAAAAAAAATTGCTGGAGTAGAAACTTTTGCCCAAGATTGAAGCTGTGCCAACCGTAAGATGGCGGTAGCGGCAGCCATCTTACTAGGGGCATGATGAGCTGTTGGCGTTTGGTGATTGAGAAAGAGCGTTTCCCTCGCACGCCCAACGAGTTTAATGTGGCTACCTTTTCGTGTCTGATAGTGCTCAAAGTTCGTCCTTGTGTTACTATTTTTCTTTATCAAGCCTCGAATTCAAGGCAAACTTTAATGGAGATTAAGTCACTGATATTAGTTTCTGCGGATTATTTTCGAAACAACTATCTTTTAATGTACAATTAACGTAACCTTTAGACGAACAAATCAAAGCCACTTGATGTCTAAGTGGGCACCACCAGGAAATACTCAGATCTTTGGAGGGCAAAAGCTGGCTTCACCACTGCTGGCAAAACATTGTGGGAGCTTCTACTCAAGCAATTTTTTAAAAACCTCCTTGGCCACCATGCGCTGACCAGAGGGAGCTGCGTTGCTGGCACTATTCCATCCAAAGTTCACTGACGTTGGCCGTAAGGCGCACGCACTAAACAGACGCGCGCATGCATCCCCGTGTATCTCTACTACGATTCGCCCACTCATGTCGGCACGGAGACATGGGCATTGCGTTCCATTCTGACTGACCCCAACCCATTATTGCATTTTTTTCTCTGCTAGGCATTGTGTTTTGGCGCTGCAGTCGCACTGGGAATAGGGAGCCTCCATGTGCGCGCGTGTCTGTGTGGAGACGCGTGCACACACGGAGGAAGGAAAAAGGTAAGGAGAGGGCATGCCCAGCCGGCGCAGGGCGTACAAAATGTGGCGGAAATGACATCATGGCGGCCATATTCAATAGGCACAATGGCGGCGTTGCTATGGTTACCTGTTGCGCAGTGGAGCTGGTCTAGCAGTGAGCGGCCGCGGCTGGCGGCGGAATGTGTGCCTCCCCAGGTCTCGTGCTGAGCCGTGGCGGACAATATCTGTGCTCTGCGCCGCGTTATTGGTTACGCACTGTTCTCCTGGCTGTTACATTACTCTTAGCAACGTTTACAAATTCATTTGTCCATCACGGGGTTTCAACAGTGCGTAGAACAAGTGCATATCCATGTGTCGTGCGGCTGATGACGCGGATATGAAGCAGTTAGTGCTCAGCGAAATTGCGTTGGGCACCATGACGAAGCTGAATGACGCACGACCGCCTTGCAGGTCAGTGACGGTTGAGCAGTGCTCCTGCTTGTGACAACGGACGACGCTGTTGAGCCCAGCAAGACGCCATGAGGACCATGTGCACATACGTAGTTTCGTGTTGTGTGTGTACAGTAACAACTTGCATGTGCGTATTAAAACACCTTTTCTGTTCCGCTTGGTACACTCTCCACCAGCATTGCATGTAATCTCAACGTAACAGCAACCACGTTCAACTGTCACTAGCACCGTGCTCAAAGTCACCACGGTCGCAGAATGCTGGCGCCGGTGATTTTCACGCGGAACACGGACACATTGGCAGGACGCTGCGTCGGCCGCGTGGCGGAATCCAACCGTAGAAGGAGCACGACCGATCTTGTTGTCTGTACAGTTGCTGAATTAATGACATGAAAGCACTCGCCGTTGTCAGTACATCTAGCGCGCGTTCTCTCGTAGTTGCTCCTTTGTCGGTGAGCTGTTACTCCCTGTTATTACTCGGACGAAGCGATTTCGCTGAAGGCGCCCAGCTGGTTCAGAGTGATGAGCCCAGTTCCATTAGTTTCGGATCGTCACGACACACGCGCTGCGCAGCCCACGTGCTTTCCGAGCCGGAGAGTCGCGCCTTCTGCTTCGCATTCATATGTAAACAAGAGGGGAGAATTTGCCTACTCAATGTGGCCGACTTCCGGCTTCATCGCGGCTTCACAACGAGTGACGTCAGGGCCGCTCCTTACCTTTCCTTCCTCCGTGCGTACACATAAAGGTTCCCTAACCGGAAAACTCAACTGCACGGTCATCGCCGGCGTGGCGCTACGAAACGAACGCTGGCGCGCACGCGCGTCGGGTCATGTCGAAGTGTATTGACGCCTTAAGTGCGGCATGTAGTCATGTTCTTACATGACACAAATCTCATGATTATCATGTTTGCATCAGCCACATACCTTCGTCATTTATTCACGTGGCGTAATACCAAATTTGGCATATGTGAAGCTAGTGAAACGGCCGCGAGCGCATCATGAGTGTGGCGTGTAGTCATGTTTTCGGAGCCCAGCTCCTTAATGCGTGGGCTGAGCGCCCGTCGTTATCGTATGTAGCCACCTCTCGTTAGTTCTTGAACCGGCCGTAGAGGGTGGTACTTGTACATATAACGAAATGCATATACGGACTGGTAACATTTATCCCTGTAAAGGCGCGTTTTACTTTCGTGTTATATGCAGATTCCCATGGCGGAAGGATCAAACATGTTTTTTTCAACTAATGATTGCTGTTATATTTATATAGGTCACTTTGTAAGGAAAAATGAATAAAAAGGCGCAGTTTCGTTACTGCCTCTCTCTCAATGGAGGGCACCTCCACAGTTCGGCGCAGGGGATGTGGGTAAGGAGGTATTAAAAAAGAAAAAGAGGAATTAAAGTTAGAGATATAGAGAGAGGCAGGGACAGTCACATACGAAAGTAAGGAGAAGGTAGAAAAGATGGACATGGTCGCAGGAGTCCGAGGACGGGGCACCATTGGGCGAGTGCTGTTGTCGGCGTCAGGAGATGGCGTAGGGCGAGCCAGTCGGCCAGAGCTGCGCTGTCGTCGGAGATCACAGAGGCACAACCGGTCGGCACAAAATCCAGCGAGCGATTCCTGCTATATATTTCATAATAAGTATTACACTTTCTTGCATATATTCAGACTTGTGTGTATTATAATTCTCCTTGTTTGCTTCTAGTCTGAACACAGTTTTTGAGGCGTGCAATTATTAGTAATATTGTTATTTTTATATTATGCTAATAATCTATCATGAACTTCTAAATAATATTCTTTAAAATGTATATTTTGTGGTGTTTGAAGCGCACTACATTGTGTGTACTCATTATATTTGTATTAACGTTTCTTAAGGGCCCTGGGCACCTGCATAAATATGCCAATACAAACGGGGTAAACAAAACTTTCCTTCGAAAGACTAAAACGTGGGTGATTATAACGTTCAACTATCTCTCGTTGCTTCCTTTCGAAATGGTCGTTAGCGGTATATGATTGGTGCAAACAGTTATTGTCATGCACCGAGTACCAGCTTGTTACGCGAGGCAACCAATGACGCGAAAATGATTCATTGCGTAATGACCACTTATGCACAACCACGTAAGAAAACATGAGGACAAGCTATTTTCGATACGTGATATTGTTTACCACTGGTTATTCGGCATTTGAAAATTTTCGTGTGCACAAAATCGCCTGCTTGTTACACCGCGAAGCCGGAGAGCATCTCCTTCTAAATGTAGTTCAAGTAGGTTAGCTGCCGCTTACGTAAGCAGCGGCTATTTATAGCAGCTGGCGAGATGGATTATCAGTATAATATTATATTTCCACTTGCAACATAACGATGTTTAGTAGTTTGTGCGCGTATACATCTCTGTGAGCTCATACTTGTTGAGGGAAAGAGGAATAGAAAGAAATAAGCAGCGCTGCACGCGTGTGTTTCTTTGTATTTGTATATGTATTTTGCGCTGTAAAAGACAATCCAAGTTGAGTGAAAACCAACTAGCCCGACTCTTAAGTAAGCCTTCATAGTGCTAAAAACCACAGCCTTTCACCTTTTCCCTGGTCCGGTGGGTGAAGTTGTGGGGAAGCTTAAAAGTCAAGCTTCCTATACTGAGCCCGAGTCAAGTGCTTTATTCGTGGCTACTTTGCAAGCGGCTGCTATGGCTCCAAGTTACCATTAGCAATGCCGATAAGGTTTAACGGAGTCTAAAGTGGAAACAAATTTTGGCGTTTCAGTACCAAAGAACTTAAACATCAAGAACGATTCGTCGCACTCGTCGGCTCGCAATACTTTCGACAGAGAAGCGGTGATGACACATCCTTTTTGAAGAAATTCATTTTCTGGAAGCAGCAAATACATTGACCGATATTTAGAAAGTTTGCTCGTTCCCATTCGTAACTTCATCAAGAAGTTACCGCAGAATAAAAGTATGGACAAGTGAGGAAGTATTATAGGGCCTCTGTTCAGCGCTTGCCTGCTCTGCAATACTACAGCACAATTAGACGCGAAAGCGTCGCAAGGTGACCCGCACCGCAAAGAACCTACAACGAAAATCATCTCAACAGAAATTTTGGCAAAATTTCACAATGTTGTAACATTGCCTCGTAATATTTCCATTTTGCCGTAAAAACATAATTGAGTGATTACTGTTGTGACGAAAAACTTCGCCTTACATTTGGTTCCCCAGTGTGCAGTTAAGAGAGACCACTGTTGAAGGTGAGGGGCTCAGCCCCCCAACTTTTCTCAGTGGTGAGGCTCGCGCCTTCCTTGCTCCCTCCCACGGCTGATACGCCTATGCCGGCTCCATCCTCCACCATTATTACTCACTAAGCCACAGTTGCGCATTAGAATTGCAATGGAAACGAGCGATCACGCTTCACCACGCACATACCATTGTCATGACACGCTTACGTAACTTCGTTCCTGTTGTATATTGGTCTATTTGGTTTCGGTTCCGCGATCACTGCTGCAGGTGGCGCCAGTGATGTTTATGTATATAAGCATGCGCAAGTTGTAATAAAGGGGCTTTTGTTGCGATGGGCACTCAAGTTGTCTAGTCGTTCATTCATCGGTGGCACACGCCGCCATTACATTGGCGACGAGGGTGCTCGTTTCGGTAGGGGTGTGATTTTCGTCATTTTCGCCGACTGTTGAGTGTTTTCGGACTGGTGCCACCGCCCCCGTTCCCACCAACGCCTGGCCGCCCTGTTGTTGCCTGGCCGCAATGGATCCGCATCTTCGAGAATTTTCTGCTCGCATCTGGTGTTTCGGTCTGTGCGCCGGACCGTCGCAAGGCTCTCCTAACCCACAGCCTCGGCGTAGACGGCCAGCGCATATTTGACACACTACCGCTTTAATCTTCGGCCAACGCTAAGTCTGGCGAGCCAACTACTGATACGGATTCGGGAGCTGTCAAGTACACTTCTCAGGCACAGCATGAAGCGTCGTCGTACGATATGGCTGTTGCAGCGCTGCATGCGCACTTCACGAGAACAACAAATGTTGTGGTCGAACGTCACCGGTTCGGTAGGTGCGTGCAGCAAGTCGGTGAAGCAATCAATGAGTACATTACCGCGTTACGTGAGCTTTCTGCTACATGCTCTTTTCCTTCTCAGGAAGATTCCTTGCGTGACCTGTTCGTTGCGGGCGTATTATCTCGGAACTTGCGCGAGTGGTTGCTGCTTGAAGGGTCTTCTCTTTCGTTTGCTCGAGCTGTACTAATAGCGACGCAGTTTGATCAGGCAACCAATGATTGCAAAGAATTCGCTACTGCAGATGTCCAGAGCATAAATGCTCGCGGAAACACCTTTCCACCTGCATCTTCTGCCAGCGACCCCTCGAAGTGGTCGCGCAGCCAACAGGGCCAGTGTTACCGCTGCGGTTCACCTCGGCACAACGCATCTTCATTCCGCCGCCCCGCCAAAAACAAGCGGTGTCATGGTTGTGGTATTATGGATCATTTTCGCTCGGTCTGCAACAGAAACGTCGCTCCTGTTCGTGAACTATAGACGACGAAAGTTTGATAACTGAAGAAGTATTGAGCATTCTTGCCGTGACGACATCCACTCGTCCCGCAATCTACGTATCGGTAGCAGTTGGTGAAATGAAGTTAACTTTCCTCGCGGATTCAGGGTCATCAGTATCGATTTCGACACATGACCTATTTAGGCAGCATTTTGAAGGTCCGCAGCTTTCAGCTGCTTGAATTAGACTACTGCACTATTCGAAGAAACCCATTCCAGTGTGCAGTTGCTTCTTTGCTGATGTCACGTACAATAACTGCACAACAATGCTTCTTTTTTATGTCGTCGAATGAGGCACCTCGCTTTTGGGTATTGATGCAATTAGGGCGCTCAGTCTGCAGATTGATCGGTCGTCACTACAGTGCCTTGAAACGACAGCGGTGCGTACTAGCGCTCGAACGGAGCACACTGTAGTCATGACAGAGGTGGAGGAGTCCGTTCACCTCCCATCAGAATTAGTCGAAGAGTTTGGTGCTATTTTCGATCCAGGACTTAGCATCACAGAGGGTTTTGTTCATCGCGTCAAAAAACGGTCGACAGTGCACCCAGTTGCTTCAAAACAAAGGCGCCTTCCGCTCTCACTGCGGCCACAAGTCTCGGAAGAACTGCGCCGCTCGGAGAAAATGGACGTGATAGAGCGAATAGAGGCATCCGAGTGGGTGTCCCCCATTGTTGTGGTTGAAAAGAAAGCTGGAGGTATCCGCCTGTGTGTAGATCTTCGACAGGCAAACAAAGCCGTCGTAGCAGATAGCTTTCCCCTCCCTCATACAGAAGAGCTATTGCATAGTTTAGTGGGGGCAACCCACTTTGCCAAGCTTGACCTTGCATCAGCTTACCATCAGGTCATGCTTCACCCCGAGAGCCGCGATTTAACGGCTTTTATAACACACGACGGCCTCTTTCGTTTTAAGCGTGTGTGTTTTGGGCTCGCGTCGGCACCATCTGTTTTTCAGAGTAGGATCTCGAAAATTCTGCAGCGGCGTCCTGTTCTGTATCGACGACATCATTGTGTTTGGGAAGGGCAGAGAGGAGCACATGGCGAATCTTACCGCAGTGCTGAGGTGCATAAAAGAGGCAGGACTCAAATTGAACATGAAATGCGTCATCGATACGCCGGAGCTTGCGTTCTTGGGCCACAGGATCACCGCAAATGGTATTGTGCCGTTGAAGGAAAAGGTTGCTTCCATCTGAGACACTCCAGCGCCTACGGATCCAGCCAGCCTTCGATCATTTCTGGGATTGGTCGAATATTCTAGGTTTATTCCCAATTTCGCTGACATGGTTGAACCAATGCGTGTCCTGCTAAGAAAGGGGCAGCGATTCGTTTGGTCTGACGAGATAGACGCTAGTTTCGGAAAGACCAAAGATGCGGTGGCATCTAGCTTTATACTGAGAATGTACAATGAATCTCTTCGTCTTAGTGTCGACGGACGCATCAGAGTGTGGAGTTGGAGCGGTCCTACAGCAAGTGGACGGACATAAACTGCACACTGTCGCTTTCCGTCTCGAGTCCTTTCGCCAGCTGAGAGGAAATATTCGCTAGGAGTACAGGAAGCGTTGGCCTGTGTTTGGGCGTGCGAGCGGCGGCGCGTGTACTTGTGGGGACGCCACTTGGCGTTGCTCACTGATCATCAAGCTTTGGTGGCATTGCTTTCAACCCAAGGACCAGGAAGGCGCCCCTTGCGGGTGGCGCGATGGACAGAGTGCCTACTGCGGTACAACTATACCGTCGAGTACCGCAAGGGGTCGCAAAACCAAGTGGCGGACGCACTTTCACGCCTGCCCGCGTCGTCTTTCCAGGAAGAAGAAACGCTGTTGACGAGGTTAAATCAGTTCTCGAAATTCCTTCCTGCATTACTAGAGAACAGTTTGAGCAGTCCCAATTGCAAGATAGCGCACTGCAACAAAGCAAAATCTATGTGCAATCGTCGTGGCCTGCACACAAATCGTTATCGGTCGAGCTTCAGCCATTCTTCAAAGTACGTGACGAACTTTCTGTGGTAGACAATCTTATCTTGCGTGGCGAATGGTTTGTGGTTCCCACGTCACTCACGCAGCAGGTAATCGCTGCAGCACATGAGTCGCATCCCGGAGTGGTGCGAACAAAAGCGTGGCGGCGAGAAAAGTATTGGTGGCCGGGCATAGACCGCCAAGTCGAGCTAGCTATCCAGATGTGTAGCATATGCCAGGAAGCAGACAAGAGCTTCAAGGTGCGAGTTACCCCCTTGCAACCGGTCCCCTTTCCAGAGCAGCCGTGGCTCAAACTAGGCATGGATATTGTAGGCCCATTTGAGAGGGCGCCTTACGATTGCAGACATGCAATCACGCTTGTAGATTATTATTCCAAATGGCCCGAAGTGCATTTCTGTAGCGAGACGACAACCAGTACAGTAATAAGCTTCCTATTCACTGTGTTCGTGCGCGAAGGCTACCCAGAAGAGGTTATTTGTGATAACGGTCTACAGTTTGCATCTCGGGAGTTGGAGGCATTTTTTCAAGATCGCGGCATACAGGTCAAACATTCGTCCGTATACTATCCGCAAGCAAACGGCCAAGTGGAGCGCTTTAACAGAGTATTAAAAATCTTCATTCATGTGGCGGTTCTTGAGCAGCGACCCTTGCGCCAGGCGGTAACAGAGTACCTGGGTGTTTACCGATGCACACCGCATGCTACAACGGCAAGGGCTCCAGCTCTTCTGCTACACGGGCAGCTGCCAAGAACACGGTTGGATGTCGTCGGGCATCCGTCGGTAACCTTCTTTGATGACCCTAGCTCGGAAATCCAGTGCTTACGTGAGCGGGTAAAGCAAAAGCAACAGAGCAGCAAACTATACACGGATGCTCGGAGCGCTGCAAGAGAAACCAGAGTTAACGTTGGTGACTTCGTCAGAGTGAAGAAACCCACTACTAGATTTAAAGGCGACCTGGAAATTCAGCCACCCAAGAGAAGTGATAAGCAGGAAGGGACCATCTTCTTTTCGCCTGTCTGACGGCAGAACGTGGATTGCATCAAAGTTCTCAATTGTGCCACGAGAGTCTGCTGCCCTTTATACGTGGGGAGGAAACGGTACAGCTACGGGAGGAGGATCTCTGCCTACTTGCGGGGGCCCCACCCCGGAGATAACTACCAGGACTTCAGCTGCTGCTCCTTCGGCTGCGCAGGCACCCACGTCTCCTGCGTACGCTGCGCAGGCACCCACGTATCCTGCGTACGCTGCGCAGGCACCCACGTCTCCTGCGTACGCTGCGCAGGCACCCACGTCTCCTACGTACGCTGCACAGGCACCCACGTCTCCTTCGGCTGCGCAGACGCGCAGACGAAGGAGACGTAGTCTTCATCCAAGTTCTCATCCATGTTCCGTGTAATCGTCAGCGCAATCGCCGAGACGAGATAAGAGATAAAGCATGCGTCAAATCTCTGTATAGTTAGGGTGGCTAGAATGATAAAGTCCCGCTCGTTTTATTGCGGTAGCAATCATATGGACACTCTCGACTGGATTTTGCTGCCGGTGTCGCCTTCACTCACCGTATATGTATACGTATTTATATATATGAAAACGCAAGAAATAAAAAAGTCCAGAAAAAAGACTCCGGTGCGCAGAATTGAATTTGGGACCTCTGAAACGTGAGTGCGAGGTGTTAACCACGGAGAAGCACACGTCCCTCAACGCTCAAACGGCAAGCTATTTATATCTACTACTTACCGCTGGGGACGGGCATCTCGGGGGGGGGAGTATTGTGTTTTCAGCATTAGCAGCAAGATGACACAATGAGCGCGCGTCACCACATTGTCACGACGCGGTGGCACGCGCTCTCATCTCCCACGCGTACTTTACCCCGTGAAGAGGATGGGGTGGACGCTCAGTCGTGCTCCCTTATGTCGCAGCGGGGAGGATCGTATGTCTTGGCTGGCTTTTGGCTTTTACCGGAACAATTCTCTTGTAGTTACCGGGTGCACAAAGGTCACTGCAATCGTTGCACAGTCTCCGGTCGTTTGCGAAAAGAGCGTGCTTTTTAGACACAACGTAGTAACAACTGAGACGCTTATTCGCCATTATCTGTACCTGCGAGTATGTTTTGTGCGTTATTCGTGCGTGAGAAACGCGGGGCACGTTTCGATCTGCTTGCCATTCTGCGCGTGATCTTCCAATTTGTTGCTATCGTGTTCATTGCTCCGCTTTCCTGGAAGAAATCCACAGGGGATCAACGGCCACCATAGTGCTCCAAAATTGAAAGCGACAAAATACCAATCAGAAATGGCGTAAGCCATGGGGATGCAATCTCCCCACTGCTACTTGTCGCGTGCTTTTGCAGTAGGTTTTCAGAGGCCTAGAATGGGAAGAGTTAGGGATAAGAGTTTATGGAAAGTACCCTAGTAATCTCCGCGTCCCTAATGACATTGCATTGCTGTGTAATTCAGGGGACGAATCGCAACTCATGATTACTGAATTAGACTAGGAGAGCAGAAATGTGGGTCTTAAAATAAATCTGCAGAAAACGAAAGTAATGTACAACAACCTCGAAAGAGAGCAATGCTTTGGGGTAGGTAATAGTGCACTTGAAGTTGTAAAATACTATGTCTGCTTAGGACAGGTAATAACCGCGGAGCCGAACAACGAGACAGAAGTAACTAGAAGAATAAGAATGGGTTGGAGCACATTTGGCAAGAACTCTCAAATCATGACAGGTAGATTGTCACTATCCCTCAAAATGAAGGTAAATAACAGCTGGACCTTTACGGTACTTAGCTACGGAGCAGAAGCCTGGATACTTACAAAGAGCGTTCAGCTTAAATTGACGACGACGCAGCGAGCAATGGAAAGGAAAATGGTAGGTGTAACATTGAGAGACAAGGAGAGAGCAGTGTGGATTAAGGAACAAACCAGGGTTAAGGATATCATAGTTGAAATCAAGAAGAGGAAATGGACATGGCCCGGGAATGTAGCACGTAGACAGGATAACCGCTGGTCATTAGGGGAACTAACTGGATTCCTATAGAAGGCAAGCGGATTAAGGGGAGACAGAAGGCTAGGTGGGCAGATGAGATGAAGAAGTTTGTGGGTGTAAATTGGCAGCAGCAAGCACAGAACCGAGTTGACTGGCGAAACGCGAGAGAGGCCTTTGTCCTGCAGACGACGTAGTTAGGCTAATGATGATGATGAAATAATGCCAGGTGGTCGAAATGTAGACTGCCCTTCACTATATGTATACGGCGCCCCTCATAATTATAGCATGATTTGAATGCGATGGCCTTAAAGAGTTTGTTTCGAGGAAATTTCGGCATTGGTGTCGTTTCGTTGCGAGAGAAATATCTTGTTCGTGACCAGAAAATCTAGATGCAAATAAAATGGATAAACAGAATTTCCGGGTCCGAGGGAGGATCGAACCCTCAGCAGCAGAACCATTAACAAAGGGCACAGCTGCATAGGTTGGCGCGTTGGACGCGCAGTGGGCCCTTCGCAGCTGGTTCGCAGCAATAACTAAGCCTTAGTAGGCACTTTGAAATCGTGATGATACTTTGAAACAGCCAATGTTACGTGACAATCTTTTGTTTCCTCTCGGCATGGTTGGGGCGTTCACCGAGAACCTAGGCAGGCTGGCCGGTCAGAAGCCGATGCGCACGAGGCGCGACAATGCTATCGCTATCTACTCACGAGGCTCGATAATGCTATCGCTATCTACTCTCGAAGGCGGAGCTCAAGCGTCCTCCAATTTCTGAGACGTTAAAAACCCAAAATAATAGTATTATTCCCTTTCCCACCCCTTTGCCTGCTTCACTCTCTCACTTCCTTTTTTCTATCCCTCTTTCTTTCTCTTTCTCAAGGGCGTAGGCAAAAAATTTTTCGGGGAAAGGGAGCACAGGCCCGGTGCGCCAGCCTGACGCTACATAAGTACCCTGTTTCTTGTCCTCTTGTTCTTTTCCCCAAAGCAGCGTCATGGCTCGGCGCTGCTCTTTTCGTTCACAACAGTGTTTTTTCTCTGCCTCGAACAGCTCCGCTATTTAAAGACATCGTCAGAATCATCATTTTAATGAATTATGTCAATTTTTTAACATTGATTTAAGTAGCTTTGCATCAAAAGGCACCAAAATAATAGCAATATTTTCTTTCCCTATAGGTTATCTTTTCCCCATATCTTTTTCTTATCTCTCTCTCGCTCTCTCTTTTATTTTTTAATTTTTGGTTTCACAAAGTCTACTGCCACACGTTTCATTGCTGATCCCCTGTGGTGGGTAGTGCTATTCGTCTGGGTGTCATCATCATCGTCATAGTTCACGTGTCACGTGAGCAGCTGAGACAGAAGAAGAATTCCAGCGGTCGTGCCAGTCGCCATTCCTCTTAGGTCCAACCAACCAGCGGGCAGCGGACTATTAAACCCACAACGCACCGTGAAGCGGGGTAAAGAGTCATGCCTCACCACAAGCCGCCAATGAGACACGGCAGCCTGCCCCGGTCGTCTTTTGTCACGAAACGGGGCTCACGGTCGTCCCTTGACAGCGGCAAGTCACGGTTGTCCCTCGACAGCGACCACCTGGCCCGCAAGCACTCGCAACCTACCGCAGGTGACGCCGGAAAAGCGGTCAGGCATGTTGCTGCTGCACCCGATCAGGACCAGAAAACGACTGATGCTCTTCATCGTCCTGGCTCGCACACAAGTATGTCAGCGGCACCTGCGCCTTCCAGCTTCGACAAATCTCACTAGTGAGCACCGGGGCTACAGTGTACCCGGGCGCCATGGTGCGCCGTTCAAGCCAACTATCGTCCGGCGTGGAAACCCCGGTGCGCAACAGTGCGATTGGTCAAAGATCTACTCACTCGGCACTTTGCGTGGATGGGTGCAGCCGGCGCACCTCGAGGCGGGAATGAAACGGTGGGGGTGGGGGGGCTGATCTTCAAAAAGAAAAGAAGAGAAAAGTGAGCCCTGTAACTGTCTCTTGGTGGGAGGACACCTCAACAGTAGCTCACGAGGGATGGGGGAGAGAAGGAAATAAAAGGATAGGATTAAAATTTAGAGAGCTAGAGAGGAAGGAGAGAGTAAGGTGGTGGGACAGGGAGTGATGGAAGTGAGGAGAAGACAGGAAAGAAGGACACGGTTTCATAAGTCCGAGGACAGGGGCACCACTGGCGAGAGCACTTGTCGGCGACAGGAGATGACCTAGGGCTAATCCGGTCGGCCAGAGTTACGCTGTCGTCGTCGTAGGGGACCGGCGTCAGGAGGTGGCGTAGGACCAACCCAGCCGGCCAGAGCTGCGCTGTCGTCGGAGATCGCGAGGGCTCAACCGGTCGGCACGGAATCCAGCGAGCGAGTCCAATGAAGCAGCTGGTTTTGCGTGTCACACGTGGAGTTCATGCGTTATGCCTGCTGGCTGGCAAAGCTTTCACCTAAATTGTGTAACGCTTCTGTTACGGCATGCCTGATTCAGAAGTCATGTTGGTGCTACTGTGGTTTCTCGCCGAAAGAGGATAACGGTGGCACAGTGGCATGCCGATACCAGGTTTACGCGTTACGCCGGCTCTTGTGGGGTTCATATAGCCCGATGAGCATAAGATATTGCAGTGGCAAGTCGGATTTATGCGTCACGCGCTAGGCTTGTGCTTAACGATGGTGCGGCCGGGGTTCCTTTATAAAAGAGGATGACATTCGCGCAGTGGCACGCCGGGCGTGTGCTTTACCTTGGGGCTGCTGGAGGTTCTGCCGAAATTGTTGAACGTTATAGCGTTGTGGCGCGCCGGATTTATTGGTGACAGCGGTGTTGCTGGGGCATCACGCCAGAAGAGTGAAACGTTGACAAAGGGCCTGCCGGATTTACGCGTCACATGCCGGGTTTACGCATTATGCCGGTGCTGCTGGTGTTTATCACGTAATTAGATTTCACCCCTCTCTCAAGCCGCCTGACATTGGTGAGAATCGAACCCGTGTCTTCGCCATAGCCAATGCCACAGTCGTGAGGCCACCATGGTGGTTATTTACACGTCCTTTCCGGGTATAGACAAACGTGTTCAACTCTCAAAGAATTGTGCTGCTGTTCTTGAAAAAGAAAATAGTACCTTTTTGAAACAATCACGGAAAACGGTGTGATCAACGTATGGCACCGAAATCACTTGCGGCAGGGACGCTAGTCACCGGTTCTAACGCCAGCGCTTGTCCTGGACAGTTGCAGTTCCGGTGACGACGGCGACCACGGACGCGGCAGCCCCCCTGGCGCAACACCAGGGGTCGACATGGCGCCTCAGCTTGGTGGTAGAGCCAACTCACGGGCATGCGCTGGACGAGAAAAGGCCAACCCGCCACGATTCGAAGACGTCGCACTTGAACACGGCGGCGTCGAAAACCCACCATGACCTCAAGAACGACATCGACGAGCTAGCGACGACTACAAGGTGGCCGACCTGGGTAAATCTCGTAACGCCATTCATGGTTGCAATTTCTTCAACAATCTTTTCAGCTTTGTATTTGATTTAACCAGCAGAAATTTTTGTTTCTTGTTGGTTTGGTTCTAGTATACAGCCACAAGAGCACGAAAACATTATTTTTTTTTTCTGAGCAGCTCATGAGTATACAAGTAAAATGGCGCCATGTCCGATATATAGGTCAACCAGGCTTAGTGGCTGTAAAGTGAAATGTGGTGAATTTAAATTTATTTATTTTTAGTCTGCTAGCACAAGTTATCTGTGTGAAACTAACATGCGTGCAGCAACAATGTATTAGAGACAGCTCCTAACAGGTCCAAAAGCAAGTTTTCGCGCTCATGGTACACAGCTCCTCATTGTACTTGAATGGTCAATGTATAATTATTGACGCTTTGTGATGTACAGCATCATGAAGATTGCTGAATCTTGATTTGAGTGCCAAAATATTCCGCCCGTGTCTCCATGGGCAAGCTGATTGAACTTCACTTTGTCGTCATCTTCTAGATCCATTACGCACCATTCATATACTGCAGAAAACAAATTCAAATCCATTAAATATTCCCTCAGTATCACAGAATCCTTAAATATTATTTAAGTGATCTGTACAAGTTTCTCGACTAGAATAACAAAACCTCTGGTGCTGTCACGAGTGCTTTACAGCTCCAGATTAGCCTGAATACATTCAGAGCTCTTACAACCACTGAGCCTTGGTGTACTATGTTTTGGACACGAAGATTGCCCATTGCTGTGGGTGATATGTTGGTGTTAGGGAAGACCCACTTTGTAAATAGGAAGCTAAACATCTTAGAAACAACACGACGAAATGCGATAGTTACTGATATAATAGTTAATCAGTTAGGTGTCATCAAATATTCGATAGCGGTAAGTGTAGTCTTTTTCACATTCTGCCATTTTGATTTCCGCTTTGCAGAGTTCTGTGTTATTTCTCTCACAATCGTCAGCAAAATTTCTTCATACATTCCTTTTTGTAGGACGCCGTGGCCGAAAGGGTCAATCGCTTAGCTAGCAAACATGATCACCAGGAACAATCACCTGCAGGGTCAGCCAGAAACAAGCCACACTTGTGCGAAGCCGCGAAATGGGTCTAGAAGAAAGAAATTGCGTAGCAATTGGTGCTCTAAATGCTGCATGCGCTGAATGCAGCTGCACAACTGTGACATCAGAAGTGCGTATCTCGGGCGCCTATCGATTTCCGTTTGTAGATTTACCACTGCTCAGTTTACCCAACCGTCGATGACGTCAACGTTGGAGATAAGCATGCATTATATCTCTTTTGCAAATTCGGTGTGTGACACGCGCAATACTTTTTTTTCTGGGCTTTATCCGATTCCTACTTGTTAGTGCAGTTGAGATACATACCTGCAATGACTCAGATTGTAGTTAAGACACCTTCCTGCAATGACTCAGATTGTGGTTAAGATATATACCTGCAACGACTCAGATTGTACTTGAGATACATACCTGCAACGACTCGGATTGTTTCCCCTTTCAGATGTAGCGAAGGAGAGAACTGATGGTGGGAGAAATAATAGCACGCTGGCGCCACTCTTGACATACTTCATTGTCGGCTTGGCCTGTACGCCCTTTTACATGTTTTGGTACTTAGAGTATGACGCCGAGCGATGACATGAGACGACAGTCGAGACACTGCGAGCGCTCTGCACTTGTTGAAGCAAAACCAAGGGGAAAAGCCGTATCCACAACTCATAATGACCGTTCAAACAAATCAGAAGTCAGGCGAGTTTAATGTTCTCACAGCTGCTGCGCGAATGCTTCACGCGTCTCTTGCATTACATAAGAAATTCGTAGAGAGTGAGCAAGTTTAACGTGCCCATTAACATGGTCGGAATAGCAGCTAAGAAAGGTAGCTGTGCCCTGACCAATTAAGACAAGTCCCTTGCACTGACGTCACTGAAAACGCCGTGTTGGAGCACCAGAACGTGGGGATGCGACGTTGCCGAAGTCACATTAATGTTATCCAATTATCACATGAACGTTGTTACATTAATCACGCAAAGAGACGTTCCTGTCGCGTCGTTTTCACATAACGTGTTTGTCATCGAAGCCGCCATGGTGGAGTCCTAGTTCTTTTCCCAAGCTGCGTCTATGACGTCACGTGCTATATCGAAACGTCAGCTCCAAGGCGTTGAACAATTTCTCGTGCCATTGACATGTAAGCCAGTGTTTTACTCGCCATATTTCTGCAGGTACTTCTGCTTCTTTACAGCAATATAGCTCTGCTCATCCCGGCACAAAAGCAGAAAACAATCTCGAGCGTGTGTTTCACCTTGAAGCTCGGTCTGCGTCAATTTCGCCCTCTTGCTTCTCGCACGTGCGTCGTCATAGCAACGAAAATGCGCACACACTGTCGGTTTGTTCTCTTCTCCCGCAAACTTCTCTTTTCGTCAGTTGGCGAGAGGCGTGAGCCGGCTGACGCGCATGCCTCGATAAGTCAACTTTTGTCACGTGATTTCAAGGCCGATGATGGGAACACACGAATCCGCTTATATCACACTCACACGAGTGTGGAGATTAGTTCGATGTAGGCGATAATTCGACATACAAGTTTTAACGGAGTAATTGTACTTTCGGTGCAAAAGTAGGATTTCTGGCAATGCTCACTTCATTATGTGTTTTTTCAGGGCAATATGGGGTTTTTTCGTTTAATTTTATATTTGTCCGTAAGCAGTAGTTATGAATGGGAGGTTATATGCAGGGGCGTATTACACACGAGAAAATGTGACATTGATATAATTAGCGTCTGCTGTTCAGTGTCGGAAGCGTGTAGCATGCCACGACCCCAATGTGGCCCTTCTTTTTGAACGTCACATTCGGCGTGCTTCTTGGGATGATGTACGCAACAGCAACATAAGCCTCCTTTCCCCCACATTCGACTCTATTTTAGAACAGAAGGTTGTTCCGTTTGACGGCACTCATCGCGTCTGCGAAACGAACGGAAAAGCAAACAATGACCCCGCAGCTGCATGAACCGTGGCAGCGTCGGGAAAAACATACAGTTCCCCATAATTAACTATAGAGGAGACCATGGTGCTGAGGTTCGTTCCGCCGCGATGGAAATAATGTGTTCTACTAAAACTTGCCGAGCCCCGCCGCGGTGATCTAGTGGCTAAGGTACTCGGCTGCTGACCCGCAGGTCGCGGTTTCAAATCACGGCTGCGGCGGCTGCATTTCCGATGGAGGTGGAAATGTTGCAGGCCCGTGTGCTCAGATTTGGGTGCACGTTAAAGAGGCGCAGGTGTCGAAATCGCCGGAGCCCTCCACTACGGCGTCTCTCATAATCATACGGTGGTTTTGGGACTTTAAACCCCACACATCAATCAAACCTGCCGAGCCTTCGTGCTTGCGGGCTTCAAGTGCACCTGGGGTTTCCTTTACTGCATTGATTTGATTTTTTTTCCGAATATAATAGCGGACCGTTGTAAACTTCGTGACCCAATTTGATTTGGTTGGTCTAAAAGGTTAAGGTGGTAAACTGCAAATGATGAACATTTGCTGATTGCCGTCTCGGGACAAAGCAATTCGAAGCCACGCGAGGCCATATGGCGCCGAAATTACGATGATTAGACACATGTGTGTACTGCCCATAATTTCCATGCTTTCGGCAACGTTGTGCGTTGCAGCTATCATATAGATACTCGTGCCACAGTTCCCTCCAGTATATTTAATGAGCGAAAGCGCATGATGGGAAATGGTAGTTTATATTCGCTGCGTTGGGCGCCTACCAAACTGGTGGTAGGCGCCCAGGAAAGTGCACTCGGGAAAGTGCCTTTCCTTGAGAGAAGGCCGAAAGTTACCTGCTTGGGGCGTTTTACGCTGTCCGTTGTTCGATATATCAGGTATCCCGGCTGATTTTGTTCGATGTATACAGCGTCATAACAGCTTTATCGTGCTCATATATAGTGTGACGTAGAGGGCAATTCGATTTACCGGAGTTAGATACAGTCGGGTTCAACAGCGATCACTCGACCGGCTTGGTCGAATCGTTTTCAGCACCGGCACTTTTTGTTTTGTTTTTGCTGTTGTATTCCGCAAGAAGACCCTGTATGAACTTGCGGCGCTCTCAATGCATTTCCTGTTCCGTATTCGCAGATGGCCCATATGACGGCTCAAGGCGGCTTCAAGACGGTCGTCGTCGTCGTAATGCTCAGCGCCATCGTGTTGCTGCTCGTGGGGCTCGTACTTTTGCGACTGTACATGCGCGGAACCGAGACGACCACTCCGCGGAGGCCGTTCGCGGTGTGCAACACGACGGACTGCGTCGCGCACGCCGCCGCGCTGTCTGCGAGCGTCGCGTCCGCCCGAGATCCGTGCGACGATTTCAGCCGTTTCGTGTGCGCGGCCTGGAAGCGCGAGCACATGGCCGCCGTCAAGTCCCTCACTGAGCAGGTGGAGTACGATTTGACACGATGCCCGTCTCCTCGTGTGTGCGTGTTTGTCCGTGTGTGTGTGTGCGTGCGTGTGTATGTGTTTGTGTGCGTGTTTGCGTGTTTGTGTGCGTGTGTATGATTTTGTGTGTGTGTTTGTGTTTGTGCGTGTGTTTGTGTGTGTGTGTTTGTGTGTGTGTGTGTGTTTGTGTGCGTGCGTGTGTGTGCGTCAGTGTGTGTGTGTGTTTGTGTGTGCGTGTGTATGATTTTGTGTGTGTGTTTGTGTGTGCGTGTGTATGATTTTGTGTGTGTGTTTGTGTGTGTGTTTGTGCGTGTGTTTGTGTGTGTGTGTTTGTGTGCGTGTGTGTGTTTGCGTGTGTGCGTCAGTGTGTGTGTGCGTGTTTGTGTGTGCGTGTGTATGATTTTGTGTGTTTGTGTTTGTGTTTGTGTGTGTTTGTGTTTGTGTGTGTGTGTTTGTGTGTGTGCGTCAGTGTGTGTGTGCGTGCGTGTGTGCGTGTGCGTGTGCGCGCGCGCGCGTGTGTGTGTGTGTGTGTGTGTGCGTGCGTGCGCGTATTCTTCGGCAAATATTTATGGCAGACCCGTAATCAGGGTGGGGTGCCCTAGCCTCTTTCTTCTTAAAATCATGATGGGAAGGGGTGTTTAAAATTAATGAAGGCACGCGTTCTTCCCAAATAGTCGAGGTTTTTAGCTAGCGAGTAGGTGAGTCAACTTTTTCTTCTAGTTCTTTTTTTTTCTTTGTCATCGCGTCATATGCGTGACAGAAATACGTCAGCGAAGAGTTGATGGATCGCAGCGTAAAGCACTTTCACAATAAAAAGATCTGTCATTGATATTGTTACGTAAAATGACATGAAACGTGACTATTTGCCAGTGTATTTACACCGATAAAATCGGAGCGCAGCACACAGAGCGAGCAAACCGGTCCTCTTCGTCGTCTTCTGTCCACAGAATGGTTCCCCCTCCATGCGATAGCTACGTAGCAATATGATCAGAATTTGCAAGTTTATCGGGTAAAAGAACGGTAAAGTGAACGCGAGGATGACTACCGCCGTAGGTCAGTTTGTAGAGCATCGGACGTGTCCACTGAAGATTGCAGGTTTGGTTCCTGCTGCAGGCAAGATTTATTCTCGTTCATTTTGCTTTCTGTACATCTATATAGTAATTGCTACAATGAAATTAAAAGAGCGCAATTAACGTCCTCTATGCCCTCTTGGCTGCGTTATCTGTTGACCTTTGCTACGGTGATCTAAAGCACAGAGGCGAGCCCTCGAAATTCCATTTCTTTCATTTAGATTTTACTATAGGCAGCACGATCCTATGCGATGCGCTGGCGTTGCCTTATCATTGGGCCCGTGGTGTCGAAACGCAGCTGATCGCCGATTCCTTGTTGGCGCTGACTCGGATGAGCGGCAGCTGGGGCGACGGCGCCAAGTTGGAGGACCGGCCCGCTCAGTTTATGGGGCTCTGCATGACTGCACGGCCGGACCAGGACTCCGCCGGTTTGCAGGCCTTCAAGGAGTTCCTGATTGGTGAAGTCAACTTCCTCGTGGCTCCCAAGGACCGCGATGCCACGTACGCTGGGCTGCTCAGAGCACTTGCCATCCTCAGCGGAAAGGTAAGTCCAATTTCATTATAATGAACTGGCATGGTGACCTATTGCAACCGTGTCACTCGTTATTATTTTTCCTTTATCATTTTGATTGCGCTTTGACATACGACGGGCCTTCATGAGTCCTTTCCAACTAGTTCAATTTGCGGTCCTGCATGAGACGGTGGCAAAGTGGTTACGCTGCTCGAATATAAAGGGTCCCTGCGAAATGGTTTTTTTCACATTCCATTTTTGATTAGACTACTGCTGGAGCAAGTCATTGGCACCATAATTCAATTGAAACACCCATTAATAATGGAGCTACGAGTACTAAATGGGTACCCTCCTCCTCCGCTCGGCTTTTCACCCTCAACTGCCCTCAACTCTTCCTCCGAGTGCTCGGGCCTAAGCTCCGCCGTCAGCGGGCCTGTGCAACACCACCTAGAACTAGTAGAAGGCCCGCGCATGTCCCCCTCTCCACACCAACTACGTCACCACAGTGAGATCTGCAAGCCCGACGACGCGAGCAGAGAGAGCGCATGGCGCGCACTGAAACTGGCGCGGCTCGGCTTTCGGCTGTGGCTAGTACATAATTCATCTGCCAGCATGCGCGTTGTGGGTAGAAAACTGTTTATTGAATGTGGCAGCCGCAAGGTGTTTTTTGATGCAGAAAATAAGGAAAATTTATATGTGTTTTCATTTACATCATGGTCTATTCATGCGGCGCAGTACTGGTTATAAAAATTGCGATATACTGCAGGCTTGAATACATAAGAGCACCAATGCTAGCGGTATCAGCCTAAGCATCTGGCAACGCTGACACTATTTCCAGTGCTGCAGCTTGTTGGCGTGCATTTTCTTTGTACTCAGTTGCTCAGGCGTGCTGCATGAACTTTTGCTGGTGTGCTGGCGAAAATGCCTGGGTGCTGCTGTGCACCGAACTGTCGATCGAACTACGCTAATGAACCGCGAGCACGCGTGTACAGGTTTCCGTTGGACCCCGCCCAAAATGCAGCGTGGACGAAGGCTGTGCGGCGGGAAAACTTCACACCTGCGAAGTACACTGTGGTAAGCACATGTTCCCGTTTGTTTTCCGGCAGTCGTGCTTCTCGTGGGAACAGAGTCTAGTTAATTGCGTGACACATGCAAACGTTACGACGCGCTATGCACCTTAAGGATTGACAACTGAGCAAATGGTGTGTTTCAGTGTAATATTGTTCCATGTTCGTGCCGTAAAGTGTATAGTGCCATGTTTACGCCTCAGGTTGCTCATGTGTGGTTCTGCCTAATCAGAAATTGATTTAGCGCAATGTATTCACGAGTAAAACTGCCTGCGTCGAACAACGATGTAGACGGCGTAGTTACTTTACATGTGGGGCGTCCGCCACTACTTGAGCGCCAAACAAACGATGGCTCGTGGTTTACCGTCTCAAAGCAAGGTTCGCTAAGTGAGACGTCATTCTTGTTGACTGCGTGGTCGTGGTTGCCGTACAGAAGCAGATAAATAAAGCGAAAGAATTTGTCTTAATCTTTACAAACGGCGCACTGGGATCATATAATTCTGTAAAACTGTTATGTATAATTCTGTCGCTTTCATCTTATACTTCGTTGTTTGTGCTTATGTTCCAGGTCTGTGAGCACCACTTTCTTGAAAGTGACTTCGTAGACTCCACCAGCTACACTGACAGCATGACTGGGAAAGTAATTGAAGTACCCCTCAAGCTGAGGCGCTTGAAGCCTTCTGAAATCCCAAGCGTTTTCCCTAATTGCCCTGCTTACTTGTCCCGCCAAGAACTTCTGCACGCGAGAGCCCAGAAGAAAAGCGCGCTCGTGTGGACGCAGAAGCGTTGCAGGAAGCAATACGGTTATCAGAGCAGTCTCACGAAGCGAAAGAAAAGAAGAATGTCATCGCCACTTTCGAAGACCTATTGACAGCCGTAGGTGACCTCTCTCTTACTGACTTCTGGACCAAGGTGGTCACCCAGAAACAAGTACTTTTCCTCAACTTCAGCGACCAAGGTGCCCCAGTTGTGCATCGTGCAGTGACAGTGGCATCCGACCTTTCTTTGGCAGTGTATGTTGGTGAAATGAGGTTACAAAACCTAGGTTCCTCTGTGCTTCCTATGACAATTTCTGACTTGAGAGTGCTTCACAAATTTCTGTGCGATGTGGAAGACGTCGCGAAGGATTCCACAAATAATGAACTCCAACTAGAGATTCTGTTGAAGCGTGTCGTGGCACTCCTGGAGCAACTGTCATCTTCAGCTCTCCCGCATGAGTGGCAAGTGCAAGTCGCGAAATTTGTGACACAGCAACTTCAAGTTCTCCTCACTAAGGCGTCGACTTACCCAGCTGACTTTCTGGTGTTCTGCAGCCTTGTGTACACAATATCGCCGCACGCATACAGATTAATCAGGAGTACAGCAAAATTAAAGCTCCCACATCCACGGACAATAAGACGCATTTGTGCCTCTTACCGTGCTAGCCCATCCCGAGAGCAACAAGAGGATTCATTCCTTTCTTATGCAAGGAGACTGGCATCAACACTAAAAGACCATGAGCGCTTTGTGACGCTTATGATGGACGAGATCCACCTGCAGACATCCTTTCAGTACAAGGGTGGTTATGTCACTGGTGCAGCGACAAACAATGAAAATGCGGCAAAGACAGCATACGTCTTTATGATACAAAGCCTGTTATCATCAGACAAGGATGTTGTGCATATACTTCCAGTAGCACAAATAGAAGCGAAACAGCTACATGAATTTCTTGATCTGCTGATCAGGCACCTAGAAGACATTGGAATACGAGTAGTTGCAGTGGTGTCTGACAACAACTCGATCAACCGAAAGGCTATGTCATTTTTTGCTGATCCTCCCAAAGTGAGCATTGTATACAGGCACCCGTCAGACTCATCAAGACCCTTGTTTTTTATTCTGGATGCAGTGCATATATTAAAGTGTATCCGAAATAACTGGCTGAATCAACGTAATTGTGAAAGTTGCATCTTCTTTCCCAATTTCAGTGCCCTCTCGGAAAACCCATCTGTCCTGACAGCCTCGTTTAACACACTATGCAAGTGGCATGAAGGAGAAAAAAATAAGCTTTTGCGACTAGCTCCAACTTTGTCCTTCAAGTCGCTGAATCCATCCAATCTAGAGCGACAAAATGTAAAGCTCGCACTCTGGATCTTCAACAGTTCAACTGCTGCAGCACTAAGAAGCGCCAAAGTCGCACTTGAGCATAAAGCTGGTACATTGGAACTTATTAACATTGTTTTGACATGGTGGAATGTGGTGAATGTCAAGACCCCATTCAAAGGTCAGCGTCTCCGAGACCCATTGTAAGAACCGATAAGTGCACTGCAATGCCACCAAATTGAGTTTCTAAACAAGATTGTTGATTGGTTGGACCACTGGCAGAGCTTGAAGCATGATGCTGGCCAATTAACTCGCGAAACGCACATGGCACTGCGACATACCTCACATGCCCTTGTTGAGGTGTCAACGTATTGCATTGAAGAACTTTGGTTCAAATACGTTTTGCTAGGGAAATTTCAAACCGACCGTTTAAAAGACAGGTTTGGCAGGTACAGGCAGCTGTCTGGTGCCCAATACCACGTTTCGATACGTCAGATTTATGAATCCGAGCAGAAGCTGAGACTTCAGAAGCTACTTGATCTTCCCAACTTGGATACCATTGCACCTTGCATTCCTACCACTGATTTGAAATTCCTTGTTAAGCAGTTTGATGTTGCAGTGATGGACGATGATGTGAAGGAGAAGGAGAAAATGCTACCAGCTATTACATATGTAGCAGGATATTGTGCATATGCTGCAGTTAAAAAAACTTGCCTGCTCTTCCTGCCGAGAAAACTTGACTGTTGAGAATCGGACCATTGAACTGGATGATTATGTGCTGATAGCTAATGCAACGCGTGGTGGACTGAAATTTCTACAAGCGGTAGTTGTGAATGCCGTGCTCACAATGGAAATTGTGCTTGACAAGCTGAGAAGTCCGAAGTACGCATCACAATTTTTTGCTTGCGCAAAACAAAAAGAAGTTCTTGTAAGCCTCGCGACTTCCCTTGTTGAGTGCAATGAAGACTTGGATTTCTGCGATCGTGGCCACTCACCTGAACTTGTCTTAAACTATGTTCTCAGTGCTGCTGCCAATACGCTGCTGAATAATTTGTGCAAAGTTCAAAATAACAAGCTGAATGAAAGCAAGGCTGCAATGCGGAACAAAGTTGAAAATAAAGGAACTGAAAGCAAGGCTGCGAAGCGGAAGCTCAGTACTCTTCAAGCATAATCTTCTTTCTTATGAATTGTTCTGCCTGTTTGGATTACGATGTATCACGAATAAATATGCCTCGCAACGAAAATTTAAGCCTCTTTTAAACTGCACGAAATGGCTGTGCATGCTGTTAAAAATTTCACGAGTGCCTGATGAATTATTTCAAGCCAGCGTTTATTTAAAACATACTGAAAATATTCCTTAATGCAAATATTTTTTTCACTCCAAAACCGCGAAAATAATAATAATAATGTAGGGAAAAGTGGTGTTGGCCTGTGTCACGATGTGGCGTGAGACATACGCGTAAATCCCGTCGCCGATCCGATACCGGCAGTCTGTGTGGTGCGTTCCGCAGCCAATCAGATCAGCTGGAAAAGACGACGTCACGGGGCGTGTCGCTTGTTGTATGGGCGGTTGAAAACGTGTTTGGCCGAGTCGCAGCGGTCTGCATCGATCTGGAGCAATTTGCAGCTTTAAAGCGGTGTAATAAATTACACAGTTCACGCAGAGAGCTCAAATTGGTCTCTGAATTACCCTTGCGACCTGATCTACCAGTCCAATCTGTTTGTGAAAAATCGTCCAAACCGTTTCGGGGTGCCTTGGAGGGTTCGATTCCTCCTGGTGCGGTCGCGTTTCAATGGAGGCGATGTGTTATCGAGGCCCGTGTAGTACTGTGGCATGTCTGTTCGCGCTTGTTACAGAACTCTAGATGGTCGAAATTTCCAGGCCCCTCCACTGTACAGCGCGCCTCACTGTCATACCGCGGTTTTGATGCGTAACAGGACCGATATTTCTATTGATAATTGTTTACGTGTTATTATAATTAAAGTCTCTGATGTTATTACTAATAAGATTTGGGTGTTTACCTTCCCAAAACAACGACATGATTACGAGGGACGTCGTAGTGGAGGGTTCTTGAAATTTCGACCATCCGGGGGGTTTTTTTTAACGCGCTCCTAAATGTAAGCACACGAGTCTCAAGCATCGAAAGTGAGACCGCGTGGATGGGAACACACGACCTTCGAATCAGGAGCCGATCACTCCGCTGCGGTGGATCACAGCTAAGGTGTTCGGTGGCTGACCCGAAGGTCGCGGGTTCGATTCCGACCACGGGGGGTCGAATTTCGGCGGAGACGAAACTGTGGAGGCCCGTGTATTTTGCGACGTTAGTGCACGTTAAAGAACACCACCATGTCCATATTTCAAGAGCCCTCCACTTTGGCGTCTCTCATATGAATACCGTGGTTTGGGGAGTTAATGCCCCAGATATTATTGCCGGGTACATTAATATCTGGGTATCTAGAAAATAATGTCGGCTGCATTAATGTCCTTAAAGCAGTCAGGCACTATATATCAGCACCTGCCCACCATGGTGCGTTCAGGTATTATTATTAATATTATTAATATATTCTAGTTTCCCGTAATAGTCCATATTGCTCTTTTAGCGTTCACATTTAACGCCAGTTAGTACACACAACTTTCGGTAACTAAGTATTAACGGCTTTTTCGCATCCCAAGTGGCTCGTCCCACTGTGGTTCCGGCTCGACTTGGCCATTATCGGCAACGCCTCCAGCATCATCATCATCAAACCGGAGCCGCTGGCGGTGTTCTGGCGACAACTGCACGCGATGCTTAATGCGACGTACGCCACGTACGTGGAGCAGTTCATCCAGGTTGTCTACGACGGCGGCGAGAAACCGTCCTTGGCTTCCGCTTCCTACATAAAGTTCCTGAGGGAAGAGAGTGCAACTGTGCAGGTAAGGTTGAGCCCTTTGGGCGGCTCTTAATCTCTAATCTGTCAATATGACCTGATTTTTTTAAGCGAAAGCCTCAGAATCCCCCATGGAACGCGAAAATTGAACGCGAAAATTGAGTTGGCGTTGGTCAACGCAAGTGATGCAAAAAAATCACGAGGTGACGTGACCGTATGGTGTCATTGTGACGTCACACATCACAAAAACGTGCGAGTCTGTCACGTAACGTAACGTGACGTGAGCTGATCTCTTCATCACATGAAATAGTCGTTTTATTGAATGTAAACCAATCCTGGAGACACCCGAAAAAAGAAAAAAAGGAGAAAGTGGTTGGATGGTCCCCTCGTCATAGGTATAACACGAAAGTAAAAGTTCTGCTTAATTTTATATGTGGGGTTTAACGTCTAAAAGCCACCAAATGATTTTGAGAGACGCCGTAGTGGCGGGCTCCGGAAATTGTGGATGGGTTCTTTTACATGCACCCAAGTCTGAGCACACGTACTTACAGAATTTTTGCCTCCATTGAAAATGCAGCCGCCGCAGCCGGGATTTGATATCGCGACCTGCGGCTCAGCAGCCGAGTTGCTTAGCCACTAGACCACTGCGGCGGGGCTAAAACTCCTCCTTAAAGAAGCAGTTTATGGTTTACTGTACATTGGTATAAGCGGGCTTATACAATGTCTGTTGGTGCTTGACAGCTAAAGCACCGTTTACCTTAAATGAACCCACGTTTACGCTTAGCGATACTTCTCCGTCCTGATGAATAACGTCCATGGTTATTGATTGATGAATGATTAAACATTTTTTGGTGAATGCCTGTGATAGCTGAGAAGCTAACGGTGAGAGCGTCACCAAAGAAAGCTGTGTGGCAGCCAGAAGAGTGCGACTAGCTGTACCCCAAACTTTGACTCAGGCCGTATTCTCGCGACATGTTAGAGTAATTGAACTCCACTGCTCGTTCACAGGGAAGCGCGATTCGCATTGCGTCTTCGCTGTTGGCCGGCCACAATTTTTCGCGGGGCGAGCGTAAGAGGGGAATGCGGCCTTACATTCATTCGAAAGAGGCACGTTGCTCTATGCGTCGCAGAGCTATTTTTGGCATGGATGGATGATATGAGCCAAGCCGACGATTTGAATAAGGTGGCCACCTGGCGGTGTCTTAAAGCGTTGACAAAATTGCACTTCTATTGGAAACGTGCCTAATAGGACGGACGTGTACAAACGATGCGTTGAAGGAACTAATCGTCGATGTCACGGTCATGGTGCGTTACTACACTTTACGAAGAGCACCGAGAGGACAGCGGTAAAATGCGACAAAAGGCGTGTTTTTAAAGCCAGAAAAGTATGGAGCCGTGGCGCAGTAAACATCATGCCTAGCATCTGTTGTCGCCTACTGAGAGGTCGTGGGTTCGACTCTCGTCGATAAAACTTTTTTCCTTATTTTCTGGTCGTATCTTTGTGTCCACGTCATTTCCGTAACGGAAATACGTCACCGAAGCCTTTGTGGGCCCCGCATAAAACACTTTCACGTTAAAGCATGTGAGATACAGAAAGCGTACAATGCCAGGGATCACGGAGGCAATGAAAAACCACGTAAAGTGCAGTATGGTTGCGTGGTGGGTTGATGCAATCAACTAAGTTGAAAAAAAAGTGGCTTTAACCTTAGGGTCGTCTTTAACGACTGCATAAGGGACCATGTGAATATCGTGGCTGTGCTGTTAGGTGCTGCGGCTGTTTGTCAAGTATATTAAAGACGGCAGTTTTTCTTGAGATACTTGGACCAAGGAGGATAGAAAAATGGCTGGAGTGGAAATGATTGCCCAGGAGTGAAGCCGTGCCTGTGGCAAGATGGTGGGTGCGGCGACCATCTTACCAGGGGCATGATGAAGTATAACCGTTCAGCGATTAGGAACCGTTTTCCTCGCATGCCCAACGAGTTTAGTGTGGAAACGTTTTCGGGTCACATAGTGCTCCTAGTGCGTCTTAGTGTTACTAATTTTCCTTCGTAAGCCTCTAATTGGAGGCAAAGTTCTTTGGAGATTCAGTCACTCATACTCGTTTTTGAGTGTTTTTTCGTCGGAAACAACTATCTTTAATATAAAAATAACGTAGCATTTACATTACCATATCAAAACCACTTGACCTTAAAGTGGGCACTACCAGAAAAGAGCATGTTTTCACCATCTTGGCAGTGGAAAAAGCTGGCTTCACTTCTGCTGGCAAGGAATTGAGGGAGATTCCACTCCAGCAATTTTTCTTTAATCCTCCTTGCCTTGGATGCAAAAATTTTGGTCTATCTGTCTGTCGGTCGACTTGTCTGTGTCAACTGAAACAGCTAAAATCCAGCCACATCCGCAGCGCCCACCAATATTGATCTGGTTTTGGCATTTATACTTGTACGTATATTTGATTAAAAAATATTGCTTGCATCTGAGGCACAGCTTCAAGGCACACGTCAATATCTTGAGGCACACGTCAATATCTGTGGCGTGTTTCTTTATATCATGAAAGACATACATAAGTAAAATACGAACCGTAGCGTTTATCACACTTCGCTGACAATGCAATGCTATGCACGAAAAGGTGGGTGTTTCCTGCGCTTTGCTAAGACGATACAATTGTGGCACCTACCGTCGCCTTGCATTCTACAAATTATGGCCTCCGAGATTGCGGCACACGCAGTGCGCTCGCTATATCGAAGGGCATACTTTCGTTTTCTAAGATTACTGACAGGTGGCGCTCATGCCTCATGCAGCTCCTACAGAATCCCATTCACCGATTTTCTTACGCAGAACATTAAATTAACGTTTCATGCGCTCCCTCCAGACGCAAGACTGTCGTCTTTCGACTACATTTGCATTGAAACATGTAGATAATTGGCCCCGACAATGAACACTGGTGTCACTAATGTCATGGTGATGTGACGCCACAGCAAGGAATCGCCTGCTCCCCCGCCCTTTTTCGCTCTTTTTTGCGCCCAATGTGAGCCCGGTCTTCAGTGATATTGTGGCGATAAGTCCTCAATTTCGCTATACAAATATCTCACGGTAGTAGTTTGAAGGTTTCATAACCAGAGATATCTATTATTCTGTAGAAAGTTTTGGTAATTTAGGTTAGACAAACTCCCATTCAAATGGGAGACTCACGGTGAAAATAGTGATGCAGGAAAGCAACACGCTGGTTATTAAGGCGTACTCCAAAAAATTGGTGCTATAAAAAATTCTCAGTTGTTTTAACTTCAATGAAACTAAAAATAGACTTCAGGTGTTTAAATATTCCAAATGACATTCGGACGTTCTCAATTCACTCCGCTGTGGTTTATTATGAAAGTTACGTCTGCCTCTGCAAAAATTGTAGATGATTTGACAGAATGGCATTTTCTTTAGCAGGAGATTTCAGATGATTGAGTCCGTCATACACAATCACTAAACATTTGAAAGAAATAAAAATAAATAATACGGACACACACAATGATTTTATAAATGATGAAATGCCCGTTTTGTCGGATACTATGCACCGATTTCTTCTCAACAGTCATTAGGGATTATGTAGTCGTAAACCGCAATTCACGTCAAATGCGGACTCGATCTATTTGCCGCGTCACAAAGCGTAATGTTAACTTCAGGTATGAGCACGAGATATATCAATATGCGCAAAAAAAAACTCCGTGGTCGAATTGAGCCTTTTCGATGACGCACTCCGCTATACGTAGTCTGCGGAATAGTTTAGTAGCCTTTGCCTTCTTGAGGCAACGACTTGTCTCGCACGTCACGTCTTCCTACGGGTCGGTGGTCAAATTTCATTGACTGACAGTAAAAACATTTTACGGGGTGGCTACGGCGAAAGTGCTACTTAAGAGCCTAAGGCAGTTACAACTCTGCACGATGACACCATCCGGCAGCAATCAGAATTTCTGTGCACAACTTCAACCACGCCGATCTTATTGCGAAAAAAAGCGTGAAACTAAATAACGTGGTGACTGAGCAAGTACGCAAGAAAAACTGACACTACAGCTGTGACGCTATTCTAGGGTGAGCGCAGTTTTTTCGAGACTTGATGGTGGTCGTCTGCGCGGTGCTTGGCACACCGAGAAAAACACTGTCTGCAGCTGACCTCAACGCTAAATAGTGTTAAAGAGCAAATATGAGTAACTTTAAGGGCTCGTTCCGCTTTTTTAGGCACAATATTGTTTTGTTACAAAAGTGAATGATACCAAGGAAAGTGTACATATCAGAATTGTAATGTAAACGTGAAGAAAGAAAAGTAGTGGAAAGGAAAGAAAACTTATGAGCGGCAAGTAATGTTTTCCTGCAGTTTTGTTTCCTCACAATTTACATTACAATTACTTGTAATGACATCCCAATCGCCTCTGTAGCGAACGAAGGGTCCCTCGTGATCTGAGTAAATTCAACGCACACTTGCGATGAGTGGCCGGGACGTACCAACCGCCCCGATCACCAGATAAGTGTGGGCGCGTCCGCGACCGCACTTTGTTGAGGTGCGCGCGCATCACTACGCGAGGGGCCCTTCGCGCCACCTCGCCAGTGATAACAAGAACACTCCGAAGTCATCGATCTCCGAGCACTGCTAGCGGTAATTGGTCCCCGTTAGGCAGCTGAACAAAGGAAGTTTTGTGGACAAATCAATTCGCGCCATGCGCTCCGGCGCGAGAGGTGGTAGGTTCGAGTCCCGGCGACGGAACTTTTCTGCTAGTTTTTTTCTTTGCCATTTCTTAGCATATATTTTCAACGTCGCAATAGTGACGGAAATACGTCATTAGAGTCGTGGTAGTCCCTGGCTTAAAGTATTTTTGTGCTAAAAAATTCTGGCAGATCTCACGCCTTGTGATTATTGATTTTATGCCAAGCTGTTGGTGACGTGTATCAACGTCTTGGTTAAATTTTCTAGCTGCGCACACCTCGTAGGCATACCGACTATATCAAATGCAGGCCAACGATAGCTCATATGGTTCGACGTAACGTGGGCACTGTCTTCACAGCGGTGTCCGTTTTACCGCAGCAACGTGCACGCTACAGTGTGGTGGTGCCTATTCGAAAAGTATAGCGGGCCTTGGGGCATACGAGCTAGGCTCGAGTATCATCATCATCATCATAATCATCATCATTATCATCATCAGCCTGACTACGTCCACTGCAGGACAAAGGCCTCTCCCATGTTGAATTTGAATTGAATTTGAATTTTATTTCAGACAACCCGTATACACAGTTTGCCTAGGGGATCGGCGTAAAGGCAAAGAAAGCCTGACAATTCCGCCAGTTAACCCGGTCTTTTGCTTGCTGCTGCAAATTTATACCTCACTATTCCGGGAATAACGAACAAGAGCCATCATTCAACAGTGGTCCTACGACAGGTGACATTGTCGCTACTCAACGAAAAATACGGCGAGAGGACCCACATTTACACCGATGGATCGGTCTCGGCTGACAGCTCCACAGGTGCTGTTGTCATCCCGGCATACCAGGTCACTATAAAGCTCAAACTGTCGCATAGGACAACATCCACAGCAGCGGAGCTTGCCGCCTTACGTGCTGCTATACTTTATATCGCGGAAGCCCGACCTCAAAAATGGGCTGTGTTCTGCGACTCTAAGGCATCCCTTCAGAGCTTGCAATCAGCTTTACGACAGAGGGAGCATCAACAACTAGTGAATGAAATAAGAGAAGTGATTCACGAAGTTTTATCGAAATGGCATGACTTTGTGTTCCAGTGGTTACAGGGACATTGTGGTATTGTCGGTAATGACCTTGCTGATAATGCTGCCCGATCCGCCCACGCGGACGCCCAGACAACCCCAATTCCATTGTCGAGAACCGACGCTGCAAGGGGCCTTCACTCGTTCGCTAACACCATGTCGGAAACTTGGCTGAGTGACCCCAGTGTCAGGAATCGCCGCCTACACGAATTGGACCCATCGAGAAAGCTTCAAGTTCTATCGGACCTCTCCCGCCAGGATGAAACTTTACTGTGCCGCCTGTGGTTAGGAGTAGCTTTTACAAAGGCGTACTCCTTTCGCATAGGAATGGCGGATAGCTCCCGATGTGAATCGTGCGACACTGACGAGACAATAGAACATCTACTGTGTTCATGTGAACGTTATGCGAGCAAACGCAACTTGCTACGCGAAACGTTAGAGACACTAGACAGTAGACCTTTTTCCGAAGAGAAGATACTTGGCTCATGGCTCTACGCGTCGCTGGCCAGCAAAGCGACGCGGGCATTGCTAAGTTTTCTAAGGACGACCGGACTACACGACCGCTTATAAGCGTGCAATGGACAAGGTCACATCTACACACACGTTGCCCTTCACTTCTCTCTCTCTTCTCCTTTAATCCCCTCACCCCTTCCCCCAGTGCAGGGTAGCAAACCGGACGTGCGTCTGGTTGACCTCCCTGCCTTTCATTTCTTCCCTTCCTCCTCCTCCTCCTATACCCACAAACTTCTTAATCTCAGCTGCCCACCTAACCTTCTGTCTCCCCCTAACCCGCCTGCCTTCTCTGGGAATCCAGTTAGTTACCCTTAATGACCAGCGGTTATCCTGTCTACGCGCTCCATGCCCGGCCCATGTCCATTTCTTCTTCTTGATTTCAGCGATGATATCCTTAACCCCCGTTTGTTTCCTAATCCACTGTGCCCTCTTCTTGTCTCTTAAGGTTAAACCTACCATTTTTTTCTTTCCATTGCTCGCTGCGTCGTCCTCAATTTAAGCTGAACCCTCTTTCTCGAGTACACCTTGCGCTAAGTGTCATTTGCAGTACGCGTGAAAACGGTAATAGTAATAAAAAGCTCGAAACTGTTTTTTGCCAACCGATCCGTGAGCTTTCTCATTGAAATTCATTGCCCAGGTTTGTTGTTCAAATAGTTATAGTCATTCTATAGTGACTGAAGTGAACTTGACCTTATCGTGAGTGCGTTGGTGTATTATTAAACTCTGTCTGGAGTTCACTAGAGCACCCTGAATGCACGGTCTAAACATGATCTAGAGCGCATAGACTGCCGCTAGCTCCCGTGTTTGCCTGCCTTCACGGCAGACCTTTGTGGGAACAGTCTGTGCTAAAATACCCACCCGAACTGTCGTTGCACCAGAAAAGGATTAAGGCCTTATTAAACTTTTTGCCTGACAACGAACAATTGAATGGGCTCTAGTGCTCCTGTTCTACCCATCAATCTTGTTTATTTGTATTTTTGCACGCCTGCTTCTCTCCCGGCTTTCCTACCCACCCTTCTATCCCTTTCTCCCTCCTCTTAGTGGAGGGTAGAAAATCGGGTGGTACAAATTTGCTTGACCTTTTCATGTCTTTATTATCTGTCTCTCTACTAGAGCGACGTGCTCCGCGTGCTGAGCGTGACAGCGAGCAGCCGTCTCCCGGTTCCCCTGGATGGCCGGCTCTCGGATCTGCCCGAATTCGCGCCCAAGTTCACAGGCCACGCCTGGGCAGCGGCGGTGTCTCCGGTGTTGGGCTGGATCATCAGCGATGAGTACGTCGTGCACGCCAGTACGCGCCAGCTCCTGGACGCCATGAACGAGTTAGCCGGTTCGAAGTCAGCCGAGCAGCTGCTCTACCACACCGCCTGGTGGTTCGTCCAGCAGGTAGGCGCCCTCACGAGCAACGCGCTCTTTGAGGCTACCCGCGTCGCCCTTGGTGGAGCCGGCAGCCTGTACCAGGGACTTCTCTGTGGAGTGCAGGTGAAGACCTGAACCCTTTTGCGAGCATAGGTCGAAAAAAATGTTGAACTAACTGATAGTGACACAAACAGTATGGGAAAAATGACGAAACAAATGATGGGGATGTAGCATTGATATACGGCACAGGCAGGAACGCCAGTGAAAGAAAAGAAGGAAGGGTGTTGTTGCTGCTCGCGCTCGCTCCGCTTGATAGCTGGTTGGTTTTACCTCTGCGTTTTCCCCGGTAAACGTGTCTTTGGCTCACCGCTAAAAGCGCACTAACAGATACATTGACCAAAAAGAAAAAAAAGAAGACTCAAACACTGCACTTCCACTCGGGATACAATACTGTTCAGATAAACAGAGTTTAGTTGAAATATTCTTGGACAGTGGGCAGTATTTTTGGATAATTGTAAGCTCGGGGGCAGCTGGGTATTGACATCCGTGATGTCAAGAGTCCTTAAGGCGGAAGCAGCTTGCATGCTTACCTGTGTGCATCTGCTCCTTGCTCATGTTGCGTGAATTTACTGGCTTTTTTCTTCAACACCACCCATCTGGCTCAGATTTTGGCTATCTTGCAGCACTTTCCTGTCCTGCCAGTTTCCTTTCTCCGCGCTTCCCTTGCATTCTACTCTCTCCCATCCACAAAGTCACTTAGAAGTGCCCCAAGCAGGAGCATTGTTCTATACCAGTGTCGTTCTTATTGAATACACTGTCGCTAAAGTACAAGCTCTCAAAATTAAGACGAGGACGACGACATGGGTGGCAAACTATGCGTTAATAGATAGTTATAGCTCAGCGTTAGCGTGATATCGGAGGTTAAGGAAATAGCATTACCGTGCCTCAAACGTTCGTTGTCGGCAGCGCCTTATAGTTTAGTGGGATGACGTTTACGTGGTTTACGTACCCCAGCTGGAACGGTGGCACCATCTATTAGAGGGTGAATGAGTTAAAGAACGATGAAACGGACAAAAGGAAAAAAAACGAGAATGTTTGCCTGTATCACCGCGCGAAGCAATGGTACAAGTTTATTTAGTAACATTAGAAAGGAAATGAACATGAACCATGCACCAACGCATAAACATTTATGTTGCCGATTTTTTTTACATCATTCTTCTGGTTAGGCCTAGAGACGTTCGAACCGGGAAGCTATCTCTCTAAAACTACGCTAACTTATTTGTAATATTCGGTCATCGAAGCTAAATGAAGGTAAGCGAAGCCGTTTTAAACAGTCGTTTGCTGCGAATGAAGTCAATCTTTCAACAACTCCGCTGTTCTTCCCCCGAGAAAAACATTTATTGGATACAGGCCTGGTGTCACGTTTGGACGACCAGGAGAGTGATCCGATGCATGCGACATACATACATACATACATACATACATACATACATACATACATACATACATACATACATACATGCATGCATGCATGCATGCATACAGACAGACAGACACGCAGGCAGGAACGAAAGATCAAAGTGCATTTAAAAGTCCCAAACGAAAATTTCGCTACCAGGCTACCATTGAAACGTTTTCTGCGAATACGGCCCCAGGTGAGCATCATCTACAACACCCTCCTCGCGTCTCGCCACGCGACAAGCGTCCCGCCCGCCACAAGGCAGTCGGTGTATGACACCCTGAATTTGGTGCACTCGGTGGCGGTGACGACCGTGCGGACCTGGAACAGTCTCGGGCCGCTGGTGAAGGACTCGGTGTACTATATGCTGCTCGGAACGCACCCCGTCGTGTGGCCGCTGCCGCCGAACCTCGACGCGACCCAACTGTGGAGCTACTACGGCGACATCGTGGAGGACTCGCGGGCATTCTTCGGCCACTGGCACTCGAGCCGCCTGGGAATCCAGCGCTCTTTCGGCAGGTTAGCGCCGACATATTCTAGTATGTACTGTCCAATAGGTTAGGTAAGGGCTTCAGGTTGTTATCATCGTACTATGATGGGCTTTTTCTCGTCAACTTTTGCCTAGCAGTCAGCGTACCATTAGGTACCATAAAGTATCATTAGCGAATGAAGAGAGTCGGTGATGATAATGAAGAAAAAAAAATAAGCCTGTAAGTTATGTACAGGGAGGGTGGGGAGCGGCCCTTAAAGGGACACTAATGACCGAAATGCTTTTTCACGTGTTTGTAAAGTACAATTTCACAATCCCGAAAGCCCCACTCTTGCCGCGACACGACACTTGGCAAGCGAGGAAACGCGTGAACAGAAATTCCTGGGGCAGACGCCACCTTGGCGTTCCCGCACCAGCCACTGTGATGTCATAAATTAGGCGTGCACTGGGTCCTACCGTCACCCCCGGAAGCGCTTCCACCGAGAGCTTGCAAGAATGGACGACACCACGGCACTGTTAGTGAACAAAGCGCAGCTGACCATCCTTGCTGCGAACGTGCCTTTCTGGGCGATTCTCATCAACTGCTGGCGTCAGCGCTTCGCGAGGCCCGGCGGCCACACGCTCAAGTATTTTCCATCATAGGTGATTTCTACCCGAACAAGCAACGACAAGCTAAGAACAGGAGCATCTCAAATTCTTACCTTAGTGCACGAAGTCGGCACGAAGTCCTTCCTAGGAATGGCGCGTAGCCATTGTTTGAGAGCGTCAGCGTCTTTAGGGAAGGAAAACACTTGTATCTTCTTTCCTGTTTTGTAGTTGCCGGTGCATCCGGGTACACAACACTTATTCGGCATTGTCGCATCACTCCAGCATCACGCACGGAAACGAAATTGCCACAAAACAACAACGGAAAGCAACAAACGTGAAACACCGTCAACACCACGCCGCCGAACCGTCACCCCTGCCGCCCGCGCTGCGCTCGCTGCCGCTGCGGCTTCCCCGAGAGTACAGTGCCTAGAATTCTAGACACTGTTCCGAGAGTCGGCCGGCCGGAAATGACGTCAGATTGCTGGGCGCAGGCCTGAAAAGATTTTCCGGGGGTGACGGTCCCACATACCTTCTGATCGATAAAATTCACGTACATAGTCACCGGTGGGCGCCATAGGCTTAGGATTTGAAGTTTCATAAAATTTCAGCGAGAAAAAAAACTCCTGGGGCAGACGCCACCTTGACGTTCCCGCACCAGGCACTGTGACGTCATAAATTAGGCATGTACAAGGTCCTGGGGATTGATAAAATTAAAGTACATAGTCATCGGTGGGTGCCATAGACTTAGCATACGAAGTTTCAGAAAATTTCATCGAGCTGACGTCGCAAAAATACGAAAAATACGCTAAGAAACTTTGTAAGTCACGCGCTGAGAGTACGGCGCGAAACTTAAAAATGAATCTTCAACCTTCATTTTCTTCGCTAATAATGAACTTATGACAGTGAAACTTTTGCCGTTAGAGTTCTCAGAGTCCAGTTTATCAATATAAAGCAACTCATTCTTTCTTATTAGTGCCCTTTTAAGGGGCCATCCCGTACAAACACTCGGTGGACAACGCTTTACGGAAGCCCATTGGCGTCGGCCATGGCCCTGGCACGCTCAACCAAAGTTTGTTGGGCCGTCAGGTCATAGCAGCCGAGCAGGGCTGCCTCTCAGTTCTCCCGGGAAGGGTAGGGGGTAGTAGTGAGGTTGTGAGTTTTTCGATACTCCCACACCATGTGGAAGATGCCGCACGAACTTTCCTCACAGTGCGGCCACTTCCCTGTGCTAGCGGGATTGAAGTGTTTCAGGACTGCCGGACGCAATAAAGTTTTGGTGTAATGGCGATAGAGGGCTTGCTCCTCCGTTTTTGTGAGGTCCTTACAGGGTTTGGAATAGATCTGACGGACGAATTTATGAAACTGAGTGACCTCCTTAAATGTGTAAGTGTGATTGGGTTCGAGATTTTGCCGCTGGCGTTAGTGTCATTAACCGTACATGTATACGTATTTATATGTAAGAAAGCGCAAGAAAGAAAAAAATTATCCAGAAAAAGACACCAGCGCGCGGAATTGAACGTCCGACGTCTTGCTTGTGTGTGTGCGAGGCATTAGCCACTGAGCCACGAAGGAACACACCATTCAACGTCGTAACAGCAAGCTATTTTAAAGATGGTAGTTTTTTTTTTCGGGACCTTCGACGCAAAAACTTTGGTCTGTATGTCTGCCTGTCGGTCTGTCTGTCTGAACATTTGTCTGTTTTTCCGCCCTTAACGGTACTCTAAACGGCACCAAAGTGACCAAACGATACTCCATGTTGCCGATGCCATCCGCAGCACCCACCAATATAGCTCAAGATTCAGCGTTCACGCTTGTGCGTTTGTCAATTAAAAATCAATTATTGCGCATATCTGAGACACCATAATAACACGTCAATATTCTGCATGTGTGTGTCTTACTAGAAAATGCATACATAAGTAATTCTAAGGACCGTAACGCTTTATCACGTTGCGCTGACCATCCAACGCTTGCACGAAAAGGGAAGTGTTCCCAACGCTTTGCTAGGACGACACGGTGGTGGCACCTAGCCGTCGCCTTGCGTTCTACACCTTATCACCTCCGAGAAGGGCGCGCAGGGCGCGTGCGCTTCCTTCTCCAAGATAACTGCGAGATAGAGCTCATGTCTTACGTGTGACATGACTTGATGCGTGCGACTTGATGCGCTCGTTCGCATCTGCTGCACGCTCGAGGAACTCTAACGCAGCGCCTCCAGAATACCATTCACCGATTTTCTTGCGCAGAACATCAAATAAACACTTTGTTCACTCTCTCCAGACGCAATATTATCGTTTTTCGACGACATTTGTAGTGTAACAAGCAGATACGGGGTAAATTTTTTTATCTACCACTTATCGCTAGCGATGGCCACCTCGGGGGAACTATCGTGTTTTCAGCTTTACCAGCAAGATGGTGCAATGAGCGCGCGTCGCCAGATAGCCACGATGCGGTGGCGGTGGCCCTCGACCGTATAATATTAAAGTGCGATAGCTCCACATGTGCTAAACCGAATATAAATTGTAGAGGGACTCGGGAAGCCTTGTTGTGGAGCGAGGACCCTGCTTCACAGCAACAAGCCATCCGCTTGGCGGAAGAAGCCGCGAGAAGTCTGAACCTCTTCGCCTGCTTATAATGCCGGCCCCCGTCACCTGCGTCGGAGCCTAAGAGTAGGGGGCCTCCTTATCTGGCGGAATAATAAAGTTGTCATCCACCTATCCTTTCATCTCCGACTTGTACTTAGCCCCGCAGAGAGCCGGGGAGGGGGGAATCGACGCTCATGTGTGCGCGTGCTTATCTCTGGTGGGGAGAACCGTACACTTTGAGCTTTCACCGGAACGATTCTGTTGTAGTTACCGGTCACACAAAGGTCACTGCACTCGCTGCACAGTTTCCGTTTGCGAAAAGGGCGCGCTTTTTAGACACAGCGAAGTAACAACTGAGTCGCTTATCCGCATTCATCTGTACCTTTGAGTACGTTTCGTGCGTCATTTGTGCGTGAGAAACGTGGGGCACGTTTCGATCTGCTTGCCATTCTTCGCGCGACCTTCCAATTGGTTTCTATCGCATCACTGCTTCGCCTTTGCGGCAAAGCTGTGACTTTCTTCTTGTAATGCACAACTTACCGAAACCAACGGACAATGAAGCCAAGGAAAGTATGGGGGCATTATTAGTCTTTAACTGCAATGTAGCAAAAACAACTTACGGCTATGGCGCCAGTCGCCTTCTTGTATACCTAATTAGATAGAAAAACGCACAGAACTACTCAATTAATTTGACGGGGCGACGACCATCACTGCAGCTCTATTGACAGAGCACCCGTCTGTTTGTTCACTTGCTTTCTTCACATGTACATATATAATATTCACACTTCAGATAGATTGGCAGTAATGCCTCTCTCAATGGCTTTATTGTTTGTTGGTTTGATTGGGCTGTACTCAAGTATCATGAAAGAGAGAACAAGCAAGCACTGCAGAACAGTTTTGAGGAGCATGTGGCGGGGGCTAGTTAAATGAGACATATGGTAAAGAAACATAAAACTAAGCCTAAGAGAAGAATACAAGAAAAGAGGAGAATGCACTGCTCTCGCATTGTCCATTTCTTCTCTGTGTCATGTACTTAGGTGTAGTTTTATCTTTTTAACCATGCTTCCAACGTCTTAACGCACTCCGCATTGTCCCTTTCCCATCGACAGACGCGTCCACACCATCGCCGCTGAGTTCTACAAGCTCGACCCGACGTCGCTGGCCACCTACAGTCCGGCATTCAAGGGGGTCTCGGTGGCAACGGCGGCCATCCGTGCGCCGCTCTACTACGGCGCGGGAACCACGGCCATGCGCTTTGGCGGACTGGGCTTCGTGTACGCGGCGCAGCTCGTGCGCAACATGGACGCCCGAGCGCTCCAGGACGCGGCCGCCATCGCGGAGTCGCCGGTGGCCCTGGAGGCGGACCACTTGTTCCAGTCCTTCCAGTGCTCCGACGCGCAGGAGAAACGGGCCGCGTTCCCTCACTTGCCGGCGCTGGCACTCGCTTACGCGGCGTACAATAAGGTGCGGCATATCCGCGGTTGCTGCTGCCAATTTGTACCCGCAAACTTCTTAATCTCATCTGCCCACCTAACCTTCTGTCTCACCCTAACCCGCTTGCCTTCTCTCGGAATCCAGTTAGTTCCCCTAATGACCAGCGGTTATCCTGTCTACGCGCTACAGGCCCGCCCATGTCCATTTCGTCGTCTTTATTTCAACTATAATATCCTTAACCCCCGTTTGTCTCCTAATCCACTCTGCTCTCTTCTTGTCTCTTAAGGTTACACTTACCATTTTTCTTTCCATTGCTCACTGCGTCGTCCTCAGCAGCAAGCACAGGACCGGGTTATTTGGAGGAACATGGGAGAGGCCTTTGTCCTGCAGTGGACGTAGTCAGGCTGATGATGAAGATGATGATCCGCGGTTAGCTGGGCTCCAGTCAGATCTGACGGGACTACTCTTAAGAAAAGGAGCGAAATGCGATTACCGGTACTCTCAAAGGAGACACAGCGCTACAAGAAAGAAATGAAAAATTCATAAAAAACTTGCACCGCTTGCTCCGATTCACGCAAGGCTGGGCACACCTAGCTCGTCCTGGATTGACTAGGCTGTGACGTTCTCACCTTTAACATTCCTGCCCCTTGCTGTAATATGTACAGATCATGGTTATACTTGTTCCTTTTTTGTTGTCTATGTTTATTTCTATTTCTCTCTGGAGCACTCCACTACGGCGTCTCTCATAATCATATGATGGTTTTGGGACGTTAAACCCCACATATCAAATCAATTTCCATTTCTTGCTTTTTTCATCCTTTTTTTATCGCTCTTTCCTGTCTTTTTTTTGCTTCTTCGATTCTCGCTTTCTTTCTGTCTGCATTTCTATCTCACTATTTCGTTTTCTTTCTATGCGACCCTTTGCTCTACCACTTCTCCTCACCCAGCATTGCTTTTACCGCTTTCTTGCGGTAAAGTAAACTTCGTGATTTTTTTTGCATTTGTGCTCTGATTTGAAATACGCAAATATTTTTCTTGTACTATGTGTATTTTTTAAAATGCCATATATGCCATGTGCTATTTCTGAATCTATATAGTTTTCTGGACAGAAAGAGTTAAGCATACGAAAAAAGTATGGAATGAGAACTGTGTGCAAGTATAAAAGAATGAATGTGCTAAACTCACCCAAATTTTGTGGTACGTTGAACATTCGTGTCCAAAATATCTGCTTTACATACACTCCTTCGGGAATGTTTAACACGCCGTAGGTTATTTTCCTCAATTTCATTAGTGCCGAGTCTGGCGCCGGCTTTACGGTATTCATGTGGGCTGCTCCTTTCATCTCCTCTATTCCTCCACTCCCCTCTCAGAACGCTGTTCTAGAGCAGTTGGTCGTGAGACAGTTACGGTAGCGTTTTTTATAGCGAGACTACAGTGGCCCTACTCGCCCACACCCCTCCCTCCCTGTGCGCTTTTGTAGAGTTGTCGTTCGTCAGACAGTTACGGTAGTGTTTTTTTCTTTTTGTAGCGAGACTACATTGACCCTATTCTTGTCTTGCGGTGCGGCCACCGGCCGCACCGCAAGACGGGCTGTCGCCTAGCAACCGTCGCAGGTGGCAGCGGCGCTCGTCGCATCTGGCATGACGTTAGAGGAGGAGCCGGTGAAACCACGTTGCAACAGCAAAGGAGCAGCCGGCGTTGCATCGAAGGGGCGGCTTGGTGTGATCCGTCAGCAGATATAGAAAGCGAGTCTGAGAGACTGAAGGGATCTCAGGCTTCGTCGTCGGAAAGACACCAATATAGGAGGCAGTGAGCCGAAAAGATGGACGAGCCGCTCGCCTCGAAAAGCGTAATCGTACAGAAAACCATGCTGAGCAATAAGATCGACCGTACCTCCCGATACGCACACCCAGGCGTAATTGAGCTAAGCTTTCGCGTGATGCGGTACAGCTTAGCCGAATGAGCTGCCAATGCCGCCCAGAGGTCACATATGCCCGAGAGGAAAGTGCATGTTGTTGCCGACTCCCTAAACGCCCAGACGTTTTCCGCTCGAGACGGGGTTCGCGGTCGCTTATACTAATTAGGCCGAGCTCACGCTTTCGTATGGTGCTTTCGTATACTGGAGAATCCACAATCAAACCTGGGTCAACCACAGGTGTCATATATATATATATATATATATATATATATATATATATATATATATATATATATATATATATATATATATATATATATATATATATATATATATATATATATATATATATCATTCGTCATTTCATCATTATCAGCCTGACTACGTCCACTGCAGGACAAAGGCCTCTCCCATGTTCCGCCAGTTAACCCGGTCCTGTGCTTGCTCCTGCCAATTTATACCCGCAAACTTTATAATCTCATCTGCCCACCTAACCTTCTGTCTCCCCCTAACCCGCTTCCCTTCTCTGGGAATTCAGATCCAGTTAGTTACCCTTAATGACCATTGGCTATCCTGTCTACGCGCTACATGCCCGGCCCATGTTGATTTCCTCTTCTTTATTTCAACTATGATATCCCTAACCCCCAATTGTCCCCTAATCCACTCTGCTGTCTTCTTGTCTCTTAAGGTTACACCTACCATTTTTCTTTCGATTGCTCGCTGCGTCGTCCTCAATTTAAGCTGAACCCTCTTTGTGAGTCTCCAGGTTTCTGCTCCATAGCTAAGTACCGGCTAGATACAGCTGTTATATACCTTTCTCTTGAGGGGTAGTGGCAATCTGCCTGTCATAATTTGAGAGTGCTTGCCGAATGTGCCCCACCCCGTTCTTATTCTTCTAGTTACTTCAATCTCGTGGTTCGGCTCTGCGGTTATTACCTGCCCTAAGTAGACATAGTCTTTTACAACTTCAAGTGCACTATTACCTATCTCGAAGCGCTGCTCTTTTCCGAGGTTCTTGTACATTACTTTCGTTTTTTGCAGATTAATTTTAAGACCCACCTTTCTGCTCTCCTTGTCTAACTCCGTAATCATGAGTTGCAATTCGTCCCCCGAGTTACTCAGCAATGCAATGTCATCGGCGAAGCGCAGGTTACTAAGGTACTCTCCATTGACTCTTATCCCTAACTGTTCCCATTCTAGGCTTCTGAAAACCTTCTGTAAGCGCGCGGTAAATAAAATTGGGGAGATTGTGTCCCCCTGCCTTACACCCTTCTTGATTGGTATTCTGTTGCTTTGTTTATGAAGCACTATGGTAGCAGTTGATCCCTTGTATATTTCTTCCAGAATGTTTATATATACTTCATCTACGCCCTGATTCCGCAGTGTCTGCATGACGGCTAATATTTCTACTGAATCAAACGCCTTCTCGTAACCTATGAAAGCTATGTATAGTGGTTGGTTATACTCTGAGTATTTCGCTATCACCTGATTGATAGTATGAATGTGGTCAATTGTTGAGTAGCCTGTTCGAAATCCTGCTTGTTCCTTTGGTTGATTGAATACTAATGTTTTCTTTACTCTGTTAGCAATTACCTTTGTAAATAGCTTGTATACTACAGAGAGCAAGCTGATCGACCTGTAATTCTTCAAGTCCTTGTCATCTCCTTTCTTATGTATTAAGACGATGTTAGCGTTCTTCCAAGACTCTGGTACTCTTCCCGTCAGGAGACACCTCGTAAACAGGGTTGCTAGTTTTTCTAACACAATCTGTCCTCCATCTTTCAGCAGATCTGATATTACCTGATCCTCATCAGCAGCTTTGCCTCTTTGCATGCTTTCCAAAGCTTTTCTGACTTCTATCATTACTGGTGGGGTGTCATGTGGGTTACTGCTAGTTCTTATAGTATTAAGGTCGTGGTTGTCTCGGCTACTGTACAGATCTCTGTAAAACTCCTCCGCTATTTTAACTATCCTATCCATATTGGTAGTTATTTTGCCTTCTTTGTCCCTTAGTGCATACATCCGACTTTTGCCTATCCCAAGTTTCCTCTGCACTGCTCTGACGCTTCCTCCGTTTTTCAGAGCTACATATAAATAAATAAATAAATAATATATATATATATATATATATATATATATATATATATTTATTTTATTTATCTTTATTTATTTATTTATTCATACTGCAGACTACAAAACGTGGTCCAAGCAGGACGGGCAATCAGGAATCACAAAAACAGAGGACTAAGATTGATCACGAACGTAATAAATAACAAAGTGAGTAAGATGAGGAAATATATACAGTGCTACATCAACAAATATACACTATGAGACAAACATACATACTATACAAGGCGGTCACACTCAGACAAGGTGTTCCACTCAGACACTGTTCGCGGAAAAAAGGAAAATTTATATGTATCTGTTCTAGCAAAATATGGTGTAAAAGAGTTTGGTTGGTGATGTCGTGTATATCTGGTTGACAAAGGGGTTAAATACAATGAAGGGTCAATCGCAACTCTATGGTTAAGCAAGGAACTCAGGAAGTCTAAGCGCAGTTGCCTTCTTCTAGACTGAAGTAGTGGAATGTTGTTAGCTGACATTAGTTCAGATGGAGAATCCGTGAGACGAAATTTAGAATATATAAAGCGAACTGCTTTTCTCTGAATTCTTTCCAATTTGTCTATGTTACATTTGGTGTAGGGATCCCACACTATGCATGCGTACTCCAATTTTGGTCGAATGTAGGATTGATAACACAGAAGTTTTACACTTGATGGCGAATTGCGGAGCTTGTGTCTCAGGAAGCATAATTTTCTGAAAGCAGATGCACAAATGTTTTCAATGTGTGAATTCCAAGACAGGTTAGTAGTGAACGTAACACCTAGATATTTGTAGTTATTGACCTGTTTAAGTGTAGATGAACCAAGGGAGTAAGCATAGTGAAGGGGATATTTTTTTTGAGTTATACACATGGAAACTGTTTTTTCTGTATTTACGATACATACGATACATACGATACATGGAAACTGTTTTTTCTGTATTTACGATACATACATACATATATATATATATATATATATATATATATATATATATATATATATATATATATATATATATATATATATATATATATATATATATATATATATATATATATTACTCACGAACGCGCGATGTTTGCCGAGACAAAGTAGACGCGCGAAGGTGCGCAGATCAGATGAAGAAGCTTGCGAAAATTGGAGGGCTTCGCTCTGCATGGCTGTAGCCCCGCTGATAATACGGCTGGTATGTATGTATGTATGTATGTATGTATGTATGTATGTATGTATGTATGTATGTATGTATGTATGTATGTATGTATGTATGTATGTATGTATGTATGTATGTATGTATGTATGTATGTATGTATGTATGTATGTATGTATGTATGTATGTATGTATGTATGTATGTATGTATGTATGTATGTGTATGTATGTATGTATGTATGTATGTATGTATGTATGTATGTATGTACGTATGTATGTATGTATGTATGTACGTACGTACGTACGTACGTACGTACGTACGCATATGTACATACTTAATCGGTCTGAACGCCGCGTTTTCTCTGGCGTACGCAGAGCTTGAACGGAACCGCGGAAGACGCCCGGCTGAAAGGCTTGGAGTCGTTCACGCCGACGCAAGTCTTCTTCATGACGGCGTGTCTCAGTCTATGCGAGGAAGACGCCGCAGGACGACCCTGGTCTGGCGACTGCAACGCCGCCGCGCGAAACTTCGCGCCCTTCGTCGAGGCCTTCGGCTGCTCTCCCGGTTCACCGATGAACCGAAAGGAAAAATGCCACCTCTTGAAAGCAGTATAGTAGGGACACTACGGGGACACTACGCGAAGCGTGCCTCCATTGGGATCATATGCACATCGGAACAATGTGCGCTCACGCCTTGGTTAGGACACTCTGCGGAGGGGGGCCTCTAGGGAGCACTACGCGGAGTGGCTACATCGCCCACCTTTACTTTGTGCCGCACGCGTGCTATCGAAGAACTCTGTCAGACATTTTTTATCCATCGGCTAACGCATATTGCTTGGTCGCGTGATTTTAATTATAGAACGAGTGTTTTTGTTTTGTTACGAATTATAGGTGAGGAATATTTGAAGTGAGAAGTTTACTTCAGGTTTTTATGTTTCCGAGGGCATGATTTTGATATAACTCGGCTTATCTGCGTCCTAATTATATTCAAAGATAATGTGCTGCTCACAGCAGATATTCTGCTTTGTGAGTGGAGTTGCGGTACGTTACTACAGGGTGACCCAGAAGACTCGCGCAATATCAATATATAAAAAAAGAAACAGCTCCACAAACACAAAAAACCGTGGAGGGGCCAATCACGTTGTGATGGACCTGTCTTTCCTACTGGAACATGCCAATGCGCTTTTAATTTTTCTTCGTAGTTGAACCATCAATATTCGCACGTTGCGAATACTGATGGTTCAACTACGCAGAAGAAAAATTTCCCACCGGCACCTAATTGGAGGTGAAGATCTAGTGCCAATGAACGGTTGTGCAGTGCGAGCAGTGGGTTTTTTTTAATTAGCTCTCTCGACAAGCAGTGAGAGAGCGCGAGTGGCACCACACACTTCAAATGTTCGAGGACATAGATTTCCCTGAGGAAGACACACCGACTCGAAAAAGTCAGGTCAAGAGCAGCCTGTCTTCTGGACATATATTTGTATTCTATCGTCGATTAGCTACATGGAGTAAAATAGTGCAACCTCTTCGAAATATGAGCCCGGAATCGTGAAGACCGGTTCTTCTTTCGTTTGGAGAACTACTCTATAGATGATGATGATGTTGATGATGATGATGATGTTGATGATGATGATGATGATTCTCAGAAGAATAGCACAAACTACAACGAGAGATGCACCTCGAGGCGTGTGGCAATACAATTTCAGATACAGCCACAGGTACGTTTTCTTTACCTCCGGGAGGGGTGGGGGTGGTGTGCTTTAATATGTAGTTCCTATTAATAGAATTCCTTGCTAAATTCAGCCTGTTCAAAGTATTTTATATCTGATAACACTATACTGGCTTTGCTTCTTCCCCAGTTGTTGCGATTGTACACAAACTATAGAGCACTTTTTCACAGAATGCCACAAGTCTCAAAACGCAAGGCAAAAAAAAACGGCATAACTGCAGACTGAATGCTGATGAGTGGGGCGAAGCGTCTGTCCGTCCGTTCGTGCATCCATCTGTCCGTCCAACTGTGAGTAGATCTGTCCATCCGTCCGTCTGTCTGTATGTACGTCCATCTAGCGAACACTCCAAATACGACTATCTCGCACCTTTTCATCATATATTCGTATATTCATTAAACACAAGTACCACCATCTAGCGCATATTCCAAGAACTAAATTCCCCTGTGGCACATACTCGGGAGAAGTGGTTACTACAGAGGACGATCTCATGACGCCTTAAGGAGCTTCGCCCCTAAAATTTCGAACACCAGATTACCGAAAACATTGTCTTGAACTGCCTGAAACGGTACTACTCTCCCTAGGGGCTTCTACACTGGGTCATTGCAGCAGGCATAGACTTTCCTATATATACACTAGACAGAACTCTGGCGCCAGTGTCTATGCAAGCTGCAACGCGCAGCGCTTGAGCGAGCATGGGAATGATGGGTAGTACACGAATTTGTCTAATCTTCGTACTTTTGGCTCCGTTTAAGTTCCCGTGGCTTAGAGCTGCTATGTTACGAAACAACAATCGGTATATGTTCGGCAGTTATGGTTCACCACCGTCACCTTTTAGACTTACCATTCCAAACCAAGTCATAAATTTCGAAACGATTTGTTCTTTCCTTTAAAACAAAACAGAAACCAGCAAAAACGAAGTCACAAGTGTGATTCACCGCTCGAAAGCACAATGACTAGGCAAATCCATGTACTACCCATCATTCCAATGGTCGCTGAACGATCGCAGTGGCAGAGTCCCCTCTAGTTACTTTTACAAAACTCTACGGCAGCAGGGACATATATGGAACAGTATATAAATATATAACAAAATCAGAATGGCTACCATTCTAATCTCAGAAGTACCTAATCATTACTTATTGTCGTCATTAGTCTTTTTCATATGTTCGTTACTGTATTTTTATTATTTGTAATATTTCTTTTTTCTATAACAATTCATTAAAATCTGTAAGCACAACTAATCCTTTCGTTTATATGAAAAAATAAACATTCCCTCCCCCCTTCCCCAAATCCCAATGCCGCACGATTCATGGCCGATACCCCGTGATGAGTTGAGCCGTTCCTCTTGGGTCCAACCAGCCATCCAACCAACCAATGAACTAGTGCATCTAGGAATTATAAAATGCAGGAACGGTAGGAAAATTCTCCTGGTACAACTCGGCAAATGCTCTGGATTGGTTATGTGCCAGGGAGAGAGGGCAACAACAATTACTACTTTGGTATCTCGGCAGGGTAGCTAAGCGGAAACTTTCTTCTGGTTAACCTCCCTGTTTTTCACTCAACCTTATTCTCTCTCTCTTGGTATCTCGACTAAGCAGTGTTTAGGTTCTCGAATAATGTCACACCGACTCCCCCCCCCCCCCCCCCGGCACGCACTCCTTCAATACGTATGTGCGAGTTTTGAAGTCTTTCTTGGGGACCTTCGACGCAAACATTTTGGTCTGTCTGTCTGCACATTTTTCTGTTTGTCCACTCTTAACGGTACCGGGTACTCTAAATGGCATCAGCCGATACTCCAAACGGCCGACCCCATTCGCAGCGCCCACCAATGTTGGTCAACGTTGAGCGTTCATGCTTGTCCAATTGTCAATTAAAAAGCAACTACTGCGCATGTCTGAGGCGCCATAACAATACGTATATATTCTGAGTGTGCGTATTTTACTAGAAAATGCATAAAGAATTGCAAGGACCGTAGCTTTTATAATACTGCGCTGACCATGCAAAGCTTGCATGAAACGACAAGTGTTTCCAACGCTTTTCTAAGACGCCACTGTGGTAACACCTACCCGTCGCCATGCGTACTACACCTTTTCACCTCTGAGACGAGCGCGCACGGGCGCGCACGCCCGTCTCAGAGCGTCGCGCTTCGTATTCCGAAATACCTGCCAGATAGCGCCCATGTCTCACGTATGACTTTACTTGATGCGCTTGTTCACCTCCGCTGCACGCTCTAACGCAACGCCTCCAGAATACCATTCACCGATTTTCTTGCGCAGAAAATCAAATAAACGTTTCGTTCACTCTCTCCAGACGCAAGTCTATCGTCTTTCGATGACGTTTGCAGATTAACATGCAGATACGGAGCAAATTTTGAAAACAAAGATATTTATTTTTTCACCTAACCTCTCAAGCGTGGGTCAGACAACCTGAATCAAAGTTATCAAACTGAACAATGAATGAATAACGTCCCTGAACCACCATATGAATATGAGAGACGCCATAGTAGAGGGCTCCGGAAATTTCGACCACCTGGGGTTCTCTAACGTGCACCCAAATCTGAGCACACGGGCCTACAGCATTTCCACCTTCACTGAAACTGAACAAAGGTATCAACGCAAGATTGTTGGTATTTCAATGCAAAATGTAGTGTCACGTACGAAAAATGTTAAGAAAGGAGACGACAGCGAGCAGACGCATGCGCAACTAGACTTCATTTTGCGTCGATTACAAATGTAAAGCTTCGAAAAGACCGCGTTTTAGTGATAACACTGCCACACAGCGAGAACATTGAAACCAGATAATGCACCACCTACTGCACTAACTCATCGAGATAGTACATCTCAATAGGCAAATAGACGGCTTGCTAATGCATATGCTCCCAAACTTGTTCTTGCTCACCTATCGCTCGTGACGTATACCCAGTGTGGGGGATCGGCCAAGAATTGTGTGCCCCCGCACGTTCCTGGTCTGTCTTGTAAACTTCTGGCCCGGTACCATGGTCCATACCGTGTCATTGACGCAACCTCGCCGGTGAATTACATCATCGAGCCCCTAACACAATCGCCAGTATTGCGCCGTCGAGGACGCGAGACCGTACAAGTCGACCGTCTCAAGCGCTACTACGATGCCTCACCACCAATTGATGATGATGATGATGATGATGATGATGATGATGTACCTTCATCTTTGCTGGCACTCACCCACAAAGGGGGATCGGCCAAGAACCGGGCGGCAGGATCATCAAGTGTGTTCAGTCAGGCATTCAGGAAGTCTCGTAGTTGTAAGTAATAACAATAGGCTAACAGGGTAATCTCTTTGTTGCCCTTATGTACTCGCACACAGCAGAGAAAACCTCCCTGTGTCTATAACCTAATGTAATCCCTCCGAAGGATAAAATTAGTTCCACGTTTATTTTGAAACCTAGCTTCTCAATTGGTTCGACCAGGTATCTTTTTCTTTGATAAGCATAACGTTTACAGTATAAAAAGAAATGATCTATTGATTCCGATTCCTTGCAAAAGAGACATAACGGAGATGCTGTTAGTCCAGATTTATGTAGGTAGTAATTCAAATGCGGAATTCTGCATCGTAACCTGGTGATTGTAGTTTCTAACTGCCGAGATACACACCACTGTTTGTTCCAGCAATATCTTAGATGTACGAAGTCTCTGACTTTATCCAATGATAATTTTTCTATTTCTTTGTGCAAACAAGTCTTTCTATATCTTAGTGCTGTTACGTAGGCGAAATCAGGTAAAATAGGTAAGATTGGTCGGCTTAAGGATGCTTTGGCTAACGAGTCTGCCATCTCATTTGGATAAATTCCGCAGTGGCCGGGTATCCATAGCAAGTGAAATTTTTTCAGGTTTTCTGGTAATAAACTGCTAATCATACTCATTAATGTCAAATTTTTTGCTGTAGATAGTGCAGTGCATACTGAGAGAGAATCGGTAAGTATGACCGCTTCTGATTCGCTTGCAGGAAGTTTACGAAGCGCTAGAATTATAGCAAATAATTCAGCGATGAATATAGGCGTGTAATCTGGTAATCGAATTGAGAAAGACCAGTCGAGAGAAGTACAGAAGATGCCTATTCCAGCCTTTTCGTTCAATACGGGTGCATCCGTCGCAATAATGTTGTTTATGGACAGATGAGTCAAGTAATCTTTTAACCGAATATTTAAATATTGAAGGGGCAGTTTTGCATTAGAGGAGAAAATATCATCAAATTTAATTTCAAGTTTTAAATTAGGTGTCTTCGTTATGCAAATCTGATAAATATTTACATTGAGAGGCTCTATCAACGCTTGGATGAACCTAATCTGAGGGAAGTGTAGTCTAGACCATTGTGTTCCAAAGAATGCGGTTGGTTCTTGAATAAAAACGTATGAAGCTTGTCGCAGAGGCGAATTGTATATTTTTAAGAAAGTTTGGACTGTAAGAATTCTAAACCGAGTTAACAAAGGTGGAAGGCGCGCTTCCACATAGAAAACATTATTTGCTACAAATTTTGGGAGTCCAAGACACAAGCGCAAAGCTTCTCTTTCTAATAATATTAATTGTCTCATCTTGTAAGCCGCGCTGCCTGAAAATAATACACACCCGAATTCCATAATAGGCCGTACATACATCTTGTAAATCATTATCAATGAACTCCTACGCAATCCTATTTTTCTGTTTCCCAATTTGCGTAACCACCCCAAGGCACGTGACGCTTTACAGCCAACCTCGTCTATATGGCTTTTCCAATTTAGCGTCCTATTATATACGATGCCTAGGTATATTAGGAAATCAACCTGGGGAATGAGCTCGGTACGATACATCAGGGAAATGTTGACATGATCCTTAAAAGAGAATGGCAGAAGCGCGCTTTTTTTGATGTTCAATGACATATGGATATTGTCAAGCCATCCTTCTAGCATGTTCATGTAATTCTGTAATGCCTGATACAATGAGTGCAGATTACTGTTTGTTGCAAAGAAAGCAATATCATCTGCATATACGTAAATTTGGATATCCTGATGAGTTGGAATGGAACTTAGTAATATGTTGAATAACACCGGGGATAATACTGAGCCCTGAGGTACACCTCGTGTCTGCTTATATTTTTTAGAAGAGCATCCATCCAAGAAGCAATAAAATTCTCTGTCTTTCACAAACTCTGTAATCCATGCTGTTATATATTTTGGAAAGCGATGGTCTTGCATCTGCTGGATTAGGATAGGATATTCCACTTTGTCGTACGCTTTAGCTAAGTCTAGAGTGACTAGTGCACAGTATTCGCGGCGATGCCGAGCCAGCTGTATGCGACTTTCCAAATCCACATGTGCACACCAAATGGAGTATCCTGATCTAAAGCCAATTTGTCTGGGGTTTAGTATTGTATGTTCATTGATGTAGTTTATTATACAGGTATTTAAGACTCTCTCTACAAGCTTGAGCAGGTTAGATGTCAATGAAATAGGCCTTATGTTATCCAGAGTAAACTCCATTCCCTGTTTCTTAAGTATCGGAATTATTTTGAAAAGCTTCCAATCGGCCGGAATCCAAGAATTTTTCAGTGAATAATTAACTATATTACGGATTTCATGTGGCGATATTTCGTATAACACTTTGATCATTGTAGAGGTCACCCCATCAGGTCCGGGAGCAGCGGACGGTAAGCTCTTCATCACATCCGCCAATTCAGCTAAAGATACCTCCCGATAATCACAATCCACCCTTAATTTCTCCATGGACTTTGGCATAATTGTCGTAAACCTAGTTTGCAAGCCTTTAGCAATATTTTCCAAGAATTCAGAGAGTTCGCGAGGAGACATAATGGTGGAATGACTGCTTTCTGTCTGTGGAATTATTTTCCTCGCACGTAAAAACCTGAAAAGCATTTTCTTATTTTTAGACTTAGACAGATAATTAAATTTATTCATATCATAGTCTTCTTTTGCTTTGCGCACTAGACGCTTAAAATCGGCGGCCATGAATTTATAATCACTCCAATTTTTGGGGAATTGGTTAATTAACAGCTTTTTCCAAGCTGCTTTTCGCTTTCTATACCCCCTGACACATTCTAGATTCCACCACGGGCTAAAAGATCCCGCTGTGTTCGAGTTTACAGTAAACGTTGATTTTTTTAGTGATCGTTTCAACACCGCAGATAGACTCATAGCCCTAAGGTCTTTCTGCATTTCCTCGCGAAAAGTTAACGTAGATTTTAAGTCTTTTTGTAATTTAGCATAATACGAATGAGCCAACTTTCCCTGCCAAACTAAACCTCGGGAACTTAATTTCAAACGTAATGAGAAGGTGGTCGCTGTTTGTAGCCCAATCTAGTATATTCCACGAGGATATGCTTAAAGTGGGGCTGGAAAATGTTAAATCAATAGTCGATTTAGAGTTACCTCTTACAAATGTAGCAACGTGTGAGTTCAAGCAGGAAAAGTTATTATCCAGCGTCCATTCCCACAAACGTCTTCCGCATACATCAGATTTGAAGCCCCAAGACACATGGTGAGAATTGAAATCACCACACAGTACTATTTCTTTTCTGCATGAAGCTACCATAATATTGAGGCATCTCGTGTCTTGAACTCCTGCAGGAAAGTATAAGTTTGCAAAAAAGAAAGGCGAGCAGTCTGGTAGTGTTATGTCTAACACCAGAATTTCGTAATTCTTATCCATACACCTATACGATATCTTGGCTCTGTGACTAAATTTAGTTGATATTAAGAAAGCCAGACCGCCGCCTCTACTCGGCCGATCCAGCCGTATTAATCGATAATTTTTCATGTAAAATTTTTCACGGTTACCAAGCCAGGTTTCCTGAATGGCAATTATGTCGGGAGAAATTTGCGAAGAAATATATTGTAAATCTGTAGTTGCCGACCAAATAGACCGGCAGTTCCACTGCAGAATTTTTAGGGAACCTATTTTGATGCTATACCGGCAGAAGAAACTGCCTGATCCAGAATATCTTTTTTCAAGAAATCATTTTTTTGAAAGGCTCTCAAAGAAGTCTTTCTTTGACAAGTATTTCTTGGATTTTGGGTTCTGAGAAGACATTTTAGAAGGGGGAGACCTGTTACGTTTTAAAGTTCTTAGAGATTCTGTGTCCATATCTGTAAAGCTCCTGAATCATCTGTCACAGATTCTGACTCAGCCTGAACTCTATTTTTTGAAGGTCCTGCTTTCGGAGAGATAGATCTATGATTGACTGTCTGATTTTCCTCCTCTGTACCTCTTGAAATCAACAGAGCGTGGGAATCCCGATTTTGCACAGAAACTGTACCAATGATTTATGTCAGCTGTTGTGTTAACATATCAGCCAAGGCTTCAAAAAGAGTAGCTGCCAGACGCTGCATTGCCTTTTCAGTGGACTTTTCAATAGCCTCAGTTATCGACCTTGCGAGCGATGCATCCATCGCCGCTGTGTGACGGGATGTTATGCCTGCGTGACCTTTCGATCTTTCATGCATTTCTGCTACCGCCTCGCTCCTAGAGCAACGCCTGCGTTCTATGATTTCTAGAACACCCATTTCTTTTTCTTTTGCACCACATTCAGCAGAGTCTGCAGGGTGCGCTCCATTACACAAGCAGCACTTCTGGTCATCGGATTTGCAATCGCAGCTGTCATGGCTCTCTCCGCACAGACGACATCTAGCCTGTGATCTGCATGCTTTCATGCTGTGGCCGAATCGCCAACATTTTGAGCACTGCAAAGGTTTCGGGGAAAGTGGTTCTACTTTGTAGATTAGTGGCCATGCCTTAATTTCTGTTGGCCTAACTCTTCCTGCAAAAGTTACTATAACTGATTCGGTAGGCGATTTTGTTTTATCAGTCGTTCGGGTGCATCGATAGACTGAAACTGCCCCAGCTACAGAAGATAAGTCAAGAATTTCTTGAGGTGTCAGACTCGTATCCACCCCACGGACTATGCCCTTCGTACATGCAAGATGAGCTGGAATAAACGGGCTCACCGGCTGTGCAGCAAATTCAGAGCAATTCAGGAGCTCTCGGACGCAATCCTGGTCTGCAGAGCAGCACAGGATACCCCCTCGGCCGAACTGGCGAACCTCCGTAATCTTCTGGAAAAGCGACGAGGCTTTCTGGAGTTCCAGTTGTATCACCTTCGGATTCTTCATTGGAATGAAACCCCCATTTGTAGGAACCAGAGCCACAGGGACGTGGCTATCTGCCACTGCGTAGCAAGGTATCGAGCGGCCAATCCTTGACCGGTAGTGAGGCCAGCCAAGGGGAGTGCCCTTGGCCGGGTGATGATAAAGACATCAGAATATTCTGACTTGCCTGACCTCCAAAGGGCTGCAACAATGTTTCAGTTGAGAGAAACTAACAAGAAATACTAGGAATGAAAAGCAAACCAAATCTTAGCAACAAGGATCCTGCCGCTCGACGTTGAGCCGATCTCCGATGGCGAGCGACGCGACTAGCGTTGTTCCACCAATTGAGTGACATTTCCCAACTTGTTGATGGCATGCGATTCGAACAATTCTCGTTATTGTCTTTTCGGCATCTTTTTAGCACTCGCGTCTTGATGATGATGATGATGAGACTAAGCCTCTTGCTTTGTTGGCACTCGCCCACAAAGAGGGTCGGCCAAGAACCGGGTGGCAGGATCTTTGAGTTAGTTATGCATTTAAAATCATTAAATGAAATTTCAGTATAAAGCAAAAACAAATCGTAAATGTTTACGAAAATGCTGCGCGAGCTAGTGGCCAGGCATTCAGATAGTCTCGGAGCAGAAAATGATAATAACAATAGACTAATAAGGTAATCTTTTTGTTATCTTAATGAGCGCAGACAAAGCAGAGCAAACCTTCTTGTGGCTATAACCTAATGTAATCTCTCCGAATGATAAAATTACTGCCACGTTTATTTTTAAATCTAGCTTTTCAATTGGGTCGACAAGGTATCTTTTTCCTTTGATAAAAAAAATTGGTGACAGAATAAAAAGAAATGATCTATGGTTTCTATTTCCTTGCAAAAGACACATAATGGAGATGCCCTGAGTCAAGCTTTACGTAAGTAATAATTAACGGGCGGAATTCTGCATCGTAATCTGATGATAGTAATTTCTAACTGCCGAGATACGCACCGCTGTTTACTCCAGCAAAATCTTAGATGTTCAAAGTCTTTGACTTTATCCAATGATAATTTGTTTATTTCCTCGTGCAAACAAGCATTTATATATCTGAGTGCTGTAACGTAAGCGAAATGAGGTAAAATAGGTAAACGTGGTCCTTGCTTTGGCTAACGAGTCTGTCATCTCATTCGGATAAATCCCGCAGTGGCCAGGTATTCATAGCAAGTGGAATTTTCTCAGGTTTGCTGGTAATAAACTACTAATCATACTGAATATTGTTAATTTTTTGCTGCAGAGAGACCGAGAGAGAATCAGTAATTATGACTGCTTCTGACTCGCTTGCAGGAAGTTTGCGAAGTGCTAGAACCATAGCTAATAATTCAGCCATGATTATACGAGTATAGTCTGGTAATCGAACTGAAAAAGACCAGTTGAGAGAAGGACAGAAGATACCTACTCCAGCTTTTATGGGCATTTGTTTCGCTTTAGAGGAGAAAATATCATAAGTTTTGAATTTCAAGTTTTGAATTTGGCATACTTGGTTGAGTTAATCTGATAGATATTTACATTCAGAGGTTATAGCAGCGCTTGAACGAACCTAACTTGAGATGAGTGTAGTCTTGACCATTGTGTTCCGATGAATGCGCTTGGTTCTTGAATAAAAATGTAAGACGCTTGTCTCAGAGGAGAATTGTATATTTTTACAAGTTTCAACAGTAAGTATTTTAAACCAAGTTTACAAAAGTGGAAGACGTGCTTCCACATACAAAACATTATTTGCAACAAACTTGGGGAGCCCAAGACATAAGCGCAAAGCATCTCTTTCTAATGATACTAACTGTCTGATTTCATATGCCGCGCTGCCATTAAATAATACGCACCCGAATTCCATAATAGGCCGCCCATACATCCTGTAAAACATTATCAATGAACTCCTTCGCAATGCGGTGTTTCCGTTTCCCAACTTTCGTAACCACCCCAAAGCACGTGATGCTTCACAGCCAACTTCGTCTATGTGGATTTTCCAATTTGACGTTCTATTATATACGATGCCAAGGTATTTCAGAGAATATACCTGGGAAAGGAGCTCGTTACTATACATCAGAGAAAAGTTTATTTATTTATTTATTTATTTCAGGTACCCTCATGGCCCAGAGGGCATTGTTGAGGGGAGTGGTACAGGATCAGGATGTTGAAAAGTGTTCGAATTGTACATACATTGCACACATATGAGCAAATATACAAAAGCACTGAACAAACAAGTATCCAGCGGTGCGTAGAAGTATACAAAAGTTTAACACAAATCTACACAGGTATTGCCTCTAGCATGAAAAAATAACAAAACTAACATTGACACACTGCATGCATATGACACTATATAAGGTAAATAAACACTGAAAAAAAAAGTTCAAGCTACACAGAAGTGAAGTAATCAGACACTTTTTTCCTAAACTGGTCAATATTGTTAGTAAGCTCTAGGGATGGTGGCAGGCGATTCCACTCTGATGTAGTTCTAGGAATAAACGAATTTGAATATGATACAGTGCGACATTTCGTGATACCAAGTTTGCAAGAATGATCTATGCGCAATGAAAAAAGAGCAGGGGGTAAGATAAGAGCAGTTTAAAGGGTGCCGTTCAATTTATAGATTTTAAAGAAAAGGCACATGCGCGATATCTTTCTGCGCAGTGCGAGTGGCTCAAGAGATAGAGTTGCTTTCATTCGCGTTACGCTTGATAAACGGCCGTAATCGTGAAGGATGAAACGCAATGCTCTGTTTTGGGTTGCTTCAAGTGCATTTATTAGTGAATTATTGCATAGATCCCATACTGAAGACGCGTATTCGAGTTTAGATCGAACAAGTGACTTGTACAATAACAGTTTAACAGAAGCGGGGGCTAGAGAAAAATGTCGCCGAATAAAACCAAGCGTTCGGTTAGCATTTAAGATAATAGAGGAGACATGCATATTCCAACTCAGGTCCGCTGTTAAAATAACCCCGAGGTATTTATCGCCCCCATTCGTTAACGAAATGGGGCGATAGTTCGAAACAGAATGTTTGTCACCAGATTTATGGAGTGGAATCACTTTACCTATTTTCCAGTCATCTGGAATATCCCCTGACTGAAGAGACTGATTAAATATTTTGGACAATATTATAGCAGAATAAACCGAGGTGTTTTTGAGCACTTTTGTATTAATGTCATCGGGACCACAACTAGAAGATAATTTTGGGCTCTCAATAATGCGTACAATGCCATCAAAATCAAAATGAACAGGGTCCATGGGGAAATCATAATGAGTGTGACAGGCAGGGAGCGACGAGTTAGTACAACTAGAAAATGCTTTTGCAAACGTGTCATTCAGAGTGGCGGCGCAATCAGCGTTGCTAATTCGGTTTGACTGCAAATCAATAAGAGAAATTGTCGAATCATCTGTATCCTTAATCAGACTCCAGAATTTTTTAGGGTTTGCGGAAAGTAGTTCAGGTAATGTAACATTCATATACTTATGTTTTGCTTGCTTTAAAGCTTTCTTATATGTACATACGACATCCTTAAGTGCTGACCAGTGCTCCGATTTTCGAGACTGCTTTGCTCTGATGAAGAAACGCCTTTTTTTTTGTTAGCAAGGCGTTTTAATGCACGGCTGAATCATGGAAACTGACGGTTAGTAGTAATGACCTTTTGGGGAATATGATGTTTAATTAAATTGTGCATTGTACTTTTAAACAGGTGCCAGTTTTCAGTGACCGATCTCTCGTCGAAACCAAGAAAAAACTCATCCAGAAAAATCTTCAGCCCATCATTAATAGCCGAAAAGTTAGCCTTTCCGTAATCGTAAATAACCTTAGGGTTATTACGGGACAAACGAGTTGGGACATTCAACATTACGTGTATTACGGAGTGATCGGTAATTTTCGGTAAATAGCTGATGTCGGTGACAAGATCGGGAGCTGTTGTTAACAATAGGTCAAGTGTGTTAGACGTGGAATCAGTTATTCTTGTTGGCTCAGTGATAACCCGAGTCAAGGAAAACGTTGAACAGAGTGCCACAAAATTTGATGATTCGCATGTTTCTTCACTTGAGATAGCGGACGACACTGGTAGCAATGGGGAGCTGCTTATATTGTAAGAGGAAGGGTTTAATTTACGTTGGCGTGAGAACCGCATTACTTTACATTTATTAATATTAATTGTCATATGCCAAGTCGAGCACCAATTATCGATAGCGTCAAGGTCCTGTTGAAGCAAAGAAACGTCAGTAGCATTTTTTATTTCGCGGTAAATAGCACAGTCATCGGCAAAAAGTTTCACAGAAGAAGTCAGATTGCTAGGCAGATCATTAATATATATAAGAAAAAGCAGTGGACCTAAAACTGAGCCTTGTGGGACGCCTGAAGTGACAGGTAGAGTTGAAGAGTTGAAACCATTAACATGAACAAATTGAGAGCGATCTGTTAGAAAACATTTAATCCACTTAAGAACGTTAGGATCGATATTCAGTTGGCTTAGTTTGTGAAGAAGCAGGCTGTGGGGAACTTTATCGAATGCCTTACAAAAGTCTATGAATATGCAATCAGCCGCGGAACCATTATCAAGTACAGAATGAAGGTCGTTTGTGAAGGCTACCAACTGCGTTTCACACGAAAATAATTTTCTAAAGCCATGTTGCTCAGGTGAAAAAAATGAGAATGATTCAAGAAATTTTGCCAAGTGGGAAGCGATGACGTGTTCAAATATTTTACAAGACATACTCGTTAACGAAATGGGGCGATAGTTCGAAACAGAATGTTTGTCACCAGATTTATGGAGTGGAATCACTTTACCTATTTTCCAGTCATCTGGAATATCCCCTGACTGAAGAGACTGATTAAATATTTTGGACAATATTATAGCAGAATAAACCGAGGTGTTTTTGAGCACTTTTGTATTAATGTCATCGGGACCACAACTAGAAGATAATTTTAGGCTCTCAATAATGCGTACAATGCCATCAAAATCAAAATGAACAGGGTCCATGGGGAAATCATAATGAGTGTGACAGGCAGGGAGTGACGAGTTAGTACAAATAGAAAATGCTTTTGCAAACGTGTCATTCAGAGTGGCGGCGCAATCAGCGTTGCTAATTCGGTTTGACTGCAAATCAATAAGAGAAATTGTCGAATCATCTGTATCCTTAATCAGACTCCAGAATTTTTTAGGTTTTGCGGAAAGTAGTTCAGGTAATGTAACATTCATATACTTATGTTTTGCTTGCTTTAAAGCTTTCTTATATGTACATACGACATCCTTAAGTGCTGACCAGTGCTCCGATTTTCGAGACTGCTTTGCTCTGATGAAGAAACGCTTTTTTTTTGTTAGCAAGGCGTTTTAATGCACGGCTGAATCATGGAAACTGACGGTTAGTAGTAATGACCTTTTGGGGAATATGATGTTTAATTAAATTGTGAATTGTACTTTTAAACAGGTGCCAGTTTTCAGTGACCGATCTCTCGTCGAAACCAACAAGAAACTCATCCAGAAAAATCTTCAGCCCATCATTAATAGCCGAAAAGTTAGCCTTTGCGTAATCGTAAATAACCTTAGGGTTATTACGGGACAAACGAGTTGGGACATTCAACATTACGTGTATTACGGAGTGATCGCTAATTTTCGGTAAATAGCTGATGTCGGTGACAAGATCGGGAGCTGTTGTTAACAATAGGTCAAGTGTGTTAGACGTGGAATCAGTTATTCTTGTTGGCTCAGTGATAACCCGAGTCGAGGAAAACGTTGAACAGAGTGCCACAAAATTTGATGATTCGCATGTTTCTTCACTTGAGATAGCGGGTGACTGCCAGTTAACATCGGGAAAATTGAAGTCATCGAAAAGAAATATCTGCTGATTAGAAAACTTTGTGTGAATGGTGTTAAGAGTGTCGTGAAGATCATTACAAAAGCCTAGTGGCGTAGACGGCGGACGATAACACACACAGAGTAGAAACTTCATGAAGTTAACAGATATTTGGACGCAAGTGAACTCAAGATTTGTAGTGACATTGACTTGTGAGCATTCAAAATTGTGGTTAACAGCAACTAAGACACCACCGCCACGCTTTGAGGAGCGATCGCATCGGAAAATATTGTAGCACTTTTGAGCAGAAAAAATTTCACTGTCCCGTACAGATTCGTTCAACCAAGTCTCAGTTAATACAATAATGTCAGCGGCAGTAGTGTCAGCAGCACAGGAAATAGAATCGTGGTTACGGACTACACTTCGTGTGTTAGTGAAAAGAACTGAAATGTTACTTGGCGCCCGCGGCACGTTATGTGGACGGACGGTGAGCTATTCTGTGGTTGCATGTGGAAAGAGAGATGAATGCGGAGCTTTAGAGGCGCTGGGGTTTCTGCATTTTTCCTTTACTTCACCGCTTACCTCACAATACTCGTAACACTTATTGTTTAAAGTGAGTTTGTTATAGCGGAGTTTGAATTTTTCATTTGGCGCTGAGCGTTTCGCAAAGTCTACTAGAATTTTACGGGCATGTCGGTTAGCTGGCGAGAAGTCTTCACTAATTGTGATGTCTGATCCTTTAAGTTTGGTTTTTGCGCTGAGTACTTTTTCTTTTGTTTTGTAATTTGCAAACTTTACTATTATTGGTCGAGCTTTGTCGCGATGCAGTGTGCCAACTCTATGCGCACGCGCGATATCGCTATCGACAAGATTTATCGACATTTGGTCAAGTACAATCTTCTTGACCTTCTTTTCCGAGTCCGCCCATGTTTCCGAGGGGTTATCAGGCACATTAAAAAATAAAAGGTTGTCTCTTCTCGCTCTAACTTCCAGGTCTGACAAACGTACTTTTAACAAAGTATTTTCGTTTTGAAGTGTGCCAATAGATTCTTTTACTGTAGTTATGTCTTCAGCATGCTCTTCCAGAGCTTCAAACCTGTTTTTTATGGAGCTTAACCTTTCAGATATGTTTGTGACCGTCGCATTCAGTTCAGCGTGTTTTGACGTTAAGCTTCCGATGGAATCGAGTATGCGCGCCTGACCATCCTCGATCAGCTTTGAACGGGCTGTGAGGTCCCTCAGCATTGTTATAACAACATCGATCGTAGGCTCCGGTGGTACTTCGGACACCTGCGTGCCACCCTGTCGAGGTTTAGTAGGCCCCGGGTTAAGCTCCACATCCCCCGACAGTAACAGTTTCAACACATCAAAGCACTCATTTACATGTTGTAAGAGCACTTGTGGGCATGGGAATACAACAAGAAAAGCGTTATTGGAGCGCTTAGAAGGAGCCTCACTAACCTGTAACAGGCAGAGACGAAAAATATTCGTGAGCCGCATCGTAGCGTTGCTCCCATGCCCACTAAAGTGGCACGGCTGGCCCGATGCGCTTATATCAGGCGGCGTTGCTGACGTAATCGAAGATGTCCAGGTTGATCCAGGGGGAGCCACAGGGACTTGCGTCAGGGTGGTCTCCCACGGCATGTCGGAGCGTGCGTCATGTAGCGCTGGTTCGGAGACGATCGGCGTTGAACGATAGGCGTCACCGGGAAGCCACTCGGGCAAACCGACAGCGCATGCGTCGACAACGAACGTCAGCTGTAACAGGCAGAGACGAAAAATATTCGTGAGCCGCATCGTAGCGTTGCACCCATGCCCACTCAGTTGACAGGATCCTTAAAAGTTGACAGGATCCTTAAAAGAGAACGGCAGAAGCGCACTTTTTTTGACGTTCAATGACATATGGATATTCTCAAGCCATGCTTCAAGCATGTTCATGTAATTCTGTAATGCCTGATACAATGAGTGCAGATCACTGTTTCTTGCAAGGAAAGCAATGCCATCTGCATACACGTAAATTTGAATATCCCGATGAGTTGGAATGGAACCTAGCAATATATTGAGTAAAACAGGTGATAACACAAAACCCTGAGGTACCCGTCGTGTCTATTTATATCTTTTAGAAGAGCATACACTGTAGCATGTAGCACGTAGACAGGATAACCGCTGGTCATTAAGGGTCACCAACTGGATTCCCAGAGAAGGGAAGCGGGGTAGGGGGAGACAGAAGGTTAGGTGGGCAGATGAGATTAAGAAGTTTGCGGGTATAAATTGGCAACAGCAAGCACAGGACCGGGTTAACTGGCGGAACATGGGAGAGGCCTTTGTCCTGCAGTGGACGTAGACAGGCTGATGATGATGACACTCAAGAAGCAATAAAGTTCTCTGTCTTTTAGAAACTCTGCAATCTATGATGTTACATAATTTGGAAAGCAGTACTCTTGCATATGCTGGATTAGAATTGAATACTCCACTTTATTGCCCGCTTTAGCTAAGTCCAGTCACTAGTGTACAGTATTCGCGCTGACGCCGAGCCAGCTGTATGCGACTTTCCAAATCAACATGTGCACACCAAATGAAGTATCCCGATCTAAAGCCAATTTGACTGTGGTTTAATGTTGTATGTTCATTGATATTGTTCATTATACGGACATGCAAGACACTCTCTACAAGTTTGATCTGGTTAGACGTTAATAAAATAAGCCTTATGTTGTCCAGAGTAAACTGCATTGCCTGTTTCTTTAGTACCAGAATTATTTTGGAAAGCTTCCAATCCGTCGGAATCTAAAAATTTTTCTGTTAATAAATAACTATATTACGAATTTCATGTGGGTATATTTCGTATAACCTTTACCGTTGTAGAGGTCTTCCCATCAGGTCCAAGAGCAGCGGGTGGTAAGCACTTTATCACATCCGCCAGTTCAGCTAAAGATGCCTCCTTGAAATCATCATCCGCTCTTAATTTCACCATGTGTTTTGGTATAATTGTCATCAACCTGTTTTTGCAAGCCTTTAGCAATATTTTCCAAGAATTCAGAGCGTTCGCTAAGAGACACAATGGTGGAATCATTGCCTTCCGACCACGGAATCATTTTTTTCACACGCAAAAACATGAAAAGTGCTTTCTTATTTTTTGACTCAGATAATTAAATTTGTTCATATCAGTCTTCCTTTGCTATGCGCACTGTACGCTTGAAATCAGCAGCCATGAATTTATAATCACACCAGCTTTTAAGGCATTGGTAAATAACAGCCTTTTCAAGGCGCTCTTTGCTTTCTTTACCCCCTGACACATTCTACATTCCACCATGGACTAAAGATCCCGCTGTGTCCGAGTTTATATTAAACGTTGAATGTTTTAATGATCGTTTCAATACCGCACACAGACTCAGGTGCACCTCTTTGTGGCCGTCGTCTTTCCTAACATCTTCGCGCGTGACGCGACACCGTGCACCTTGTCATAGCCATCATCATCCTCATCAGCTTAGCACGAGCAAGCAAGCGCTCGAGGTCGCCATCTTGAATCACCCGGAGCCACAACGACGGTCGTCGGTTGCTCCGTTTCGCGACCGTCTATCTGCGCGAGCAGCCAGTTCACAGCGCCGCACAACTGACGGAGCTCACCGGGAACGAGCGTCATGCAGCCACGCAGACAAAGCGTTGCTTCCAAGGCCTCAGGCGGCAGCCGGAGGGCGTCGTCGAAGTCGAGCTCGGGCAGTTCGCGCCCCAGCCGTTCCAGGTCGGAGAGCCAACGCCGCTCCACGATCGAACCCGTGGTGGCCGGCCAAATCCGAGCAGCTGTCGGCGAGAATGGCACAGGTTGGTACGAATAAATGAGCGTTAAAGAAACCCATGGTCGAGATAGTAGGATTAACTATATTGCCGTGTAGCCCCGCCGTGGTGGTCTAGTGGCTAAAGTACTCGGCTGCTGACCCGTAGGTCGCGGGTTAGAATCCCCGCTGCGGCGGCTGTATTTCCGATGGAGGCGGAAATGTTGTAGGCCCGTGTGCTCAGATTCGGGTCCACGTCCAATAACTACAGGTGGTCGAAACTTCCGGAGCCCTCCACTACGGCACCTCTCATAATCATATGGTAGTTTGGGGACGTTAAACCCCACATATCAATCCATACATTGTCATGTAAAACCTAAAGGACCTTTCAAAAGCCTACGAAAATTCATAGAACGAATGCGTTATGCTCTTCTGGCGTTTCCCGTCTATTCGGCACAACTCGGTAGATGTTCCCATGACGTCATGAGGAAATGAGCTTTCGACATGTCCGTATACGAGAGCTATCAGCGACCTCTTTGCCATCCGCTCAAGTGGCGATTCTGAGTTGTCACGCAGGACCATAGTGCGCGATCAACTGATTTCACTTTGTGTTGTTTGTTTTATTCTAGGCAGACGTATAGAACGGCGCGTAGGCGAAAAGCGCGAAATCCTGATAGGCTCAACACCTAGTTCTGGCATTGTCCACGTGTTTTATTTTCATTAATGAGACCATAGTACCTGTAGCCAGGCTGGGCAGTACCGAAAATACATTTTTATGAGATACTTTCGAAGGTATCGAAATATTTTAAGATACAACTTTCAAATGTCGTATCGTATGCAATTTTTTGCTGCAGAATATTGTGTCTGTATCTCCATCACTTTTTGTCTAAGTATATTGTACCGTATCGAGATACAATTTCAAAGTATCTTTACCCTGGCCTGGAAGAATGGTGAAGGCGAGACAAAGCGCTCTCACCTTCGAATTCTAGAGGTGTACATAGCGGCCCTCTAAAGTGTCTGACGTGTGAAGCTCGGGAGTAATTATTTTGGCGTTTAGAGCTAAGTTTTGCTCACACCGACACTACCGAGACGTCAGGCAGCAATGTCAGTTGCGCTAAACGCGCGCACCAGGGTGACGCGATGACAACAAACTCAAACAAATAAAACGACTGCTTATGTGGGACCAACAGAGCGAAGTGCAAGTGAAGACAACGATACAGAAACGTCTTGCGCAAATACGTTAGCTGCTCACATCCCGTCGTGATGTCATGGTACAGCAGTAACCGAAACTATAGCTTAAAAAACACGTAATTTTGCAGGGCACAATCGCGCTTAGCAGGCTCGTAAAGGCAAGAAGCAGGGCCTCTTGATCAATCACCTTGAAGGGGGAGGGAACTGCAAGCTTGCCGCTAGTTCCATATCACCAAAAAGTCAGAGTATCGCCCAAAGGGTGAAGCAATGAATGCGATAGCAACATATTCGAATGTTTTACGAAGCAAGGCTAATAATTTCAGGAGCAATCTTAATTGTAGTAAACATGCGCTTGATAAGAACCATGTTTCCTGCGGCGCGGCCATAGTAGACGACCACAACAATCCTCGTGCGTAGTGATGGCTATCGTAATAATAGCCAGTTGTTTCGCGCGCCACTAGGACCACAACAATGCTTGTGCGTAGTGGTGATTGATATCGCAATAATAACTGGTTGTTTTGCGCGCCACTAGGTGACGCGAGGAGAGGCAATAGTTGTTCCCGCTCTCCGTAGAACGCGCCGTTAGCAACCACCGGAGCGCGCAGGCCACGCGCTCGCGTGTTCCTGTTCATTAAAATTGAGTGTGCATATGGTGTGAACATAGCGTCTCAAAGGGTTGATATCTCAAAGGGTTGGGCACGGCGGCACCGGCGAAATGACGGTCACTAACCCGTTTGTCTTCATCGTGCAGTTGTCCATCGGTCTTCTTGCATCCGTGGGTGATGTACGTGCTATGCCAGCACGATTGCCCGGGTACGCGCCGGACACAAGCTTCGTCAACTTCCACGTGACGGAGATAACATGCCCAGCGCCTTGGGACTGCCAGCCCAGATCCGTGACCAGGACCACGTGTGATGATCTACGTCACCAGCACCCAGCGCCGCCTCACAGTGCGCCTATAAGTAGCCTGCCTCCTCGCAGTGCGTCCATTGGGCACGGCGGCACCGGCGAAATGACGGTCACTAACCCGTTTGTCTTCATCGTGCAGTTGTCCATCGGTCTTCTTGCATCCGTGGGTGATGTACGTGCTATGCCAGCACGATTGCCCGGGTACGCGCCGGACACAAGCTTCGTCAACTTCCACGTGACGGAGATAACATGCCCAGCGCCTTGGGACTGCCAGCCCAGATCCGTGACCAGGACCACGTGTGATGATCTACGTCACCAGCACCCAGCGCCGCCTCACAGTGCGCCTATAAGTAGCCTGCCTCCTCGCAGTGCGTCCATTGGGCACGGCGGCACCGGCGAAATGACGGTCACTAACCCGTTTGTCTTCATCGTGCAGGTAAGAAGACAATACGATTACTGTATACGTTCTGGTGACCCATTTTTTTTACTGGTGCTGCCGTGCCCTCGGCTTTGCTGTGCATTTGCGAGTGTGTTGCTATTTTTAAGAAAGCTTCTTTTGCTAGCAGGAGATATTGAAAGCAATCCGGGACCTGATCTAGCACAAATCGCAAAGCAGTTGAAGGAAGTTGCCGTCGATATCAAAGAAATTAAAGAGGGGCGGCTTGCCGATATGGATAAAAAGTTAGATGCCCTGTCGCGCCTTGAACCGAAGATAACTTCATGCGTAAAACAAATAGAAGACATGCATCTGATTACCAAAAATTTGGAAAAACGAATGGACGACCTGGAAAACCAGAGTAGAAGGTCCAATATTATAGTATACGGCTTAGCGGAAACAGAACAGGAGAACAGTGAAAAGTTAGAACAAGCTGTAAATAAAGGCATTGTTCAGGACATACTCGGCTTGCAGCCTGTGACCATAGAACGAATTCATCGTCTTGGAAAACCGGCCCAGAACAAAACGAGACCAGTAATGTTGAGGCTACTTGACTCTAGACAGAAATCAATAATATTGCGGGAGGGACGCAAGCTGAAAAATACGGGTCTCTCTATTGGGGAAGATTTCTGTAAGAGAACACGAGAGATAAGAAGGTTGCTGTGGAATAGCGCAAAGGCAAACCGGGAGCATCATGACAAAGTGTCTTTGTCATTGGACAAACTTTACATAAATGAACAAGTATTCACCTGGGATGAGGGCAAGGGGGAGAGGGTCCCGCTGAGAAAAAACGCCGAAGCAAAACGTCCAAACACGCGAAGCAAAACACAGCCGAGGAACTAACACTACTAAATGTAAACGCCAGAAGCATTTTAAATAAGACTGAAGCGCTTGAAAACCTACTCCTTGCACATAACCCTGATATAGTAGCGTTAACTGAGACGTGGCTTTCCCCGGCTATCTCAGATCACGAAATAGTGCCTCCAAATTATTGCATCATTCGAAAAGACCGACCGTCACGTGGTGGTGGTGTGGCGCTGTTGATAAAGAAATCCCTTCCATTCGTACAATTGCCAGATGTGAAGGAAGCTGAGGCGGTGTTCTGCAGAATCATCTGCAACAGCACTGCCATAATTACAGGCTGCGTTTACCGAAGTCCTGACTCGAACGAAGATTGCGTAAGGAACATACATGAGTTTCTGCAGAGCCACGCCCCAAGCCTAAGAATTATCATTATGGGGGACTTTAACTTACCAGACATTAATTGGAACACAAAGGAATATTCATCACATGCTTCCGAAGCGCTGATTGATCTGATGCTAAATTTTAGTCTAGAACAAGTAGTTAGCCAAACAACGCGCTCACAAGGTACTGCAAACAACATACTTGACCTAATACTGCTCAGTGATCACTTTCAACTAAATACATTGCAAACTGGCATTATTGAAGGAATATCCGACCACGATATCCCGATATGCCACCTACCATTATCATGTTCTATTTCGAAAAAGTCCTTTGAAAGCAAAATCATTGACTTTGAGAAATCGAACGACGCTGGCGTTTTGACGTCCCTGGTACATGAGTTCACATCATTTTCAGAATTTGCTTCTGATCCGTCGGCAGATATAAATGTCCTCTGGATAAAGTTTAAGGGCATAATACATGACTGCATTACCAAATTTATACCGTTAAAAACTAGGAAACCAAGAAAATACAGCCCATGGGTAACGCGCGAGGTTATACATGCCAAAAGGAAAGTTAAGAGGTTACGTCGTTCACTGAAGCATACAGAAAGTCAATCAGTCGAGAAATCTAAGCTGATAGGTGCCAAGCAAGAGCTGAAACAAAAGTTGAACCAGTCACGGAAACAATACTTTAATACAATCCTACCAGATTTCCTAAAAATAATCCACAGAGATTTTGGAATCACTTTCGTGCACGCAATACTTTGGCGCCAGAACGCACTCATGATGAAAATGCTGTCCAGGCTGATGTATTCAACAAGTACTTTCAATCTGTATTTACTACAGATAACGGGTTTCTTCCATCGGTCGTTTCTACAGGCTCCAGCATCGACCCACTTATCATATCTGACTCGGGAATCCTTAACCTTCTACTTGGATTAGATGCTAAAAAATCAAGCGGCCCTGACAATGTTCCAAATGAATTCCTGAAACGATACGCGGAATGGTGCAGCAGATACCTGGGTATTATCTATCGTTTTTCACTATCAACTGCACGTGTGCCAAATGACTGGAGGAAGGCAAAGGTGATACCAATTCATAAATCAGGTGACATAAACTCTCCGTCTAACTATCGACCCATATCCCTTACCAGTACATCATGCAAGATCCTAGAACATATAATTTTAAAACACCTGACAGTATATCTTGAACAAAATCGCATATTAACACCCAGCCAGCACGGGTTTAGACGCGGAATGTCAACAGTGACGCAATTAACGGAAGTTGTTCATGACCTTGCACAGATAATTGACAATCGCGGCCAAACAGACATTATATTCTTGGACTTTAGCAAAGCTTTTGATCGCGTATGTCACAACAAGTTAATAGCAAAACTAGAGGCAATAATTGGCATCGGAAATATTTCTGCTTGGATTGGCGATTTTTTATCCCAGCGTTCGCAATTCGTCCATCTCAATGAAGCATCATCCGACATTGTTCCCATCTCATCTGGTGTACCTCAGGGCTCGGTCTTGGGGCCCTTGCTGTTTTTAATTTATATTAATGACATCATCACTAACATGGAATGCAACATAAAGCTGTTCGCAGACGACTGCATTATCTATAAAGAAATACTGTGTTACGAAGACCACCACACCCTGAACAGACAACTTAACGTGATAAACACCTGGTGTGAACAATGGCAAATGTCTATTAATACCAGCAAATCTGTGTCAATGACGGTGACAAAAAAGAAGAACCCGTCAGAATTTACTTACTCACTTAATGACACTGAACTAACTAAAGTTTATGAACACAAATACCTAGGACTTACTCTAGCAACCGACCTCAAGTGGAACAAACACATTGCCAACATATCCTCAAAAGCCATCCGTAAGTTGTTCTTTCTTAAAAGGTGCTTGAAGTCTGCTCCCACTCCTATCAAACTCCTCAGTTACACAACCTTTGTGCGGCCAGTGCTAGAATATGCTAACACTGTTTGGTTCCCTCACAATATTACTAACATAAATCAACTAGAAAAAGTTCAAAGAAAAGCGATACGGTTCATCCATAACAAATACAAACGTACTGACTCGCCCACTGAACTTCTAGCATCATCCGGTTTAGACACACTGGCAGGCAGAGCAAAACAAGCTCGTTTAAAATTCATGCATAGCCTTCTGCACAACCACTTCAACATAATTTCTTCCAAATATATCACCTTCTCTAGATCCCGGATATCGCGTAATAAACACGATAAAATGTTAACTGAATACTTTTGCAACTCCAACACGTTTAAATACTCATTTTTTCCTACAGCAGTTAGGGAGTGGAACAACCTCGACCCAACAGTAGCTGCCATAGAATCATCATCAATATTTTGTGACGCGATAGGAAATAAGCCCCAACCATGAAAAGGGAAAGGAAAAAGTTTCATATTCATGCAAATTCTTTTTTTAAAGGCTTCTTTGTGTTCCATTGGATTGTATTAACCTTGATTCTTCCGTTGTATATACTAATGTTGTATTAGAGAGAACACTTCTTTGTATGACATGCCATTGTACTGTGCACTGCGTGTATTCTGTTGCACTCACGTTGTTATCTGTATGCCCACCTGCTTTGGTCTCCAAGTGAGACTGGCAGTATTGGAAATAAATAAATAAATAAATATGCGATCTCGCACGTGCTGTCCATGCAGCCACTGGCGCAACGACCACTGAAGGAACGCGTATGGCACCGCGGGAGTCGTCGGGGATTCGCCAGAGCGCGCTGTCGTCGAAGCAAGCCGCGAACAGGTCTAGCATGGCTCGGCTCAGGAACAGCACCATCGACAGGAGCAGGCAGAGCACTCAAGAAGACGTCAAGTATGCTACCGGCGAGCGACAGTCCATCTTACAAGCTCTGGCCAGCGTACGTCACTTTCCGCGGCGCGATTCTGCTGGGCTGGGGCATGCAAGCGTCTTCTGGTGCGCCTAGTTTCACGGCTATTACAATGAAAATAAGCTTCATGTAGGTATCAGGAAAAATACAAAGAACTGCCAAGCCGTCGGTGCGACTTTCAAAAGGGGCCCTGGAGTGGTATTGCGTTGGCGAATTTATTGTGAATTCGGTGTCTGCGACCTCATACAACATGTCTACGACGCTTTTTTGCAATTTTCGATTATATAAGGCGGTATGAGCGAGCAAACCTTGACCAAGGGAATACCCCTCGGCACGCGCAAAGCGCTGGGGCTGAGCGAGAGAGAGAGAGAGAGAGAAGTGGGGTGGTGACGTCAGTAGCGGGATCAAGCCGGGCCGCCGGGCTCACTCAGCCTGTTAGCTTCAGGTTTGTGCCTCGTTTCTGCTGCGATCTGCTGCCAGTTCGTAGGGATTTCTTGCCATTGATCCGTTCTCTTCTTCCGTATAGAGATTTTCGCTATCCGACATTCACTAGTTGTGCTTGTGCGGCGTCGAAATGGACTCGCGATGCCGCATTACTGCTCGGTATATGGCTACCACAGCACTTTCGGTCGCGATAAAGTCGCTTTTCACAAATTTCTTCTTGACCAGAAGATAGCTGCAAAATGGGTCGCTGTAGTTAAAAGAAAAGACTTCAAGGCTACGAGAAAGTCACTCAGACTGACGGCCAAGTGTGAGGCACTGAACAGCGACGTGGTTTTTTCTGTGTTTCCACACCTGAGGGGACCCTCGCCGCCATCACGAGTTGCCTTCGCGAAAAGAAGAAATCCGAGGCTAGGTAGCCTTCACGTGCGCGTCGCTGGCGCGCATGTGAAGTGATGGCAAGGAGCTTCGACCAATCACAGGCGGCCGCGCTGCCTGCTGCTTGTTTCCGGCAAAACAAAGTGACTTGCGTTGGTTTATGCAAAATAATGATTTGGTTTTCGTGTTCGTCGCATGAAATTACATATCATGACACCATAACCTTGTTTTTGTAAATGTCTTTCATTGTCCTTTTAAAACACGAAATGATCACCTCAATTCACCTTCAGTATTTTTAGGGTGAAAATTTTAAATCAGTGAAAGTGAAATTAGCCAGAATTGTACGCTCTATGTGCGAAGAGCCAGCCTTAGTTGCTAAAATGTGAAGCTAGTGCAAATGGAAATAACGAGAAATTATACGACAGAGGAACTGGATAAAATTATTCTAGAATATCAAGGTTCACATCAATGTTGAAAGTAATCAGGCGAGGGAAGCTGGTACACTCAGCAAAACAAGAAATAGTGCAGACATTTTACCTCATGACACCCACGCAAACGTCTTTCCGGATTTGTTTTTTTTCTCGCGATATTTATGAAAAATAAAAACATTTATTGAGCTATTCTCTTATTTATGAGTGCGCTGATGTATAGGCGTTTCGAAAGTTTCTTGATAGCTGCGTTCTTCAAATATAATTAAATGGTGTCTAGATTCCCTGCGTTTCTTGTCATGTCACATATGTATGACTGATATTTCTGCATTTCTGTCATATTTCTGACATTTGATGTTGCTGGATTGTACTTTAAAAAGTGCATGTATTCCTTTTTTTATAATGACTCAAAAATTGCGGGATAAGAGTACGGTCAAATAAAAATAAGTAAACGAAAAACAATCAGATTATTTTTCTTAAGCTATCTTTTGTTTTATTTTGGTGCCCTTTTAAACGGACAGAAAACCGCAGATACCAAATTTAGGCAACTGCGCTAATAAAAAGATTGCGTATAGAATTCGTTAAAACGAGCCCCGTTTTTCTTATTAGAGCGTATTCAAACATTTATTTTTTAGTTGCAGTCTCTTTTCCTGTCTCACACGGCACGAAAGAGAACAGTCGGCGTGTACATCCTCCTCCGGCCTCCACTCGAAGGCTTTCTGCACCTGAAGGCTTTGCGCTGCCACTAAGATTGTTGGCTTTGCAAGCTCTCTGCACCTTACCTGGTTTCCCATTGCCTCCGTGATTGGCTTCATCTGTGAACAAGCGGTGATGTCTTATGAAGGCGTCATCATGTGACGTCACGCGGTGGGACGCCAGAATGATGTCATCTTGATGATGTCACAGGGACGTTTCAAAAGTTACGTGATCTGTGACGTCACGGTGACGTTATACGGGGATGCCGTCACATCACGATTTTTCGCGTCACTCGTGTTAGTGTCGCCGACGGTCGAGTTTTCGTTACTTTCCCCTCTTGTAGAGGCATGCTATGGCTTTACAAATAAGAGATCACCAACATTATCATCATCATGAATGAGCCTGCCTACGCTCACAGCAGGGCAAGGGCCTCTCCCATATTCCGCCAATCAAGGCAATCCTGTGCTTCCTGCGGGCACGTTGTATTTGCGAATTTCTTAATCCTATTGGCCCACCTAATTTTGTCTGTCCCTCCCGCACTTGCACAAAATGTGCAAACCGTTAGTACATTAAGGAGAAAAACGAGTCCGCCTCGGTGGATGGTGCTTGGATGCTAGCCTAAACGTTGCGGATTCGATCCAGGCCGTTGTGGTCGCATTTCAAGAGAGGTGGAATGGTAGAGGCCCATGTACTGTGCGATGTAAGTGCACGTGAAAAAAACGATCAGATGGCCAAAATTTCCGGAGACCTCCATTACGGTGTCTCTCATATTCATACGGTGGTTTTGAGACGTAAAACTCGAGATATGAATACTAAGGGACAAACAATTTTCCTCATATTAGTGCGTTACTTGTTAACAATACGAATATGAGTGTGCTTATCGCGAGAAGACACTCGGTAAGTGAGAAAACGCGAGAGAAGAAAATGAGGGTGGCGACACCACATTGAAGTTCCTGCACCAATCTTGTGACGTCATGGATTTTCGACAGCGCCGTCCAGGACATATCTTATACCTAATAGGTAAATACGGAGTACATCCACTGAGAGGGTGAGATGCTTAGCACACCCTTTTTCATGATATTCCGTCAGTTCAACGAGGCCAAAGTACGAAAGGGAAACTTTAAAATTCGTCACATCATGAGTGGAAACTTCGCCGTGAAATTCGCAAGTGACCATTGGCCCTTGAATTTCTCTTCTATCAATAAACCAATGAATAAACCAACGATAGTGAATTTAATCTAGCGGATAGTTTTCGTAGTAAAACTGATCAGTCCAAACTGGTACGTCGTTTTACTTCTGTGTCCCTTTGATGTCGCACTCACGCTGACAAATCCGGTGTTTGGGTGTGTCCAACGATACAGCGGAAGGAGCTCATCCTCAAGAAGGCGCTTTTCGCGGGCCTCTTCCTCGCCGCCCTCGCCGTAGTGGTGCTCATGCTGGTGGTGCTGTCGCAGTGGTTCCCGCGGCGCGTCACCGAGGAGACCACCACGGCGGCCACGTACCCGCTGTGCGAGACTGACGACTGCGTGGCGCACGCGGCGGCACTCACCATCAAGGACCCAAAGGCCGGGACTCCGTGCTTCGACTTCGGCCGTTTCGTGGGCTCGGCGTGGACAAAACGCGTGGCCGTCGCGGGGACCCTGACCGAGCAGGTGACGCACGTGACCCTAATGTGCGTTTCCCTAAAAAGGAAACGAAACAAAGAAGGAGTTGATTTCATGCGAAGCAGTAGCGAGTCGTCTATGCTTCAGTTTTTTCTTTGGCTTTGAGGCAAACGTTACGAAGGCAATGTACGTCTTTATGTACATAACGTAGTCTTGCGCGCGCTGTGTGTGTGCGCGCGGCTGCACAAAACGAGCACGCACCTCGTAGACTGCAGTGGTGCTTCAACTGTCGCTGGATTAGACGTAACGTCAGAACAGATGTCACTTTTATCGTTACGATGTGGGCTCCACGATGGGATATTATGCGTAGGCCTGAAATACCATAGATCTAAGGTGCATTTGGTCATACGAGAATGTGTTTACTACGTGCCCTTAGTAGGCATATTTTGTCACGCCCAGTGCCTGGCTACTTATCGCAAAGAGGTATCAAACTTCAACAAATGTATGAAAACATTGCATACTTATAATCTCTTGACGCAGCTGCTCATGGAATCGCTGCTTGCAATGACCCGATTGAAAGCCAACTTCAAGAAATGTATGAAAACATTGCATACTTATAATCTCTTGACGCAGCTGCTCATGGAATCGCTGCTTGCAATGACCCGATTGAAAGCCAACTTCAAGAAATGTATGAAAACATTGCATACTTATAATCTCTTGACGCAGCTGCTCATGGAATCGCTGCTTGCAATGACCCGATTGAAAGCCAACGGCTCTGTCGGCGAATTGATGGACCGGCCCGCTGACTTCATGGCCTTCTGCAAGGTGGCGCGACCCGAAAAGGACTCTGCGGGCGTGGAGTCCTTCAAGCAGTTCCTGCGACGCGAGGCCAACTTCCTTCGTGGAGGCGCCGCCACCTACGCAAAACTCCTCGAAGCCCTCGTCGTTTTAAGCGGAAAGGTAGCTGTCCACACGCGCATTTGTTTCAATTTAACCGGAACTGGGGAGGGGGACAAAGCGTGTGCTCCACACTAGCCTAAACGTGTAATTAGGTCCCGGTGGAAGTGGGATGTGTGGCGTGTTGTGCCGCGTCAAACACGATCTACGCAGCAACTAAGCGTACAACAGGCCGTCTAGCGAGCAACTAACCCGGAGGCTTTATTCACTACGATGTGTATAGACCGGAGAGCAGTGGCATCAACTGGTATGCATACACTCACAGAAAGAGAAAAAGAAAAACCACGAAATACAGCGACCCATTCAAGTCTCTCTTTAGCGATTTGAAAAGACTCATATTTTTCAATTTTCGTTAAGTCATCAAAAAGTCAGTTCTACAGCAAAGGCAAAGCAATAGATGTGACAGCGACCCACAGAAATGTAACACTATTCATGGCAAGCAGATTGAAGTTTGAGGGTCAAATGAAAACAATGCCTGAAAAGAACGCCCACTAGACATTGGCGAACTAACAAAGGCCACAGCTTGGACCTTACAACGCGCTGCTCAAACATGAATGATGACGTGCGATATGAACGGAAAGGTATACACAGTGTGAGCGCAAAATAAGTGTTCCATTTGTTATTTTGTTTGAGCAGTTCGCTGCCAGAACACTTCGCTGAACAGTGTTCTTGCACTTCGCTGAACCAACTATAGCTACTTTGGCTCTTCTAACTAGCAGCTCACCATAGGAGTGAGCAATGTTCCCCTTCAAGGGGGATGGGGCGAAGTCAATGTATGGGGCTGACTTTGCGCCTTAAGGTGACCCTCTCTAAGGTGAGCAGGGGGAGGAGGCGACGTATTTGTTGAAATCTCTTCCCCTTTCGCACTAATTTTGGTTTACCCCAAGTTAAGAAGGTGGTCGCCAGAGCACCGAGACACATACAGGTGGTTAGATAGAGATATACGTCGATAGAAACACTCAAAGGACCCGCAGTCCGCAAAGAAATGCTTCGCATTGAATACTACGTGGCAGGATTGCGTAACGCGGTGCGTGGGGACACCAGGATCGAGCGTGCAGCAGAGACTTGAGCTAGAGTACTGTGCTAGGACCTGTGCACCACCAGCCACTAGCTCTACGTTCAATAAATCACCTTTATATTTGTTGGAAGAGCTGGGTTAGGACGAAAGTACCTTTGCCAACTGCAGCGTGATTTACCAGATTATTTTATACTGTTTTCAATGTGCTTCCAATGGCGGCGTTCAATTGTTCCGGGAAGCCACACGCTTTGTAGTGCGATACTATAATTTTACCTGTAAGAAAATCACTTTCGTGCTACAGAACAAGGAAGTAGTTTAATGGTGGGTCTACCAAGACTTTCATGACGTAATTCTGTCATGAAAAAGGTCTGGCGACAGGAGTCAGGCTTAGGGCCTCCGAGTCCGCGGCGATGGCTGTACTGGTCGCATAACCCACTGAGCTTCCGCCAAGCACACGAACGAGGCCCTACGAACGCGCATTTTATGTGTGTTCTGAAAAAGTGTTTAACAATTTATAAATATACTTCGTACCCTACCCGCAACTCCATGGAACGCTCCGTGGGCTGGCAGCACTAGACAAAAAGACAGATGGCTGCGCTTAACAGTGTCAACGCGGCACCTTCGCTTGGCGCTGTGTTGAGGTTACTTGATTGTGGTGTCGGATTGCGTTGCTTGCCTTGGACTGCGTGGACTGCCCCATTTTAACCGCACAAAAAATGTCACTGGTAAAACAGCTAAAATAGTTGTGCTGGATGTCCACGCATCGAGCCCCTTCGGCGAACCACATCAGATTTACTTCTAGCTGAATAACCTGTCTAGCGAGTCCGAGGTTAGACGAAGGCAACTAATTATGTGTAGCGGGCCTATCCGAAAGGTGCTAGCACTTTTACGCTGCGTTGCTACACTGATATAGACAAGGCCTCGTCAGTTTTCGAGGTAACTATGCTGCGATTCGGGCTGCCGATTGGATGTGTCTTATTGAGTTCTGTTGTCTCGTCAAAGCCTGGACACGCATGCCGTTCACTTGAATACAGAACAATATTTTGCCTGGGCCAGAGTATTTTGAGATAAGAGAAATCGTAGTTTGGATTGTAATGAGAGTACTCATTTCTTTCCGCTGTCCGCTCTATGTTATCAGGCTTTTAATGAATTCGGTCGTGTGCTTCCAAAAACTTGCTTGTTCGTGCTGGCTGTAGTTGATGAATGAAGGCACACTACGCACGCTACAAATGCACGGACATAATGTATAGACACACAGACATACGTACACGCGTGACCTTCGCGAATGCGTTTGCTAGCGTGTATATACACACAAGTGAAATCGGAAATGTTCTGGGGAGAGATTACAGCTGCTTAATTTGAAAATTGGTAGCACTACGACGTGCTTGCAAAAAAAAAGCATATGCGAATAATACTGTCCCACGCGTAACGCAAGAAATTTCCTAAGCGCTTACGTACACAAAGGAAACTATATACTGCGCGCATAGAAAAGCCCGAATATCGATAAAAATGCACATACGATAAATAATGGTGTACCCATCGAGGAAATTTAAGCTGTTGCGAGTGAATCGATTAGAACAAACTACCGTAGAGTCCGCCATCTTCGCTCCAATGCGTTTCTTATTTGCACCGTTCTCTGTCGCGCGCCATCTGCATCCATCGGGAAGTGACAGAGCGATATGTTATCTTTCCAGCGCTATGCCACGCATTGCGGCACACTGCAATGGTCTCTGGGCATCGCTTTTATCTTTCCCAGACTCGCGCGTGCTGCGTGGCGTAAAAAACACAAAGGAGCTATGCGGCCGCTTCTCAACGCGCGCAACGTGGTAACACGTCTCCTTTTGAGGTTGACCCTGTTAGCGCCGCTTCCAGGCGCGGCCGCGAGGCGGCGAACGCTCAGCTGGAGTCGCGAATACTATGGGAGAGCAGAAAGCCGTCTCCAACAGAGACTTCGTATTAAATATGAAAGGAGCGATGTGTATCGAAAAAAAATGTGTGACGATTAAGAGTACTTGGTACTTAACTATGCGAAGGCAGAAAGCCGTTACGTAAGAAAAACGCATGCTTTAAAAAAATGTTTTCAACGAATTAGAGTACGTGGCGCTCTACTATGGGAGAGCAAAAAGCCGTCCCGCGGACCTCACGTCTTGGCCGTTTTCTCCCGCAGTGCCCTTGGATCGCTGGGTGGTGGCGCCGGCTGGAAGCGGCAGAATAAAGTAATGCGTGGTCTCTGCAATTAGCTGTGGCAATGCGCCGTTGCTGTAACCATTCCATTCGAAGCAGTGTATTTTGTTGACCACGAGGTGGCGTCTTTAGCCCACGCCTCACTTCCAGCATCCACCCATGCTACAAAAAAATAAAATAAAAACTTGTTCTACGACATTCGCCTGACTCGCATCACCAGTCCCACCGCGTTCCCTGTTCGCCACGTTTATTAACGGCCAGGATACAGGGAATAGACGACGCGCGTCACGTTTCTCTTCGCGTGTCACGGTGCCTCGAGAAAGTGCTTTGAAGGCGCTTGGAAGGAGTACAAATGCAGTATCAGCGTTTATTATATTGTGACGACGCGGGATCGACGATCAAACGGGGGCGACAAAAAATAGGCTCTATCAGACTTTGAAAAAGGGCGGACACTTCTTCTTCGTCCTTGACCTGGTGAAGTGTTCTCGCGCTGCTGCTTTGTCCTCGCGATTGGCTCATACGCGTTGCAATAGGCTTGTTGATGCCACCACTACGCGGCGTTCTCCAAATGCGGTAACTGGGTATATGCTCACAACTTCGGCTACCACCAAGGAATAAAGCATGATCATGGGTGTTGGCGAGATGCCTATGTGCCACTATGAGTCAACGTGGTACGTGCGCATCAAGTGGTGCTATACCTGTCAAACAATATTACACATTGCAGGGGCTCTCATATATAAGTTCAATATAAGCGATAATCTGCTTCTGTGACGACACGTTCCCCTTTGGTATTGTAACGATTGCTATGACAGAGGGATCAGCTATCTCTTTCACCTATGTTTCTCACTCACTTATATAGTAGTACGCCGTTGTTGCCACTGAAAGACGGTGCCATGTACATATCTCCTCATATCATGGCCATGAGTCTGATGCTAGGTCTGATGTTATGCGCAGAAAAACGAACCGCTGTCACTGTTATTTGCTACTGTTTCCAGCATTTGTTGTGCGCATACGAGTTCACAGTACTGACTATATTAAAAAAGTTTGTATAAGCTTTTCAAGACGTTTTTCAGGTTACAGCTTCAATATTAAACACTCTGACCTGTGAGTTTTCTGTTTTACTAAATAAAATCGATAAGGTGGCTTCAGTCAGTTCCAGTGTTACGTCGCGTGGCGACTTGCGAACTGATCACAGTACGAGGTCGCAGGCACTTCTGAATTCAATAATAGAAACAAAGAAAGGACCGTAAGTTATGTTATGATAATTTGTGGAGGCTTAGACGGTGAAACCGCGATTTTACTATTAGTGACGCCGTAGTGGAGAGCTTCGGAGATTCTGACCGCTTAGTGTTCTTTAACGCGAACCTAGAGTTGTACCTAAAACACAGGAACCTCCGGCACATCGTCTCCATCAAAGCACGATCGAACACGCGACTTTCGGGTTGCCAGACGATCTTGTAAGTTACACAAAGATTACCTAGGGACGTCACTTGCCAAAACCACAATACGATTATGACACGAAGCAGTGGGGCACTCTAGAAGTAATTTCACCACCGGAAGTTCTTTAACGCGAACCCAAGTCTCACTACTTGGATGTTTTTGCAGTCCGACCCTTTGGAAGATGTGGCTGCTGGGAATTGCACCCATGTCCATGAAATAGCGACCAATGAACGTGACACGTTATTTGCCGAGCCACCACAACAGGCGTTGTGCAGATGGACCTACCAAGAAAATCGGTAGAGTCATTGTTGTAGATAACAATCCCCTTTAAAAAGCCGTGCAACGGATCGTCTTTGCACACCAGAACAAAAAAGTAATTGAAAGACACAGGCGAGATCTCGGTAGCAATAATTTTTTTAACCTTCCTGTAAAAGAAACGGATGCTCGTAGCATTAGTAGTGAAAATCGTTTTCCAAAAAAAAGTGCAGCTTTTAAACAGGAACGAAAGAATATGCATTGTGGTGAGCATCCTGAAAAATGCTTTTTGACGTAACAAAGGCTCCCGAAGTGACATTTTTGGTACGCCTCGTCACACTTCATGCATGCTGTTCGTGGCGAATCCCACGGACTCGTCAAGGCATAGGCACAGACGGGGGAGGGGGGAGTGGAAGCGGACATTTTCCCCCGACCAGCCGTTCAACTTGAGTAAGTACCAAGTACCTTCCCTACCACAGATCGGGTGCCACGTATGTGCTCAATCGGTTCGCGTGTCTTCTTCGTGGTCTCCCTTTCAAGTTTCGGCCAGTTATATTCCTGCGTACGCCTTATACATTTTATTAGTCGACCCTTTCAGTGTCCGCAGCGAGCAATGACGACCATGTGGATATTTGAAAACGGTGGCCTTGAACCGGTCACGTCGCATTCCAAGAACTGTTAACGTTTCAACTTTACCCCGGAACGCTAGGAACCAGAGCCAAGCGTCTACGAGATGCAACAAGCGATTCATTTTTTTTCGCATCCATTGTCAAGCTTTACTTTCAACCATGATAAATTGGTCTAGAAGGCTGAGAGGGAAGGTCAAACCAGTGAAACATCGCGCCTTAAAATAACGCGTTGCCCGCCTATGCGCCTAATGACACGTTCGAGAACACGCACAAGGACAATGACTGCGTACAAGGACTAACTCTGAGTGATTTTGGTTCTCTTTCAAGTGGTTCGTGCCACTGTGGTTCCGGTTTGACCACGTCGCGGCCACCAAGAACTCGAGGTTCATCACCATAAAGCCCGAGCCGCTGACAACCCTGTGGCGTAAGCTGCACGGCACGCTCAAGACCTACGCGGGTTTCGTGGAGCAGTTCATCAGGGTCATCTACGACAACGGCACTGCCTCGGTTCCCGCCTCTTACCTGCACTTTTTGAGGACCGAAAGCGCGGAGGTGCAGGTGAGATTTGGCCACAGCCGCACACGAACACCATAGGAAAGTTAAGGCAGTTTCGCACTAGGCTCGACAACAACTTATCTTGAAAGTGGAGTGAAGGTATGGAGGTAGACCCCCGTATTCTAGAAGGCCCCTTCACTCAACGCTCCACCTTAACTTGAAAAAGCCGATGGGAGTGCCCTCTCTAGGCTGAGAAAGTCACTGCATATCAGTGGTAATTTGCTGCTATTCATGAGTAGCACAGCGTCATTTTCAGCCGAGCAGTGGCGCAGTGCGGAACTCTGTCAAGTGAAGGGTGAAATTCGAGTCGAGGAGCGTTTGTGAATACGGGGGAGAGCGTCCACGAATTTGCGCTGCTCCGCAAGTGAAGTCCGTGAAGGGGCGCATGCGCATTATTTCGCGGACAACATTATAACTTGCTCGGAGCCAGCAAAGTCGCAGCCATGAAACATATTTTCCAATGGCTGCTCGCTATCTAGTCGGGCATTTGCGCATCCAGAACTTATGGGCACGTTTTTGAACACCAGTTTCCCAAGTTTGTTCACTTCAGAAACGTATACCATGTATTATTTTTTCCATAAGGCAGATTTATAATTCACACCTTATGAGCCCTTTGATGCCCAAAACTCTTTTTTAATGGACAACATCAGGAAATCTTTGGTATGCGTAAGAAAATGATGAAATATGGCAATAACGTTTTGAGAAAAAAATAATTGATTATTTAGAGGTGAGCAATGAGCAACGTTGGGCACCTGTGGTAAAACCCCATATAGAATGCCTTCCAGCAGTAGCGGCCTGGAATAAGGTGTAAATGCACGTTGCACTATACAAGATTGAGATTTGAATGTATACATCCTGAAATTTTGTTTACTCCTGCCCAGGGGGTCGGAGAGTCTAGAAAAAAAACATTTCAAAAGTAAAAAAATAGAACATATCTTCTTGTTTTGTGTATTGAAATTGATCTTTTTAGATCTATTATTGTGAAAACAAAAACGGCATTCAAAACGCAGACATTTATGTTAAAATAACGTTTTTTCCCCTTTTAGTACGCCGGAGATATCGGCCTGCTTGTTCTGGGAGTGATGTAGGCCAGGAAGAAGAGGATGAAAGAAGTGTGAAACGGTTCTTGAAGATGATAGTTTTCTTTCTCTCCCGCACTAAAAACACCGAATATAATAGTTTTTTTATTCGCATCTTACCATATCTGCTTGTACTCCCATACATGCCCAATGTTGCTCGTGAGCAACAACCCATTTGGTATTTATGATTTCACTTGTGCCCACGCTAATCAGCGTGCTGTTAAATGTTCTGCAACGACTTACGAGTCATTTGAAGTGTAACAGACGTCGCAGTAGTTGCCTGTACCGCTGTAGTCGAATAAAGTTTGTACCGTGTGTGGAGCTTCTTTTACCATATGAGAGACGCTGGAACAAAACTCTACAAAAACGCGATGCATTTATATTTAAGTATTTTTTAAAGCTGAAGACGTTTGGTAGTGTTTGTCTCTTCCCCCTTACAGCGCCAGCAGTGTCGCGCAGCTGGGTTTGTTTGTTGAAAGAATATTTTTGGGGTTGTCGCCCCACACCAACAGCGGGAATCGAAAGGTTGAACTCCACTGGTTTCGCATCTCGTGCACGATTTGAGCGTAACCAGACACTGTATCAATGTGTGCAATGTCATTTTTGTTGTCTCTTGCAATGTTCTAATATGCGCATTCATGCAGATGTCCGCTCTGCACATATTAGTGAGATGGTCTTTTCGCGCCAACAACAATTAGAAAGTGCACGGCCTTCCGGATGAGCCCACATCTTCTGTCCTAAACGATATTACGTAAAAGAATGCCGGTGTGAGAAGCCCAAGTGGCCGCCGGACTCGTTTGCGGACGTCACTAAAGCACATACCCGCACGCAATATATGGCGCCCGCTAGTTCGCTTTTAGCCAGTACTGGAGTTTACGGTACGACTCGCTCACTGCCACGCAAGATGTACGATTCACCAATTCAACAGCAGTGGACCGAAATCGACACGTTGGTTGAGCGCCTAATAGTAATAATATTTGGGTTTAACGTCCCAAAATCACAATATTATGAAAAGAGATGCTGTAGTGAAGGGCTCAATAAACTTAGACCACCTGGAGTTATTCGACGTGCATCTAAATCGAAGCACATAGCTCAAGCAGTGTGTTGCACACTGCAATGGCGTCGTCTGCTGAATACGGCTGGTTTGAAGTAGCCCGCATCCAATCATGTTTCATCGTCGGCCAGCGCCTGCGCAAGTTTTAGTTACCTCAAATCACTATAGTTCTCAGTAGAGGTCGTCTGTACCGTCCATAATCCGCCACTTCAATCTTCTAGACAGTTGTGCTGAGCTCTGCATACGGTAGGTGACATGTGGACGTCTGGCCGCGTAGTTTAAAATACCGTGTTCACTCGCATACCATGAGCGATCATTAGCGCTGACTAAAGTTGTCTATCTTTGGCTTTGCTGGCTCAATGACTACTAATGTGGCTAATGCTATTTTTGTTAATATACACCTTCAATACCAAAACTTCGTTTTCATTGACTTTCATGGCACATTCGGATGGTAGTTTCAGAGCGCTCTGAGTGTGCTTTAAATATCTGCCATTAGAACAAGCTGGTCAGCAAGTCGCGTTCCTATTTTGGACCATATTGACCCGCCGCTGCTTTTTGCAGTAAGGCTTAGTTGCTTTCTTTAAATAATTTTTTTTCTGAACATCTGGAGTGCCCTCAAGCTAGCATCAGTATGTTCCAGTAGTTTACAATGACCGAGTCTACCAACTTTTCAGACTAAGGTGCTGAAGTGGATGAGCGTGGCCGAGACCGACCCCCACCCGATGCCTGTGAGCGGTTCACTCTCCGATCTGGAAGAGTTCGCGCCCAGATTCACCGCCGACGACTGGACGTCGGCGGCGTCCAAGGTGCTGGGTTTCAACGTGGGCGATCACTACGGCGTGTTCGTTAGCTCGACCACGCTCCTGAGTGCCATGGACGTGGCCACGAGGGCGCTGTCGGCCCAGCAGTTGCTCTACCACACCGTCTGGTGGTTTGTCCAGCAGGTCGGCGCGCTCACCAGCAACTCGCTGTTCGAGACCGCAACCTTTGCCCTCGGCGAGTCGAGTACGCTCTACCAGGGGCTTCTCTGCGGCATTCAGGTGAGTGTGGCCCCCATTCGAAGTGGGCCACAAGGACCAATGTGTGCTTCCTGTTAATGTTGCTCCGCGGCAAAGCGAATCTTGATATCTTATGGGGTGTCTTAAGCAGCCCCCTTATCGCCCCCCCCCCCAAAAAAGACATTTAAGTATTGAGGAACAGTGGGAGTTTTGTGCAGCTTGAAACTCGACGTCCAGGAGCCCGTCCTGGGTTAGGCAGAGAGGGTTGTGCAAAACTACCGTGTGTTGCAACCGTCCCCCATCTCTACCCCTTTGTCGTTTCATTTTAAAAGGAAAACTAGTTTTTTTACCTAAGGCACCTCTCCTTGGCAGAATGGAAGTTTGCGCAAGTTGGTGTATCATTGAAGTAAAGCTTCTTTACTACCTATTAAATTGCCCTTGTCGGGGGTGTGTCCATGCACTTCTATTTGTCGATCGATTCACACTCAATTCTTATAGTTTCCCCGTTAGCCTAAGTGATAGAGTGACCCGCCCAGAAAGGCGTTGGTCCCGGGTTTGATCCCTATAATAGGAAAAATTGTTCGGTGGCTGTGACTCTTTTTTTTAATGCGAAGCACTTCTTAGCAAACCTCGACAATTTTGAGCGTATCTATCTATCTATCTATCTATCTATCTATCTATCTATCTATCTATCTATCTATCTATCTATCTATCTATCTATCTATCTATCTATCTATCTATCTATCTATCTATCTATCTATCTATCTATCTATCTATCTATCTATCCTATCTATCTATCTATCTATCTATCTATCTATCTATCTATCTATCTATCTATCTGTCTATCTATCTATCTATCTATCTATCTATCTATCTATCTATCTATCTATCTATCTATCTATCTATCTATCTATCTATCTATCTATCTATCTATCTATCTATCTATCTATCTATCTATCTATCTATCTATCTAGCCGCTTACGTTTAGGTGCTCTCGTTGTCACCGCCCTTAACTTAGCGTGAACCAAATTGAGCATGGAAGGGTAAGATGGTTTGACGAATATGGCGCGCTGGTAAAGACGTGAATATAGTCACAGTCTCGTCGAGTACGTTGTCTAACACTTCCCGTCAGACAGTGGCACATACCCACGAGCGGGTATGTGCCGCTGGTATATGGGTATGCGCCACAGGTGATGGACACTTATCTGCAGGACCGACGAGAACACACATGGGCAATTTTAATGCGTGAGCGTTAACAAATATCCGACATCAGTAGCGTCGAGCCGACGAATGCAAAGAATAAATGTCAGGATCCCAGCTGGAATCGAACCCAAGCATTTTGCGTGGCAATGAAGCATTTTACCACAGAGCTACGGCAGGTCTCGGAACCTATTTTTTTTAGATGCGGAAGCATCTTATACTCGCGCCTTGTAGTGCGCCGTCCGCGCCGTCCGCACCGCTTCTCGAACATTCGACAGCTGACGCGCGCGCATGCGCCGTCGCGCCGTCGCCCACCATCTGTGCCGCGCGCGCTTCTCCTTCGAGAACATTCGACAGCTGACAGCGCATGCGCCGTCATGCCGTCGCCATCTGTGCCGCGCGCGCGCTTCTCCTTCGAGAACATTCAACAGCTGACAGTGCATGCGCCGTTGCGCTGTATATATACTCAAGGTCGGCGCTCGCTCGCTCAGTTGCCGCTCGTCGGTTGGTTTGTACGGCGCGTCGACGTCCAAGGTCGTGGTGAAATGAATTCCAACGAATCCACAAACACAATGATCGACGTCCCTTCGACCAGCGCCGTCTTTTCGCATACGTGTGTACGTGTTCACTCATTTAACACCCCCTCCTACAACCACGTTAACCAATTTAGCCATCGACCCAAGTAAGTCGCAATTTAACACCCCATTTCACAACCACGTTAACCAATTTAGCCATCGATCCAAGTAAGTCGCACTTTAACACCCCGTTAACCATTTATATGCTCCGCATCCTACTCAGTGTTCCCCCGAGGGAAGCTGCGGGCAATTTTTTTTTCGAATAGACGCTAATCTTCGTGAAACATCAATAGTGGTTGCAGCGCGGCCTACCCAATTTTATAGAGGCTACATATGTACCCAACCCCGCCGCGGTGGTCTAGTGGCTAAGGTACTTAGCTGCTGACACGCAGGTCGTGGGTTCGAATCCCGGCTGTGGCGGCTGCATTTCCCATGGAAGCGGAAATGCTGTAGGCCCGTGTGCTCAGATTTGGGTGCGGGTTAAAGAACCCCAGGGGGTCGAAATTTCCGGAGCCGTCCACTACGGCGTCTCTCATAATCATATGGTGGTTTTGGGACGTTAAACCCTACATATCAATCAATTCAAAAAAGAGGCAACAGAGGACGCAGCAGCTGTATTGTGTCCTCTCATCACTTAATCTCGTGGCTCGATCCGAGTTTGAATGAGTCGACCCATGAGTTAGTTTGCTTACACAGATGTTGCTCACTGCAACATCTGTGTTTGCTAAAGGAGATAGGTACTGATCTTTTCTTCGATGGCGTCCACTTTGGTGCTTTTGCATTGATTGATTTCACATTCCTGCGCAGGTGAGCCTCACCTACAACATCCTCCTCACGTCCCAGCACGCGGCGAACTTGCCGGACGACACCAGGACGTCCGTCATGGAGACGCTTAACGTGGTGCACTCTGAGGCGTCGAAGGTGGTGCGTTCGTCCAAGACGCTGGGCAAGCCCAGGCGCGACTGGATTTATTTCATGTTGCTCGAGACGCAGCCCATCGTGTGGCCGCTGGCGCCGAACTTCGAGCCGGCGGACCTTTCACGTCTCTACGGCGAAAACGTGGATAACTCGCGCGGATTCTTCGGCCACTGGCGGTCAAGTCACGAGGGGCTCGCCAAGCACATTGGAGGGTGCGTGAATTCGAGGCGTTCACATTGAGGAGAACGAGAAGAAGCGATACAAGGCTAACATCGAGAGGTAGAGTGAACCAAACAGGCTATAGCCCATATCCTGCAGCCGATTACAACCTGCGGAGCTTCTGCTGCAGGTGTCGCTGTCGCACCGACAGAAAGTTTGCATGGAAGCCACATCTGATTGCATTCACTCATATCCGTCACGTCAGGGGTCCTTCCATGCATTTCAATTTCCTTTCGCATGTAGACACACATTTGTTTGTTTGGTGCTCAGTCGAAAAACTTGAACTTCCTCAAAAATTTAAGCAAATATTCCCACATCAGTGATAGAATAAACGTAATATGTTCAACTAGTTACGACGAACTAATATTGATATGCGAAGTATGTTAATTACCAGAAAAAAAAACGCTTGCTGTTGGAACGGTAACTACCTAGCACGACTCGTTTGCACATGTGGATAGCACGCGCATGTCAGGGGGTGGAGCTCGTATTTGTTCGTAGGTTTTAATCATTTCGTTGTAACAGAATATATAAAAAGGCAGGGGATGTCATGGGAAGGACAGGTAATCGGTAATCAGTTACAGCCAAGAGATGGGAAGCGCTACTTGAGGAGTATTTTCCGGATGAGTTTGAGTGCCGCCATAGTGGGCCGGTTAACTTTGCGTTTGGTATCTTCATCAACAAAAAATGATAGTGTTATGGTAGATACGTACGCATGAAAATGTTTGGGTTAGTGCGTACGATGTTTGATGGCATTATTAATTCACATCGTGGTAAACGACAACAAGAAGTGATTGGCTTCAGAGCCTAAGATGTCGGTACCCAGGTTGTGTTACGGAAAAGAATCTGTAGGCGATTTCACTTTCGACACATGTCCGCCGCCATGCTGGGTTGTCGTACGAATGTTTTCAGAAGTTTGAATGCGGTGAGGTGAATTAAAAAAAATGTCGTGAAGGGTTGAATGAATTCACTTTCATTTCCTGTGAGTCCACCATAGCACTGTTTGTTTGGTCGTTACATGCGCTACTAATCACGTGTACTAGCACTCTCGGTGGATCGCGTTATGCCCCGTGTGCTGCTTTGACAGCCTGCGTAGCTTTGGGCCAATGCCTATCGACGGTTTCAGGATCACAAGCATTATACCCTAAAAAACTTCCAGTAACCTAATTTACCAGCTTTTAACGGCGAAACTGAAAGCCCGTTTTCAATTTCTTTTTGAGGTTAAGGACATTCTTTCTTTTGCTTTTCACATAAAAGAGACGTGCATAAAGTACAAGGCAACGTAGTATTACTTTTATGTAACTCAAACAAACATTTATTTGAACGCAATTTGCCAAACGAGGGAAGGAAACTGCAGAAATTCCGCGGGCTATTTTCTAAAAAATCTTCTTGTCCACCAATGTTATTAAAACACATCGGTGAATGAAACCATGCAGTCAAGTTTTCAGTGTGAATGGAGCGACAGAATGCAATGCCTAGTGGAGAAAAAAAAATACACGCCGTAATAGGTTGGGGTCAGTCATAATTGAACGCTATGTCCGCGTCTCCCTGCCCGCGTGATTCGGCGAATTGCTGCAGAAATACACGGGGACGCGAGCGCGCGTCTGTTTTCTGCATGCCCCTAACGACCAACGTCAGCGAACTTGAGATGGGCTAGTGCCAGCAATGCAGCTCCCTCTTGTCAGCGGACGGTGCCTATTCGACCATTCCAGCGACTATAGGTGGCGCAGCGGAAGGTCGAAATGGCGGACGAGAAGGTGATGTAGCGAGCGTTTACGTCAGCGTCCTTGAGCGTGAATACGCGTTCATTGGTTTATGACTAGTGAGAGACCGAACTGCGTCGCTGTTTTATTACTGTGTGACAGCTTCGGAGCACGGCTACATGACGCCGCCTGCGTCACTTGAATGACTGAATACTGTCACACCATCATTATTTCTTTTTGGTGTTCAACGGAACCCCTAACGAACCGCATTTTCTCACTGTCGCTTTGTTCCCACACTTTAGGCCGTGTAGCTTGATCCCACTTATCAATCATGCCTTGTCTCTCAGCCCATACCGCAGCGCCGCTGCCCAGTTCTATTATCTCGACACGACGTCGCTGACCTTCTACGAACCGATTCTGAAGGGGATCGCGGTGTCGACGGCAGCGATCCAGCCGCCGCTGTACTACGGCGCAGGCACCGAAGCCATGCGCTACGGCGGCCTGGGATTCGCGTACGCCGACCGGCTCGTGCGTAGCATGAACGTCCGGACGCTGCTGCACGCGGCCGCCTTCGCGGTGACGCCCGTGGCCGAGTTGAAGGACAGGCTGCTTGAGGGCATGCTGTGCTCGGACCGCAACGAGAAGCTCAAGGCGTTCCCGTTCCTACCGGCGCTGGCACTGGCTTACGCGGCGTACAACAAGGTGCGTGCCTATATGGAAAACATCGTGACGTCACACTAAGAGGGTATTCTGGTCATCCACTTTCGACTGGGAAGAAACATTCACTTGTAAACTCGGTGGTCGTCCTATCTAGTTATTAGATTCTAAGCTTCTTATGATCGCGCTCAACCTCATGGGTGGTGTGTGCGTCCCCTCCCCTTTCTATCTCTCCTCTCCTACGCTGCCTCCTTCTCGCCTCGCAACGTCGACGCAGGCAGCGTCTGCAAGGTCCGGACACGCCGTGGCACTTGCACACGGTCTCCATGCTGCGGCGCAGTGTGCCGCAGCATGGAAAAACTGAATGCTTGCACTGCACAACCGTTCGTTAGCCACCCCATATATATCGACAGTGGATTGTGACCTCCAAGATAGTGCCGGTGGGAGATTTCTCCTAGGCGTTGTTGAAGAATTGAAATTCGGAGTGTGCGTGTTAACTAAAAGTCGTCTGTGGGTCTTTGTGTCCAATTGCAGTCTTTTTTTTATCATTGCCAATTAGCAGTGATCGGAATGATCTAGTAGGAAACATTAGTCCATCACTGCGTTCTTTGCGCCTCCCAGGTTTTCTTCTCATGCTCAACGCCGCGATGAGCGCCAGCTTATACGCCGCCGCCAGCGTAAGCGATAGCGCCCGCTTCTTGGCATTCACTCGTGGTTCCTTTTAGCGGTAGGTGTTGTAATTTTTCATCACTGTCTTCGTTTTATAGTCGCAGGTTTGCTCTTTCAAATGTAATGCACAGACAGACCTTGTATGATACGTTGTAGCCAGGCTGTAGTCAATTGTTCTTTAGTCATCTTAGGCAGATGCTGTGATTTGTTTTGGTTTTTTCTTGCCCTGACGTTCTTTATTGTTATCTCAAGCTGCCTCTTGGACCAAGTGACTGAAAACACAAAGCAGCTCTACAGCCACTTTGTGCTATATTGTACCTGCAAGTTATGTGCTAAATGCATGTCGCTGAGTTGCCTTTATGTCATAATTATCTCTCTTCTAGGCATGACAGCAGCAGTATCGATGATGGTATTGTCGTTTTTTTGAAAGTGTGTTTACGTGACTGTCCCGCGCTAAGCGAATATGCTTGTAGGAAGGTGAAGAAAATAAACTACCGCAGTCAGTAGCGCCCGTGTATGTACAAATATACCTCTTACCGTGTCTTTTTGGGCGCTCAGCCTGTACAATTTTAATTTAGAGCGTCCGTTGAAAGCTTCCTCCGCTTAACTTGGCAAATTGTAAAATAATGAAACGGTGGGCATTTCGCATCTGAACTTGTAGGCATGTTAGGTAGCTTAAAGCAGCCCTTGTTGCTCGGTCAGACGTTCTTCTCGCGGCATGGTTGAGGTGTCCACTTAGAGGCGAAGTCGTGCTAGCGATAGAAAAGATGCCGACGGACTTTGCCATGTCGTTCTGCTCCTGAAGTCAAATTTCGAGCGTCCACCAAATTTTCACGAGGTACCTAAAGCCTTAAAAGGCTGGTCCCGAGAGTCGCGGGACGCCTGGTCACCGTTGATGGTACCGCATTTTCTTTTTTTAAAACTTGTAAACATGTAGATGGTACTAATTGTTCTTTTTTCTGGTTCTTCTTGTAATCTAGCCGATGTTACGAACTGTTCATGTTTCCCGTTCTTCATACTCAAATTGGTCGACGGTTCTGTTTGTGCGTCCTGTTCTTCCTCTTGTAAACTTGTCGATGGTACCAAATGTTCACCTTAAAAGACATCTGTTAGTCGGCGTTCGTGTTGCCCCGACTTCCTTCGTACGTACACGTTGGCACGCCGAGTCCTTACACACCAATATGCACCAACCACCTCGACTTCCCTTTGTACTTACTGCTCTTGATCATGCATCTGTCACGTGCAGACGGTGAACGGCACCGACGAAATCCGCCTGAAAGGTCTTGAGGAGTACAGCGCGGAGCAGGTGTTCTTCATGACCGCCTGCCTCACCATGTGTGAGCAGGACGCCGCGGGGCGGAGCCACTCGCCCAACTGCAACGCTGCCGCGCGCAACTTTGCTCCCTTCGCGGAGGCATTCAACTGCCCGCTCGGTTCGCCCATGAACCTCCGGGACAAGTGCACCTTGCTGACCAGCTAGCGGTGCTAACAGTGGCCATGCTGCGCACGAGCATTGCGCACGACATCTTCGGACACGGACTGAATTTTTCATCTTTTTTCGCTATTGTAGATTTCGACCGATATATTTTATTTACCTACATTAACGTTAATTACGCCTATTTGTTCTTACGCGGAGTGATTTTGTTCGTTTAGTTTACAACTGAGTTTTTCGTTTTCATTACGGAGCTTTGAAAAGTGGTTATTGGACCGTTTTAATTTCAACGCTTGTACTTGTTGGTATATCGCTTCACGATGCTTGGACGATAAAGGGGAGACAGGTCCCCTCTTAGCGTTAAGGGAATATATTTTTTCAACTAAGTCGCCAGTGACTCAAGCAGCGAAGCTGTGAATATGTAGGCGAAACATGTCTGCTAGCAGAAAATGCATCTAGGAGATGTGTGCCATAAATATTGGACTATTCATAATGGCCACTAATGGTCCGTTAGAAATACAGACGGGGAAAAATGCGTGAAAAAATTGGGAAATCCTCACTTTACTCGGCACTTGTCTGCCGAAGTGTCACGATCGAGTTTTCGAACGTGGCTAAAAAGGTGGGTACTGCTCAAATGGCAAGCAATAAAGAAGCTTACGCTGCATTTATACGGTGCTTTTTGTAACGGTCAACGAAATTAATTGCCGCCTGTTTGCCGGTTTCCCTGGTCATCCAGCATGAGAGAGTAGTATGGCTCATGCATTTTTCAAGGTAACCTTCTGTTGCGACAAAATTGTGTTAAATGTTACGAGACCACACAAAAAAGAAGGAAAATTTCAGCCGTTTCCACGTACCCTGCAATTGATGTTATGCGAAGCATGCGGATGCAAGGTGAATCTTTTTTATTTTTTTGTTGAGCCAAGCGTTACGAAGTGGCGCTCAATATGCGTACAAACCCACGCAATGCACACACATACGTTAAATAGCCTCGTATCTTTTATATAATCAGTTGTTTACAGTAGCGTAACTATGCCAACAGCAACACCAAACGTGGTAAGCCGATATGAAGCCCAGGTGCTCGTGACGATGGCAGGCCTGATTACTGCTAGATGAATCAACTTCAGCGGATGGCACCTAACTATACAATTGACTAACGGCTGTATCACAGCACATGTATTATCATCATCATCATCATCAGCCTGTCTACGTCCACTGCAGGACAAAGGCCTCTCTCATGTTCCGCCAGTTAACCCGGTCCTGTGCTTGCTGTTGCCAATTTATACCCGCAAACTTCTTAATCTCATCTGCCCACCTAACCTTCTGTCTCCCCCTACCCCGCTTCCCTTCTCTGGGAATCCAGTTGGTGACCCTTAGTGACCAGCGGTTATCCTGTCTACGTGCTACATGCCCGGCCCATGTCCATTTCCTCTTCTTTATTGCAGCTATGATATCCTTAACTCCCGTTTGTCCCCTAATCTACTCTGCTTTCTTCTTGTCTCTTAGGGTTACACCAACCATTTTTCTTTCCATTGCTCGCTGCGTCGTCCTCAATTTAAGTTGAACCCTCTTTGTGAGTCTCCAGGTTTCTGCTCCGTAGCTAAGTACCGGCAAGATACAGCTGTTATATACCTTCCTCTTGAGGGACAGTGGCAATCTACCTGTCATAATTTGAGAGTGCCTGCCGAATGTGCTCCACCCCATTCTTATTCTTCTAGTTACTTCCATCTCGTGGTTAGGCTCTGCGGTTATAACCTGCCCTAAGTAGACATAGTCTTTTACAACTTCAAGTGCACTATTACCTATCGCAAAGCGCTGCTCTTTTCCGAGGTTGTTGTACATTACTTTCGTTTTCTGCAGATTAATTTTAAGACCCACCTTTCTGCTCTCCTTGTCTAACTCCGTAATCATGAGTTGCAATTCGTCGCCGGAGTTACTCAGCAATGCAATGTCATCGACGAAGCGCAGGTTACTGAGGTACTCTCCATTAACTCTTATCCCTAACTGTTCCCATTCTAGGCTCCTGAAAACGTCCTGTAAGCACGCAGTGAATAGCATTGGGGAGATTGTGTCTCCCTGCCTTACACCCTTCTTTATTGGTATTCTGTTGCTTTTTTTATGAAGCAGTATGGTAGCAGTTGATACCCTGTAGATTTCTTCCAGAATGTTTATATATATTTCATCTACGCCCTGATTCCGCAGTGTCTGCATGACGGCTGATATTTCTACTGAATCAAACGCCTTCTCGTAATCTATGAAGGCTATGTATAGTGGTTGGTTATACTCTGAGCATTTCTCTATTACCTGATTGATAGTATGAATGTGGTCAATTGTACAGTAGCCTGTTCTAAATCCTGCTTGTTCCTTTGGTTGATTGAATTCTAATGTTTTCTTTACTCTGCTAGCAATTACCTTTGTAAATAGCTTGTATACTACAGAGAGCAAGCTGATCGGCTTGTAATTCTTCAAGTCCTTGTCATCTCCTTTCTTATGTATTAAGATGATGTCAGCGTTCTTCCAAGACTCTGGTACTTTTCCCGTCAGGAGACACCTCGTAAATAGAGTGGATAGTTTTTTTAACACAATCTGTCCTCCATCTTTCAGCAGATCTGATGTTACTTTATCCTCACCAGCAGCTTTGCCTCTGAGCATGCTCTCCAATGCACATGTATAATGACTATCAAATTGGGTAGGCAGCACTGCAACCCCTATTGAAGTTTCACGAAGATTGGCGTCTATTTAAAAACTACTTCTGAGACCTGGCGTGGCTTTGTTGTAGAGTACGTCATTGCCACGCAGAATGCTAAGGTTCGATTCATGCAGAGGCACTGACTATTTCCATTCGTTTGGTCAACACTGTCTATGTCGGCGTTATTTTAACGCTCAAACGTTTAAATTACCAATATGTGTTCTCGCCATTCCTGGGTAGATATAGAATGTCTATTCCCTGTGGCACATACCCGCATACCAGTGGTACATACTCGCCCCCGGGTAAATGCCACTGTTTTTTTGGAAAGTGTTTGGCAACGTACGCGACAAGATAGTGGCATTATTTATTCCATGACCAGCGTGCCGTATTCGTAAAGAGATATTGAAATATACGTAGACAGACGCCAAAAGTGCTTGCAGTACGTAAAGAAGTGTTGCGCATTCAGAACTTCGGTGGCCAGTGGAAGTGCTGCGGCCACTTGCGCGTTTGAATGCGCCCTTTTTCAATTAATGAAGCTCTCTTGATGGTAATCTTGTCGGTGATCAGTCAAATTTGAAACATTAATCTGATATCTGATCCAGGTGACTTGTAATTTAACGTTTCCACAATTAGTTGTTGCCTGCATATGCGCGTACGACCATCGTTGTTGCCTGCAGCAACTGAAGTCTGGTGATGCTAAGCACGTCGATGGAAGTCCTATTCGCGGTACGGATGAAGGAAACTGAAGGGAGCGATGCGCAATGCGACAAAGTTATTTGAAGTATACGATGCACAATACAGCTACCGAACTCTTAGAGGCACAGTGGCATGCACAGATTAGTCGGCTCTCACTCTCAAGGGCGGGCAAAGAAATCTTGTTAGAAGCCGGCCTTCAACCCCCCTTCGTGCCGCCAGAGAAGTGCCAACTTCGCACACACGCCATGAAAGCAATAACGGTTGACCCGATTTCCAGAAACATACACCCAACCCACAATGAAGAACGAAAAGAAATAAACAAGAGGCTATACTCGCCAAGATCATGTGCAACGATGCGAAAGTCCTCTTCGTTGATGCGGCAAAATATTGGAATCGAGGTGCTTACGCAGTCTCCGTGGTAGACGCCCATGACTCACTCGTCAACGCAGCCACGGTAGTTACCAATTTCACCCACGAAGCAGAGGAAATGGCCATTGCACTAGCCCTTCAAAGCTGCACGGGAGCCTCTGTCATTTACTCGGACTCTAGAACAGCTATAATAACTTTCTCGGCCGCCGTAGTCTCTTCTAAGGCCGCTACGGTCGTTAACATGCTCTTCACCAAAGAGACGAAGGAGGAAAATTTTCCGTTCTCACACATCGCATAATTCCCGGCTCACATGGGAAACATTCCTGGCTTTCCTGGCGACCCAAACGAGCGGGCACACCAACTGGCGCGAGAGCTCGCTTTCCGTGTCAGCGGTCCACCCCGTCGCTTAAATGCAGTCTGCAGGAACCTCAACCACAAAGAGCCATTCGTACCATATCACGAACTCACCTCTCATCATAGATTAGAACGTCAAACTTTTCCTCTCCCTCACACAAATCTGAGCAGAGCACAAGTAATCACTTAGAGACAACTGGAGACTAGTACATAAATCACATCAATGACATTAAGCAGGATCAATCCTGACTTCTCCCCTCTGTGGCAACGAATATAACAATTTCGATCACGTGCTCTGGTTGTGCCCTGCCAACGTGGGTACAGAATTTTTCGACCAGTCCTCTTGGGACTCCCTCCTTCGAAGCACAGAGCTCCTCGCTCAGCCCTAGACTGTCCAGAGGGCCCGGGCCGTCGCTGAGAGACTCTGTCTACCGGTCCCGGCCTAGGTAGAACCACCGGATTGATTGGCGAATCTTTCGGCACCACTTTATTTCTCCCCAGGTGACACCTTGAAGCAGTTTTCAAGCACTGACGTGGTCAGCCTGGCTACTAGACCACGTCTGCTCCTGACACACCAGCACGTCAGAGCCTGATACTGCCTCAAGGTTTCGCCACGCAGAGCGAAAATCGGCGTTCGCGTGCTCTGTACAAACGTCGCCGAGGCTGTACGTATATCTTACTTGTCATATTGACCTGCTTAACTAACAAAGGCTCAGAAACAATCGAGACATTTAGTAGTATTTAACTATACTGTTGAAAGTTAATTGCGCCTGAAATAGGTGAAGACAGACGACACAGTTTCATCTTTATTTTTACGTTGTATCGCACAACTTTTAGGCAAAGACTGCTGCACCGCGCGGCGCACGAGCCATTCCCATACAGAAATGGCTGCTGCGCCGCACGGAAGTGACGTGTGCATTTTCCGGTTAGGCGCTTAGTTTGAATAGTCGGGAGTGTCTAGCGGTACGTCTAGACATAACGATAAAAGCCGTTAAAATTACGTCCATACAAAAAAGTGAACAAAAATGTTATTTAGGTTTAGCGTGACAACAATACAAAACCGGCTTGTTTGTCATCTCAAGCCAATCGGCAGCTGTGGCGTAGTTGGTTAAACCAACACATGAACTGGTGAGGTCAGTGGTTCAAGTCCCATTGCAGTTATCGATACTTTTTCTTTTTCTTGTTCACGCATGTATTGTTTTAACATTTGCGCCTCCTCATTAGCCCGACTTGCTGCTGGTGGTGGTGGTCCCGTCCACAAGCCCTTTAATATTGGATCTTCGATGACTTTTGCAGGATTGACTATATTTATTATGATAAAGTGTTTTGCGAATTAGTGCTCTTAATCGGCGAGATGCAAAAAACACAAAAAATCGAATGCAGCTGGCTGCATTGGTTTCTTGGGCACAGGAATGTGGATTTCCATGGTTTATCAAAGTTTTAATGACAGAAAGGTGCACTGCAACGTAGCCTCGGGTAACTTTTTTTATGTCGCTCAGTGTACCATCACCTAACGAGGTAACCGGCAGGCCGCTTTTTTTAAAAATACTGACGTGTCACCGCAATGTTCTAGGCGATCAGCACTTGATAAACAATGCCCAAGGGCAAGTGCCGACGGCGTTAGCCCATCTAACTACTTGTCTGCCTGGCTCAATAACACGCGCAGCCTGTGACAGCACGGGAGCATTCACGTAGCAACGGAGGAGAACGGCCGTACGTGTTCGCACTTGACAAAACAGACAGCAATGCAGTAGCTCTGGCCTTCGGAGATCACAGGCTTCGTAAGAACATTACAATAAAGTTGTTTCCATTCATCGTATGAACACTTCGCCGACGCACTGGGGTTTCATGCATGTGCGTCCGGTCAGTCACACGTGAACCCTGCGAAAGCATTTATTTCATCGTCGACCTTGTCCTTCGCGACAAGCAAAACTCGGCAGCAAGAACACTTTTTCCTTTGACAACACCACGCTTGGCATTGCAATCTAGAAAATGCAGTACGTCCAACGACTATAATCCGCACATCATACTGAGAAACTTTATGGCGCACACACTCAGATGAAGCTGCGGCGCGGTAGATGGCCCCGCTAGCTCCAACCACCAGGTTCAACTAAACATCCAGCAATCACATGAAGCAGCGACGACACTCCAGTCCTCCTTGGGAGTGGCCTAGGGCATGACCACGATTTCATCGGAGTTTACACCATCAACACATCGCAGACGGCTACCATCTCGCTGTGTTTACCTTTTGCAGCCGCAGTGCCCATGGCGCCCCCTGTTATCAAAATACTTGTAATATGTATTTAAATAACAAACCTAAGCTAATTGACTCGCTAAGCACATGTTTAGTGAAAATTTTGTAGGTTTAACGCGTTACGCACGAATAATTTACACGTTTAACAAGCTTTAGGTAACATTTTTTAGGTGACGTCACTTCCGTGCGGCGCAGGAGCCATTTCTGTTTGGGGATGGCTGCTGCGCCGCGGGGCGCACGAGACGCTGCCCAACTTTTATCGCAAGAGGAAGTGGGAAAACGGCCGTCGCCGCTGTGCTCGCAACCGGGCAGTGGCGGCTGTGCCACAGCAAACGTGTGACGTAAGCGAGGACATTACCGGCGTCCAATCTTCCACCACGAAATCAGCCGGCCACAGCATAACTGCTGTAACGACCAGACTTCATGTTTTTTGTTGTGAACCAGCTCCAGCAAATCAGGGATATGTTTTTCAACCTCCTTGCGGCAAATGGACAAGGCTGATGCGAAAACTGACGCACAAGTACGTGTTCGGGAAGGCTTATCAGGCTGAACAGGAAGGCTCATCATTATGTGTTCGCGCAGTCCACACTAGACAACGGTGTAAGTACATTCGGTGTGAAGCTTCATGGTGGGTGAGCCGGCGTACATTCGTTGTTGAGGCCGAGCTGAGTGACACACAATACAAGTAATTCAATTCAACCGCTGTTACACAGTTGTCGACTTGAAGGCGAAAACGTGGTGCACCTTTCTTACTTTATGGGATGCGCGAACAGAGTATAATGCACGACGAAGGTTCGGGTTTGGTCCCGTCGTGGGTGAAACGCAGCGTATTTTAGGTATCAGTCCGGACTTGCTGGTGGGACATGACACAGAGCGAATGTGTCAGGAAACCGCGGACTGTCGACGAAACCTTCCTCGACAGTCCGGAATGTCTACAGCACGCACATTGCAGACTACGGAAGCAACTTCAACACGTACGTACTATGGCGCGAAAGAAACAGCGGAAAGCGTTGTTTTCCACTCAATCGCCCTGCGGCGTGCCTTGACTGTGGCAAGGCAGAATCGCTGCTGTAAGTCGGCGTCAACGTAGCGCTAGAATCTCGCTCCAACTTGCGCTCATCCACTGCATGTGTTTATCATTTCCAACTCAGTCAAGGCATGCCGCAGTTTCACTGAGTCGAAAGCTATGCTTTTCGCGCCGTTCACGTCTCAGTACATCACTATAGTACACCGTTAGCATTGTATACGTGCATGGTGCTTGCATCCGTGCGTGAGTCATAATACATCCCATTATTGCCATGCAGCCAGCGAAAGAGTACGGCAATGATTTCGTGCCATACAGGCATACCGCGCGCAAATCGCTGCTGTAAAGCGCAACAGCTGGCGTCACGCTAAAATGCAATAATTATATTTACTCGTACAGTTTTACTGGACCCGTAATTTTTCCTGCCGATTGTGATTATATCCACTGGCGGTGGAGCTCATGGTTTTTTTGTTGCGGATGGAAATCTATGCAATCGGAAAACACCGCACGGCACGGTAGCCGCATCGTGTTAGGATCTTCACAGACAGTTCTGAGTAATATCTTACTCTTGCGCTGGTTGTTTTTGCATCCGAAGATGGCGCAGTGGTACCCAGAAGACTTCTTATAAACTGGGCAGCATGAAAAGTCGCTTTTTTTAACATTTTACAGTCCCAGAGCAACTGCTTGGCATGCCAATGAGGCACGCCTTGGCAGTTGCAAACGAATTATGGCGTCTTTGGGAGCGAGGATATACCGCCGAAGGCGCCTGGGTGCGAGATAGACGTGCTCTCAGCGACCGGCGCGACCAGCGTTCGTCGGCGCGGCCGGCGGCAACCGGCGCCAAATGCGACATGCTGCCCTTTGCGCCGACGACGTTTCCCAGACAACTATCGCGTTTGCCTCTCTTCGTGACGGAGGGACGCCAGGCGCGCTCAAACGTGCATACGTCAAAGCAACGCAGCGCGGCCACCGATCTCTTCTAGGAGGAGATGGATGGCGCATTGAGCTAAAGCCCAAGAACAAGGGGCTTTACATAGACGCGCGCGCGGTTGAAGCCACCGGAAGATGCCGTTGGTGTCCCGGAAGCCACTCCCATGAACAGTCGTCTGCTGCGGGCATGAGGGCTTTTCTCTCTTTTTTAAAAATAAATTGCTGGCCTGTAGAGAGCTCTGAACTGTATGAATCGACCGGAACTGTCGTGGCGAAGACATTTTACGCATAAGTACCCCAAAAGTATATTTGTTTTTACACATTATGGGAGGAAATTATGGTATTTGACATTTTATTTTTTTATAGAGGCAGGTTGAAGGTGCTTGGTTTTTGATATGCAGTTTCCCACGCTCGAGGCCTCAAATATACGGGAAGTGGGTCAGTAACGTCAAAAAGGAGAACTGGACACCGTCTCCAAGAAGCAGACTGCGGGGAACATTTTGCAGTCATGCTTTGGCCCCTCGGTTCCTAAAAATCATCCTCGAAATGATGTCATCCCAACGTTGATTTCTTTCCCGGATCAATCACAAAAGACAAACCTTTGCGCTCCTGGCTACCAGTGCACTACTTTTATTCTATTTTTTTGGTCAAAAATGCTGCGACAATCGTTTTCTGTCACCTTACTAACGAGTAATTGAAACGTTGTATGTAACAGCACAGAGTTTCTTAATATACTCTTGGGGGAACTCTGGCGCTAGTGTCTAAGTAAGCTGCAACACACGGCGCTTCAGTGAGCACGGGAATGATGGGTAGTACACACATTTGTCTAAGCTTTGTTCTTCTGGTCTTCTTTTGGCTCCGTGTGTGTTTGTGTGGCTTGGAACTGTTTTCTCACAAAACAAAAATCAGTGGTGGCGCTTCATCACCTTAATATTTTAGACTTACCTTTCCAATTTGGGGTCACCATGTTCAAAATGGTTCGTTCTTTCCTTTGAAACAAAACCGAAACAGAGCAATAAATGAAGCCGCAAGTACGATTCGCTGCCCGTAAGTTCGAAGATTAGGCGAATGTGTGTACTACCCATCATTCCGATCATAGAGTTTCCCAAAATTACCTAGAGGGCACTCAGTGGTGCAATTATATACAAATTCCAAATCCGGACGGAGGCGGTCTGTCGGTGACGTCAAAAAATGGGCGGTCCGCAGCGGTCGCGAGGATGAAGGGAAGTGAACAGCCAATGAGCGAAATGAAGCCTCGCGTCATCATTTTGACGTGGACTTGTGGGCGGTATAGCAAAGTGAAAAGTGTTTGTAACGTGTTGAAAATTGTTTAACTACTATTGATCATTATTAAATTGTGTTGGCACAAGTATTCGAACGTTTATCAAGGAATACGGCACAATATAAACGTATTTTTCGTGTTATTGTTATGAAATAACGCTAAATTTAGCGGGACGGTACGTGGTGGCGCTAAGTACAACCCCGTTTCAAGCAGTTACTGTTTTCATATCTCCCTCACTATACAAACCTAAACGGCGCAACTTTCGAAGTTGTTGGCTCAGTCGAGCGCAATCGTGGCGGAGGTCAACTGTACCAGTAGTCAACAGCAGCAGCGGCTCATCGGCGTTATCCGAGGCTCAGCGCGCGCTGGTGCTCGCCTTTATGGACGAACATCCCCAGCTCGTGGCGAATGCCATCGAGCTGCGGCACGGCGTCACCATCACCGACCGGTGGCGGCTGTGGCAAGAGCTCAGCGACGCGCTGAACCATGAAGTGCCTGCGCAGGAATGGCAGGCTTGGTGGCGCAGGCCGGTGCACGAGGCCCGCCGTGACACCGCCGCCATCAGAGACGCACAAACGTAACTGGCCGTCGAATGGCACGGGCAATTTGTTCTGTGACATTAGTGTATATTTTCAGGGGCACTGTAGGGGGTTGGCTGCCTGGCTTCCGCGGCCAGGTTCTACAGTTGACTGGGATGACACGCTTCAGTGGCGTCTTTGGTCTCACCTATCTACAGGTAAGCACTCTGCCGCCGCAGTATCACGGGTTCGTGAGCGGTGCCATGACAGAGTTTGATATCTGAAGGGGTGCCTTTAGCGGAACCATGTTAAACGGCAATATAGCGCAGGAGAAAGTATTAAAAAGTGGGTAGGTTTATTAACTAAAATCTCAATTTGCAGCCCTTGCAGTACAAGGGGTATTAATTTATCATAAAACACGCAATGCCTGCAGGCAAGTGCATGCACTAAAATGGTAATACATAATATCAATGACCACTGAATAGCTGCAGAACATTTCCGCAGATGTTTAGTACGTAAGGTTGCAAAATAGCCAGAGTAACGAATACCCACTTTCTGAAAGATCATGCTTACTACACTTTCCAGCAGGCGGATGTTCCCACTTCTGCGGTGGAAATGGATGTGGAGGCCACTGAAGCTGCTGAAGATGGCAGTGACACAGTAACACGCAAGCATCTGAGAACTTAGTGCTTTATTGAGTGCAGGACTGGAACCTTGAGCAGGGCGACAAGGTGCTCAAGGTGAGTAGACCCTTTGTTTACATTTTACATAAAGGGCATAAGCATTCTCCATGTTCTATTATGATGACTGAAACGAACTTGGGCTGTAAACAAGAACCATGCATTGTATGAGGGCATGGTATCGGGTATCTGCAATGATAAACTGCCGGGCAAAAGGTTGGTTAGCCCTGGGGCTCTTTCATGGTGAGAGATGCATTTGAGGACATTAATAAAGAGTAGTTTCAACAAATGTTGGTTGGTCCGCCCGAGGAGGGCATAGCTTGTACACAAAGCTTCCCATTTTCAAAGGATGCCATCAGGCCAGTTGATCTTCAACTGAGGGGAAATTGTTGTGCCCGTTGCAATTCTTGGCAGCAGCAGCAGCTTCCAGCCACGAGATGGTTAAGGGTTTACCGGCAGCTCACTTAAACATTTACACCAAGATGATTCATCGCAGGTGCTGCGGGAGATGAAAAAATCAACCACCCGCATCGCTCCTGCAAAACGGCGTGTGGCAGCGGCACAGGAGAAGACGGCAGTGGTGCAGGAGGGCACTGGCCATGGCTGAGGGCTTTCTGCGAGAAAGGGATACCTAGTTTAGTTTATCGTCATGTGTTCAATGTTTTTTCTTGTCATCATTCATTATTGATTTGTCGGTTTCGATGTGTTTAGGTGCTGCTGTTCATGTTCAATTTTATACGCTTCGGGAAACATATACATAGTTTAGTTTGTTTTTTGCCATGTTTTCAACTTTTTATCATTCATAATTGGTTTAGTGTTTTTGATATGTTTACGTGTTGCTGTTCATGCTCTATTTTATACGTTTTTTGTTTGCATTTAGTACATATTACTAGATTTAGGTTAGCATTTACTTTGTACAAGGAGTGCAGAATTTTTTATGTTCGATATATGCATTTCTCAATGTATGTTCGAGCTGTTCCAGTGGCAGTGTTTTTTACCCACATTTCAAAGGTGTCTAGTCATTCACACGGAGACCACGAGTGTATAGTTGACATTTTCTGTTAATGTTTCTGTGATATTTGTATTGTCCCACTGTGTTTTCTAGCTCACTGTGCTTTTTATGCAGCATTACCACATAGTGTAGTAATGTGATATCTTTTTGCATCACACTGTTTTGCAGTTCACTGTGATATTTTCATTTCAGCACAATGAGGCTAAGATGCAACAACTACATTTTGAATCTTGTTTGGGAGCGCTAAACTAGTAAGTGGTCATCTCGCACAGTTTCACAAATGAAAATGGTCATCACTGCAACATGCCAGCGATTGATTTCATCTAGTTTTCATTGTAAACGACTCGTTGCGGGAATAAATTTTGAACGTGGTATGCTTTGGGAGCCGCGTGATGGCTGAGCGAATTATTCTTGCTGTATGTTATCAAAACAACTCGCCTGTTGTTTGCCGTCTTGATTTGCGTATTTTTAGCATTGCAGCATGACTGCAGTCATAAATTCAAATTAAATGTTATTTTAACATTCACACAATGTTTAGGACAATGAGCAGAAAACCAGCCCAACTTGACGAGCACAATTGCTCGTCAAGCCTGGAGTGCACAATTGAATGCTTGTAGTCAGTCACTATGAGAAGATATGGACTTATGTATCATGTGTTCATACAACATGTTACTAATGGAATCTCGATTTTTATGCCTTCTGGTGAAAAGAATTTTGAGACGTTGCTGCATTGTTTGCACAATTTTGTGATAGCAACATTCAGCACAGAGCGCCGCTCATATATGCTTGCTCCAATCTAGTCTGTTGTGACTGTGATCACTAATATGGAAAAGGGTGTTTCTGTTGCATATTTCATGTGCCATTTAAAGAAAATGCAGCATTTTGACATTGCCACCTTGCTTCATATTGAAGCACAAGAAAGTACTTTGTGTATTCAAATGTGGCAAACACAGCCCTGTCATGTCTCGATGCACTAGAATCAGTGTAAATAAATTATGTGTGGGATATGAAAACATGAAAATTCACCGTTCCTGTGTACTTCAAAAAGGTCCAAGACAGCGCTGCGCTGCTGCCGTCTCTGAGCAGCACGTTGCGAGGTGTGAGCATATGGCTCCCCCTTGGCTCTCCATCGTCATCCTCAGCTGGTGGCATGTCCACGACATACTCGTCCAAGGTCCAGTCGCCTGCATGCAACGCAATGTTGTGGAGAGCAAAGCAAGCATAGATGATTTGCGCTGCCCAATCGGGGTTGTAGAGCATCGTTCGAAAGTGCTGCAAGCAGCGGAACTTGCTTTTCAACACGGCGATACACCTTTACACAACATTGTGCATGGATGCGTGCTCCTTGTTGTATCGGCCTTCGGAAGTGTTGCACAGTTGACTGCCAAGGACTGGAATTAGGAGCCATGGCTTGAGGGGATAGCCTGCGTCTCCTGCAATGTAAGCATAAAAGCTGAGTGCTCTACCCAGATAGTACACATTAATACTTACCAAGCAGATATTCGCCAGGCTGCAGATGTGCAGCTAGGCGTGCACGCAGTGGGTTGTGTTCCCACACCCAGGAGTCGTGGTACGAATCTGGGAATCATGGGTCTATGACAATTATGCGCAGCCATGCTTTGCACATCTGCGATGAGGAGCGATATAAAACTGCATTTATACTCAGAATAAATCCCTCTTTTCTACGCATATGCAGGAAACAATGCGTACTAGTACAGTCATTGGTACAAGGAGCTTCACTTAGAAGGAAACACAGGGTGTAGCACACTGAGGAGGGGGGAGTGTGGGGGCAACGACCCCACCTCTGCTGTACACATGACTACGACTTCCACTGAATGATCGATAAGTGAAAAGCTACGCGTTGCTCTTGGGAAAGAACACTCGTAAATACCAAAGCCAGCTCGTCCAATTGTGATTGTTAGCACTTTCGTGTTGTAAATACTTCCCTGTCGTGTATATACTTCTGCTACGTCTGCTGCCCATATTACCGATTACCTCTAAAATGCACAATTCAATTGCGTATGCATGCCAGTGCAAAAAAGGCAACTGGCTCACGCACAAAACACTTGCCACTTATTATTACCGAGGCCTTGCGTGCCACCATCTAGCTCGCACCCAATTCCCTGCAGGTTCTTTTTCATTCGTTGCATTATTACTTTTTCCAGCTTCGGCGTCACAACTGAACAATTGCTCCGAAGGGCGAGTAATAAACGATCCTAACAGTACTTATGATCATGACGTTCAGGACATAATAGCCCCTTCTGGACATGAAGCTCGCCGTGTCGGCCATTCTGAATCCCTCTGGCTTGCGAATGGTGACCAACGTGCCATCGGCACACGCCAGCGCCCCTGGGATGCAACCGCGTAGCAAAAACTCCACCTTTGCCTCATCCTTAGCAGCTGTTGTCAGTAGGAAGTCCGCCACCCTTTTTCTAGCAGCCACGGTAATGATCGCCTCCGTCACCTCGTGGATGGTGTTGCTCACCGCCGGCTGAGACATGCCGATGTGTTCCTCGCGACCAATGCTCTTCTGGAAGCTACCGGTGGCGAAAAATCGCAGCGCGCACAACACATTGCTCTCTGTGGAAAGACCACTGGCTCGCTGGCATCCGATGATAGGGTCAAGTTCGTCGCACAAGCTCCGCACTGTTCGTTTGGACAGACGAAAACATTGCCGGAACTCTTCTTCGCTGAACTCTTCAAATGCATCTTTTACCTCGCGTCGTCGCCTCTGCTCGGTTAAAGCTACCGCACAGGCAAGGCGAAGTACCATGTCAGTGGGAAACGCCATGTTGTCTAAGTGCCCCGGTGCCGAAAAGTCGCGCATTTTTTCCATTTCAATCCAATCCAGGCCACCTTGCAGCCATTTCAATCCATCCGGTTGCTTTCGGACAGTCTCTCCGACCGTTCCATCGCCTTTCTCCGAAAACCGAAAAAAAAGTCACGTGACACCCCAGTCCACGTCACTCATAACGTCACAGCATTCGTCACAGCTTGTATGGGCCAATCGCGTGCGACTCAATGGAAGAGACCGCCTTTGTCCGGATTTGGAACTTTTACATAATTGCGCCACTGGTGCTGCGATCGTTCAGCGACCATGGGAATGATGGGTAGTATACACATTTGCCTAGTCTTCGTACTTGCGGGTGGCAAATCGTACTTGCGGCTTCGTTTATTGCTAGTTACGGTTTTGTTTTGAAAAAAAAAAACAAACCTTTTCGAACTTAGTGACTTGATTTAAAATGGTAAGCCTAAAAAATAAGGTTGTGAAGCGCAAACAGTAAAAATTTGCTAATTTATGCTTTCGTAGAAAAACAGCTCCAAGCCCCACGAGCACACACGGAGCCAGAAGCAGGCCAGAAGTATGAAAATTAGACAAATGTGTGTACTACCCATCATTCCCATGCTCGCTGAAGCGCCGTTTGTTGCAGCTTACTTAGACACTAGCGCCAGAGTTCCCTCTAGTGTATATTAAGAAACTCTATGATTCTGATGGTCGCTGAACGATCGCAGTGGCAGAGTCCCCTCTAGTTAAATTGAGAAAACTCGATGCGTAACACCAGTGCGCCATATTTGAACGGCGTCGCTACGGCGTCTGTCGTTTTTCGTGCAGCGTTAATCAGCGTTCCAAGTGATGCCTAATCGTAGGGTTTGTTCCATGCACTAGTTGTAGATCCGAGCAACCCACCGTTTTGGCCGGTCTCTACGGCGTCTGCCACTTTTCGTGCAGCGTTAGATGACCACAAAAATGTTATATTATAAAAAGAAAATACAAAATTTACAATCAACACAGCTACCACCAGGAATTATATCAATTACACGTCTAAAACGTCCAGAAGACGTCAGCTTCCGGGACACCGAAAGGACCTTGCGGTGACTTCACAAGCGCCCGCATGCGTGAGCGGGTATGCGTCGTGCAGCCTTTTAAATGGAGGTCAGTGAGCGTGGCGTGAGCCACCGCTAAGGAGGTTTAAAATATTGCTGGATTAGAAATTCTTGCCCAAGAGTGAAACTTTGTCAACCGTAGGATGGCGAATGCGGCAGCCATCTTACTAGGGGCATGATGAGCTGTTGGCGCTTGGTCATTTAGAAAGAGCGTTTTCTCGCACGCCTCACCAGTTTTATGTGCTCAAAGTTCGTCCTTGTGTCACTAGTTTTCTTTAGTAGCTAGGCCCCAAATTCAAGGCAAACTTTAATGAAGACTAAGTCACTGATATTAGTCTCTGCAGATTATTTATTAAAAACTATTTTTAATTTATAATTAACGTATCCTTTAGACGAACACATCAAAGTCACTTGATGTTGTCAGCGGCACTCGAGTTTGCACAGCTGAATTCTCCGGCAGCGTCTCATTCTCCGGCAGCGCCTCCTTCTCCGGTAGCGTCTCCGTGCTTGCTCGGGAAACACTGCACTGCGTTAACGTGTACTCCGAGCCCTGAGTGCGTCCACTCGACGCGGTCGCCAATTGGTTCAACGAACATTCAAAAAACAAAAGTGAGCCTTCGAGCCGGGAGCGCATAGTGACGCATCGCCAGAAAGAGGAGAACGAGCCGAGGTTCAAGCCGGGACAACCGAGCAACGCATCGCAGAGCGAGCCGAGACGCGAGTGGCGTCGGACGTATCCGATCATGCACCAAGTCCAGTTTCCTTATACATGCAACCACTGCCGATTCACCTGTAACTTAGCACAATACAGTTTTTCTTAAAATTTGAACCTTGCCTTGACTACATTCATTTCGGACATCGCTGACATGGCGCAGTCGACAGGATGTGAATCGACCGAGCTGCATGCGGAGCAGGAAACGACGCCACGAGAAGGAGCGACGCCACGCCGTACATCGTCTCGGGACTCTGAAACGACCATCGTCGAAAGCGTGTTCACGACCCTCGACCACAGCACGATGGCCAATGCAACGAAAAAGCAACTCGTCGACGAGCTGAGAGCACGAGGTCTACGGTGCTCCGGACGAAAGGACGAGCTCATCGCAAGAATCATCCACGACAACATCACTCGCCAAGCTCTAGAGCTGACGGGCTCGTCAACGAAGGACCAGGCTGCCTACGACGACGACAGGCAGGTGCACCTGGAGACACTGTCCGCCGACAACGCGAGGCTTCGCGCTGAACTGAGTAGCCTGCGAGCCCAGCTTAACCGTGCGACCACGAGTGAACGTGAGACATTGCACGAAGCCCATCAGAACGCTTCACTGCCAACGAAATGGGTGACGACTCCAACCCTCGGGCTGCACCATTGTGTCCCTGCTGACATAACGATGTCCTCGGGTTCGACGCGGCCACCGTCACTGAACAACGGCACCAACCAAGACGCGGCACGCCCCGCCGCGCCGACCGTTTCAACGCACGAGGGAGAACTTTCCATGGCCCAGATCCTCGCCGCGCTCGTGAACACACAAGCCCTGCTCGCCAACACGCTGTCGAGAAGTCCACTGACGACGAGCCCGATCCAGATTCATTCCACAAGCGACACGTCATCCTCAATCCCCTTGTTCGATGGGACGCCGCAACAAAGTGCTCACGAATGGATTACGCAAGTGGAGAGAATCGCAGCGCTCGCCCACTGGACGCCATCGCTGACGTTGGTGACAGCAGCAAGCCGCTTGACGGGATCTGCCAAGGATTGGCACAGCGCCTACGGCTCACAGTATGACACCTGGGAGCAATGGAAAGAAGCGCTCATTCTCCGATTCAAACGAAAGCTGACAATGTAGGAGTTCCTCGAACTGCAGACGAAGCGACGCCTTCAGAGCCACGAGACCATCGTCGAGTACATGTACTCGAAGAACGCCATTCTTAACAAGGCGCCGTACCGTTTAGCAGAGGAAGAGCGTATTTCCCTCATTCTCAGCGGCATCGAGGACGACACATGGGCCAACCCACTCGCAGCGCAGCTGTGTGGCACAGTAACCGAACTCATTGACAGAGCGGCTTTGCTCGACGCGAGGCGTCGCACGACCATGAGTGCCGAGAACGACAAGAAACCGTCATCGTCTACAGCGAGCCGTGGTCAGGGTTTGAACCAGCGGGTGCCAGCCAGCAGCTCTGCCAACTTGCCGAAGGCCAACCCACACAGCGATTTCCCGGGAGCTCCACACCCGCGGCCCATCTCTGCTCGTTCGTGCTTCAACTGCGGCGACATCGGTCACCTGTCCCGTGATTGTAGAAAGCCGAAAACGCCAGCAACGATCACAGCGGACGAGAAACGAGCGAAGAGGGCCAATAGCAGCCACGAAACAGGGACTACTTCACCTAGGCAAGCGAACTGTTTTTTGCATTCGACGGGCGGCACATTACCAATAGTGTCCGGTACTGCTAACAACCGACCCGTCCGCGTGTGCATTGACAGTGGCGCCAACTTATCCATCATGAGTGCCAATGCTTTGACGGACGACATTCCCACGCACGCATGGGTATCGCGCGAGAACATTGAAGTTCTCAACCGCAGCATATGCCCAACTCTCGCTGCAACGCTTGATGTGACACTGGGCACCACGAATGTGCGACTAGAAGACGTCGTGGTAACGGAACTCCCCAGCGGCATCGACCTGATTCTGGGATCAGACTGGCGACGAGTCGCGAACGTCGATGTAACGTTTCACACGTCAAACGATGTGACTATCGTTCCAGTCGAGCCCTCCGGAAAATTTTCATCGTCCGAAGTGCCACCCCCGAAACAAGGCACACCACACCGCACCGGGGAAACGCCTATTGCGACGTTCTGCAGGCAATCGGACGAGAGTGTTTCCAAAGACGAAGGGTACGTGCGCCTCAACACGAAATGTCCCGCACCCGACGAAGACTTCATGAGTCTAGTCGAAGACGCCACACGGAAGATAACGAAGGATGCCACCGAGGCAGAGAGGGAACAACTTCGCGCAATTCTGTTAAGGCATAACCAAGCGTTCACTTCCAAAGGCGACACTTTGGGAGTGTGTCCTCACACCGAGCAGAGCATCGAACTCAGAGACAATATACCAGTGTCATCGAGGCCGTACAGGTGCTCACCGGCTGATCGCAAGTTTATCCGAGAACAGGTGAATGACTACCTCTCCAAGGGCATCATAAGGCCGAGCGAAAGCGAGTACGGTGCTCCAACGATAGTCGTCGATCAACCGCACCACCCGACGACTCCACGAAGAATGGTACACGACTATCGCAAGCTCAACGAGAAAACCATCAACGCCACAAAGCATCGTCACAGTGGCCACAGCCCATTTCGACTCATGCACGGCTACGACCCAAAACTGCCAGGAGAGCTCAACCTCGCCTCAGTAGAGGGAGACATCGACGAGTCTCATAGACTACACGACTTGGCAAGAGAACGTGCGGAGACAAGAGAGAGGCTACTGCAGAGTCAGCGCAAAACAACGGTCCGATACGACAAGAAGCGGCGAACTCCGAGGTTCATAACGGGGGACCTCGTCCTGCTTGAGTTGAGCGCTCGAGGCACATTAGATCCTCGCTATGAAGGTCCGTTCGAGATAACGGCCCTCGTCGGAGGAAACAGGGCCGAGATCCAAAGAGTACCCCACACACCGGGCATGATCAACCAAAAAATCGTCAATGTGGAGCAGCTTCGTAGATATAAGGAGCCGCTCCTAGAAGTTACGGAACCATCGCCATCTAACGACACGCACGCCTGAGGACAGGCGCGATTTTCGGGAGGGCCGTGTCAGCGGCACTCGAGTTCGCACAGCTGAATTCTCCGGCAGCGTCTCATTCTCCGGCAGCGCCTCCTTCTCCGGTAGCGTCTCCGTGCTTGCTCGGGAAACGCTGCACTGCGTTAACGTGGACTCCGAGCCCTGAGCGCGTCCACTCGACGCGGTCGCCCATTGGTTCAACGAACATTAAAAAAACAAAAGTGAGCCTTCGAGCCGGGAGCGCATAGTGACGCATCGCCAGAAAGAGGAGAACGAGCCGAGGTTCAAGCCGGGACAACAGAGCAACGCATCGCAGAGCGAGCCGAGACGCGAGTGGCGTCGGACGTATCCGATCGAGCTCCTGCACCGAGTCCAGTTTCCTTATACATGCAACCACTGCCGATTCACCTGTAACTTAGCACAGTACAGTTTTTCTTAAAATTTGAACCTTGCCTTGACTACATTCATTCGGACATCGCTGACAATGTATAAGTGGGCACCACCAGGAAATAGCATGTTTCTGAGATCTTTGGAGGGCAAAAGCTGACTTCACTACTGCTGGCAAATCATTGCGGGAGCTTCCGCTCAAGCGATTTTAGGGACGAAGCTCCTTATGGCGTGGCTTGGGCGTCCCTCGTATGTAACCACCAGTGGCACATACCCGAAATAGGTATAACACTTGACCTCCAAGGTGGTGCCAGTGAGAGATTTCTTCTGTGCGTTGTTTAACAATAAAAAATAGTGCTCAATGTACATGCCAATGGTCGCTAATGGGGAATGAGAGACATGAGCATTCGGCTTTTAGTCAACGCGCACGCTGCGATCCCCATTAGCAGCCATTGGCATGTACATTGAGCACTATCGGACAAGAAAGGGATGCTACATTATACTCGCTGGGTGTAACCCCCTTAGCTTTAGAAAGGTTTAGCGAGCGTTGAGCCGCAGTGCCATGAATACAATGAGCTTGTATATACCATGAATGAACTCAAGGTGGTTAAAAATGAGAAGTAGATACGAAGCGCAAGCCGTAAGAAAGTAAAAGCCGAATTCTCCTGTTTCTCATTTCTCATTAGCAGCCATTGGCATGTAAATTGAGCCCTATCTGACAGGGAAAGGTTGCTACGTTATACTCGCTGGGCGTAACCTCCTTGGTTTTCGAAAGGTTTAGCGAGCGTTTGGTCGCAGTGCCATGAATACAGTGAATTAGAATATACCATGAACTCGAGGTGGTTAAAGGTGGGAAGTGGACCCAAAGCGCAGGCCGTAAGAAAGTGTGCGTGTGCCACCTCTCGTTTAGTTCTTGGAATGTCCGCTGGATGGCGGTGCTTCTATATGGGGAATATATGATAAAAAGATGCGAGATGGTGGGACTTGGAGTGTTGAATAGATGAACGAACGGACACACAAACAGATGCATGGATGGACGCATGAACGGACGCAGGGGCGGATGCATGAAAGAACGCAGGGACGGGCGCACAAACAGACGCATGGACGGTCACACAGACGGACGCATGGATGGACGAATGCTTCGCCCCACTCTCCATCATTCACTCCGTGGATATGCTGCCATTTTTTTAAACCTCCTTGGCCACCGTCTGCTGACCAGAGGGAGCTGCGTTGCTGGCACTATCCCATCCTAAGTTCGCTGACGTTGGCCGTTAGGCGCACGCATAAAACAGACGCGCGCACGCGTCCCCGTGTATCTCTACTCCAATTCACCCACCCACGTGGGCAAGGAGACGCGGGCATCGCGTTCCATTCTGAATGACCCCAACCCAATATTGCAGTTTTTCTCCGCTAGGCATGCGTTCTGGCGCTGCAGTCGCACTGGGAATAGGGAGCCTCCATATGCGCGCGTCTCTGTGTGGAGACGCGCGCACATAAAGGCTCTCTAACCGGAAAACTCAACTGCAAGGTCATCGCCGGTGTGACGCGACGAAACGAGCGCCGGCGCGCACGCGCGCCGGGTCACGTCGAAGTGTATCGGCGCCTTGAGTGTGGCATGTTGTCATGTTCTTACATGACGCACATCTCATGATTATCATGTTTGCATCAGTCACATACCTTCGTCATCCATTCACGTGACTTAACACCAAATTTAGAATATGTGAAGCTAGCGATACAGCCGCGAGTGCATCATAAGTGTGGCGTGTAGTCATGTTTTAGAAGCGAAGCTCCTTAGTGCGTGGTCTGAGCGTCCCGTCGTAATTGCATGTGGCCACCTCTCGTTAGTTCTTGAACCGGCCGTAGAGGGCGGTACTTGTACATATAACGAAATGCATATACGGCCCAGTAACATTTATTCATTTCTGTAAAGGCGCGTTTTACTTTCTTGGTATATGCAGATTCCCATGACGGAAGGATCGACCATGTTTTTTCAACGAATGATTGCTGTTATATTTATATAAGTGACTTTTGAAAGGGAAAATGAAGAAATAAGTGCATTTTCGTTACTGACTCCCTCTCTCTCTCAATGGAGGGCACCTCCACAGTTGTGCGCAGGGAATGGGCGTAAGGAAGGATTAAAAAGGATAGGGCGGAATTAAATGTTTATAGATAGAGAGAGGGGCAGGGACTCCCACATACGGAAGTAAGGAGAAGATAGGAAAGATGGACATGGTCGGAAGAGTCCGAGGACGGGGCACCACTCGGCGAGAGCTCTTGTCGGCGTCAGGAGATGGCGTAGGGCGAGCCAGTCGGCCAGAGCTGCGCTGTCGTCGGAGATCGCGGGGGCACAACCGGTTGGCACGAAATCCAGCTAGCGAGTCCTCTTATATTTTTCATAATAGGTATTACACTTCCTTGAATTTATTCATGCTTGTGTGTCTTATAGTTTGCCTTGTTTGCTACTAGTCTGAGCACTGTTTCTGGGGCGTGTAATTATTAGTAATGTTGCTAGTGTTATATTACTGTTATTAATTTATCACCAACTTCTCAACAATAAAAAAATGTATAATTTGTGGTGTTAGGGGAGTACTACATTGTTTGCACTCATTGTATTTGTATTAGCGTTTCTTAAAGGGCCCCCGGGCACTTGCATAAATACGCCAATAAAACGGGGTAAACAAGTTTTACTCTGAAAGACCGAAACGTGGGCGATTATAACGTTAAAATATTTCTCGTTGCTTCCGTTCGAAATGGTCGTTAGCAGTATATGATTGGTGCAAACAGTTATTGTCATGCACCGAGTACCAGCTTGTTACGCGAGGCAACAAATGACGCGAAAATGATCCTTTGCGTAATGATCACTTAAGCACGACCACGTAAAAAAAACAAGTGAACAAGCAATTTTCGATATTGTTTACCACTGGTTCTTCGGCATTTGAAAATTTTCGTGTGCCACAAAATCGCCTGCTTGTTACATCGCGAAGCCGGAGAGCATCTCCTTCTAAATGTAATTTAAGTAGGCTAGCTGCCAATCACGTAAGCAGCGGCTACTTGTAGCAGGTGGCGAGATGGATTATCAGTATAATAATATATTCCACTTGCAGCATAACAATGTTTAGTAGTTCGTGCACGTATAAATCTCTGTGAGCTCATACTTGTTGAGGGAAAGAGGAATAGAGAGAAATAAGCAGCGCTGCACGCGTGTGTTTCTTTGTATTTGTATATATATTTTGAGCTGTAAAAGACAATCCAAGTTGAGTGAAAACTAACTAGCCCGACTCTTAGGTCAGCCTTCATAGTGCTGAAAACCACGGCCTTTCACCTTTTCTCTGGTCCTGTGGCTGAAGTTGGTGGGGAAACTTAAAAGCCAAGCTTCCATACTGAGCCCCAGTCAACTGCTTTATTCGTGACTACTTTGCACGCTGCCGCTATGACTCCAAGTTACCACAATGAAGGCTGATCAGGTTTATCAGTCTAAAGCGGAAACAATTTTTGGCGTTTCAGTACGGAAGAGCTTAAACATCAAGAACGATTCGTCGCACTCATCGGCTCGCAACACCTTCGACAGAGCAGCGGTGATGACATATTTTCTTTTGAAGAAATTAATTTTCTGGAAGCACCAGATAATTTGACTGGTCTTTAAAAGGTAGGCTCGTTCCCATTCATAACTGCATCAACAAGTCACAGCAAAATAAAAGTATGAACAAGTGATGCATGTGGTAACAATATTATAGGGCCCCTGTTCAGTGCTTGACTACTCTACAGCATAATTAGACGCGAAAACGTCGCAAAGCCGACCCACACCGCAAAGAACCTACAAAGAAAATCATCTCAACAGAAATTTCGGCAAAATTTCATAATGTTGTAACATTGCCTCGCAATATTTTCATTCTCCCGTAAAAACATGACTGAGAGATTACTGTTGGGACGAAAAACTTCGCCTTACTTGTTGGTTTCCCCAGTGTGCAGCCAAGAGTCACCACTGTTGAAGGTGGGGGGGGGGGGGCTCAGCCCTTTAACTTTTTTCAGTGGTGAGGCTCGCGCCCCCTTGCCCCCCGCACCCCCGGCTGATGCGCCTATGCCGGCTCCATCCTCCACCAACATTACTCAATAAGCCACAGTTGCACACTTGAATTGCAATGGAAAAAAGCGATCGCGCTTCACCACGCACACACCATGGTCATGACAGGCTTACGTAACTTCGTTTCGTGTAATCGTCAGCGCATACGTCGGGACGAGATAAGAGAGAAAGCATGCGACAAATCTCTGTATAGTTAGGGTTGCTATAATGGTAAAGTTCCGCTCGTTTTATTGCGGTAGCAATAATATGGACACTCTCAGCTGGATTTAGCCGCTGGTGTCGCCGTCACTCACCGTATATATATATATATATATATATATATATATATATATATATATGCAAAAAAAATTCAGAAAAAAGACGCTGGTGCGCAGAATCGAACTGGGGACCTCTGAAACGTGCAGTGCGAGGCGTTAACCACTTACCCACGGAAAAGCACGTCCCTCAACACTCAAACGGCAAGCTATTTATATCTGCTACTTAACGATGGTGACGGGCATCTCGGGAGGGGGGGATATTGGGTTTTCAGCATTACCAACAAGATGGCACAATGAGCGCGCGTCGCCACATTGTCACGACGCAGTGGCGCGCGCTCTCATCTCCCACGCGTACATTACCCCACGGAGAGGAGGCGGGGGAGACGCTCAGTCGCGCTCCCTTATCTCGCAGTGGGGAGGATCGTACGTCTTGGCTGGCCTTTGACTTTTACCGGAACGATTCTGTTGTAGTTACCGGGTGCACAAAAGTCACTGAAATTGTTGCACAGTCTCCAGCTGTTTTCGAAAAGAGCGTGCTTTTTAGACACAGTGTAGTAACAACTGAGACGCTTATTCGCGTTTATGTGTACCTGCGAGTACGTTTTGTGCGTTATTTGTGTGTGAGAAACGCGGGACACGTTTCGATCTGCTTGCCATTCTGCGCGTGACCTTCCAATTTGTTGCTATCGCATTAATTGCTCTGCTTTTGAGGTAAAGCTGTTACTTTTTTGAAAGATTCGAGAAAATATCGTGGTAATCGACCCGTGAGGCAATACATATATGTATGCTGATGTCTTTAGATGATTGATGATTACTTGGAAAAGCGAATTAGGAACCCTTGAAGCATACGTGGGTTGGACGAAAGTCACATCCGGGAACGAAATGACGGCTGAAAGCCGCCATGTATAAGCCGCCATGTAGAATTGCGCTTCAATGAGCCCAAAGCGGTTTCTTTCTCCGGCTTCACTCAGAATTTACCATCATATCCCAAAATAATGATACGTATTAAAAAAAGGGCAGCTACGCCCAACGCGATGACTATACTGGTGTCACCTCTTCTTAAATGTCATTCGCTTTCTCATTCCTCGCTATATATATATATATATATATATATATATATATATATATATATATATATATTGTCACGCGGTTGTGACACATGCAGCACTTGAGAGGAAGCACACAGGAGTCAGGGCGATGTCGGGCGAACTGTTTATTGGGCGAACTTGTGCCCAGCAAAACAAGGCCAAACACAACTCACAGCAACAGCGGCGTGAACAGTCGTCGGTCGATGGAAAAAAGACTGACAAGTGGCGCACTGCGCCGGCTTTTATACACGCGTCATATCGCGTTCTCAATTTATCTCTGGAGCTCCAGAAGTTACTAAAATGTGCGCGTCAAGCATGCAAAGTTTCAAGAATGATCCACACGGTTCCAGAGTGGCATGCAAGATAAACGCGGCCTGCGTTGCGCTTAACAGAAAGTGATAACAATGCTCCCCGCAAACAATCACAACGAGCGCGCGTGTCACTGGAAAGTGACAGCGGCTTTCTTCGTAAACCAAAAGAACCACACGTGTCACTACCCCCCCCCCCCCTGAAAAAGCATCGTCCCGATGCTAAAGACAGAACATAAGAGAGAGTACATGCAATAAATTACATTAACAATGCGTCACAGGTAATCAGCGCGCGTAATAAGGTTTAAGTCGCACCACGTGTACGACTTCGGGTCGTGCACGGCGTCGTTGGGATGACGTTAAGCCATCGGGCACGACCTCATAGTCCAGTTCACCACGACGTCGGACTACCTTGTAGGGTCCAAAGTAGCGTCGCAAGAGCTTCTCAGACAATCCCCGTCGTCGTATCGGCGTCCAGACCCAGACAAGGTCGCCGGGTTGGTATTCGGTGTGGCGTCGTCGAAGGTTGTAGTGGCGCCTGTCGACCGTCTGTTGGTCACGTCGAGGTCGGTGGTTCGTCGTCTGGCGTTCCGGTTAGGTCGGGGCGTCGGATCATGGCTGCGTCGGCTTGGTCCGGCGCTGCTATGTCGCGTCGGCGGCGAGGCTTTGTCGTGAAGACTCTGCTCAGGCGGCGTACTGCGACTACGTCGGGAAAGTTCGTGCGTCGTGGTCGTCGTCATCGGCAGCGGCGGCGGAGGAGGATCTTCGGCATTGCGTCGTGCAGCAACCGCACCTCCATCGGTTGCTACCTTTAGTTTCCCGGGTAGGGGCTTGGGGATCGGCCCCGGTTAGGGCCGGTGTACTGGCGGCGATACGGGGAGACGTAGCGGCCAGGCGAAGGTGAACGGGATGGTCGTCGTCGTTGCCACTGCGATCCGGCGATGTAGTCAGCGATGTCGCGAGGTCGCTCACCTGGGCGCGGACGCGGCGCGTTCACGTCGAAGCCACGCAGTCCCCATCTCACGGTACTGGCAGTAGCGGTAGGTGTGCCCGGCTTCGCCGCAGTGGTAGCATAGTGGGCGGTGGTTCGGGGTGCGCCAAACGTCAGTTTTCCTCGGCGAGCGCTGGATTACTGGCGAGCGGGAAGGCGTCGGGGGTGGCGGCGGTGGTTGGCGACGAAACTGCGGAGACGTTGGGTCCTGGCGTTGGCGAGGAGTGGCGACAGGTGCAGTAGCGGCGTAGGTCATCGCCTCCGGTTGGGGCTGTGGCCGTTCAAGAACGCTCAGTGAGCGCTGTAGTTCCTCGCGGACTACGTCTTCGAGAGAGGCGACTTGGGGCTGAGACGATGGCAACATGCGGCGCAGTTCTTCACGAACAATAGCGCGTATGGTCTCGCGCAGGTCGTCGGGGCAGAGTCCTCAGACTTCTGCGACGTCTGGCGACATGCGCCGATCGTATTGGCGGGTCCGCGTTTCAAGAGTCCTCTCTTGATGGTGGTAGCCTCGGAGAGGAACTCTTGTACCGTCTTTGGCGGGTTTCTAATCAGTCCGGCGAAGAGCTCCTGCTTCACTCCTCGCATAAGCAGGCGAACCTTCTTGTCCTCAGACATGTCGGCGTCGGCGTGGCGGAAAAGTCGCGTCATCTCCTCCGTGAAGATCGTTACGTTTTCGTTGGGGAGCTGCACCCGAGTTTCAAGCAGTGATGCGGCTCTTGATACGCAGGCGGACTAGCTGTCGAGCTTCTTCAGCGCGATCCAGGTAGTGGCGACGTCGAGGTCTTCTTCATCGGTGCCGACCGGTAGCATGGCGTCAAGCGTCGTTGTTGGGCTCCGTCCGTAGACGAGCTTGTATGGAGCAAACTGCGTCGTTTCCTGCACGGCCGTGTTGTACGCGAAGGTTACATACGGGAGTATGGCGTCCCACGTCTTGTGTTCGACGTCCACGTACATGGCCAGCATGTCGGCGATGGTCTTATTTAGACGCTCGGTGAGGCCATTCGTCTGTGGGTGGTACGCGGTGGTTCGGCGGTGGCTTGTCCGACTGTACCTCAAGATCGCCTCCGTTAGGTCAGCCGTAAAGGCCGTACCTCTGTCGGTGATGAGGACCTCGGGGGCTCCGTGGCGGAGGACGATGTTCTCAATGAAGAACTTGGAGACCTCGGTGACAGTGCCCTTGGGCAAGGCCCTTGTTTCGGCATAGCGGGTGAGGTAGTCAGTCGCTACGACAATCCATTTGTTGCCAGAAGTTGACGTCGGGAACGGCCCCGGTAAGTCCATGCCGATTTGTTGGAATGGCCGTCGAGGTGGTTCGATGGGTTGCAGAAGTCCGGTTGGCCTAGTTGTCGGCGTCTTGCGTCACTGACAGTCTCTGCATGTTGTCTTTACGTAGTGGGCGACGTCGGCAGTGAGGCGAGGCCAATAGTACTTCTCTTGTATTCGTGACAGTGTGCGGGAAACACCAAGATGTCCGGCTGTCGGGTCGTCGTGTAATGCTTCCAGAACCTCTGGACGTAACGCTGAAGGTACCACGAGGAGGTGGTCCGCGCGGAGCGGCGAGAAGTTCTTTAGGAGGACGTTGTTCCGCAGGAAAAACGAAGCCAGTCCTCGGCGGAATACTTTCGGCACGTCGGCGGTCTTGCCTTGCAGGTAGTCCATGCAGGTAGTCCAGTCTTGAGCTCTGGGTCAGCTCGTTGGCGTTCCGCGAAGTCGTCGGTACTTATGGGTCCCAGGAAAGAGTCGTCGTCCTGGTCATCCTGGGGCGGCGGATCGACAGGGGCGCGAGACAAGCAGTCGGCGTCGGAGTGCTTTCGTCTGCTCTTGTAGACGACGGTGATGTCAAATTCTTGTAGTCTGAGACTCCACCGTGCGAGGCGCCCTGATGGATCCTTCAAGTTAGCTAGCCAACACAAGGCGTGGTGGTCACTCACGACTTTGAAAGGCCTGCCGTACAGGTAGGGGCGGAACTTTGATGTAGCCCAGATGATGGCAAGGCATTCCTTTTCTGTCGTGGAATAATTGGCTTCTGCCTTCGAAAGTGACCGGCTAGCGTAACTGATGACCCTTTCAAGTCCGTCGGTCCTCTGCACGAGCACGGCGCCGAGCCCTGTGCTGCTTGCGTCCGTGTGAATTTCGGTGTCAGCTTCTTCGTCGAAGTGCGCCAGTATTGGCGGCGTTTGCAGGCGTCGCTTTAATTCTTGAAATGCCTCGACTTGCGGCGTTTCCCATTTGAAGTCGACATCGACGGGCTTGGCTCACGGCTGGACGGGGGCGTACGGTACATGGACCGAGAAGCACCTCCACCAGATGTCACGCGGTTGTGACACACGCAGCACTTGAGAGGAAGCACACAGGAGTCAGGGTGATGTCGGGCGAACTGTTTATTGGGCGAACTTGTGCCCAGCAAAACAAGGCCAAACACAACTCACAGCAACAGCGGCGTGAACAGTCGTCGGTCGATGGAAAAAAGACTGACAAGTGGCGCACTGCGCCGGCTTTTATACACGCGTCATATCGCGTTCTCAATTTATCTCTGGAGCTCCAGAAGTTACTAAAATGTGCGCGTCAAGCATGCAAAGTTTCAAGAATGATCCACACGGTTCCAGAGTGGCATGCAAGATAAACGCGGCCTGCGTTGCGCTTAACAGAAAGTGATAACAATGCTCCCCGCAAACAATCACAACGAGCGCGCGTGTCACTGGAAAGTGACAGCGGCTTTCTTCGTAAACCAAAAGAACCGCACGTGTCAATATATATATATATATATATATATATATATATATATATATATATATATATATATATATATATATATATATATATATATATATATATATATATATATATATACTATAGTATATATATATATATATATATACACTTCGTTCCCCTGTAGATTTCTTTAGGACGTTTATATATGTTCTTTGCGTGCACCAAAATCCAAGTACGCAGACCCCAGGCATTTTCGCCTGCACCAAAAATGCGGCCGGGATTCGATCGCGCAAGGTTCTCGTCAACAGTCGAGACCATAACTGCCAGACCACCAGCATGTACATGTAGACCATCGAAGTGAGGGTCAGAAAATGCATAAAGAGAGCGAATAAAATAATATATATATATATATATATATATATATATATATTTATATATCTATATAATTTTAATCGCTCTCTTTATGCATTTTCTGACCCTCACTTCGATGGTCTACATGTACATGCTGGTGGTCTGGCAATTATGGTCTCGACTGTTGACCAGAACCTTGCGCGATCGAATCCCGGCCGCATTTTCGGTGCAGGCGAAAATGCCTGGGGTCTGCGTACTTGGATTTTGGTGCACGCAAAGAACATATATAAACGTCCTAAAAGAAATCTACAGGGGATCGACTGCTACCATAATGCTTGATAAAGAAAGCAACAGAATACCAATCAAGGAGAGTGTAAGGCAGGGGGATACAATCCCTCCAATGCTATTTACCGCGTGCGCACAGGATTTTTTCAGAGGCCTAGAATGAGAACAGCTAGGCGTACGAGTTAATGGAGAATACCTTAGTAACCTGCGCTTCGCTAATGACAATGCATTGCTGAGTAACTCAGGGGACGAATCGCAACTCATGATTACGGAGTTAGACAAGGAGAGCCGAAAAGTAGGTCTTGAAATTAATCTGCAGAAAACGAAAGTAATGTACAACAACCACGGAAGAGAACAGCGCTTCGAGATAGGTAATAGTGCACTTGAATTTGTAAAAGACTATGTCTAGTTAGGACAGGTAATAACCACGGAGCCGAATCACGAGACTGAGTAAACTAGAAGAATAAGAATGGGGTGGAGCACATTTGGCAAGCACTTTCAAATCATTACAGGTCGATTATTACTATAACAGGTAGATTATTAGTATTATTCCCTTTCCCATCCCTTTGCCTGCTTCAATCTCTCATTTCCTACTATCCATCCCTTTTCTTTCTCTTTCTCAGGGGTGTATGCAAAAAAAATTTCGGAAGAAGGGGGCCGGGCCCGATGCACCAGCCTGACGCTACATAACTACCCTGTTTCTGGTCCTCTCGTTCTTTTCCCCGAAGCAGCGTCATGGCTCGGTGCTGCTTTGTCCGTTCATAACAACGTTTTTTTTCTGCCTTGAACAGCTCCGCTGTTTAAGGATATCGTCAGAATCGTTTTATTAATAATGTCAATTCTTTAACATTATTTTAAGTAGCTTTGCATCAAAAGACACCAAAATATTAGCAAATATTTTTCTTTCCCTATAGATTATCTTTTCCCCATACCCTTTTCCTATCTCTCTCGCGCTCTCTCTCTCTTTAACTTCCACATTTTTGGTTTCACAAGTTCTACTGCCACACGTTTCATGGTAGATCCCCCGTGGTGGGTAGTGCTATTCTTCCGGGTGTCATCATCATCGTCATAGTTCACGCGTCGCGTGAGCAGCTGAGACAGAAGAAGAATTCCAGCGGTCGTGCCGGTCGCCATTCCTCTTAGGTCCAACGAACCAGCGGGCAGCGGACTATTGAACCCACAACGCACCGTGAAGCGGGATAAGCAGTCATGCCTCACCACAAGCCGCCAACGAGACACGGCAGCCTGCCCCGGTCGTCTTTTGTCCCGAAACGGGGCTCGCGGTCGTCCCTGGACAGCGGCAAGTCACGGTTGTCCCTCGACAGCGACCACCTGGCCCGCAAGCACTCGCAACCTACCGCAGGTGACGCCGGAAAAGCGGTCGGGCATGTTGCTGCTGCACCCTATCAGGACCAGAAAACGACTGATGCTCCTCATCGTCCTGGCCCGCACACAAGTACGTCAGCGGCACCTGCGCCTTCTAGCTTCGACAAGTCGCACTAGTGAGCACCGGGGCTACAGTGTACCCGGGCGCCATGGTGCGCCGTTTAAGCCAACTATCGTCCGGCGTGGAAACCTCGGTGCGCAACAGTGCGATTGGTCAAAGATCTACTCACTCGGCACTTTGCGTGGATGGGTGCAGCCGGCGCACCCCGTGGCGGGAATGAAACGGTTGGGGGGGGGGGGTGATTTTTAAAAAGAAAGGAAGAGAAAAGTGAGCCCTGTAACTGTCTCTGAGTGGGAGGACACCTCAACAGTAGCTCACGAGGGATGGGGGAGAGAAGAAAATAAAAGGATAGGATTAAAATGTAGAGAGCTAGAAAGGAAGGAGAGAGTAAAGTGGTGGGACAGGGAGTGATGGAAGTGAGGAGAAGACAGGAAAGAAGGACACGGTTGCATAAGTCCGAGGACTGGGCACCACTGGCGAGAGCTCTTGTCGGCGACAGGAGATGATGTAGGGCTAATCCGGTCGGCCAGAGTTACGCTGTCGTCGTCGTAGGGGACCGGCGTCAGGAGGTGGCGTAGGACCAACCCAGCCGGCCAGAGCTGCGCTGTCGTCGGAGATCGCGAGGGCTCAACCGGTCGGCACGGAATCCAGCGAGCGAGTCCAATGAAGCAGCTGGTTTTGCGTGTCACACGTGGAGTTCATGCGTTATGCCTGCTGGCTGGCAAAGCTTTCACCTAAATTGTGTAACGCTTCTGTTACGGCATGCCTGATTCAGAAGTCATGTTGGTGCTACTGTGGTTTCTCGCCGAAAGAGGATAACGGTGGCACAGTGGCATGCCGATACCAGGTTTACGCGTTACGCCGGCTCTTGTGGGGTTCATATAGCCCGATGAGCATAAGATATTGCAGTGGCAAGTCGGATTTATGCGTCACGCGCTAGGCTTATGCTTAACGATGGTGCGGCTGGGGTTCCTTTATAAAAGAGGATGACATTCGCGCAGTGGCACGCCGGGCGTGTGCTTTACCTTGGGTCTGCTGGAGGTTCTGCCGAAATTGTAGAACGTTATAGTGTTGTGGCACGCCGGACTTATGGGTAACAGTGGTGTTGCTGGGGCATCTTGCCAGAAGAGTGAAACGTTGACAAAGGGCCTGCCGGATTTATGCGTCACGTGCCGCGTTTATGCATTATGCCGGCGCTGCTGGTGTTTATCACGTAATTAGATTTCACCCCTGTCTCAAGACGCCCGACATTGGAGAGAAGCGAACGCGCGTCTTCGCCGTAACCAATGCCACAGCCGTGAGGCCGCAATGGTGGTTATTTACACGTCCTTTCCGGGTATAGACAAACGTGTTCAACTCTCAAAGAATTGTGCTGCTGTTCTTGAAAAAGAAAATAGTATCTTTTTGAAACAATCATGGAAAACTGTGTGATCAACGTATGGCACCGAAATCCCTTGTGGCAGTGACGCTAATCGCCGGTGCTAACACCAATGTTTGTCCTGGACAGTTGCAGTTCCGGTGACGACGACGACCACGTATGCGGCAGCCCCCCTGGCGCAACACCAGGGGTCGACATGGCGCCTCAGCTTGGTGGTAGAGCCAACTCACGGGCATGCGCTGGACGAGAAAAGGCCAACCCGCCACGATTCGAAGACGTCGCACTTGAACACGGCGGCGTCGAAAACCCACCATGACCTCAAGAACGACATCGACGAGCTAGCGACGACTACAAGGTGGCCGACCTGGGTAAATCTCGTAACGCCATTCATGGTTACAATTTACTTAACGAACTTTCCAGCTCTGTATTTGATTTAACCAGCAGAAATTTTTGTTTCTTGTTGGTTTGGTTCTAGTATACAGCCACAAGAGCACGAAAACAATTTTTTTTTCTGAGCAGCCCATCAGTATACAAGTAAAATGGCGCCTTGTCCGATATATAGGTCACCCAGGCTTAGTGGCTGTAAAGTGAAATATGGTGAATTTAAATTTATTTATTTTTAGTCTGCTAGCATAAGTTATCTGTGTGAAACTAACATGCATGCAGCAACAATGTATTAGAGACAGCTCCTAACAGGTCCAAAAGGAAGTTTTTGCGCTGATGGTATACAGCTCTTCATTGTACTTGAATGGTCAATGTATAATTATTGACACTTTGTGATGTACAGCATCATGAAGATTGCTGAATCATGATTTGAGTGCCAAAATATTCCACCCGTGTCTCCATAGGCAAGCTGATTGAACTTCACTTTGGCGTCATCTTCTAGATGCATTACGCACCATTCATATACTGCAGAAAACGGATTCAAATTCATTAAATATTCCCTCAGTATTAGAGAATCCTTACATATTATTTAAGTGATCTGTACAAGTTTCTCGACTAGAATACCAAAAACTCTGGTGCTGTCACGAGTGCTTTACATCTCCAGATTAGCCTGAATACATTCAGAGCTCTTACAACCACTTAGCCTTGGTGTCCTATGCTTAGGACACGAAGATTGCCCATTGCTGCGGGTGATATGTTGGTGTTAGGGAAGACCCACTTTGTAAATAGGAAGCTAAACATCTTTGAAACAACACGACGAAATGCGATAGCTACTGAAATTTGGCAAGCAGCGTTACGGCTGGTTGACTCGCATCTAAAAACTACGCATTCTTTGTGCAGATTTTCAGCAAGTTTCCGTCGCAGCCTGTTCCCGTCGCAGCCGTAGCGGCCTGTTTCTTCTGGGCCAGCGTGGTTTTCGACAGGATTTAGTGCGCCGGCGCAGTCTGCTCTTCGAATCAACGTTTTTATCGTTGAATTCATCGACGAGATCCGACGCCCGCACTTATCGTGCTGCCACGAGATCTGCTGTTACCGAGCAGCGCTTGGTGCTGCCCCTTCAGGCCTATATAAGGACGTCGCAAGTGCTTCGTCTTCATTTGGCAAGCAGCGTTACGGCTGGTTGACTCGCATCTAAAAACTACGCATTCTTTGTGCAGATTTTCAGCAAGTTTCCGTCGCAGCCTGTTCCCGTCGCAGCCGTAGCGGCCTGTTTCTTCTGGGCCAGCGTGGTTTTCGACAGGATTTAGTGCGCCGGCGCAGTCTGCTCTTCGAATCAACGTTTTTATCGTTGAATTCATCGACGAGATCCGACGCCCGCACTTATCGTGCTGCCACGAGATCTGCTGTTACCGAGCAGCGCTTGGTGCTGCCCCTTCAGGCCTATATAAGGACGTCGCAAGTGCTTCGTCTTCATTTGGCAAGCAGCGTTACGGCTGGTTGACTCGCATCTAAAAACTACGCATTCTTTGTGCAGGTTTGTGGTATTCAAGTTGTCTTTTCTTATTTTTTTTTTTTTTAATTCTTAGCCGTGACTGCTGCTTTTGCCAAGTTGTTACATTGTATACTGCACTATGCCTACTAATACCGAGCTTGCTAAGCGAATAGAAGCGCTCGAAAGTCTGTTCGATGGTAGGCTTGAACGTGTGGTTGCAGACCTTGTTTCTAAGTGTTCTAACAAGCTACATGAACTCGGCTTTGATCAATGCGCAACTCTGGCGGAAAGTGTTCAGCACTTAAGTGATGTTTTTGATGACATGAGGGTGAGGCAGGACGAGCTGGTGACTGCGAACCGCGCACTCTCCGCAAAAAATGAGGCGTTGGAAAAAAAAAGTTGCTGATCTAGAACAGTATTCTCGACTGAATAATGTTGAGATAAAGGGTGTTCCGGTCACGCAAAATGAAGATTGCCTTGCAATCGTGAAAACCATTGGCAATGCCATCGGCTGCTCTGTTTCTCCCTCTGACTTGGACGTTGTCCATCGTGTGGCCACAAAGTCTAAGGAGAAGAACATTATCGCTCGCTTTTGTTGCCGCGAGAAGAAGGGCGAGTTTGTTCGTAGGGCTCGCAAAGCCCGTCTACGTACTGGCCAAATTGGCTTTTCTGGTTCCACTGATGCTGCTGTGTTCGTTAATGATCACCTTACTGTCGAGAACAAACGTTTGTTTTCTAAGGCACTAGCTCTTAAGAAGGAGAAGAGCTGGCAGTTTTTATGGACGGACAACTGCCAGATTAAGGCTCGTCAGACTAGCAGCAGCAAAGTGTTCATCTTAAAGTCTGAGAACGACCTTCGGGTTTTCAACTAAGTCGCGTGTTATCGATTCTAGGGACAATTCTCTCTCTCTCTCTCTTTTTCTAATTTTATTTTTTTTGTCCTTGACGAGTACCTGTCAATCATGTCCTTTTCTGCTGAAGAATTTATTTCGTTTCTATCTGACAATCAACGCTCTCTAGTTCATTTCAATGCACGTAGCTTGCGAAGGAATTACGACAACATTAATAGTTTCATTTACTCTACCAGACACTCTTTTTCATTTATATGTATATCAGAAACCTGGCTTTCTGATGTGGATGCTAATCTATATGGTTTTACGTCGTACAAATCTGAATACTGTCATCGTGCATCTAACAACCATGGTGGCTCAGCCATTTTCATTTCTTCTGGCATTAATTATATTCGCAGATTGGACCTTCATATTACCATCCCATATTGCGAATCAGTTTGGATAGAAATTGAACAGCCACAGGTTACTCATAATCAAAAAAATTTAATACTCGCTTGCATCTATCGCTCACCTTCCTCCTCACTTATCCAGTTCTTATCGGCTCTTGAGACCGTCCTGAACACTCTATCAATGGAGAACAAAAATGTATTGTTGGTAGGCGATATCAACATTAACCTATTAGATTCTCATTTAAGTACTACAAGTGCCTATAATGATTGCCTTCTAGGGTACGGGTAACGTGCCTCATCGATTCGTACACTAGATCCAACCCACGTGGCTCTAACACTCTTTTGGATCATGCTTTTTGTAACTTTAATCCTAGAGTGTCCGGGGTGGTTGATGTCGATATTACCGATCATTACCCCATCTTCATCACATTTGATAGCCCTATAACTCAAATCAACACAATTTTTACTGCACTGCGATTTGACAAAGACAATTTCATCAGTGCAATTTCAAACTGTGACTGGTCCAAAGTTAGCTCGCAAGCTGATCCACAATCAGCGGTTGATACATTTTCTTCTTTATTCTCAGAAGCTGATTCTTCTAGTACTCACACTATTGCTTATAACAAGAAATACCAAGAGCCTCAAAGCCCTTGGATGACATCTGCCTTATTAACCAGTCTCAGAAAGAAGGATAACCTCTATAGGAAAGTTAAGAGACAACCCTTTAATATCGCCTTGGCACTTCGCTATAAAAGTTACTGTAATACTCTTAACTCTTTGCTAAAACTTGCCAAGAAACGCTATTATAATGAGGAATTTATAAAGAACAAAAATAATCATAAAAAACAGTGGAAATTGCTCAATGAATTCTTAAATTCGCCTACAATTAACTCGCCCATAACGAAAATCACTCACCATAACGCTACTTATTGTCACTCTGACGACATTGCTAATGCGTTTTCTGAGTATTTTGTTCGTCATCCAATTCCTCAAAAAATGTTCCTTCTCCTAGTTTGCCGCGCTTACCTCACTCATTTTTTCTCTTTCCCTCTTCCTCTGACGAAATAGTATCAGCTATTCGTAATCTTAAAAATACTTCTCCCGGTCTGGATAACATTTGTGCACACCATTTAAAGATGGTGGCTCATATAATTTCTCAGCCCTTAACCCATATAATCAATCTCATTTTTTCTAAAGGTTCTTTTCCTGACTCATTAAAGCGTGCAAAAATTATACCAATTTTCAAGAAAGGCGATAAAGATGATATTAAAAATTATAGGCCTATCTCTATTCTTCCATCATTAAGTAAACTAATTGAACAACTGTTTGTAAAGCGTCTTAGTTCTTACCTTTCGAAATTTAATGTTATAAAACCTTCCCAGTTTGGTTTTCGTCATGGAAGCTCCACTAACCATGCTCTGCTTTCTTTGACAGACTTCATCAAACATTCTATTGATACTGGTAACTTCTCGGGTTCAGTCTTTTTGGATTTAACTAAAGCCTTTGACACGCTCAATCACTCCATTCTTTTCAATAAGTTAGATTCGTATGGTATTACTGGACCAGCTTTAAATTTTCTGAAAAGTTACCTGTTTAACCGAAAAAATGTGGTCTTTACAGGTGGCTCTTACTCTAACATTAAGATTACCAATCAAGGTGTTCCGCAGGGGTCCATTCTTGGCCCCCTCCTATTCATTATTTATATTAATGATCTCCCTGACGTCATTTGCTCTGCACATTGTGTTTTGTACGCTGACGACACCACAGTATCATGTAAGGCCAAAACAGTTCCATCTTTAATATCAAAACTAAACTCTGTACTCAGCGATGTAGTTTTATGGTGCAACAACAATGATCTAACGATAAACCCCTCTAAAACTCAGTTCATGGTTTTCAGGTCTGCTCATAAACATTTGTTAACTTCTGCTGCTATAACTATGGGTACTAATACTATCCATGCTTGTGATACTGTTTCTTTTCTCGGTGTACGTTTAGACATAACCCTTAATTTTGGTCTACACTTATTAGACATTAAGAAAAAGACTGCTTTTGGTATTCGTGCATTGATTAAAGCTAGGCCATATTTTTCCACTAATGCATTATTATCGCTCTACTTCTCATTTATTCATAGTCATTTTAACTATGGCATAACTACCTGGGCCAACACCTATCATTCGTACATCTCATCTGTACAACATATACAGAACCAAGCAATCCGCATTATCACTTTCAGCCCTCGTCGTTCGAACGCTATTTCATTGCTTAGACAATATAATATTCTGTGTATCAGTAGGTTATTTGAATTTCATTGTACTTGTTTGTTCTTTAATATAATTCACCGTCGGCTACCCTTCGACCTCATCAACTGTGACTTATTGATAAACACTAACCGCACTCGCTTCGCATTGGAGCGAAATTTATTACTACCCCGAGTTTGCACTAATTACGGCATAAAGTCATTGTCATTCACAGCTATTTCATTATGGAACTCTATTCCACCAAATATAAAGTCTCTTTCCAACTTGTATACATTCAAAAAAACTTTGAAATTATATCTTCTATCACTATAAATTATTCTATGTTGTCCTTTTTGCATTGTGACTTAGCGATTGTATTGTTGTTGTTGTGATTATTACTATGTATTATCGCTTCGTTATTTTTCTATAGTTGTTTTATATCATTGTTTTGTTAATATTACATTGTCTTGCCATTTGCCCTTGCACTTTTCTACATGCTTTCTTCATCGTGGGTCCCCCTACAGTCTTCGGACTATGGGACCCTAGTCTGTAAAACGTCTTCTTCATTTTATGTATCGCCAGTCTGTTAATAATAAACTTCAAACTAAACTAAACTAAACTAAATAATAGTTAATCAGTAAGGTGTCATCAAGTATTCGATAGCGGCAAGTGTAGTCTTTTTCACAATCTGCCATCTTGATTTCCGCTTTGCAGAGTTCCAAAAAAGACCGCCTGTGTTTGTGCAGATGTATTGAGGATACCTCAGACCCCACTTTCAATTTCTCCCCGCCGCGGTGGTCTAAGGCACTCGGCTGCTGACCCGCAGGTCATGGGATCGAATCTCAGCTGCGGCGGCTGCATTTCCGATGGAGGCGGAAATGTTGTAGGCCCGTGTGCTCAGATTTGTGTGCACGTTAAAGAACCTTAGGTGGTCGAAATTTCCGGAACCCTCCACTACGGCGTCTCTCATAATCATACGGTGGTTTCGGGACGTTCAACCCCACATATCAATCAATCAATATTTCAATTTCTGTGTTATTTCTCTCACAATTGTCAGCAAAATTTCTTTATACATTCCTCTTTGTAGGACGCCGTGGCCGAAAGGGTCGAGCGCTTAGCTAGCAAACATGATCACCAGGAACAATCACCTGCAAGGTCAGCCAGAAACAAGCCGGAAACTTGTGCGCAGCCGCGAAATAAGTCTAGAAGAAAAACATTGCGTAGCAATTGGTGCTCTAAATGCTGCATGCGCTGAATGCAGCTGCACAACTGTGACATCAGAAGTGCGTATCTCGGGCGCCTATCGATTCCCGTTTGTAAATTTACCACGGCTCAGTTTACCCAACCGTCGATGACGTCAACGTTGGAGATAAGCATGCATTACATCTCTTTTGCAAATTCGATGTGTGACACGCGCGATACTTTTTTTCTGGGTTTTATCCAATTCCTACTTGTTTCTGCAGTTGAGATACGTACCTGCAATGACTGAAATTGTAGTTGAGATATGTACCTGCAACGACTCAGATTCTAGTTAAGATATATACCTGCAACGACTCAGATTGTACTTGAGATACATACCTGCAACGACTCGGATTGTTTCCCCTTTCAGATGTAGCGAAGAAGAGAACTTATGGTGGGAGAAATAATAACATGCTGGCGCCACTCTTGACATACTTCATTGTCGGCTTGGCTTGTACGTCCTTTTACATGTTTTGGTACTTCGAGTATGACGCTGAGCGATGACATGACACGACAGTTGAGACACTTCGAGTGCTCTGCACTTGTTGAAACGAAACCCAGGGGAAAACCCGCATCAACAACTCATAATGACCGTTGGAACAAATCAGAAGCCAGGGGAGTTTAATGTTCTCACAGCTGCTGCGCGAATGCTTCACGTGTCTCTTGCATTACATAAGAAATTCGTAGAGAGTGAGCAAGTTTAACGTGCCCATTAACATGGTCGGAATAGCAGCTAAGAAAGGTAGCTGTGCCCTGACCAATTAAGACAAGTCCCTTGCACTGACGTCACTGAAAACGCCATGTTGAAGCACCAGCACGTGGGGATGCGACGTTGCCGAAGTCACATTAATTTTATCCAATTATCACATGAACGTTGTTACATTAATCACGCAAAGAGACGTTCCTGTCGCGTCGTTTTCACATAACGTGCTTGTCATCGAAGCCGCCATGGTGGAGTCCCAGTTCTTTTCAGAAGCTGCGTCTATGACGTCACGTGCTATATCAAAACGTCAGCTCCAAGGTGTTGAACATTTTCTCGTGTCATTGACATGTAAGCCAGTGTTTTACCCGCCATATTTCTGCAGGTACCTCTGCTTCTTTACAGCAATATAGCTCTGCTCATCCGGGCACAAAAGCAGAAAACAATCTTGCGCATGCGTTTCACCTTGAAGCTCGGTCAGTGTTAATTTCGCCCTCTTGCTCCTCGCACGTGCGTCGTCATAGCAACGGAAATGCGCACACTGTCGGTTTGTTCTCTTCTCCCACAAACTTCTCTTTTCGTCAGTTGGCGAGAGGCGCGAGCCGGCTGACGCGCATGCCTCGATAAGTCAACTTTTGTCACGTGATTTCAAGGCCGATGATGGGAACACACGAATCCGCTTATATCACACTCACACGAGTGTTGAGATTAGTTCGATGTAGGTGATAATTCGACATACAAGTTTTAACGGAATAATTTTTTTTCGGTGCAAAAGTCGGATTTCCGGCAATGCTCACTTCATTATGTGTTTTTTCAGGGCAATATGGGGATTTTTCGTTTAATTTTATATTTGTCCGTAAGCAGTAGTTATGAATGGGAGGTTATATGCAGGGGCGTATTATACACGAGAAAATGTGACATTGATATAAATAGCGTCTGCTGTCCAGTGTCGGAAGCGTGTAGCATGCCTCGACCCCAATGTGGCCCTTCTTTTTGAACGTCACATTCGGCGTGCTTCTTGGGATGATGTATGCAGCGGCATCATAAGGCTCCTTTCCCCCACATTCGACTGTATTTTAGAACAGAAGGTTATTCCGTTTGACGGCACTCATCGCGTTTGCGAAACGAACGGAAAAGCGAACAGTGACCCCGCAGCTGCATGAACCATGGCAGCGTCGGGAAAAACATACAGTTCCCCATAATTAACTATAGAGGAGACCATGGTGCTGAGATTCGCTCCGCTGCGATGGAAATAATGTGTTGTACTCAAACTTGCCGAGCCCCGCCGCGGTGATCTAGTGGCTAAGGTACTCGGCTGCTGACCCGCAGGTCGCAGGTTCGAATCCCGGCTGCGGCGGCTGCATTTCCGATGGAGGCGGAAATGTTGCCGGCCCGTGTGCTCAGATTTGGGTGCACGTTAAAGAACCGCAGGCGGTCGAAATCTCCGGAGCCCTCCACTACGGCGTGTCTCATAATCATATGGTGGTTTTGGGACTTTAAACCCCACACATCAATCAAACTTGTCGAGCCTTCGTGCTTGCGGGCTTCAAGTGCACCTGGGGTTTGTTTTACTGCAGTGATGTGGTTTTGTTTCGAACAAAATAACGAACCGTTGTAAACTTCATGACCCGATTTGATTTGGTTGGTCTAAAAGGTTAAGGTGGTGAACTGCAAATGATGAACATTTGCTGATTGCCGTCTCGGGACAAAGCAATTCGAAGCCACGCGAGGCCATATGGCGCCGAAATTACGATGATTAGACACATGTGTGCTGCCCATAATTTCCATGCTTTCGGCAACGTTGTGCGTTGCAGCTATCATATAGATACTCGCGCCACAGTTCCCTCCAGTATATTTAATGAGCGAAAGCGCATGATGGGAAGTGGTAGTTTATATTCGCTGCGTTGGGCGCCTACCAAACTGGTGGTAGGCGCCCAGGAAAGTGCACTCGGGAAAGTGCCTTTCCGTGAAAGAAGGCCGAAAGTTACCGAGGGAAAGCCACCTGCTTGGGGCGTTTTACGCTGTCCGTTGTTCGATATATCAGGTATCCAGGCTAATTTTGTTCGATGTATACAGCGTCATAACAGCTTTATCGTGCTCATATATAGTGCGACGTAGAGGGTAATTTGATTTACCGGAGTTAGATACAGTCGGGTTCAACAGTGATCACTCGGCCGGCTTGGTCGAATCGTTTTCAGCACCGGAATTTTTTGTTTTGTTTTTGCTGTTGTATTCCGTAAGAAGACCCCGTATGAACTTGCGGCGCTCTCAATGCATTTCCTGTTCCGTATTCGCAGATGGCCCATATGACGGCTCAAGGCGGCTTCAAGACGGTCGTCATTGTCGTAATGCTCAGCGCCATCGTGTTGCTGCTCGTGGGGCTCGTACTTTTGCGACTGTACATGCGCGGAACCGAGACGACCACTCCGCGGAGGCCGTTCGCGGTGTGCAACACGACGGACTGCGTCGCGCACGCCGCCGCGCTGTCTGCGAGCGTCGCCTCCGCCCGAGATCCGTGCGACGATTTCAGCCGTTTCGTGTGCGCGGCCTGGAAGCGCGAGCACATGGCCGCCGTCAAGTCCCTCACTGAGCAGGTGGAGTACGACTTCACACGATGCCCGTCTCCTCGTGTGTGCGTGTGTGTTTGTATGTGTGTTTGTGTGTATGTGCGTGTGTATGTGTTTGTGTGCGTGTGTGCGTGTTTGTGTGCGTGTGTATGATTTTGTGTGTGTGTGTTTGTGTTTGTGCGTTTGTGTGTGTGTGTGTTTGTGTGCGTGCGTGTGTGTGTGTGCGTTCGTGTGTTTTTGTGTGTGTGCGTGTGTATGATTTTGTGTGTGTGTTTGTGTGTGTGTTTGTGTGTGTGTTTGTGCGTGCGTTTGTGTGTGTGTGCGTGTGTGCGTGTGTATGATTTTGTGTGTGTGTGTGTTTGTGTGTGTGTTTGTGCGTGCGTTTGTGTGTGTGTGTTTGTATGTGTGTGTTTGTGTGCGTGTGTGTGTGTTTGTGTGTGTGTGCGTCAGTGTGTGTGTGTGTGTGTGTGTGTGTGTGTGTGCGTGTGTGTGTGTGTGTGCGCGCGTATTCTTCGGCAAATATTTATGGCAGACCCGTAATCAGGGTGGGGTGCCCTAGCCTCTCTCCTCCCAAAATCATGATGGGAAGGGGTGTTTAAAAGTAACGAAGTCACGTGTTCTTCCCAAACAGTCGAGGCTTTTAGCTAGTGAGTCAGTGAGTCAACTTTTTCTTCTAGTTCTTTTTTTTCTTTGTCATCACGTCATACCCGTGACAGAAATACGTCAGCGAAGGGTTGACGGATCGCAGCGTAAAGCACTTTCACAATAAAAAGATCTGTCATTGATAGTGTTACGTAAGATGAGATGGGACGTGACTATTTGCCAGTGTATTTACACCGAAAAAATCGGAGCGCAGCACACAGAGCGAGCAAACTGGTCTTCTTCGTCGTCTTCTGTCCACAGAATGGTTCCCCCTCCATGCGATAGCTACGTAGAAATATGATCAGAATTTGCAAGTTTATCGGGTAAAAACACGGTAAAGTGAACGCGAGGATGACTACCGCCGTAGGTCAGTTTGTAGAGCATTGGACGTGCCTACTGAAGATTGCAGGTTTGTTTCCTGCGGCAGGCAAGATGTATTCTCGTTCATTTTACTTTCTGTACATCTATATAGTAATTGCTACAATGCAGTTAAAAGAGCACAATAACGTACTCTATACCTTCTTGGCTGCCAAATGTCAAGAAGGTATAGAGTACGTTAATCGTACTCTTTTAATTTCATTGTAGCAATTACTATATAGATGTACAGAAAGTAAAATGAGCGAACAATTGACAAGCACTCTCAAATTATTACAGGTAGATTGCCACTATCCCTCAAGAGGAAGGTATATAACAGCTGTATCTTGCCGGTACTTAGCTATGGAGCAGAAACCTGGAGACTTACAAAGAGGGTTCAGCTTAAATTGAGGACGACGCAGCGAGCAATGGAAAGAAAAATGGTAGGTGTAACCTTAAGAGACAAGAAGACAGCAGAGTGAATTAGGGTACGAATGGGGGTTAAGGATATCATAGCTGAAATCAAGAAGATGAAATGGACATGGGCTGGGCATGTAGCGCGTAGACAGGATAACCGCTGGTCATTAAGGGTGACTAACTGGATTCCAAGAGAAGGGAAGCGGGTTAGGGGGAGTCAGAAGGTTAGGTGGGCAGTTGAGATTAAGAAGTTTGCGGGTATAAATTGGCAGCAGGAAGCACAGGACCGGATTAACTGGCGGAACATGGGAGAGGCCTTTGTCCTGCAGTTTACGTAGTCAGGCGGCTGCTGCTGCTGCTGCTTCTGATGATGATGATACCTTCTTGGCTGCGTTATCTGTTGACCTTCGCTAAGGTGATTTAAAACACAGAGGCGAGCCCTCAAAATTCCATTTCTTTCATTTACATTTTACTATAGGCAGCACGATCCTACGCGATGCGCTGGCGTTGCCTTATTATTGGGCCCGTGGTATCGAAACGCAGCTGATTGCCGATTCCTTGTTGGCGCTGACTCGGATGAGCGGCAGCTGGGGCGACGGCGCCAAGTTGGAGGACCGGCCCGCTCAGTTTATGGGGCTCTGCATGACCGCACGGCCGGACCAGGACTCCGCCGGTTTGCAGGCCTTCAAGGAGTTCCTGATTGGTGAAGTCAATTTCCTCGTGGCTCCCAAGGACCGCGATGCCACGTACGCTGGGCTGCTCAAAGCACTTGCCATCCTCAGCGGAAAGGTAAGTCAAATTTCATTATAATGAACTAGCATGGTGACCTATAGCAACTGTGTCACTCGTTGTTATTTTTCCTTTATAATTTTGATTGCGCTTTGACATACGACGGGCCTTCACCATGAGTCCTTTCCAACTAGTTCAATTTGCGGTCCTGCATGAGACGGTGATGGTAAGTGGTTACGTTGCTCGGATTTAAAAGGTCCCCGAAACGGTTTTTTTTTTCACATTCCGCTTTTTGATTAGACTACTGCTGGAGCAAATCATTGGCATCATAATTCAATCGAAACACCCATTATTATTGGAGCTATGAGTACTAAATGGGTACCCTCCTCCTCCGCTCCACTTTTTACCCTCAACTGCCCTCAACTCTTCATCCGAGTGCTTGGGGCTAAGCTCCGCCGTTACGGGGCCTGTGTCACGATGTGGCGTGAGATATACGCGTAAATCCCGCCGCCGATCCGATACCGGCAGTCTGTGTGGCGCGTTCCGCAGCCAATCAGGTCAGCTGGAAACGACGACGTCAGGGGGGCAGAGCGTATCGGTTGTTGCCGGTTGAAAGCGTGTTTGGCCGAGTCGCAGCGATCTGCATCGATCTGGAGCGATTTGCAGCTTTAAAGCGGTGTAATAAATTACACTTTATGCAGAGAGCTCAAATCCGTCTCTAAATTACTTCTGAAATTAGGTCTACCAGCCCAATCTGTTTGTAAAAAATCGTGAAAACCGTTTTAGGGTGCCTTTAGGGGTCCGATGCCGACTGGTGCTGTCGCGTTTCAATGGAGGCGATATGTTATCGAGGCCCGTGTACTGTGGTATGTCTGTTCGCGCTAGTTAAGTAACTCCAGATGGTCGAAATTTCCGGGCCCCTCCACTGTACAGCGCGCCTCACAGACATACCGTGGTTTTGATGCGTAACACGACCGATATTTTTATTGTTAATTGTTTACGTGTTAATATAATTAAAGTCACTGATGTTATTACTTATAAGTCTTGGTGTTTAACTTCCCAAAACAACGACATGATTAGGAGGGACGTCGTAGTGGAGGGTTCTAGAAATTTCCACCATTGGGTTTTTTTTTAAAGCGCACCTAAATGTAAGCACACGAGTCTCAAGCATCGAAAGTGAGACCACGTGGATGGGAACACACGACCTTCGAATGAGGAGCCGATCATTCCACTGCGATGGATCACAGCTAAGGTGTTCGGTGGCTGACACGAAGGTCGCGGGTTCGATTCCGACCGCGGGGGTCGAATTTTGGTGGAGACGAAACTGTGGAGGCCCGTGTATTTTGCGATGTTAGTGCACGTTAAAGAACACCACCATGTCCATATTTCAGGAGCCCTCCACTATGGCGTCTCTCATATAGATACCGTGGTTTGGGGAGTTAATGCCCCAGATATTAATGTCGGGTACATTAATATCTGGGTATCTAGAAAATAATGTAGGGTGCATTAATGTCCTTAAAGCAGTCGGTCACTATATATCAGCACCTGCCCACCATGGTGGGTCCAGTTATTATTATTATTATTATTATTATTATTATTATTATTATTATTATTATATCCTATAGTTTCCCGTAATTGTCCATATTGGTCTTTTAGCGTTCACATTTAACGCCAGTTAGTACACACAACTTTCGGTAACTAAGTATTAACGGCTTTTTCGCATCCCAAGTGGCTCGTCCCACTGTGGTTCCGGCTCGACTTGGCCATTATCGGCAACGCCTCCAGCATCATCATCATCAAACCGGAGCCGCTGGCGGTGTTCTGGCGACAACTGCACGCGATGCTTAATACGACGTACGCCACGTACGTGGAGCAGTTCATCCAGGTTGTCTACGACGGCGGCGAGAAACCGTCCTTGGCTTCCGCTTCCTACATAAAGTTCCTGAGGGAAGAGAGTGCAACTGTGCAGGTAAGGTTGAGCCCTTTGGGCGACTCTTAATCTCTAATCTGTCAATCTGACCTGATTTTTTAAGTGAAAGCCTCAGAATCGCCCACGGAACGCGAAAATTGAACGCGGAAATTGAATAGGCGTTGGTCAACGCGAGTGATGCAAAAAATAACACGGTGACGTCACCGTATGGTGTCATATTGACGTCACACATCACAAAAAACATGCGAGTCTGTCACGTAACGTAACGTGACGTGACCTGATATGATCTCTTCATCACATGAAATAGTCGTTTGATTGAAGGTGCACCAATCCTGGAGACACCTGAAAAAATATAAAAAACATGGTTGGTTGTTCCCCTCGTCATAGGTATAACACGAAAGTAAAACTCCTCCTTAATTTGATTGATATTTGGAGCTTAACGTCTAAAAACCATCGTATGATCATGAGAGACACCGTAGTGAAGGGCTCCGGAAATTGTGTGGGGTTCTTTTACTCGCACCCAAATCTGAGCACACGGGCGTACAGAGTTTTTGCCTCCATCGAAAATGCAGCCGTCACAGCCGGGATTTAATCCCGCGACCTGCGGGTCAGCAGCTCAGTGCCTTGACCACTAGACTACTGCAGCGGGGCTCAACTCCTCCTTAGAGAAGCAGTTTATGGTTTACTGTACATTGGTATAAGAGGGCTGATACAAAGTCTGTTGGTGCTTGATAGCTAAAGCATCATTTAACGTAAATGAATCCACGTTGACGCTTCGCGATACGTCTCGATACTGATGACTAACGTTCATGGTTATTGATTGATGAATAATTAAACATTTTTTTGTGAATGCCTGTGGTAGCAGAGAAGCTAACGGTGAGAGCGGAACCAAAATTAGCTGTGTGGCAGCCAGAACACTGCGACTAACTGTATCCCAAACTTAGACTCAGGCCGTGTTATCACGGCATGTTAGAGTAAGCTACTGCCCGTTCACAGGGAAGCGCAATTCGCGTTGCGTCTTTGCTGTTGGCCGGCCACAATTTTTCTCGGGGCGAGCGTAAGAGGGGAATGCGGCCTTAAATTTCTTCGAAGGAGGCACGTTGCTCTATGCGTCGCAGAGCTATTTTTGGTATGGATGGATGATATGAGCCACGCCGATGATTTGAATAAGGTGGACACCTGGCGGTGTCTTAAAGCGTTGACAAAATTGCACTTCTATTGGAAACGTGCCGAATAGGACGGACGTGTACAAACGATGCGTTGAAGGAACTAATCGTCGATGTCACGGGCATGGTGCGTTACTACACTCTACGAAGAGAACTGAGAGGACAGCGGTAAAATGCGACAAAAGGCGTGTTTTTAAAGCCAGAAAAGTATGGAGCCGTGGCGCAGTAAACATCACGCCTAGCATCTGTTGTCACCTACTGAGAGGTCGTGGGTTCGACTCTCAACGATAAAACTTTTTCCTTATCTTCTGGTCGTATATTTGTGCCCACGTCATTTCCGTAACGGAAATACGTCACCGAAGCCTTTGTGGGCCCCGCATAAAACACTTTCATGTTAAAACATGTGAGATACAAAAAGCGTACAATGCCAGGGATCACGGAGGCAATGGAAAACCACGTAAAGTGCAGTATGGTTGCGTGGTGGGTTGATGCAATCAACTAAGTTGAAAAAAAAAGTGGCTTTAACCTTAGGGTCGTCTTTAACAACTGCATAAGGGACCATGTGAATATCGTAGCTGTGCTGTTAGGTGCTGCGGCTGTTTGTCAAGTATATTAAAGACGGCAGTTTTTCTTGAGATACTTGGACCAAGGAGGATTGAAAAAATTGCTGGAGTGGAAATGATTGCCCAGGAGTGAAGCCGTGCCTGTGGCGAGATGGTGGGTGCGGCGACCATCTTACCAGGGGCATGATAAAGTATAACCGTTCAGCGATTAAGAACCGTTTTCCTCGCATGCCCAACGAGTTTAGTGTGGAAACGTTTTCGGGTCACATAGTACTCCTAATGCGTCTTATTGTTACTAATTTTCCTTCGTAAGCCTCTAATTAGAGGCAAAGTTCTTTGGAGTTTCAGTCACTCATACTCGTTTTTGAGTGTTATTTCGTCGGGAACAACTATCTTTAATATAGAACTAACGTAGCATTGACATTACCATATCAAAGCCACTTGATCTTTAAGAGGGCACTACCAGAAAAGAGCATGTTTCCACCATCTTGGCAGTGGCAAAAGCTGGCTTCACTTCTGCTGGCAAGGAATTGCGGTAGATTCCACTCCAGCAATTTTTATTTAATCCTCCTTGACTTGGATGCAAAAATTTTGGTATATCTGTCTGTCGGTCGACTTGTCTGTGTCAAATGAAACGGCTAAAATCCAGTCACATCCGCAGCGCCCACCAATATTGATCTGGTTTCGGCGTTTATACTTGTACGTATATTTGATTAAAAAATATTGCCTGCATCTGAGGCACAGCTTCAAGGCACACGTCAATATCTGTGGCGTGTTTTTTTATATCATAAAAGGCATACACAAGTAAAACACGAAACGTAGTGTGTATCACACTTCGCTGACAATGCAATGCTATGCACGAAAAGGCGGGTGTTTCCTGCGATTTGCTAAGACGATACAATTGTGGCACCTACCGTCGCCTTGCATTCTACAAATTATGGCCTCCGAGGTTGCGGCACACGCAGCGCGATCGCTATATCGGAGGACATCCTTTCGTTTTCTAAGATTACTGACAGGTGGCGCTCATGTCTCACGCAGCTCCTACAGAATCCCATTCACCGGTTTTCTTGCGCAGAACATCAAAATAACGTTTTATTCGCTCCCTCCAGACGCAAGACTGTCGTCTTTCGACTACATTTGCATTGAAACATGCAGATAATTGGCTCCGACAATGAGCACTGGCGTCACTGCTGTCATGGTGATGTGACGTCACAGCAAGGACTCGCCTGCTCCCCCGCCGTTTTTCGCTCTTTTTTGCGCCCGTAGTGAGCGCAATATTCAGTGATATTGTGGCGACTAGTCCTTAATTTCGCGATGCAAACATTTCACGGTAGAAGTTTGAAGGTTGCATAACCAGGGATATCTATCAGTCTGTAAAAGCTTTCGGTAATTTAGGTTAGACAAACTTCCATTCAAACGGGAGACTCACGGTGAAAATAGTGATGCGGGAAAGCAACACGCTGGTTATTACGGCGTACTCCAAAAAATTGGTGCTATAAAAAATTCTCAGTTGTTTTAACTTCAATGAAACTAAACATAGACTTCAGGTGTTTAAATATTCCAAATGATATTCGGACGTTCTCAATTCACTCCGCTGTGGTTTATCATGAAAGTTACTTCTGCCTTTGCAAAAAATGTAGATGATTTGACAGAATGGCATTTTCTTTGCAGGAGATTTCAGATGATTGAGTCCGTCATGCACAATCAATAAACATTTGAAAGAAATAAAAACAAATTATACGGGCACACACAATGATTTCATAAATGCTGAAATGCCCGTTTTGTCGCATACTATGCACAGATTTCTTCTCAACAGTCATTAGGGATTATGTAGTCGTAAACCGCAATTTACGTCAAATGCGGACTCGATCTATTTGCCGCGTCACAAAGCGTAATGTTAACTTCAGGTATGAGCACGAGATATATCAATATGCGCAAAAAAAAAAACTCCGTGGTTGAAATGAGCCTTTTCGATGACGCACTGAGCTATACGTAGTCCGCGGAATAGTTTAGTAGCCTTTGCCTTCTTGAGGCAACGACTTGTCTCGCACGTCACGTCTTCCTACGGGTCGGTGGTCAAATATGATTGACTGACAGTAAAAACATTTTACGGGGTGGCTACGGCGAAAGTGCTACTTAAGAGCCTAAGGCAGTTACAATTCTGCACGATGACACCATCCGGCAGCAATCAGAATTTCTGTGCACAACTTCAACCACGCCGAACTTATTTCAAAAAAAAAAAAGCTCGAAACTAAAGAACGTGGTGACTCAGCAAATACGCGAGAAAAACTGACACTACAGCCGTGACGGTATTCTAGGGTGAGCGCAATTTTTTTGAGACTTGATGGTGGTCGTCTGCGCGGTGCTTGGCACACCGAGAAAAACACTGTCCGCAGCTGACCTCAAAGCTTAATAGTGTTAAAGAGCAAATATGAGTAACTTTAAGGGCTCGTACCGCTTTCTTAGGCACAATATTGTTTTGTTACAAGAGTCAATGATACCAAGGAAAGTGTACATATCAGAATTGTAATGTAAACGTGAAGAAAGAAAAGTTGTGGAAAGGAAAGAAAACCTATGGGCGGCAAGTAATGTTTTCCTGCAGTTTTCTTTCTTCACAATTTACATTAAAATTACTTCTAATAACATCCCCATCGCCTCTGTAGCGAGCGAAGGGTCCCTCGTGATCTTAGTGAATTCAACGCACACTTGCGGTGAGTGGCCAGGACGTACCAACCGCCCCGATCACCAGATAAGTGTGGGCGCGTCAGCGACCGCGCCTTGTTGAGGAGCGCGCGCATCACTACGTGAGGGACCCTTGCATAGGGCCAGTGATAACAAGAACTGGCCAGTGCGAGGGGCCAGTGATAACAAGAACACTCCGAAGTCATCGATCTCGGAGCACTGCTAGCGGTAATTGGTCCCCGTTAGACAGCTGAACAAAGGAAGTTTTGTGGACAAATCGATTCACGCCATACGCTCCGGAGCGAGAGGTGGTAGGTAAGAGTCCCGGCGACGAATTTTTTCTGCTAGTTTTTTTTCTTTGTCATCCCTTAGCATATATTTTCAATGTCACAATCGTGACGGAAATACGTGATTAGGGTCGTGGTATTCCCCGGTACAAAGTATTTTTGTGCTAAAAAATTCTGGCAGATCCCACGCCTTGTGAGTATTGATTTTATGCCAAGCTGTTGGCGAGGTGTATCAACGTCTTGGTTAAATTTTGTAGCTGCGCACACCTCGTAGGCATACCGACTATACCGAATGCAGGCCAACGATAGCTCATATGGTTCGACGTAACGTGGGCACTGTCTTCACAGCGGTGTCCGTTTTACCGCAGCAACGTGCACGCTACAGTGTGGCGGTGTCTATTCGAAAAGTATAGCGGGCCTTGGGGTATACGAGCTAGGCTCGAGTATCATCATCATCATTATTATGATCAGCCTGACTACGTCTACTGCAGGACAAAGGCCTCTCCCATGTTCCGCCAGTTAACCCGGTCTTGTGCTCGCTGCTGCCAATTTATACCCGCAAACTTCTTAATCTCATCTGCCCACCTAACCTTCTGTCTCCCCCTAACCCGCTTGCCTTCTTTGGGAATCCAGTTAGTTACCCTTAATGACCAGTGGTTATCCTGTCTACGCGCTACATGCCCGGCCCATGTCCATTTCTTCTTGATTTCAGCGATGATATCCTTAACCCCCGTTTGTTCCCTAATCCACTCTGCTCTCTTCTTGTCTCTTAAGGTTAAACCTACCATTTTTTTCCATTGCTCGCTGCGTCGTCCTCAATTTAAGCTGAACCCTCTTTCTCGAGTATACCTTGCGCTAAGTGTCAGTTGCAGTACGCGTGAAAACGGTAATACTAATAAAAAGCTCGAAACTGTTTTTTGCCAACCGATCCTTCAGCTTTCTCATTGAAATTCATTGCCCAGGTTTGTTGTTCAAATAGTTATAGTCATTCTATAGTGACCGAAGTGAACTTGACCTTATCGTGAGTGCGTTGGTGTATCATTAAACTCTGTCTGGAGTTCACTAGAGCACCCTGAATGCACGGTCTAAGCATCATCTAGAGCGCATAGACTGCCGCTAGCTCCCGTGTTTGCCTGCCTTTACGACAGACCTTTGTGGGAACAGTCTGTGCTAAAATGTCCACCCGAACTGTCGTTGCACCAGAAAAGGATTAAGTCCTTATTAAACTTTTTGCCTGACAACGAACAATTGAATAGGCTTTAGTACTCCTGCTCTACCCATCAATTTTGTTTATTTGTATTTTTTGCACGCCTGCTTCTCTCCCGGCTTTCCTACCCACCTTTCTATCCCTTTCTCCCTTCTCTTAGTGGAGGGTAGCAAACCGGGTGATACGAATCTGCCTGACCTTTTCATGGCTCTGTCTCTCTACTAGAGCGACGTGCTCCGCGTGCTAAGCGTGACAGCGAGCAGCCGTCTCCCGGTTCCCCTGGATGGCCGGCTCTCGGATCTGCCCGAATTCGCGCCCAAGTTCACAGGCCACGCCTGGGCAGCGGCGGTGTCTCCGGTGTTGGGCTGGATCATCAGCGATGAGTACGTCGTGCACGCCAGCACGCGCCAGCTCCTGGACGCCATGAACGAGTTAACCGGTTCGAAGTCAGCCGAGCAGCTGCTCTACCACACCGCCTGGTGGTTCGTCCAGCAGATAGGCGCCCTCACGAGCAACGCGCTCTTCGAGGCTACCCGCGTCGCCCTAGGCGAAGCCGGCAGCCTGTACCAGGGACTTCTCTGTGGAGTGCAGGTGAAGACCTGAACTCTTTTGCGAGCATAGGTCGGCAAAAACGTTGAACTCACTGATAGTGACACAAACAGTATGGGGGAAAATGACGAAACAAATGATGGGGATGTAGCATTGATATATGGCACAGGCAGGAACGCCAGTAAAAAAAAGAAGGGAGGGTGTTGTTGCTGCTCGCGCTCGCTCCGCTTGATAGTTGGTTGGTTTTACCTCTGCGTTTTCCCCAGTAAACGTGTCCTCGGCTCACCGCTAAAAGCGCACTAACAGAGACATTGACCAAAAAGAAAGAAAAAGAAGACTCAAACACTGCAATTCCACTCAGGAGACAATACTGTTCAGATAAACAAAGTTTAGTTTAAATATTCTTGAACAGTGGGCAGTGTTTTTGGATAATTGTAAGGTCGGGGGCAGCTGGGTATTGACATCCGTGATGTCAAGAGTCTTTGAGGCGGAAGCAGCTTGCATGCTTACCTGTGTGCATCTGCTCCTTGCTCATGTTGCGTGAAATTACTGGCTTTTTTCTTCAACACCACCCATCTGGCTCAGATTTTGACTATCTTGCAGCACTTTCCTGTCCTGCCAGTTTTCTTTCTCCGCACTTCCCTTGCATTCTACTCTCTCCCACCCACAAAGTTACTTCAAAAGAAGTGCCCTAAGCCGGAGCATTGTTCTATACCAGTGTCGTTCTTATTGAATACACTGTCGCTAAAGCACAAGCTCTCAAAATGAATACGAGGACGACGACATGGGTGGCAAACTATGCGTGAATAGATAATTATAGCTCATCGTTAGCGTGATATCGGTGGTTAAGGAAATAGCATTACCGTGCCTCAAACGTTCGTTGTCGGCAGCGCCTTATAGTTTAGTGGGATGACGTTTACGTGGTTTACGTACCCCAGCTGGAACGGTGGCACCATCTATTAGAGGGTGAATGAGTTAAAGAACAATGAAAAGGGCAAAAGGAAAAAAAAAACGAGAATGTTTGCCTGTGTCACCGCGCGAAGGAATGGTACAAGTTTATTTAGTAATATTAAAAGGAAATGAACATGACCCATGCACCAACGCAAAAGCAATTATGTTGCCGATTTTTTTTACATCATTCTTCTGGTTAGGCCTAGAGACGTTCGAACCGGGAAGCTATCTCTAAAACTACGCTAACTTATTTGTAATATTCGGTCGTAGAAGTTAAATGAAGGTAAGCGAAGCCGTTTTAAACAGTCGTTTGCTGCGAATGAAGTCAATCTTTCAACAACTCCGCTGTTGTTCCCCCGAGAAAAACATTTATTGGATACGGGCCTGGTGTCACGTTTGAACGACCAGGAGAGTGCTCCAATGCATGCGACTGACATACATACATACATACATACATACATACATACATACATACATACATACATACATACATACATACATACATACATACATACATACATACATACATTTATTTTATTTATTTATTTATTTATTTATTCATACTGCAATCCCTATTACAGAGATTTTAGCAGGGTGGTTACAGATATAATTTTCCCAATGTTGGCACTCAAGAATGCATGAACCAAACAAACAAACAAAAAATAGAACGGCATGATGTGAACAATTAGGTCAAATTTGCTGCTAGCAACTTTAAGGATGGCTCCATCGTGTCTTCTGCATACATACATACATACATACATACATACATACATACATACATACATACATACATACATACATACATACATACATACATACATACATACATACATACATACATACATACATACATACATACATACAGACAAGCAGGCAGGAACAAAAGATCAAAGTGCATTTAAAAGTCCCAAACAAAAATTTCGCTACCAGGCTACCATTGAAACGTTTTCTGCGAATACGGCCCCAGGTGAACGTCATCTACAACACCCTCCTCGCGTCTCGCCACGCGACAAGCGTCCCGCCCGCCACAAGGCAGTCGGTGTATGACACCCTGAATTTGGTGCACTTGGTGGCGGTGACGACCGTGCGGACCTCGAACAGTCTCGGGCCGCTGGTGAAGGACTCGGTGTACTATATGCTGCTCGAAACGCACCCCGTCGTGTGGCCGCTGCCGCCGAACATCGACGCGACCCAACTGTGGAGCTACTACGGCGACATTGTGGAGGACTCGCGGGCATTCTTCGGCCACTGGCACTCGAGCCGCCTGGGAATCCAGCGCTCTTTCGGCAGGTTAGCGCCGACATATTCTAGTATGTACTGTCCAATAGGTTAGGTAAGGGCTTCAAGTTGTTACCATCGTACTATGATGGGCTTTTTCTCGTCAACTTTTGCCTAACAGTCAGCGCGCCATTAGGTACCATAATGTATCATTAGCGAATGAAGAAAGTCGGTGAGGATAATGAAGAAAAAAAATAAGCCTGTAAGTTATGTACAGGGAGGATGGGGAGTGGTCCTTAAAGGGACACTAGTGACCGAAATGCTTTTTCACGTGTTAGTAAAGTACAATTTCACAATCCCGAAAGCACCACTCTGGCCGCGACGCGACACTTGGCAAGCGAGGAGACGAGCGAACAGAAACTCCTGGGGCAGACGCCACCTTGGTGTTCCCGCACCAGGCACTGTGGTGTCATAAATTAGGCGTGTACTGGGCCCTACATACCTTCTGATCGATAAAATTCACGTACATAGTCACCGGTGGGCGCCATAGACTTAGAATTCGAAGTTTCATAAAACTTCAACAAGAAAAAACTCCTGGGGCAGACGCCACCTTCACGTTCCCGCACCAGGCACGGTGACGCCATAAATTAGGCGTGTACTGGGTCCTACATACCTTCTGATTGATACAATTGAAGTGCATAGTCATCGGTGGGCGCAATAGACTTAGAATATGAAGGGTCATAAAATTTCATCGAGAAGAAACTTCTGGGCAAGACGCCACCTTGGCGTTCCCGCACCAGGCACTGTGATGTCATAAATTAGGCGTGTACTGGGTCCTACATACCTTCTGATCGATAAAATTCACGTACATAGTCACCGGTGGGCGCCATAGACTTAGCATTCGAAGTTTCATAAACTTTCAACGAGAAGAAACTCCTAGGGCAGACGCCACCTTCACGTTCCCGCACCAGGCACGGTGACGTCATAAATTAGGCGTGTACTGGGTCCTACATACCTTCTGATCAATACGATTGAAGTGCATAGTCATCGGTGGGCGCAATAGACTTAGAATATGAAGGGTCATAAAATTTCATGGAGAAGAAACTTCTGGGCAAGACGCCACCTTGGCGTTCCCGCACCAGGCACTGTGATGTCATAAATTAGGCGTGTACTGGGTCCTACATACATTCTGATCGATAAAATTGACGTGCATAGTCACCGGTGGGCGCCATAGACTTAAAATTCGAAGTTTCATAAAATTTCAGCGAGAAAAAACTCCTGGGGCAGACGCCACCTTGACGTTCCCGCACCAGGCCCTGTGACGTCATAAATTAGGCATGTACTAGGTCCTGGTGATCGAGAAAATTGAAGTACATAGTCATCGGTGGGTGCCATAGACTTAGCATACGAAGTTTCAGAAAATTTAATCGAGCTGATGTCGCAAAAATACGAAAAATACGTTAAGAAACTTCGTACGTCACGCGCGGAGAGTACGGCGCGAAATTCAAAAACGAATCTTCAACCTTCATTTTCTCCGCTAATAATGAATTTATGGCAGTGAAACTTTTGCCATTAGAGTTCTCAGAGTCCAGTTTATCAATCTAAAACAACTCATTCTTTCTTTTTAGTGCCCTTTTAAGGGGCCGTCCCGTACAAACACTCGGTGGGCAACGCTTTACGGAAGCCCATTGGCGTCGGCCATGGCCTGGCACGCTCAACCAAAGTTTGTTGGGCCGTCAGGTCAGAGCAGCCGAGCAGGGCTGCCTCCCAGTTCTCCCTGGAAGGGGTGGGTGTAGTAGTGAGGTTGTGAGTTTTTCGATACTCCCACACCATGTGGAAAATGCCGCACGATCTTTCCTCACAGTGCGGCCACTTCCCTGTGCAAGCGGGATTGAAGTGTTCAGGACTGCCGGACGCAATAAAGTTTTGGTGTAATGGCGATAGAGGGCTTGCTCCTCCGTTTTTGTGAGGTCCTTACAGGGTTTGGAATAGATCTGACGGACGAATTTATGAAACTGAGTGACCTCCTTAAGTGTGTAAGTGTGATTGGGTTCGAGGTTCAAACTTCAAGGGGACGAGGATGGTGCCCGGCCCCGCCGCGGTCGTCTAGTGGCTAAGGTACTCGGCTGCAAACCCGCAGGTCGCGGGATCGAGTTCGGGCTGCGGCGGCTGCATTTCCGATGGAGGCGGAAATGTTGTAGGCCCGTGTGCTCAGATTCGGGCGCACGTTAAAGAACCCCAGGTGGTCGAAATTTCCGGAGCCCTCCACTACGGCGTCTCTCATAATCATATGGTGGTTTTGGGACGTTAAACTCCACATATCATGAGGATGGTGCCCGGAGAGTGAGCGCGCGGGAAGTTTCATCAGCCGAATCATTACCATCGAGGCCCGTATGGGATGGAGCTCAAATGAACGTTTGGTGTGAGGGGGGGGGGCAACTAACAGATTGTTTTTTATATTGTGATAGCAGTTATAAGGCACCTCTCGGCTGGATTTTGCCGCTGGAGTTAATGTCATTAACCGTACATGTATATGTATTTCAATGTATGAAAACGCAAAAAAGAAAAAAAAATTATCCAGAAAAAGACTCCAGCGCACGGAATCGAACGTCCGACGTCTAGCTTGCGTGTGCGCGAGGCGTTAGCCAATGAGCCACGAAGGAACACACCATTCAACGTCGAAACAGCAAGCTATTTTAAAGATTATAGTCTTTTTGTGGACCTTCGACGCAAAAATTTTGGTCTGTCTGTCTGCCTGTCTGTATGAACGTTTGTCTGTTTTTCCGCCCTTAACGGTACTCTAAATGGCACAAAAGTGGCCAAACGATACTCCAAATGGCCGATGCTATCCGCAGCGCCCACCGATTGTTCAAGATTTAGCGTTCACGATTGTGCGATTGTCTATTAAAAATCAATTATTGCGCATATCTGAGACACCATAACACGTCAATATTCTGCATGTCCGTGTCTTACTAGAAAATGCATACATAAGTAATTCTAAGGACCGTAACGTTTTATCACGTTGCGCTGACCATCCAACGCTTGCACGAAAAGGGAAGTCGCCTTGCGTTCTACACCTTATCACCTCCGAGAAGGGCGCGCAGGGCGCGTGCGCTTAGTTCTCCAAGATAACTGCCAGATAGGGCTCACGTCTTACGTGTGACATGACTTTGATTGATTGATTGATTGATTTGTGGGGTTTAACGTCCCAAAACCACCATTTGATTATGAGAGACGCCGTAGTGGAGGGCTCCGGAAATTTTGACCACCTGGGGTTCTTTAACGTGCACCCAAATCTGAGTACACGGGCCTACAACATTTCCGCCTCCATCGGAAATGCAGCCGCCGCAGCCGGGAATCGAACCCGCGACCTGCGGGTCAGCAGCCGAGTACCTTAGCCACTAGACCACCGCGGCGGGGCATGTGTGACATGATTTGATGCGTGTGACTTGATGCGCTCGTTCGCATCTGCTGCACGCTCGAGGAACTCTAACGCAGCGCCTCCAGAATACCATTCATCAATTTTTCTTGCACACATCAAATAAACACTTTGTTAACTCTCCCCAGACGCAATATTATCGTCTTTCGATGACATTTGCAGTGTAACAAGCAGATACGGGGTCAATTTTTTTAGATGCGGAAGCATCTTATACTCGCGCCTTGTAGTGCGCCGTCCGCGCCGTCCGCACCGCTTCTCGAACATTCGACAGCTGACGCGCGCGCATGCGCCGTCGCGCCGTCGCCCACCATCTGTGCCGCGCGCGCTTCTCCTTCGAGAACATTCGACAGCTGACAGCGCATGCGCCGTCGCGCCGTCGCCATCTGTGCCGCGCGCGCGCTTCTCCTTCGAGAACATTCAACAGCTGACAGTGCATGCGCCGTCGCGCTGTATATATACTCAAGGTCGGCGCTCGCTCGCTCAGTTGCCGCTCGTCGGTTGGTTTGTACGGCGCGTCGACGTCCAAGGTCGCGGTGAAATGAATTCCAACGAATCCACAAACACAATGATCGACGTCCCTTCGACCAGCGCCGTCCTTTCGCATACGTGTGTACGTGTTCACTCATTTAACACCCCCTCCTACAACCACGTTAACCAATTTAGCCATCGACCCAAGTAAGTCGCAATTTAACACCCCATTTCACAACCACGTTAACCAATTCAGCCATCGACCCAAGTAAGTCGCACTTTAACACCCCGTTAACCAATTATATGCTCCGCATCCTTCTCAGTGTTCCCCCGAGGGAAGCTGCGGGCAATTTTTTATCTACCACTTATCGCTGGCGATGGCCACCTCGGGGGAACTATCGTGTTTTCAGCTTTACCAGCAAGATGGTGCAATGAGCGCGCGTCGCCAGATAGCCACGATGTGGTGGCGGTGGCCCTCGACCGTATAATATGGAAGTGCGATAGCTCCACATGTGCTAAACCAAATATAAATTGTAGAGGAACTTGGGAAGCCTTGCTGTGGAGCGAGGACCCTGCTTCACAGCAACAAGCCATCCGCTTGGTGGAAGAAGCCGCGAGAAGTCTGAACCTCTTCGCCTGCTTATAATGCCGGCCCCCATCACCTACGTCGGAGCCTAAGAGTAGGGGGCCTCCTTATCTGGCGGAATAATAAAGTTGTCATCCACCCATCCTTTCATCTCCGACCTGTACTTAGCCCCGCAGAGAGCCGGGGAGGGGGAATTGACGCTCATGTGTGCGCGTGCTTATCTCTGGTGGGGAGAACCGTACACTTTGGGCTTTCACCGGAACGATTTTGTTGTAGTTACCGGGCGCACAAAGGTCACTGCACTCGCTGCACGGTCTCCGTTTGCAAAAAGGGCGCGCTTTTTAGACACAGCGAAGTAACAACTGAGTCGCTTATTCAAATTCATCTGTACCTTTGAGTACGTTTCGTGCGTCATTTGTGCATGAGAAACACGGGGCACGTTTTGATCTGCTTGCCATTCTTCGCGCGACCTTCCAATTGGTTTCTATCGCATCACTGCTTCGCCTTTGCGGCAAAGCTGTGACTTTCTTCTTGTAATGCACAACTTACCGAAACCAACGGACAATGAAGCCAAGGAAAGTATGTGGGCATTATTAGTCTTTAACTGCAATGTAGCAAAGACAACTTACGGCTATGGCGCCAGTCGCCTTCTTGTATACCTAATTAGATAGAAAAACGCACAGAACTACTCAATTAAGTTGACGGGGCGACGACCACCGCTGCAGCTCAATTGACAGAGCACCGTCTGTTTGTTCACCTACTTTCTTCACATGTACATATATAATATTCACTCTTCAGATAGATTGGCAGTAATGCCTCTCTCAATGGCTTTATTGTTTGTTGGTTTGATTGGGTTGTACTCAAGTATCATGAAAAGAGAACAAGCGAGCACTGCAGAACAGTTTTAAGGAGCATGTGGCGGGGGCTAGTTAAATAAGACATATGGTAAAAAAACATAAAACTAAGCCTAGGAACAGAATGAAAGAAAAAAATAGAATGCACTGCTTTCTCATTGTCTATTTCTTTCCTGTGTCATGTACCTAGGTGTACCTTTATCTTTTTAACCATGCTTCCAACGTCTTACGCACTCCGCGTTGCCCATTTCCCATTGACAGACGCGTCCACAGCATCGCCGCTGAGTTCTACAAGCTCGACCCGACGTCGCTGGCCACCAACAGTCCGGCATTCAAGGGGGTCTCGGTGGCCACGGCGGCCATCCGTGCGCCGCTCTACTACGGCGCAGGCACCGCGGCCATGCGCTTTGGCGGACTGGGCTTCGTGTACGCGGCGCAGCTCGTGCGCAACATGGACGCCCGAGCGCTCCAGGACGCGGCCGCCATCGCGGAGTCGCCGGTGGCCCTGGAGGCGGACCACTTGTTCCAGTCCTTCCAGTGCACCGACGCGCAGGAGAAACGCGCCGCGTTCCCTCACTTACCGGCGCTGGCACTCGCTTACGCGGCGTACAATAAGGTGCGGCATATCCGCGGTTGCTGCTGCCAATTTGTACCCGCAAACTTCTTAATCTCATCTGCCCACCTAACCTTTTGTCTCCCCCTAACCCGCTTGCCTTCTCTCGAAATCCAGTTAGTTACCCTTAATGACCAGCGGTTACCCTGTCTACGTGCTACATGCCCGGCCCATGTCCATTTCCTCGTCTTTATTTCAACTATGATATCCTTAACCCCCGTTTGTCTCCTAATCCACTCTGCTCTCTTCTTGTCTCTTAAGGTTACACCTACCATTTTTTTCCATTGCTCGCTGCGTCGTCCTCAGCAGCAAGCACAGGACCGGGTTAACTGTCGGAACATGGGAGAGGCCTTTGTCCTGCAGTGTACGTAGTCAGGCTGATGATGATGATGATGATCCGCGGTTAGCTGGGCTCCAGTCAGATCCGATGGGACTACTCTTAAGAAAAGGAGCGAAATGAGATTACCGGTACTCTCAAAAAAGACACAGCGCTAGGAGAAAGAAATGAAAAATTCCTAAAAAAATTTGCACCGCTTGCTCCAATTCACGCAAGGCTGGGCACACCCAGCTCGTCCTGGATTGACTAGGTTGTGACGTTCTCACCTTTAACATTCCCGCCCCTTGCTATAATATGTACAGCACATGGTTATACTTGTTCCTTTTTGTTGTTGTCTATGTTTATTTCCATTTCTTGCTTTTTTCATCCTTCTTTATCGCCCTTACCTGTCTTTCTTTTTGCTTGTTTGATTCTCACTTTCTTTCTGTCGGCATTTTTATCTCACTATTTCGTTTTCTTTCTATGCGACCCTTTGCTCTCCCACTTTTCCTGACCCAGCATTACTTTTACCGCCTTCTTGCGGTAAAGTAAACTTCGTGATTTTTTTTGTGCATTTGTGCTCTGATTTGAAATACGGAAATATTTTTGTAGTACTATGTGTAGTTTTTAAAGTACCATATGCCATGTGCGGTTTCTGAATCTATATAGTTTTCCTGGACAGAAAGAGTTGAGCATACCGAAAAATATAGAATGAGAACTGTGCGCAAGTATAAAAGAATGAATGTGATAAACTCACCCAAATACTGTGGTACGTTGAACATTCGTGTTCAAAATATCCGCTTTACATACACTCCCTGGGAAATGTTTAACACGCCGTAGGTTATTTTCCGCAATTTTATTAGTGCCGAGTCTGGTGCAGGCTTTACGGTATTCGTGTCGGCTGCTCCTTTTATGTCCTCTATTCTCCCACTCCCCTCTAAGAATGCTGTTCTAGAGTGCTTGGTCGTGTGAGACAGTTACGGTAGCGTTTTTTGTAGCGAGAATACAGTAACCCTGTTCGCCCACACCCCTCCCTGTGCGCTTTTGCAGAGCTGTCGTTCGTCAGACAGTTACGGTAGTGTTTTTTTTTTCTGTAGCGAGACTACAGTGACCCTATTCTCGCCGTTTCGCTGTGGCCGGTGGGCGCACCGCAAGACGGGCTGTCGCCTAGCAACCGCCGCAGGTGGCAGCGGCGCTCGTCGCATCTGGCATGACGTTAGAGGAGGAGCCGGGGAAACCACGTTGCAACAGCAAAGGAGCAGCCGGCGTTGCATCGAAGGGGCGGCTTGGTGTGATCCGTCGGCAGATATAGAAAGCGAGTCTGAGAGACTGAAGGGATCTCAGGCTTCGTCGTCGGAAAGACACCAATGTAGGAGGCAGCGAGCCGAGAAGATGGAGGAAGAACGAGCCACTCGCCTCGAAAAGCGTAATCGTACAGAGAACCATGCTAAGCAATAAGATCGACCGTACCTCCCGATACGCATACATAGGCATAACTGAGCTAAGCTTTCGCGTGGTGCGGTACAGCTTAGCCGAATGAGCTGCAAATGCCGCCCAGAGGTCACATATGCGCAAGAGGGAAGTGTGTGTTGTTGCCGACTCCCTAAACGCCCAGACGTTTTCCGTTCGAGACGGGATTCGCGGTCATTTATACGAATTAGGCAGAGCTTACACTTTCGTATGGTGCTTTGGTATACTGGAGAATCCACAATCAAATCTGGACCAACCACATGTGTCTGTTGGGAACAATGGATGAAAACAGCGCCGGAAAGCAACTTAATTTTGTAAACTTTGTATATCTGATCACTTCAAGTGCTTTATATATATATATATATATATATATATATATATATATATATATATATATATATATATAGTCATGTAGATCCTCCGTGAGCGCTCACAACGTGGTTTATTTCGACGTTTCTGCCTAGAGTCTGGCCTTCATCAGGATTGAAGGTACAGTTTGTTGGTACGCAGCTTTATACAATCTCAAATCAGAGGGAAAGAGGGAAAAGAGACAGAAAAAAAGTAAAAAAAAGAAAAAGAAAAGAAAAAGAAAAGAAAAAAAGAACAAAAAGAAAGAAAAAAAGAGAAAAAGAATATAAGCTGGACTTCCCTCAGGCGCCCTCCTTCCACTCTTCTTTCCACTTCCCCCTTCATCTCTCTCCCTTTTCTCCCCTTCACCTTTCTGATGTCAGCAGTCTGTGTATGCTTCCTTTCACTAACGCATTCTTCCCGACCAGACGGCGCCTCCGGGCTCTGGCGGTTCGGTGTGGGGCAAAAAGAGCTTTTTAAAGAAGTGTAAGCCTTTAACTATTCAGCACCCCGTCGACATTTCGTCGTAGAAAGAGAGGTGCCGCGTATTGCGGCAGAGGCTGGTAAGTGGGCGCAATGTGAATTACTTGCCCGCTTCTGGATTACGCGTGCACAGGGTTGCTGTTGGGCATGTCATGCATGGCACAATTGATTGGGTAGTAAATTAAAACAGAAAATAGACGACAGCTGTACTTAGGAAGAGTAGTTACACTTGGAATTGTTTTGAGTTGTCCAGTGCCCTTCGCAGCTGCAGTGCCGTGAACTCAGTTACTATTTTCATTATTGCCGTTATTCTTTTCTAATGCTTTAATTGCTGCAAGTGTACCAGGATTCTCATGTATTTCTCTATCGAGGGTTTTAATTCGGTGGATAAGGTATGACTATCGTTGTTAACGTTCTCGGTTTAATTTAAATCCCGTCTCTAAGAGCGTTACTGATAGTTTGTCGAATGCATGGTCGGGAAGATTAAGATGTTTTGATAGGGGTAGATTTGGGGCTGATTTCGCATGGGCTCTGTGATTATTGAAGCGAATCCTAAATGGTGTTTCTGTTTGTCCGATGTACTGCATACTACACACGTTGCATTCGAGTAGGTACACCACATTAGAGGAATCGCATGTTAGGTTTCCTCGTATGTTAATCGAAAACTTGGATTGTGTGCTGGTTGCTTTGTGTGTTTCTCGCATCTCCTTACAGACAAGACATCGTGACTTTAAACAAGGTCGGCATGAATTATTGGGGGGTGAGGTATTGATTTGAGAGTGGACAATCGTGGCTTTGAGGTTGCGTGGTCGTCGGTAAACGACGCCTGGAGCGGATGGGAATGCGCGTTTCAGACGTTCACTTTGTTCCAGAATGTTGTAATGTCATTTAAGGATTTTGTTTACATTGGGGAAGTTTGTGCTGTAAGTCAAGCAGAGGTTTGTTCGTTGTGGGTCTTCTTGGGGTGATCGCTTCATAAGTAAGTCATCACGCTTCAGTTTTGTCGCATTTGAACAGCGTCATCAATTACATGTGGGGGGTACTTTGTTTCTAGAGCATAAGTTTTAGCCTCTGTGAGGTCGTGTCAAAATCAGCGTCTCTTGAGCAGATTCGCTTAAACCGGTGAGCCTGGCTGTATGGGATACTGTTTTTACAGTAACGCGGGTGATCGCTTTGGTAATGGAGGTATTGTTGTCGATACGTTGGTTTGCGATATAGAGTTGTAGAGAGCTTGTCCTCTTCTATCGTTATGGTGACATCAAGAAAATTTACGGTTCCTTGCGAGTATCTGTGTGTGAAGTGTATGTTCGGATGTACAGCATTGTAAGTGTCAATAAAGCTGAGAAGTTCGTCCTCGCTGTGGGTCCAAATAAGAAAGATGTCGTCTATGTGGTTTCAAGGAATTTTGTGCAAGAAATTCCGATTCTAGCTTTCCCATAAATATGTTGACATAATTGTGTGTCATTTTGGTGCCCATAGCAGTCCCGCTGATTTGTCAAAAATACTCTTGGTTAAACTCGAATGAATTAATTCGAGGACCATCCTCGTCGAAGTTGCGATGGCAGAAAAAAAATCTGGGGTGTTAGACTGTCTATTGTTTGTGTACATGTTTTGTAATGCAGCTATGCCGTCATCGTGAAGAATATATATATATATATATATATATATATATATATATATATATATATATATATATATATATATATATATATATATATATATATATATATCCAGAAGCGGGCAAGGAATTCGCTTTGCGCCCGCTTGCCAGCCTCTACCGCAAATCGGGGCACCCCTCTTTTTTACGACGAAATGTTGACAGGGCGCCCAGTAGTTAAAGGCTCAGAACTTCCTAAAATGCCCGCTTACCAGCCTCTGCCACAATACGCGGCACCCCTCCTTCTACGACGAATTGTTTACGGGACCCCGAGTAGTTAAAGGCTTAGGACTTGCCCCGCCGCGGTGGTCTAGTGGCTAAGGTACTTGGCTGCTGACCCGCAGGGCGCGGGTTCGAATCCCGGCTGCGGCGGCTGCATTTCCGATGGAGGCGGAAATGTTGTAGGCCCGTGTGCTCAGATTTGGGTGCACGTTAAAGAACCCCAGGTGGTCTAAATTTCCGGAGCCCTCCACTACGGCGTCTCTCATAATCATATAGTGGTTTTGGGACGTTAAACCCCGCATATCAATCAATCAAGGCTTAGGACTTCCTAAAAATGCTCTTTTTTGCCCCACACCGAACCGCCATTGCCAGGAGGCGCCGTCTGATCGGGAGGAATGCGTTAGTGAAAGGAAACATGCACAGACCACCGACATCAGAAAGGTGAAGGGGAGAAGGGGGAAAGAGATGAAGGGGGACGTGGAGGGAAGAGTGGAGGGGGGAAGTGGAGGGAAGAGTGGAAGGGGGGCGCCCGAGGGGAGTCCACCGTATAATATTTTTCTCCTCTTCTTCTCTTTTTTCTTTTCTTTTACTTTTTTTCCTTTTTTTCTTGTTTTCTTTTCTGTCTTTTTTCCTCTTTCCTTGCCTTCTGATTTGAGATTGTATAAAGCTGAGCACCAACAAACTGTATCTTTAATCCTGATGAAGGCCAGACTCTAGGCCAAAACGTCGAAATAAACCACGCTGTGACCGCTCACGGAGGATCTACTGGACTATATGCAACGCTACGGCCACTCAACCACCATGCCTGCCTATATATATATATATATATATATATATATATATATATATATATATATATATATATATATATATATATATAGTCTAGTAGATCCTCCGTGAGCGGTCACAACGTGGTTTATTTCGACGTTTCGGCCTCGAGTCTGGCCTTCATCAGGAATAAAGATACAGTTTGTCTGTGCTCAGCTTTATACAATCTCAAATCAGAGGGCAAGGAAAGAGGGAAAAAAAGGAAAGAAAAAAAGAAAAGAAAAGGAAAGAAAAGGAAAGAAAAAAAGAAAAATATTACACGGTGGACGCCCCTCGGGTGCCCCCCTTCCACTTTTCCCTCCACTTCCCCCCCATCTCTCCCCCCTCTCCCCTTCACCTTTCTGATGTCAGGGGTCTGTGTATGTTTCCGTTCACTAGCGCATTCCTCCCGATCAGACGGCCCCTCCTGGCACTGGCGGTTCGGTGTGGGGCAAAAAAGAGCTTTTCAGGAAGTCCTAAGCCTTTAACTACTCGGGGTCCCGTAAACAATTCGTCGTAGAAGGACCGGGGCCGCGTATTGTGGCAGAGGCTGGTCAGCGGGCATTTTAGGAAGTTCTAAGCCAGCCTCTGCCACAATACGCGGCCCCCGTCCTTCTACGACGAATTGTTTACGGGACCCCGAGTAGTTAAAGGCTTAGGACTTCCTGAAAAGCTCTTTTTTGCCCCACACCGAACCGCCAGTGCCAGGAGGGGCCGTCTCATCGGGAGGAATGCGCTAGTGAACGGAAACATACACAGACCCCTGACATCAGAAAGGTGAAGGGGAGAGGGGGGAGAGAGATGGGGGGAAGTGGAGGGAAAAGTGGAAGGGGGCACCCGAGGGGCGTCCACCGTGTAATTTTTTTCTTTTTTTTCTTTCCTTTTCTTTCCTTTTCTTTTCTTTTTTTTCTTTCCTTTTTTTCCCTCTTTCCTTGCCCTCTGATTTGAGATTGTATAAAGCTGAGCACAGACAAACTGTATCTTTATTCCTGATGAAGGCCAGACTCTAGGCCGAAACGTCGAAATAAACCACGTTGTGACCGCTCACGGAGGATCTACTAGACTATATGCAACGCTACGGCCACTCAACCACCATGCCTGCCTATATATATATATATATATATATATATATATATATATATATATATATATATATATATATATATATATATGAATGTACGCGTATGCACATACGTAATCGGTCTGAACGCCGCGTATTCTCTGGCGCACGCAGAGCTTGAACGGAACCGCTGAAAACGCCCGGCTGAAAGGCTTGGAGGCGTTCACGCCAACGCAAGTCTTCTTCATGACGGCGTGTCTCAGTCTATGCGAGGAAGACGCCGCAGGACGACACTGGTCTGGCGACTGCAACGCCGCCGCGCGAAACTTCGCGCCCTTCGTCGAGGCCTTCGGCTGCTCTCCCGGTTCACCAATGAACCGAAAGGAAAAATGCCACCTCTTGAAAGCAGTGTAGTAGGGACACTACGGGGACACTACGCGAAGCGTGTCTCCATTGGGATCATATGCACTTCGGAACAATGTGCGCTCACGCATTGGTTAGGACACTACGCGGAGTGGACCTCCAGGGGGCACTACGTGCGGTGGCTCCATCGCTCACCTTTGCTTTATGCCGCGCGCTTGTTATCGGAGAACTCTGTCAGACATTTTTTATCCATCGCTAATGCATATTGCTTGTTCGCGTGATTTTCATTATAGAACGAGTATTTTTGTTTTGTTACGAATTATAAGTGAGGAATATTTGAAGTGAGAAGTTTACTTGGGGTTTTTATGTTTCCGAGGGCTTGATTTTGATATAACTCGACTTATCTGCGTCCTAATTATATTCAAAGATGATGTGCTGCTTACAGCAGATATTCTGCTTTGTGAGTGGAGTTGCGGTACGTTACTACAGGGTGACCCAGAAGACTCGCGCAATCTCAATATATAAAAAAGAAACAGCTCCACTAACATAGAAAACCGTGGAGGGGCAAATCAAGTTGTGATGTACCTGTCTTTCCTATTTAGTTTTTTTCATAGTAGAACCATCAATATTCGCAACGTGCGAATATTGATGGTTCAACTACGCAGAAGAAACATTTCCCACCGGCACTTAATTGCAGGTGAAGATCTAGTGCCAATGAACGCTTGTGCAGTGCGAGCAGTCGGTTTTTTTTAATTAGCTCTCTCTCTCGACAGGCAGTGAGAGAGCGCGAGTGGCACCACGCACTTCGAATGTTCGAGGACATAGATTTCCCTGAGGAAGACACACCGAATTCGAAAAAGACAGGTCAAGAGCAGCCTGTCTTCTGGACATTTATTTGTATTCTATCGTCGATTAGCTACATGAAGTAAAACTAGTGCAACCTCTTCGAAATCTGAGCCTGGAATCGTGAAGACTGGTTCTTCGTTCGTTTGGGGAACTACTCTATAGATGAAGATGATGATGACTCCCAGAAGAATAGCACAAACTACAATGAGAGATGCACCTCGAGGCGTGTGGCAATAGAATTTCAGATACAGCCACAGGTACGTTTTCTTTACCTCCGGGAGGGGGGTGGTGTATTTTAATATATGATTCCTACTAATAGAATTCCTTGCTAAATTCAGCCTGTTCAAAGTATTTTATATCTGATAACACTCAATACTGGCTTCGCTTCTTCCCCAGTTGTTTCATTTGTACACAGACTATAGAGCACTTTTTCACAGAATGCCACAGGTATCAAAACGCAAGGCAAAAAACAAGAAAATCGCCGTAACCACAGGCTGAATGATGATGAGTGGGGCGAAGCGTCTGTCCATCCGTTCGTGCATCCGTCTGTCCGTCCAACTGTGGGTCGATCTGTCCGTCCATCCGTCCGTCTGTCTGTATGTACGTCCGTCTAGCGAACACTCCAAATACGACTATCTCGCACCTTTTCATCATATATTCATATATTCATTAAACACAAGTACCACCATCTAGCGCATATTCCAAGAACTAAATTCCCCTGTGGCACATACTCGGGAGAAGTGGTTACTACAGAGGACGATCTCGTGACGCCTTAAGGAGCTTCGCCCCTAAAATTTCGAACACCAGATTTCCGAAAATATTGTCTTGAACTGCCTGAAACGGTACTACTCTCCCTAGGGGCTTCGACACTGGGTCATTGCAGCACGCATAGACTTTCCTATATATACACTAGAGATAACTCTGGCGCCATTGTCTATGCGAGCTGCAACGCGCAGTGCTTTAGCGAGCATGGTAATGATGGGTAGTACACGAATTTGTCTAATCTTCGTACTTTTGGCTCCGTTTGGGTTCGCGTGGCTTAGAGCTGCTATGTTACGAAACAACAATCGGTATATGTTCGGCAGTTATGGTTCACCACCTTCACCTTTTAGGCTTACCCTTCCAAACCAGGTCATGAATTTCGAAAGGTTTGTTCTTTTATTTAAAACAAAACAGAAACAAGCAAAAAACGAAACCACAAGTGTGATTCGCCACTCGAAAGCACAATGACTAGGCAAATCCATGTACTACCCATCATTCCAATGGTCGCTGAACGATCGCAGTGGCAGAGTCCCCTCTAGTTACTTTAACGAAACTCTACGGCAGCAGGGACATATATGGAACGGTATATAAATATATTAACAAAATCAAAACGGCTACCATTCTAATCTCAGAAGTACCTAATCATTACTTATTGTCGTCATTAGTCTTTTTCATATGTTCGTTATTGTATTTTTATTTTTGTAATATTTCTTTTTTCTATAACAATTCATAAAAATCTGTAAGCGCAACTAATCCTTTCATTTACATGAAAAAATAAACATTCCCTCCCCCCAAATCCCAATGCCGCACGATTCATGGCCGATCCCCCGTGATGAGTTGAGCCATTCCTCTTGGGTCCAACCAGCCATTCAACCAACCAATGAACTAGTGCATCTAGGAATTATAAAATGCAGGAACGCTAGGAAAATTCCCCTGGTACAACTCGGCAAATGCTCTGCATTGGGTATGTGCCAGGGAGAGAGGGCAACAACAATTACTACTTTGGTATCTCGGCAGGGTAGCTAACCGGAAACTTTCTTCTGGTTAACCTCCCTGTTCTTCACTCAACCTTATCCTCTCTCTCTCTCTCTCTCTCTCTCTCGGTATCTCGACTAAGCACTGTTTAGGTTCTCGAATAATGTCACACCGACTCCCCCCCCCCCCCCCAGCACGCACTCCTTCAATACGTACGTGCGAGTTTTTAAGTCTTTCTTGGGGACCTTCGACGCAAACATTTTGGTCTGTCTGTCTGCACATTTTTCTGTTTGTCCACTCTTAACGGTACCGGGTACTCTAAACGGCATCAGCCGATACTCCAAACGGCCGACCCCATTCGCAGCGCCCACCAATGTTGGTCAAGGTTGAGCGTTCATGCTTGTCCAATTGTCAATTAAAAAGCAACTATTGCGCATGTCTGAGGCGCCATAACAATACGTATATATTCTGAGTGTGCGTATTTTACTAGAAAATGCATAAAGAATTGCAAGGACCGTAGCTTTTATAATACTGCGCTGACCATGCAACGCTTGCATGAAACGACAAGTGTTTCCAACGCTTTTCTAAGACGCCACTGTGGTAACACCTACCCGTCGCCATGCGTACTACACCTTTTCACCTCTGAGACGAGCGCGCAGGGGCGCGCACGCCCGTCTCAGAGCGTCGCGCTTCGTATTCCGAAATACCTGTCAGATAGCGCCCATGTCTCACGTATGACTTTACTTGATGCGCTTGTTCACCTCCGCTGCACGCTCTAACGCAACGCCTCCAGAATACCATTCACCGATTTTCTTGCGCAGAAAATCAAATAAACGTTTCGTTCACTCTCTCCAGACGCACGTCTATCGTCTTTCGATGACGTTTGCAGATTAACATGCAGATACGGAGCCAATTTTGAAAACAAAGATATTTATTTTTTCACCTAACCTCTCAAGCGTGGGTCAGACAACCTGAATCAAAGTTATCAAACTGAACAATGAATGAATAACGTCCCTGAACCACCATATGAATATGAGAGACGCCATAGTAGAGGGCTCCGGAAATTTCGACCACCTGGGGTTCTCTAACGTGCACCCAAATCTGAGCACACGGGCCTACAGCATTTCCACCTTCACTGAAACTGAACAAAGGTATCAATGCAAGATTGTTGGTATTTCAATGCAAAATGTAGTGTCACGTACGAAAAATGTTAAGAAAGGAGACGACAGCGAGCAGACGCATGCGCAACTAGACTTCATTTTGCGTCGATTACAAATGTAAAGCTTCGAAAAGACCGCGTTTTAGTGATAACACTGCCACACAGCGAGAACATTGAAACCAGATAACGCACCACCTACTGCACTAACTCATCGAGATAGTACATCTCAATAGGCAAATAGACGGCTTGCTAATGCATATGCTCCCAAACTTGTTCTTGCTCACCTATCGCTCGTGACGTATACCCAGTGTGGGGGATCGGCCAAGAATTGTGTGCCCCCGCACGTTCCTGGTCTGTCTTGTAAACTTCTGGCCCGGTACCATGGTCCATACCGTGTCATTGACGCAACCTCGCCGGTGAATTACATCATCGAGCCCCTAACACAATCGCCAGTATTGCGCCGTCGAGGACGCGAGACCGTACAAGTCGACCGTCTCAAGCGCTACTACGATGCCTCACCACCAATTGATGATGATGATGATGATGATGATGATGATGATGATGTACCTTCATCTTTGCTGGCACTCACCCACAAAGGGGGATCGGCCAAGAACCGGGCGGCAGGATCATCAAGTGTGTTCAGTCAGGCATTCAGGAAGTCTCGTAGTTGTAAGTAATAACAATAGGCTAACAGGGTAATCTCTTTGTTGCCCTTATGTACTCGCACACAGCAGAGAAAACCTCCCTGTGTCTTTAACCGAACGTAATCCCTCCGAAGGATAAAATTAGTTCCACGTTTATTTTGAAACCTAGCTTCTCAATTGGTTCGACCAGGTATCTTTTTCTTTGATAAGCATAACGTTTACAGTATAAAAAGAAATGATCTATTGATTCCGATTCCTTGCAAAAGAGACATAACGGAGATGCTGTTAGTCCAGATTTATGTAGGTAGTAATTCAAATGCGGAATTCTGCATCGTAACCTGGTGATTGTAGTTTCTAACTGCCGAGATACACACCACTCTTTGTTCCAGCAATATCTTAGATGTACGAAGTCTCTGACTTTATCCAATGATAATTTTTCTATTTCTTTGTGCAAACAAGTCTTTCTATATCTTAGTGCTGTTACGTAGGCGAAATCAGGTAAAATAGGTAAGATTGGTCCGCTTAAAGATGCTTTGGCTAACGAGTCTGCCATCTCATTTGGATAAATTCCGCAGTGGCCGGGTATCCATAGCAAGTGAAATTTTTTCAGGTTTTCTGGTAATAAACTGCTAATCATACTCATTAATGTCAAATTTTTTGCTGTAGATAGTTCAGTGCATACTGAGAGAGAATCGGTAAGTATGACCGCTTCTGATTCGCTTGCAGGAAGTTTACGAAGCGCTAGAATTATAGCAAATAATTCAGCGATGAATATAGGCGTGTAATCTGGTAATCGAATTGAGAAAGACCAGTCGAGAGAAGTACAGAAGATGCCTATTCCAGCCTTTTCGTTCAATACGGATGCATCCGTCGCAATAATGTTGTTTATGGACAAATGAGTCAAGTAATCTTTTAACCGAATATTTAAATATTGAAGGGGCAGTTTTGCATTAGAGGGGGAAATATCATCAAATTTAATTTCAAGTTTTAAATTAGGTGTCTTCGTTATGCAAATCTGATAAATATTTACATTGAGAGGCTCTAGCAACGCTTGGACGAACCTAATCTGAGGGGAGTGTAGTCTAGACCATTGTGTTCCAAAGAATGCGGTTGGTTCTTGAATAAAAACGTATGAAGCTTGTCGCAGAGGCGAATTGTATATTTTTAAGAAAGTTTGGACTGTAAGAATTCTAAACCGAGGTAACAAAGGTGGAAGGCGCGCTTCCACATAGAAAACATTATTTGCCACAAATTTTGGGAGTCCAAGACACAAGCGCAAAGCTTCTCTTTCTAATAATATTAATTGTCTCATCTTGTAAGCCGCGCTGCCTGAAAATAATACACACCCGAATTCCATAATAGGCCGTACATACATCTTGTAAATCATTATCAATGAACTCCTACGCAATCCTATTTTTCTGTTTCCCAATTTGCGTAACCACCCCAAGGCACGTGACGCTTTACAGCCAACCTCGTCTATATGGCTTTTCCAATTTAGCGTCCTATTATATACGATGCCTAGGTATATTAGGAAATCAACCTGGGGAATGAGCTCGGTACGATACATCAGGGAAATGTTGACATGATCCTTAAAAGAGAATGGCAGAAGCGCGCTTTTTTTGACGTTCAATGACATATGGATATTGTCAAGCCATCCTTCTAGCATGTTCATGTAATTCTGTAATGCCTGATACAATGAGTGCAGATTACTGTTTGTTGCAAAGAAAGCAATATCATCTGCATATACGTAAATTTGGATATCCTGATGAGTTGGAATGGAACTTAGTAATATGTTGAATAACACCGGGGATAATACTGAGCCCTGAGGTACACCTCGTGTCTGCTTATATTTTTTAGAAGAGCATCGATCCAAGAAGCAATAAAATTCTCTGTCTTTCACAAACTCTGTAATCCATGCTGTTATATATTTTGGAAAGCGATGGTCTTGCATCTGCTGGATTAGGATAGAATATTCCACTTTGTCGTACGCTTTAGCTAAGTCTAGAGTGACTAGTGCACAGTATTCGCGGCGATGCCGAGCCAGCTGTATGCGACTTTCCAAATCCACATGTGTACACCAAATGGAGTATCCTGATCTAAAGCCAATTTGTCTGGGGTTTAGTATTGTATGTTCATTGATGTAGTTTATTATACGGGTATTTAAGACTCTCTCTACAAGCTTGACCAGGTTAGATGTCAATGAAATAGGCCTTGTGTTATCCAGAATAAACTCCATTCCCTGTTTATTAAGTATCGGAATTATTTTGAAAAGCTTCCAATCGGCCGGAATCCAAGAATTTTTCAGTGAATAATTAACTATATTACGGATTTCATGTGGCGATATTTCGTATAACACTTTGATCATTGTAGAGGTCACCCCATCAGGTCCGGGAGCAGCGGACGGTAAGCTCTTCATCACATCCGCCAATTCAGCTAAAGATACCTCCTGATAATCACAATCCACCCTTAATTTCTCCATGGACTTTGGCATAATTGTCGTAAACCTAGTTTGCAAGCCTTTAGCAATATTTTCCAAGAATTCAGAGAGTTCGCGAGGAGACATAATGGTGGAATGACTGCTTTCTGTCTGTGGAATTATTTTCCTCGCACGTAAAAACCTGAAAAGCATTTTCTTATTTTTAGACTTAGACAGATAATTAAATTTATTCATATCATAGTCTTATTTTGCTTTGCGCACTAGACGCTTAAAATCGGCGGCCATGAATTTATAATCACTCCAATTTTTGGGGAATTGGTTAATTAACAGCTTTTTCCAAGCTGCTTTTCGCTTTCTATACCCCCTGACACATTCTAGATTCCACCACGGGCTAAAAGATCCCGCTGTGTTCGAGTTTACAGTAAACGTTGAATTTTTTACTGATCGTTTCAACACTGCAGATAGACTCATAGCCCTAAGGTCTTTCTGCATTTCCTCGCGAAAAGTTAACGTAGATTTTAAGTCTTTTTGTAATTTAGCATAATTTACGAATGAGCCAACTTTCCCTGCCAAACTAAACCTCGGGAACTTAATTTCAAACGTAATGAGAAGGTGGTCGCTGTTTGTAGCCCAATCTAATATATTCCACGAGGATATGCTTAAAGTGGGGCTGGAAAATGTTAAATCAATAGTCGATTTAGAGTTACCTCTTACAAATGTAGCAACGTGTGAGTTCAAGCAGGAAAAGTTATTATCCAGCGTCCATTCCCACAAACGTCTTCCGCATACATCAGATTTGAAGCCCCAAGACACATGGTGAGAATTGAAATCACCACACAGTACTATTTCTTTTCTGCATGAAGCTACCATAATATTGAGGCATCTCGTGTCTTGAACTCCTGCAGGAAAGTATAAGTTTGCAAAAAAGAAAGGCGAGCAGTCTGGTAGTGTTATGTCTAACACCAGAATTTCGTAATTCTTATCCATACACCTATACGATATCTTGGCTCTGTGACTAAATTTAGTTGATATTAAGAAAGCCAGACCGCCGCCTCTACTCGGCCGATCCAGCCGTATTAATCGATAATTTTTCATGTAAAATTTTTCACGGTTACCAAGCCAGGTTTCCTGAATGGCAATTATGTCGGGAGAAATTTGCGAAGAAATATATTGTAAATCTGTAGTTGCCGACCAAATAGACCGGCAGTTCCACTGCAGAATTTTTAGGGAACCTATTTTGATGCTATACCGGCAGAAGAAACTGCCTGATCCAGAATATCTTTTTTCAAGAAATCATTTTTTTGAAAGGCTCTCAAAGAAGTCTTTCTTTGACAAGTATTTCTTGGATTTTGGGTTCTGAGAAGACTTTTTAGAAGGGGGAGACCTGTTACGTTTTAAAGTTCTTAGAGATTCTGTGTCCATATCTGTAAAGCTCCTGAATCATCTGTCACAGATTCTGACTCAGCCTGAACTCTATTTTTTGAAGGTCCTGCTTTCGGAGAGATAGATCTATGATTGACTGTCTGATTTTCCTCCTCTGTACCTCTTGAAATCAACAGAGCGTGGGAATCCCGATTTTGCACAGAAACTGTACCAATGATTTATGTCAGCTGTTGTGTTAACATATCAGCCAAGGCTTCAAAAAGAGTAGCTGCCAGACGCTGCATTGCCTTTTCAGTGGACTTTTCAATAGCCTCAGTTATCGACCTTGCGAGCGATGCATCCATCGCCGCTGTGTGACGGGATGTTATGCCTGCGTAACCTTTCGATCTTTCATGCATTTCTGCTACCGCCTCGCTCCTAGAGCAACGCCTGCGTTCTATGATTTCTAGAACACCCATTTCTTTTTCTTTTGCACCACATTCAGCAGAGTCTGCAGGGTGCGCTCCATTACACAAGCAGCACTTCTGGTCATCGGATTTGCAATCGCAGCTGTCATGGCTCTCTCCGCACAGACGACATCTAGCCTGTGATCTGCATGCTTTCATGCTGTGGCCGAATCGCCAACATTTTGAGCACTGCAAAGGTTTCGGGGAAAGTGGTTCTACTTTGTAGATTAGTGGCCATGCCTTAATTTCTGTTGGCCTAACTCTTCCTGCAAAAGTTACTATAACTGATTCGGTAGGCGATTTTGTTTTATCAGTCGTTCGGGTGCATCGATAGACTGAAACTGCCCCAGCTACAGAAAATAAGTCAAGAATTTCTTGAGGTGTCAGACTCGTATCCACCCCACGGACTATGCCCTTCGTACATGCAAGATGAGCTGGAATAAACGGGCTCACCGGCTGTGCAGCAAATTCAGAGCAATTCAGGAGCTCTCGGACGCAATCCTGGTCTGCAGAGCAGCACAGGATACCCCCTCGGCCGAACTGGCGAACCTCCGTAATCTTCTGGAAAAGCGACGAGGCTTTCTGGAGTTCCAGTTGTATCACCTTCGGATTCTTCATTGGAATGAAACCCCCATTTGTAGGAACCAGAGCCACAGGGACGTGGCTATCTCCACTGCGTAGCAAGGTATCGAGCGGCCAATCCTTGACCGGTAGTGAGGCCAGCCAAGGGGAGTGCCCTTGGCCGGGTGATGATAAAGACATCAGAATATTCTGACTTGCCTGACCTCCAAAGGGCTGCAACAATGTTTCAGTTGAGAGAAACTAACAAGAAATACTAGGAATGAAAAGCAAACCAAATCTTAGCAACAAGGATCCTGCCGCTCGACGTTGAGCCGATCTCCGATGGCGAGCGACGCGACTAGCGTTGTTCCACCAATTGAGTGACATTTCCCAACTTGTTGATGGCATGCGATTCGAACAATTCTCGTTATTGTCTTTTTCGGCATTTTTTTAGCACTCGCGTCTTGATGATGATGATGATGAGACTAAGCCTCTTGCTTTGTTGGCACTCGCTCACAAAGAGGGTCGGCCAAGAACCGGGTGGCAGGATCTTTGAGTTAGTTATGCATTTAAAATCATTAAATGAAATTTCAGTATAAAGCAAAAACAAATCGTAAATGTTTACGAAAATGCTGCGCGAGCTAGTGGCCAGGCATTCAGATAGTCTCGGAGCAGAAAATGATAATAACAATAGACTAATAAGGTAATCTTTTTGTTATCTTAATGAGCGCAGACAAAGCAGAGCAAACCTTCTTGTGGCTATAACCTAATGTAATCTCTCCGAATGATAAAATTACTGCCACGTCTATTTTTAAATCTAGCTTTTCAATTGGGTCGACAAGGTATTTTTTTCCTTTGATAAAAAAAATTGGTGACAGAATAAAAGAAATGATCTATGGTTTCTATTTCCTTGCAAAAGACACATAATGGAGATGCCCTGAGTCAAGCTTTACGTAAGTAATAATTAACGGGCGGAATTCTGCATTGTAATCTGATGATAGTAATTTCTAACTGCCGAGATACGCACCGCTGTTTACTCCAGCAAAATCTTAGATGTTCAAAGTCTTTGACTTTATCCAATGATAATTTGTTTATTTCCTCGTGCAAACAAGCATTTATATATCTGAGTGCTGTAACGTAAGCGAAATGAGGTAAAATAGGTAAACGTGGTCCTTGCTTTGGCTAACGAGTCTGTCATCTCATTCGGATAAATCCCGCAGTGGCCAGGTATTCATAGCAAGTGGAATTTTCTCAGGTTTGCTGGTAATAAACTACTAATCATACTGAATATTGTTAATTTTTTGCTGCAGAGAGACCGAGAGAGAATCAGTAATTATGACTGCTTCTGACTCGCTTGCAGGAAGTTTGCGAAGTGCTAGAACCATAGCTAATAATTCAGCCATGATTATACGAGTATAGTCTGGTAATCGAACTGAAAAAGACCAGTTGAGAGAAGGACAGAAGATACCTACTCCAGCTTTTATGGGCATTTGTTTCGCTTTAGAGGAGAAAATATCATAAGTTTTGAATTTCAAGTTTTGAATTTGGCATACTTGGTTGAGTTAATCTGATAGATATTTACATTCAGAGGTTATAGCAGCGCTTGAACGAACCTAACTTGAGATGAGTGTAGTCTTGACCATTGTGTTCCGATGAATGCGCTTGGTTCTTGAATAAAAATGTAAGACGCTTGTCTCAGAGGAGAATTGTATATTTTTACAAGTTTCAACAGTAAGTATTTTAAACCAAGTTTACAAAAGTGGAAGACGTGCTTCCACATACAAAACATTATTTGCAACAAACTTGGGGAGCCCAAGACATAAGCGCAAAGCATCTCTTTCTAATGATACTAACTGTCTGATTTCATATGCCGCGCTGCCATTAAATAATACGCACCCGAATTCCATAATAGGCCGCCCATACATCCTGTAAAACATTATCAATGAACTCCTTCGCAATGCGGTGTTTCCGTTTCCCAACTTTCGTAACCACCCCAAAGCACGTGATGCTTCACAGCCAACTTCGTCTATGTGGATTTTCCAATTTGACGTTCTATTATATACAATGCCAAGGTATTTCAGAGAATCTACCTGGGAAAGGAGCTCGTTACTATACATCAGAGAAAAGTTTATTTATTTATTTATTCATTTATTTCAGGTACCCTCATGGCCCAGAGGGCATTGTTGAGGGGAGTGGTACAGGATCAGGATGTTGAAAAGTGTTCGAATTGTACATACATTGCACACATATGAGCAAATATACAAAAGCACTGAACAAACAAGTATCCAGCGGTGCGTAGAAGTATACAAAAGTTTAACACAAATCTACACAGGTATTGCCTCTAGCATGAAAAAATAACAAAACTAACATTGACAACTGCATGCATATGACACTATATAAGGTAAATAAACACTGAAAAAAAAGTTCAAGCTACACAGAAGTGAAGTAATCAGACACTTTTTTCCTAAACTGGTCAATATTGTTAGTAAGCACTAGGGATGGTGGCAGGCGATTCCACTCTGATGTAGTTCTAGGAATAAACGAATTTGAATATGATACAGTGCGACATTTCGGGATACCAAGTTTGCAAGAATGATCTATGCGCAATGAAACATGAGGCAGGGGGTAAGATAAGAGCAGTTTAAAGGGTGCCGTTCAATTTATAGATTTTAAAGAAAAGGCACATGCGCGATATCTTTCTGCGCAGTGCGAGTGGCTCAAGAGATAGAGTTGCTTTCATTCGCGTTACGCTTGATAAACGGCCGTAATCGTGAAGGATGAAACGCGATGCTCTGTTTTGGGTTGCTTCAAGTGCATTTATTAGTGAATTATTGCATAGATCCCATACTGAAGACGCGTATCCGAGTTTAGATCGAACAAGTGACTTGTACAATAACAGTTTAACAGAAGCGGGGGCTAGAGAAAAATGTCGCCGAATAAAACCAAGCGTTCGGTTAGCATTTAAGATAATAGAGGAGACATGCATATTCCAACTCAGGTCCGCTGTTAAAATAACCCGAGGTATTTATCGCCCCCATTCGTTAACGAAATGGGGCGATAGTTCGAAACAGAATGTTTGTCACCAGATTTATGGAGTGGAATCACTTTACCTATTTTCCAGTCATCTGGAATATCCCCTGACTGAAGAGACTGATTAAATATTTTGGACAATATTATAGCAGAATAAACCGAGGTGTTTTGAGGCACTTTGTATTAATGTCATCGGGACCACAACTAGAAGATAATTTTAGGCTCTCAATAATGCGTACAATGCCATCAAAATCAAAATGAACAGGGTCCATGGGGAAATCATAATGAGTGTGACAGGCAGGGAGCGACGAGTTAGTACAACTAGAAAATGCTTTTGCAAACGTGTCATTCAGAGTGGCGGCGCAATCAGCGTTGCTAATTCGGTTTTGACTGCAAATCAATAAGAGAAATTGTTTGAATCATCTGTATCCTTAATCAGACTCCAGAATTTTTTAGGGTTTGCGGAAAGTAGTTCAGGTAATGTAACATTCATATACTTATGTTTTGCTTGCTTTAAAGCTTTCTTATATGTACATACGACATCCTTAAGTGCTGACCAGTGCTCCGATTTCGAGACTGCTTTGCTCTGATGAAGAAACGCCTTTTTTTGTTAGCAAGGCGTTTTAATGCACGGCTGAATCATGGAAACTGACGGTTAGTAGTAATGACCTTTTGGGGAATATGATGTTTAATTAAATTGTGAATTGTACTTTTAAACAGGTGCCAGTTTTCAGTGACCGATCTCTCGTCGAAACCAACAAGAAACTCATCCAGAAAAATCTTCAGCCCATCATTAATAGCCGAAAAGTTAGCCTTTCCGTAATCGTAAATAACCTTAGGGTTATTACGGGACAAACGAGTTGGGACATTCAACATTACGTGTATTACGGAGTGATCGCTAATTTTCGGTAAATAGCTGATGTCGGTGACAAGATCGGGAGCTGTTGTTAACAATAGGTCAAGTGTGTTAGACGTGGAATCAGTTATTCTTGTTGGCTCAGTGATAACCCGAGTCAAGGAAAACGTTGAACAGAGTGCCACAAAATTTGATGATTCGCATGTTTCTTCACTTGAGATAGCGGACGACACTGGTAGCAATGGGGAGCTGCTTATATTGTAAGAGGAAGGGTTTAATTTACGTTGGCGTGAGAAACCGCATTACTTTACATTTATTAATATTAATGTCATATGCCAAGTCGAGCACAATTATCGATAGCGTCAAGGTCATGTTGAAGCAAAGAAACGTCAGTAGCATTTTTTATTTCGCGGTAAATAGCACATTCATCGGCAAAAAGTTTCACAGAAGAAGAAGTCAGATTGCTAGGCAGATCATTAATATATATAAGAAAAAGCAGTGGACCTAAAACTGAGCCTTGTGGGACGCCTGAAGTGACAGGTAGAGTTGAAGAGTTGAAACCATAACATGAACAAAATTGAGAGCGATCTGTTAGAAAACATTTAATCCACTTAAGAACGTTAGGATCGATTTCGTTGGCTTAGTTTGTGAAGAAGCAGGCTGTGGGGAACTTTATCGAATGCCTTACAAAAGTCTATGAATATGCAATCAGCCGCGGAACATTATCAAGTACGAATGAAGGTCGTTTGTGAAGGCTACAAACTGCGGTTCACACGAAAATAATTTTCTAAAGCCATGTTGCTCAGGTGAAAAAAATGAGAATGATTCA